>OY757249.1:36786923-38110638 GCA_963583935.1 Diaperis boleti
GCCCGTTTGTGAGGTTTTGCTCAGCGCGAGCCCCCCACCCACGCTCACGCATTCCGGCGCGCGTGCGGTGGGACTTGCGATGTGACGGGAGCGGACAGCCTATCTATCTACTACCTATTTTTTTGGCTTGGCACCGACTTCAACCAGATCAGTATGTAGCACATGTAATAATACATGTACTGACTTATTTCTCGCTTTTTGAAGTCGGTTTCTTTTTTTAAAAAGCTAATTATTTTACAATTTTAAGTGATGGGTAGCCTAGTAAGGACGCTGCTCGAATGTGGAAACGACGGCTGGTTGAAAATGAAGATGAAAGACGCAAACTATAAAAAATTAGAACCAGAAATACTGAAACAATGATGAATTAATATTACCACCTGAAAAATCTAAGGCAATGATGACTTCCAGATGCAAAGATCTGCATAATTATTATTAAACGACTACATTTGAGAGAGTTGATAATAATTATAAAATGTGAGGTTTTCGCCCGATTCCCATGCGATCACCTCATCAGGTCCAGACTTGCTGACAATGGGACTACCTCCGGAGTACACCCTTTCAAATAAAAGAAGAATTTTCGAAATCGATCCACAATTGACGAAGAAATCGGTGAACATACATAAAAGGAAAAATTTGACAATTGTCCTCGATTTCCATGGGAGCCCTTTATCAGATCCGGACTTGGTGACAATGGGACCACCTCTGGAGTATACCCTTTCAAATAAAAGAAGAATTTTCAAAATCGGTCCACAATTAACGGAGATATCGGTGAACATACATAAAAGAAAAAAAAAACATACATACACCCGAACATAGAACTTCTTCCCTTTTTGAAGTGGGTAATAAAATGTGAGGATTTCGCCCGATTCCCATGCGATCCCCTCATCAGGTCCGGACTTGCTGACAATGGGACTACCTCCGGAGTATACCCTTTCAATTAAAAAAGGAATTTTCAAAATCGATCCACAATTGACGAAGAAATCGGTGAACATACATAAAAGGAAAAATTTGAAAATTTCCCTCGATTTCCATGGGAACCCTTTATCAAATCCGGACTTGGTGACAATGGAACCACCTCTGGAGTATACCCTTTCAAATAAAAGAAGAATTTTCAAAATTGGTCCACAATTAACGGAGATATCGGTGTACATACATAAAAGGAAAAAAATACATACATACAGCCGAACCTAGAACCTCCTCCTTTTTTATAGTCGGTAAAAACGTAGATAAGCTTCTTGGTCACACTCAGGAGCGGTCTTTTGGACAAAAGGGGATGAAGCTTGCCCCGAGGGGATGGGAACCCTTAGGATCTTTATTTGGGTCCATGCTGGGAGTTCATAACCAAAATTTCAAAACTCTATAAATTATTTCTTCTAAAAAGTCTAATTTGCTTTGACTATTAACACTGATCTAATATTGACAAAAATTACGGCCGGTGTTAGAGGGAGAACCGTGTCATGTTGATAGTTCTTCTCCTCATCCGGGAGAAGAACACAGGTCCGAGGACGTTTTAATAAAATAATAATAGATATCGGCCTGTATACTTACTTATGCTAAAGGCGGCGTAGTTTACAAGTGTCCATTCGCGATTTGCAAGTTATTATTCTTGATAGGTTGTTGGAATGAGTTGATGAAAAATAACAATAAAACTTTCTTTTTCCCAATTGTAATTTGCAAAAACCCATTTATTACCCGCTTTTGGTGCCATATCTTATATTTGCACACTGAAATCAAACTGAAGCCGGTCCTGTTCCGCCGACCGTCATCACCTACTTCAAAGTAGACCGCCAGGCAATGCCGGCATATAGCTGTCTCTTTTGATTGCATCCGCAGAAAGTGCAACGTACGTCTTAGAGTTTAATACCCGCTGTTTATCTCAAAACAATTAGTTTTGTCTACGCAACATTCTTCTTTATCTCTTTCTTTTCTATAATGTTTCATTTAATAATGCACATTTTGTGTATTTTTTTATTTGAAACATTAAATTCGATTGTGCTGCCAGCTGAATTCCATTTCATATTTTTAAACTACATTGTCTGGCTATCTTCTACTGTTTAACCTATGGTATTATTTAAGCAACAAATAAAACGAATTCGATTTTGTGAACAAATCAATTCTGTGAACAGCCCTTGCTTATATTAGTTCATATATTCGAGCTGCTACACTGTATCAGACTGGAACAAAGAAGTCTTGAAAAAAATTTTTTCATGTGGGAACCACTTAAGACCAAATTAAAACTTAATTCCTTCGCTGGCATTTTTGCATGTTGAGGCACAAATACAAAATAATTATTATTTCAATCTTACAATTTCTTGGCTCTTCTAATAATAATCGTTAAATCCTGGGTTGCAAATTGTCTTTGATTTCCTTTGCAAATTGATTCTAGTATATTATATTTGATTACGAGATTTTTATTAGAATAATGTGAAAGAAGAAAAGAAAACATCATTGGGTCTGATATTTATGGCTGAAAATTTAAATGTGGCGCCGTTTTATGCATCCAATTGACGTCACAGATGTGCGCGTAGTCATACCATGTTTATCTTGTATCGAGAGCAAACACACTGCGATACCTGCTTCCATTGTTTCATTGAGACCAGGGGGTCTACCATTGAATCGATCGAGTGAGTGTGATGGTCTTGTTGGTTGTCTACATTACCGTACTTCGAACATTATTGTAAATAAACCTATAACTTAGTCTAAAGGGCCTAAACCCAGGCCTAAACCGTAGATGGTTTAAATTTGAACGTCTTTCAAGTAACAACGAAGTCTCCCACACTCATTTCACCGTCATCAAGCCGTAATAAATAAATAAATACTCAAATAAAGTGTAGAGAGTGTTGTAAAACCCTAAACCTCTTATAGTGAGTTAAAAAAGGAATAAATATTTAATTTAGTGTTTATTCCCCGCCTTGAAAGAGTGAGGTTATGTATGTTTATTGTTTATGTAGTAGTGTGCATTGGATTAATTGTATTTTAACATTAGTTTGTTGTATAGTTTGTGTCCTTAAACAGATAAAGACAAAATGGAGGATGACTTTGTTAAGTTCCTGTATAATATAGAACACCTTAGAAAAGTTAGACAAAAGTAAGTAAACATACACTCTCTACTAAGTACTCAAATGATTGTTTTTTTTAAGATTTTTACAATGAGTATGGAGTACCCAGCATTGTAGGTCTAATTCTCCGCCACTTATTTTTTCATTCTTTAATTATTCATTTTGATTGTGTATATAGATATAAGAAATGTTGATATTAAGCCTAAGTTATTGTAAAACAACCTTTCTCAATACTTTCGATTATTTCTGTTGTCCAATTACGCTATTTAATTGGTCTGACACTCCTCTAGTAATAACACCCCCTTGGGGTCTACCACTGACACCGATGAGTGAGTGAGGTAGTGTCTTTAGTTGTTTAAGGGCACAAACTATACAGCGAACTAATGTTAAAATACGGTTGAAATCAGTTAAAATGCAATTAATTCAATGCACACTACTACATAAACAATAAACAGACATAACCTCACTCTTTCTTAACCAAGGCGGGGAATAAACCCTAAATTAATTATTTATTCCTTTTTTAACTCAATATTAGAGGTTTAGTTTATTTACAACACTCTCAAGACTTTATTTGAATTTAGATATTGAATTTTTCAACTCACGCGAAATGTCAAATTTCAAGAGAGTGATCGATTTTTAAGCGAAATTTGCGTTTGTTTGTTTACGATGAGAAATGTCAATAACATGACGTCACTTTTGTGAGTGTTATTACGGCTTGATAATCTTGTAAAGAGTGTGGGAGACTTCGTTGTTACTTGAAAGGCGTTCAAATTTAAACCATCTACGGTTTAGGCCCTTTAGACTAAGTTATAGGTTCCGTAATAAGTTTATTTACAATAATCAACCAAGTACGGTAATGTAGACAACCAATTATACCATGTCACTCACTCACCGGTTTCAATGGTAGACCCTCAGTTCTCGCCAGAACGAACATCTCGAGTTATGAATATTTTGTAGAACAAAGTTCCCATTTGCATTCCATTTTTTCTTTGCATTTTGCTATAAATTCTTCAGAAAATATTACGTATTATTATTATTAATTATTAATTATTATTTGCTCTTAGTATTCCATAAACACATGCATTCTATAAATATTTATAAAATCCTCTAAAAACACTATGTAGAATAAATCAATAATTCTTGAAGAAAACACGGGGTATGTATTGATGAAATGGTCTCTATACAACCCCACACACACTGAAACATGTGTATGGCAACGGATCCTATTTGACGCAGAAGCCACTCACTAGGAACGTTGCATCTTGAAACTTCTGTCTCAATACAAGTATCGGAACATGTTTCATATAGAATGGGGGGGGGCTTTACGTTTGTAGTCGTGACATATAAGGTAAAATTAATTTGCTCCGTGAAATATATGGACTTAATGATTGAGTTACTATACAGAGAATGAGAAGAATGCACTACATTTCCTTTCTAGTCTTAGTATGCTCGAACAAACTAAATAGAGAAAATAAAGTCAAACACTTAATAATTAATCATAAGAGTCACAAACAAGTGAACTTCTAGTTAACCTAAATGTTATAATTCAGAAAAATTGCTTTGTAATAAACGAAGCCTTTTTTTGTAGTTGCTGAAGGCAGTGGCGGATTTACACATTTGCCGCCAGTAGGCTATTCAAATTTTGCCGCCCCTACCGATCTCCACAATTCGATACCCTAGTTCACAATCATATTAATTACAATTTTTTGTCACTGGAATTGTAACTTTATGATTTATGCACTATCGTCCTAATTACTTTTTCCGGTAAGTAGGGGATCGATGTGTCAGTTCCTAGATTACTTACACAATAATGTACATTCAGAAAACGTAAGGAAATAATTTTTAATAATTTAATAATTGAAAAATATTTATCAAGTTAAATTACGTCTTACTACGAAGGGGTTAAACGAACATGAATGGAAAAATTACTGACAAAGATTTGTTTCTGACAATTCCGACTTTTTTCTGGCAATTGCGACAGGGGTTGGACGATGGCGCTGTTTTGTTGCCCGCACTTAAAATATGAAATACTGTCCACATTTCAAGTTTCACGTACAAGGAAATATTTTTGGAGTATGGTTCGAGCGCGTAGCACGAAGCACCAATTTCAATGATCCACGGAAAAACTAATTTTCACAGACGGTAACTTCTGTGGATCACTGAAATTGGTTAAAGAAACATACTCCAAGAAGGTCATATTTCCCTTATCCGTGAAACTCGAAATGTGGACATTATATCATATTTCAAGTTTGGGCAACACGTCCTACCCCTGTCGCGATTGTCAGAATAAAGTCGGAATTGCCAGAAAAAAGTCGGAATTGCCAAATAAAGTCAGAATTGCCAGAAAAAGTTGGAATTGCCAGAAAAAAAAATCGTTTTCAGTTATTTTTCCATTCATGTCCGTTCAGCGCCTTTGTATCTTATTGATTCGTTATGGATGATTTATTGTAATATATTATGATTACTCTTTATGATGACTACTTTCTTACCTACTTTAAGTTTGTACGCACGGCAGTGTGATGTTATATTATGAAATTATTGTTACTCGTTTCTAAAATTTCTACAATTTGCGTATAGAATACGACACCTATTTAGTGACTTCAAGAAAATAAAGAAGTTCTCATAAAAAACTTGCTTTCGGACATGCACACCTGCTATACAAAGCGAGATGGTCGGCTGCAAGTCAGAGCCGCATTAAAAATTATTTGTTCAGATCCAACTTCATCATCACTACTACTCAAATCCGATTCCGTATCTGTAATATTTTCCAATATTTCATTGTAGCTCCTACTTTCTGCACTAGTGCTTGGTTTAGCATCATTTTCCCAGGGTTGAAACATCAATACACCAATATACTAAACACAACACAGAAATATTAATTTAGAATTACAAAGCCCAATTAACGGACACAATTCACGTAAATGAATGAAGTGCATAAATAAATACAACGGACAACCCGCCTTTAAAAGGCGCGAAAAAAAACAGTCCGATCCTGTTTCATCAAAGTCGCGTGCTGTAAGTCACTAAATAGGCGGCGTATTCTATACGGAAATTGTAGAAAATATTATCTAAGCGGTGAAACATATTACATGATGAAGTATATACATATGAATCTTTTTAATTCCTGTAAGACAAAAAAAATGGCCCCAAATTTGCCGCCCCTAAAAAATCTGCCGCCCTAGGCTCCAGCCTACTCAGCCTGCTGGTAAATCCACAACTGGCTGAAGTAATAATTACATAACCCATTAATATTTTAATTGCCTTGTGATAAATATCCCTTTGTGGATAAACAATTCACGTACGGAGGTACTCACTTTATGATCATTATGAATGTCACCAATGTCGGTACAATAATTACCACGGGCGCCGGCAGCAGGGTGCACCCTCTCAGGAAAGAAAATACATAGAAAATTATTATTTTTTAATGTAATGTGTAGATGCAGATGCACCTACTAATTGTAATTTTTATTATCATATTACACTTGAAGACTAATTTTGTCTCCGTTTAAACAGTAGGTGTCTTCTTAGAATAATAAATTATTGTCGACTAATTCTCATACTTAACGTTTAGTGTCCCAACTCCAGTGTTTTAGTAGTGGATAGAAAGGTAAACTTTTCATTACGGATATGGTGTTTTTTTTTATTTCCCTCAGGGTATCGTAGTCTACAAGAAAAATGAATTATTGTGTGTTACTTTCTCGCACTTCTTCCAAGATGACAAGCATGTTATTATTGTGTGTCCCTAGGAATATAAAGAAAATACATCTATACATCTACAGGGTGAGTCAATAGAGCGAGGACGGAAGATAGTTGCTTTACTAATGAAAATAAAAAAAAAATTTGATGTCACCATATTATTATATTACCAGCAAACCTGCATCGACTAAAATTATTTTGAGCTATATAGTTTGTCTTTTTAAGATCCACCAACATCGCATTTTCTGTTGTAATAATAAGCGGCAACACGGCTAGGTTTTTTTTTACGACAGGCGCAGTAGAAGGACGTTAGGATAGTCTGGATGACAATGTTGATATCGAAATCAAAATCGAAGTTTTTAAGTTCAAGTAGAAAAATGGTTTATTAATAATAATTAGTATGATAAGGGTATAAGTTAGGTATGTCAGAAAGAGAAACGCACAGAAAATTAAAACATGGGTGACATGGAAGTACAGGAAGTGCTAGGAGGGATGTTTTCAGCTTCCATCATACTTGGAATGTCGAGACCGTTGGGATCGGGACCATTATCTGAAAGATCAGAGTCCAGATCAGAATCTGAATCTTTCGTTAATGCTATTATGATAGGGGGTATATCTTGAACGCTGAAATTGCCCATATTTTTACGCCAGTCATCACGGATCAGTTCCTCGTAATGGCGAATACTATTTTGCCACATTTCAGGTGTGAAATTTAATAGCGTTTCAACCCACAAATTGACTGTTCTTTCTGGATCATGATGTTTCAAATTTGAATGTTTGTTGCAGAATTGTTTGCAATAACTCCAAGCCAACTCGATGGGGTTATATTGGCAGTGGTACGGAGGCAATCTTAATACATCTATACCATTGTCGTAACAAATTGTGTCGATTTCATATTTTATCGGAACATTTGACAAAAGAGGTTCAATACGTTCCCACAGTTGCTTCTTCTTTAATGTAAAATCAAAATCCATGTATTTTTTTAAGTAATTCTGCATTGCAGTTTTATTAGAAAACGAGGCTTCTCAAGACCTTAACGTTAACGCTGGAATTAACTGATTTGTAACTCATTTTTTAAATGAATCCCCGTTCATAGCTTTGTGGTAGTCCCGGTCGTTGTTACGTGATCTTAAAATCAAATCACATCCATCTAGAAAACCGGAGGAGCATCCTGCATGCAGCACTGTGAACCGTTCACCTTCGGGCTTTCTTATTTTATAATAATCTGTTGTTGGAAGATTGTCATTTAACCATGTCTTGGTGGGAGAACCATTTTTATATATCCACGTTTCGTCTAAATAAACAAATCTTACATTTGGATAGTCTTCTTTATATCTCAGATACATTTTTAAGAATTTAATTCTCTTTGCTGTCTGCAATGAAATCCTCCTTCGAATAACAATGGGATAAATATGTTGCTGAACATACATTTGCTTTTGTTTTTTTTTCTATCATGTATATATTTTTTTTAAATGTTTTTTAAATAATTGTTAAAAATTCAGTTTTTTTTGTGTTTCGTTCTCACAACAACGCTACTTTATTCCATTTAGATCGTATTTGTATATACAATAACGGTTCGAATTGATAGAAAGAGCGGGAACGATATTGACTAACGTTGTTTTTACACCAATGTAAGCACCTGCGCATTTCTTCCTGTGTAACAAACAGTTGTTCAAGAACTCGAAGGCAAGAAATAGAAGAAAACTACGAAGTGAAATGCTCCTAATAACAATTCATTAGATTGTTTTGATAATTTTTAACATTTTGGGACCAATTTTCTCTACTATGGTCGCAGTTAATAAATTTATGATTTTAATTTAAAGTAAAAAACAACTTTTTAATTAAAAAAATCGTAATAAAAAACTATACGTGGTACATAACTTTTAATGCTATATTTGTGTTCAGAAGTATCAAATCTACAAAAATCATGCATAATAAATAGAAGGAGGAAAAATATTTTTCAGAATTTCAGAATTTTGTAAAACAAAGTTCGCGAACCAGTGTGCTCTAAAGTTTCCTGAGCAAACCTTATCAATTTGGTTAGATTGAAATATTCCCCTCTCCTTTTGTAATCGCGAATTTTGCGGCCTATTTCTTCACCAAAGAAATAGTCTTTAAAAAAGGGAGATTTTTTTCGACCACCGTGACTTTTAAACGACTGCAGTTCTTGGTCGGTATTGGCATCATGTAATACACGGCGAATAGTACATCTGGCTACCTCAAATGATTACCTATTATTAAGACTTTAAAGTTAAATTTTGACCAAAAAATTACTGAAAATAGTATATTAAAGTATGAGTGGATAACAAGGTCTTTAAAACACGCGCGAGTTTTCGAGCACGACGGCGTAGCCGGGAGTGCTCGAAATAGAGCAAGTGTTTTAAAGACCAGTTATCCACGAATACTTTACGCTATTTTTTATTATACCAGCAATACTGGAAACAAATTAAGCACTAAAAACTTAGAAATATTTTTTGTCGTGATAAATCGAAATGGCGTAATAATATTGCCATTAGTTACGACAATTATTGTTTACGTTTTTCTCGCGTCCACGTCTGTTATTGCATTTAGTCGTGTCAGCAAAAATCGAGGAAAAATTAGTTAAAACGAGATTTCACCCGATATAGAAGCATTGGCCGAACAAGCGGAATCCAAAATACTACCATCCACTACCAAGTCAAAAGACCCATACCTGAAGAAATATGAAAAGATTTCAAATTTGATGAAGTTATAATGATACCTATATTTCCTTGACAACCTTTAAAGCTCGCCGTGCTTTAATCGCCTGTATTCGAACGCTCAGGCGTGCTTTAAATGGCGATTCTGATGCAGGTATAATAAAAAATGTTTTCCAGTTTTTCTTCTAACTGACGATTATTCAAGGATGGAGCTAGGTTCTTCAGTTTAAGGGAACATTGGAAAAGGGCTTTTTTCAACTTTTTATCAAGTAAATTCCTTTCTTTACGCGGCATAATTCAAATTAGAATTTTGGTTTGAATGTTTGAAAGTGGACACTGACAGCAAAAATGACGCGCGTGTATGTACGAGTATGTGTACCGCATGAAAGTAACTATGAAATAGCGATTTTTATATTAGCCAACATAAAGCAACAGGTACACAAACTTTACTTAGTGTTTCAATATTCCAGGGCCGTACTCAACTTTTTTAAATAACTTTTTTTAACATTTTTTAAATATGTAAATATTTTTTTTCCATATTCTGATTTACTGTTCTAAATACGAAGGCGCAAGGAGGACATACAGGGTGTTTAAAAATTGCCGCACCAAACTAATGGTACAGTGATCAGAAGCAAACAATACGCAATAGAAAAATATTAGAAAAAAATTGGTGTTAGATTCGCATGTGGCTGAAGGTTTCTTTTATGGTAAATCTGGCAACTGACGAAATTTCGATGAACCATTAAAGTACTGGCATGTTAAGTAACCAACGCAGGTACTGGAATTAATTGTTACGATAATTGTTGAGAATTGTCAATTATATTTGAAGTTTGTCATTTTTATAACAACTGAAGGAACAATTTATTATTTAACAGAACATTAAAATACAATTTACAGCAAATGTTCAAACTGTCGACCATTGGCAGTAAGACAAGCGTTTGCCCGTCTCTCAATATTGGGATGTACTCGTTCAAGTATTTGTTTGGTTAGAGTTTCAGTGGCTCCAAAAATTCTTGCGAGAAGGTCTTCGCGACTCTCACGTGGTGTTACGTAAACCAACGATTTAAAATGACCGCAACGCGTTGGCCCACTCGCCCAATTCATGTCAGGCCATCACAGGACCGGCCCCGGCATGATGAACTGGTGCTCCATCCAGTTGAATTCACATATCCCTTAATAGAAGTCTTAGAGGCACTTAATCCCACAATGTCAGTGTCACTTTTTTTTTTAATAAATCTGAAAAATTTGTTACTATGCACACAATCCCATTGTTGCATAAAAATATCCATTGTTATGTTTCAATGTTGCCGCATTGATTTTTGCATAAATTTCGATAATTTAAAAAGAGTTTACATACATTTATGTTAAAGACCAAAGGCATTGCGTCAATTAATTATTGATCAACATTTTGTTTCGCATACTTTTGCAGCATTTTGGGTGTACCTTACTGATAATAATTTTCTGTAATCAAGATTAGAAGATCCCGAAAAGAAACCCACATACAAGGAAGAAATGAACACTCAGATTTTTTTAAATATTTTTCTTTGACTTACCAAATGGTTCTAAATAATCTACGATTGAGTTGGTGCGGCAATTTTTAAACACCCTGTATGTATAACTTTTTTTTTTTCATTATTTCAAATTTCGACTTTTAATCTCAAAATTTCGACTTCAAACTCGAAATTATGCGCGCGCACACCCATTAACACATTTCTAGTTTCACGTACAGGGATATGCGACCTTCTTGGAGGTCGAGCGCGTAGCTTGTGACAGCAGTAGGACGATGGTAGCAATCGAGATTATTTTCTGATAAAAATGTTAGGCGACGGTTACGATCACTACCCCATCGAAACGACAAATTTTCAATAAGAATTCCTTTTGAGAGAGCCTTTTTATGAGTTAAAATGAAATAAAAAAAATGTTCATTATGCAGGATAGCCTGTTGTGAAGTTGCCGTTTGTGAAAAATAGCTTTTCCGTGGGTCATTGAAATTGGTGCCTCGCGCTACGGGCTCGACCTCTTAAAGAAACATACTCCAAGAAAGTCACAGGTAGGTATATTTTTTCTATTTACCACTTTGCTGAAATCATTTTTTTTTACATTTTTCTGACCCCTTATTTCACCCTCCGCCTATTCCGACTTGAACTTGAACGCGTCAGAACGTTTTTGCCGAACGAGGTAAACACCTTCTAAGTTTTTTGGGAAAAAAATTTGCCGTTGATAGTATTTTAGTCATCAGTTGAGTGTCGCACCGCTATGTATTGTTATGATTGTGTGCTCGATTCTTGTGCTCGCTGATTATTTTTTTATGATTTCGGACGTCCCAGATGTAATCGCGTTTTGGAAATTGAACCTGATATTTTTAAGTATTCGAAGAAGTGCTTCGAAGTAAGTGTATTCGAACTGCACTCGAAACAAGCGTCTACAGGGTGCCAGGTGACAGTTGGTCCTGAATGGATTTTTCCGTGGATCATTGCAAATTGTTGGCTCGCGCTTCGCGCTCAACCCTTTAAAGAAACCTACTCCAAAAAGGTCATATTTCCCTATACGTGAAACTCGAAATGTGGACAGGATTAAGTGTGCCCTGGCACCCGCTAGACGCTTGTATACTCGAACTGTCGGTGTGTCAACATTTATCCCTTATCAGTTAGTAGGGAGTTAGGGAGTTTATTATTATATGCTACTACTTCAATATTACGTATATTATGGTATGTGAGTACACGTTTCCATTTAAACAGTTTTTATTTCGATTCGTTTATCGGGTAAAGTTTTTGTGCCTTCGTGGTAATGAATGAACGTCGATCCATAGGCGGTTTTACTATTCTTAATTTTAACTCCGTAAGGGAGCGTTTGCGAAAAAAATGATAAATAAAAAAAAATATTTTGACGAGTTCTACTAGTGGTTAAAGTTTCTGCTAGGACTTCCATAACACCCTGTATAATTAATATTAACCGCTTCATATACAGATGAGTCAATACTGCGAGAAAGTTTGGCTTTACTAATGAAAAATAAAAAAAGGTTTTGATGTCATCATCACCATCAAAGGTGCGTCGACTAAAATTATTTTCAGCTATATTTGGCGTTTCACAATTCCAGGACCGTACTCAACTTATTTCTTTTTAATGGAACCCTAAATGTATACATAATATATTTTTTATTGCTCATGTAGACAAATAGTATCTTTGCAACCTTGGTTACGGTTGCAAAGTAACTGTTTGTCCATTTGATAATTTGGGTGCGCAAAGTTTACTTTGCGCACGCAAATTATTCTTTGCACACGCAAATTCAGATAAACCAACTACTGAAAACTGAATTTGTCCCTGGACTCCAATTTTATAATGGGATTTATTCCGCATTCGCAATAAAAAATAGTAGGTCCAACTCGTGCGGCGTTGTCGATTGCCCCCTCAAGCGAACTTCGCTTTCGTGGGCAATCGACAACTTGCCGCACTAGTTGCACAATATACTATTTTGTTAGCATGTCGATAAACAAAGCTTGGGTCTTTCGGACGTTGCTAATACAATCGGATGTTATTGTACAAAGTGTTCATCAGAACCGATTAATTTAGGCAATATTTGGAGATACATAACTTTGTTATTTTAAATAGAACACACCAAATTTTTCTAAGGCTTTGGCTAGCCCCATTAATTATCTTTCACTTTGGTAAACATATGGTATCTTCAATCGACAACTTGCCGCACTAGTTGCACAATATACTATTTTGTTAGCATGTCGATAAACAAAGCTTGGGTCTTTCGGACGTTGCTAATACAATCGGATGTTATTGTACAAAGTGTTCATCAGAACCGATTAATTTAGGCAATATTTGGAGATACATAACTTTGTTATTTTAAATAGAACACACCAAATTTTTCTAAGGCTTTGGCTAGCCCCATTAATTATCTTTCACTTTGGTAAACATATGGTATCTTCAATACGTGTACTTATTGAAATAATCAGCCCTATTTGGAAATTGCAACAATATCTGTCATTTCTTTCACAAAAAGTAGGCTTTAAAAACATTTTTATAGCAACGAAGTGTTAAACAATGAAGTTTTGATTTCCATTCGTCTGTTAAGGGAAGCGTTCGGGAAACTTGCTCTATCTCAGAAGATTAATTAATTTTTGGAAAACGCTTTTGAAATTTGAACTACTAATGTATGTCGGAATAGTGGTAGTTCAATCTTGTTGTTATACAATTTTTTTTCTCTAAAAACTAAACCTATTTTTAAATGAAATAACTGCCACTAATCTACTAATAACGCTAATTTTAAACACGTTCGTACAAGAAAAGATCACAAAATTCTAAAATTAAAAGCAATAGAGCTAAAATTAAGTAATAGTAATTTACGTTATAAGTCCGGAAAACTCATTGTTACAGTAACGAGTCTGGAATTTTGAGACAAGGACGTATGTCGTAATGCGTTTTATTTTATGCTACAGATATTAAATCATTGTTTTCATTTTAAAAAATGAAATTGGAATTCAGAATTTAAATATCCATCAATTGAGTATCTATGACAACAGTTTGATTTGTTGGTTGTATTTTTTTTTTACAGGACTTGTACTGTAAAGTCCCATTTTCCGGACTCAAAACTCTGACGTAAAACTAACAAATATGACACAGTATGAAATAAATAATTTAAACGTCCAGAGAATACTGGCATCTGATGGGTTCAGCATGGACCACTTAAGAGGGTTCTCCAGTGGCATGTACATTTCTGCCGGTCGAAGTACATTTTTCCGCAATATCTTTTTTTTTTTAATTTACAAATTGCAAAAAATCGCTTTGTAGCTGCAAAGATCTATATTTTATCAACACGCCCACAAAATTTCAACGAAAAATCTTCAAAAATAAAAAAGATACATTCAACGGCGGGCAAAAATGTACAGCAATGTGCTTAACCCATAAGAAATTAGGACTATACGAGTCAGACTGTAAGGAATGTAAACCAATGTTTACCAAAACTAATAAAAAACGTGGAAGAATAAATACATAATGAGTGAGTGAGCAACAGAATTCGTGATCGTAGGAGCTTGTGTAAAAAGTCATCGAGTTGTCAAATCTGATTTGAAATAAAAATATGTTCTTTTGCAAAAGTTCACTTGAGTGGGACCCGTACAACCTTATTTTCACAATGCAACAAAAGTAAACGGGATTTGGAAACATTCTATTCCGGATATCTAAGAATATTGTGATATTGTTATAACCTACAGTAATTTCTGCAACGTTCCAAATCGGAGCTACGGGAAGTGTTAACGGAAAAGAAGGTGGTGATAGATATCGGGATGTTCGAATACCTGAAACGGTTGAAAAGGTGAGACGAGTTATGGAAGAATCCCAAAGACCTGCACGATGACGAACTAACGATGGGTTATTTCAAGCAGGATGAAGCTACAGTGCACACAACAAGAGCTTCCATCAACTTATTAAAAGAATTTTTTGATAACCGAATTATTAGCAGAATATTAAAGCATTGCCCCTAAAACCAGGCAACCATAATCACCCCATGACCATGTTCTAACCTCACTGTTCCAGTGCTTTTGCAAACATTCAAACTACGAGCATTTTCATTATAAAAATGTTCTACATAATCGGCGACTGCAAAGACATCACAGTCAAAGGTTTGGAAATTATAAAACGTTGCGACAAAGTCTATCTGGAGGCCTACACGTTGATCCTAACCTGTGGCACCGAAGCGCTAGTAAGTCCCAATATTTCAAATTTACTTATTATAATGACTCTTGGAAAGCCAGGAGGACTTCTATGGACGGAAACTCATGGTAGCAGACCGGGACTTGGTAGAACAAGGAGCCGACGACGTCCTTTCAGGGACTGAAACTACAGACGTTGCCTTGCTGGTGGTTGGACACCCGTTTGGGGCCACGACCTACACGGACCTGGTGCTGAGGGCAAGAGAGCGTAGGATTGACATGAGGGTGGTCCACAATGCTTCCATTTTGAATGCTGTGGGTTGCAGTTGTGCAGTTTTGAGGAGACTGTCTCAATTCCCTATTGGACTGATGGTTGAAAAGCACACAGTTTTTATGAGAGGATTGTTTCAAATTATAGGAATAAGTTGCACACTTTGTGTTTGTTGGGTAGATCTGTTCAGTATTGTGACAGAGTATGTACTGGAGGGAAATGTTGCAGATATAAAGGTCAAGCAGCCCACATTATAGAGTTTAACAAAGAAGAAGAAGAAGAAGGAGTATATGCCACCTAAATTCATGTCTGTGATTGAAGCTTCGCAGCAACTGCTGGAGATACTGAAGAACAAGGGACAGGATAATTTAGGTAGATGTCAAAATGGTGTAAAAATGACTCTTATTGGATTTGTAGTGACTGAAAACACCCTTTGCATTGGTCTTGCTAGAGTAGGATCTGAAACTCCGAAGATTCTAGCTTGCAGCGTGGAGGAGATGTCTGAGGTGGATTTGGGGGGACCCTTACATTCTCTCATTATTGCAGGACCTGTATTACATCCTCTTGAGATAGAATATCTTGAGCATTGTAAGGGGGAAATAAATTTGAATTATTCACTTGTTTTGACGCAGAAATTCAAATTTTTGACAGTCAGAGAAAATAGGTTAAGAGTTTGGCAGTTTTAATGTAAACAGTAAAGTGAAAGAACCGATATACGTTTAGCCAACTGCGATCACGAATTTTGTTGCTCACTCGTTACCATATCTTGAAAATACACTATCAGTATCGTTTCATTTACAACTTTCTTTCCCGTATGGTTATTCTTCAACCATTCTTGAAATCGGTCATATTCCTTCTTGTACAATACTTCAGACTTTGCTGGAACCAATACAGCTCGAGTTTTATTTATTTTATTAAGCTTTTTTAAATCCTTCCGAAATAAAAAGTTATGAGGCCGATAAGTGGCAAATAACAAACAAGATTTTATAATCAATCGCGTCTGTTATTTGCGTATCGGCCGAATAGCGTTCAGTACTTTTCATAATACTAATAGTACTTTCATAAATCAATATTGTTTGCGTTGCTCTAAAAACAATTATCAAAAACAGCCGTGACTGTTATGAGTGAGTTTTCACTCAAGCTGACAGTTTTGATATAACGCAATAACAGCTAGGTATTATGAAAATATTTTAACAAATCCTTACAGAATAACCACTATTGCAAGTTAAATAAAAGCTT
The DNA here is from genome assembly GCA_963583935.1 of Diaperis boleti. Taxonomy (NCBI): domain Eukaryota; kingdom Metazoa; phylum Arthropoda; class Insecta; order Coleoptera; family Tenebrionidae; genus Diaperis; species Diaperis boleti. Next base: position 36,803,524 of record OY757249.1, read on the forward strand.
TTAATAAAACTAGAAACGTCCATAGGAATTATTTATTATATTAAGGACAAAATTGGCTGCGCTGGTATTATAAACCTATGGAATGTCGATCCAAAAACCGCATAAGCTCAGAATGTTCTTTTTTGGACATTCCGTTTTGTTCCTATGTCCTTAAATTTATTCTAACTATTAGCACCATTCTCTTTAAATAACTGCCAATTGACCAGATCATTATTCAGAATGTTCCAGACGTGGGGTGACGCTTCCAAGAGAAGGGTCATTATTCTGATGATTCGACCGTTCATCCCGATCCTTAAATTAATAAGGGCATACGAAGTTGTTGCACAAATTAATTATCACATACTGTGATTTAGAAAATAATTATTTAAATAAAATAAGTAAAAAACATTTTAAAGTTTTTTTGTAAAGAAACATAATAATGATGCAGATAATGTACTAAAAGCTAAAAAATAAAATAAGTACAATTTTTTTTAAGTTAATCGGTTTTATATTGTATATTGATCAATCTAGAGTATTGATCAGACTAAAATAAAATCGTGCGGCGAGTCAAATTTCTATTATCTGTAGTCAACCGCTCATATCATTAGAGGTATGCTTTGCAACTTATGCAAAATGTAAATCATCGTGCGACATTGCAGAACGATTATTTATATATTTACTCAGGTTACGCTACACCCGACGATTTTATTTTAGTCTAATCAATACTCTAGATTGATGAGGAGAGTGATGTGATGACTGGTACCTGGTACTTACTTGATTATTTTTTAGCTTTTAGTACATTATCTGCATCATTATTATGTTTCTCTGCAATAAAACCGTTTAACTTAAAAATGTTTTTTACTTATTTTATTTTCAAATTTTTAGTTTTTCTAAAGTGTACTGTGTTCTACTTGTCGAGGCGTTAGCCGAGTATGTATCAGTTTGTATCGTAGTAGGTACGTTATCATAAGCTTTCTTTAAATCAATAAAGCATGTACTCTTGGTGTTTTTTTATTATCTACTGAATAGTGCTGAGATTATTTACACATGAGCGCCCTGGTGTAAATCCATAATCCCGTAAACCATTAATCTCAATTGAAAATATTTTTTTCTGGAGAAAAGTTGCTCTGCAGAATATGGTGAATAAATTTATTACGAATAATTTAAGTCAAATGCAGCAGATTACCACTTAATTTATTTTTAATGAAGGCTGGAAAAAATTGTGCAATCTAAAGATTTTCGAATTAAATGGTCAGTGAAAATATGTGCGTAATAAACCGCCTTTCGTTATTCTGAAAGAACAATAAAATGATGCCTGCAGTAATAAATAGGTTTCACAAACATACTGCTCCAGGGTCAATTGGAAGGTTCTCCGAAGATATATCTTGTCCCAGATTTCATTGGCACTGTCGTCCCATCCCTTCAACGACGAATCGTGCAAAATGTCTAAAGGTGACGTCTATACGTAACGCTAAGCAGGCACCTCTTCTTTTATAATTAATAATAGAAATACTCTTTGCAAATTAACACAGACGTTACCGTGTAGTACCACTGAATTTCACATTCGTTAATTTTTAATATAATGAACTTTTTCAATTGATAGAGTTTATACAGTACTTTATAACACAGTTTTTGGGCTAAACTATGACAATAAAAATCGTATCTCAGCCGGGGCTGGTATGTAAAAAGGCGTATTCTATGTACACACATTCATTCTGGATCACTGCAAAGTTATAATATTCTTCATAGTATTACGTAACTTCTGTGATAAACTCCTTCTTTCTGGGGTCACCAAATACACTTTAACTTTAGCTATAAGCTAGTGCTATGAACCAATAGTGTCGAAATGTACGGTTAACTTATGAACAAACCTTGAGTTCATCGCCTCAACTTGCTGATCTTACAATTACGTTGGCTAATACTTGCAACACATTCTTATAGGAATTTTAGTCCTTTATTTACACTTTGATGATACGGGATCTTCATAAACGATTCATACATCCAGTAGGCTTAGTGATAGCACTAAAACTTACCCGAGTTGAAAAGGCAGAAAGGCCTGTTTACGGTAGTAAAGTTCACATGGACACTGATCGTGTCCCAGTTCTCCATACCACTAATTTGCGAAAAATATCTAGTCCGGGACCTGAGGCTCTTCACTGTCTATGCTCTACAAGTTCGGCATATGGTGTGAGCAAATTTCGTCAAAGGACTTTTCATACTCAAAGACCAATTATCCGACCCCCCTCAAACTCGGCCAAATGGTTATTAATTTATTCACTGAAGGCATTGATAATAAGTGTAAACAACTAGACGAACTTAATAACTGCAAAAAATTCCAACGAAAATGCAGCAAATATCGCACTCAAACCTAAATATCTGATGGACAGTTTATGGTTAAAAAAAAAACATAATAAATCGTGCGTGGAATCCACGCGCGACAGAAATGATACTTATAGATAATAGTATATTATTATGTATTAAGTTTTATAAACGCTGTTTTACTCACGAGTTTTATTCATCACGAGCGAAGCGAAGCGGAGCGAGTGTTTAAAAAAAAAACGGGTGACTAACCAGTTTATAGAACGAGTTGCATACTATACTTTTTCTACGACCGCAAATATATGAATAAAATATTTTGAAATTATTTAATTATTTTGTTTATCATCTTATAAATAAACATGGCAACAGTACAAAATTATTAAATTATTATTCTACTTTTTATATACATTGATGGTCACATTGGAAACATTTTGGCAATTGCTAAACAAAATCAATGATTTTTCAAATTTTTTTCCATCAAACTGTGTTGTATTTGCTTCATTTACTTGATTTGAATTGAAACTAATCCTTGATCCACTTTCATTTTCATTAAAGCTTGAACTTTGAAAAATTGCAATATCATTATTCTCAGCATTCTTTTGCATAACATTACTGTGATGTCCGCACCTGAGTCCACCAAAATCGTCGCTCAGGATCTTCTTAGGCAATGGCCAGTATAAGCAGCAGAGTCGAGCAATTGTAAAAATTTTGCTATTACGCTAGATAAGCTGCTAAATTTATTAATTCCAATGGGCTCCTTTGTACATTTTTCCTCTCTGGTAGTTTAAGAAAATCGGGGATTACTTGTCAGGTTTGGCGGTCGAAGTTCCATGTATTTCTTGCAAGTATCAGGGATGTGAACTAAAAGGGCAGTGTTGAAGACTTCAATATGCCAACAATTTATTAATCCTACCTAAAATATTTATATTTTTTTTTTACTTTTATTTAATTTGACTTTATACTTTACCTTTGTAAATAGGTATTCTTTGTCTGGAGCAGATGATAAGAATTCTCTAATTTGCTGGGGTGACAATATTTTCGACTTTTTAGGTCTGCAACCGTCTGATTTACGCTTCAGAAACGCACACAATTTGGGGTACTTGCTTATCTCAACATTGTTTTTTAGATTAATAATTGTTATACGCAGCATTGAATAGATCGCCCACAAAGAAGACGGTTTTATCTTTTTTGAAAGATTTTGGAAATAAGCAAGTAATACATTCTCAGATAATGAATTTGTTTGGCTTTCTTGACGCCAATCTTGGAAAAGTTTATATGCACGTTTGTACTGACTTTTTGATTTCTCCGGGAGCAAACTAGCATCAGTTGCGGATGCCGCTGGTTGAGTAATTTCGGGTGGAGTACCAATGCAAACATCTTCTTCACTTCCACTGTTGTTTAGATTCATCTATCGTGTAGGGCAGGCGATCAGAAAAGTAAAAAAAATCGATAGCTGGAAATACTCGATCGCGTCAGATTAAGATATGACGGCTTGAGCGCGACGTAAGGGAGTGGGAGAGTCACAAACTTGTAAAAAAAAACGTCAGCTCAACATTCTCGAGCGTGGTGTTTTTTTTTAAGTGAAACTTCTTATCCCACCCACGGTGTAAGAATTTTGTAGGGGGTAAGCGCGCCGCAACCCGACACATGCAATATATAAGTGGGTGGTTCCTGACCAAGGGGGCTCCTGACCAGGGGGGGCTCCGACCAAGGGGGCTCTCTTGGTACAGGGGACGACAGAAACAGAGAACGCCGGCAACCAAAATTTGTCGTACCGGGCATTAAAAATGAAAATCGATTCTTAAGGAGTAGGAAAAAAGTTTCTGTCGTGTGTGGACTTCAGACACAGTTTTCTTTTTTATTTTGAAGAAAATAATTCAAGGATAACGGGAAAAATATAATCTGCCGATTTCCACAAGCCGAAGTAACAAAAATCCTCAATAAAATTTATCGCGTGAAGCTGCAGTGAAGCATGTATTCCCCACAACGCGCCTCTCTCTCCCTTTCACTGTCGCACTCTGTCACACCGTCCCCACACCATACTCCAATTTCTAATATAATTCAAAATAATGTACTTTCCGTCAGCCATCACGTCATCACAGCTGAAGATTTAAAAAATATATATTTTCCTACTTTGGTGTCACAAAGTGTTCAAGACACTAAAAGTCGTTGCACAATGGAACTTATTATGCAACTGCTATATGCATTATGCATTATACATTTCTAACCAACTCGTGTCGAAGTCAAACCAAGTGTCAACTTTTCAGATAAAAACATAACCACCAACACAACCAGTACTACCTAATTCTAAAAATCCCTAGAATATTGGAAAAGCAAAGTTTTCATAAAACGAAGATCGAAGGTTTTCTGCATTTTTCACAAAGAGCGAAAAAGCGGTCTATATTCAGAGCGCTCTAGCTACCGCCCTATTAAAGATAGAAACAAATCTAATACCACATTGTTGTAGGAAATTTTATATATGTACTTTAATTTTGAATATTCTTTTTATTTTGTATTTCCTGAAGTTAGCTCACCTCTGGCGAGGGGGCAACCTCAAATTCGGATTCAACGACCCCAAAAACATATAGAACCGTTGGGAAAAAAAAACTTCCGGAATTTTTTCCTGAGATAAACCTAGATTTACTGAACTATTAGGTTTATTCCAACAAGAATTTTCAGTAAAGAACAATATGTCATTTTTTGCTAAAAACGTAACCACCTTTTTTTTGTTTACTTAATTGTTTATAACTTTTGTAATTTTACGGAAAAAGAGACTTGTGAACCAGACTACTTTAAAATACTTTTCTGTTAACAGCTTAGCCGTGATATTTCAAATATGTAGTCTTCACAACGCTTTCTTTATAATCGCTTCCGTCCAATTTCTTCATATTGTGTCCATAATAGTCTTTGTAAATTAAACCTTCTTTTTTTGGCAAAACCGTTGAAATTGCAACCGAGTTTTGGGATCATCGCTTGGTGTTACACGAAATTGACGATTCTACAGATTGTTCGATTTCTGCAATGGTTTTTACGCTAAATCTATTTTTACTGGTCATGCTCTTCTTTTTAAGGGTTTTTAACAGTAAATTCGACAAATTGTTTTCAAATTAATTTTTGTTTTTCATTCTGGTTTATTGACGACCACTTCCCGTACACAGTTGTTACGCAAATCGATCAAAGCTCACCATTAAAAAACGAATTAAATAGAGACTCTTTGGATTCTCTTACCAAATAAAACTCGCGGTTTGAATGTTTCTGTAATTATTGTCAGTCCAACTGACTCGTAATCCGACTGACAAAAATTACCGGCTCTTGCCAACTTATTTATGAACGTCCTAAACTGGTTTTGAAATAAACATTCTACTCTTGATCGACTTTTCGGCAAAGATGTAAAGGAATGGTGACAGGATCGTATTCCAAAAATGTAGATTGAGTTGATCACTTCCCTTCAGTACGTGTAACAAATTAATATTTTACTGTTCAACTTTAGAATACATTAAAAGTGCAAATAAATAAAATACGAATACCTCACTTTAGCTAGTAATAATTCATAACAAAATATTAAATACGCGTCTGGAGAAGGACGCGTGCCTGGTCAGAAACCCCGTCTTGCAATCGAGTCGACCAGTTGCAACAAGACAATCAAAACCGGTTAGAATCCATATCGTATCGGTTACAACTTACTTGTCCCGCAATGTCTCGATTCCGACAAAAAATACGCGACAATTTAAGCTTGAGGCTACTATATCAAATTATTATTTTGTCAAATAAAAAGAGTATCTACATTGCAACAATACAAAAAGAAAAAGAAACTTTATCATTTATCACATAAGTGTTAAACTAATGGAAGAGTTGGTACACAAATTAATATTAACGTTTGGTTGTTTTTTTATTTTGAATTTGCCGATTTTCAAATTACAAATCTGTCTGAAACTCCACGCGAAAGAAGTCGCGGGTACAGGTAGTGTATCATAAATCAAGTCAAAAAAGAAGCTTAAAAACAGACAACGAGAGACACATAATCCAAATACCACTCACTGACTGACTCACTCATCACGAAATCTCCGGATCCACTGTATCGATTGCAAAGAAATTTTGCCCACTTTCTTATTTTACCACGTAGGCGCTCACTAAGAAACGGTTTTTCAAAACTCCATTACCAAAAGGGGGTAACGGGGCGGGGGAGTTAATCTCTGGATCCACTGAACCGATTGCAATGAAATTATGCACATTTACTTATTTTATCACGTAGGCGCTCATTAAGAAACGGTTTTTCAAAATTCCATTCCAAAGTGGGGTAACGGGGTGGGGGGGTTAATCTCTGAATCCACTGAACCGATTGCAATGAAATTTTGCACACTTACTCATTTTACCACGTAGGCGCTCACTAAGAAGCGGTTTTTCAAAATTCCATCCCGAAAGGGGGTAACGGGGCGGGGGAGTTAATTCCTAGATCTACTAAACCGATTGCAATGAAATTTTGCACACTTACTTATTTTACCACGTATGAGCTCACTAAGAAACGGTTTTTCAAAATTGCATTCCAAAGGGGGGTAACGGGGCGGGGGATTTAATCTTTAGATCCACTGAACCGATTGGAATGAAATTTTGCACACTTACTTATTTTACCACTTAGGCGCTCACTAAGAAACGGTTTTTCAAAATTGCATTCCAAAGAGGGGTAACGGGGCGGGGGAGTTAATCTCTAGATCTACTGAACCGATTGGAATGAAATTTTGCACACTTACTTATTTTACCACGTAGGCGCTCACTAAGACACGGTTTTTCAAAATTGCATTTCAAAGGGGGGAAACGGGGCGGGGGATTTAATCTTTAGATCCACTGAACCGATTGGAATGAAATGTTGCACACTTACTTTATTTTACCACGTAGGCGCTCACTAAGAAACGGTTTTTCAAAATTCCGTTCCAAAGGGGGGTAACGGGGAGGGAGATTTAATCTCTAGATCCACTGAGCCGATTGGAATGAAATCTTGCACACTTACTTATTTTACCACGTAGGCGCTCACTAAGAAACGTTTTTTCAAAATTCCATTCCAAAGGGGGGTAACGGGGCGGGGGAGTAATCTCTACATCCACTGAACCGATTGGAATGAAATTTTGCACACTTACTTATTTTAGCACGTAGGCGCTCACTAAAAAACGTTTTTTTTTTAATTATTAAAGTAGTAAATAAAATACTTAATAAAATAAAATCACCGTGCGAAGCCGGGACGGGTCAGCTAGTCTATATATATAAAATCCAAATACTACTCACTGACTCATCACGAAATGTCCGGATCCATCGAAGGGATTGCAATGAAACTTTGCACACTTACTTATTTTACCACGTAGGCGCTCACTAAGAAACGATTTTAAAAAATTCCATTCCAAAGGGGGGTAACGGGGTGGGGGGGTTAATCTCTGAATCCACTGAACCGATTGCAATGAAATTTTGCTTTATAACTCAAGAACGGCTGGACCGATTTTTATGATCTTCGATTTGTTGGATTTGTATCCGCCCCGAATAGCAGAATAACTATTAAAACATTAAAAAAAATTACAGGGGTCGGGAAGCTTGGTACAGGGCAACAATAACAAATAACGCCGCCCACCAAAATTTGTCGTACCGGGCTTTAAAGATGCAAATCGATTTTTAAGGAGTAACTCCAAGGTTTCACTTCTGTTGCGCGTGGACTCCACACACAAATTTTTTGATAATATCTCCAGAACAGGTTGACTGACATTTTTCGGGGGCGAATAACTATTAAAACAAATTAAAATTACAGGGGTCGGGAAGCTTGGTACAGGGCAACAATAACAAATAACGCCGCCCACCAAAATTTGTCGTACCGGGCTTTAAAGATGCAAATCGATTTTTAAGGAGTAACTCCAAGGTTTCACTTCTGTTGCGCGTGGACTCCACACACAAATTTTTTGATAATATCTCCAGAACAGGTTGACTGACATTTTTCGGGGGCGAATAACTATTAAAACATCGTAAACATTAACAAAAAAATGTTCTCATACATTTTGTATGGAATCGGTATATAACGCCATCTGTGATACATGACAGAAACAAAAATGATGCCAGTAGAAGACGTTGTGTGCATTACCCTTTGATAAAAAAAACTGAATCTAATTATAGCTAAAAAGTTAACACATTATTTATTGATTCTGAGGCGGTACAAAGTTCGCCGGGTCAGCTAGTTATAATATAAAATCACCGTGCAAAGCCGGGACGGGCCATCTAGTATTATATAAATCTATATTTTACAAATCGTTATAAATAACTACACTTTTGTCAGAACATCTGCGAATATCCCCGAAGTAATCCGCTCAGATTGAGGTTGATTTTCCCCCGGGATAAACTAGTTAAGACACCCTTTGATCTAAAATCTGCTCTTTACTAGTTTCTGATGGGAAGAGCTGATATTCACAAATGTATGTTTGATTAGAGGAACTGAACAAATTCTAACATGTTAGTAATTTCCTCACAGAAATGCAGTTTTAGTGGGAAGGATTTTGTAAGTGTAATGTAATTTTCCTCAGAAGAAGTTGAGGAAAGTATCCTTCAGTATTTCCAATGTGAATTTTCAGAAATGAACAGTTCTCTGTCTGAAAAGACCATGAAGCCAAGTCACTGAATACAGCGAACTAGTTAAACTATTTATTAAAAAATTATGTTCTACTAATTACTTTACATTAATTGTAATCTAAGAAGTTGGCATAATATTAACCATAAACAATGCTGAGCACAAATAAACCGATGAACAAAAAGAACAGAACAGATATTCACACAATTTTTTTTAAATATGTATTATCAAATCGCTAAATTGAGATGATCAAACAATTATCCAGATAATGTAAAACGTTAAAAGAATTACTAGTCATTAAGATTTGAGGATAACCTTACCTTTCTAAGTGGGTTAAATTAAAATTATATAAAGCCGTAGCAGCGTTCTGTACCTGGCTAATAAAGAGCAACACACGTAAACCAAGACAATTCCCTCGTCGCTAACTTTGTAGACGTTACTGTAAAAGTGGTGGGCTTGAGCCAGCAACATCTTAACTTTCTACTTTGATCCTGCTAAGAATTTGCAACTTCACACGTATCTGTGTTATGACCTATGAGTCAAACAATAACTAACTAGAGGCTTGCTGGAAGATTATAAATATTACCTTGAGGCTGCAAACTGAATTCAAATGTTTACATTGTACATCCGTTTTGCACTGACTAGAGATTATATGATAAAAGCCTTTGATTCTTCAAATAAAAAAGTTTGCAATACAACTTTACCTTTTACAACATTTTTAAGACACGGTCAATTGGATTGTTTTAATATTTTTCGATAATACTGAACTAATAGAAGTGGAAGTTTTAGTTTCTTGGTGTATCAACTTTAAAAAAAATACACATTATTTAACATAAAATTGAAATAATAACTTACACCAAAAAGATAATAAAATCTATCACGAACACTAACTAAAACTTTTATTGTAGAAAAATTAATAAAAATAAAATTTCTCGTCGGCAGAAATTGGACACCGGTTTCTATTTAAAAAATTATAGAAATTTTATTTGTTCCGGAATATTCTTCTAAAATCTTGAAATAAACCGTTCTGAGGTTAAAATTACTTCCTTTGGCCTTTTTAAGGTTCCGTACCCAAAGGGTGCCAACGGGTACGCTGTCCGTCCATCTGTCACAGGGCTCTGTATCCTGTATTAGTCCAATCAAATAAGTCAGCAAATCAAAATTTTGAGGAAGTACACAAAATGTTGATACAAGTATTTTGAAGTATTTTAGGAAGATGAGTGAAAGAAATTTTTTTCCCAACCTCCGAGAAATGGTGAAAAAAAATATAATAAAGTCTTTTTTTAAAATTATTCAAGATGGGTAAAAGGTAGTAAAAAAAGTTTCAAATAAAGATTATAAAGCATGAAATTCTACACAGAAATCATCCTTTGACTTTTTTGCTATTATTAAAATTAACAAAGTTACGGCGGTTACAAATTAAGGGATGTTATGTATAACTTCAAAAAATCATAGCGTTCTGAAAAGTTAATGGATCTTAATTTTTTTTTATTTACTAAGAAAAATATAAAATTTATTATCAGAGAAATTTTTATTTTTTATTTATAATAAATAAGTCATGACAATTTTAATTTTTGAAGGACGTTAGACGATGAAACCATTTTTTTAAATTTCATTTTAAATTTACCTGTTTAAATTTTTCCTATACCTACGACACTGCTCTTCTGACGTCACGATCACTGATGAAATTTTGTCGGCTACTTCTTCGCTGCTTAAAAGCCGCGCATGCGTCACATTTATATTTCACTGAGGCATAGAATGATATCGGTGTGCGTGTGTTCGTAATTCTTGTCATCCTAAACAGCTTGAGAGCTTGATGATGGATATGCGTAATTCTTTTTTTGTATTGTTCGTTAGATCCTGTAATGGATGTTGGAAAGACGCATTCCAGACTAAATTAAAATATTTTTTTGAAGTAAAACTTCTTTACGGACACTTGACTTGGGGAGTAAGCTGGTGAATGCGTGACCACAGCGTTACGAAAAGTGTGATCGGGTGAAGCGAACGGAAGTTTTCTTTAATGCACGATTTTACAATAATTAATTCATAGAATTTTTTTTGCCTTAACGGGATTTGAACCCGCGTCTTATAGGTTGTGAATCCACACTTCTCACAATACACCTATTGTTTAGTTTGTATGCAATTGCGCTACTTATGTTAATCGCTACACATGATTGCCGACTTTTCGCTGACGACAAACTGAAACATGCATTATCCAATACTGCAGACGATATTAATTCTGGATTCTCTAGCTCCATTTATAAACTTACATAAATTAAGAGCACTTTCACAATGGTGAACTGTTCTTTATATGGCGACTTCATTTGTTTTCAGAGACAACTATGTATGTTTATGGCATAAGTAGCAATTACTTCTTGAACTGAAATTTCATAAACAAATTTTTGTTGATGTAAAACTTCTTTATGCACGCTTGACTTGGGGAGTAAGCTGGTGACTGCGGGACGAGAGCGTTACGAAAAGGGTGATCGGGCGAAGCGAACGGAAGTTTTACTTCTAAAGCACACTCTTATTTTTTACATTTGTGGTTTCGCGATCTGTCCAAAAACAAATTTATTGAAATTTGGACAGGACAACGTCTGTTCGGATCAGCTAGTGATGAATAATTTTAATATAATATAGATTTTAGAAATATGTATGCATTTTTTTATTTTTTCTTTATTTTTAAGTTTCTCTAAAAATGTTAAAAGATATGATAGTCAACTTATGATATGCTGAAACGATGTTTCAACCAATTATTTTCAAGGGTAATATAATAAGTGGTACGCTTATTATGTTTTTTTTTTAAATGCCACGAATATCAGTCCCAACGACGAAAATACAAGCATTAGTTGTATTTTTTTAAGACTGGGGTTGGATGAGTGGCGCATTTCAAAAAAAAATATATATTGGTTCTTAAGCGTACTACGAATTATATTTAGGAAGAGAATATGAGACACACACATTAATTAACAAAGATCTTGGACTGGGGGCACAACCAGGGCGTAGAAGTTGGCATCCAGGTCCCTTTTAAGCCACATACAGTATTGTATTGTCACTTATTAATAACAAAAATAACAACAATTATTATATCCTCAATAGATTAATTAGTATCCAAAAATTTCTAACAAAAAAAAACATATATATCTTAATTCGAATTTATATTAATAAAGTCGCGAAAGCAAAACAAAATTTAGTATAAATCCGTGAGCATTAGTAGTAATAATTTTTTTATTACAAATGAAAAATAGATTTTGAAAGTATGTATTTAGATCATGTAAGCAAAATTCCACATTTTTAATAAAACTGAAATGTACATAAAACAGAGCGTGTGTAAGACTATAGTTCGCAAATTATGGATAATATTATATTTGTCCAAATTTTGCAATCAATTTTCAGGAGCATTCATTCACTAAATCAAACACTCATGAGATATAATTATATGCGACGCATGCGTGTCTTTTAAGCAGCCTAATAGCCGACAAAATTTCATCTTTGTGTAGCCGACAAATTTTCATCTCTGTCGATCACATTATCGATTTCGTTTTAGTGATCGTGACGTCAGAAGAACAGTGTCGTAGGTATAGGAAAAATTTAAACAGGTAAATACATTTACACCTGCCTGAAAACGAAAGGTAGAAAAAATATTTAAGCAATTGGTTTCACTGTCTAAAGTCCTTTAACAATTAAATTAAAAATTAACAATTAAAAAATGAAACAATTTCTCTGATAATAAATTTTATATTTTTCTGAGTAAATTAAAAAAAAATTAAGATCCATTAACTTTTCAGAACGCTATGATTTTTTGAAGTTATACATAACATCCCTTAACTTGTAACCGCCGTAACTTTGTTAATTTTAATAATAGCAAAAAAGTCAAAGGATCATTTTTGTGTAGAATTTCATGCTTTATAATCTTTATTTGAAACTTTTTTTACTACCTTTTACCCATTTTGAATAATTAAAAAAAAACTTTATTATATTTTTTTCGCCATTTCTCGGGGGTTGGGAAAAAAAATTCTTTCATTCATCTTCCTCAAATACTTCACAGATACTTGTATCAAAATTTTGTGTACTTCCTCAAAATTTTGATTTGCTGACTTATTTGATTGCACTAAACGCCGTTATTATTGAGACAAAGATATACGAGTGTGTACAAATGTACAAATCTAATATCGCTAGAGAAATAATTATGCTTTTCATGAGAATCTAAAGTTAAATTGTACTTTTGTGGTTTTAATTTAGCTCAAAATATTATTGGTCCAATTTTTTGATAAATGTAGGAACGTATTTCAAGGTAAACATTCTAAAAATTAATGTGGACTTTGTGGAACTGGGCTTTCTTGTAATTAAAATATATCACAGAAACATAAAACCCAGCGTCCTCCCAAAACTCTTAAAAATAGGAATATTTTTTATGACGTCTTAACAACGTGTAAGGAACACGATGTAATATTGCAAGAAAAGGATAATAAACTTTTTATTTTCCAATCACAGAACAGTAAAGTTATAATTGTGAATTTTCTTTGGGCTTAAGGTGCTGAAAGCTGTTTAATATTCTTCGGATGTGATTGCGGATTTAGATTTGATTTGGTCGTCTGACTTGTTGTGTGAGTAGAATATAAATGGGCAGCTATTACATAATAACAGAAACTATAGTACAACCAAGTGACCTTTCGAAAATTTTATGAAAGTTACAGTTGAACGTTGATTAATATTAGATATATGTATAGGGATGAAAATAATGCTAAAATTAAACGACTCAAGCTTAGGGTTTTAATATTTGATCGAGAAAAATTTGAATTGGTATTTTTGTTACACCCGCCTGTAGTAGTTAATATCGCCACTGACTGTTAAAATGAACCTTATGGCAACAAAAGACAGAAAAAGACAGAAATAGAAGACTTAAAATTAGTATCAGTCGATGTGTGAGAGAGTGAAGTTTCATGCGTTTGACGATTTCATCAACAATAGGGCATTTTACCAACAGTGAAGAAACGTATATGATAGGTTAAATAGCGCGAGCCTCATTGTGTAAGTAAAAATTTATTCACCATGAATTTTCTGTGATTTTCACCTAAGATGCTGAACGGTGGACACAAATGTAGATCCATAAATCCCGAGCAAGACGTGCATTACTGCCAGTTTCTCCATAAAGGAGCACCATATCCGTACGTTCTAAATTAGAATAATCATCCACCTTAAATTAGGAATTAGAAAGTAAACAAACCGATGAGAATGCTCCCCCGAAATGTCGTGACAAGAGGCGGTAAATGTACAGTATTTGAAAATGTTAGCCGAAATTGTGATTTTTGATACGCTCTGTTATCTCACAAAACAACTTTATTTAATACGTTTACACGTTTTAGGGCTTCATGTTAGATAGTCTACGAGATGTTGAATTCGTCATTATTGAACAATTTAACAAGACTACTAATTTACAAAGGCGACTAACAAAGATTCGTGCAGCAAGATGGTATGGGACTTTCCGATAATACAACCCTAACCTTTTTTATAGTGAAAAAGACAATAGGCTTAATAACATGTATAAGTACATAATATATAATATAAGAAAAAACTTTCAAATTGAAAAAGACTACAACCACAGAGGAATAATCAGAAATGGAGTCAGCATTCCGATACTAAACATATGCAGCGCTATAAAGCCAATTAACTGTGGGGGGGGGGGGGGGAATACATCAACACTAACATTTACACCAATTTCCTTATGGTTTTCAATGTTTAAAATTCAATTCACCACAAAACGATTACAATAACAATGGCAGACATATTCTTTTTCCACAACCACACGTGCTGCTGCAGTGATGCCAAACCTATGCATAACGGGGGCATCAGCGTTCGGCACAATGTGGGTACAAGAGCACTGTACTGGTACTTTTTGCAAGGCATGGCGATGTTGTAATTGTGTTAATCATAATGTGAGGCGTCGGCGGCATCACCAGAAAACAATAATAAATGACTCCATTTCTTATTATTCTTCCTTGACTACAACTATCTTTTTTCTTTGGTTTTCACTAAACTAAATAATTATGAGTCCTCGTTTAATAGTATATTGAAACACTAGTTTTGTAAAACTTATATTAAGACACGAGTTCAGGTTTGCAGCACGACTGCCGTAGGCAGGAGTGCCTGTAAAGAACGAGTGCTCTTAAGTTTTACAAAACGAGTTTTTCATGTTATTTTTCCTAATTTGCATATTAATTTAATTTTTTTACAAAGAAAATAAATTTTGGTAATTTAGGAAATTTTGATAAATTTTAATTTTTTTGTACCTGACGTATACTTGAGCTGACTTACATGGAATCTTGACCACAAAATCACACTGACATTTCGTTCAGTGCAAGGTTCAGTGTGTCTAACCAATGGAAACAAAAATTCTAGATTTTGGGTGCGTTAATGAATTATTAACGCACTCAAAATGAGTGCGTTAATAGATTTGTTACAACAGCGAATTGGGAAAAATGATTTTCCATATTCTAAAAATTTTGGACCAGAGTTATTGGTCGTCAGCATTGTAAACGATGATTTTTATTACATCATATTATTGCGTATGTCAATAGTGATGTTAGGATATCGAAATGAGCTCTAGAATTAATAGCATAGTCTGCGCCTAGAAATCGAATGTCTAATTAATAAAAATACAAGTCGTGTATCGTGTTTACTAAATAAAATACTTTTCCTTTGGTCCGTCTATCCCCAATTCCCGTCAGATTTAACTTTTCTCAAAACTCTACTTATCCATAAAATCTTATAGGTCACTGGTGTATATAAAAAGATAAATTTAGTCACAGGTTAAATAGACAACGTTTTAGGTCTAACCGTATTTTTCTCATTGCAATAATGCAATATTTTACAAACCGTGTAATTCCAATCGACAGGAGTATCGAATTCCAGTCGATCAAAATGTCGGATGCAATAAGCATTTAAATAAAAAATTGACTTTGAAATCTCTCCCTAGCAATATTCCATTCGCTTCGTTCTGACATTCTCTAAGTGTCATGATAACAAAAGTTATTTAAATAAACATAATTATCAATTGTTTCAAGCTCAAAATTTTTCGGGGTTTAATTTACTAATTTACAGTACTCTGATTAAAAGAAAAATGCGGTGGTTTCTGGTAAATTCATTGCGGATTGAGAAGGTTAAACCTTACAGCACTCCACTATATTATTACATATTTAATAATAAGAAACAATTGCCATCTCAGTTAAAAAAAAAGCAAAGAGCGAGTTTTAAAACACATCCTCAAGTATAAAGATACATTCATTTCTCTTTTAAATTCAAATGCGAGAAATCATAATTAAACAAGAAAGTTAAATGAAATTCGCGCTTTACGTCCGCGTTATTTAAGATTCTTTACGTTTACCGGAATATCTACATATCTGAATTTGTCACAGATAATATCTATAATTTGATTAACATCATGTACATCATCTAAATATGATACCAATTTGTTGGACTGAATTACTACGGCCAATAAATTATTCATGGAAATTAATGTGTGGAAAATTTAATGACAAGAAAATAAAATGTTAATATATAATATAATATGTTCCTTAATTTCTCATGCTATACGCAACAATTCTAGGTCAGCCAATTGTAACTCCTAACAACAAAACCATCACAGCGCTTTACGGCCAGCCATTGAGTCTGACAATGGAATTTTGTGCCCATCCAACTTACAACAAGGTGTTCTGGATAGCGAAAAATAAAGTCTACATTCCAGGAGACGCTGACAATACCATGATTGCTTATGGCATTACGGTAAGTATTTTAAATATTTGCTTCCAGCGTAGTATATAATTATTATATACATCAAAAAATTGGTTAAAATAATAGTTGTTATTTAACAATTTATAATTGAGCAGCTTGGGAGTACAAATATTTTTTTTAAACGAAGATTCATCCTACATCCACGTATAACTTTATATTCTTATATCTAACTTTCTCGTAGGTTTCATTAATTTTGCTGAATAATAAGAAATAATTAACAAAATTTAACTTACTAGTAGAAACACCCCGCGTATTAAAAATTATTAAATAACTTCAACAATAACAAGATTTATGTGTATTTCGCACTCGCAAACCATTTTACCTGTACATACAATTATTACATTTTGTCCTGTTGTTAGAGGTTTTAATTTTTTCTTTGAAATTTCGAACATTTTGTCCGCGGCTCGTTTTTGCCCTACAGCGCAATCATGTCGCTGTGTTTTAATGATTTCTTGGTTACCCTGAGATTTTTTGGAGAGATATAGGTGACAAAACTATTAGAAAAAAAAAATTACTTCACTATTCATTGCCATCTGCCGGGACTCTAGACACTGTGTTTTATTTTGGCTTTCTTAACCTCAAAGCTAATGAAGGTTATGGTTTTGTACTTACCAGCATAAAATTTATCCAATTCCATGTAGATAGTAATTTATTCTCCCTATATTTCTTGTTACCACGGTAACTTCTGTTGGTTCAAGCATAATGAAAACACCCAAAATGCAGTCAGATAAAGCTAGTAAGCACCTAAACTGAATTCTGACCGGTAAATTTTAGAATCTGTATAGCCAACAAGTAGGCGTTTTATAATACGTCTGACTTAAGCAAGGCGTATTGTAAAATCATTGTGTTTTAACCACGTTTTAACAATAAGCTTAAAGTTATACCGCCATTTTATAAAACGCCCGAAATATCTAGTCTAATTGCAAAGTTATCATCGTTTTACAATTTGACAAGTCATTTTGAAAAAGCCTAGGTGTTTTACAAAAAGCCTTGTTTTAGTATATGCCGACCACATATTATACAATGTCACGTTTTTCTGACGTTTGAAGAAAAAATTACTTTCACAAATCAGATTGTTTTTTTTTTTCTAAAATTTTTAATTTTGTGATACACTGGATACTTGTACAACTTCTATTGCTATTTTATTTTTGTATAATCTCTTCTTTTTATTTTATAATCTTTATTGTTCATTGTCTTTATAATTATCATTATACATATTCTATTTTGAGCGATATAAAAATTGGTTTGCATTGCTTTGTTGATAAGTTACTTAACTTTTAACTTTTAAAACGCGTTCTAACATTAATAATTTCCTCATTCCCACAACGTATTATGATCAAATATTTAAAAAACCACAACACAAATTTCGCGTTGTATGTACCTACCTTTTAAAATTTTCCAGAATGCGAACGCGTTGTGTTAGTTTTTGCAACTGTCACGACACGAATTTTGCGTTGTGGAGGAATCTGGAAAAGCTAAAGAGCGTTATGGTCGATTTTTTCGCACAATGAACGTTTTCTGTCTTTGAGTCTATAGGTCCGACCACATTTGAATGAACATGCATTGAGTCGAAGCGAGAGCACATGCGTTTTCAAATTTGGACTTGTCTTTCGCAGGTTCTTACATGCGTACCAACTCGCGAGTACCCGAATGAATACGAATGCAGCGAACCATGAGCGGCTAGTTTTCGAGAAGCGCTCAAAGAAAATATGCATTTGAAGATTTTCAGTTTGGACGCAGTTTTTAACTTTGATGGTCGTGTCCTTCACAATAGGTGTTGAAGCAGGTTGAGTGGAACTCGTATCAGATCACGTAATAAATATGATCCACAATAACGTTTTCTAGTTCTACTCAATTTGTGCCATGCAACATCCCCTGGTGTTTCTTCTTTCACAATTTTTCTTCATAATTAATTCATAAGTATAGAAAAAATACACAGAGTAATAAACACAACAGAGTCCAGAAAGACAACAGGCAGGTGTTCTTCAAAAATTTTACTGCGTACAGCGAGTACGAAGAATACACAAATTAATATTATACATGCGTTCTCAAGATTCGCCGAATGGTAAACAAGTCGATGGCTCTTTGAACTCGTGCGCTTCCGGTTGTAGTTTCATGATACAGAGAAATCGAAGAATTAATCAAAATTAGCCATATAGGTAGTCTAAGATCCGAAGGGAGGTCGTCCTTCACCCATCTGCTTACCAGATGAAAACTGTTTTTTATCATAGCTTATACATAAATGAATATGTCGCGAATTTATTGCGTATCAAAATATGTTCAAGGATATCCTTAATGAATTAATTAATTAAAAAACTAATTACATTTTTTCCATTTGTTTAGCAAACGAATTCAATATAAATCGAAAGTATGAAGCATAAGGCACTTAAAACATTAAGGCGACTGGCCCGTTTTTGTTTACTTTACTATTTTGTTATCTTTTTAAGAACGAGCTGTGGCACACACGAAAGATAATACGGTCAGCTGTCGACACGTCAGCCTGCCGCTGAGGGGCGGGGCCTGTGTTACCTTGAATCACGCCAACATTGCTTGAAACTAGCAAACTTTGGGAACAAATTGCAAATTTATTTTTCAATATTTATAAAAACACCTTGCATTTACCGAATACAGAGATCAGTAAAAATCAAGCACCAACACGTTTGTTAAAGAAAAAAATTTTTTGGCTTCTCATTTTGGCAATAATTTTTTTTTCTGAACAAACAACGTTTTGCCGTGATGAAGGTTTTTTTTACTAATTTTGATGCCCAATACGTTAAGATAGCCTAACAATGAAAGCCGTAATTCGGTTCCAAAGTTGAGGCGACTGAGCGTTTCGCCTTAATATTGGCTACTTGTTTCTGTTCACCACTACCGGGCAAACAAGTATAAAAATATAAATCCAAGCTCATTGTTTCTCTGTCGTTGTTCTTTGCTTGGTTGAATTTAGATTTTTTTAACTTTGAAGCCTGGCAACAGTAATTCTGCTTGAACGGTTTTTGGCAAGCGTTCGCAATAAAATTACCTTTACTTTAATTTAAGTCCCAGAAATAAGTACATTAATTTTAACAGCATATAGATCGAGTGAATAGCTACAAAATTTCTCAATACTTTTTTTCTCTAAACCCTCTAGTTTTCGAATTAAAATTGTGTAAAGATTTGGTATGAATTTCGTTACTCGCTACTGGATTGTTTTTCTATAAATCCCCACTGATAAACCAAACATACAAAAAATGCATTTACTTTCACTCTGTTTTTGTTTCTTTGTGGGATATTGAAACTGAACTGAAGAGACTCTTATGTAATAAAACATGATACCAAAATAAAAAGTACACTTTATTTTCATTCCTTAATTACAGTATTAACAAAATTATCACTCAAAATGCAGAAGTAGGTACTTACGATAAGAGAATCCTCCATTTCATCTGCAAGTTGAACACGGCAAAATTCTTATTCAACCAATTTCGTACAATATTATAGCGTAGTGAGAAAAGGCACCGCCCCTCGTTCAGGAACCACATGGTTGTCCGGATTTATAAAGACAAATCTTCCAATAACTGGAGTAGGTATTCGTTGTTTATAAAATTTAGAATTTTTAAAAACAAAACTAAGATCACCAACTTTGACCACCACAAAAATCAACAAATCAAGAGACAGTTAACTACAACCTGTTGTAAAGTCCGATATTAAACTAATTAGTAACAGAAGGTATCATTTTATCCCAGGACGCAGCGACAAAAACGTTCACAAAAAGTATAAGATAATAAAGTATGAATATTTTCTTCCTCTCAGAAAAACAACAGAATTCACGGTCATTATCACTATGTGAGAAACCCATAAGCGTATCGTTATTTTTGGGGGTTGTAAAATTTTAATTTCAAAATGTGATTTCGAAAAAATGGTAAAGGAAAAAGTTGTTGTACTCAATGAGTTCGACCACCTCTCCAAATTAATGTACTTATTTCTGGGACACGTTGTATATTTCAATAGGCAAGCAGATCACTACATTCACCTGTATAAACTTACCTGTTTATACCTGCTTGCGCGGTAGTAATGAACAGAAACAAGTGGGAAATATTATTTTTTTATGTTCCTAATGCTTCATACTTTCGATTTATATTGAATTCGTTTGGTAAGCAAATGAGTAAAACATGGAAAAAAAATTAATTACAGTTTTTTACATTTAATTACAGTTACATATTTTGATAGGCAATACGTTGGCGAAATATTCATTTATATATAAGACTTCATAAAAAATAATTTTCATCTGGTAAGCAAATGGATGAAGGACGACCTCCCTTCTAATACAGGAAAAAAACGCTTGTCGTAGTTTAACAGAAGATTTGTTGTCCTTGCAAACTCAGTCTAGAAAGTACCAGTTTTTACGTTTTCCTTGGGGTACAGTGTGGAGAGTGACTCACACTTTAGCATTGTCTGCTGTTTTCTTTGCAAAGACATTGTTAAATGTTAGACTTTTCTGCACTCGCTCTCGACGAAGTTTTTTTTAATAATCCCATGTTTCGTCATAACGTCATCACAATCTTAATGAATCTTCATATTAAAAGACTTCTAATTCTTATATTTCTCATTATTTAGGTGGTGTTTTTGGAATGCAACAATGTTTTGCAAAATTTTAGATTACGAGTTTGTTAAAAAAAGTTGGTATTTGGTACTCGCTACATTTTTACCTACACCTCTCCCCACCTTTCTTACAGTTTTTGAACAAAATGTACACTTTAATCTGCAAGAAAAACAAAGCTAGAATCTATTCAATAAAACGCGGAGAGCTGAAAATAAAACAATTTCCCCACTCCAACTCTCGCATATGTGCCAACTGAGAACGCTATATGAAGCATCTATGAGAAAGAGCAGTTGAAACGTATATTGTGGAACTGTGCTTTCACCGCCAAATTGGCGACTGAGGACGTGCGGTCGATTTGTGGTGCGTTCCCTA
Source organism: Diaperis boleti (assembly GCA_963583935.1). Taxonomy (NCBI): domain Eukaryota; kingdom Metazoa; phylum Arthropoda; class Insecta; order Coleoptera; family Tenebrionidae; genus Diaperis; species Diaperis boleti. The sequence goes on from OY757249.1 coordinate 36,825,159, forward strand.
GCCCATGGGTTTGGTTAGTAATTTCTGAAATGTCGTCTTGACAATTGCGATGCAAATTTGGTCGTCGCGCGTATATTATTTCCATGCTTATTTCAAACTTGTTGTACAGTGGCGTGATATGCATTACTGTGGGTTGATACCCACACAATACTTGCAGTGGATTTGTTTTTCTTGCAAACGAAGTGTAGAAAGTACCATTTTTAACGTTTTCATTGGAGCATTGTGTCGAGAGTGACGTTGTTAAAAGTGTAAAATGTATAAAATACTCGCTGCGCCCAGTACACTTTTACCTACAGCTCTCCCCACTTCTCTTACAGTTTTTGACCCGAACAAAAGTATAGACTTTTACATATTTTTGTTTCCAAAGGGCTCTTTGATTAAAGTTACTCCGAATCACTTGGTATTAAACTAGGACAAGTGACTTTTCGTGCACAGGCAACTTAGACTAATTTCGTTTTCGATCACTCTGTATTACTAAGTTCCAATGATTAATTTGTTGTATGTTCGACAAAAATATTTGCGGTGTACCATCACGTGTTACCAGATAGAATGCTTATTATATGCGATTTAACTCGGATTTCTTGTATTATGTCTTACTTTATACTCTTTTTTTCTGTCACTTTAATTTTCTGTCAACTATGTTTCTATTCGACTTTTCTTCCAATATTTTTTTAGGTAAACTCTATTTGAGTTTTTTTTTTATTTGTTTTTGTATTTAGTCCCATTTTTACTCTTTGTCGTTTACCTTTAACTTTATTATTCTAGCTTAAAGCAAGCTCTTTATTCCCTTGTTTGTTTTCTAGTATAGGCGCTCTCCTTTTTAATCATGTCTGGTTTAAAATAAATTCTAACGGGTGTTTTTCTTTTAAATTTGGCGTCATAATTGGCGGTGAGTATGAGTTTCCGTGAACAGGCCACAATTTTTTGACTGATTTCATTTAGGCGGTTATGTGAATTCACAAAACATGCGGATGTGGAGTTCAGTAAACCGCAAATGCGTTGAAGTGGATGGAGCACATTTTGGTTATTTGTTATAAACCTTATCTCCTGCATTAAAGTTTATGTTTTCGTTTGTTTTAACGCTGCGACTGCTTTTAATCGCATTAGCGTGTGAACTGTCGATTAATTAAATTAGAAGTGAGGTTATATAGGTTCAGATGTCACTTCGATGGTACGTTCACAGTTAAACAATCATGGCCAACTTTGCCGCTAAATTTAAAAAAAAAAACACTCGTTATGATCTTTTACATTTGTAAGTTTATTTTTGTTTTTCACAATGTTTAATTTATCTGACATGTCTATTATTTCAACCATTTGCTTCTTCATTGAAATGCACAATATTCACTGTGAGAGTAGGTATTGGGTCGGTTGAGACGCCCCCCACTCCTACTACTCTGAGGCCACGCCCACCCCACTCCTACTACTCTGAGGCCACGCCCACCCCACTCCTACTACTCTGAGGCCACGCCCATCCCCACTCTAACGCCCACCTACGTGACGTCGGTTTTCCGGTTAAGCAGTTTTTCGGAAAACCGGTTGTCCGGTTAAGCGCTTTTTAGGAAAACCGGATTCCAGAAAATCGGTTTTCCGGTTAAGCGCTTTTCCGGAAAACCGGTTTTCTAGTTAAGCTCTTTTTCAGTTAAGCAGTTTTTCGGAAAACCGGTCCGGAAAAGCGCTTAACTAGAAAACTAGGACTGGGAGTGGGCGTGGCCTCAGAGTAGTAAGAGTGGAGGGCGTCTCAACCGACCCAATGCCTACTTGTGGGCAATGATCAAGGAATTCGTTGCCTAAGTTAAAATAAGCGGCAAATGGTCGTTAAAAATACGTTGACATATTTTCCAAAGCCAGCTTGATGGAAAATCATTTATAATCACCTGTATATTTATACCCTGTGTCTCAACGAAAATTTTGCGATAAACGCCGAGACAAGTCAATGTTATCTATAGGGGGCCTTTTGAGGTACATTTCAAAGTTCTAACTAAAACACCCTCTCCGCACTGGCTGACATATCGATGAAAAGATCTTTTGATTTTCTATGCAATGGTGTATTCTTTGCTTCCTGTGTGATAAAAATTATTTTTTCTTGATATTCGGAATATCAATTTTGCTTAAATCTACCGGATAAATGGCACTTTTATAGGCACAAACACTTCCAATAATGCCATATTTTTTTTACACGTAGCTTTTCAGTCAAGAGGAAATAATTGAAGAAAATATTCAGTAAATTCAAGTGGAGAATTTTCGTTGAGACAGCTCGTATAATATATAAAAATATATATATTTTTTAATTACAGAACTCCACCGACCCCAATTGTCATCAAGCCGTCTTATTTTTAACTAAAATGACTGCTGCTGAAATGGGAGAATATATTTTTATGGTTCGGTCTCCAAATGGTCTAGCAGAGGGCAGTTTTTTTGTGAACATGACATACGCTAGTGGTTACAACGTTCAAGACGTCAAATCAAGTTCCACTACAAACTGTCGTTTTGCAGCAATTTATGTAAATGTGATTGTTATGTTATTAATGAAATGTTATTCTCGACTGAATTAGAAATTATCAGGTTACACTACATTGTATTGTAATGTATACTTAACATACGCAAGGTTATTTAAAGAAAATATTGCAAACATTTTATTTGGTATGCAGTATTTTCAATTAAATAATTTTTATAAGAATAACGTTTAAATGTATAGTTTTCTATTGTTTGCAACCAAAATATGTATAAATTTGTTAATAGACGGCGCTTAAATGTAAAACTTAACTGTAAGAACAATTATATGAAACGATAATAAAATATTCGTCCAAACAACCAACCAAGAAACTCAGTTTTTGTTATCATTCTGTAGCTACATTAATAGATCTTATCTTTTTTAGGTCAGTGAATAGGTGGCACTTTGATCCCAGTTATTGATTCTAAAGTTCAACTAGAGCTATTATTTTTTCTATAAGGTTGTTTTAAGCTTATCTAGAGGTAATAAGTACCCAAGCAATTAAAATAAGTAAGTATTAATAAGTAAGAGCAGCGAGAAGAGATGTCGTTTAGAGATAAACAGAAACTATAAAAGGGCATTTCGATATCCACGACCGTCAAATTGAAACAATTTAATTTAGCTGTTATGTATTAATTTTTAATTTTTATCTAGCCAATATTGTATCTCAAATTGGGCTGCTTTCTGAATTTCTAGAATTCTATGGCAGCTTACTGCCACTTTTAGATTTAGAAAACATTTGATAGTGATTTCAATGATTCTTTTTGCGTTGGGTTTAGTATAGCTCCAAGGTCATTTTAATATCAATGATTTTGAACATAAGAGTTCGAAGATATAGCAGGAACACCGGACGGACGTTGTATTATTAGTTTTATGGCAACCCCATAACAATGTAGGTACCTAACTAAGGACGTGTTGGGCTGGCATCATAAATACTTGATTTATTGTGTGTGAATTGTACAATTTTTATATCTTATAAAGATTAAGAATGATTTGATTAGTACGTATATAATGTCAATTAGAGGATGAAGTTAGATTAATCTCTGATAATACTTTTTCGTCGTGTAGCCTACTCAATAATTTTGACTAATTGACTAAGCCAATGAAGAACGTGCTCTTGCTCTGTTTTGTTTGCCAGTCGCTTGCGAATTAAACTCCGTCGATCAGCACGGTGTTCTTCAGATTCATTAATTAAATTTGAGTTTGGGAATATAATAATAATCTCCAATATATACTGGCCGCAAGTGAAATCCGAACACCCCGAAAAAAACAATTTTTATTAACAAAATTTTGTACAAAGGGAGAATAATGCTTAAATAATTTAAAATAAGCAGAAACAATCAAAAACAAAAACTAATTTTGAAAAAAAAAACTAGTAGTTTGTAGTGCCGCCACGTAGGCAAATGCACTTCTGCAGTCGACGAGGGATGCTATCAATCTGATTGTTTATGTACTCTAGGTGTACAGCATCCCAAGCATCTTCAACTGCATGACGAAGTTCAGCTAAAGTCGTCGGGGGCTGCGGCAAATTCTGAATATGAATACCCATCCAATCTATCTGGCGACCGAGGTGGCCAAGGTAAGGTGGTATATGATCCTATTCTAAGAACCTCATAGAGGTTTGCTCAATATGAAGGCGGGCGTTATCTTTCTGGAAAACACCATCTTCAATCCCCCTTACATAAGGAAGAACAACGGGCCTTAACACATTATTAACATAACGCGCGGATTTCATTGTGTCAAGGATTACGATTAGAAGAGAATTGCTACCAAAAACAATAGTTTTTCAAGCCATAAGTCCGATGGTACGGTGGACGTGACGCTCAACAGCAAACTCGAGATGACGCCGTTCTCCTCGTCGTCCCCTGACTTACCTTCTACCATCATTACCCCCAAACAGAGTCTAGATTTGTCAGAAAAGACGTTCATTGCCCAGTTTCTGCGTTCATTGCTCCAGTCCAGACGCTGACAACGGTGTTGAGGTGTAATGGGGAGGACGAGACGCCGACGGTAAGAAGTTAGGCCCGTTGAACGTATTCTGTGGTAAACGGTGCGAATCCCAATGGGCCTTCCTATTGCTGCAAACCAAGTATCAGCAATTGACCATGTAGACCTCCGTCTTTCTCTTAGGGCCATTAATTGAAGAAGACCATCTTCGTGTTGGGTAGTTCTTCTGGAAGCTCCTGTGCGTCTAGCTGGCTGTGTTCGCCCTCCATCAGACCACAGTTGCCATGCTGCCATCACAGTAGCCACACTGCGCCCCATAGTTGCAGCGATTGCACGGTGCGAAGCACCACGTTCCCCCTGTCACACACTACGACCTCTTGCAAATGGGGTTAATTGCAAAAAGTTTGGTTGCTGTCGCCTGCGAGGCATGATTGAACCCCACCAGAACTAAAACAGCCGTTTTTGCAGTAATAATGTCTAAATAAATCAGTTTGCAAAATACCTCAATTTCTTTTTCAACTGTTGAAAACATAATTCTTTAAATAAAATTGCAAACATTGTCCGAATCATATGAAACTTTAATTGTTTGTTACGGACGATGCCCCCAATATTTAACCAAAATTTCGTTTTAATAAAATAATTTTTTCGGGGTGTTCGGATTTCACTTGCGGCCAGTATATTTATGTACCATGTACCATGTACCATGTACCATGTGATTAGTAAACTATGACCATGTTTTATTTATTTGTCAAAATGACAAATTTTCAATCAATCAAAAAACAAAATCCCTCATTTGAGCCGAATGTAGATTGCCCGCGAATAATTGCAGGTTAACAAAAACACCGTCACTATTTTTTTATTATTTGTCCACTCATGTGGCAACCTCGATCGAAAATACAAGTGGCAACATGGCTGGTGTTTCTTCTGTCAGTGTAAACAAAAATTAGGTTAGGCACTCAAAAATTATAATAAATTTAAAAATTAATTATTATTCAATCTACTAATACTAATAAAGTGTAACAACAACAAATGCAACATAAAGTGTGCTTCTCTGTCTGTAGTGACTTCATATGAACAGCAAACGAATAACAATGGGACAAAGCGTAACGTCGTCGATCTGTTTAATTTGTCGTTACTGAAACCAGTCTGAATGGTCTAAATCTTCATCTATGTCATCAGATGGAACCTCACCATCAAAGTCAGTTTCTGAATCTTCAGCTAGATTTATAATTATTGGTGGAATATTTCGGACATTCTGCAATGATTTTTTCACAGTGCTTTATACTATTTTGCCAAATAATTGGAGTGCACTTAGATATTGCCTTTGCCCACAAGTTCATTGTTAGTTCCCTATAATTTGTTGTTAAATTAATGTGATTATTATATTTTTTGCAAAAATCCCAAGCCAGTTCGATGGGGTTATACCGTGACTGCGACAAATTGTATCTATTTCATATTTTGCGGTGATATTTGTGAGTGCCGGTTCTATCAATGCCCATAACTGTTTTTTTGTAAAACCAACATCAAAAGGTTGTTACATGTTTAAGTAATCCTCTCAAGCTGACATGATAATAAAAAATGTCATCTAATGTCATCAAAGTTATTACCAACACAATTTTTTATTTACTTCAATATAGGGTTTTTTGTTTTAACAAACATAATGCAACAAAACAAGCGGTTTTCTCAAAAACTAATCGTAGAAATAAAAAACTACTACATAATCAAAAAGAGGTTAAATGGACCTTTCAAAAAATAAACTTTTTAACCCCCTGTTCCATTTAAGATTTTTGAGGGTGCTGCTGCTCCGGCCAAGGGGGTGCACCTACAGGTCTAAAACTACACTAAGTCAGTGTCCCCCTCACAACCAAAATTGACCGGTTTCGGCATTTTGCTCATAACGTTTTTGTTTTCTAGATATTTAGGGTGGATCGTTTTCAAAAAATCACCCTGTATTTAAAATCTATAGAAAATTATACATTTATTACCCATGTAATAAACTGGGAAACGTTTCCATCATGATAATAAATATGTATTCGTACTATGAAAGAAACTACCACGGACGCTTTTATCTTCGTATGCAGTCTGTCTATCTTCAGTTTAATTGATTTTAATTAAATTTTTACGAATGCTCCAAAAAAAACTTGAACTGAAGTAAATCTATTCAAAACGGCATTTAAAACAGATCTAGACAAAAAATGTTTTCGAAAATGATAAATGAGTTCGGGCCGTGTCCAAGAAATTTTACTTCATTTGATCACCTTGTTCTCTCCTTCGAAGTTTCAATATCTAGGTAGGTACCACCGAGAGCAAACAATACTGGGCCAACGAAATTTTGAACTGATTAATGTGTTCTTTTGACAACTGTTACAAATGACAACTATTAGCAGCTATTGTATATGAATCACTCAGAGTTTGGCAATACTCTAACAGATGATATACATTTCTGATTCACACTAGGAAATTTTGTTAACTTTGGAAGTGTCTACAATATGACGCTGTCTCAATATTTTCTGCTCTCGGTGGTACCCCTCTGTTCAGTGAAAAAGCTTACACTAAAGCCGGACATTCACTATCGAGAGCAACCACACTGCGATACTCTTGCTTCCATACAGAGGCGGCTCGTGATTCATTTTACAAGACGGTCATTTCGAATTTTAGCTGTATGTTTATGGATATGGATAATGCGTTAAAAAAATATAAATTTAACACAGTGTATTATTTTACTTAAAATGTATCGATTTTTTTGTTACCTTTTTATTAAAATCTGTTTATAGATTTCCTATACGCAGCACCGTCCAATTGTGATCAAATATCAACACGTTATATTGTAGCATAATTCAAATGTCTCAAGTTTGTGACACCGTTCTTACACCACAGCGAATCATTTGCATTTATCACTTCACATCCGCAAATCCAATACGACAATAATAATACATGCCCTTATGAAAATTACGGTGAACATCTTAATTTTTGTTCTTGCTTGTCTGTCTAATTTGCATTTCCGGGAGTGGACGACCATTTGTTTTAAGCTCCAACCGTTTCTCAATACTTAAATTATGATTACTATTAGTTTCGAGTTCTTTTATTGTTTGAACTACCGACATGACGTCCGCCATCACTGCGTAATACTATTGTACAAATCCCTACTGTGAAGCCCACTCTTATATGCATGCCCAGTTTGGAGCACAACCTCCAAGTGCAACAAAAAGAAGCTGCAAACATTCCAAAATAAAGTACTGCGAATGACAGTTGATGCGCCATGGTATATAAGAAACCAACAAATTCACCTAGAACCTTCAATAGATACAATAGAGCAGTTCATGAGCCGCACGACAAAAAGATTCTTCGTTAACCTAAATACATGCAGCAGTGCTGTATATCACAACCTAGGCCAGAAAAATATTCATCGCTGACTAAAGAGATTGCTACCTCAAGACACTATTACTGAGGAACCATGGCACCTCCGCCGCTATTTAAGATATATTATATTGTATTTTAAAATATCACAACCATGTATAACATTATTTATTGATATTGAGCTGGATTAAACTTTAATAAAAAAAAAAAACGACATGACGAAAGTTGAAACACTGACTGAACTAAAGAAGAACATGTTGGTCGGACATCCGACTTTCTATCTTTTATCTCAAGCATGCATTAAGTCAAACTCCTTCAGTCGCCGAAGGACCACCTTTTCAGCCACTTTCCCCATGGTGGAGATTAGACTGATCGGACGATAATTCTGCGGGAGACGGAGATTGTGGCCTGGCTTCGGGATAAAAACGACGTCTGTGAGTTTCCATCGCTTGGGGAAGTGACAGTCCCAGAATTCCGTTGATGATGACGACGAGGTGCATGACGACTCGGTCCGGCAGGTGTCTCATCACCCTGTTGTTGACTATGGCAGGCCCTGGTGCCTTCTTGATTTTCCACTTCTTAATTATCGCTCTGATCTCCGCTGGTGAGGTTGGGGCGATGACTTCGTAATCCACACTGCTTTCGAGGTGTCTTACGACGCCCGTTTCAATTTCCTCGATTTCGTCCAGGTCGGGGCGGCTTTGTTCGGTGAACATTGCCGCTCGAGGTTTTCCGCTAACAATTCCGCCTTTTCCAGGTCCGTATAGCCGCCTTCACCCTGGAGCTGGGAGCGCTGCTTGAGGATCAACTCACGGATATCAAACGGGAGACCGTCGCGTCTTCGTCTCAACGATTTGGATTTGGTGGCGTCCGATTTAGCCGCGTGAATGTGACTTTCGAGGTTTTCGATCGAGGGATCAATGTCCTCGGGGTTCACAATTGGCGGCACCGAACCGATGCTCGTCGACAGCCTATCGGCGAGTAGTTGCCAGTCTGTCGTCTCTACGGTTATTGGCGACTCGTCGTCATCTCTGCGTCCCAAATGAAAGATCGGTCGTGATCGGAGTCGAGCTCGCCGCTGATTGACTATGTCCTCGTCTCGTAGACGACATCTTTCAGAATGGCAATGTCTAGGACATCAGGGTCGCCTACTGCTCCATAGTGGGTCGGTTCTTCAGGTCCGCAGACTATCAAATTCTGAGTTTCTACAAACCCGTGCAAAAGTCTCCCTTTACGGTTGGTTTTCCGACTGTTCCAAGCAAGGTGCTTGGCATTCAGATCACCTCCCAAGAAGACGGCACCGCGGTCCCTCGTCAGAAGCGTCTCTGGAAGTGCGTAGGCGGTGTACACGCTGTATGTACGACTATGCCTGTCAGCTCCAGTCGCTCCGTCTGAGGTAGCGGGACTGGGTTGTGGTCGATTGACTTTTTAACGTAAATCGCCATACCTCCACCTCTGGCGTCTAGTCTGTCATTTCGGTGCAGAACAAAATTATTGATTTTCGGATTATCTGCGGGACCCAAAATGTCCGCTTCCACCTCATTGGCGAATCGTTCAAGATTGCGTTCCAAACGACAATCTGTAGCAACTTTGGCTTGACTCGTCTACTTGGTGGCAGAAAAAAAGGGAGATTAGATCGGCAGCCATTTTTTCAAATGACTTTTTGACCCCGTTGGTAAAAACGGCACAGTTGCAGAGCTCTAGGAGATTGTAGATGTGGCGTTCCGCTTTCGGAACCTCCACGACGACCATGTCCAACGGCCTGCTGCCGGCCATCATCCTGGAGACACGTCCAGGTGTGAACTTCCGCTCTTTTCACTCGTCCCCCACGTACCTTACCGGTACGGTGGAGTCGACTCCGCGGAGGACGAATTTAAGCAGTTTCTCGCTAGCCAGACAATACGAGAGGTAAGGCGGCAGCGTATGTGAGCCTCCCGGACTCCCCGGTAGAAGTGCTGGGTGTGGCCACCTCCTCGACGTCGCCCTGTGACCCGACTGGCCGTTGGGCGGACTCGTCGAGGACCACACATTCCTCTTCGTCCATAACATCCCCGCAGTCGACAGCTTCTGCCGCTTCCACCAGGTCGTCCCTCTGTCGAGACAAGTTAGGGTCACCGTCTCAGAGGGCTGTGAGCCGCACATGTCGACCTCCTGGGGGAGGTCGGTGGGGGCGACAGTACTCGTCACTGCCTTCTTTTTACTACTTCACCGCTTCGACTTTTTCTTGCCGTCCTTAGTGGAGGTGGACGGCTCGCTGGTCGAGGCGGCAATCTCAACAACTGAGGCTGCTGCCGCTGCGTTTCCTGGTTCAGCCGTCTCTTGGACGGTGGTCCTAGAGTTGCAGCAAATGCAGCAGCCCTTCGAAAACTCTTCGCGCAAAAGTGACGATGTCTTTCTTCACAGCATGGACCTCGTGCTCGACTTAACTTCTTTATCATCTTCGAGTTCGTGGACGGCGGTGCGGGGTGCGGGGAAAAACCCGATCGCAGCCGGCGTCCTGCTTTCTGATTGGCTGCAGCCTATTCTAATCAAAATCAGACATTTAATAAACTTAAATATACTTAAATCTAACATCTCCTAATAGCGCAAGCGCTAAACTATATTATTACACTAACTACAACTAACCACTCGCGACTCAAAGCGTAAAAAACACGGAATCGCGAGAGCGCGGAAGTGGAAGGGCCGAACGGTAGACAGTATAAAGGTAAACCTACGGCTGGCGGCTGGCGCCATTTACCGCTCGACTTCCGCCACTATCGCACGCTCGCTCCCTGTTGCAACCTCATGCTATGACGCAACACGGCGCGTGGTGTCTAAATCTACAAACTTATTTAACCTATGCTAACACTTAAAATTAATCATGTATACACTAACGAGAATCTGGTCGTGAATCCACTCCATACAACACCGCCGTGTATAAAATTCTTCGCGACAACCACAGAGTAATAGATAACGAAAATTCAAACAAAATTTTTTCACTTTTTTTTGGGAGGTCATATGACCTCTTGAACGAGCCGGAATTGCTTCCATAGTTTGGTCTTAATCAGAAATAAGTCTTCATTAAGACTTATCTCTGATTAAGCCCAAAGCAGAGGGAATGATATCAGAGGTGCAAGCCTCTCAAAACACACGATCACCAACCCTTTTGGCTATAATAAATCAATAATTCTCGAAGAAAACACGAGATATTAATTAAATTGTCTCGATACAGCTCCACACACACTGAAGTCTCGATGCCCCGCACGGCTTGCGACTCTAAACATAATATGTATCGCAACGGATCCTATTTCACAGAAACATGGCCACCATGGAAAAGTACTTATTAGATTCATTGAAGTTCGAAAAACTGTCACAATAGTTGTGTTCCCGAACCAGTTCAGAATTATTACGCATGCGAAGTGGAAGAAACGGCGGTCGCGGTTCGCCAAATTCAGAATTTGTAATAACAGTTCGGCGTTCGCGGATAATATCGAACGGTTCATTATTAATTCGGAATTGATCCTGGAAGTACTAGACTAGGTTTGGCTGTTCATGCACAATTTCGATCTAAGTGGTTTTCGATAAACGTCAGTTTACAGTTTTAGGTGCAACAATCTCTAGTAAAGAGGGCCCCTTTTCCCAAAGGTGTCCCAAGGGGGTCCCCATGTCCCTAAGTATCCCCAAAAGCCCCCTTTGCCTCAAGGTGTCTCAAGGATGTATCAAGAGGGCCTCCCCGTCTCCAGTGTGTCCCAAGTGGGTCCACCTGCCCCAAGGGTGTCCCAAGGGGACCCACCCTACCCCAATGGTGTCTCCATGTCCCAAGGTCTCCCAAGGATGTCCCAAGAGGGCCTCCCTGTCCCAAGGTCACGGTATACTGAGTTGCCTACCTACGGGATTAAGATGGTAGCTATGCTCCTCTGTCCCAAGGGGGCCCCCTTGTTTTAGTTACCGTAACATTTTGTATCAGAAAATAATTACATCAACTCGATTTCTACTATCCTCTTGGCAAGTTTCACTTCCAGTCGTGTGCTTATAAAGGTCTACATTTTTATTATTTTTTTATTTTTAGTGAACCCACCTACCCCCGATATTTTTTGTATAGTTCTAGGAATGCCAAAGTATTTTGGTGGGTCCACTGATGCGTTTCTTCCTCCTCTTCCTCAGGTGTTTCCGGAACGACTAAAAATTCGGTTAAGAACTAAATTGGTTGGTTTAAAAACCCATCTGATAGACAATCGTTCATTATTTAGCATTTCAGAAGTTTTCATTTAACAGTTCAAAATTTTCGTTCGCGGTAAATTAAAATCCCAAACCGGTTCATAATTATTGGGCATGCGCTTTACGACAATCCGCAATAGTTCGGAATCGATTCAAATTGTGAACCGCGAACCAAGGTAATAGGTCAGTTTCTTGAAGTTTCCCTCCAAACTGTGATGTGATGAATGTAAGAACATAGGGTGTTGTTAAGCATCAATAACAAAAAACGGTTCGTTAATGGCAGAAATGTCGATTTGAATCTGTTGGAGGAATTCGATGAAGGATCGATGTGTATGATTAGCATTTGTTGGGTTGGAAACAACGTGCGATTGGCATTTAAATGACACTTGACGTATGGAGTCGCACGTGTTCAGTGTTTGTGTTTACCTTTTGGAAACAACGACCTGGCTTTGAAGTCGTTTTGACTGAAAATGAGGTCCCATCACGAAATGTACATGAGAATAGCGTTATAGCCCTAAAAAGGTTTCTGGCATGTCGCAAGTTACCAACGACTGGCAAGAAATCGGTTTTAATACAAAGATACTAATAGTAATTTACAAACCAAGTGCGGGAACACAATCTTCCCGCGTGAACACAGTTTTGAAGCACGAGCGACGAAGGAGCGAGTGCCTTCATTTGCGTGAACGCGGGAAGATTGTTCACGCATGAGGATTGTACAATATTTTTTGAAACGAACATTACCACGATTTTTGAATTAAAGTTATTTTAATATGCAATCAGACTTCAAGATATGAAATAAAGCAAGCCATGGCTTCTATAACAATTGACCAATTAATGGTAAGTCATCAAGCGTAAACGATTCTCTACAAAGTAAAACTAATGTAAGTAGCAGAAAAATTAATCCAACCAAGGCCTGGCCGGCCGATCCACATAAAAGCAAGTTGGAAAGTGCACATTCGACACCGTTAAGTCCATATCTGAGCCAATTACTGTGGGGGGTTCAGGAATCACCCCTACCAATTGCATTAATTGCACTATGAATGTTTACAGGAACACTGGTTGAATATTCAAAGGATTGAACACATTGAATTGTAGTATAACCTAATTTTTTTTTCTTTGTTCTAATAGTGAAATTATGTACCTTTCCATCATATTGAAATAAATCTTAGATATAACAAATGTTGTTTTAAATGTTGCCAATATATTTAATTCCATTAATTAATAGCTACTGATTTAATTCGAGTTGACATAACCTAAAAAATGTGTCATTTTTTTTCATTTATAATCGTCAAATTTTTTACCTTCAATATTTAAATGAATCTTGGGTGTACCAAATCGTGTTTCAAATGTTGACAATTGGTTTAATTTCATTCATTAATAGCTACTGATTTATTTTACACACTTTTTATTTTCAGTGCTTTTTAGCGTGTTTCCCGGTTTAGTAGACCTAAAATAATTACTAATACCTAATAATTACACTAAAAATAGTAAAATTTATTTTTTTAATATTGGCAATCTCTCTGTCTGATCTTGGCAATCCTAACCTATACTTCGATGATGTATGAATGTGAATTGGCATTACTATTTTTGCCACTTGTATTGGAAATTCACGTGCATTTAGGGCAAGCGATTTTGTTGGGGGAGGTGTCCAACAAGCTGGTAACACTTGTCGCCTTCTTGGGGCATTGGTGTAGGACGGCGTCTGTAGGTTTTACATGTCCTGGATGGCTCGCCTTGACTTTGTGTGTGGACGCCGTCAGGAAGGTTTTTAATAGTATAAGACAACATTGTGGCGTTGCAGCTCAAAATACATACGGTTGGAAAATGTTTTTGGAGATCGTAGAGAACGTGTTCTCCTTCTGCCAATTTTCAAATTGGGCGTATGTTTTTCCAAATACCTCGCGTGACTTTAAAGGTAGCAAATTGCCTATCGTATTTTCGCCAAAGCCCGCATTTCTGGGGGCGGACATTGAAGAACTACAGAACTCATTTTTGGAAGGACAAAAATACGAGTGTTGACGTTTCAAATTGAATCTTTTTCATAGGCGCCGTTAATGCAGCTCGCAAGAGTGCCAACCGCCGCGAAATTCCCTAGATTGTGAAATTTGATTATTTTGTATAAAAAGTGGCAAAGTAGAAAAAATACTGTATGATAACTCGTTTATAAGGCATTTTGTCGCACTTACTCTTTTAGGGCACTTCTCGCTACGCTCGTCGTGCCCTAAACCCGTGCGTGCGACAAAATGCTTCTTATAAAACTCGTATTATAATATACTATTATCCAACACCTGTTTATTATGAACCCATAATTCAACGGTTTTCTAATTTGTCATAGCAACCAGTTCATAAGCCAATAGTTGTGAATGTCAAATGAACGTCAAAATTTTTTGGGTTTTGATTAATGTTTTAAGAACTGTTACAGAAGGAGGTGTTGGATAAAACTATGTATTACACACGTGTCTTAAGAGTCCTCTATACCTTTGAATCCTTTGATAACTCAACAAAAAAAAAAAGATTTTGGTTTGAAGTTTATATATTTGTGAACTAGGAACCTTTTCCAAGGAAATACCGTTTCGTTTTTTTTATTTTTTTGTTCCTGGACCTATATAACGATTTTTTAAAATACCATGTTTTGCGATGATTTTAATACCACGTTGTTGAGGCCATTTATTAACAGCCAATGAAGAAAATACGAAAAAATCGCACGACATTACGTGGACAATGTTTTACACAACACGTGGGACAAAAAAGAAAATTTGTAATTCTTACAATAACGTCGTAATTGGACCGCCAGAATAAAATGTAATTTTTGTTTTGCGCAGTGCTGCCACCAAGTGGCAAAATATTAAAATTCCAACAGCTATCGTAAAGTGTACGATGTGTTTACATATCAAGTTCAATTAGATAAGTACACTGTAATAGTTATTTACGGGAAAAAATTAGTCTTTACGGGTGAGCCGGGAAATTGTGGGCCGAGCGACGAAGGAGCGAGACCCATAACCCGGCGAGCCCAGTAAAGATTAATTGCAAGGCGAATCCCGTACAAACTTTTATTTCCACCTTAAGACGGCAGGACAGTCTGTGACGATGCGTTGTCATGGTATTGCACTTTACAGGTCTCTTCTACAAGCCCGTAAAACTTTACAGGTCTGTTTCTGTAATTAGCCATTTACTTAGTTACATAAATACCTGTAATGTGTTATTTACTTAGAAGGGGGAAATAAAAATGTTTTAAAATGTCCAGATGATAAATAAAGAATGAAGTTATCGTATTGGGGACGTATTGAATCCATCTAATTTTTAAATTATTTGGAGGTACCATCAGTCGCTTAAACTTCCGGGACATGAGTGATACCTGCATGTATCATAAATTCAAAAATTTGCAAAAAATTAAATTGAACTTTTCAACAAAAGGTTATGTTACTGTGTCATACATCTTTCATTTTGACAACTGCCACAAAGTTTTTGTGTTAAGATTTTTTTAAAATTAATGACTATCTATCAATAATTTTCTCAGGTTTTATCAGAATCTCAGAAGTAAGTAAACCAAATTGTGTGTTTAGGAACACTGATTTCGACGTTTTTTGGGAATTATGAAATGGCTGTTAATAACAATGGTCCGAATTATTTCCCATTTATTAAACCTTCGATTATCTAAAAAATTGATTAGGCAAAGAGGCATAATATCAAAAATTTTCTATAAGACAGAATTAAAAAACTTCATCTAAAGTTAATCAATGGGAGATAATTCGGCCCAGTGACATTTTTGTATTTATCCAGCAGGTTCTGTGAATAACATATTAAAAAAGTTATTTACATAATAGTAATGACATTTTTTTTTAAATTTACCAGACTGTTGACCAAGATCAAGTTCAGTACATCAACATCGCTTCGTATTGTCGTGGAGGAGAAATTGAAACAAAAATGCATGAAAGAAAAATTATGAGTCAATTAAATAATTAATTCAAATAAACACAAATAATTTTTATTATAATTGCCAACGCACGTTTCGCCAACAATGTT
This sequence comes from Diaperis boleti, assembly GCA_963583935.1. NCBI lineage: Eukaryota > Metazoa > Arthropoda > Insecta > Coleoptera > Tenebrionidae > Diaperis > Diaperis boleti. Next base: position 36,841,174 of record OY757249.1, read on the forward strand.
CGCATCATGAGTAAACTCTTTAATAATAAAAATTATTTTTGGTATTTTAGGGAAAAAACTGATTAATAGTAATTATACACCAAGGTTGAAAAGACATTTTTCTCAGCCGAGCTATTTTATTGCCCAAGATGCGAAGCATAATGCGAGGCTAAGAAAAGACTTCTGAACCGTGGTTTATATAAGTACAATTTTTTTCACTACTAGCACATTTGTTTAACTTTTCTTCAAATGATGATGCGAACTACATATATGATAATACGAAATATCGGAACGAATTACTAAGATATCAAATCAATACCTGTCATTTCTATTTTTTGTTACGATGTTCCTAGTGTGATCCAGATGGCAAATTTAACATTTCTCAAGAAATTCCAACTCCCCAGTTCTACATTGTTGAGCTATTAGCTCTCATTAATAATCACAGCAAATGTCAAGTCAACACATCAACTACGGCAGTAACTATGTCAACGTTGTCAATTGTTTTTATTATTAGTACCAAAGTGGTACAGTACCAAAAGTGATCCAGACAATTGTTTTGTTTTTGATTCGAAGATGTGCTTCGAAGTGTATTCGAACTGTCGGTGTGTCAACATTTATCGTTTATCGCACGTACAACAAGGATTATCCCTGATCTTAGAGAGTTTATGAGAGAATTTATTACTACATGCTAACCTACTTCAATATTATGCATATTATTATGGTAGGTGAGTAGGTACATGTTTCCATTTAAAGTTTTTATTTCGATTCGTTTATCGGGTAAAGTTTTTGTGCCTTCCTGACAATCAATGAATGTGGGTCGATAGGAGGGTATTGGTTTTAGAGATCAAACTATTCTTAATTTTAACTCCATAAGGGAGCGGTTGCGAAAAAAATGATAGATAAAAAAAAATATTTTGACGAGTTCTACTTGTGGTTAAATTTTCTGCTAGGACTGTATAGAACATCACTTACCAGGATTTTGTTGGTACACCATCCATGCACCCAACACCCATTAAATTAATCTATGTGTCATTTACAGTCTGAATTTACCTGATCACAATCAATTTATAAGGAATTTATATAAAGTGCGAGTCTACTTTGCGAAAATACCAGTCGAAATCAACACAAAATGCGTTTAGAGCCGAAATGAATTAATCCAAAAATTGTCCGATAAATGTGTACAAATTATTTTGGTAGTCATTTGAGCGGAGACAAAATATAGGTACTTAAAAACAGCAATTAGTAGTTACCCCGTGACAAAATCTTACACCCTTCGCCGCTTTTAAGCGATGGATCCGGCGTCCGATCTTGCGTTTTCGTGTCCCGATGCAATTAGCCTTACACCGTGCCAAACGCAAAAAGCACTTAGTAGTGGGGATATATGACGCAATTTCCAGCGGAGAGAAGAGGGACAATATAAAATATATTGTACTTATATATATTATTACATTTTCGTGTCGGGTTGAGACCCATTTTCTTGTTAGGTCGCGACGAATATGGGCTTACTCCGTGCAAAAAATGTTACACCGTGCGATAAGAAGCTTCATTTCAATAAAGAAATTAGAGTACCTGCTGGGCTGGGCTGGATTTAAAGGTTAATGATTTTAATTGTAAATCATACAGAGTGTCATCTTCACCTTCATTCAATGTTTACATTTTCTTGAATAACTTTTAATTTTTTAAGGTTAATGTCTTGTCAGGTAAAGCTCGAAAGAATAGTCCGGTCTCATTGGCGTTAAACGCGTCCTCTGGTTTGTAATCCTATAATATTGAAGAAAACTTTTTCAAAATTGGTCAACATGTTCGTTTACATCAGCTGCTTCCCCTGATACTGATTCTTTTTCTCCATTTTTGAAGCCATCCATCAGACGCACAAAAATTATGATAACCTAATTTATCCGGTATATCTCCTTGGCCTTGACTTTTACTAGTAGCCCTAACAAAGGAGTAATATTCTGCGTTCTTGTTTGTAAAAACCACTCATAGGATAGTTTGTTCATTTTAAGAACCTCACTTTTCAAAAATGTTTTCTTCAAATTACTATCAATTCCAGACTGCCACTTTGACCGTATTTGATCCTTATTTTTGTCAATTTCGGCAGCATGTGTTTTACCGATGTTGAACCTTTTAATTAAAGCTACGTTAATTCATTTTAACTGTTTAAAATAATAAAACCAACCTTTTTGCGAGAGCTCGTATTGATATTTTTTATTTGCCTGAAGTATTGACCACTTCCATTTTTTCTTTTAAGGTGAGTATCTTATTTTTTGGGGCTATTTAAACACCAATTAATAATTCTTAAAATAGCGAACGATATCCGTCCTCATTCATTTGAGAATAAGAACTGAAATTCAACTAAACTCGAGAGGAAAATTGTCGTGTTATCCGTAACCGTACATTTTATGAAAAAACTTTGAATACAAAGTTTGTTTGGCAAAATATTGCGCACATTGTGCATATGTCAGAAAAAATATTTTGGTTGTCAATTTTGAGATATGACGTCATCGGCAGTTATTTCAAATCGTAACCTAATTTTTTTATGATTTTTTATTCCTGTTTCAATTGTCTAAATGACACTATAAAAAATTTGATATTTTACATAAGAAAATGTTTGAGAAAGAAAGTTATTGAAAGTTCGAAAACACAATTTTTTTACCAGCAAAAACACAAAAAAAAAACTCAAATCAAATAGGTAACTAAAATAGAAATTTCTAACAAAAACATTGCGTTCAAAATCATCAAATGTTCAAAATGTTCACCATTAACGTCAGATTGGGTCATTGCGGCGTTACCTTCTTCCGAGATGACCATGCAACATTGAATAGGTATCGTCACCGTCTTTATGAACAGTGTAATTCTAAGAAACAATAAACAAACGATAGGATTTTACTGGGTGTCAGCATGCAAACTCTGTTCCATATATTTTTTTACACGTCTTTTTTTTGCACGTCTGCTGCAGCAAATTTCAACGTCTTCAAGTCGGACTCTCTTTCGTCGATATTCGCACGGGTGTATAGAGGACTCTTAACAGCAAATAAGTCACTCAAGAAAAATTAACCACTCGAGCAAGCTCTCGTGGCTAAACATTTCTTTCGTGACTTATTTGCCTTATAAGACACTTGTATAATAAATAGCTATAAGTTTAATATAGTTTGAATTAGCGTGGAAATTAGACATTTGTTTTGCCATTCTTCGTCGTTACTATTTTTGCACCTATCGTCATACTTTCAGCCGAATATACGCACGCGGGCGAATCATTTCTACAGTTGTTTTTTTATAATCAATTATTGTCAGTGTCAAAAATTTATAAAAAAAAAACATGCTGTATCATCCTAAACGGGTTTATTTACAAATTTCGGTTATGTTTATGTCAGTGTCAAATTGTGTCGATAATAATTAATTAATTTTAAATTAATAATAAAACGTTAGTGGTAAAAGTGCGGAGATAGGCGGCAAGTTCAATAATATAAAACAATTACATACAGCTTAAAACAACATGACAATACGTTTAATGAACACACCAAAGATTGGAAAATTATTCATGTACCGAAATGAAGAAATATTGAGCTGATAAATTAAAGATGTATTTGAACATTTCAAAGAAGAATAACCAACTGAATCTGAGGGACGACATCGTGATAAGGCAAATCAATAAACAACAGAGTTCGCAGCCTTGGGTGGAGACCAACCGATGTAGTGGTTGTAAAGAAGAAACTAAACTATGTAAAGTGTTAAACGAAAATAATTATTTATGCAACAAGTGCAAAAGTAAGTAGGCCCATCCCACGAGGCGAAAACCAAGTCCGGCATCACGTTTAGTGTGATATTACTTTTTACACGTGCTAAATTAAATTTTAAATTAATTTAAATATCATTTCTGATATTTCATTTCGTCAGGTTCTTAGTTTCACATTGTCAATTTTTCAAGTTCTCAATTTCCCTGTTTGTCAGATTCTCGACTTCTCATTTTCCAACATTCCAGTTTCTCAGGTTATGGTGTCTCAAATGATCATGTATCATGTATCCGTGATCTCGTTTTCTCAGTAACACAGGTTCTCAGAATCACAAATTCTCAATTTTCCATCTTCCAGTAGGTATCTCAGTTCGTCAGGTTTTCAGTGTCACTTTCACACATTGTCAGTTTTTAATTTTCAAGTTCTCAATTTCCCTATTTTGCAGGTCGTCGATTTGTCGATTTCCAATATTCCAGTTTTTCAGGTTATGGTGTCTCAAATAATCATTTTTCCATTATGTGGGTTTCTCAATAACACAGGTTCTCAGAATCTCAAATTCTCAATTTTCCAGCTTACAGTATCTCAGTTCGTCAGATTTTCAGTTTCACATTAACAGATCTTCAGATGCTCAAATTCTCAGCTTCTCAAGTTCTCCTATTTTTAAGTTGTAATTTTATTCATTTCTCAATTTTTCTGTTTCTCATACATATTTTCGTGAAAATCTCTTTTGGTGGATACAGTATGAAAATGGTTGTCATTCCGAACCAGATTGTCAAAAATGATATAAGGTTTGTTTGTGACTAAAAAGCGTATGGTTTTGGCATCGTTTGTGAGTGCGGTGGGCGGGTGGTCCGCCCTGTCCACTATACTCATCGACTGACTAAATGGATGCTCCCAAAAATTATGTTGACTTATATACTGTTCAGCAAATTCAAATCTTGCGTGTTTATTCTCTTCAGTCAAGAAATCTTATTGGCGGCACAGCGATTGTTTAGTTCAGTAGCTCTCACTCTTCGTCGTGTAGTCTCTATTGACGCTGGAAAATCGGTTTCTTCCTTGGCAGAAATCGCTGTTTTGAACGGATTTTCCCTCAGAAAGTTGTCCAATCTTCTGCTTCCGTTGTTGCTTTAGGACGTCCAGAACCTGATTGCCTTGTTATGTACCCAAACTGTTGAATTTTCTTTTTAGCCACATTTCAATTTTTGATTGAAATTTGTCAATTTGACAAATATATAAAACAGCTTATTAATCAATTTATTAAATGGATTCAAATCCAAACTCAATCAACTAAAATTTGACGATCCTAGACTTTTTTGACTGCGATGGTACTTCTGAATCCGACGACTCTTCAGACTTTTCGTAATCTGAATCTTCTCCAAGTTGTATGATTATGGGAGGTATATGTTCTATTGATGTTTTTGTGAGTCCTCCCGAATAAGTTCTTCACAATGGGGGTTTATACCACATGTTGGAGTAAAATGAGCAAATGAGACCTATTATTGACATCCGTAGTTTTCAGAATTATGACTTTCATTTTCGACTTTCATCCATGTTGGCGAAATTTAAAAATGGTGATTAAAATTGGTGAATTATAAAAATGGTGTCATCTTCTGACATTTGCTGAACTTGACTTCGGATTTCTTGTTTTTGATTTTCCGTTTAGCGATACGGTTTGACGAAAACTGGTTATTAGATAATAAAGATATATATACTATGTTTAATGGCGTCTGTATAGGTGAGTTTTTTCAACTTCTAGATGAAAAATATCGTTGAATTACCTACAAATGTTAATAATCGAGTCTCGTTCTTCAAAGTTCATGTGATCCGTTTGAATTAAATGGGTTTTTCGTTCGTGTTTACAATATTTATTGCACGGATCTACTTGGGACCATAATACAATTATTTTATAGTTTGACACTGTAATAAAATGTCAGATAAACGTCACACTATTATTATGGATTTTAAGCAATTTAAAGACTTGCCGGGATTGTGTCGAACTATAAAACTTTGTATTACACTCGTTCCTATGTAGATTGGGGGCTTTCCGGCACTCGGGTCTTGTTTCACTCGTGCTTTTTTAAACCCTAGTGCCGGAAAGCACCAAATTTAGAGAGGAACTCGTATAATAAATAACTATTGTATAAATTGCTGTTTATTGCGGGGTCATTTATGACGGGGTTAGTACTTAGTTTAGTGAATGACCGGATATAAATTGAAAATGTAATAAAAATGAGTCACCGAACGAAATTTTTGCTTGGCACATACCTAACGATTCAACGTATTCATCAGTAATACCTTCTAGTTTTATTTTCTGATTAGTACAAATTTCAAAATCTTCGTCTGCCTTGTCCATTTTGAGAATGCAAATCTCGGCTCCGGTATCTAACAATACATTGACAGATTTTGTTGTAGACAAATCTAATGGTATGGTCACAAAGTTTTGAATAAATTGACGGACTAGTATTCGTATTGACTACATGAATATTGCTCGAAGGAATCTCGTTTCCCGGATTTTGCAAAGAGTTTTGAATTATTGCTTGATTCAAATTTTGATTTCCCTGATAATAATTAGGTACTGCGATTCTGGTAATTAGGATTAGGATCTACACGAGAATAATTGTTGTTGTTGACGGGAATTGGGTATAGACGGACCAAAGTAAAACTATTTTATTCAGACCAACACGATACACAACTTGTATTTTATTAATTAGACATTCGATTGCTAGACGCACACTATGCTAATCTATAGCTCATTTCGATATTCTAAGACCCCCTCTATCGAAATGCGCTCTTCTAAATCAGTTTCTAACATTATCTAAACATAACATCTCTACACATCGATTGTGTTTATACTTTGACAATGATTTTGTAAAGATATCAGCAGGCAACGCATCTGTTTGTAAATAATTAATAACAATTTCTTTATCTTCTACCAATTCGCGAGTAAAGTGATATCTAACATCTATATGTTTGCTACGCTTGTGAAATACAGCATTATTAGAAAGTTTAATCGCGCTTTGGTTGTCACAATATACATGAATTGATGATGATACATATTTTTCAAAACCCATATGTGACAAAAGTCGTTTGATGTAAACTATTTCAAGAGAAACTTCAGAAAGTGCTGTGTACTCTGATTCCATCATTGATAACGTCATCGATGATTGTTTCTTTGATTTCCAACTAATTGGTCCTGCTGCTAATGTCAAAACCATACCTGAACACGATTTACGATTGTCAATATCACCAGCCCAATCTGAATCGGTGTATGCTTTGATATTTTCTCCATTCTTGACGTATGTTATGCCATAATTAATTGTTCCTTTCAAATATCGTAGTACTCGCTTCGCATTCGACCAATTTTCTTTACCAGGGTTCGCAGAGAAACGACTCAATGTGCTTGGCGCAAATGCTATATCTGGACGAGTTGCGTTTGCTAAGTAAATTAAAGCACCCACCAATTCCCTATAAGGTCGATTCTTCGTTTCGCGTATTTCTTCTTCCGTTGTTGGACTCATTTCATTTGTAAGTTTCACAGAAGATTCGATTGGGGTTGATGTTACCTTTGCATAATCCATATTGAATTTTTCTATTAATTGTTGCACATATTTCTCCTGCGATAGACGCATGTTTCCTGTCGCTCCATCTGGCTGAATCTTAATGCCAAGAATGTTGTTTATCTGCCCTAAATCTACCATCTTGAACTTCCATTGCATTACAGATTCCAATTTTTCGATTTTCTTCGATGCTAAAAGCAAGTCATCCACGTAGATTATCATAATAACTCTATCTTCTTTTTGACCAAATACGTAGACGCAGGGATCTGCAGAAGTACGCTTACCATCAATTTCTCTAATATAACTGTCTAGTTTTTTATACCATTCGCGGCCAGATTGTTTTAAACCATACAATGGTTTAAGTAGCTTACAGACCTTTTCTTCATGCCCATCTTTAATGAACATCTCGGGTTGTTTCATGTAAACTTCATCGTGCAATTCACCTTGAACATATGCGGAAATCACATGCATTTCTTCATTTACAGACGCAGCGAGTAACGCATGAATTGTTTCGTATCTTGCCACTGGTGCGAACACTTCTTCATAATCGACCCCAAATTCTTGTGTATGCCCTCTGGCAAGTAATCTCGCTTTGTACTTTTCGATTTCACCATTTTGATTCACTTTTGTTCTAAACACCCACCGATTTGTTAATATTTTCTTGTTGGATGGTTTAGGTACAAGAATCCATGTACCGTTTTCCAAAAGGGTGTCATATTCTTTTTTCATGGCGGCTAGCCATGCTTGTTTTTCATTGCTCTTCAACATCTCAGAAATAGATTCTGGATCGGAACTTTCCTCTTTGGTTTGATAAATTTTCTTCGGACGTCCAGGTCTACCCGTTCTTTCAATTCTTGGACGACCCGGTCCTCGTTGTGGCTCATTAACTTGTTTTTCTTCTTCATCAAGTTGCTGGTCTTGGTCGTCTTCCAAATGTACATCTTCTTGACCATGTTCGAGATTTATGCCTTCTTGGTGTTGATTTTGTAATCTATCAATATCGGGATTTGACAATTCAAAAATTCCTTCCGATAGTTTTTGGGGTTTTTCAATTCTTTCAAAGAATTTGACATCTCGAGCTTTAATTACTGTTTTTGTTCCTGGTTTCCATAGTCGATACGCTTTCGATTCATCCGAGTAACCTAGCAGCACATATTCATCTCCTTTCGGTTGAAATTTACCTCCTCTTTGTCTTTTATTCAAAGCGATGGTCTTGCTGCCTATTGTTCTGAAGAAACCAACGTAAGGTTTACGTTTTGACCATACTTCATAAGAAGTAATTTCATTTAGACATTTTGTTGCACATCTATTTCTTAAATATGTCGCCGTATTAATTGCTTCGGCCCACAACGAAGCAGGAAAATTTGCTTGCACCATAATACAACGTGCCATTTCCACGAGCGTACGATTGGCTCGTTCTGCCACTCCGTTTTGTTGAGGTGTGTATTCAACAGTCAGCTGCCGCGAAATGCCTTCTTCTCTGATGAAATTGTTGAATTCGTTTGACAGATACTCTGTCCCGTTGTCTGTACGTAGTTTCTTGATTTGTTGACCAGTCTGTTTTTCTACTCTTCGTTTGTAATTTTTGAAAGCCTGAAGAACGTCAGAACGATGTCGTAGCATAACAGTTTCTGTATACCTAGAACAGTCGTCTATAAAGGTTACAAAATATCTTGCACCACCAAGCGATTGGGTGCTCATTGGTCCACAAATGTCCTAAGTACCAACCCTAAAAGTTCGCTTGCACGATTGTCAGATTTTTTAAATGGTTGAACAGTGATTTTACATTTCGCACATATTTCACACTTTATGTCATTGCCATTGTCACAAAACTTCATACCCTACACCATATGTTCTTTCTTCATTTTCTTCAAATCACTTACATTTAAGTGTCCATACCTCTGATGCCATTTTCGTAATTCTTCATCTAAATTTCCACCTGCCAAAGCTGCATATTCTTCTTTTTCGTTGACAACGTACAGCTGATCACGTTTTGTCGCTGTGAGAACTGCCGTACCGTCTTTCCGATTGATTGTTGCCCGATTTTTGTCAAATGTAACCGTGTAGCCGTTATCAGTAACGCTTGATACAGACAAAAGATTGTTACGAAGATCTGGAACACACAATGTATCTTTTAGTTTTACAGTGTTTACTGCGTGACGTCCATTTAATTTCGCATCTAAATAAATATCACCAACGCCGATTGATCCCACAAAATGTTCTGCTGCCATATACACTTTCGATTGTTTATTTGCATCTAAACTTGCAAAATTACTTTTATTGTTGCACATGTGTCTAGTTGCACCACTGCCGAGGTACCACGTTCTCTTCCCGACACTTCTTAATTCCGTATTGCATGCAACTACTGTCATAGCGTCGTCGGTTGATTTCTTGAATTCACTACGCTTCAATCTGCAAAATCGACTTTTGTGTCCTAATTTTCCACAATTGTAACATTTTAGTTTCCATTTTTGCGTGTTTGTTTTTGTATTTGCAAATGGTCTTTTCGTCAGTAACGCGTCGTTTGTATCTTCGTTATCTTTGATCATGGCGTTCTTTTCGTTCAGCCGTGCTTCTTCTTCAATTAATTTTAATTTCAAATTTTCGAACGAAGGTATTTCATCACGGGTCTCAATTGCTACGCTGAAATTTTCGAATTCGGCCGGTAAAGAACCTAGCAACATTATTGATAATAAATCTTCAGGAATTACAATTCCAGCTTCTTCAAGTTGTTCCGCTTTCCGTTTAAATTCTATTACATACTGCGCCATGGTAACATTGGACTTCTTCTCGATACGAAGCAACTGTTTGTACAAAACAGCCTTTCTAACCGGACCTTTCGATTCGAAAACTTGTTTAAGTCCGTCCCACGCTTCCTTTGAAGACGATGCTTTCTTTACATGATTCAATTGACTCTGTGTGATGCTTAAATTTATTAACGCCAGTGCTTTAGAGTCCTTCTTGGTCCATTCTTGTTTGTTTTCTTCCGTTTTTACTTCGATACCATCAACGTATCCCCACAAATCATTGATTATTAATACACTTTTCATCTGAACCTTCCATAATTCGAAATTGTTTTCATTTAAGTTCTCAATATTTGCAAAACCGGTAGTTGAAGCCATATTTTGTTTTTCGTTATTCGAATTCTGGGAGTTTTGGGACTTCTGGGCCCATAACCTGACGAGAATTGGGGATAGACGGACCAAAGTAAAACTATTTTATTCAGACCAACACGATACACAACTTGTATTTTATTAATTAGACATTCGATTGCTAGGCGCACACTATGCTAATCTATAGCTCATTTCGATATTCTAAGCTTTTTTTCTAGAACTATCAATTATATTGTGTGACCTCTTATTTTGCAATAACGACAAAAATTATCTTGCTGTCTATTGAAATGGCTATTATACTATTGTTACAATGATTATTAAAACATCCCCACTATCGGGCGCTCATTATGCTCAACATATGTGTCAAATGGATGGTGTATGGCAATTTCAACATTTACGGTAGTTTTGTTTTTACTGTATAATTTTGGTTCAAATTATTAATTCATTGGATTTTTGTTTTTATACTTCATTAGAAGTATCTCTATATAAATTCTTATTTAAGGTACCAACTTCTTTGTGCGACTATTTGAGGAAAAAAGATCTACCAGAATCCCAATGAAAAAGTTAGTGTTGCCATTAAAAAAAAAGACGTCAATGTGCAAAAACGGTTGGTTACGTCAAAAAATGTCATTCTAAAAACTAAAATTGACCTTTCCAAGGATTTAAAAAAAAACGCATAACGGAATTATGAATTTTATGTAGAACTTCATCAATACTCTGTATATACAGGCTGTTTCAACGAAAATTGTCCCCTTGAATTTACTCCAGTTACAAATATTTTCTTCAATTTATTATGCTCCCTTGACTGAAAAGCTACGTGTGAAACAAAAATGGCATCATTGGAAGTGTCTATGCCTACAAAAGTGCCTACAATAAATAGAGATAAAGATATTTTGTAAACCACTCGTTTAGTTTTGAGAAGAACGTGCATCAATGAAGTTTTATGAAGAAACCGTCTTAGCAGAAATGGTAAGTAAAAAAAAATTTCTAATAAAAGTACAAAGCACGGTAAAGTAAGAATATGGAACATACGCAATGGCGACGGCATTCACAAATATCAGAAATCTAGGAGGTAGCGTGTCTAAGATCAGAAACATCGTGAGACACTGAAAGGTCAAGTCAGGTCCGGTAACCGGATGCAATAAGAACACGTACTTGTTCTACATGGACCATTATTATTCTTAAGGGGCGCGATTCAGAACCCGTTGCACTGAAGCTTCAGCTTATTGTGCCTCACGAAGCAAGTTTACTCCATAAGGCCTGTGCTGTTAATGAACTTCAGCACAGACTCTATGGACATATGTTTTATGTTATTCGGTTCAAAAACCTCAAACCGAAGTGTCGAAGCCTCCCCGCCTCAAGCGCTGGACACTCGCATAGTATAATATGTAGTGGAGTTTCTGTCTCCTCCCTACACATCCTGCAATCAGGATCTTCTTCACCCAGATTGTGGTGAGATTTCGATTTCGACGGGCCTTCCATGAACATCCGCGATTGCCTCGGTCTAGGAACGTGATTCCAATGGATTCACTGTTGATATAGCCCTGAATTACCCTTTTTGCGGTATCATGTGCGATCCCACAAGTGAATTGGGCCTATCAAAGGTCTTTTCGCTCCCTCTTTGGCAAGGAGGTCAGCTCTTTCATTTCCTTCACAAATCCGTGTACCAGATGGTATGACTACCTCGAAGGGTTTACAAAAGTCATACTCGGTCCTGCGTCAGTCCGATTGCATGCTCAGTACGCAATCGTTCCCTATTTTCCCAAATATCTCGGTGTGGTATCCCCTTCTGACGTCGGTCTTACCATATCCGGCGCCTACAAGCGTGTATGCTGCCTTCATTGCCTGCAATTTCACCACCAGGTGTAGCGGAGGCAGGTTCAGGAGCACTGCGGTAGGCGTTGTATTCATTGCTCCCGTTATTCCAAGGCAGCCAAGTCTTTGCAGCTTCCCTTGTAGCCTTGTAGCGTGCTTCATCGAAGATCATGCCTTTTCCACCATGCCTTTACAGTCGTAGCATTAGTGGTGATGTATTCTAGATGGGGTTTGAAGCCAAGTTTGGTATCTAGGATTAGTCCCAAGTATGTACTTGTCTTCTTTCCCTATCCGTAGTTCTTTTCCCCACAGTCGGAGCCTCTGCAAATCGTTGAGATTCCAAAATAGAGAAAGAAAAAAAAACACAAAAATGTTAGATTTCGGTGCTTGCACTAGAAAAATCAATAATTGTCAAGATACCTAATTGCAAGAAAAAATTTAACCCTATTGCATCCCCTAAAAAGAGCTCCAGGGTAAACTTTGTAACTTTTCAACTTGTGTTCAAAATAAAGATCTCAAAAATTCATATTTCAGAATTTTCAAAATGCAGTCATTATCAAATGGGTGAAAATAAAAATACTAGCTTGGATCATTACATGGATTAAATTGAGCCAATAGCAATTCCAGATTTTCCCTAGTTACGATGTATAGATAAGCGGTGTTTCGGCTGGGAAATCGAGTCATCCATGAATCCGAAAACGTATGTCGTGCACTTAAACTGCACTTATAAATGTCAAATAATGTGTCAATTGAAAGATACAATGGTGGAAATTCTCAAACAGGATTTTATTGCCAACAATACGAAAAAATTTAAGGAAAATACATTTATTTCATTCAACTGTCATAATAAATGGTGAAAATGTTCTCCATTTTGGTCTAAGCACAAATGAGGCCTTCGTCTAACACCTTGAATAACATTTCGCAACATATATGGATTATTATTTATTTCATTAATTTTTTGGGTGATTCTCTGAGCCTTAATTCTTGTAAATTATGATTTTTAAATAAGGCCACAAAAAAAGTCCGCAGGTGTTGAAAATAGCCAAGTGCCAATTCGTCATCATGAAGTTCGTTAATAAAAGTTTCCAAAATCCCTTGTTGATATGCAAGTGCAGTTAGGTTACCTGAAGGTGGATTAAAAAATTTTAGGTTTAAATAACAAATAATGAATGATTTACCTTCAAAAAATACTGATCCTATTATACGTCATCGGCTAATTGCTGCGCAAACACCAATTGTTTGTGGATGTAATGGGGCCTCTACATAAACATGAGGCTTTTCACTGCTCCAAATTCTCATATTTTGTGCATTAACGTATCCATTTAGATGAAACCATGCGTCATCTGAAAAGAACGTTTTCTCCAACAGATCATCGTCAAATGTGTTCAAGAACCATTGACAATATACAGCCCTTAATGGAAAATCATCTTGATGCAGTTATTGTACACATGTTAATCGATATGGATATAAAACTAAATCTTTTTTAAGTATTGCTTGACGTGTGTCATATGATAAGTCCACTTGCTGTGCCAATTGCCGAATGGATGTTCTAGGGGCTTCTTCCATTAGGTGTTGGAGAATCTCAACGTTTTCTGGTGTTCTTTTATCCTTTGATCGACTACTTCCTGGTTTTCTTTCTAAAGTGGATGTTTCTCGAAACTGGGTAACACAAGGCTTTAATGTATTGGAGAAATGAGCATAATCGACGATATTGGGAAACTGCTCACGAAATTCTGTCCATGCATCTTGTCCTTGCCCATTTCGAAAATACGACTCGACCATAAACGCTTGTGTTCTAATGAAAATGCCATTTATAAGCAGTGAACAAATGAAGTTCTTAAAAGAGTTGACTTCATAGAGTAGAGGTAGTGTGCACATTTTAAATTCCGCGCGTTTTACAGCGCCTCCAACAGCCTTTCTGGCATTTTTAGTGGTACGATTTGTTCGGAAAGCTGTAAAATTTCACTGTTACAATAGTATTTTATTTCATACTGTCCGATAGATGTTCGATTAAAGGATCAATTTGAGTCCGGTAGGTGAGCTATTACAGTATTGCTAGGCAATACTTACCGGACACTTTCATTTTTAACCGACTTCAAAAAAGGAGGAGGTTATCAATTCGGTTGTATGTTTTTTTTTTTATATAAATCAAATCTGACATTTTCAAACGTATTTGTCTGCTATTGATGAAGTTTTATATGTACAACAAAGGTGATGCGATTTTCACAAAATGATTTTTGAAATGGAATAATGAGGAACAGGCTTACAGTATGAAATAAAGTGCATTACGATACACGTCCGGTAGTTACTTGTAACTCGTTTAGACATTCTAAGACTGGAACAAAGAAGTGTTGAAATAAATGTTTCGATGTGAGAACCACATAAAACCAACTTAAAACTTAATTCCTTCACTGGCATTTTTGCATGTGAAGGCACAAATACAAACCCGGAAATAAATAAAACAATAATTATTTTAATCTTAGAATTTTTTTGCTCTTCTAATAATATTCGTTAAATCCTGAGTTGCAAATTGTCTTTGATTTCCTTTGCAAATTGATTCTAGTATAGGTATTATATTTTATTACGAGATTTTTATTCGAATAATGTGAAAGAGTAGAAGAAAAGTCAACATTATTGGATCTGATATGTAATGGATGAAAATTTAAATGTGGCGCCGCTTTATGCATCCAGTTGACGTCACAGATATGCGCGTAGTTTCAGGTTACACCCAAGGCATCTTAACTTAATAGGTATGCTAGACTCGTGCGATGCGACTGCGCAGGTCACACGCTGGCTGCTCGTTACGTCACTGGTGGAACGTAAACAGATTCTTGCCTTGCGTTAGTTCGTAGTTTAAATGTAATTTCGCTCAATTCATGAAAATAAAAATATTTGAAAGATTTTTTATTGTTCAATTAATACAACATTACATTGTAATTTTTTTTAATTTATTACTTATTTGACGGTCAGCGCGTTTTCGTTTACCATAATTAATTTTATGTTGCTGCAGCTGGACATTTAAAAAATTGATTTTTATGAAAATACGCTGCCTAACAAAAGTTTTTATAATGATGTGGTCAATATTAATTTTTTTACATATTTTTTTTACTAATTTTGTGTTGATTTGTTGAACGCCTTTAAAATAATTATCCGCAGTATATTTAGAAAATAATTTTTCCAACAACTTGACCTGCTCCATGAACTCTTCTGACGGTTGAATTAATCCACCAAATGATAAATGGCGAATCCAGCTAGGCGAATTTTTAGGTAAACAATAAGAATGTTCATTTTTATTCTCTCTCTCCTTGTACGTATAGAAGCCTAATTTCGGGTGTGTAGATTTTAATTTCCTAGCAATCCAACCTGCCAAATATTCCAAACCATCTGTTTCGACTTGCAGAATTTTATTTTGTGTGGTTCTACCAGTAACTGCTAAATGGTCAGATGACCTGGAAGATACTGAACTAGAATCTCCATCACTTTCTTGAGTTTCGGAGGGAACTGTTACTTTAATACCACTTCGTCTTAAAACCTGACCAACAATGTAATTTTCGTCATTAGTACGGTCGACAGTGTTTGTATTGTTCTGGACAATATCTGTTTTCCCTAAGATTATTATCCGTAATCGATTTAGTGCATCAAGAGGGGTAGGATGGTCATTTAATCCTCCTCGAGACCTAATCTGTGAAAATAAATTTTCTAACGCGTCCTGATTTAACTTATGTGTTAAAATATAACTTAAGTTAAAATCAGTTTGCAAATCAATAAACATTTGTTGCAAGGATTTTATAGATAGAAGAATTCCATCTTGAAATTTGAGAAAACTATTTGGTTTATTGATCCGTCTCATGTGAAAAACCGTATCAAAGGCTTGTTTTATGTCTGATCTACCATATCCACATTTTGTGGGTAAAGGAGCAGAAGGTAAATACGAATTCATACAATCGAACCAGTTGTTAATAGTTTCTATGAATTCCGCCAAAGCACTATATTCATTATCATTATCATCACTCCTATAAAAAGTCAAAGCAGATGAAACTCCATGTGACAATAACTGTGCGGCAAGGGAAACTTTTTGCCTTAGAGGACCTTGACAATCTAAATGTTCTTTTGTTAATTTATAAATACTACTCACTTCGGTCTTATTTCTTGATATTAGATCAATCAGAGGTTTTTTAGTTATCTGTGTTCCGTTTTTTAGCACGAAACCAGTATCTAACAGCCAGTTTCGTACTAATTTCAACATATGAGGTGCATCCGCAAAGAAAAAAATTTTGCTATTCATACATGGATGTTTAATCCATGGCTTCTTCCATGAAATACCTAATTTTGTCCAAAGGCCTGTATTTGTTGAACCGCAATCGCTGACGCATGCAACTACACGAAAGCCAATGTCACATAATTTCGTACATAAATTGTACAAAATTTCTTTAGAAATTTTCTGATCAAAATCTGCAAAAATGGGTTGCTTCCATTTGCCACACAGACTTCTTGCATTCACTATTTGTAAATATTTATGGGGGCCTAGAATTGCATCATTTGCTTGATCATATTCATATTTTTCCGCTACTTTTACTTCGTCATATTGTAAAACCACAAGTTTTTCAAATGGGGACATAACAGTACCAGCTACTTGTAACAAATTTAAAACTCCATCAAGGACGCCCCTTGTCATATGTACTTTGGAAGCCCAAGATCTTAAAGTAGACAAACCTGTAAAAAATTGAGAAGGTGATAATCGTTATTTAATTTGCGTAAAAAAAAATACCTGGTAATGGGTAATGAAGTTTGTCTCTTAGAAAAATGTAACAACGTTTGCTGTAGTATCTTATTGTGAATTCTAATGAAATATCTTTTTCACTCCATCTCACTCGTTTTTGGTTTCCTAGCAATAATTTAATTTGATCTTGCGTAAAAATTCCAGATAACACTTTTTTGACTTCTGCGTGCACAAGATGTTTTTGAGCCTTCAAGTCTTTACTCTTCAAATGTCGTAATTTTCTGTGCAGTGTTACCATATCTTTTCTAGTTTCATCGTATTTATGTTTCAATTCTTGCAATGCTATATCTTTATACTTATTTTCTGCTTTTAAAAGATCTATTTCTTTTTGCAATTCAGAAATTCTTTTTTGCAAATTTTCACTTGCTGGATTAATAGCGTTCGAACTATATTCCACATGGGGATTTTCGCATTCAAAAGAAGTAGAAACTTGATCCTGATTTTCTAAATATTTATTCGAGACAGTTTCAGAATCTGATGGATGTGATTCTAAAAGATGATCAACTTCTAATTTAATATGTTTTTTTTCTTGACGAATTGTTCTTTCTGATACTCTAGGAGATGTTTTGGTAGATTTTGGAGCAACAGATACTTTTAAATTTAGTTTGGGTACCGCGTCTTTTTTTAAAATTAATCTTTTACCACCCATCAATTTGAATTCCATGAGATTATCAAAATCAGCTTCCTCGAAATGTTCTGAGCAAACTCTGCTCGTTTCTACATTAAATTTGTCACTTCTGTAACACTGTTTAACCCATTTTTTTTTCAAAAAAGCATCTTTAGGAAAACGAAAAAAATGAACATTTCCATCCTTTCTGTAAATATTAGAGCACAGTCCTACAGCACAACTTGTTGGCATTTTTTCTACAATAGATTTAAATCAGTCCCCAAACTTTTAACTTCTTTTTATAAACTACTTACACTGCGATTATAAAATAAAACACTAGCGAACTTAATGTATTGTACATATAAAGAATAATAAGCGATTTGGAACGTTTCTTGGCGGTGGATGAATTTAAAGCTGCTTTCTCGCTGACACCAGACCTTCTGCCGATTTCGACTGGGCAGTTAGTGTGATCTTATTGTGAAATATTTTTTATATCTTTTAAGTATAAAACCTGGAAGTGATTGGTCCGTTTTATTATGACACATCGTGTCAAGTCCACGTGAAGTCAAATTATGTCGTTTTTTACGGCAGCTTGGGTTTCAGATTACAATGAGCGGCAATATACAAAGCCACATCGTATAGTGTCGGTAAGATCTCTAAGACGCGCCTGAGGCTATAATGTTTTGTTTTATTTTTTGTGCCACGCGTTCATCAAAGTAGACCGGTTAATTTGTGATGTCCTAAGAATTAAAAAAAATCTGAATACGAAGCTGGTTTTGCATCGCAAAAAACTTGTCTGCCATGATAGAGGCAAGTGCGTCTGCTTATAATATAGTGCAGGCGCCAAAGGAAGTTGGAAGTTGGATTTATGTTTTATAGCCCATCCGCTTAGATATCAAGTAAATGAACTGAACAAATGCTTTGGAACCATTTTAATGTTTGTTTTAGTGACAATATCCATTTTTTTCTATGATTAAAGATACTTAAGCTAGTCAACTGAAAAAAAAAAAGTTCAAAATAAAAACAACAATAATAATTGTTGATAAAAAAATATTTAATACGAAAAAGCAAATTTTAACATGTCTTCCAAAACAATTGCGCAATATAATTTGTTATTAAAAATAGCCTTGCCAGGATATAGGGCGGCAACCCTATCAAATTATCTTCGTCTGTACATTATCTTACATAAAATATACATTTGATCAGAAAAAAGGATGAGGGAAGGTGGACATAGGCTGGATCTTGTATTAGTATAGGCGCGAGCGCGACGGAGCCTTTCCACCAGTGACGTAAGCAGGGACCGCGCGAACCGCATTCCCCTCTCTCCCATGTGCTGCGTTATGCGAGTCTGGCATACCTATTAGGTTAAGATGCCTTGGGTTACACCGAACTGGAATTTCATTTATACTATACACAAGATCTGGCGAAAAATTGAAATTAACAATAAAAAAAAAACTTCTTGAATGAGATGCTACAATTAAGCATATCAATCGCAAAAGACACACGGATTCGAATTCATGGATGACTCGATTACAAATTATCTTGATCGCTCGATATAATGACTGGACTACTTTGGTGTAAAAATTCTCCGAAGCCGGCACTGTTTTAAGCATAACCGCCATAAAAAGTCCAAATTTCAAATATTACCAAATTAATATCAGTATAAGTATATCAGTGTCATTGTTATCTTACAAAACTTACGTCCTCGATATTGATAAGAGAAAATATTGAGAACCCTTAATTCGAGTTAGTTTAGGAGATCTGATTAGTTATCGTTAGGCGATTTTGTGAAGTTTTGTGGACTGTTGAATTTTGACATCGAAGTTAGGTTATAGAGCTATAGGTATAGGGGTATTATAGCGAAAGGAGTTTTAACAATGTTATCTCGGATAAAGAGTGTAGTTTATTTAGCTCCTTGTGGGTTAGTAAGACGGCGAATAACACTTCCCCTGATAAAGTTTATTTATGACACTGTATCTTTATATAAAGCGAGAACAAAATCTGGGGTTAATAATGTTAAAGAGATTCTCTTTAGAGGCACTATTGTTGCTCTTATTACAGCTCTCCTGGTATGGTTATCAATTTTTATGTACATAGCGTTTCATTATGCGTATGTACCTACAATTTCACACGAACGACCTGTATTTCTAATGTTTCGGTAAGTTAGTTTGTGGGTAACAAACAGTTATCATTTAAATTAACAATTTAAATTGTAGGGCATGTGATTTAGACTCTCACAAGATTGGTAATGCAAAAGGGATGTGTAGTTTTCCATCTGCCCATATAAAACTAACGGAGAGACAGAGGCTTCTTATGTTGGGACAGCCATATAAGATTCATTTAGATTTAGAAATGCCGGAGTCACCTACCAACAAGGAACTTGGTTTGTTAATGCAATTAAACTCAAACTATTTTTGATATATGAGAATTTTTGTATTTTAGGGATGTTTATGGTCTGTGCAGATTTTATTTCACAAGATGGGAGAATACTGGCAAACTCATGTAGGTCAACAATGTTACATTACCGTGGGTATCTGTTGGATACTCTTTACAAATTAGTGTTTAGCCCTTTCTTTGTGTTGGGCAGTTCAGAAGAAAAACAAAATATTCATGTTGAATTGTTTTCTGACTTTGAGGAAGTTGAGGTGTGAAGTCGTATTTACAATCTGTAAAACTTAAGTTTAATTTTTTTAGAGTGTACCAGTAACTGATATTTTTATAGAAGTACAAACAACACATATTGAAATTTATTCTGCAAAGTTTTTAATTAATGCTCATTTTACTGGTATAAGATTTTTAATGTACAATTGGCCAATTTTCTCTGCAGCTGTGGGTAAGTTGGATTTCTTTAACTACATTTTTTAAATATTGACAGGATCAATACAAAGTTTCAAAAGCTTTTTTGAAAATATGGAATTAAAAACTTACCTAACATTTTATAAAAATCACTTATTGTGAAATTTTCATTAAGTCTTACATGTTTTGTGTTAGTTTAAATATTTTGTAGAACAAAAATACTAATATATATATTTTTTTAAGGTGTAACTTCAAACTTGGTCTTTATTGCCATTGTTTGTATGATCAGCTGGTATCAGATAATCAATTCTGAGGAATATCAACGGCTAATGAGGAATCAAAATATAAAAGAAAAAAGAGATTTTGACAGTGGTAAGTAAATGCTTTTGATTCAATACAGTCCGCATTATAATTTCGAGTGCAAGATTCTTCATATTTTAAAATTGTATATTTTGAGATAATTTTTTTTTATTTTTGAATAATAAAAATTAAAGGATCCACTGCAATTATTATGATAAATATACCCAAACTCAACTAAGCATGAATCATTAATTCCATATTATATTATAAATAGCCACGCTTTAAAACCGGCCAAGATAGCTGTCTCGAGAAACAAAAAGTTTTTTTAAAAGCGACTACACAACTAACCCTGAACGCTACGAAACTTTCATTAGCAAACACCTTAAAACTACACCATTCTTCATTATTGCAGTGGACTCTTCAGTTATTGAAGGCAACATAATTATTTTGTTTTACTTAATTGTATCCTTTCTATACATAAAATTGTTAGTCTAATCAATGTTGTTTAAAAAGTGTAGGAGAGTGCGATTATAATATGGTAAATGTGATCTGGGTGATATTTCAATCCTTGTTCGTGTAACCCAACGTTAAAAATATGATAGGCACACGCACATGTGCTGTTTTATACATTTGATTTTCATTCTTCTATCCAGATACCTTGATAATAATTTTGTGGATCAATTAATAAAATCAAATACAATTAGTCAAAGTTGGTTATGCGCGAAAAATCCTTTGCCCTAGATTTATAGAATTATTTATGAAATCTCAAATTGACAATAGGATATTTGACATTTCATAAATAATAGTGTTAAACTAAGACCAACGGTTTTTGCATTACCTTAAAAAATGGTTTTTGGTTTTACATTACTTGATCACATTACTTGGCATTGACAAGAATGAGTTAATTGCTTAGAAATCACGAGATCACTTTATCTTCATTTATAAAGGTAAATGTAAAAACGGAATTTACAATGGCTTTTATTTGACAAATTTAATAGTTTGTAGGAAAACTAACCTCATTTTCATTTCCCTGTATATTTTTTCCAACGAGTCACAGAATTTATTTTTACTACAATTATTGGTTACATGCATATTAATTCAAATGTGCACATTGTTATAAAATACGAGATAAAAAGGGAAACAATCGGTGGAAACCTTGAAAAGTGTATTCAAGTTTATATTTCACAGTTTTTAACGGTGGTTAATAGTTTGTAGGTCAAATTAATGAAAAAAACATGTTATTGAATTGTATTGTTACATACTTTAAATATAACTTTAATTTAGGAAGGTCACATAAGCTAGCAAAATCAGGGACATTTAAAGGTAAATAATATCAATTATATGCGTAATGATTTAATAATAAAAAGTAAATAATTCCCTTTACTGATTTTTTAGCGTTAAAATTAACCACAGTTATATATAATTATGGTATTCATAAAAGATTCATATATCATGTTACTTCTGGAAAAACAAAATTTACATAATGTATGTACCATTCCGGACATGGAATCTGAGCCACTACTGACGTTTAACTGACAAGAATATGTGAAATGGTCTTTATTATTGATAACCTTACATTTGATTCAATCTGTCGTTACGGTCATTAATAGCTGTCAGTTCTTGATCTTGTTGACAACAAAATGAGATGCGTGATGGTGTATGGATTTTAATATGATAATGAGTCAAACATAGCATTAACACGAAAGCTAGAGGTAATGTTTTAATAAATTTGTACAAATTAATTTCGAATAAATTAACATCACTAAAACATTTTCTAAAATTCAAAGAACAACACTTAATAGTTTGTCATGGCCCCATTAGTCTCTAGCGCCTCAAACACCTGGGCATAGAATGGCATAGATTTCTGTGGTAGTCTTGCGGTAATGTATTCCATGCTTCAGTAATTACAGTCAAGAGCTCATCCCTGTTATGAAAGACTAACCGTTGTCGTTTTCAATTTGACAAGTAAAACATAAAATTGATTTTAAAAAAATTCATTGGTGGCAATAAAGATTGATTTACATTTTTTTTTTTTTTTTTGAGAAATGTCAGAAAAATGTTGGCCAAGATTCCATGTCCGGAACTGTACTTAGATGGAAAATTTTGATGTTCAAAATTTACTATGACCATCATTTATGACGACCATGTACCATTCTGAAGACAAAAATTCAAACGTCAAGCTTCTGTCATTTTAACAACCGTTTTTGTAAAATCATCCCTTATTGTCATTCTGACGTTCCAAAAATGTGTTTACTTCTCAGGGGCTTGGAGTAGCGATTCTGGTAGGTTTTCTATATCGGGGCCATTTTCGCACCGAAATAGTATATTGAAACACTAGTTTTGTAAAACTGATATTAAGACACGAGTTCAGGTTTGCAGCACGACTGCCGTAGGCAGGAGTGCCTGTAAAGAACGAGTGCTCTTAAGTTTTACAAAACAAGTTTTTCATGTTATTTTTCCTAATTTACACATTAATTTCGTTTTTTTAACAAATAAAATCAATTTTGGTAATTTAGGAATTTTTGTTAAATTTTGATTTTTCTGTACCTGACGTATACTTGAGATGACTTACATGGAACCTTAACCACAAGATCACACCGACATTTCGTTCAGTGCAAGGTTCAGTGTGTCTAACCAATGGAAACAAAAATTCTAGATTTTGGGTGCGTTAATGAAATATTAACGCACTCAAAATGAGTGCGTTAATAGCTTTATCTACAACTGATTAATAATTGACGTATTATACTTGTAACTATGAATACTTAACTAGGTCTATTAAACACAGACAGCCAGGCCCGGTTTTTAAGAATTATTATTAACTCTCCATGAAATAATGAATAATGACAACAGTTGACATTTCTTCTCCACGTCGAGTTTTTCACAAGGTTTGTTTTATTCTTTCTTTATTTCTTTATCTAGAACTGATTTAATTTACGTATTATACATGTAACTTATGAATACTTAACTAGGTCTATTGAACACAGACAGTCAGGCTAGGTTTTTAAGAATTATTATTAACTGGCCATGAAATAATGAAATTTATCTACAACTGATTAATAATTGACGTATTATACTTGTAACTATGAATACTTAACTAGGTCTATTAAACACAGACAGCCAGGCCCGGTTTTTAAGAATTATTATTAACTCTCCATGAAATAATGAATAATGACAACAGTTGACATTTCTTCTCCACGTCGAGTTTTTCACAAGGTTTGTTTTATTCTTTCTTTATTTCTTTATCTAGAACTGATTTAATTTACGTATTATACATGTAACTTATGAATACTTAACTAGGTCTATTGAACACAGACAGTCAGGCTAGGTTTTTAAGAATTATTATTAACTGGCCATGAAATAATGAATATTGACATTTTTTTCTCAACGTCAAGTTTTTAACAAGGTTTAATTTCTAATTTTAATTCTAAAAGTGCAGTTGTAGATAAAACGTCGTATTTCACTCGCATATAATGGTGGCTACTATACACTCGAATGGTTAAAATCCTCGCCTGCGGCTCGTATTTTAATTTCCATTCTCGTGTATAATAGCCACCATTATATGCTCATTAAATAATATACTATTGTTACAACAGCAAATTAGGAAAAAATTTTATTAGACTCTATTGGCAAAAGTTGTATTGAATACAATTTTTTGTCGTACATCGTTGGCAATACTTCATATAAAATAAGGTTTCTACAAGGGCGGCATGCCATGGATGCATATATGCCCACCGTTCTATAGGGTGTCCCAGAATATCGGTCCCATAGAACAATCTCCTATTTGTGGAGTTGAAATAAGTTGATTTAACACAACTTACCTATATACTAAGTTTAGCCGTTAGAGGGCTTCAAAGTTCGAAAATATTCTTGAAACCACTGCAACAATTAGACTGAAATTTGATGGAACTGTATCTTTATTAAAGCGTCACTTGTACGTGTGTTTTTTACTTTTGCATTAATATCTTAAGGTTTCAGAATACAACCCCCATACAATTTAAAATCTAAATGTTGTCTAAGAATTGTATTAAGCCATTTTGAAAGTATCAGACACTAGACTTGTTTAATAACAAATTTGCAATAAAAAACTCAATAGATCTTTGCTCCAAAATTAGAAATTTCCAAATTCCATCAGACACTAGACTTGT
This sequence comes from Diaperis boleti, assembly GCA_963583935.1. Lineage (NCBI taxonomy): Eukaryota > Metazoa > Arthropoda > Insecta > Coleoptera > Tenebrionidae > Diaperis > Diaperis boleti. The sequence continues at coordinate 36,866,000 of OY757249.1, forward strand.
TTCATTTGACGTAGTTAATTTATTCCCCAGCATCCCACCCAAATCTTGCTTATTAATTTAAAAAAACCTACTATTTAATTCTAATATGCCAACCATACATGCACTAAATTTACATTCACTTTGTGAGACTGTCCTAGATCAAAATGTCTTTCAATTTAATAATAATTTTTATTCACAAGACTCAGGCTTAGCAATGGGCTCTAATTTGTCACCTCTTTTAGCAGAAATATTCATGAATAACTTAGAAGATCAGTTTTTAACTTCTTCACCTTTTAAAGATCATTTTCTTTTTTGGTACAGATATGTAGATGACATAATTGTTTTATTCAAAGGATCTGATTCTGAACTTGATAACGCACTCAGCAACTTAAATTCTTTAAACCAATCCATTAAATTCACCGTTGAAATTGAAATCAATTCCCAAATCCCCTTTTTAGACTTGTTAATCACTAGAAATAATAATACTTTTAAATTTGACATTTATAGAAAACCTAGTATCACAGATTGCGTAATACCTTTTGACTCTTGTCACCCTGTTTCCCATAAATTTGCAGCTTTTCATTCCTTTTTCCACCGATTATTTTCTATACCATTATCAGATTCATCTTTTCAAACATAACATAATAACATTAAACAAATTGCTTCAAATAATGGATATTCTTTAAAAACTATAAATAAATTATATTATAGATACTAACAAATTCAAGTACACACACTACTTGGTTAAAAATCCTTCAGAAACAATTTCGTTTTCAAATTCATTAACATACTTTGGCGTCGTCTCAGAGAAATGTTCTAAAATACTTAAGAAAAACGGTTTTAAAGTTTCTTACAACTTATCCAGATTTTTTATTAAAAATAAAGATCCATTAGATTACAAATCATCATCAGGTGTATACAAATTAAACTGCTCTTCTTGTGAGTCATTCTACATAGGTCAGACAGGTCGCAAAATATCAGACCGTATTAAAGAACATTTCAGGCACATCTATAACAACACAGATCTTGATCCTCCACCATCAACACCTTCTTCTTTCGCCAATCATATATTAATAACGAAACATAGTTTTTCACCATCAAATTCCAAATTGATTCATAAATGCAATAAAGCCCGGAAATTAGATTTTCTTGAGACTTTGGAAATAAGGAAAGCCTTGAAACTGGAAAACAGATCTTGTTTAAATGAACAGAATAACTTCAATAATCCCATTATTAATTCACTATTTTAATTTTTTACCACTCAAACAAACTTACCAGATTCTCTTTGATCCATTTTTAATTTTTACATTTTTAGTAGGGATTACGAACGGGACAATTCGTTCGTCCGTCCGTCATTGAGAGGTAAAAAGCAAACAATTGCATTATTCGATGTAGTTTGGTTTATATATCAACCCATAGAATTCGTCTGGCGATATCTGTGTCCAAGCAGCCCCCAGGGGTTCAAGCGAAACCGTCAGCTGAGACCTGAGGTTGCACCAGATTGCACCTTCAGTTGCAAACAGGGTAGCCACCAACGATGTCTTACCAGTAGATACGTTGCAAAGCAAAATGCTTGAAGCCAACATGACGTCACAATTGGGTACATTTTTATGCCGCCAACTATGCAAGTAGAAGGAACAGTTATTTACGAAATCCACAAAATAAATAAAATAAGCGGTAATAATTTTTTATCATCATGATAATTAATAGAGGAATATAGAAAAACAATAAACAATGTTTAATTTTCTATTCTTCTGGAATATTCAATATTATTCCGCAACCAAAGCTGCATGGCTGCAACCCAAACGCAACGTCTGACGTCACTTTGGGTTGAGATGTTGGTTTCACCCATCACTATGTATTCTAGTCCTTTCACCGTATCTACTAGTAACCAGTAGCGTCACTCTCCTGAAAATGCTGATTTCACGCAGAACATCCCCCGCATGGATTAGTCATCCTCTCAGGATGCAGAGCTCAGTCCTGGTACGGTCGCTGTGGTAGATTTGGTACAGGAGCGTATTTTTTTTTCTTTTCTAATAAATTGTGGCGTAAATTAATAACGATGGAAAAAAACGCGGGCTGTGAATCGATGTGCTGATATGCTATGTACAAACAATTCAACAAATAGTAAAATTTCGCATTTCAATAGACAATTAATCATTTGGAGACACCAATGATTATTAAAAATATTATTTTTATACATTTTTTATCGAAATTATTAAAAGTATGCCGTTTTATTTCTTTAGTGTTTACCGCGCCCAACAAAAAATCTACAATCCATCCCTGCTTGTTGGCGGAGTTACTCATTTCAAGGTCAACCAAAAAAGTGCCGCCAGGAGAGTGTCGCTACTGTGGTTATGTGCCTATGATAAATGGATGATAGACACTATAAAATTTTACCACTATAGTAGTGTTTCTTATTGTGACGTTCTCGAAGAATCGCGGCGTGATGGTTTCATCGTAAATTCGTTCGATCGCGAATATTCTAAGTTTTGAAGTTTTCGAAGAAACCAGAAAGCGGCTTCCCGCTTTAAATAGGACGGGAGAACGACTGCCGGACAGTCAGTCTAGTCGAGTCGCGTCGATGAAGAAGTGCGAATAATCTACACAGCGACATAATCCGTGTGACTGTTAAAATAAATTATTGTGCTGTTATAACTGTAAATAGTCTAGTGTTTAAATAAATTGTACATAGTTCGTTCAAATAAAAAGTTTTGTGAACCCGTAAACGCTACATTATAATGTTTGCGTATGGTGCAGTTTGAGCAGTAAATTTAAAGTTTCCCGTCATTTGGTAGATTTTGCATAGAAATGATTCGCCCGCGTGCGTATATTCGGCTGAAAGTATGACGATAGGTGCAAAAATGGTAACAAGGAAGAATGGCAACACAAATGTCTTAATTTTCACGCTAATAAATAATAATAAACTATTAAACTTAAATAATTTAGTACCTTTGTATTAAAACCGATTTCTTGCCAGCCGTTGGTAACTTGCGACACGCCAAAAACCTCTTTAGGTCTATAACGCTATTCTCATGTACATTTCCTGGTAAAATACGACTTCCGCAAAGGCCATGTCGTTGTTTCCAAAAGGTAAAAACAAACACGTGTCACTTGCGACTCCAGACGTAAAGTGTCATTTAATGCTCACAAATGCTAACCCTCCACATCGATCGCCAAATTCCACTAAAAGCTGGCAAAAGTAATTGCTTCAACAGATCCAAATCGGCATTTCTGCCATTAACGAACCGTTTTTTGTTATTGGTGCTAAACAACACCATCTGTTCTTACATTCATCACAATGCGTGGCATAACTAGCACTTTTTCAAGTGAATTATTTAACAAAAGAACCAGTTTGGAGGGAAATTTCAAACTTCCCGCCAGACGGATTCTTGGCCACGCGCACTGCAGCCAAAAAACTGACCTATTGATTGTTCAAATATTACTTGTACTAGTTTTATATGACCACTGATTGCACATAGAGCACTTTACTTCCTATTATTTTCTATATTTCATTTTCCAGGTTCTTCAAGTTCGTCACTGGATGAAGATACGTCATTATTGGAAGAAAACAAAGATTTGAGATTTCGAAAAAGTCATGCAGAAAGCACAGACTTTATTGAAGAAATAGAAAATCTAGATTGTTAACTAGTTTTAATATCTAACATACTGTAAGTTACTGCATCTATACCAAAGATTTTTCTATTTGCCTTGTTACAGCTATATATTTTTTATTAATAAGAAAATGTTTATTGTAAATTATTTATGTTTGAAACTTTTTAATTGCAATAAATTATTGTGTCAATATTAATGTTGCTTAAATTACACGAGTTAGAATCATTTTATGCAGCCGATACCACTATATTTTTCTCATATAAAATTAATCCCCTAACACACAAAATATATATCTAAACATGCGTCCCTGTTTTAAATTAAGCGGTTTTTTCTTTAATTTTGAAGATTTGAAGTCCATAAACTGAAGGTAGAGTTGCCTAGCAACCTGAACACAGTGGTAGTCACGGCTGATACTTTATTCCGAGTAAAATAATTAACAAAACAATTTGAACAACCCATTGCGGCTCAAATGAACCGAGTCGATATGATACGTCGCCAAGACCGTAACACTGAATTATTTTTTTTTTTTTTTTTGATAACGATGAAGTTTCAATGGTATTTTTTTAGACGTTGCTAGGCAGTGTTCGGCTTTAAATACTAGATTGATCAAGAAATTTGGGACTATTCGATCCTATTCGAAGAAAAAAGCCCCCAATTAAAACATAGCAACTAAGACTTGCAATGTTTTATCTTTTTTTGTAATTTTATAACAAGTAAAACCAATCAAGACCAAAAATATTCTTCTCCATCCAGGGACACATTGTAGTTGGGGAGCCCAATAGGAGATTTTGGGATTTACTCAAGCGCGGCAGATTGACATATTGCACCCTGTTACCTCCACCATATCTAAGCCCTCCATATAAGTTAAGGCGAAACGCTCAGTCGCCTCAACTTTGGAACCGAATTACGGCTTTCATTGCTAGGCTTAACGTATTGGGCATCAAAATTAGTAAAAAAAAAACCTTCATCACGGCAAAACGTTGTTTGTTGAGAAAAAAAATGTATTGCCAAAATGAGAAACCAAAAATTATTATTATTTTTTTTTTTAACAAACGTGTTGGTGCTTGATTTTTACTGATCTCTGTATTCGGTAAATGCAAGGTGTTTTTATAAATATTGAAAAATAAATTTGCAAATTGTTTCCAAAGTTCGCTAGTTTCAAGCAATGTTGGTGTGGTTCAAGGTAACACAGGCCCCGCCCCTCAGCGGCAGGCAGACGTGTCGACGGCTGACCGTACTATATTTCGTGTGTGCCGCAGCTCGTTCTTAAAACGATAACAAAAAAGTAAAGTAAACAAAAACGGGCCAGTCGCCTTAATTACATGCTGAAAAGTGCGCATTTCAATAATCTGACGACTTGAGCGTGACGTAAGGGAGTGGAAGGGTCACAAACTTGCAAAAAAACGTCACCTCGACATTCCCGCGGTCGATTTTTCTTTATTCTGAAGCAACTAATTCAAGGATGACGGGAAAAATATAAATTGCCAATTTTCACAAGCCGAATTAACAAAAATCGTTAAGAAAGTTTAACGCGTACAACTGCAGTGAAACATGTATTCCCCAAGCGCCTCTATCCCTTTCACTCTTTCTCTATCTCTCATTATCTCGCACCGTCCCCACACAATACTCCAATTCCTAATATAATAATTCAAGATAATACAACGTGTCCCAGAAATAAGTACATTAATAAACTTTCTCACCTACTCTTAAAGGTTTTAACGTTCTTGTGTTTCTATCATAATAAAATTTTTGTTTTTGTTGCCTGTTTAATAACAATTTTTTACTTTTATTTATACTAATTCTATGCGGTCTTAACAATTTGAGACTTACTGGCAACGTTGTTCTTAACTTACGATTAAAAAATAATTCCGCTGGAGAAGCTAAGTTACAATCTAATGGTGTGTTACGATATTCCAGTAATGCTAAATTCAAGTCATTTTTTGCAAATTGACATTTCTTAATAATGTTTTCTACCGTCTCTCAATCGTTCCATTTGATCTAGGATATCGCGGGCTTGAATTAATTACTTCGAAATCATAGGTTTCTGCAAATTTTTTTAAATTCTGAACTTGTGTATTGGGTACCGTTGTCGGACATAAAGTATTTAGGAATTCCCACTCTACCAAAAATATTTTTGAGGATACTGATAATTGCATTTGAGGTAATAGATGAAGTTTTAGCTATTTCGCATACTTCGAAAAATAATCTATCACTATTATGTAGCTTTGTTTATCCAACTCAAATAAATCACATCCTACTTTTTCCCACCGAAATTCCGGAATTGTATGAGGTTTCAAAGGTTCCTTAGGATTGTTGTTAGAAATTCTAGCGCAAACTTTACAACTTAAGACAACATTTTCAATGTCCTTGGTCATCCCCGGCCAATAAAGTAATTCCCTTGCTCTTAATTTACATTTGTTAATTCCTAGGTGGCTGCTGTGAATTATACGTAGCATGGCTTTTTGCAATGTCTCGGGAACGACAAGGCTGTTGTTTTTATAGATCAGTCCATCAATTTCTACCAGTTCACTTTTGAAAGGATACATTGATCTTGCTAAACCCCTACATTTTACTCGTTTATGTGGCCAACCTTTTTTGATATATGTACTCTGTTACTGTTTGTAACTCCTTGTCTGTGTAACACCGTGCCCTCCTCAATACCAGACACGACGGACATCACATGGCGTTGCGAACAAAAAACGGAAAAGAAAAATCGAAGAACACGTGAATCGTTGTAATAATTAACAAAAATTGGCATTGCGACGTGGTTGCTGCTTGTTAAAGAGACCAATCCTGGAAAATTTGTCAAGATGGAGTAGACAGTGAAGCCACCGGCAGAATTAAAATTAGATGGAGATTGTGCCCAAGAGTGGAAATTCTTCAAGCAGAAATTCGAGATTTACATGAAAGCTGCGAAGATTGAACGGAAGACAGAAAATTATGAATATTGCTGTGCCCTATTACTTAATTTTATCGGAGATACGGCGTTAAAAATTTACAACACGTTCGAAATGAGTCAAGTCGAGAAGAACAAGTTATCCAAGGTAATAGAGAAATTTGAAGAATATTTTATCCCAACGAAAAATGTAACATACGAGCGACACATATTCTTCACAAGAGATATGAAGGAAGGAGAATCCGTGGATGACTACGTGAGAGTCCTGAAGGAGATGAGTGAGACCTGCGAATTTGATAAGTTAAAAGACAGTTTGATCAAGGACAGACTAATTTTGGGTATCAGAGATAACAACGTGAAGGAGAGACTCCTAAGAACCAAAAAACTCGACCTTGCAACTGCTATCGAAATTAGTCGTGCGACAGAAGTCACCAGAACGCAATTACAAATCATGTGCCCGTCCCAAGGTCAAGAAGGAGAAGGTCCCATGACAAGACAAGAAGAGGACGTATTTCATATCAAAAAACACCACTCCAACCAACGACAGAGACGGAACGAAGGGAATAAAATCGTAAAAAGAGAAGGAGCTCATCATGGAACAACTTATAATAAGCTAAGTATCTTTAAATGTAGCAGATGCGGTGATTCGCATAAACCGCGTCAATGTAAAGCGTTCGGAAAAAATGTAAAATATGTCAACTAAGTAACTATTTTGCAAAATGTTGTAAATCAAACAAAAGATTTGAAGTAGGTGAAATTCAATGTAAAAGCGACAGTTGTGATGATTTATTTATAGGTAGTCTTTCGGTACATTCTATTAATAATCAGAGAAAATGGAAAGTTAAATTACAAATTTACAATAGAGAATTTGAGTTTGTAGTAGATTCTGGAGCAGAAGCAAATATTTTAACTTTTGAAGTGTACCAAAAATATTTTAGAAAAGTAAAATTAGAACCGTGTAGTAAAAAATTATTAAATTATGATGGACATAAAATCAAAAATATTAAAGGTATAGTACAGTTGAATTGTAAATTTAAAGGAGAATTGCATTTTGATGTTTTTGATCCAATAAGAACACTGAAATTTGATCACGTGGTACTGAATTACCTGGTAATTTTAATGTTCTTGTTGCTTTGGCACCGTAATTTTAATTAGAAGAGCAAATTAATAGGTGATAATTTGCATCTCGCTTAAATTATCAGAACTGTCAGAGCAGACATTTTAAAATTCTAAAACATTAAATTACAAGTTTTGAAACATTTAATACATTTTAACTAAGATGAACATTGCTACAATTGGTATGGTCGAAAGTACACTGCATTTTTTCTTTAGCTGCATCATCGTTCTCCGGACTTTCCAATCTTGCATCCTAAGAAGTACAGTTTCCGCTTATCAAAATATCACTCCGTGTGGCAGTGCCACCCTGCATACAATCTACAATTTTTTATAATGGTCCTGGTCCCCTTTAAGATAAAGGTTTCAGCGAAGTTATCCTGTGACCCGTATTTTTTATGAGCTGATGTTCACTAACTCCAGCTGTAACGAGATGTGAGACTACATTCGATCTGGTACTATGGTTTGTTATTTTGACTTTCTTTGTGTCTGTACCTAGTCTTCTGCAGCAAGCCTTGTCCACTTGTTAATTTCATTATTCCTACGGGTACGTTTTTATATCACGCCGATGAACCTGATTTCTTCCAATTTCCAAATTCCAGTTAAAAACGGCTCACAGCTTATATAGGCTATTCTTGTGTTTTTAAACTGGCTCCACACTGAAGAATGGAATTTTCTGATATTAAGAGGAACACTTCTTGCAATACTCACCAATATCTGATCAGGATTTATCACTGAATCGCTTATTCATCTTTACTTGAAAAATCGTCGCAAAATTCAATTTGACATAGGAAAAATAAATAACGTCAGTGGCTTAGTAACGGCATACAAAACCAACTTTTTATTTAAAAAAAAAAAAAATCCTCATGCAATTCTCTAACCGAATTTCCTTCGTTCTCGAAAAATTATCAAATAATTACGGAATGTCAAACACTCGTGCTTGCTGAAACATACAAAAAGTACTCGTGCACTACGTGCACTCGTACTTTTAACTGGTTCAGCAAGCACTCGTGTTTGACATTTCGAAATTATTTGATAATTTTCCTCGCACTAAGGAAATTATATATGAAAATTTTACAAGGTTGAATTTTACGTTGTGGATACTAATAGTTCAATTATCTTAGGTATAAAGACGATAGAAGAACTAGGAATAGCCAGGATGGTAGGAGGAATCAAAGAGTTGACTTTGGTGCAGGAGTACAAAGACGTTTTCGATGGAATTGGATGCATGCCAGGCCAATACAGTATTAAGGTGGATGAAGCTGTGAATCCCGTGGTACAAGGTGCTAGAAAATTTCCACCAGGTATACTTAAGAAGTTAAAACAGAAATTAGAGAATTTGGAAAGACAGGGTATTATAAAGAGAATTAATGAGCCTACTGAATGGGTTAATTCATTAGTAATTGTCAATAAACCAGACGGTAATTTTCGAATATGCATGGATCCATCACAACCAAATAAAGCCATTAAACGCGAATATCATTCTTTACCAACTTTTGAAGACATTAGTATTAAAATTAAAAAAGCAAAATTTTTTTCGGTCTTAGATGACAAAAACGGATTTTGGATGATTAAACTGGATAATAAAAGCTCAAAGATATGTACATTTAATACACCTTTTGGACGTTATTGTTTCTTAAGGTTGCCTTTTGGTTTAAATTGTTCTAGTGAAATCTTTCAAAGGAAAATGCAAGAATGTTTTGAAAATGTAAGTGGGGTAGAAATGTATGTTGACGACTTATTAGTTTGGGGAGAGACTAAAGAGGAGCACGATATAAATTTAAGAAAAGTTTTAGAAAGAGCAAGAAAGTGTAATATTAAGTTTAATTTAGCAAAATGTAAATTTGGTGTTACAAGTGTCAAATATATAGGTCACATATTTAGTGGTGAAGGCATAAAGCCAGACGAATCAAAAGTAGAAGCTATAAAAAATTACCCGACCCCATCTAATGTTCAAGAATTGCAAAGATTTTTAGATATTATCACTTATCTACATAAATTCATTCCGAATGTAGCAAACATATCTGAACCGTTGAGACAGTTATTGAAAAAGGATAGTTTATTTCTGTGGGATTGTGCTCAACAAAAAGCTTTTGATTTATTGAAAGAAATTTTACTTTGACGTATTATGATCCGAAATATCCCTTAACATTGTCAGTTGATGCATCATCTTTTGGAGTAGTAGCAGTTCTTTTACAGACAGGAAAGCCAGTAGCATTTGGTTCTAGATCACTTAATGAAACGCAAAAAGCATATGCTCAAATCGAAAAAGAAATGCTGGCAATAGTCTATGGAGCAAAAAAGTTTCATCAATATATTTATGGACGTGAGGTTACGGTTGAAACAGACCATAAACCATTAATTCAAATTTTTAAAAAACCTTTAGGGCAATGTCCATGTCGTCTACAGCGGATGTTATTAGATCTACAACTAAAAGTAATATACAAGCCTGGTGCACAAATGTACATATCCGATGCTCTATCCAGAATTCAACAAAAACCTGATGCTTATCCTATTTTTACTGACGAATATGAGTGCCAGATTAATTTAATAAAAAAATATTACCCGATTTCAAACAAAAAATTAAAACAATTCAGACAAGCAACAAAGTCAGACGACGTTCAACTTAACACTGATTTATTCTATCTGCATTGGTGGGGGTCAACCCTACACTTTCCGGCAGCAAGTTTTAAAATATCGTTTTTTATTAACGTTGGCCATAATTTTTTTTTTACCTTTTAATTATTTATCATTTGTATAATAATATTTATGTGTATTATTAAAGGAAATAGATTTAGATGTGCAGAAAATAAAATTTGTATTTTTTTTTATTTGCATTTAAAAAAAATGAGAAAAAAAATTTAAACCTTCAGATTAAGAAAATCCCGCACGACCAGGACATCACGCTGAACCGTCTGTATGAAAATCTGACGCGCTCGAGTATTTCAAAATGGCGATTTTCATTGCATTTTCAAAAAGCCGCACGAGCTTGCGTCACATCCGAATGGTCAGTATTTTGAATGGGAGCTTCGTTCGGGTTTACTTAACATCCCCTCTGAATATCTGTTTTTTTCCCATTTTTAACCCCATCCGTACGGCCGCTCCCACCATGCAAACCGGCAGATTAACATACCTCCGTCATCGGAGACACGTGGTGCATATATCATGAGATCATTTAAATTATAAATTAGAGTAGGCGTGTTATTTTTTATGCAATGGCCTAGTCTGCAAATTGACTGACAGTAAAATTTGAGGTTAAAGAAAATAAAAGACTAACAAAAAATGTAGGTTTATTGAGAATTACAGCAAATGTTCAAAGTGTTCTCCCCCAGCTTCAATGCAACTGTTAACTCTCCGTTTCATATTTTCAAATGCATTTTCCAACATCAGAAGGATTATAGCGTTGCGTGTATTAAAAATTGCCTCTTGCAGTTCTTCAAGTACGATGACACGATCATCATTAAACCATAAAACTAACACTTCTCTTTGTCAGTAGTTGCCTGTTTTCTTGTTGTAGGTATACTTGGATAGGTTAATTCTCTTGCAATCGGATATTCCAACTATTTTCTTTAAGTCATTCTCCAAAGATTTGATGTCTTTCAGGTTCCAATGGGTTCCCAGTTCCTTCACTAAATCAAATTGCTTGTAAATGTTGATGTAGTCTTCCTTATTTGTAATGGATTCGTTTCGCACATTTTTCCACACGGCCGAAAACCCTGTGAGGAAACTATGTTCGCTTACAGGAAACATAATCCAGATTGTTTTATTTATTTTTTATTTTAAATAATGAAGTGGGTAAGACAACACAAAAGTAAAAACAAATGTAATTTGGGCTGGGATGCGTCTTTCCAGATTATTCTCTAGAATTTCCCGTTTTATTTATTTATTTTTTCAATTGAAAACATTCATTAATATTTAAAATATAATAATAATAATACATAATTTCAAATATTCTTTAAGGGCTGATGATGGCAGTAGTGTTCTGCCGAAACATGTTCCAATTGTAATTTTGCGCTTATTAAAGTTTGTGGAATTCGACCTAAATATATTTAAATTTTAATTTTAAAAATATGTCAGTTATGATCGGGTGACGTTGTTTTAAAAAAATCACATGTTTTAGAAGGGTTTCCCTTATCGGTTTTTCAATTTATAAAAGGTAAACATTACTTATTTTTGGAGCTCTACAAAATGTATACCTTCATTTGTTCAAATTAATTTTATAAAGTGTTTTTCTTGCACTTACTTTTTTTTCTTTTATCAATAACCAAAATATGAAAAACTAGCTCCCTGTAGATTACCCTTCTCTATTGAACTCCGTATTCAAAATTCTAATAGGATTCGCCATCTTCTCAAAAATTGAGGAAAACTTTTCCGATATTTTGTCTCTCTCGCACACTGGACTATTAAATGTTGTCGGCTTTGGCCTTAACCCGGTGTATTCAGCAATCTTCGAACAGTGAAAAAGTTGTAAAAGGGACGTGGACGGCTGCAATTAAAACTTGCTGATTGATAGGTTTGTCACACAGGATGCCGTCCAATATAAACGCAACCTATCTATTGCTTGGATCAATTATTATCGCAAGGCATTCGACAAAACATCTCATGAACTGATGATTATTAACTTGCTCCAATGCTTTAAGGTACCTACCCAATTTACTGGAAGACTCGGTTTTAGATAACATTCCGACAGTTAATATCACTCAGAAGAGGAGTATTCGAAGGGGATTACATGAGTCCCCTTTTGTTTTGCATCTCCCTGTTGCCGCTGTCCGTAATCCTGCGCGGTGCAAATAATAGCTGTGGTACACCCGGTCACCGGAAACATAAGATCACGCAGATGTTCTATATGGACGATCTAAAGGTGTAGCCTACTGGCAAGCAAGAATTGACCCGATAATTGCCCGTAGTGCAGGAGCACACAGATGCTATTGGCATAGAGTTTGATTGGGACAAATGCGCTCAGGTTCATTTCAAAAAGAACGATGCGAGTATTCTGAGACATCTGAACGCCAGCGAGACGTACAAGTACTTGGGTGTGGAACAAAACCACATTAAAGTGTAACACTTGTTGTTCGTTTCAAAGCTTACTTTATTGTCACTAAAAACTACAAACTAAAAGTGGTGCGTGGCCGCACCCCCACCCTTTTGGGGTGTGTGTTAAAACCCCCACTTTTGGGGTGGAAGGGGCTGAAGCTTGAACAATTTCCATTTGCCACAATTCTTGGTTGAAACACAGCATAGGAAATATTCTGTGGTTGAAATAAGAGATTTCTTCAACAGACAGGTCTTTTCTGTCGCCTGTATTCAAGAAAGTAACAAATTTTTGTCTAAACTTTACGGAAAAAACATCGAAAAATACTAGTTATCCGTTCCCTAATGAAAGAAGTCACACAACCAGTTACTAGGTGACGCTAATAAAAATCGCATAAATGCTAATATGGTTTTCTTAGGGGCCATAGTTTTCTTTACATGGCACTGCCATCTCACGGCAAGAACTCAGCGGAGTCTGCTAGACCGTGCCCTTAAACTTCACTCATACCGTCCTTGATATCACCTTCTTTTGATTGATACTTAACGAGCCACCAGACTTGACTGACCACCACCGGCGCATAAAGTAACTTCAAGGTTATGCGACGACTTTATGCGCCACTAGACTACTTTGTCTAGTAGACAGATGGCCATACAATATCACGTTTTTCTGACGTTTGAAAAAAAAAAAAAACTGATTACAAGAAAAAAGAAATGTTCACAAAAAGATAACCAGTTGGAGATTTATGTTCAAATTTTAATCATCTCTTGTTTAAGCCGAAAAACAGACGTGTCCTGACATCAAAAATAACTCGTGCCACTTTAATCATTTCCAATAGTACAATGGGAAAAGTACACTACCTCATAGGTGGTGCGGAAATATGTGCATTATGTAGAATGCGATTTCTTCAACTATTTGAATCCGTTATCTCAGGAATGGTGATTCGTAGTAAAAAATTATAAGAACAATGTTTGTAGATAATTGTATGATTTACAACTTTTGTCTGACCTATTTTTATGATAACACTTACGAGAAAAATGCAAAAAAAAAATACTTTTGTCTTTGACCTTAAATATTTTTTTAGCAGACAGGACATAGGACTTTTGATATTTTATTTGTAATAGTGTATCCAAGACCTGCACCAATTTTCAGCTCTATGCGAATTAATGTAAATTGAAATTGAAATTTTGACCGGACTAGGGGTGACTAGGGCTTTCGAGGGCTCTAGTAACCAATCACAATATTACGATTGTTATAATGATGAATTAAAGGCACTGCATCCAGAGACTAAACCTGTGTTTTTTTAACTTGTTTATTCTTTTTCATAATACCTACCTGTTATTGCATTATATTAAAACTGTCATATTAGGCCGATACGCAAATAACAGACCCGATTTATTATAAAATTTTGTCTTATATATATATCGCAGCGAAATGGATTTAGTTGGCCTTGCTTATTTGAAACAGCTTGTGACATCTATGAATGAGTGATCTTCCCAGAAGTTCTAAAAAATATTTTTTGATGTGGAACACGTCTATAGCGGCGATAGGATAGTAAAACCGATCGAATGTCGTCACGGAAAACAGCGTCAGGTCACCTCTCTCCCCGCACTCTCTTCTCCCATGTGTGTGCCAGAAGCTCGTGTCTAAGTAATTTCAGAAACTTTTACGTTTCCGATCTCAAAAATGTTTTCACCAATATTTAGAATGGACGTTCGGGGTGAACATAGGCTGTATAGTATCTGTATATATAAAAGGGCTTTTCGTGGAGACCACTTTTGCAAAGTAAATCGAAAAAACTGTTTATACGGACGCTGCTTTAACGATAAGAGATATACGAATGCTTTGTACAGAAAAGTTGTAGAGCATAAAAAGTCCTATAAAAAAGTCCGCGGCGACATCATCATTTCATTAATACCGTCTAATACACCTTCAACAGCTACTATTACAGAAATCACCGAAGATACTGAGATATCCCCAAGATACATCAACTACATGCGACGCATAGCAGAACTTCGAGTTGCCTATCCGGCAAGTTGCTCTGAAGTTAGCAACACAATGAACTTGTTGAGGTTAAAACGTCGGTTGGCATCCCTGCTAGTTAGGTGAAAGGGGAATCGACTAGCCGCCATTGCACAGAGAGATTCGTTCCATTTTTAACGTTAGAAGCATCAAGGCGTAACTAAAGCTTAATTCATTATTTTTATCTGATTTTGTTCCACTATGAGTTCTCCTGGTTTTAAAGTAGGGTGTGCTCAATGTTTAAACTGCATTGTCGAGATTTCACGTTACCAGAAGGATCGGTTGAATTTCAATTAACAATTGTGTGTGTAGTGTCGATCGACGTAGTCACAAGGTAACCTTTATTCTATCTATTTCTTTTTGCCATTCTCGATATAACGAGGATGCCATGAAATTGACCGGCGTTTGTTCCACGTGCACGTCTCGGCTACTCCTAGATAAAGGACAGTTCATGGTTTACCGTTAACTCGCCATTTTGTACGCTAGGACGTCATAAAACTCGCCATCTTGAAAATGGAGTCGTTCCTCCTGTGCACCTACATGTCTTGTACAGAATGCTAGCCTTTGTTTAAAATAATGTTCACTATTGCTACTGAAAGTATTCCGTGAACCCAGGAATTTCGTATCAGCTACATTCAGCCCTCTGTTCTCTACAGTTGCATAAATTACCAAACTTATGAGTCACAGGCGCCACGAGTAACTTGCTAAAGTCGTTGTTGTAATTTGTTTTTTTGTTATTGTTGTCAATTTCACAAAGTTCAGATGTATTGTTGACTTCTAGTTACAAGGCTCGCGCGTTCAATTCGAAACAAAGTGATTCCCTAACTCAAATTAACTAGATTGCCACTCAGATAAATCCTTTAATAACTACCTGTCTTTCGTTATGAGGCCGACAGCAGTTTGCGGTTGTTACAAAGCTCTTTTGTCTCTGTTGACTTGAATTAAGCAACGCTTAGTAGGACCTGAAGGCACGAGGTAAAAGCTGGCAAAGTGTCAGGCCTGAATGTCGTGGTTCCGAAAGGTGCCTTATCGTTGTTTTGCGGCCCCTTGCGATTTCTTGTCGTTCCCTGTTAACTGACATCTAGCGCTTATTCGACACCGTGGAAGCCAAAGATCGGTTTTTAGTGTAGTTTGTGCATGTTGGTAGTTTTTGTTGCGCCCGGTACGTGTTGCGCCCGCTGATGTCATCGCATTGTATCCGTTCCAAAATGACTTCCAAATCAAACGTTGCGTTACTGTATATTTTATTTATGATATTGTTTGTCCGTATATGTTTCGAATCAACAGGTCGACCAAATAGCATACATTGTTGTAGTTCTTGTTGCAATACTGCTGTCGAGATTTTATACGGTCCCAGTCGTGAATACCTGCTTTTTGGGGTCACTTGTCAAACGGGGGTTGTTTTCGAACTTGCTTGACATGTCCTTCCGGGGACTGCAGGGTAAAGCGAAGTGGAGTCACTGTTAACTTCTGAGTCAAACTTAGGTTGGAGTTTGCGATGTGGATTCGGGCTACTAAACAAATTGCTTGCTTCACAAATATTTAAAATACTAAATAACCAAAAGAATGGTCCCCGAGGGAAGTGCCGCTAACTTGGACTTGGTTTGGACAAGCCTTAAAGAAAGACCAACATAACTAAGTATTTCTAGGATAATTCAGTAACAAACTCATTTCTCCTGGTCCGTTGGATATACAAGCTTTTCTCCCATGATAGTCAACTCTCTACAACTTGCCTCACTTACAGACAGTTATCTTGTTCACTTCGCTTTGGTATTCATATCTGATCTACATGTTTTCCATCACTCCGACCCAGATGTACTCAACTTAGGTAACTGTTTCACTATTCTATCTTTCACTCTCAGGAGCGAAGAGGCCGCTTTGGGCGTCGATATTTCGTTGTATCTGTTTGTTGTAAATTCCTGTAAACTGCAAAAGCTCATGGTGGAATGAAATTAGCTGACTTAACCTCACTCGTCATGTACACAAGCATTGTTAAATTGTATTATTGTTTACTATTTTCTGAAGAACTAAATTGTTAATTGTTAAAATCGAATTACTTGAACCATTATTGTTATAGTCTGAATTCTGTAACTTCAACATGTCTAACCGCCATTTTCTGCGCGACCGAGTCGGTTTGAAATGTACCAGTGGCGCACCACATAATAATAGACACAGCAGAGGCATGCGAGCAGAAGAATGCGAGCCACTGGCCAAGCGCCGACATCCCCTCTCAAGAGCCGAAATTCAAAATTGGACCCAAATTTTACTTCTGCGCCGGTTTATGGGTGTGTTGAAGTTACAGAATTCAGACTATAAAACCATCAAATTTGCATTGTTACCAACTTGATACGAAAACACTAGAAATTGTTAACCACAGTACGAGATCACAAACTCCAAAAACACAAAAACGACTAAAACTTAATAAACATTTAAAACCATAATTTTCGCCATGTATCCAAAGAAGCTGGGGTTTTGTTTCTTTTGGGTAAGTTTGAATGTCCCGCCATTGCTTGTCTTGTCAAAAAAATAACAGAACGTAGGGTTCTGCTTTTTCTTTCATTGTCTGACGATCACTGGCCAACCTTTAAAGTTTGCGGTTTGTTTCAAATTTTCAAATTTGACGATTGGTGACGTCATTGACATTTCATTTCATGTTCAAATTCAAAATGTGGCGGTAATGTAAAGGGGGGTTATCACAATACATCAAATAATATTTCGTAACTCCATTGTAAAAAAATTTATATTATAGTAGATTATATACTATTTTATCCGCAAACGTTTTCAGATAAAAAAATTGTTGTGGGCCCTAAGGCCTCACCTTTGTAAGCACACGACTGAAAGTGAAACTTGTGAAACTTGCCAAGACGATGGTAGGAATCGAGTTTATTTCATTATTTTCTGATACAAATTGAGATGAGCGTAAAGTCTTCCCGCCAACAATTTGAAATGAAAAAATTTTGAAACAAACCGCGAAATTAAAAAAAAGTTGGCTAGTGAATCTGGATCGTCTAGAAATAAAGACAGAAGAATGGACCTACGTTGTGTTCTTTTTTTTGACAAGACGACAGTGGCGGGAAATTAGAAACAAACCTACCAGACATTGAACCAGGTTCTTTGAATGCACGGTGAGTAGTGTTGGAGGCGGAGCGTAGATTAACAACACAAATTAGGGATTTATCAATGTATTTGCTTTAGAGGCCTTATGGTCGAACTTTTGATTAATATGTAATTGACTTTTTGAACATTTACTCATTTAACAATAATTGTAGCTGATTTCATAACTCTTAACAATAATTTTGTTAATTCATAAAATAACAATTAATTTAAGTAAATACAATAATATGTGAAATAATTTAAATTTGGTATTTGAGTTGAACAAAGATTCTGATGAGCAATTAAAAGTAGAACACCGCCCCACATCACTTTACCGCACAACCCTGACCCCCTCTGATCATTGTTATCACAACTCAGGAGAACGGCTGGTGAGGTACCTCCTCTTACACACCGCTCACACCTCAAATGAAGACAAAGATAGAAAAGATATTTAGAATTTCATGTTAATTTCAGCAGTTTCGGTTTACCAAAACTTCAGCTTAAAAAGTTAGATTTTGAAGTCATTTGAATACCAGACTATCAATTTTTATATTATTAAGAAAAATTAAACAAAGGGATTCAAACTATAAACCATCGAAATTACCGTTTAAAATGAAATTTGGATCACTTCGAATACAAACAAAGAAAGCCAAGTCGACGCCATGTTTCCTTTATGGAAACAAAGAAACTGACCGTTACAAACGTAGCGTCCCCTTAACCCCCCCTCTCTCTCTCTCTCTCTGAGACAGCAGTCCCGAGGGGGGCCCTTAGACAGGTGACCCTAGGGGGGGGGGCATTGAGGTAGGGACACCCGAGGGGGCCTTCTTGAGACAGCAGACCCGAGGGGGGACCGTTGAGACAAAGAGCCTGAGGGGTCCCCTTGAGAGAGGAGGGCCCCATTGAGACAAGGATTTACTACGCTAGTCATTTCATTACACGCGTCCCCACTCACTACCTCGCTAAAGAAAATTTCACTTTAAATAAATTAGAAAACAATAATTTATTAAGAATTTGAAAGAATTCATTGACAAGGTAAAAGTGTCACTTTATCTGATTAAGCACATAAAATAACACCTTTTGTCTACTTTATATTCTGTATATCTATTATTACAATACGAATAATAAGAAATAGTAAATTGTTTTATTAGGAGCAAAAGTGAGGCTTTTCGTAGCAAATTTGTAGGTTTGACAAATACAGACGAGCCACGAAAAGACACTTTTCTCAGAATAAGACATTCTATTTTTTCTTTAATCAAGGTTACTTTATGCGCCGGCAGACGACTTTGTGATGACAGAGAAATGCCCATTTGACTTTGTCTTTACCTATTGACGTATGCAATGTCACGTTTTTGTGACGTTTGAAAAACAAGCATATTATTTATTTTATTCAGGAAACTGTTTTTATTTATTTTACCCCATATTTATTTATTAGTTTTCTTTGATTATAAATTTTTTCAATAACCATTATTTTCGATGTTCCACATCTGCCGGGAGTCCCGTGACGGATTAATATTTTTTTTATTTTTCCTTGCGGGACCTTGAGCGACCTTGAAATTCTTCAAAATGTCTGTTTTTACATGTGTTTTTTCAATACTTTTTAACAAACAAATTCAATTACACACTATTTTATTTAATAAACTAGTTGTTTAAGAATAATTAGGTGATGCCTAATTCCATAATTTGTCTCAATTAATTAGCTATAATACATAATAACATCGTTAATATAATAATAAAATTATGCTGTATCTCAATAACGAAAAAAGATAGCGACCTGCGGTTTTAACCAAAAAATTATAAAAAAACATACTTATTTCATATTATGCCGAATCTCAAGGCCCCAAAACAAAAATGGTGAGCGAAAGGGTTAAACACTGTTAAACTGCATTAAAACGCAAAGTTTTCCCACCACAAAAGAGAGAGGGAAATTTAGTAACGTAAACATAACCTACTTCGCTGTGTTGTCATTGTCAGAGAGAATTGTTTCGTGAAAGAGAGAAGAACTCTAAGAATTATATAGTACATTTGTCATTCATCAGTTTACATCAAATAGTGAAATAAAAAGTTTCACCAGTAATTAGTGAATGTGCTACTTTGGATCAGGTGAAATTTGAAAGTTTTCGATATTCTCAGGCGTCCAACACACTTGAAAAATGTCGGTACCCACCCAAGAAGATATAATTAAAAAACAAAAAACCTGTATGCAAGTAGCCACGAATGTAACTGAACAGAAACATCATGTGTCTCGGGCCAAGCGTGGTCAGATTTTAGGACACCTTCGAGGGTTCAGAGGATGTACAGTATGGTTCACAGGGCTATCTGGAGCAGGAAAAACATCTATAGCGTTTGAACTAGAAGCCTACTTAATTCAACATGGAATTCCTTCTTATGGACTAGATGGTGATAATATGAGAACTGGACTAAATAAGGATTTAGGGTTTACCAAAAGGGACCGAGAAGAAAACATCCGACGAGTAGCAGAAGTCGCTAAACTGTTTGCTGACGCAGGTCAAATTTGTTTATGCAGTTTTGTATCACCATTTGCAGAAGACCGTGAATTGGCAAGGCGAATACATCGTGATAGTGACTTGCCGTTCTTTGAAGTATTTGTAGACACTCCTTTAACTATTTGTGAACAGCGAGACACTAAAGGACTATATCAAAAAGCAAGAGAGGGAGCAATTAAAGGATTCACAGGCATTGATCAAGCATATGAAAAACCTGAACATCCTGATCTTGTTGTAAAAACAATTGATTCTTCTGTTGAAGAGTCCACATTACATGTGGTAGAAATGCTTCAAGAAAATGGAATTATTCCTGTAGTGGAAGAAAATTATGAAAAAGTCAATGAATTATTTGTTCCAAGAGACCGGCTTGCTGCAGCTTATGAAGAGGCATCTACTTTACCAAAATTAAATATAAATTTTTTAGATCTGCAATGGCTTCAGGTGAGGATTACATGGCACACGTAATACCTAGAAATGTCTTCTTTATAAATGCATGTGTTTAGAAATTCACACTAAAATTTAATTTCAATTAACTAATTAGAAGCAGTTAGAACTGCTATGGTATTTCATGGTATTTCTGATTAATATTGTTTGTCATAAATTAAAGTTACAAAAGCTTACAGTGGGCTGCAAAAAAAATTGACATAGAATTGTGATTGCAATAATATAATTAACACAAATTGTCAATTTGAATTTTTATCGTCAGTAATAATAGTAGTGGTCACAATAATTTATACTGCCTTAAAAAAATCACAAAAATGCTGATACTTCTTTTTATCAACTTTGAAATTTCATATCTAATGAATGAATTGACGATTTTGATGAAAATTTCAGGAAACGCTTAAAAAGATCTAAGGATTTAAAATATGAATATCATTTAAAATATTCCTGCACACAACAAAGAAAAAAACGTCGGAAGGAATTTAACGATGTGCGAATTGAATTTTGTCCACGAAAAATTTTAATCTTATAATTTTGAATTTTGTTAAAGCGGTTGCTCCGTACATAAAATCCAATGTAATAATTAATACAACTAATTAAAACCTCGAGTTAGCTTTTGCGTTTTACAACTGCAATTTAAAATACGGCAAAGAAATTGCTGTCATTAGAATGAAGAGCTCTTCTGAATGAGTTATTACTAAAATTTTGTACTTAAAAATGTAAATACAGGGTGTTATGGAAGTCCTAGCAGAAAATTTAACTACAAGTAGAACTTGTCAAAATAAAAATAAAAATATCTATCATTTTTTTCACAAACGCTCCTTTATGGAGTTAAAATTAAGAATTAAAAATAGTTTGACCCCTAAAACCAATATCCGCCCATGGACTCACGTTCATTGATTGTGAGTAATGCACAATTTTACCCGATAAACGAATCGAAATAAAAACTGTTTAAATGGAAACATGTACTAACCTACGATAATATGAATAGTATTGAAGTAGGTTCGTATGTAATAATAAACTCTCTAACTTACAATAAACGATAAGCGGTGAACACTAAAAGTTGACGCACCGACACTTCGAATATACTCCGAAGCACATCTTCGAATACTTAAAAATTTCGGGTTCAATTTTTTAAAACGCGATTACATTTGGGACGTCCGAGATCTGGAGTTGGAAGAAAATTTGCCATAATCAACTGTGTTCTCACAAAAGAACTTGACGTTGGAATTTCGGGATTTGAAAAATGTTCCATGTACAGACAAGCGTCGGGCCTCGTTCGCATTGCGTAACACTTCCCGTACCATAGAAAAAAAAAACATTTCCGTGGAAATTGCAATGAATAAATTCTTAGTATTTGCTTAAGAATCGAGCACAGGCCATAACATAGCGGTCGGCGCGACACTAAACTGAAATTTACTATCAACCACAATTTTTTTGTCCCAACAAAAACTTTCTGATGCGTTTAAGTTCAGGTAGTCATAGGTGGATGGTGAAATAAGGGGTCAGAAAAATGTTCAAAAAAATTGCGGATTTCAGCAAATTGGTAAATAGATTTTTTTTTTATTTTGACGAGTTGTACTTGTGGTTAAATTTTCTGCCAGGACTTCCACCCTGTAGAGTGCACTTTTTAAAACGCCATAGGGATTACCATGTTAAAAATTTCACCCAATGTTGACTTACGTTTGGGTTGAATCTCAAACTTGAAGATTCAACAACTATTTGCTATAAAATTCAAAAATACCTTCAAATTAAAATAAATTGTAACAACATTTTTAATAATTTTTAGCCAGTTATGAAATTGATTGAAGCTGCTCGTTAAACAGGTAAGAATAAACAGGCGGCCGATCCAGATCTACAATCACATACTCCTGCATTGTCATATTGCTGTTACACAAAGCTCTAATTCCCTCAATAAATTTTCAAAATCACCAACAATTAGCAATGGCAATTTTAAAACGTCAGATCATCACAGAATTTACACCGCCGCACCGCCTACAATAAAATCGATAAAAATTCGAAGATAATTTTGAATTTAAGAGCAAAATGGCTGTTAAAATTAATAGAAAATTAAAATTTCGAGCCTGGAGTTTGCTCCAAACAAAAGGTAACACGGGAATCGCTATTGCCAGTTTAAAAGAAAAAGTCAGTGTGTGTATTAAAATTTTCCCTAATTACCATGTACTATTATATTTTAATTATTGGGCATGAAGTGTATATACATATATCTTAAAATGTTCTATAATATTCATCAAGGCTGTACTGTTTATGTTATCAGGTCGTGTACTCAATAAATTTTAATTTTTCACGGATATTCTTGCAAGTCAGAATAAATAACAAAACTGGGTATTGGTAATTGGTCATATGTATTTTAATGTTTTTCCTTATCATTAATAGTTAGTTATGTCTTTATGTCAGCTATAAACATCAAATACATATTGCAGTAATCCTAGAGGAAAAACTGTTATCATATTTTTAAATTTGCGTACCGATAACATAATAGGTATCTATGCAAAAATAAAATAAATGAGCGCATACTTATTAGAGTAAAACCGACGAAATTATTCTAATTGACATATTTTATCTAATATAAGACATACACTAAGTTGTTTTGTATCTTTATGCATGTCATTTTCTATGACCCGTGGAGAAAAATTCTAGTATCGAAGGCGCTTAGAAGCACCCATCATATGCACATTTTAGATAAAACAAGCGATGTTTATATCTACATTTGAAGTCCTAATGAATCAAATCAAGTATTTTTTGGAATAATTTTTATTCCAGCGGGCTACTAACTACGTAACTTATTTTATAGTATGTATTATTATCCACATAAAAATATAGTCTTGTAAAAATATAACGTTTTGCTTTCAGTGTAGTATATCTCAACAATAAGTCTTTATTACAAAGTCTTTTTTTATTTTTACAAATTCAGTCTCTTGTTTATGCCACAGACAGGTTTTTGGAACATCTACAATCCATCTACAACATACCACTTTTGCTTCGCAATCCTTTGAGATAACAAAACATTTTGAACCATTTGATCTCCATCTACCTCACATTAGTTTGGCCCAAGACCACAATTTTTTAACGTTACTTTGAAAGTCAGGCAAAAATTAAAATAAAGATCGATTTGAAAACAAATTATGCATATAACACACGTCTATTATTATGAGTAATGGACTGACCGTGTTTCCATAACAAAGCATAATTTATTATAAACGATGTTAGCTGTAAGACTTTTATCTTTATAAAAGCCAAAATTCAAAACTTGTCATTTTTAGTATTGATAGTCCAAATTTTGTAGACATCATAACCGCCTAGCGTTGCCATAATAATATGGAAGCACCTTCATTTCGGGACATATTACGCCATTATTATTATCCAAGAATGTCAATCAATAGTATGTATGTACCTTACCAAACTTTAGTTATAAAATCAATCAATGCATACAGACAAAAAATATATTTTCAAAGCACAGATCCATCTTCACGCTGATTCCGAGGACTTATTTGAGTAAGATACAATTTTTAAGAAACGAAATAATAACTCAATTTTCCAATAACTCTAGATAACTACCACCCAAAATAATTCGACCGATTGTATGCAAGGGGGCTTCAGAAGTATCAGGTGACTTGCCATATGGCCATAATGGCAACGGACGTCGCTCATGGGTTAAAATTCTATATGCGAACTTAAATTTATTAAATTTTCTCAAACAAATTTAATTGCCGTCTGAAATGTGTCAATTATGTTTATTAGATTACGTTTTCAACCATTTTTACACGAAACTGATGTTTTGATGTACATACTATATTTTGCTTTTGTATTTTCGTAGATCTGGAGTGGTTTATGATCATTTTCACAATAAAGTAACTTAATCTTTACAGAAAAAAAAGGTTGATCTTTGTCTGATTTCCAATAATTTATCAGAACCATTATTTATAGTTAATCATGTTATTTATTTAATATTTAAATTTAATTTAGCACTGCAATTTAGGTATTCGGTAAAATTTTTAAAAAGTTAAAAAACATCGTTCTGCATTGTACAACATTTATACACCTATAAGAATGTAGCAATTAAAAATGTTACAGATTTATATTAATAAGTTTATTAACCATATAGGACCTTACATAAGGTTTTCGTCACACAATAACATATATTACACACTATACAGAATATAATTAAGGAATTATTATTATTATTATGAAATTCGTGATCGCAGTTGGCTAAACGTATATCGGTTCTTTTGCTTTACTGTTTACATTAATTGCCAAACTTTTAACCTAATTCTCTGACATTTTCGGAAACAATCAACAGAAACACAAAAGTTGCTCAATGTTTCTTCAGTGAAAACGAGACTTTAGAGAAGAAAGTTAGGACATTATAACTGCATAATGTTGAAATAACAAGTGACTAATTCAAATTTATTCCCCCCTTATAATGCTCAACATATTCTATCTTAAGAGGATGTAATACAGGTCCTGCAATAATGAGAGAATGTAAGGGTCCCCCCAAATCCACCTGGGACATCTCCTGGAGGCTGCAAGCCAGAATCTTCTGAGTTTCAGATCCTACTCTAGCAAGCCCAATGCAAAGGGTGTTTTCAGTCACTACAAATCCAATAAGAGTCATTTTTACACCATTTTGACATCTACCTAAATCATTCTGTCCCTTGTTCTTCAGTATCTCCAGCAGTTGCTGCGGAGCCTCACTCACAGACATGAATTTAGGTGGCATGTACTCCTTCTTCTTTGTTAAACTCTCTAATGTGGGCTGCTTGACCTTTATATGTGCAACATTTCCCTCCAGTACATACTCTATCACAATAGTGAACAGACCTACCCAACAAACACAAAGTGCAACTTATTCCTATAATAATTAGAAACAATCCTCTTATAAAAACTGTCTGGTTTCCAACCCTCGTCCAATAGGGAATTGAGACAGTCTCCTCAAAACTGTACAACTGCAATCCACAGCATTCAAAATGGATGCATTGTGGACCACTATCGTGTCAACCCTACGCTCTCTTGCCCTGGTGCTGAGTTTGCGGCCGTAGAAGTCCTCCTGGCTTTCCAAGAGTCATTATAATAACTGAATTTGAAATATTGGGACTTACTAGCGCTTCGGTTCCACAGGTTAGGATCGACGTGTAGGCCTCCAGATAGACTTTGTCGCAACGTTTTATAATTTTCAAACCTTTGACTGTGATGTCTTTGTAGTCGCCGATTATGTAGAACATTTGATTGAGGTTAGAACGGGCTCATGCGGTGATTATGGTTGCCTGGTTTTAGGGGCAATGCTTTAATATTCTGCTAATAATTCGGTTATCAAAGAATTATCTTAATAAGTTGATGGAAACTCTTGTTGTGTGCACTGTAGCTTCATCCTGCTTGAAATAACCCATCATTAGTTCGTCATCGTGCAGATATCCGGAATAGAATGTTTCCAAATTCCGTTTACTTTTGTTGCATTGTGACAATAAGGTTGTACGGGTCCCACTTAAGTAAACTTTTGCAAAAGAACAGATTTTTATTTCAGATAAGATTTGACAACTCGATGACTTTTTACACAATCGTATCGATCAAGAATCGACTCAAAATTTTGGATTCAGAGGCTCCTACGATCACGAATTTTGTTGCTCACTCGTTATAAATAAATGGAAAAGTATTTATGAAGTGTCAAATTTGATATTGTCAACTTGACATAATTTCGTAAGTAATTCTGTTAAACAAGCTACGACAAACGGCGTTTCGTTAATGGCCACCTTTGACTAATTTAGTTTTCGATCTCTGTATTTAAAGCTTTATAACTTTTTTTTACCTACGTAAGAAGATTAAGAAGATATTGCAGATTCGTTTTTCAATTAGTTAATACGAGCAAAAATACTTATATGAAAAGAAAAAATGCATTTTTAAAAAGGAACCGCACTAGTTTTTTTTATACATATATTTGGTGGTATAATGGAATATAAGGTGTTCCATTTGAAAAAAATAAGTTATTATACATTTTGCGAAACCGTTCACCCTGTATATCAATTTATTATTATTATTTTTAATTTAGATGACTTTCAATCAGTATGTATTAAAGTTTGGATCTATAAAATAATTATTGACAGAAAAGTATTCAGTTATCTCTGTTGGAATGGTATCTGAAAATTTTTAAAAAAGCACTAATTTTGACCTAAAATTTTTCATAACTCAAGAATCATCCATAATAAACCTGTAGTACCTTATATCATTTTGCTCAGCATTAACTGCTCTTTCAATTCACCAACTAATATACAGGGCATTCCATAAAAAAAACTTTGGTATATTACTAATACTAGGACACTCTGTATATGATTTCTAATAATTTTAAATTGTGAAGGTATCGTGTGGCTATCGTCTCCCGAAAACCCCGTTTTGATATCTTTCAAAATAAGGGCGTAATTGACACACCTCTGGGACAGAGTATATAACTTATCACTGTAAATCAATCTTGTTGGCATAATGTTGTTAATAAACAATACTTATCACTTTTGACAGTTCTTCAATAACAAATTTTTCTGCTCAGTGGTATCATCGGAAGTATTGAATAGTTAACACCCTTATTTCTCTATTGTAATTTAAAACAATATCATATGAACTTTAAAAATGTCCAATGTGCAAAATATAACTTCATATCTGAAGTAAATTCACACTAAATAAAATTTCTAAAAAACAGCTTCTAGATAAATGTGAATGAGATCATTGCTCCCAACAATACATAATTATATTTAAAAAGATCGGTATATATTTTCTAATAATTTTTATATTTTAACAGGTTCTCAGTGAAGGGTGGGCATCACCATTAAAAGGATTTATGCGCGAAGAGCAATTCCTACAAACGTTGCACTTCAATTGCTTGGTAAATGAAGTAAATGCTACAAACCAATCGATTCCTATTGTTTTACCTGTATCAACGGCGGACAAGGAACGATTAGATGAATCGTCTGCCATTTCTCTTTATCATAATGGAATATGCTATGCTATCATGAGAAAGCCAGAGTTTTATTTTCACCGGAAAGAAGAAAGAGTAGCACGACAGTTTGGAGTTACCAATAAGGATCATCCATACATAAAGATGGTGTATGAGTCTGGTGATTGGCTGGCCGGAGGAGAATTGGAGGTTTTGAAAAGAGTACATTGGGGCGATGATCTAGATGTTTACCGACTCACTCCAAATGAATTAAGGCGAAAGTTCAAAATTATGGGAGCAGATACTGTATTTGCCTTTCAGTTACGTAATCCAATTCACAACGGACATGCTTTGTTGATGACTGACACGAAAAGACAATTGAAAGAGAGGGGGTACCGAAATCCTGTTTTACTATTGCATCCTCTGGGGGGATGGACCAAAGACGACGATGTACCTCTTCATACACGAATCCTGCAACATCAAGCAGTTCTGAATGATGGTGCTTTGGATCGACGCACTACAGTTCTTGCCATTTTTCCAAGTCCAATGATGTATGCAGGTCCAACAGAAGTTCAGTGGCATGCCAAAGCTCGAATGAATGCTGGTGCTAATTTTTATATTGTTGGAAGAGATCCCGCAGGAGTACCACATCCAGCAGGGAAGGAAGCAACACCTGACGGAAATTTGTACGATGCTACACATGGATCGCGAGTTCTTAAAATGGCACCAGGTTTAAACGCCCTAGAAATTATACCATTCCGAGTAGCGGCATATGATTGTAAGAAAAAGAAAATGGATTTCTTTGATTCATCCAGAAAGGAAGAGTTTGAATTCATCTCGGGCACAAAAATGAGAACTTTGGCTAGAAATGGAGAAAATCCTCCAGATGGATTTATGGTACCCAAAGCTTGGGCAGTTTTGGCTGACTATTACCAATCCTTGATAAAAGATAAATATTAGATGTGCTCAATGCTTAATTCAAACTATATCATTCCTTATCTATATATTTACACATCAGGATTACTTTATATAACTCGTTTTTTTTTATTATCTGGAGCTTAGGGCATAATAGAAATCAGAAAATACAAAATAAAATAATAAAAACAGTGCACTGAAATCAACATAGACCGAAAAGGGTACCTCTTGTTTTGTAAGTAACTAGGTGACGAATATGTATCCAGTTACTTTATCAGTTTATTTACATCTTCATTTATGAAATTGTCAATTTCCGAATTTCCTTAGGCTTCATTTCTCAACAATATACTACTGCATTTTTCTTTATTATGAGTAATTTTATATTAACTAGAAGTGGGTAAACTGCAATTTAATTTTTAACTACAAGACCGGAAATTCTAATCTCAAGATAATCTTATTAAGCAAATATTAAATTTGTATGTAGTTTATATACATGTTACCTTCATCAGCATAGTCACAATTTGGCACTTTTAAACTTTATGAAGTTACTTAATTTGAAAACTCCCACAACCAAATAATAAATTATACTTCAAAGGTTTTACACCACAACTTTTTTGTTTTGTTAATATCCTTAATATATATTAGCGATGTTAAGTAATTTTACAGATTTTAGGACAACAAATTTCTAACAGTGTTTTACGATTTACATTTTAAAAATTAATTAAACAGAAATATCAATTTTTAATTGTTTGTGCAGCGGCAATATGTCTGTCTAACTCGGCGCTGCAATTGAAGATTAAAAGAAAGAAATAACAGTTTCTATTGTCAGTTTGCACCACTATATTTCAAATTTTTTATTTTATGTTAACCTATATGAATATTCTGCATTTGTTATGTTTCAAATATATTTTATTTTAAGCTATATATTGAGTATTAATTGAAGACCTGAGCCTCATTTTATAAAATATTACTCTGGTAATAACTTACTAAAAGAACTGAATACGTGTAAAGTGTGTAAAGACCCCCCCCCCCAATACTCCAAAGTTAAATGGGTTGCCTACCGCTTCCATCGCGAGAGAAGTTGGCCACACCACAGGGGGTCAAGGGATGAGGGTGCGATAGGGACTTTTTCGACACTTGCTATTCGAGCTTTGTTAGGTTCAGACCTGTAGGAGGTCGAGGGCTTCACCTTGCGAATTCCACAAAATTTGTATGATAAAGAGAGAGAGAGAGAGAGACGAAACCCAAAATGAAAGTGTAAATATCTTTATTTTCTATGTATTAATCAATGTATATTAAATTTGTTTGTTTTTCATCTGGTATGTAAAGGGAGTACCCTCTAGCCGTTCTCGTGAGTTGTGTGACTTTGATCCTTGGGGTCCGAGCTATGTGGTGAATTTGATGTGGGGCGGTGTTGTATTGTAATTGCTCATCTGAATATACCAGTATTGCTCAACTCATCAATTGTCAATTTTATCTTTAAAAACCTGTACCAAATTTATTGACAATGTGGAAAGACGTTCAAACTGTAACTTATCCTTGTAAATGTGTTTTGATTAATGTATTAAAAATAAATTTGTTAATATAATATGTAGTTCATTCTTCTTCACTTGGGATTTTGGGAACTCTCTCACCCGGTAATGCAAATTAATGTTTGTCATAAATTATTATTATTATTTTTTTTTGCGTATTGACCAGAAGGAGCTCCCCGTGATTCCGACCTTCACGGGGTTCCTTGCTGGTCAGGTCCTATTCGTACATCATAGCCACTCCTCAAAACCATGAGGTAAGTAGCTATGAATCCCGTGAATCATGTGCTCTGAGCAGACGCAACGACCCCAAGATGACCGCTTTCTGCATTCCAGCCGCAAGGGTCTCTGCCGGTTTACGGCAGGCAGGAATGATTTTCAGATTGGAGACGAGCGAGTCCTTGATGCCTCCCATGCACCCAGTTACCAAAACGACGAGCTTCACTGAGTAACTTGAGTACAGCCTCCTAAGTTCAAAGAGCAGGTCTTGATATTTTGTCCGCTTTTCCTCCTCCTTGACGCAGATGTTATTTTCAGCAGGAGCCGAAAATTCAATAACAAACATCTGCTTGGAGGAGTGGTCCAATAGAACCACGTCAGGCTTGTTCGCTGTTATCTGCCTGACGGTGGAGAACGAGAAGTTCCAATAGATTCGGCACCTTTCGTTCTCCACAACGGACTCAATATCGTTCGGGACATAGGGCAGCACTGGTGTCTGGTCTATCGCATAATGGTGTCTTAAATGAAAGTATAACACTCTCAACGCCGCATTGTGGCGATGGATATAGGCCGAAGCTGCATACACCGGGCATGCCGCCAATATATGCATTGCTGTTTCAGGGGCCCTGTGGCAGGCCCTACAGCTCACATTCGGCACCTCTATACCCATCACGCGGCTGCGATAGACCAATGTGTTAATTACACCATCTTGCGTAGCGCAAATGAATCCCTCAGTCTCAGACTTCAGTCCACTTGATCTCAGAAAGGCAAATGTATGCCTTTTGGATAAGCCAAGGTTTTCAATGTTCTTGAAGAAAACACTATGCATTGACTTATCCATATGCCTTCTCATGAGCATATCTTGCTCAGAGATTCTGACGTGGGCTGTAAGACGGAGCAAATTGAGCTCGGTAATAGAATGTGGCCGAGCTCGCTCAACGTCAAAGTCAAGACCGAGTTCATCTGCTGCTCTTTGTGCCGCCCTAAACAAAAATGCCCCGACTCCCCGCCTCTCGTGATCCCTGACAAGAAGCAACAAGGGATCCGAACTTTGGATGATCTTACAGGCTATACCCAAGATTACCCTGTTATGAAGACACTCCAAACTCAAAAGTCCTCGGCCTCCCTGGTTTCGTGGAAGATATAACCTCGGAACGGACGATTTTGGATGCAAACTGCGCTGTAGATGCATCATTTTTCGAGTATCCCGATCAATCTGCTTCAACTCATCCACTAACCATTTAACTGCTCCAAATGAATAGAGCAGGATCGGAACGGCAAGCATATTTGTGGCAAAAATCTTGTTCTTCCCCGAAAGCTCTGACGACCAGATTCGTCGAAGTAGATTTTTGTACTTGCCGCAGAGAGACTTTTTTACCTGGTGTGACGCTTGGATGTGGCACTGCTCCACACCCAAGTACTTGTAAGTCTCTCCGGCGTTCAGATGTCTCAGAACGCTTCCGTCAATGAGTTGAGCATCTTCATCGAAATACTCGCATCGTCCTCTTTTGAGATGAACCTGAGCACATTTGTCCCAACCGAACTCCATGCCAATAGCATCTGTGTACTCCTGCACTATGCGCAATGACTGCGTCAGTTCTTGCTTTCCGGAAGCATATACTTTTAAATCATCCATGTAAAACAAGTGCGTGATCTTATGCTTCCGGTTACCGGGTGTACCACAGCTATAACCCTTTGCACCGCGCAAGGCTACGGACAGCGGCAACAGTGAGATGCAAAACAGAAGAGGACTCAAGGAATCTCCCTGGAATACTCCTCTTCTGAATGATATCAACTCTGTCTGAACTCGGTCCCGTCGGGATGTTATCGAGAACCGAGTCTTCCAGAGTGACATCAGTTGTTTGATGCATCTCACCAGTGTATCGGGTATCGCAAGACATTCGAGCAAGTGAATAATCAGCTCGTGAGATGTTGTGTCGAATGCCTTACGATAATCGATCCAAGCCATAGATAGGTTGCGCTTATATTGGACGGCATCCTGCGTGACGCACCTATCGATCAGCAGGTTTTCCTTGGCCTGCCTGCCTGCAATTATTATTATTATTATTATTATTATTAATTACAATGTCCAACGGGCGTAAGCCCAATTAAAGGACAAGGAGAACAATACTGTTGTAAATACTATAAAAAAAGAAGAAGGAACAGAAATGCAGAAAATAAAATTTAAATTAATTTTGAAAGCACGAACTAATGTCATTTAAACTGCAGTTGAATATGTCAAGGCCATTTTCAACAGAGGTATAGTTTTGCAACATCTGCTTTAAAGGTGAATTAATAGCTACATTAGTTCGAGAAGATGAAATGTAAAATATGTTTTTATTACGAGCATTAATTCTATTAACCTTAAAGCACATGTTACAAAGAATAGAAGGACATTCATACAAACCGCGCAAAATTTTAAATAGAAAAGTAACTGAATGTTGAATTCGCCTTGATAATAGTGAGGACATATGAAACCTTAGGAGAAGAGTTTCCTCCGGATAACCTCTTGGGGGATAAGTGTTGTCAGCAAAAAATAAGAACGACTTCAAAAAACAGCGCTGAACGCGCTCAAGCGCTACAATGTGACTACTGTACAACGGGGACCACACAGTAGAGGCATATTCAAGCCGAGATCTTACGTAAGTTACATACAGTATTTTTAAAGTGTTTATATCAGCAAATTCCCGACCATTTCTTATTATAAAACCAAGAGATTTAAATGCCGAAGAACAAACAGTTTGGATGTGCGGACTAAATGATAGTTTTGTGTCAAAAATTATTCCAAGGTCTTTTACAGTATCTGCTCTATTGAGTACAGTATTATCAATATTATAATCAAATAGAATTTTATTTACTTTTCTAGTAAACGATATAACCAAACATTTATTCTTATTTAACAGTAAACTGTTATTTACACACCATTTAAAAATGTTATCAATATTATGCTGTAAAAGCATACAATCTTCTTCACAGGCGATGGAAGAATAGATTTTGAGGTCGTCAGCAAAAAGAAGAAAAGGAACGTTTATAACGGAACTTATATCGTTAATGAAGATGTTGAACAATAATGGTCCCAGAATAGACCCCTGAGGAACACCAGATTCTTGTGTAAAAGAGATAGAGTTAAAGCCGTTCAGCTTTACAAACAGACAACGACCATCAAGATAGGATTTTAACAATGAAATTAAACCATCCGAAAAGCCAAATAATTCCAGTTTCTTTAGAAGCAATACATGATTGATTTTATCGAACGCTTTAGAAAGATCTGTATAAATAACATCAGCCTGACAATTATTGTCTAAATTATCACATAAATATTCAGTTTTTGAAATAAGATTAGTTACAGTCGAGCGTCCTTTAATAAAACCATGTTGATTGACAGACAACATATGAGAAATGTGATTGGAAAGAAATTTATATAATACTCCTTCAAAGACCTTAGCAAAATTGCAAAGAATGGAAAGAAGAAAGAAAAGAAGAAAGAAGGTCTGTAGTTCTCAATGTCTGCTTTGTTACCATTTTTGTGTACAGGACAAACTTTTGATGACTTCCATACAATGGGAAAGGTCGATGTTTTAAGCATCAAATTATATATTATACACAACGGTTTTACAAATACATTTGCACAGTCTCTTACTACAAGAGCTGGCACCTGATCAGGACCAGCTACAAGATTAGCTTTCAACATTTTAATTGCTTTAAAAATATCCTCCTCAATAAAGGAGTTTACAATAAGAATATTTGCATTTAAACTATTAAGTAGCAAGTCAGGTGGTGTTATATAAATATTATGAATCTTAAATGACTTAGCAAAATGTGCGGCGAAAGAATCAACAACATCTTGAGGGTTGGAGAAAGTCACACCATTGTAGAACATTTCTGAGGGGATGATATCAGAGTCTTTTTTTGATTTGATGAAAGACCAAAATCTTTTTGGATTTGACTTGATGGAATTATTTATTTGCTGAACATAAGATCTATAGGCTGAACTAATTTTAGACTTCAATCGACTTCTAAGATTTTTAAAACTATCATAATCCGTTGACAAATTAGACTTTTTATAACGCTTCCAGGCATTATTTTTCTGACGTAGACCACTGATAATGTCAGCATTAAACCATACAGGGTAACTTCCTGAAGCATTCTTTTTCTTCGGCACACAGGAATCAAATATATTAAATAGAACCGAATAAAACTGTGAGACAGCAACATCAACATCAGAAATTTGATTCAAAAATGTCCAATCCACTCCTAATAATGAATTATACAGCAGATCAAAGTTACATTTCCTGAAGTTATAATCGTTAGAATTATTAGTAGGAAGTCTTTTGCAACGAGTAATATGAAAAGTTACTTTTATTTCCAGAGCCGGATGGTGAGCATCCTCAGGTAGAAATGGATCGTCCGATTTAAGTACAGTACAGCGAACCGTTTTGCTGGCCAATATCAAGTCTAGAAGTCTACTATTTACATTTAGAACATTATTACATTGATTTAAATCGTAGAAACTTATAAAATTATGAAGATAATCAAGACTAGTTGTTGAAGTTATAGGATGTTTCACAAAATCTGGAATATTAAAATCACCTAGAATAATAAGTTAATAAAGAATAATAATAAGAATAATTATCCAAATATTGTATTTACTTACATGAATTCCATGAATGAACCAAATTATTGCTAGAGTCATGAAATCAGCTACAATTGTGAAATGAGTTAAATTATCCAAATTGGTACTAGATAAATGTTCAATCAAATTTAATTATTATAAACCAAAAGTTCAATTATAATAATTTGAAAGCAAATACATTGATAAATCCATAATTTGTGTTGTTCAATCTCTGGTAGGTTTGTTTCGAATTTCCCGCCACTGTTGTCATGTCAAAAAAAGAATACAACGTAGGTCCGCTGTTCTGTCTTTGTTTCTAGACGATCACTGGCCAACCTTTTAATTTCGCGGTTTGTTTGAAATTTTCAAATTTGACGTTTGGTGACGTCATTGACATTTCATTTGACGTTTAATTTCAAATTGTTGGCGAGAAGCGCTTAGGCTCATCATTGGATGAAGAGAATCAGGTTTTTTTAAGTGAAACTTTTTACGCTCGCTAGGATAAATTTAAAGACCATGTTTCCCACTACAAGGCAGCAATAGGGGGGTAAGATAAGATAATTCGATAATTTAAACAGGAATTACTAATTGCTGCTATGTTCGCAACGGCCAACTTACATTTAACAGCGCCCCCTTATTTGAACCTAAAATCAGGTAACTTTTTCTAACCCTAAGATATCCCTCCTTCTTTACACTCCATAGGGGGGGGGGGCATTACGTGAGTAGAAATAGGAGGGTGCCAGGAGGACTACCACTGACATCGTTGAATTTTGAAATCGGTGACTTGGTATGGTTGGTTGCCTATATTCCGTACTTACGTACCGAAATTCTTCCGCATACCAACATATCGACGCGGTTCAACACTCTCAGGCGACATTTTTCGCGGGTAAGCGGCCGGCCGTCCCGATACGCCGAAATTAACATCTTTAACTCGTCGAAAGAAATACTTTCCAATGTCGCAGCGGATAATAATTCTTTCAGTTCCGTAATCAGAAAATTAGCCCGCTGTGAATGAAACTTTTCCGGACTCGCTACGACCACCCCCAGCTGCCATCCTTGTCACGTCGGACCACGCCCTTGCATCGACCCAGAAATCCGTCCAAAATAGGTAAATACTTCCGGGTAGCGTAAAAGCATTGTTTACTACGGTGCAACGCAGCATCAAGTTGTACCGTAGTAAGTAATGACAAAATGTACGCGACTGTTACTTTGTCAATCTTTACTACGGTACAGCGCATCCTAATGCTGTAGAGTAGCAAATATTCATTTTCGGAGTTTCGATAATAATTAACAAAGTAAAGTAGGTATTAGCTGTCTCTTGTGGTAGTATTCCGACACTTTAGTAACGATATTTTAATAAATGCGAGTTGAAGCTTATTATTCGTGTTATTGCCTCGTGTCAATAAATTGCTCCTACAAGCCAGCGACATTCTTCTTTTCGATCCCATCCCCGATCTTTCAAATTTTCATACTTCTTCATAACGTCATCATTCATAAAATCACTGAAATTGTCAAATATTTGTAGTGGAATATAGCACCCTGCAAAATCCTGTCATGATGTGTTTTCGATCTTGTTTGTCAATATTGTGCTTGCTGTCCCACCAACGCCAAAAAGCTTGAAAAAGATGGAAAATGCAGAGTAATTTGCGAGACTCGGGAAAAACTGTTTCCAGCGCATTCCTTTCTGCCGCAGAATCATCGGCCATGAAAATCCCAGGAAAACCATAGCTTCCAAAACCAACAGTTTGCAAAGAATTTTGCAATAATTTAAAAGCTTCCGTGTAATTGTCTTCAGTTTGCTTGGTATGTAGTATCCAAGCAAGTGGGATGGCTTCAACTTTTGTTGCAGAGAAGAAAAATGTAACGCAGGTACTTGTTTGATAGCAAAAACCACTTGAATCGACAAACACCATTTCGTGTGCAAATTCGTGAGAATGGGCGCTCATCATGACAGGAGTTAACACAACAACGATTATTATTAGATCTTCCTGCCATGATGAACTTAATATTATTAATAAGTCCTTGCAGAGCCGCGCGACCGACCGACATCCTTTTCTTTTTCGTTCGACATCTGGCGAAGTAACATCTCAGCGTAAATTTTGCTCCTGAACAAGAGATAGCTCCAGAGAATCACGTAAATACGGATTATAATACGACTAGGTGTTCAGTTATTTCAA
This sequence comes from Diaperis boleti, assembly GCA_963583935.1. NCBI lineage: Eukaryota > Metazoa > Arthropoda > Insecta > Coleoptera > Tenebrionidae > Diaperis > Diaperis boleti. Next base: position 36,903,084 of record OY757249.1, read on the forward strand.
TAATAAATCGCGTCAACGGATAAAATTGTTAGGTGTCGATTCGGGAAAAAGAGGTGAAAAAAACTACTTTATTGCGTGCAGATCTTGACTATTCTCTTTCAATCAAATAGGCAGATTCACCAGCACTTTACCGAAGATCTTTCTGTAACACTTTCTTGGAATAATAGCTGTAATATTCTTTCCTGGACGCACGAAGTTTTCACGTGGAATCAGGCTTACTTTCCCAGGAAATCGCAAACCCGCAGGAGTCGCCAGAAAGCAGTATAGTAAATTGTCAGGACAGCTCAAAAAAGCGGCAGGAAAGCGTAATACTGTTCAGAAGATAAGTAATAGATAATTTTTTATTATATTTTTTTACGTTATCAATTCATCTAGTTTTTTATTAGCGTGCATTTAAAAATTGTAAAACTTCAGTAATCATTATTTTAATGTAATTTAAACTTTAAGTACATATATGTAGTGTAATAGTTATAATTTAACTTGTCACATTTTTTATATATTTCACCAACTTGTAACCAGTCATTATAATTTCAATCTTCACCACGTTATTTTATTTTTGTTAAATTGTAGAAAGTTCTTGTATTTAATTTAATTGTTCATTATATGAATTTTTGGGGACATAGCTGTATTTTTGTGTCAAAATCCACACTTCACAATTTTGTCTTGGCGTTACAACAATTTAGGTTGTAATAGTACCTACCTAACGCACAACTGCACAGTCCATCACCTACCTCAATTTTGAGTATAATTGTTTTATTTAAATTAAAATTTAAATATATCTATGTCGAACTCCACAAACTTTAATAACTGTAAGATTACTAATGGTACATGTTTCGGCAGAACACTTCTGCCATCATCAGCCCTAATTTAACAAGAGATTAATGATACAATTGATGAATTACAAGAGGGGTTCTTACCTTAAAGAATATAAAAAATTATGACATTGACGTAATTTTGAATTAAATTTGACGTTTTCAAAGGGTTACATGATTTTTAAAAGATAGTGAATTAATAATGGGATTATTAATAATGGGATTATTGATTATTAATTCACTATTTTAATTTTTCACTCAAATAAACTTACCAGATTCTCTTTGATCCATTTTTAATTTTTACATTTATAAAATGTTGTTTTTACGAAATCTTTTAAAAATCATGTAACCCTTTGAAAACGTCAAATTTAATTCAAAATTACGTCAATGTCATAATTTTTTATATTCTTTAAGGTAAGAACCCCTCTTGTAATTCATCAATTGTATCATTAATCTCTTGTTAAATTAGGGCTGATGATGGCAGAAGTGTTCTGCCGAAACATGTACCATTAGTAATCTTACAGTTATTAAAGTTTGTGGAGTTCGACATAGATATATTTAAATTTTAATTTAAATTTACTTCACTTGGATTTGGGAACATTCTTCTTGTTTATTGTTTTATTTGCCTCTCCGTTGGATTTATTTGGGCATTTACCCCCCCCCCCCCCAATAAAAACTAATTAAGAACCAAATTAAACAGTAAACGGATTCCCGGTTTGTCTCAAGGGCGGATTCAGCGTTTTCGTCATTGTCTAAATCTTCAATTAAATTGAACATCACTACATCCTCCATTTTGTCTTTAGCTGTTTAAGGGTACAAACTATACAACGAACTATTGTTAAAATCCATTGCGCACTATAAACAATATATTATAAAATCAAGAGATATATCGTACGGAGGTGGAGTTTCGAGGAAACGTGCCGACAGGGAAGTATTCAGAGAACTTAAGGTTTTAGTACAATACGTGCTCGATTCTGCTAATAACACTTTCGATTTATGCAGTGCTATTGAACGTTGTTTTAGTACATGTAAAACTGCATCAACCGATCAAAATTATAATAAATATATAAAAATGGTGCACGCGTTCGACCAGTTTTTTATGTCCCTCGAAACTTCACCTCCGTACGATATATCTCTTGAGTTTACAATACAGACAACCAAATATGTATACCAAGTCACCGATTTCAAAACTCAGTTGCTCACCGATGTCAGTGGTAGGCCCCCTGGTGGCAAAACAATAGGTAGGGGGGTCTACATGCCAACTTTTCGACTAAATATTTAATTATAAAGTAAAACTATAACTATATTTATAAGTTTATTCTGCTACTATGCCATCGAATAAATTTCGGACCTCAATTTCATGTCATTGTCATTAGTTGCAAAACACTCTTTACGTATTAATAACTTTATTTTAACAGTTGTCACTTTGACACAATGTATTGAGATTGAGTACTTCAAGGCGATTCACGTTGGATTAAAATTTTCAGGATCAAATCATTCAATTTTTTATGTCACTATCCCTTACACAAAAGTTCGTTATAGTATAAGAGCTAGCGACGACGCGAAAAAGTTTATTTTAAGACGTCTGGCTTTTTGATATTTCCTTTCTTATCGAAGTTAGGTAACGATGGGATCTGGCACCTGGGAGCCGGTGCGTTTACCTGTACAGGGATGCCCCTTTGTACAGGTAAAAATTGTGAATTTATATAATTTGCTATGACCCTTTCGCAATTCATTTTTTTTTTTCATTCATTCAATTTTGTCGTTTCTAACATCACGCCAGATGTAATTTTAGTAATTAAAAAAAAAATTAAACCATTTTAGTTTAGCTGAAATTTTAACACGATACAGCTCGATAATAATTAATCAAAGAATATAATATAAATTTGCCAGATCGAAATTCGGTTGTTAAGAGAGTGAGTGAGTGACTAAAGATGAAATGACAACGGAATGAAATAGTTAAGAAAGTCAAAAAGGGGAAACTATTCTTACGTCAACGGCATTTCTAAAAAGATGATTCCCTAACGTATTAACCGAGGCTTTATCTTGTTGAACTGTCGAAATTCGAGTTTTTCTTGAACCTGGCCGACGCGACGTTCTGTTTGAGTTTGACTCCATTTCTGTATAATGCAGTGAATAGTGATTTTTGATATACCTATACCTAACAGTTCTTGAATCTACCTGCATGATCTACAAGTCTGCATGAGAGCTATTACTCTACATTTTTTAAACTTAGATACTGATGGCATATTATTCAGATTCAGTTAATCTGACGTTACCTTCAAGTATTGAGGAAATAAAGCCTATACTATCGGGTGTCTAAATAAAAATCTGGTCAAGATTGCTTTGGTGAAAATTACAAACATTGAACGTGTGTCCTAGAGATAACAATCAAAACATCAAAAATGAAACACAAACAAAGAACTTTTTATTAAATAAAGTGTTCTGCTTCTTGACAACGCACAACTCTTCTTCTAACTCCGTTCAAGACAGTTTGGAGCATTTGTGGAGAATTGTTGATTTTTTTCGATTTTGGCCGTTATCCGTTCTCTAAGATCGTGCAAATCAATCGCATCAACGTGGGGGCCATGGAATGTTTGTTTCGCGGCTAATTACTCTATCAAAATATTCCCGTATTAGAGTAATAATTGATCCTACTGTGCAATGAGGTGTTGGCCCATCTTGCTGCATATACTCTGCAATTCATCATCATAATAATGCTTCAAAGAAAGGCTGCAAGATTTCGGTTTGGTAACTAATCACGTTTATGTTACCTAAGTTCAAATAATCAGTATGTTTTAGTAACTTTTTTTTCCTCACCTTAAAAAAGGATTGGGCCTTTTACTCTTCTACCGCTGATCGCTGCCCAGACTCTTACTTTTTCAGGATGCATATAGGTCTCGACAAATATATGGCTTCTTTCTGCAAACCGTATTCGCATATTTTGCGAGTTTACATTATCCTGTTTTGTAAAAGTAAGCCTCGTCAGCAAAAAATGTTTTGCACCTTTTTATTATGAAGGCATAATAATGCCGATTTTGAACATATTGTGACGTTCTCGAAGAATCGCGGCGTGATGATTTAATCGAAAATTCGTAGGATTGCGAATATTCTAGGTTTTGAAGTTCTCGAAGAAACCAGAAAGCGGCTTCCCGCTTTAATAGGACGGGAGAACGACTGGCGGATAGTCGAGTCGAGTCGAGTCGAGTCGAAGTCAAAGTCAGAATAAGATACTGAGCGACATAATCCGTGTGACTGTTAAAATAAATAATTGTGCTGTTATAACTGTGATCTGTAAATAGTCTAGTGTTTAAATAAATTGTACATAGTTCGTTCAAATAAATAGTTTTGTGAACCCGTAAACGCTACAATATTATAAAGTCTATAAAACACTAGTGGACTTATGAACCCATAATAATTAAACTGTTATTTATAATTTGTCATAGCAACCACATGGCAACCAGCTCATAATAGGCTACCAGCTTTTAACGCTATAAAATATTTGGGCTTTGAAGATGTTTTAAGAACTGTTACAGAATGAGGTGTTGGATAAAACTATGTGTTACACTCGTGCCTTAACAGCAAATAAGTCACTCCAGAAAAATTATCCCACTCGAGCAAGCGCTCGTGGATAAACATTTCTTTCGTGACTTAGAGTTTGTTTTTTTTATGCTAGAAGAATACATATTGTTTTACACAAGTCAAATAACATCCAACATAATATAACATAACATAATATAAACAGTCACTCTAGTTAAGTACACTAAAGTTACATTTAAAATATTCTTCAAAACTATATATATGTTACCGCTAATATCCGAAAGCAGGTAATACGCATAATAACTGAGAATTTTAGGAATTACGCATAATCACTAAAACTCTCAGTTATTATGCATAACAACTGAACACATCAGGAATTATGCATAAATACTAAAGTCGTCAGGGATTATGCATAATAACTGAGCACATCAGGAATTATCCATAATATTATCAGGGACACTTCGTTAATATTGATAAAAATTGAACCGGAATTATGTTACAGCAATTATTATATGTGCGATCTCAATTTGAGCACTGCACTGTTCAAGTTCAAACTTCTTGCATGTTAATGATCTTCCAAATCTAACAACCTCCCTTAGAAAAGCAACTGCAATTGGTTCTGATACTATCAAAAATAATAGACTATGAAATATCTAGTAACTGCCACCAAAGCTCTTCTTGGTCGAATAAATAAATTTTAGTATGCCTATCTGTTTTGTATTGTTCCATATATTTATAAGTGTCATCAAAAGCTATTTTTGTTCAAAATAAATAGATTTTAGTACCTACGTATAAGACTAAACTTACATATTTCTTGTATTTTACCTACATTACCCCTAAATATCCATAATGACTGAAATTTAAACTATTGTTATGCCTACTAACTACGAAGTGGTATAGTAGGAAATATGCATAACGACTAAAATGTTTTAGGTATTATGCATAATTCCTGATGTGCTCAGTTATTATGCGTATTAACTGCTTTCGGATATTAGCGGTAACATATAGAATTATGAACAAGAAATGATTTTAATATATGGTGCGATCGGGATTGACGCTCTTTTCACTCCATTAACACTTTTTACCCCGTGGTCGTTCGGGTATTGTCATTTTGATCAAAAAAGAGTGGAGTGTTTGTCGTTCGGGTTTACACGGAGCGAGTCGACGGAGTTGCTCGATTTACTCAACGATGTATGAGGGAGTACACGGAGTGAAACCCTTAAGGGCCCCACAGACATCGTTCTTTTCCGACCGTTTCAACCGACGGGTAAGTCGGTTGGAACGATGAACGAGCTGGACGATGCACACACACAACAGTTTTAGTTCTCAACAGTTTTCCGTGATCAACCGCATGTGTTTGCTGGCAGTGGCGGCGGCTATGGCTGTAAAAGAAAAAGAGCGAAAAAGACGTTCGAAATGGATGAAAGAGTGGTTGTTAAAACGCAGTACCCTTGGTCATGTTAATTTATTGGAGGAATTAAGATTGGAGCCAGGGGATTGGCATAATTATGGATTTTTGATGCAGCGTATGTATTAGTGTATGTAGCGGCAAAGGGAGTCGGCGCCTCTGAGAAAACACGACGGTTTTAGCCCACACACATCGTGTTTACCCGACCGGATGGCAGGAAACCGGACAGAAATCAAACCGATTTGATATTTTGGAATCAGACATCAGTTTTATTGTCCGTTCGTTCCAACCCAATTACCCGTCGGTTAAAACGGTCGGAAAAGAACGATGTCTGTGGGGCCCTTTACTTTAACATAAGATTGACAGCCGCGCGAAAATAAGTAAGGTTTGGTTTCACCTGAGATAAACACAAAAGTGTACAACAATAATACATCAGGAAAAGATAGGCGCAGGTGGGATTTTTTCCAAGTGATTTCATAGGGAAGAAGCCTGAAATTCATCCTGTGGCCACATGCAGCAATTGAGGCGGCTTAGTTGTTACGGAAGGAGTATCAGATACCTCTTCATACAGCCTTTGCCACAGGCGTCTATTACAAGTGCCGCTAGCTGCTCACAGAAGCCATCTCCTAACGAGACCTCGTTTTCAAAAATCGCAAAACTTGATTGAGTGCTGCTAAAGGCCTCCACAAAAAAAAATGACGAGGATAGACCGATATAATAATAATTTATTTTTTATTATACTTGCATCAGAATCGCCGTTTAAAGCACGCCTGAGCGTGCGAACACAGGCGATTAAAGCACGGCGAGCTTTAAAGGTTGTCAAGGAAATATAGGTATTATTATAACTTCATCAAATTTGAAAACTTTTCATATTCCTTCAGGTATGGGTCTTTTGACTTCGATGGTAGTATTTTGGATTCCGCTTGTTCGGCCAATGCTTCTATATCGGGTGAAATCTCGTTTTAACTCATTTTTCCTCGATTTTTGCTGACACGACTAAATGCAATGACAGACGTGGACGCGAGAAATACGTAAACAATAATTGTCGTAACTAATGGCAATATTATTACGCCATTTCGATTTATCGCGACAAAGAATATTTCTAAGTTTTTAGTGCTTAATTTGTTTCCAGTGTTGCTGGTATAATAAAAAATAGCGTAAAGTATTCGTGTATAACTGGTCTTTAAAACACTTGCTCTATTTCGAGCACTCCCGGCTACGCCGTCGTGCTCGAAAACTCGCGCGTGTTTTAAAGACCTTGTTATCTACTCATACTTTAATATACTATTAACATTTCATAGAAAAACTTTAAAATCTTATTTGATACTACCGTTATTTGTTGTTTCTTTTTTGTTCTAACAGTACCTACATGTTACCGTTTAATAGAGAATTAAGACTTCACTGTTTTAAAAAGTTTAGTAATTTTTTTTGTTTTGTTCCTCTTCCATATGAAGCGTGCATTTCCATAACGTTGTAAGTGCCAATATTCCACATTATGGTTTTTTTATGGGCAATCAGTTGCAAGTGCCATGTTTCATCCTCTAAATTTTTTTGTATCGATATCGCTACCGTAGACGTGAACGGGGTTGAGTGGGGGTGCAAGTAGTAACGTTGCAAGTACCGCAGTGCAATTCAGTTAAAAGTGTTTAAAATTATATTCTAAAATTCTCCCCTATCTTCATAGTGAAGAAAAGAAGTATTTTCAAGAGAAATTAGTCACGCAAGTCAAGTTTATACTGTAGAAAAATTGTATTATATAATATCTTTAAACATCATGAGATATAAACATGTTCCATAATAGTATATTATGATACGAGTTTTATAAGAAGCATTTTGTCGCACGCACGGGTTTAGGGCACGACGACAAATGACAAGTTAAGGTTATGTACTGCTGCTAGTCGTCCGTGTATGAAATTTCACTCGATTTACTCGTTCAGTCACGTGACTACAATCTGCTTTTACTCTACTCCAACTCCACTCTACTCGCCGAGTGATAACCCGAACGCACCACTAGTGTGATACCCCCCCCCCCCTTACATTACCACCACTTTTGAATTTGAACATGAAATGAAATGTCAATGACGTCACCAAACGTGAAATTTGAAAATTTGAAACAAACCGCGAACTTTAAAGGTTGGCCAGTGATCGTCAGACAATGAAAGAAAAAAGCAGAACACTACGTTGTGTTATTTTTTTGACAAGACAAGCAATGGCTTGAGATTCAAACTTACCCAAACGAAACAAACCCTACATTCTTTGAATACATGGCGAGAGCTAATCAGGAGTAAATTGATAACACAAAAAATATGGTTTTAAACGTTTATTTAGTTTTAGTCGTTTTGTGCATTTGAGTTTCGTGATCACGTACTGTGGTTAACAATTTCTAGTGTTTTCGTATTAAGTTGGTGACAATGCAAATTTGATGATTTTGACAATAATGATTCGAGTACATATTTGTGAAGCAAGCAATTTGTTAGTAGACCGAAAACAGCACTGCAACTTCAACCTAGTAGGCTCAAGGAGTTAGTAGCAACTCCCTTTTCTGGGTACCCCGTAGCCCAAGAGACAACTCAAAGTCGAAAACGACTTCTCTCCCACCTCTCAGATACAGGTTTAGCCGGAGTAGGGCTACATAACTCCCCCAAACAGCAGCCTGCAATGTGAACCACGAACTGAACACTATTTGGTCTATGTGTTGCCTCGAAACATGTACGGACAAACAATATAATAATAAAATATAATAAAAAACGCAACGTTTTATTTGGAAGTCATTTTGAAACGATCGCGATGGGAGACGATCAGCGGGCGCAACACGTAACGAGGCACAACGAAACTACAAACATGCACAAGCAACAAAACTCTAAATACCGATAGTTGGCTTCCCCCGGTGTCCAAAAGAGCTAGATGTCAGTTACGAGCAAAGGACGAGAGCAGAAATCGCAAGGGGTCGCAAGACAACATAACAATAAGGTACTTTTTCAGAACTCCTGACATTCGGCGTGACTCTTTTTGTCCTTTATTCATCAGTTCTTATTCAGTGTTGGTTAATTCAAGTCAACAGAGACAAAATAGCTTTTAAAGGACCGCAAGCTTCTGTCGGCCTCATAACGAAAGACAGGTAGTTATTAAAGGATTTATCTTAGTGGCAATCTAGTTATGTTAATAAGTTAGGGAATCACTTTGTTTTGAATTGAACGCGCGGGCCCTGTAACTAGAAGTCAACACCACATTTGAACTTTCTGAAATTGACAACAATATCTAAAAGCAAATTACAACAACGGCTTTAGTAAGTTACTCGCGGCGTCTGTGACTCATAAGTTTGGTAATTTATGCTACTGTAGAGAACAGAGGGGCTGAATGCAACTGATACCAACTTCCTGGGTTCACGGAATACTTAGAGTAGCAATAGTGCACATTAGTTTAAACAAAAGCTAGAATTCTTAACAAGACATGTAGATGCAAAGGCCGAACGACTCCATTTTCATCATGGCCGTCCGTAGCAGACAAAATGGCGGGCTAACGGTAAAATATGTACTGGCTGTTATCTAGGAGTTTCTGGTATGCACGTGGAACAAACGCCGGTCAATTTCATGGCATCCTCATTATATTGAGTATGGCAAAAAGAAACAGATAGAATAAAGGTTACCTTGTAACTACCTCGGTCGACACTACACACACAATCGTTAATCGAAATTCAACCGATCCTTCTGGTAACGTGAAATTTCGACAATGCAATTTAAATATTGAGCACATTCAACTTTAAAAACAGCAGAACTCATAATGGAACAAAATCAGATAAAAACAATGAATTAAGCTTTAGTTATGACTTGATGCTTCTAACGTTAAAAATAGAATGAATCTGTGTAATGGCCGCCGGTCCTCCTTCCACCACCCAGCAGGGATGCCAACCGACGTTTTAACCCCGACAAGTTCATTGCGTTGCCAACCTCTTGTTGGGTGTCGCATGGTATGATGTATTTTAGGGATATCTCAAACTCAACAACAAAACTTAAACCAAATGGTTTTACTACAATATTTCATTCGAAGCTTATAAAATCTAACTTCAGAGGTCAGCCACTTTGCTGATTTTCGCCAATACTGCTCTCTCTATCAAATGGAATGGCAAATTGAGAATGGAGTTAGTCATTTTGCTGCCAATCTCTGAGAGCAAAAAAACTAAAAGGGATACTGCCAACCTAATTTTTTATTCAGTGGGCGCTAAAAATGAATTCAATAGTATGCATGTACCGTGCGATCATTTAAATTATAAATTAGAGTAGGCGGCTTTTTTATTATGCAATGGCCCAGCCTGCAAATTGACTGACAGCTTAGAATGACAGTAAAATTTGAGGTTACCATAAACATTATGACGTTTATCTTTCTCATGTTAAATTGTTTTAATTTAAAGAAAATAAAAGACTAACAAACAAATAATGTAGAATAATTGAGAATTACAGCAACTGTCCAAACTGTTCTCCCGCAGCTTCAATTCAGCTGCTAACTCCATTCACCATTCTATTGCCGTTTTTTTGAAAAGTCGCTTTGACAAGAGTCCAATAGACAGCTGGACTGTTAATAGCAGCTGATAACAGTTGAAACTTTATGGTCGAAGGATGAAATTTTTGAAAACTTTCAAATTATTTATTGACGCGTTGATCATGCGCTGATGTCAAAACTGTCAAAAAGCAAGCGCGTAGGAATAAAAATATATAGTTTTTTTTTGTTCTACCAACTAAATGCAACAGGTGGTGAGTTTTTAAAAAATAAATAGCTTTTACCTAGGGACATTATCACATACCAATCAACTGAAACGGTATGTAACAAGTATGTAACCAAGATGAGGAGTTTCCATTATATCGGGTCCTCATAAATGATTCATATGTTAGTAGAAAATAAGATTTCCATGTTTTTAGATGGAACATTTACATAATTATATAATTATTATAGAGGGAGAATTCTGACGTTCAACATTCAAAGCCTACTAGATGTATGAATCATTTATGGAAACGTGAAACCACAGATGAAAACCCTGTACAACAGGGACATCTGTCGAAAAGCGTAGATGGCAACCCTGTCAAGACAGAAACATGGTGGCGTGTTTGTCAACATTATTATTTTGCAGTGTAGAGTAAACAAATGGTTCATTTTGGAGAAAAGTGTAGGTTCAGTTCAAATTCAAATTTACCATATTATGTGATTGAATTTTTTTATTTACTATTCTTAATTGTATGCCCAAGTGTTCTTACCTCATTAATTACAGAACTATTTCTGTATACAGGCATTTTTTAAAATGCGAACAGAATCGTATGTAGATACCAATAAAACTTCAATAAAAGAAGATAATATGGATATTCATGAAAAAAATGAATCTACACAATTACAACATCAAAAATGTAAATTTTGTACATCACAATTTCAAACAATAACGGAATATCTAGCTCACATTGAAGAAAAGCATGAAAACAATAAAAATAATAATTTCATGTGCAGTGTGTGTGGTAAACAATACAAAACAAAAAATGAACTAACCCAACATACATCCTCAAAATGTGGAACTATAAAACAGTTTGCATGCAAAGTATGATCTCCTACATCAGTTTTAATGTGTAATTATAAAAATATTTTCTAGATTTGTAATAAACAATTAATGTCAGCAGGTTCACTGTATAACCACATGGTGAGGCACAAAGGAGTGAAAAGTTTTATGTGCAGATTTTGTGCAAAATTATTTTTCACTGCCGGTCAGCTGAAAGTGCATGAAAGAATACATACCCAAGATAAGGCTTACATTTGTGAAGTACTTAAATAAATGTACAATAAGATGAGTACAAAATTGATTGTTATTTTTGTAGGTGTGCAATAAAGGCTTCTGTCATAGACAAAGTCTTATTACACACAGTACTTTACATACTGGGATTAAGCCATACCAATGTGAAACTTGTGGAAATTCCTTCAGTTGTGTAGGCAATTTAATTAAACATCACAAAACTCACCCAGATACATGTGGTTTAATTCCATTGACAACACACAGAGTTAAACATCCTTCAACAAAAATTAAAGTAAAAATTAATACACCATCAAATTCAAGATTGAAAATATATGCTAAAGATAAGGAAATTCAACAGGAACTTCAAAACTTAAAAACAGAAATAAGTAAAGATATTAACATGCAATCTTTTGATGTAAGTAGATCGAGCACATCAAGTAGGTATTTACTGTATTACTGATTTCAGAGTCAACTAGATGTGATTAGTCAGATGTCCTATAAAGAAAATACAAATAAATCAAATCATAATTTGAATGATGATTGTCTTTTAAAAATTAAAGTCTGTTCAGACTCTAATAATGGAGACAGTGATGTTGATGCAGAATTACCCCAAGAATTAAGCAAAAATGAAGTAGTGGAAAAAAAACTTGACCACATAGACAACTCTTCTTTAAGGATACATACAATGAATTTACCCCTTAGTAAAACATTTGCAAAATTTATAAAGGAATATGACTTTGGTAATTGAGACAATCAAGTCAGGTAGATATGTAATACATTGATAAATTTCAGAAAAGAAGGGATATGCTGACTGTAGGTATTGTAATAGAAGATATACAAATGTTCATTGGTTTTTTAAACATGTTAAGAACCATGAGAGCAACATTCCAAAACAAAGAAAACATCCTTCAGGGATACCTCTACACAAATGTAGTTGCTGCAAAATGACATTTTACACAAAAGAAGAAAGCTTAGTTCATCAACAATTGATTCATTCTGATATTCTAAGTAATGTTGCTTTTTTATTTTATTCACTTTTAATTTTTTTTTTTCAGCTTGTCATGAATGTGAAAAAATGTTTGCCAATCGCGACTCATTACGTTCACATCAAAAGGTATTTCATAAAGGTGTTGGCAGAAAAAGCTACATATACATATGTGAAAAATGTGGGAAACAATTTAAACAAAAATCTTATCTCAAGGCTCATGAAGAAAGAAATTGTGATAAAGGCCCATTTTATGAATGTTCCATCTGTAAGAAGCAGTTTTCCAGTATTTACACCAGAAATAATCATATGAGAGTTCATGATCCTGAAAAAAAACTTTTATGCAAGTTTTGTAGAAAAAGTTTTCACTGGAAAGGACAATTGAAAATCCATGAAAGACGGCACACAGGAGAGAAGCCCTTTGCTTGTTTGTATTGTCCAAAAGCATTTGCTTACAGAGAAAGTTTAATAACTCATAGCACTTTGCATACAGGTATTAAACCACATCTATGTGAGGGTTGTGGCTCTAGATTTTCATGTATTGGCAACTTGATCAAACATAGAAGTAGTCATGCCCATGAATGTGGTGCATGGAACTATAAAACACTTAAACAACCTCCATTAATGTAATGTAAATAAAAATGTAATATATTAATGAAAAATAACTATAAAATTAAGTTTTGATAATTTTGGAATTTCAATAAAAATACAGGATGTCCTCAAAATTAAGGCATTCCGACTTCGGAGTGTTGTAGGCTGTAAAACTTACTGTAAAATTACAAAACATTTTTTTTTTTAATTACCCTCTACAAGATATTCGCCTTTTAAGTTTGTTCAATAAGACAACATTGGGCAAACTGCATTTCGCGCCTTTTCAAACCTGAGTTGGAAGCGTTGCTAAGATATGCTATATTGGGTTTTCATTAGTAATTAAGAAGGCAATATTCTCAGTAAAATTCTAATTAATGAAACCAACTAAAGTAATTGTTCAAAATTTCTGCCCTTCTGATGGCATGTTGTGTTGCTCCCTCCAACATTATTTCGTCGTCGATCATTACGGTCACAGCAAAAATACGATTTGACAAATCGTCAGGATCTTCTGAAGGCGTCTCATAAACCCTATCTTTCACATACCCCCAAATGACCATCGCGACCTATCCACTAAATTTTCGTCCAAACATTCCCGCACCGCTCCTAATGGGAGTGACAGATCTTCAATGAGTGTCTGAAAATCCTCAGTCAGAAGACGTCGGAAGTCAGTGCCATTCAAACTATGTGGCATAATGTGAAGTCCAATTTTATTAAATCAGTCCTCAAAATTCCTGTCCATATGTTAAATGCATTAAAGGACTTGGTGTCTCCTATTAATTGTAGATGGGGTGTGGATTTTCCAGCGCCCAGTAGTGCAAGTTATTATCAAAAAACCCAATTTTTGTTGACAGAACTTATCAAGTAAAATTTATTGTTGGCGGTCTTTTCCCGGGCATATTTTTTTACTCCGGGTTAAATCCATTTTTTCAAGTTTTTTTTTTTTATTGTTATTACACATAATCATGCTCTCACTAAATTAAAAATAAACGCCAACATTCATAGCCATAGCGGATCCACATTATGACCGACAGTCAGGCAGCGCTGAAAGCTCTGGAGAGCGTCGAAGTACGCTCCAGAGCTGTAAAAGGATGTCTCGAATCGCTTGTGAAACTGGCAGAACACAACAGAGTGGCATTGTGGTGGGTGCCGGAACACAAGGGATTTGTAGGAAATGAATGAGCTGACAGCCAAAGAGGGAGCGAAAAGACCTTTGATAGGCCCAGAGCCCACTTGTGGGATCGCACATCAGACCGCAAAAAGTGTGATTCAGGGCTATATCAACAGAGAACACCACATGCATTGGAATGACGTTCCTGGACAGAGGCAATCGCGGATGTTCATGGAAGGGCCGTGGAAAAAGCGGGCAGAGGAAATCCTGCGATTGAGCAGGAGTCATCTGAGAAAGGCAGTTAGACTCTTCACGGGACACTGCTGTCTGATGAAACATCTCACCACAATCGGGATGAAGAAAGATCCTGATTGCAGTCCAGCGCTTGAGGCGGGGAGGCTTCGACACTTCGGGTTGACGTATGCTGAACCGAATGACATAAAACATATGCCCATAGAGTCTGTGCTGAAGTTCATTAACAGCACAGGCCTTATGGAGTAAGCTTGCTAAGTGGGACACAATAAACTGAAGCTTCAGTGCAGCGGGGTCTGAACCGCGCCCCTTAAGAATAATAATAAATAAGTTCATAGCCTTTATTTGAAGATAACTTGATGTAAAGTCTGCATCTTCAGACCTCTAATTTATTTATTTGTAAGGAGAGGTCGCCGAATTTTTTAACAATTTTTCTCTTACTTCTGGTAAGGTCTTCCACAACGGCGCTCTGAACTCGCAATGCCTTAATTTTGAGACACCCTGTCTGTCCCATCTTCATTTTGTGATTCAGTCTCGGAATAATTGAAGTCAGAGCTGGACAAACTGTTCTCCCAATCAGAACTAGAATCAGATTGTAATGAACTCTGACCCTGAGATATTCTTCCTTCCGTGCACTCCATAGCTGCGCCACTGCTTGGTTAAAATTATCATTATGAATTTTATTTGTGATTTTACCGTTGTTAACAATAAATTGTGATTTATTGGAAAATCGAATATCAAGAAATCATATTTCACGATAAATAACATTCATTATTCATTAACCATCTTTTTGTTAAAAATGCATTAACGAGACAATGAGATCAAATTTATGAATAGAAATTATATGGAACAAAGAAATAATAAAATAAAATGGTGACAACAACAGTGGTGGGTAGGTAGACAAATATTTAACAAAATCAACTGTATTTAAAGTTTTATAGCAACAAAATTGATTAACATTGTATTTTCCATTGAATATGTATGTATAAAAGAAAATTCTTTCTGTAGGTAAGTTATCTCTAAAATGATTTTTTAGGCGGCTGCCCTTTTGAGCTTAACGACTCGCTTGGTCAAAATTAGGGGTAAAAAAATTATGATGTTTTGTGCAATTTTCGCAAAATGCCATAGAGCAAAAATGTTCAACTTTGCAAGTTCTTTTACTGGTTCAAATTAACACACGTATTTCTGATATAAAAAAAGTCGGGTTTGTTCGAATACTAATAACTCGAGAACGGCCGGACCAAGTTTCATGGTTTTTGATTGTTGGATTTGTTTCCGTCCTGAATAGCAGAATAATTATTAAAAATATGGACTTGGGGACCCAGAGGGGGCCCTTGGGTTTATTACTCAAGAACGGCTGGACCGATTTTTATGATCTTTGATTTGTTGCATTTGTCTCCGCCCCGAATAGCAGAATAACTATTAAAACATAGACAAGGGGGCTTAGGCCCCCCCCTTGGCTTTATAACTCAAAAAAGGCTGGACCGATTTTTATGATCTTTGATTAGTTGGATTTGTCTCCCCCCCGAATATCAGAATAACTATTAAAACATTGACAGGGGAGCTCAGGGGGCTCCCTTGTGTTTATAACTCAAGAACGGCTAGACCTCAGGGGGAGGGGAGCTTGGTACAGGGCAACGACAATAAGAAAGCCCCCCTGGTACCATTCCGGACATGGAATCTTGGCCACTACTGACGTTTAACTGACAAGAATGTGTGAAATGTTCTTTACTATTGATAACCTTACATTTGACTTAATTTGTCATTATGATCATTAATAGCCGTCAGTTCTTGATCTTGTTGACGACAAAATGAGATGCGTGATGGTGTATGGATTTTAATATGATAAAGAGTCAAACATAGCATAACACGAAACCTAGAGGTAATGTTTTAATAAATTTGTACAAATTAATTTCGAATAAACTAACAACTAAAACATTTTCTAAAATTCAAAGAACAACACTAATAGTTTGTCATGGCCCCATTAGTCTCTAGCGCATCAACCGCCTGGGCATAGAACGGCATAGATTTCTGTGGTAGTCTTGCAGTAATGGATTCCAAACTTCAAATTTTCACTTCTGTTGCGCGTGGACTCCACACACAATTTTTTTGATATCTTGAGAACGGATTGACTGACTTTTTCGGGGGCGAATAACTATTAAAACATCGAAAAAATTAACGAAAAAAATTTTCTCATACATTTTGTATGAAATCCGTATATAACGCCTTCTTATACATGACAGAAACAAAAATGGACATGGCGTTGTATGCTGGCTCAGGTAAAGCCAGTAGATGGCGCTGTGCGCATTACGTTTTGATAAAAAAAAACTGAATATGATTCAGCCAATAAGTTAACACAACATTTATTGATTCTGAGGCGGTACAAAGTTAGCCGGGTCAGCTAGTTTAACATAAAATTAAATATGGTTCATAATACATGACTGTCGTATAATCCCTTGTCTTTAATACAGCTGATTATTATTTTAAATGTTAAGAATAGTCTAAAAACCATCTCATAAATTTTGTGTGGTATGAATAGGTATACTAAAATAAAATAAAAAATTAACAACTTTCACATGCTGTCACCTTTAGATCCACCGCAGGTGCGTCGTGCGGCAACTGACGCTCATTTTGCTGATTATTATTGAACATTAATCAACCGCTAAAAATGAAATTCATTCGGTATGAAATTCCAAGAAAAAATGCAACATGCAACCTCCCGGCTCCCGGAATTGTAGATCAAATGTGCAATATGGCGGTCCAAATAAACTTGACAATTGACAGTTGTAGTAAGGCAAATAATCTAGTATAAGATATTTGTAGTCTTTGTAGTCAAGGCAAGTTGTAATTATAGTTCTGTTAGCTTATTATTTGTGCAAATTATCAGGGCTTCGCAGAAGTTAGAAAACTATTTTCTTCAAAATATATAATGGCTGGAAATTTTTGGCAAAGTTCTCATCAGTAAGTTAAGAAATTTTGAGTATAAACATTGATGTTCATTTACATCACGTAAAAAATTGTTTGCTTACATTTTATTATTGTTTATTAAACTTTGGTACTTCTATTGTAATAAATTTTATAAATTTTTTGTATCGTATTCACCTGATTCACTTAATTTTAAATGCTCACAAACAAAAACACTTGTTCCCTATATTTTGTTATGCTGTGTATTTATTTATTTTTTAGTCAGCAATGGCTCTTGGATAAACAAGACTTGATAAGGGAAAGACAACACGATTTATCAATATTGCAGGACGATGAATATCAAAAAGTATTTATCTTTTTTGCAAGTGGTAAGATCATTGCACAACTAAGCATATTGTATAAAATTTTTTTCTTGTTTTTTTTAGTAATTCAAACATTAGGAGAACAATTAAAACTGAGGCAACAAGTAATAGCAACTGCCACAGTATATTTCAAGAGGTTTTATGCAAAAAATTCATTGAAATGCATTGATCCTTTATTATTAGCACCAACTTGCATTTTTTTAGCTTCAAAAGTAGAGGAATTTGGAGTAATTTCAAATTCTAGATTGATAACAACTTGCCAAACTGTCAGTAAGTATCCCGCAAGAAAAGTAATAACAAAATTCTTATTTTAGTTTCTTTTTTTAGTTAAGAACAAATTTAGTTATGCCTATACTCAGGAATTTCCATATCGAACAAACCACATTCTGGAATGTGAATTTTACTTGTTAGAGAATTTAGATTGCTGTCTAATTGTTTATCAACCTTATCGTCCTTTACTACAACTGGTTCAAGATATAGGCCAAGAAGATCAGCTGTTAACCTTAGCTTGGAGGATAGTGAATGATTCATTAAGAACTGATGTCTCATTATTATACCCACCATATCAAATTGCAATAGGGTGTCTTCAAATAGCATGTGTAATTTTACAGAAAGATCATAAAGCTTGGTTTGCAGAACTTAATGTTGACATTGAAAGAATTCAAGAAATTGCGAGGTATGTTATTAATTTATTCGAATTATGGAAGACATATGATGAAAAAAAAGAGATTCAACTACTCTTAAGTAAAATGCCCAAACCAAAACCTGCACCCCAAAGATAGGAATTGTAGAGTAAATGAGGACTTTATGTTTGTAAGAGAATATTCTAATTGGCAAAGTGTATCCAGTCATGTGTAGAAACTTCACAACAAAGTTCCTAGAATCATGTATTTTCTGTACTCTCGTTATTTAACGAATCAAAATTTAACTTTAATTCATTTATTAAATATTGTTTGTCATTAAAATAAATCTCATTAAAATTGACTTATTTTACTGAAAAAACTCCTGCAGGTATTCAGCTAACTTTTTAGATTTTCCGCGGACTTTGATCCTTGTCATGGGACGACATTTCACAATTCCATAAATCGAATTGTTACTGTGTCAAATGCAATTGTGGGTTACATACATGTACAACTGTCCTACACCTATCTGCTTTACTTTACCTCACCCAGGAGCTGGGTTAGTGCCCCTCAAATAACTAAAGTAGAGTAGGATATCTGGTGTAGAATCAATTTTGAGACATACCAATTTTACCTGTAAAAAAAAAGATCTCAGAATATTTGTTCCCCTAATTAGTTTAAAGCAAAACGTCAAAAATAAGAGTTGTAGAGGCATCGGTTCCCACCCGTTATTGCTGGAGAGAAAACACAGAAATGGTGAAAACATAATTTTTATAACGGTTTTTTTTTGGCGTCGAAGTTGGCCATGAATGTTCAACTGTGAACGTGCCATCCAAGTGACAATTATTAATTTGACATCACGTTAATGCGGTTAAAAGCAGTTGTAGTGTTATAACAAACGAAAAAAATAACTTTAATGAGGAATAGTATATTACATAACGAGCACGGAAAGTGATAAATAACCGACAAGCGGGAAAGTTTCCCACGAGGCGTCAGCCGAGTGCAGGCAATCCCGCGAGTGCGTTAGAGACTTTCCTGCAAGTTTTGTACACTATTTTTCCCACGACTATAACAATTTCATTACTAACTCAAACAATATGTGAGCTCCTTAGCATAAAATAATGCACATATAAAGAATTAGGCCTAATCTCCTCAAAGAGTTATCTGAAATATGCTAAGAGCACTTTTTTCGAATAAGAGTACTTCAATCCATGAACTGCTTACCTATATTATGCTATTTTATACCTCTCGAAATTTTTCTAAGTAAGTTCGAGTAAGTTTGGTGGCGTGCAGGTGAATCAGTTTTACTATCTTCTGTTCTTATTTGTAGCAATAATTGGATTTTAACGCAACTTCGCTTGAAAAAAGCCACGAAAGCTAACACATTGTCAATATTTTAGAACTGTCAAAAATCAAACAAACCTACTAAACAGTGAAGTGAAAATTTTAAATCTACTAGCGATCGCCCGTCACTCGAAATTCGAGTGGTATGTATTGGATTGGTAATCAAATCAATGTAAAAAATAAAAGTAAAATGATGTATCACACGACCCCCCATGCTATTTAAAATTTTTAAGGGGGTGGCTCCCCTGGCTAAAGGGGTGAGATCTAAGAGTTGAAAGTTTGGTACAATTTGGTCCCCCTTGATAACAAAATTGACCTGTTTGAGCGTTTTCTTCTGAGTCTTTCGAAATTGGAATTGTTGGGGGGTACAAATTTTAGTTGGGACACTCTGTATAGATAACAAACACGTTTGTTATAATAACGAACAGGTGAATGATAGTATCAACTTTCGTGGATACTTGATTGTATGGAAACTGTCACTTTCTTATTTATGGTCGTGGGAAAATAAGGTTTATAACAAATAATCAAAATGTGCTCCATCGACTTCAAGGCATTTGCGGACTCTTTGAACAACTGCGGTACTGACAACAAATTGGCCCTATAATAATTCCGCCTCTTGAAATAGCCGTTCATCCTCCTACGTTTTCGGGGTGCAGTGGCATCTCTTCGATGAAATTAGGTTTGTCTGAACTCTACATCCGCATGTTTTGTGAATTCATATAATCGTCTAAATCAAAGCAGGCAAAAAATCGTGGCCCATTCATAACAAATTCATAGTCACCGCCAACTATGACGCCAAATTTAAAAAAAAAACCGCTATTTTCTATTAATATTAAGTTAATCCTAATTGGGTAGTGTTAAATCAGATTAAGATTTCTTCCATCCAAACAACATACTAAATGTGTTGCGTTTCGGGGTAGCTTATTTATTTAAACACTTCTTATATTACAATATTAACATGATTTACACTATGTACAAATTACTACTTCACCGGCACATCTCATATTATGTATTTACACATCGCGCGGCACGCAGATAAAGGTGTTCAAGAATTTTTGAACATGGAGAAGTAAGACATGTTGCTCGGTTTAAAGCTTACTTTATTTTCACTAATAACTACAAACTAAAAGTGGTGCGTGGTCACACCCCCACCCTTTTGTGGTGTGCGTTGGAACCCCCACTTTTAGAGTGGAAGGGGTTGGAGTCTGAACAAAAGGCAACTGTGCGACTTGACCCCAGACCCACTGATCTTCAACTGTGACGACCTGCGATGCGACTGGTTGGCTGACTAGACTGACTCCTGCTGGAACGTCCTCCAATAAATTACCGGCGCCTAAATCCTTCTAGCTGCCCCCAGATAGTTCCATTGATGACACCATCGCGCTCTCGATGTGTACCGGATATTCCAAAAGATGATGTCATACTGTTTCGAGTACAGTGTGGTCATAATAATGCCGATTTTGAATGTATTGTGAAGTCTATAAGACAGTAGTGGACTTATGAACCCATAATAATTCAACGGTTTTCTAATTTGTCATAGCAACCAGCTCATAAGCCAACAGTTTTGAACATCAACATTTTTTGGGTTTTGATGAATGGTTTAAGAACTGTTACAGAAGGAGGTGTTGGATAAAACTATGTATTACACACGTGTCTTAACAGCAAATAAGTCAGTCAAGAAAAATTTGCCTCGTGGCTAAACATTTCTTTCGTGACTTACTTGCCTTATAAGACACTTGTATAATAAATAGCTATTTTACAAATAATTGAAGTAAGATTGATATACGAAAAAAAAATTATACTATAATCTTCTTTTATAAGTTTCGAAATGTGTAAATATGAACACCAAACTATATCGCTACCAAACTTCACAGGATCAAAATCGGTCCTTGGAACATACATACAAACATCGATTTTTATACAGGGTGTTATGGAAGTCCTAGCAGAAAATTTAACCACATGTAGAACTCGTCAAAATAAACATTTTTTCTATTTACCATTTTGCTGAAATCCGCAATTTTTTTGAACATTTTTCTGACCCCTTATTTCACTCTCCGCTTATAACTAAGTGAACTTGAACCAACGCTTGAACGCATCAGAGTTTTTGCCGAACGAGGTAAACACCTTCTAACTTTTTTGGGACAAAAAAATTGTGTTAAAATTTAAATATATCTAAGTCGAACTCCACAAACTTTAATAACTGTAAAGTTACTAATGGAACATGTTTCGGCAGAACACTTCTGCCATCATCAGCCCTTAAAGAATATAAAAAAATATAATTTAAATTTGGTCTTTGAGTTGAGCAATACTGGTATTCGGATGAGTAATTAAAAGTACACCACCGCCCCACATCTCTTAACCGCCTTACCCCGACCCCTGATGATCGGCGCTCTCACAGCTAAGTGAGAACGGCTAGTGAGGTACCTCCTCTCACCCACCACACTCACTTCAAATGAAAGACGAAGAAATACACAGATAGAAAGACACACAAATACACAAAATTTCATGTCAAATTCAGCCGTTTCGGTTTACCAAAACTTTAGACTGATAAAATACATTGCATCGGATAGAGAAGTCAAGAAAAGATAGCTTTTGAAGTGATTTGAATACCAGTCTATGAATCTTTTAATATTAAGAAAATTTTTAGAAAAGAATTCAAACTGTAAAACATCGCAACTATCATTTAAATGAAATTTGGATCACTTCGACTACAAATAATTAACCCCACGCGCCGCCATTTTTTTCTTTTCCAAACAAAGAATGACCGTTACAAACTTAGCGTCCCCTTAATCCCCTCTATCTCATTTGAATTTAAATCAGTAATCCGTTATAATATAAACTCTATCACAGAAACCTGCACAGTAGTTCCCCTAGAGGGTGACGTCCCTCCTCCACTTATTAAATATTGTAATTAAAGCTTTACCTTTGTTTCGAACAAATCTGGCACTAGACACCTTTCTACCCGACTTATAAACAGCCGACAACGAAAACTAAATAAAATTGAAATAACAACGAACACAGATCAACACAGAACGGAAACAACAAAAATTATGAACAAAACTGCGTGTGAAGCTTTCTTGATGTAACTTAAAAATGAGAACCCTCTCCTAACAGGTCTGAACTGAACAAAGACTAAAATCGGAATCCAATTGCATCCCTTGTCTGTCAACGTCTGTGGTGTCACCGTTTCTGTCCTGGAGGCAACGGTCAGCAACCCATTTTGCGTCCAAGTGTTGTTCAGGTCTTTGCAATAGATAGATAATAAAATGTTACAATTGAAAAAAAAAAGTAAAATTAAAAGCCATACAAATATCACGTACCCCTCGAAATAATTCGTATACAAAGACTAGGCCCAGAAGTGTGTACCACTTTTAAGTCTAGTCCACTGAAGATTTTTGCCAAAATTTGTGACTTCTTCTTTTGATCAGTTTGAAAAGTCGAGGATTCAGTGACCATTTTCTTAAAATTAATCCTATTTATAAGCTTATGTATTATACTACTGTCAAACCCATTACATCTGGCTACTTCTTTGATAATTTTGAGCTCTTTCTTGAACCTGTCTGGATTCAGTGGAAAGGCAAGGAGTCTGTGCACCAAAAAGTTGAGACTAGCCATCTTGTGTTGTGGACAATGATGGGAGTCTGCTGTGATGTAGCGAAGTGTACTGGTGTCTTTGCGATAAACATCAAACTCTAGTTTCAAATTATTTCTGATAACTAGAGTATCTAAAAATGGTAAACACGAATTGTTCTCTTTCTCACAAGTGAATTTTATGCTTTCAAAGCGATTGTTAATTGAGTGAAGGAAGTCATCAATGTTGCACTTCTTCGTGTCGAAAATTGCAAAAATGTCATCCACGTACCTTAACCAAACCTTAGGGAAATAATCCAGTTCACGTTCCAAATCCTTTTCAAAGCGACTCATGAAAAGGTCAGCAAGAAAAGGCGACAATGAATTACCCATTGCCGTACCTTCTTGTTGCTGAAAAAAGTTGCCGTTAACTTGAAAAATGTTTTGCTTCATGCAAACCTCTGTTAACTGGATATATTCCTTGATGATTTGCTGGTCCAAATTGTTTTGCATCAGCACTTCATTGAGGTAAATTAAAGTCTGTGGAATGGGAACACTTGGAAATAGAGAACTCACATCAAACGATACTAATAACTCTCCTTGTTGCAATTGAACATCTTTAATTTTATTGATAAACTCCATTGAGTTTTTAACAGAAAAACTTGGTTGCTTAAGGGGTAAGTTATTAAATTCGTTGGTTAACCATTTTGAAACCTTATAAGTCGGTGCGTTGATTGCTGAAACAATTGACCGCATCGACTTACCGGGTTTATGAATTTTAGCGAGACAATATAACCTAGGTACTACAGCATTTGAAACATGCAATTTTCTTCTTATGCTTGGAGTTATAAGGTTGTTACATGTTTTGAAAGTGTTGTTGAGATCCCGTACCATTTTTGGTAATGGGTTTTTGGAAAGTTGTTGATAAGGACCATTAGTGATTAAGTGATTAACTCTCTCATAATAATCCTTTTTGTCGAGAATAACAACCTTATTACCCTTATCGGCTTTAACATAAAAGCAATCTTTCTTCCGCAAACATTTTATGACTTTATTATGTTCATTTGTTGTTTTAATTGATGATTGGCCTTGCAAATTTCTTGAAATCTGTTGTTTACAAGCTTCTCTTACGAACTGTTTAGTAGGTTCATTTAGCCATTGAATAGAAGATTCTATTCCAGCTATCACCTCCTCAACTTCCGATCCAGAAGATTGTAAACTAAATTTCAGGCCTTTGTTCAAGAGTTGGAATTCTTTGTCATTAAATGTTTGGGAAGAATGATTCTCCACAATGTTAATGACTTTCATAGGTGGTGTTGGTTTCTTGTTTTTATTGAACAAACAGCAAAGTTTCTTTTTGTGTGAAAATATTTTCTTTTGGAGTTTACAGTGAATTGACAAAAACATCCTCCTTTGAAAATCGTACCATTGTTGATATTCCATTTCGGTTAAATCTAATGTTAAATATTTCCAGAGTGTATAAGCTTGAATTTCAAGCTTACTTCTGCTGGCGTAAAGATATTCTATTTCTGATTTTAACCATTTATCTTTAGCGAGACGCAAAATTCTCTCGCGATTTCTGCAATTTAATGGAATTTTGATTTGAATGAAATCTGGAAAAAAGGAATTTTTCTGGCAAATTTTCAGAAATTTAATATCTTCACTAATGAACCTAATTCTAGCGCTTACCTTGTGATACCTGTTTAGATCCTTTGACCGGGAAGCCATATTGTCAAAAACAAAACAATTGTCTGGATCACTTTTGGTGGTAGATAACTACTTTTAATCAGTTTTTCCCTAAAACACCAAAAACAATTTTATTATAACTGCCAACCCACGTTTCGCCAACAATGTTGGCATCATCAGGGCGATGAGTAAACTAAACTTACATGCTACGTACCGCTCTATATATACTCTAACGGCTCGCATCCCCACCCGTACTGTTCAAAAGTGGGAATAGTGCGGAAGGAATAATTTTAAGACAAAAATTTGTTTTTTCATAATTTGCTATGACCTTTTAGCAATTCACTCATTTAGCAATATAAATTTATAGTTGCCAGACAATTTTGTCGTTGCTACCATCGCGCCAGATGTAATTTTAGTAATTAAAAAAAATATAATTTTGAAACCATTTGAATATAGCTGAAACTAACACGATACAGTTCGATAATCAAAGAATATAATATAAAGCTGTCAGATCGAAATTCGGTTGTTTAATTAGGAGTCAAATAAATTTAATACGTGAGTTAGAGGAGTACAGTAACTAATTCGATGGTTGCGTGAGAGAGAGATAGCTGCCACAAAGGGGATGCGCACAGGTAAACGCACCCGCTCCCAGGTGCCAGACCTACCCCATCGCTACCTAACTTCGATAAGAAGGAAATATCTAAAAGCCAGACGGCCTAAAATTCTTTCTCGAAAACGTTGCTAGCTCTGATACTACCCACATTTATGTTTCTATTAATTAATAAATTTCCTAAATACATACATATTATGTATATACTTTTAAATTCTGTATTGATAATTTTGTTTTGTGTTTTGAACACAACAAACAGTAAACAAATTATGTAGTTTCAATGTTTTTCAAAATTAAAAACATGGTTCGTATATTTTCGCGTTGTATTTCAATCTGACGACCATGTGGACTAGACTCCGAGTGAATAAATCTGAATGACCAGTCAAATTAGATACAAAAAACCGTTTCGAGGAATTAATTCCCAGCAAGCTGGAAATCATTTCAATACCTTTATTTGGTCCTAAATAAGTGTAATTTAAGTTTGGACCATCCCAGGAGGTGAGCTTAACTTATGGGAACCCAAAAAGAATTAAATGTTTGCACTTTTTTCAGTTTTTTGCTTGTAGTTTGAAAACAGTGCGTCGGACGAAAAATGACGTCCTATTCAATATTAAAGAGGGTTCAATTCTGCGTACAGTGAGTATATAAATCTTCAAATTCGGTTCAGAAGTATATCCGAAATCAAAAGTTAGAAACTGGGAAATTTTCTCATTTCAGTGCAAACTTACATTTTCCGACTTTCCAAGACCACATCATTTTCACAACCAGATTATTTTCTAGGTGAATTCTTTAAAGCACCTCTTCATCTTGCCACCATTCAGCAGCAGCCAGGAGGTAATTTTTAAACCCAATTGTTGACACGCACTGTACGGTAGGTATCTCGCCTTTTCAGTGGCTTCTTGCTTTCTTTGGCGACAAACTCCTGTGATTCGTTTTCCGCACAGATCACACATCTCTTCTTAAAATCAAAATTCACGACCCTCCCAACTTTCGTGAACCCCAACTGAAGTAAGACTTTGAAGCTGAAGATGCTTCTTGTCCTTCTTTGCTATACATACTTCTTATGATCAATGTTTCTATCCCTCGTTGTTTCACTGTAGTTGAGGCCTCAACATGGGCTGGCTTAATGACCATAGCCTCAAAGTAGCTCCTGCCAAAACCGAGGCGGTTTTGCTCATCGGAGGTAGGAGGATCGATTTGGAGGGCTTCCAAATAGGGGGCGCTTTTCTCTGGGTCCAACCGAGTATGAAGTACTTGGGGGTCGACCTTCCTTCCCCACGTGGAGAGGGTCGCTCGGAAGACGGAAGCAGTGGCCGTGAAACTGGCTAGGCTGATGCCCAACCTTAGAGGTGTGGACGGGCGTTCCAGGGTGTTGTATGCGGCGGTAGTCCAAAACGTACTGCCACAGCATAGGAAACAAACAGCAGGCTAACTCTCCGCGCCGCCTTTGATCTAAGTGAGCGTAAAAATTTGACCTCGGAGCCGCCATTGCAGATGAGACGCCAGGGTCGGACTTATTGCTCTTAACGTACAATTCCAGGAACGAAGTTCCTTACGCTTTTTCTTCAACTCCGAATGTAATTTGATATGGAGACTTTGATTGTTTATATTTGTTTATTTTGGCATTTTGGTATAAGTGAATAATAAAATAAATACTTGTATCAAGTTATACAATTTTATCAACTTATTTTGATCTACATAATTCACACATTAATTACTAAAAAGCACCTTCCTTCGAAGCGTTGAAAATGGGCTGATCACGGCATCTGGTTTGCATAAAATTATGATTTTTTTCGTAAAACGAAAATAGTAATTTGTGTACCTAGACCGTAAAAGTGATCTTTTTTGGCCGATGATCACAAAAGAATTCAAAAATTTGGTCATAATTTCTTTTTTAGACGATAACTACCAAAAAGGTTTTTGTATGGCCTGTTTTTTGGAGCCGTAAAGTTTACTTTTTTGTACACATCTGTTAAATTCTGACAGATCAGTCCCAAAAAAGTGGGATCCAAAAGAGGACGTAAAATCACCTTTTTCGTAAGCATCGCCTAAAAAATATTTTAGCCCTTTCTGACAGCGTGTGTATTGATGTTAAGAGGTATATATATTCAAATTGGAAGCAACCTCTGGCATTTTAGTTTTGTTATACATCCTGTCCTGCAAATAATTTCTTGGAAGTTAATTAAGATGTTTTATGAACATATCAAAAACTTCAGAGTTCTTGGAAAGAATGGACAAGCTTTTTAACGTACTAAATTTATCACAAATTCGCCGTCAAAGAAATGTAATGCTTTCAAAGGTCTTGACTACCAAATTCAATGTTTAAAGGATTGTTTGGATTTTTTAAATAAATTAGAAGTACGGGACAGATGGAAAATCCGGCCATTTCTTGAAAACATCATAAACCTAAAAGCACCTTTCTCCGAAATGTTGAAAATGGGCGGATCATGACATCTGGCTTGCATATATTATCTTTTCACGAGGCGAATAGCCGGCGCCGGATGGATTGCCAAATGCGACAATCACACAAGCCACGTGAACGAATAAAAATATTCCGAGTACACCTCTGTGCGATATCGACACGTTATGAACCGTTCTCCTCTCCGATGGTGTCCTGCGCGGCGGTCTGCGCGAAGTGTTCCCGCCAGTGGGAGTTAGCCTGCTGTTTGTTTCCTATGCTGTGGTACTGCTGTATGCAGCATCTACCTGGGGGCGGGCTGTAAACCAAGACCGGGTTGGTCGCTCTCGAAAGGGTTCATATGAGGGTGGGACGACGAGTGGTCTCCGCGTATCGGACGGTGTCGACCGATGCGCTGGGGGTGATATCAGTCGAAAAATGTAAGTTTGCACTGAGATGAGAAAATTTCCCGGTTTCTAACTTTTGAGTTCGGATATACTACTGAACCGAATTTGAAGATTCATATACTCGTACGCAGAATTTAACCCTCTTTAATATTAAATAGGATGTCATTTTCCGTCGGACGCACTGTTTTCAATCTACAAGCAAAAAAATGAAAAAAGTGCAAAAATTTAATTCTTTTTGGGCTTCCATAAGTTAAGCTCACCTCCTTGGATGGTGCAGTCAGATTACGCTTATTTAGGACCAAATGAAGGTATCGAAACGATCTCCAGCTTGCTGGAAATTAATTCCTCGAAAAATTCTTATTTGACTGGCCTATTATTTTAAGTAAATCTAAACATCTTCAAATTAATTTTATATTTATTTCGTTTTATTATCCAATTTATAAAACATGTGTTCAGCTGTTTCCAATTTAATCTATACAGGGCGTCTCGATGAAAACGAGCCACCCTCAATAACATTTAAGGAAGATATTTGAGCAAAACCTAAAAACCGGTCAATTTTTATCTAGAGGGGGACATGTTCTGATGCAATAATAGGCACGCTTGTTGCAACCTCCATACCTCGTGACAGGAGCAACCCCTATTTTTTAAATAGAGAATAGGGTTTGAGTAATATGTCGTTTGAAAGGTCTTTTAATTTCCTTTTCAACCACATAATTATTTTTTTAATTACATTGTTTATAAGTTAGTAATTAAAAAATATATTTACGGATTTGTTTTGTATTTCGGCATGCTCACAATTAACGATAAAAAGCTTGCGATAAACATGATTGAACAATTTCTTATTGATTTGAATAATGTTCTAATCAATTCTGTCATCATCAATACCCATTTATACCAATCCTTAACAATAAGTAAACCACTGGCTGGGACAGGAAAGTGTAATTTATGTCAAAAGATAGAGATTTACAAATAAAAATTGACATGTCTGAGGAAAATTGTTAACACCTAATAATAAACAGAATAAATAAACAGCAGTCGGTAAAAACCAAAGACTGTCACATTCATTGAACAAAGAGTTCAGATCAGTTGTGAAACAAAAGTAGGTAATTCAAGTTCAATGTTTTTAACCTTTATAAAGAACAGAAAATAACTTAAAGTTGTTCAGGATCATTATAAAAGATTATGTCTTCTCATGTTATTAATGACTCCGTCCAAAGATGTTGTCTTCTTTTTAGCACTTCCCTTGAGTGCTTCTTCGCCTTTATTGCGTATTTTCAACCTAGGTGAAGTAGTTTCATCCATAAAGTCAAAATCAGATTTATCATCTAAACTAAAAGTGCATCAGTAGTATTTTTAAGATTTTAAGGTAATGAACATTTCACCTACTGTTTAGTTTCAACTTCTACAGGTGGGGCATCTTGTATGTCTGGAGATGGAGACCTATAACCAGGACATTTCCAGTTCAGTTCAGGAATTTCGCCTTTACTCAGTTTATCATACATTTTTTCGACAACATCAACCGCTGGTTCCCACGGCCCTTTAACATCTTTATATTCATCGTCAGAACAATCGATACTCCAACATGTATCCATTAGGTTTCAAATAAGTTTTCTCGTGACGATGTGAGATGTTTATAATTTTTGAAAACAACCAACTTTCTGAGGTTAGCAGTTTTAGATTTTAGACCTTAGACCAGGCCACAGATTATAGAGTTTAAACTCTATAATCTGTGACCAGGCAATGCTTAGACACACTTGTTATTCTGTGGTATTCACAGAGGTACGGTTCACATGGATCCGGAACGTGTGCGGAATACGGAACGTGCGGAAGCTCCAACTTTTGCGCGCGTAAAATTTTGTGGTCGTTGGGTCGTTGATATGCAAGTGAATAAGAGAGGAAGGTAAATTTGTTGTAGATATTTACTTTCTGCTTAATAATAGTATACCATGCGATCATTTAAATTATAAATTAGAGTAGGCTGTGAAATTTAAATTAGGTTGGCACTACTAACTTTTGACAATTTCATTTATAATTCGAATGTCAGTGACTTCAAAAAAAACGGCAACAGAATGCTGAATGGAGTTAACAGCTGAATTGAAGATCCGGGAGAACACTTTGAACATTTGCTGTAATTCTCTTCTGTAATTATTTGTTAGTCTTTTATTTTCAGGAGAAACATAAACGTCACAATGTTTACGATAACCTCACATTTTACTGTCAGTCAATTTGCAGGCTGGGCCATTGCATAATAAAAAATCCGCCTACTCTAATTTATAATTTAAATGATCGTACGGTACTGTTACGTTTGCTTCATGATTAAGAAAAAGTGTCGGAATATCATTATATTTTTAAATTAAAATTTAAATATATCTAAGTCGAACTCCACAAACTTTAATGAGCGTAAAATTACAAATACTTTAAGGGCTGATAATGGCAGTAGTGTTCTGCCGAAACATGTTCCATTTGTAATTTTACGCTCATTAAAGTTTGTAGAGTTCGACTTAGACATGGAGGTATAATATAAGAGGAGAAAACAAAGCCAAGCTATTGGTATTATTTGTTTTGAAGCCGAATAAGAGCGGAGAGTGGGAACAGTGTTGTTATTTTTCCCCAAGCAGGCCGCCAGTGGCGTAGCATAATAAACTGTACTCAAACCAGATCTTTACTCTATCTAAATTATTTGCAAGTCTGGAAAACGTATTTACAAATTATCCAGTGCTCACTTAAATTTTTAATTGTAATTTATTTATTATGATTTCCAACTCCACCAAGTCACGTACCGACGCCACTGCGTGAAATCAAACTCCCACCGGTTCCCATATTGAATGTTTAGACCCAAACATTTACAGAGTTGTCAGCTTGTGCTATATCGCACTGTTTGGTATGGAAATGATACTAAAATTTTGATGCAAACGGTTTGATATCCTTATATACAGTTAATAATTCATACATGGTTTAGTATGCATTATTTAAAAAGGATTTGAGGCAATTTCAACAAATTACTTTTTCGTTCTGCTATTGGTCATTCTTCCGTTTGGTTAAATGGCTTCACAACAAAAACGCCAATGTAGTTTCCTCTTCTATCTTAGTTCCATGGTATACATACATAATGTACAAGGTGTGATCACAAAAAATCGGAATTATATCACCGAGTGTGTAAAACTTAACGGATGTAGTTTTGGATTTTGCAAATAGTTGTATCGGTATTGTAGTTAGTTTGAGTTTATTCTTTTTTCTTCTGTGTGTGTGTTTGTACTGCTCTACCATTCGTCGCGTGATTTGAAAATTTAGTTTCCTCTTCTATCTTAGTTCCATGGACTTAGATATATTTAAATTTTAATTTAAATTTACTCCACCTGGATTTAACAACATTCTTCTGGTTCATTATATTTTTGATGTTGTAGATGGACAATAACCTCAATCTGCTTTTGCTATTTGAGATAACGAAGAATAAGGAGACAAAATTCCACTAAACCCTTAGAACTTTCTTCGGAATCCATTTCTCTACGGTTTCCGCTCTGCTCCGATACGGCCATTCCGTTCATTGATTTTTCCCTAAAAAACAACCTTGAATAGTGAATAGAATAGAAATAGTTCGTGAAGTGGAGCCCCCAAGTGACAAATATGTAAATTAAACTGATGGCCAACCGCCAGCTGTCAGATTGGTATTTTGTGGTTATGTTAATATGTTATCCTTGTCATTCGGTAAAGAATAAAATTGTGTTCTTTCTACCTTTTTCTTCACTCTGATACACTGAACCCAATAACATTGGTCTGTCATAAATAAAAAAATTGTATTAAGGACGCGCTGGCAAAGTGGTGGGGATACACAGTTGAAAACAAATCTGAACAAGCTTTGGGCTGTTGTACAAATCTTAAAAATTAGATATAATATGCACTCCTTTTTGTTTGTATTTGAAACAAAAAGGATGGCTCAAGGCAAAAACCAATTTTGGTGGGTTAATTCGCTTGTTTAATATGCAAAAAAAAACTTGAAATAAATGAAATTTTAACATTTTTATGTATGAAATGGATTGAAAATATCAAATTGCCGTGTCCATATTTTTTTATAATTACCAACAAAATTTGAAACCAATCAGCACTAGGTAAAGAAAGATATTTAAAATAATGGGAAATTTTAACATGCGTTAGTGAAGACTCAAACTCTTCCATCGCCATGTGATTGCTTGAAAC
Organism: Diaperis boleti; assembly: GCA_963583935.1. Classification (NCBI taxonomy): domain Eukaryota; kingdom Metazoa; phylum Arthropoda; class Insecta; order Coleoptera; family Tenebrionidae; genus Diaperis; species Diaperis boleti. The sequence continues at coordinate 36,935,663 of OY757249.1, forward strand.
TTCAAGAATTTTCACATAGGTGGTGCACCCGACGATTGTCATTAAAGTTACTAGATTCTAGTAACTTTAATTGTCATATTGTCATTTGTGTATGTTTAAAATCTGCAGGAAATATTGCTCATGTCCAGGGGTTTAATAAATAATTTATTATGGTCGTAGGTCTGGAGCAAAAAACCCGAAAACTGTTTACTTACGAATAACAAATCAACATTTGTATTGGTTGCAATACTTTTCTGCTGTTCGAATTACCGGAAATGTTTTTTTAATAATTCTTATTATTATAGGGGTCATTAATCAATCATTGTAATCGATTTATTATTTATACATTAACTAGCTGACCCGGTGAACTTTATACCGCCTCAGAATCAATAACACAGAGGCCCAGGGGAGCCCCTGGGCCCCCATGTCCATGTTTTAATAGTTATTCTGTTATTCGGGGCGGAAACAACAAATTCAACAAATCCGAAGATCCTAAAAGCCGTTCTTGTGCGGATAAAATAGAAAATCTAATTTCCGGCCTTTATTGCATTTATGAATCAATTTGGAATTTGATGGTGAAAAACTATGTTTCGTTATTAATATGATTGGCGAAATTTGAAAACGTCAAATTTAATTCAAAATTACGTCAATGTCATAATTTTTTATATTCTTTAAGGTTAAGAACCCCTCTTGTAATTCATCAATTGTATCATTAATCTCTTGTTAAATTAGGGCTGATGATGGCAGAAGTGTTCTGCCGAAACATGTTCCATTAGTAATTTTACAGTTATTAAAGTTTGTGGAGTTCGACTTAGATATATTTAAATTTTAATTTAAATTTACTCCACTTGGATTTAAGAACATTTTAACCATAATTAAGTTTGTTTAACAGAATACTTGTTACACTAAGCAGTTTTTGAACCGCATTACGTTTGTTTAGAGGTTGCAAGAACCGGCAGTGTATCACTGATCCAGTTGTTGATTGTTTACTTATTGATGACGTCAAGCCAATAGGATCGCGTTCCGCATCGATACTGAATTAAAAAACTAACCAATTTTTTTAAAAAATAAACTGATTTCACTTTCGTATTTTGTTTACACAATAGATTGTTTCTATGAACAATTTTGGGCAAAATAAATTCCATGCAAGTACCCTATTTTACACACCTTTGCTACCTGTTACCTGTCAAACCCACCGCGACCGAATGTTCATAGTAGTCAATCGTTGTGCTTCCGTAGGAATTTTTTCAGATTTTATGAAATGACGTCGGTCTGGCGTTCATCGGATCTTGCTCTATTAATTCTAGCTAATCGACCGAATTTATAGACAATAGGGATGTCCACAAAAAAATTAAATACTGTTTAAACACTCTAAAGTTTATAATAGTAGATTATATTACAAGTGACAGAAATGCTTCATTGTCAGCGAGTGAGATCTTTGAATCACGAGTGATACACATCTCAGGAGCTTACAATGTCATTTCGGTCACGTGTAAGATACGACGTTTTATGCCCGACGTGTAATTTCTTGTAGAAGTTAAAAATCAAAAAAATAATTAAAGTGTTAAAATGACGTTTCAAAAAATTATTCATTACTTACCATTGTGTAACCATAGTAATTCACACCTTTTTATCATTCTATCACTTGTGAGAGAAATACTCCATTATACCTTCCTTTGGCGTAGCAAAAATAGTCATCCAGATGTTAAACAAGAAGAATGTTCTTAAATCCAAGTGGAGTAAATTTAAATTAAAAAATTTAAATATATCTAAGTCGAACTCCACAAACTTTAATCAGCGTAAAATTATAAATGGTACATGTTTCGGCAGAACACTTCTGCCATCATCAGCCCTTAAAGAATATAAAAAATTATTTTTTTATATTATATTTATATATATTTTATATTATTTTTTATATTATATTTAATATATTTATATTTGTTTTATTTACAGGCGCCCCTGACCAAGGGGGCCGAACAAGGGTGCTCCCGACAAAGGGGGCTCCCGGCCAAGGGGGCTCCCGGTCAGGGGGATCCTGGCCAAAGGGGCTCCCGACCAAGGGGGCTCTCGGTCAGGGGGCTCCCGACCAAGGGGGCTCCCGATCAAGGGAGGACTCGACCAAGAGGGAACCCGAACAAGGGGGCTCCTGACCAAGGGGGCTTCTGAGTAAGGTGTGCGGATAAAATAGTATATATCATTCAGAGCATAAGTCGCTTTATGTGCTTCGCCTGGAATTAACCGACTCACTTCGTTCGTCGGTCAACAGTCCAGGCTCAGCACATAAAGCGTAACTTATGCTCTTAATAATATAATCTACTATTATCGTTCGACACTGTCAGAATTTTCAAATTTTTGCTTGTGTAAACACTTGTCATGAAATAATGAAAATGACAGATAAACGTCACACTATTTTTATGGATTTTAAGCAATTTAGAGGCTTTCCGTGGTGGTGTTGAATGATAAAACGTCGTATTACACTCGTTCCTGTGTAGATTGAACGCTTTACGCCACTCGTGGTTCACAAAAGCACTCGTTTCACTCGTGCTTTTATAAACCACTTGTGGCTTAAAGCGTCCAATTTACACAGGAACTCGTATAATAATCTACTATCCAGTGCGGCAGGTTTAGAGTGACAGTCCAAAATGCCACTCCGGAGCTTGGGTTTGGAGTGTACGCGTCTGGTGCGTGATACAAAAAAGAAGGAGCAGTCCAAGTCTGTACGCCAAACTGTAGATCTGGAACGTACACGGCAAAACCGTGTGTGTGAATGCAAAATCTTAAGGCTTTGGAGTGGAGTGTGGAATTTCCGATTAGTTGGACAGTTTTCTATCGCGTACCACACTCTGAAGCGTTCCATGTTTAATTTGTGATCCAGAAAATCCTGCTTACAAAAAAATTGAGTTTGTAGAATTGCTTGTGCTGCACTTGGTTTCTTTCAGCACCCAAGAAAAAAAACTCGTGAAAAATGTGGGTAACAACATGGCGACAAGACAGGGATCGCTACGGACCCATGCCTCTTTTAAGAGAACTTCGAGAAAATAACCCAGATTATTTTAAAAACTATTTGCAGATGGATAGTACATTAATTTGAATACCTTTTACGTTTAGTGAGACCATATTATATAACGAAGCAAGACACAGCTATGAGAAAATGTATAACTGCAGAAGAACGTTTGGCAGCTACACTTTTTTTTTGGCAACTGGAAATTGTTTTATGGAGTGGCATAAAGGAAAATATTTTTTTTCTTTTTTTAACATTGTCAGAGGTGTGTAAGTTTTTTGCTTTTGTAAAAATATAATCAAAAAAACAAACGTTTTTTAGTTGATATCAATTTCGCGTGGAAATTCGAATTTTCCGACGACGGCAATAGACGTCCGTGTGTTAACAAACGTTATCCTGTTTTCTTTGTTAGCTGAAAAAAGCTAAAGAAAACCGCAATTGTGAGTTCAACACCCACTCCGTTATCTTTAGTATGAGATATTCCAGTGGTGTTTTCATGACACCCACTTGATTTTGACTGTCCCCGAAAGTGGAATTAAACCCTTTCACGCTCCAGACCTGCGATCTAGCACTGCAGGTGCAATTTTGGGTGCAAGTTCAGGCAACAAGTCCAGACGTGCGGTTTCGACGCACGTATCAAGGGCGCGCTCCATGCATGCCAATTTTATTTGCATTTATACAAACAGTTTGTTTTGGAATGCGCGAATGGAGCGTACGCGCCAAAAGCGTCGAAAAACCTCCACATGTAAACGGGCCTATTAGGTACCTACACCCTTACACTCTTTCGTGCGCGATTGGAACGCGTGGTTTCGCGCGAGCCAGTGTGGCATCTTACAACGCTCTAAGTCGCGCGGTTTTATCCTGTGCTGAGGAACGTAAGATGATAAAACCGCTAGTGTAAGCGAGATAGTCGTGGTGCGTTGAGTGTTGAAAAGCACGCGAGTTTTAACGTCAAAGCCACCGGGTTAGACGAGTAATGAAAAAAAAAAAAAAACATGTGCACATTGTGTACATAAGCATTCCCTAAGCAACAGTAAATCACAATAAAATGTGTGGATCCCTCTCCATACTAAAATAAAGATATCTATTATTAAAACATGGTCCCCACATTCCTTGTTCTATAAATCTTTACTTATATTTTCTATAATATTTAGTATTTACAAAATACACACAGTCCTGTTACAATGTGATCACACACTTATCCATGTAATTAGTAAATGTACTGGCATTTCATGTAAACACTGCTGCTTTGCCCTGCACAGAAACACTTACACTTATATAAATAAAAAGCAAGGAATTACAAAAATAGAGAACATATCCTTGGATACAATTACAATTAGAACTTCAATAAAATTTAAAATGCTAAACAATTAACATAGGAGTTCTCAAGCATATGTACATTATTTTGAGCCTCCCTGTATTCTTAACTATTATATAATAATTTTTAACACATGGAAAAGAAATAGTGATTTTCTAAATTAATTAAAAACTGTACAGTATACAAAATAAACAACTGTATACAAAGTAACAAATATGGGAAATTTGCTTCACATAGGTTGGCATTCATATTTGTGTTTATAGAATTGACTATCTCAAAATTTCACATTTTTTAAATAAAAATAAAAATTGGGAAGAATAATTTTGTAGTACACAAGAACAACAAATAAAATAGTCCCAAAATAATTATTATCACCTAGATGAGTTCCTTAAGGAACCTTAAGGTAAGAGATAATTCTGGGACCACTCTTCCTCGACCAGAATGAAATTTAAAAAAAATGTAAGTATTAAAAGATCAAAACACTCATTACACCAAGATTTAAGTTAAATCAAATTAAAAGTGAATTCGAACAACTGTAAAATTTCAAATTATTACCTATTTTCATAACAATATAAATGCACATATTAATCAACTTTCACAGTAATAATAATTATAATATTCTATATGTATTTTTAAATTTAAAACAATAATCACAATTATTCATATTAGTATGCTTCACATTGGCTTTCTGAAATAATGTTTAATTTTCTGTAGCAAAATTAAATTATTATGGTACCTGAATAATTTACATTCAAATTAAACTTAAAACTGTTATCCACTCAAATTTAAACTATCTCTGGCAATAATAATTGAAAATTGTCTAATCATAGACATCTTGAAGTTAAATTACTTTACAATAATACACATTTACGTTTAGGTTTAACTTGCATTACTGGGCAAAGAACTGCTCGGATAGCTTCGTCAAATACTGTTTTGAGTCCTTTTTGTGTTAATGCTGAACATTCTAAATATTTTACAGCACTAATTTCTTTTGCCATTGCCAAACCCTACAAATACAAAAATAATTATTATAACACATTTTAGATAAATCTCTTTCTTAGCATCCACATGGTAAAATATCAGATTAGTACCATCTAGGAATTTAACTACTATCCCTGGCACCAGAGTAATTTGTAGTTTTTAATTATCTTATTTTATCTGCCTACTTGCCTTTCAAAAACATCTTACCTCTAAACATTGTCCCCTACATTGAGATTTCTTATGATTAGGTATTTGTAATGTTTTCTTTTTATTTTAACTAACTTACAGTAGGATTACTCTTAGTATTATTGATTTTGTTATCATATTTTCCATTAACTGAACTTACACAAAAGAATTTTGGAAAAGTTAAGCTAAGGAGTGAATGCTAAGAAAATGATTTAGATAGATGTGTATTTACCTGGGGATATGTAATAGGGGTCAGTTTCTTGTCTTTGAGCTTTTCAATTGTACCCCTATCATCACGTAAATCCAATTTTGTTCCCACTAAAATTATTGGTGTGTTTGGACAATGGTGTCTCACTTCAGGATACCACTAAAACTTAAAATTAATTTGAATTTTCCATGAATGTTATTAAAATCTACCTTTGCTCGCACATTCTCAAAAGATGCTGGATTGACCAATGAAAAACAAATAAGGAACACATCAGTTTGAGGGTAAGAAAGTGGTCTTAATCTATCATAATCCTCTTGTCCTGCAGTATCCCAAAGTCCTAAATTAATAGGTTTTCCATCTACCATTACATTGGCAGAATAGTTATCAAACACTGTAGGTATATACTCTCCAGGAAACGCATTTGTTGTGTAACTTATTAAGAGACAAGTTTTACCCACGGCACTGTAAGAAAAAATAGTTTGTTTATGCAAAACAGAAATTAACTGTTGTAAAAAAGATATACACCAGAAATATTTATTAATTGTTATTAAATATTTACTAAAAAAATTAGGCTAACTTCACCAAATTAATGGAAGTTTTATTTCTATAAATACTGTTGTAATGATGATGATTCTTGTAGCAATAAACTTGTTATTTGGTGAGACTAAAAAATATAGTGTGGGAAATGTGAATCACCGACAGACGTTTTGCATCCTGTCCCTATCTTAACATGTTTGAAAGTCAGAATGTAGACATTATTATTAGGACTTATGATCATTAGAATTGAAGAATATTTGAACAGAAAAAAAAAACGAAAAAACTTACCCATCACCTACGACGACACATTTGATTGCTTGCATTCTGAGAAAATTTGTTTTAATTCAAACTATAATCTTCGGAAAGGTAGATTAAATAGTTATGGGTGTGTGTCAAATTGATAGGTTTGCACAAGGCCACGAATGCACTATATATTGCGTTGAACGCATCCAATTATTGCTTCATCCAGTTTCATTTGCACATAAAAGTTTTCTTATTATGTCCCCCTATCTTCCTTGTCTTTATAGCGTTTTAAAACTGGCAAGTTAATTTTAAAAATTACCACACACAACGGCGAGAACAAGAGCGTAGGATCTGATACACCAAATATGACAGCTCTGTCAAAAGTCAAAAGCCTCTTCAAGTGACAGTTATTTTTGTAAAAAAAAGTCACTACATTTTATTCAAACAATTTTATTTTTATATCGGGTTTTCATAAATGATTCATGCTTCATACATTCAGTCGGCTTTATACGTTAACAATGGTTAACAACATGGCCAACATTCTCCATTTAACCAACTACCAACTTCTACAGACTGATCCAGGGATTCTGATGATCTGAGCCTGAGTCAATCTGATCATGATGATCTGAGAAATAATATTTCAGTTGGTTAGAAACTGTAGACGTTTTCTTGCCTGTAAGTTGGCGGCATGGTATTTGTAAAAGTGTGGTAAAAGTAAGGTTATGGATTTACGTTGGGCCCTCTGCTGCTGATGTCGAGGGGGATCTACAATCTACATGCGTTTTTAGTTTTAGCACGTGTATTGATAATATATACGCATTAATTTAGCGATTGTCAAACTTCATATTGTGGTGGTGTGTTTCTTTAATTCATTAACATGAAAAAGAAAACACAGGCATACAAGCAGAACTTTTCAGATGCAGATGATGCAGACAGTGTTCCCAAAAAATGGTTTGAAGAGGTTAGTAATTTAAATGTTGGTTTAATACACCGCTAATAATACAATTTGTTGAAGAATCTGGTACTTACTGATCCAAAGGATTTTACACGTGTGACTGAACAAGTTGTCATAGAATTGAAAGATGAAGCAAAAAAATGCCTTGATTCTGAAGTGGCTACATATAACATTAGTTAGTTTACCTCTTAATTTGAAATTTGCGGAATTAATTTGTTTTATTCTAGAAAATTCCAAGACAAATCCAAACTACAATTGGCTAAAAACTGTTATGTATAAAGGAACAGTATCAGATAAAGTTGCTGCATGTACTGTTGCTATTCAAGATAACCCCATGTGTAATTTAGACATTTTACAAAATCTAGTTGGCATGGTTAAACTGGGGAAGAAGAAAGAGTGTACAATGGTTATTGGTAAGTTTATCTTGTATACTTAATTAAAACAATTGTGAATATATATTTTTAGATACATTAACAGAATTATTCTTGACTGACTTATTAAGACCAGATGAAAAATTAAGAACATTTTTTCAAAGGCCATTGTCTCTGTTGAATGATTTATCATCAGGTAACATACTAACAAGAAGGAAAATACTTAGTTTGTGGTATTTTGAAGATCAGCTGAAAGAGTTGTATACTACTTTTGTTTTGGCACTAAATAGTGTAGCTCATGATGTACTTGATGCTAATAAGGAAAAAGCAATATCTGCAATTTTCAAATTACTAGCTGGAAATCCAGAACAAGAGAAGGTAAATAAACTTTTTTCTTTTAATTACACTAGTTAAACTTAAACCATTTGGTTTATTTTAAAATTTTAGATGAAGTAAGGTGTCTTAAAAATTGATGTTACTTTGAATTCCTCATTTATTAAAGAGTGATTTTTTCAATAACATTTATGATAACAAATTAATGAGTGTTTCCTGTTTCAAATGAATGATTTTGAAGAAACGAGCCACTTACTAGTTAATTAATAATCACCTTTTGAAATACACTTCACACAAGAATTAACACAATCTAAAATTACTTATTAAGTATGTAATTGATTAAATGATTTTGGCTTTAAAAAATTTCTTCTGTTAAGACAGTAGACAGCATTCTAGATTTACTGATGAAAGAAGTTCCAGGTTTCTTGTTTTTATTTTTATAAATAAAAAAAAAATCCAATTTAGAGCCAAAAGTTTGCCATAAATTTGAACATCAGTATAAAACACAGCTACATTACCTAATTTAAAGGTAGACTATTTAATTAACAAAATGGAAGTTATAAATTGGTTTTTCTTGCAATTTCTCTCACCATGATGCCGTTCGAGCGATAACACGTCTTAAGGAAGATTAATTCAAAGATAATTCAGTCTAAACTCCTGAATGCCTATGATGTAAGAATTTCTGTACAAACAATTAGAAATTGCCTTAGAGAAGATAATATCTGCATACAAATTCCCACTCGTGCCTCGCTTCTTTTCTCAGAACATCAAATTGCTAGATTACAATTTGCCAGAATCATGGAAGTAAAATAGAAGGGAAAACTACATTGACGTGTTTGTTGTGAAGACATTTAACCAAAAGGAGGAATGACCAATATTGCCAGATCGTAAAAGTAATTTGTTGAAATTACCTTCATCAAGGTTTTGAAGATCCTTTTTAAATAATGCATACCAAACCATGTATGAATTACTAAATGTCTATAAGGATATCAAAACGTTTACACCTAAATTTTATCATAATTGACATACCAAACACTGTGATATATCACAAGCTGACAACTCTTTAAATGCTTGGGCCAAAACATTAGAAGCGATTGCGCTACTCGAGTCTGATTTCAGGCGCTGACGTCGATACGTGACTTGGTGGAGTTGTAAAACATAATAAATAAATTACAATTAAAAATTTAACTGTGCAGTGGGTTTTGTTTGTAAATACGTTTTCCAGGCTTGCAAATGATTTAGATAAATAAATAATAATTGTTAAATTTCTTGCTTTAAATTAATCATTGATGTTTTTTACAACACGCAAGACGCAAGTTTTCATGAAACGCGTAATTTTTTTTTATTTCATACTGTCCGGTGGATGTTACATTAAAGGATCAATTTGCGTCCGGTAGGTGAGCTATTACAGTATCAGAGCCGGTAAGTGTCACTAGGCAACACTTACCGGACAGTTTCATCTTTATAAACTCGGCTACTAATGAAGTTTTACATGTACAACAAAGGTGATGCGATTTTCACAAAATGTGATTTTTTGATTTTTGAGATAAAATAATGAAGAACATGCTCACAGTATGAAATAAAATGCATTACGATACACGTCCGGTAGTTACTTGTACTCGTTTAGACATGGACATTATGGACGGCTTCTACCGTCGCCTCGTCCATAATGTCTACTCGTTACAAGTAACCGATCCTACTTGTAACGTTAATAGTTATTTACCTAACGTGTTTGGAAAGTGAAATTTCCCGCATGAGCACTTTGTTTGAAGCACGACCGAAGGGAGTGCTGCATTTAGTGCGAATGCGGGAAATTTCCCTTCCAAATAAGTTAGGTACAATATTTTTTGTAACGAATCAAGCGCGAAAAGCAATCAAAAATAAATAATTTAAAATAATTTTGAATTGTGCACATTTAAAAGTTCGTTGAATGTGGCAAGCCATTTCGTGAACTCTGCCTTAGTGTCACTTCCTGCATTCGTTGCACTGACCAACACCCACCCTATGAAGCAAATGTCCCTCCTAGACGTGGAAAGTGAAAAACACCCCAGTGCGGGAAATTCTTGTTTCCGCGCATCGGCGATAAACGGAAAATAGGTATCTATAAGCAATGAGTACAAAAATACTATTTGTAGAGTATTATACCTTATATTACACCAAATCTATGCCTGGATTCTACTGATTTTTATTCATTATTCATTCAGAAATTATTGATTTTGCCAAAATGTCTATTAAATAATATAAATGTTTGTTGTTAATTTGAACGACTTTTATTTACAAAAAAACATTTTACAAACAAATACTGTAAAAAAATATATTTAAGAAGTTTAGAGGTGATTTTTTTTGTGATTTCTTCTGTGGTTGTATGTTCGAAGGATTGCAAACTCTGCAAACGCCCCATTTGCAAACATCCTTCTCACAAAATAAACAACTTTGAACTCTTATATCTATACAATTTTTTCCGAATTGTTCCACTTTTCCTTCACCGATTTTAAATGTTCGTTTTTCGACTTTTCGAGTCGTCCTAGAACGAATTGTCTTTGTACAGATAGGCTGTGATAGGCTATGTATCTGTAAATAAATTTTCATTGTTAACGATATCAAAAATGCAATAATAATTTTGTTTTTCAGAATCTTCTATCATACCTTGTAAATAAGCTGGGTGATCCTTCTCAAAAAATTGCTTCAAAAGCGATTTATAATTTGGGACAATTATTGTGCAAACATCCCAATATGCAAGAGGTTGTTTTAAGTGAGGTAGAAAAACTTATATTCCGTTCAAACATTTCTTCAAAGGCACAATATTACGGTTTATGCTTTTTGTCACAATTTTGTCTTAGCCATGAAACACCCGAAGTTGCCAGAAGACTTATAGAAGTGTACTTTTCGTTTTTTAAAGCTTGTATTAAAAAGGTGTTTTATAACATTTTACTTTTCAACTTAATGTGATATACTTAATCTTTTAGGGTGAAGTCGATACTCGTATGATGTCTGCTCTATTAATGGGTGTGAACAGGGCGTACCCATATGCAAAATTGGAAATGAACAAAATTTCAGAGCATATAGATACCATGTATCGAGTTGTACATATTGCTAATTTTAACATTGGTCTACATGCCCTTTCATTGTTATTTCAAGTGTCAGATAATGAAGAAAACCTTTCTGACAGGTATAATTTACGCTCTGTTGTTACTTTGCATAATTTTTTTTTCTCAGATTGTATTCAGCTTTATATAAAAAACTCATCGACCCAAAGCTGTTAACCACTACATATCAAGCTATGTTATTAAGTCTCATTTATAAAGCACTTTTAAAAGATAAGGATCTTGCAAGAGTAAAAGTTTTTATTAAGAGGTTATTACAGGTACTTATAACATTTGTTTGCATACAATACACATAATTGTATTTATATTTTAGTTGAGTTTGTTTATGCAGCCGGCATTCGCTTGTGGTGTTTTGTATCTCATTTCTCAATTGTTGGGTAAAAAATCAAATATTCAATGTCTCATTTCAAAACAGGACAAAATTATTGACACAGAGGAAGATGATGAGGAAAAGTATCATGACATACTGACTAATGAAGAGTTTGACATAAAACAAGTAATAACATTTTCTTTATATTGGTTAGTATGTACTAGAAATGTATATCTTTTTAAAAGGAGAGCGAGAATATAAGGCCTACTGTGACCACTTCTGCAACACAGCCAAGCTGGAACCACACCAAGAATTTGATTAAAAATAAAAGAAAGGAATATAAGTATAATCCCTTGAATCGAAACCCTCTTTATGCTGGGGGTGAATTTTGTGCATATACTGAATTAATGTGTCTAAAAAATCATCATCATCCCACTATAGCCTTATATGCCACAAATATCATGGATGGTATCTAGATAAATTATATTAAGGTGGCTGTAACTGATGATTTCATGTTTTAGGTACTGTCACAAATTATTCAGGGGATCCCTTAAAAGACTTTACTTTAATTAGATTTTTAGACAGATTTGTTTATAAAAATCCCAAAAAGTCTAAGGAAGTACAAGGAGCACACCCTACTTTTGGTAAGAGAAAATCCTACAATCCAAAAGGTGCCAGAGCTTTACGCATAACATCAGAAAATTATTTAAATGCGAATTTTAAAAATATACCTGTTGATGAACATTTTATGTATAGGTATGTTGACTGACTCAAATGAATATTATTATGCCATTTATGAATTTTTACTTTTAGTTATTTAAAAGGAAAATATAAAGACCAAAAACACTTGAAAACCGACGAAGATGACGACACTGATGTAGAATCTGTCAAAAGTGAAGAATTTGAAGATATGTTGGATAAGATGGCAGGAATTTCAAAAGAGGATGATCTAGATTTCATGAATGAAATTGGGGTTTCACTTAAAACAAAGGAGAAAAATAAAAGTGCCAAAGGTACTAAGTTATATTGCTTTTAATATTGTATTAAATATTTACGTTATTGCTTTAGATTCTCTGGATAATGATGATGATGATTACAGCGATGAAAATGAAGATGACATTATTATGTCTGATGAAGAGTCTAGTGTCACTAGTGATGAAGACATTGAGATGAACGACGATGATATAGGTATCTATATCAGATGGAACTATAAGATTGTAGATTGATTATGTATTTGTAGAACTTTTGAAAGATGCAGATGAGGAGGATGAAGAACTTGTGTTTGAAGAAGAGAAATATACTAAAAACAAAAATAAATCAAAGAACAGTGGTTCTGACATAAGTACTCTGTTTGCATCAGCTGAAGAGTTTGCTTCATTATTAGAAGATGAAGGTAGTTCAAAAATTGCTCCTGGTGGGAGTAACACATTTTCTAATAAAGATAATGCAGGTAAATTTAAGCACAGACAAAAAATATAGGTTGTTAATTATACCTTTTCACAGATACTAAACAAATAGCATGGGAAGAAAACAGAAATAAATGGTTACATGGTTTTGCTAAAGCATTAGGTAAAAGTAAAGGCGCAAAGGGTAGTAATTATGGGAAGAGAAGAAACAGTCATAATGGATATGGAAATAATGTAAAGAAAAGTAAAAAATAATTAAGTGTAATTTGTATGCTAATCTAATTCATTTGAATATATAAGTATTTTATTCAACTATATAATTGAGATGGCTTGCCGTTGAAGGCTCAGTCTCGGTTCAAATTCTTGCGAGAGCTAAAATAATTTTTATCTCCTCATCTCCATTGTCTGCTGGCCACCCACATGACTAGCGGAAAACTGTGTTAACTGGTACAATTTAGTATCAAAAGCAGCAAGTACTAGTAGATACATAACTAAACAACCGTCGGATTAAGATGAGTTGGTTGAACTATTATTGATTAAAGATGCCGAGAACTTACCTTTAACTTAACTTTATCAATAGACGTTAGCAAAACAGTCATATCTTTTTCATATTTAACTGGCATTGTGATGACTACATAGGAACAATAGTATATTAAAGTATGAGTGGATAACAAGGTCTTTAAAACACGCGCGAGTTTTCGAGCACGACGGCGTAGCCGGGAGTGCTCGAAATAGAGCAAGGTATAGAGCAAGGTATTTTTTGCATCCTTTTCTTAAACGGTGTAAGTGTTAACATAAAAAAAAATTCTGCTAGTTTGTACATAAATAAGGAACAACTCGAAACTAGGAAGGTATTATGGAAATTAAACAATAATAAGCGTTTTTTTTTATTATTATTGGGTGGGCCTTGGACCTATATGTATTCATTTCATAATGTATGTAAACCTTTGGTATGTTAACTTCCCTTGAAATTTAAAAGAAATTTAAATGTCTTGATCAGGGGTGGGTCATGTCTACCAGTTAGGGAATATCAGTGTCATAAACCCTTACCTGACCCAATCTAAAATCGCGAACAAGGTTCCTTTATTCAAATCTTTTTAAAACCTTCATTCCCTCTCATACAAGCTTCCATTTCATAACATGCTTTCTGACAATAACGACATCACTCAGTTCAACCGTCACAATCAGTAAACGAAGCTCTATCAAAATATGGAAAAAAAAAACATTAATTTGGATAAAGCTGAAAATTGGTTCAGGTCTTAGGTACAACACTATTACAAATAAAATATCAAAAAAAGATCAGACAAAAGTTTTAGATCATGCAATTACCTACAAAAATTGTTTCCATACTTTTTTCCTACGAATCACACCATTCCTGTGATATCGCGATTCCAAAAGTTGAAGAAGTATTCAGGACTCATTTGATACAAAAAAGCGATCTATTTGTAATGCATACTAATTTTGTATGGTTTGGTTGGTTTTACCGACAGATGAATTGATAGTTTTGGTTATTATTTATTATGTAATTATTGTTTTTATTTTATTTTTTCGTTGTATCTTATGTGTTATTGTAGCAAACTATATAATTTGTTTTTATGTTTTATTTAACACCAACTTCAAAATTATAAAACAATTAATAATTACATAATAAACAATAATTTACTAAAAACAAAAATAGCTCATAATAGTCAGGTCAAAACAGACATTTCAATTCCCATTTGGAAATTTTGTTGAATAAGGGAGGGGTCGTCAAAGGACTGTTCTGCCGTAGCTAGCGGCAAGATGGGTTTTTCGGACACTTTACTATTTATTAGGGTCTCAGGTAGACTTGGCTGTAAAAGATAGAAAATATTGGAAAACACCCCATCTAGAGTTGAGTAGTTCCATCGAGTGGTAAGTACCGTTACAATATTATTTTGTTGAATGTGAACAATGGGGGCCATCTAGTAGTCAGTTGACGTTTTACATATTTTACCCTGGCTTCTAACCTGAACATGTTGAAGTGGGCGTGGTCGGACCCCGCTCTTAAAGACACGCCGACAAAGTGGTGGGGGTGCATATTGGTTTAGCATGGACAACTAGGTTCATTTGAAGGTTTGCATAAAAAGACATAGAGGGTGGTGTGAAAATAAATAAGAAAACCATGGAATTTCACCATAAAGCCCGTGTATGGCCGTGCATAAATTAAAGCCGTGGTATCGGTTATTTGTAGCAATTTGCTTGTTGAGCAGATCTTTGAGTGTCGCAGTGTCGGTCATTTACGGTGACCACCTTCAGAGAGAGTCGGCTAGTTTTTTAGTTATAAACCCATGGGCCCCCCTTGGGTTTATAACTCAAGAACGGCTTTTTATGATCTTTGATTTGTTGGATTTGTCTCTGCCCCGAATAGCAAAATAACTATTAAAACATGGACATGGGGGCCCTCTTGGGTTTCTTGGGGGCTCAGGGGGGCCCTTGGGATGAACCAATTTTTGTGATCTTTGATTTGTTGGATTTGTCTCCGCCCCGAACAGCAGAATAACTACATATTAAAATATAGACATGGGGTCCAGGGCCCCCCTTGGGTTTATAACTCAAGAACGGCTTTTTATGATCTTTGATTTGTTGGATTGGTCTCCGCCCCAAATAGCAAAATAACAATTAAAACATGGACATGGGGGCCCTCTTGGGTTTCATTGGGGCTCACGGGCCCCCAATTATTATTACATGACAGAGAGTGTTTACACAAGCGAAAACTTGTAAATTCTGACAGTGTCGAACTATAATAGTATATTATTTAATGAGCATATAATGGTGGCTATTATACACGAGAATGGAAATTAAAATACGAGCCGCAGGAGAGGATTTTAACCATTCGAGTGTATACTAGCCACCATTATATGCGAGTGAAATACGACGTTATATGTACAACTGCACTTTTAGAATTAAAATTAGAAATTAAACCTTGTTAAAAACTTGACGTTGAGAAAAAAATGTCAATATTCATTATTTCATGGCCAGTTAATAATAATTCTTAACAACCTAGCCTGACTGTCTGTGTTCAATAGACCTAGTTAAGTATTCATAAGTTACAGGTATAATACGTAAATTAAATCAGTTCTAGATAAAGAAATAAAGAAAGAATAAAACAAACCTTGTGAAAAACTCGACGTGGAGAAGAAATGTCAACAGTTGTCAATATTCATTATTTCATGGCTAGTTAATAATAATTCTTAAAAACCGGGCCTGGCTGTCTGTGTTTAATAGACCTAGTTAAGTATTCATAGTTACAAGTATAATACGTCAATTATTAATCAGTTGTAGATAATAGTACATTATTTAATGAGCATATAATGGTGGCTATTATACACGAGAATGGAAATTAAAATACGAGCCGCAGGCGAGGATTTTAACCATTCGAGTGTATACTAGCCACCATTATATGCGAGTGAAATACGACGTTTTATCTACAACTGCACTTTTAGAATAAAAATTAGAAATTAAAACTTGTTAAAAACTTGACGTTGAGAAAAAATTTCAATATTAATTATTTCATGGCCAGTTAATAATAATTCTTAAAAACCTAGCCTGACTGTCTGTGTTCAATAGACCTAGTCAAGTATTCATAGGTTACATGTATAATACGTAAATTAAATCAGTTCTAGATAAAGAAATAAAGAAAGAATAAAACAAACCTTGTGAAAAACTCGACGTGGAGAAGAAATGTCAACAGTTGTCAATATTCATTATTTCATGGCTAGTTAATAATAATTCTTAAAAACCGGACCTGGCTGTCTGTGTTTAATAGACCTAGTTAAGTATTCATAGTTACAAGTATAATACGTCAATTATTAATCAGTTGTAGATAAAATACATTAATTCGCATAAAGCTATTACACGCACTATTACAAGTAAAATATCAAAAATCTTCACCGATGGTGTCTGCTAAAAAGGTCAAAGGTCAAAAGTATCAATTTTTGCATTCTAAGTAAACGGTAAGTGTTATCATAAAAAAAAGATCAGACAAAAGTTGTAGATCATGCAATTACCTACAAAAATTGTTTTCATACTTTTTTTCCTACGAATCACACCATTCCTGTGATATCGCGATTCCAAAAGTTGAAGAAGTATTCAGGACTCATTTGATACAAAAAGCGATCTATTCGTAATACATACTAATATTGTATGATTTAGTTGGATTTACCGACAGATGAATTGATAGTTTTGGAATAAATAAATTATTATTTATTATGTAATTATTGATTTTATTTAATTTTTTTCGTTGTATCTTATGTGTTATTGTAGCAATCTATATAATTTGTTTTTATGTTTTACTTAACACCAACTTCAAAATTAAAAAGAAAATAATAATTACATAATAAACAATAATTTACTAAAAACAAAAACAGCTCATAATAGTCAGGTCAAAACAGACATTTCAATTCCCATTTGGAAATTTTGTTGAATAAGGGAGGGGTCGTCAAGGGACTGTTCCGCCGTAGTTAGCGGCAAGATGGGTTTTTCGGCTACTTTACTATTTATTTACTATTAGGGTCTCAGGTAGACTCCGCTGTAAAAGATAAAAAATATTGGAAAACAGCCCCACCTAGAGTTGAGTAGTTCCATCGAGTGGTTTAAGTACCGTTACAATATTTGCACGTTGATTTTCATGTTTACAGCACAGAATAGAAAGTATACAGAAGTGTCACTAGCGGTGTTTTGTTTTAAGTTTCTTTGAAGTTGCACCGCCAAGACTGAGTGACCTTGAATGGGCTGTAAAGTGATTATCTTGGTAGTCCCTCGATTCCGCACAGGTTTAAAGATGGGACGGGTATACCGCGCGAGCGTTAGAGATGGTTGGGTCCGTGCACAACGGTATGCCAACGCGCATGCAATGACGTCACCTGCGAGGGAAATCTAAGTAATGTATTAGGGTAAGTAAATAGACAAATTCGCTCTGTTTTTGGCGATAAGTGAATTTAAAAATTGCCGGCATCAATATATATTAATATATATTGATATATCAATTATATTTATATATATATTAAAATTTAAAATTTGGAAATCCATGAAAATGGTCCAATTGGTGATGATCTTATGAAGCAGGGTTATGTTGGTCCTCCAGACTCGTCGAGCTGTCACTTCTGCACGTCATCTATTAAAGCTGGGGGAGAACACTTTGAACTATCTTTGAACATTTGCTGTAATTCTCAATAAACCTACATTCTTTGTTAGTGTTTTATTTTCTTTAAATGAAAACAATTTAACATGAGAAACATAAACGTCACAATGTTTAGACCATAACCTAAAATTTTACTGTCAGTCAATTTGCAGGCTGGGCCATTGCATAAAAAATAACCCGGCTGCTCTAATTTATAATTTAAATGATCTCATGGTATGGGTTTATGTTTGTTTGGCAATAATGGGTTATCTTCAGAATTAATTAATATTTAGGCAATATTGTGTACGTACATTGAATAAGTCTTTTTTTGCTTTTAGGTGCGATCAATGGAAACAAAGCATGGAACTTTCTTACGTTTCACATTACGCTAAAATATGTCAAAATGACTTCTGCAGGGAGTATATTGTGGCATTATAAAGGCTTGTACGGGCTGCATTGCCGACCTGCAATCTGAAGCCTCGACTTTGCCTCCTGTCGAAATTCCACAGGATTGAACACTTTCTGATGCCACACTCAGTTTTTCAGGCATCTTTTGAATTCCAGCTTCGATATGTGCTACAAATCCAAAACCACAACCAGGGTGTTCTGTCTTCAAATTCTGCAGAGCATTTAGTTCATATACCCCTTTGTTTTCTACCTGAAAAGTCTTCAACTCGAGCCAACACTCCACCGAAGTTCTCCTTTTAGGAACATAGAAGGCCTCGCAAGAAACTGCAAGGAGAGGGATCGAGAACTCAATTTAGGTGACATTGACAGTTCAACAGATGTTATGTTTTTAAAAGTTTAAATTTCAGCTTTCATCCGAGACACATCGGGGTGTACAAAAGGTGCTTCCAAAATTTTAACGGTAAGTTTAGTGTTTTAGCGAGATATTCAAATTACTTTTTTTCTAGGGCTCCTGAATTTCCCTCAAATTTGCAACGGGGCATTATTAACCCGGCATCCGACAGGTGAACAAATGTTACGAGTTACGACACGTGGGGTGTGATAAACCCTAAATTCAATTAAGTCTAATTTGTTTATTTATAACTACTCTGATAAATTTATACCATTTTTTAGTTCGACCATTTTTTAGTTCGATATGTATCCTCTATTTCCAAGCGAACATATCAAATCCATTTTAAAGTATATAACTTTTGTAACAAAGAAATATTTGGGACACTACATTTTTTTGCCTATTTAGGTAACCTTCTCGATTTATATTTATAGGAAATGTACTGTTGATGAATTTGTGCAAAATACAGCGTCTTATTGAAAAATATCTACTAGTTTTACTAAAAAAAAATGAAATACATAATATTGGCATAATTACTCATCTTTGAAGTTGGCACAGTAAGTGTAATAGAAAACAGCATACATACAATATAAAATACACAATATATTGTTCAGCTTCTTCTCAAACCCAATTGGTCTTTCTGTCTTTCTGACCATGATATCATGACCATCTCTCTTGTCGATTGTCACTTTTTTTTTTGAAAATTATGAAAAAAACTTAAATTTTTCAAATTCAAATAAACTAGAATTTTTTTAATTTTTAATATTTGTTTATCTAATTTTCGAAAATAAAAACAGTAAAACAAAGTAAATATAACAAAAAACAACTTACTACATAAAAATTTAAAAAAAGCAGACCCATAAAAAGTGTTACACAAAACGACAGGTGGGGTGTGACAAACCCCAAGCAGTTTCAGTCTTCTTACATAAAAAATGTCAAAAATTCTACTCATATTTCTTTAACATCGTGTTAAGTAATCGTTGTTTTAAAGCTACTGAACCACTTAAGTCAGGTAATGAAAAATTTGAATGTTTTTCAACAAAATTTCGAGCGCTGGGGTTTACCACACCCCACGTGTCGGATGCCGGGTTAAAAAAGGATTTGAGGGCAAACATGTGAAGTGAAACCCATCAGTGCAAGTGGATGTCTTCATTCGGTTTTTGGGTGAATATTTCGATTATTGTTTATGAGTTACTATATTTGTTGTTACTTAATGTTGAAAAAAATAAATAAATAATAATACGAGTTTTAAATTATAATTCTAATTCTAATAGGTATTAATTTTTTCCTATCCTTGTTGAATTAATAATATCTTTTACAGTGGTTTTCCAGACACATTGAATAGGTTAAAAACTATTTTCGTAGTTTTTAAACTATTCAATATGTCTAGAAAACCACTGTAAAAAGATAAATTTGACAAATATGAAAAAAAGTGCCCCCCTGCTCACAGTATCGATAGTGCCGCCCTCAAACAGAGCTTCCATCCAACCGACAAGGATAGATAATATGCATCTCTCCTATCGAACAAGACTTGCACATTGAGTTGCCTATCTCAATTATCTCTGGACAGAATCAATTAGGCCGTTGATTCTCTATGGTGTTTACATTCCGATCGATGATGTATTTCTATCAACTGTAATAATCGTGTTTTACACATTTATGAAATAATTTAAATTTTGAGAATTGACTGAATACTTGTGAATACGTACAAAAGTAAATGATGTAGTTACTAATAGAATTTTGTTTTGATTTTGGGGTTAATTAGTTACTTACGTCTCCAGAAAACTTACAAGAACGTATATCAGAAAAATGGACTTTTATAAGTGTTTTGCAGTTTTTGTCAGTAAGTAAAAATTGAAAAATATCCAGCCCACACCCCAATTTTTATTGTTTTCTTTACAGTTGTAGTGATAAGTTGCTGTTCAAGCTCACGAGTTTTAGAACTTAGCGACAAGTTTTCAGATATTTATAAAGAAGGTGGGCATTGGTTGGTTAAGTTTTATGCACCATGGTGTGGTCATTGTAAGCGTTTAGAGCCAATTTGGACACAAGTAGCCCAATCACTTTATAAAACTAATATTCGTGTAGGAAGAATTGACTGTACACGTTTTCCTACAGTAGCTACTGAATTTTCTGTAAGTGGCTTTCCTACAATTAAGTTTATTAAGCTCGATGAACATTACACATTCCATGGAGATAGAACAAAAGATGATATTGTAAATTTTGCTGTAAGAATGGCAGGTCCACCAGTACAGGAGGTGACAAGATCAGAAAGCCTAACAAACTTGAAACAAATTAACCAGCTGTTTTTTATGTATGTTGGAGGTCAGGATGGTGCATTATGGGATGCTTTTTACAATGTTGCTAGTAAGCTACAAGCTCACAGCTTTTTCTATGTTACCAACAAAGAAATTGCAAAACAACATGTGGATATAGATGAATTACCTGCTGTATTTGTGTATAAAGAGAATCTACACTACTTTTATATAAGTTGGTATAGATATAAAGAAAATAACTTGCAATTAATGTACTTTTTTAGTTGAATCTGGATCTACTGACTTAAATAACTCACAAGAACAACATTTAAATGTCTCAATGTATAAATGGATAAATGAAGAGAGGTTTGAAACATTCCCAAAAATTACTAGAGGCAATATTAATGAAATAATGCAAACTAAAAAGTACATTGTACTGGTAGTTGTTGAGGAAAATAAATTGCAGCAAATTAGCCAGGACATGTTAGATTTTCGTGATATGGTGGAATCAGTTGTAAGAAAAAACAGGGATAAATATCATAAATATTTTCAGTTTGGTTGGATTGGTAATCCAGAACTTGCAAATAGCATTGCGATGCAAATATTACCATTACCACATTTACTAGTACTTAATTCAACCACAAATCATCACCACATTCCAGAAGATGAACCATCTCAACTTACAGCAGATGCAATTGACATATTTCTTGAAGGTATACACAACCAAAGTGTACCTGTAAGAGATTATAATAACTTTTTTCTTAATTTTAATTTTTAAATATATTTAGGCATATGGGGGCAATACTTTAGCAGTCCAATTATATCGAACTTACTTTGAGGCAAGAACTTCACTTGCTGATATGTGGAAAGGAAACCCTGTATTAACAACTGTCCTTTTTGGGTTACCTCTTGGTTTCTTATCATTGATACTATATTCTATTTGTTGTTCTGATATTTTAGATGCAGATGAAGATGAAGAAGGTAAGTAATATAAGAAAACAACTTCTCTTAAATATAATATATTTAATTGCAGAATTGTTACATGAAAAAAAAGAATAGTTGATAGAACAAAGGGAGTAATCTAGTCAGTGAAGCATTAATAATTAGAAATTTATTTTAATCTTTAATATTATATATTGTAAATTAATGTTTGTTGTCAAAATATTTTTTAAGAAAATACGTTTTTTTTTTTTGTTAAAAATCTTCATTATCCGAGTCTAACCCAGCTCTTCTTCTATCAAATTTAACTGTGGATTTTTTTTGTGTTTGGGCACTTACATTTTCAAGTAAATTAATAAGTTCCGCTTCTCCAATTTTAGTACATATTTGTCCTGTCTGAGCCATTCTAATTAGCATATTTTCCACTAATTTGCCCTTATCAGGTTTTCCCAACATTAAGGTGTTTACTAAAAATGTTAGTATTAGTACATCATATAATACAAAAGTATGTATATTTTTAAATTCAGCACAATTTTTTAAAATTCCCTATAAAATAGTCCTACTTGATAATTTTTGGTCTTGAAACTTTGTAGAAGGGTTTCTTTAAAAAGAAAATTAAAACTGCAAGAATTTAATAAAATTTAATGAGGAGAAATGTGACTTTCTTTTTTTTTGTCAGAACTAAAACAGTGTGGGCAGTCAGAAATAAAAAAAAAATCTTAACCCTGGATCATTACTGCGTCGTAATATTATAACATGATTATTTAAAGATCCGGTGGTCGAGAACTCTGCAATTTTCAATATCGTTGGACCTCGCCTACTTTTTCAAATCGATGAAATCCTGTAGAGGAATCTAAATCAAGTAGTGTTGAGTTGAAAAATCATTAGATCTCCGTTCTAATTGGTTGTGCTCAGTGGCGCTTAGGCGTGATTGGCTAGTTTGAATTTAAAATTAGAAATTATTTTTTTTTTCTCAACATTGGAATTAAAAAAAAAATTAACTACTATTTGTTAAGAAATACACAGGCCGTTCCAATCGAAACGAGCCACCCTCAATAACAAATTCAAGAAAAATCTAAAAACAGGTCAATTTTTATCTCAAGGGAGGGGGGGGGGCATGTTTTGATGCAATAGTAAGCAGGCTTGGTGCAACACCATACCCCTGACAGGAGCAACCTCGATTTTTTAAATAGGGAATAGGGGTCGAGTAACATGTCGTTTGCAAGTCTTTTCGGCCACATAATTATTTTTTTATTTACATGGTCTATAAGTTAGTAATAAAAAAACCCAAATTTTCACGGATTTGTTTTGTAAACGATAAAAAGCTTGCAAGATTTTGAATTCGTAAAATGTACGTGTTAGTAATAACGTAATATGTAAAAAACGCAGTATTCCAGGGTTATTGTAATCGGAAGTCAATTCCAAAGGATTCTAGTAGATTTTCTGATATGAGAAGCGTTCAATGTAAAAAATTACCAAATAATCATATTACATATATAAATTATGATAAATAATATAGAAGTGAAGAATGAAAGTTCGCAATTTTCTTGGGAGGAAGCAGTATCCTGTCTTAAATTAGAGACCAAAGACCAAATCGAGCTGTGAGAGTCGCTACGACCGATTCTCCAATGGTCCGGTAGTAACGACTAATTCGCCACGTGGAAAAGAAACACATTGAAAAACCAGTGGAGGAAAACGCTGCTTTATGAATTTGTGCGTATCGATAGCACGGATGTCATTGAAAACGACTATATGTAATATTTAGATGAAAAATTTTGACATTCAAAGCATATTGGGTGTATGAATAATTTCTGAAGACCTTCTGTATATTAGACCAATCAAGTCTATATGATCTCTACCAATTAATGACAAGGTAACACACTTTCAAACAATATCCATATTGAGATGGATTTCATAATACACAAAAGTTCTCAAGATAAACATAAAAAAATTTACAATTTACAATTTTACGCGGTCTTTTAAGTGTTAAAACTGAACTTGTCAGTGAATATTCGATAGCCAATTTCCAATGAACCTAACCAAATTCAACTTGAAAATCTACTTTGTAAATAAAGCTGTTTTAAAATCAATTAAAATGATTTTTCAATGAACTGTCAAACATGACACTAGCAAATAAGTTAATAAGATATTATACTGCTTTTACTCTTCAAGGGAATCTATGACCTCTCTTATTTTCGATCATGTCCATCATGTAACGTACACATAACCTAACTTACAACGTGCTCTTGCAGATTGATCCAACATTTGAGATAAAATGGAGTTTTTGGCATCTTCTTGAGCCCTCGCTTGTTCTTCTTTCCGTTTCTGAGAATCTGTACTTTTTGTGTCGGTCTGAAGTTTGAAAATTAAATATTTATATAACTTTTATTAATATGTACCTGATGTTGAGATTGTAATTGTGCTAATCGTTGTTTACGAAATTCTTCTAAATCTGGGTCTCCCATTCTATTGTAATAAGAAAATGCCGAAAATTATATTTTCTATTTTAATGTCTTACGTTTTATTTATTCTGTTTGACAACCCACAAACCCACAAAATAGTGTAGGCGAAAATCAGTAACCGATAGATGGCGCTATGTTTCTGTCATAGTTATGGCCCCTACAACTACGTTATGGTACCGACATTGTGGCCCAAACATTATAAAAAATATAAATAATATACTATAATATACTATAATATATAATATAATATAAATAACACTGTACATTTCAAAAGTAACTAGCACTGTATAGATATATTTAAATTTTAATTACTGTATAATTGGTTGCATATATATGCATTTAAAAAATCATAATTTATTTTTTAATTAATTATGGCCCTTACAACTCCGGTGTATGTAAATAAATCAATTATTTTTATTAATAGAGACCCTACCATAACAAGTACTTGCCTTAATAGAACTATGTGTGTTTTTTTTTTAAGAAAATACAAACGAGATCGGAGAAAAATGAATCTAATTCCTCGTTATTTATAGTACCATTGCTAAATTCAAGTATCACCCAACTTTCGTCACTCAGATCATCAAAGCTATTATTCTTATCAACCTCGGTGTCAATCCTAAACTCATTTTGTCATCTTTTTTATTATGTTTGAAAAAAAAAATCTAAATATTTTGCGTCGTCTTCTGAATAATTTGTCTTAGTGTTATTAATCGCAAATTAGTTTTAAACTTCTTAGAATTTGGTACAGGATTTCGAGCTCTACAGGAGGAAAATAGATTTTCCAATGCGTCTTGTGTCAAGCGTCCAAGCACTATGAAGCTGTCTCCGTTGCCAAAATAACCACGCTGATAAGGCTTTCATAAAAAATTTCCATAAAGATCTGGAATTGCATCACATCTAAGCAATTTCGAACATGCTGATTGAAATTGCTTTTCAGAAAAATGTATTTATGACCAATTTGAAATTATCATTATAACCATCATTATAATATTCTCTTGAACACTTACCTCGCATATTCTTATTATTATTTAAATTTATTTCTGTAAGTTCCTTGTGTGGTCTGAGGGATTTTCGGGATTCTGTATAAGATAAATCCTTTCTCAGTTCTATTTTTACAACCAGGAATGAAACAACTGGGCATTTTTATTTACAACGCAATGACAGTATGAAGTGACAGAACAAGTAATCAAATTTAAATCATACCCGCCTTTATTGATGACAAAGTGACTTCAGCGCTACCAACCATATTCTGGGCCAGCCAGATGTCGGTACCATAACGTAGTTGTAGGGGCCATAGTCATAGTTAAACCTACGGAGGACTATAAGAAGGAGGCGAAACGCAATGCACCGAAAATGGTCACAGTTTCGCGAGCGTAATTCAAGTTTCAAGTTTCTCCAGAAGGGGCGCAAGTGTTCGAAGTGCTGCTATTTTTGTTCATCTCGTAATGATACGTGCGTGAAAATTAATTTTTATTTTTTTGAAATTAGAATGAATACGGCGAATTCAATAAACATTTGTTAAAAAAACTAGTGTAGTATACGTGAAAAGTTCCAAGCCAATGAAATAATAGCCTACAATGTATAAATTGAAAGCAAGTACCAAGTACCAACCTATTTATACGTAATGTTTTTAAATGTGCATTTCCTTAAAAAAGACACAAACGCACACCTAAAAACACTTTTTCATAGTTTCGATTTCACCAACAGTAAATGAATAATTCTTCATCAAATAAATTAATTGAACAAATCAGATTTGTAGATTTTATTTGAAGAATAAAAATCTCGAGATTTGAGTGCTTCCATCAATTTTTTTTAATGCCATAAGGAAATGTTGCTATAAAATAAGACTGAGTAATTACTGAAGTTGATGAACAAATTTCCAAAACAAAACTGTTTATCCGGTTATTGAAATTTGAAAATACATAAATATTATTATATTTAAATTAAAACTGGTATAATATCTGATAAAACACACGTAGTATGTCGTCTAGGATATGGTACTTATAGGTCTTTTTATAATTTATATTGTTTTCTTAAAAATCTTGTTTTCTCCACATTATTCTTATCAATACAATTAAATCTTTTACAAATAAAATGCATTCGTGTATTAAGATAAAACCGAATAATTGCTTTGGTAAATGTTGATATGAATAATTGTAATGAGTTTGAGGAGTACATGAGAAACATTTTATTTAACAAAGTTATTAATTGATTGCCCTGGCACTCTGTACTTTTTAAAGCTTGGAGACAATTTTCACATTTCGAAAATCTACTCGCTTTTCTCGCAACATATCCAGATATGTAAGATAGAACAAAATGGGAAGTATGTTGAATATTGTAGTTGTGATCTCCTAAATTCCCATCAGTAATAAACATATTGCCATAAAACAAACCACCATTGTCTAAAATATGATCAAGACTATTCCGCCAATTTACTGTTATCTTCAGAATTTAGAATTTGATCAATAGCAGGCTTTCCAACATAATATCAGAACCTTCAACATTGATCCCTTTAGGTGGTTTTCTAATGAATAAGTGCTTAATTAAATCGGAACATTTGAACAAATAGTCTTGGGTCAGGATGATCATTTGAACCACAAGCACTTTCATTGTGATAAATAACCCGTACGGGACGCGGGCACAAAACATGTTCTGCTTATAGATGTAGAAGTCATTGTTGACAAGAAAAGCGCACAAAACTTTGTTTATTCCAACTATTAAGAGCGTTCATTACCAGACGCCATCTTGGATAATTTGTTTCTTCGAATAAATCGATTACCATATTGATTTATCGATTTTTAAAAACGCGGAAAGTTAGAATCTTGGACCGATGCGTTTACGAAAGTCCAAAATTTTTTGTTTCTAAAAAAAATTGAAAAAAAAATCGTTAATTGACAGAAAAATTTTGTTTAGGGGAGTTTCGAACGTTGCTACGACTTATCAAATACGTTCCGTGTAAAAAAACAAATCATTTACGCAAGTACTAAGCACATGAATGGAAAAATTTGTTTTAATAATTTTCTAAGCGGTTGGTGTCGCCATCTATAGCAGATTGAGGGTTGTGAACAATTTGGCAACAAAGCTCTCGGTCCTACGGCTCTCACAACGCACTGTTTTGTGCTCAGTAGAGCGGCAGCCAGCGCTCGTAGAGGATGTACTTGTTTTGTAGATCGATGATCGATAAATAAAGACCAACATCGATTGAAATTTCAGGGCAATTTTAGAATGAAAGAAGTTATTACCCACATAGTTAATTTTTCAAAAACCAATTCAAGGGTTCTTTTGAATTACGTCAGAATTTTAAAAATCGTGTATTTTTGTTTTATGGGTTGTGAGAAAACGAATCAAATTAGAGCAAAAATTCACAGGAATTCAATAAATTATAACAGTAGCTGCGTATTAGCTTTATGATGAATTGTTATTGAGTTGCCTATTATGGAAATAGGTATTTCCCAAGACATACTTTTACATTGATTTTTTTTCTGGAGATCAGTTCATAATATCAAAAGGGCCATTTTAATAACGAATTAGATACAAAGAAACGCCGAACACACATAAAAATTTTGGCAGTTCTTAAAAAAATACTTCTTGGTTGTCAAAGAGACCGCCGGCGCCTTTCAGTATGGCGTTAAGAAACACAATAAAAAAATTAATAATGCCAGTTATAAGAGCACAGAATCTGAGAACAGTCTTGACTGCAGTAGGCTTTTAGTGTTTTCAAGTGTTGTTACTTTTGACTAATTGTTAGTGTAAAAACTAGACCTTTCGTCATATTGACTCCAACAGACTTTGCGTTTTTTGTATTCTTAGTTTTGACTATTGTTATAGTGTTAATAGTATTGTTAGTGATAGTTTTTTGTGATATGGGGGGTGTGTGTAAAAGACGCGATAGTGGTAAGGGTAACAGAACTTTATCGGGGAAAAGAAAAAACCGGCGATTGGCCCAATTGAGGTGGGTATTGAGAATTTTTTTTTAGATTTGTGCACGGATAAGTGTAGAATCGATATACAGACCGTTTCAATCGAAACGAGCCACCCTCAATAACTTTTTAGGAAAAGATATTTAAGAAAAATTTAAAAACAGGTCAATTTTTATCTCGAGGGGGACATGTTTTGATGCAATAGTAAGCAGGCTTGGTGCAACTCCATACGCCTGACAGGAGCAACCTCGATTTTTTAAATAGGGAATAGGGGTCGAGCAACATGTCGTTTGAAAAGTCTTTTAATTGTCTTTTCGGCCACATAATATTTTTTTTTATTTGCATAGTCTATAAGTTAGTAATTAAAAATGAAACATTTTTTTACGGATTTGTTTTGTATTTAGGAATGCCTGCAATTAACGATAAAAAGGTTGCAATAAACATTATTAGACAATTTATTATTGATCTGAATAATGCTGTAATCAAATTTGTCGCCATCCATACTCATTTATACCAATCCTTAACAATAAGTAAATAAATAAACTGAAAACAAAATAATCATGTTAATTTCCTGAGCGATAAAGCAACTGTAGCATTGAACACTAGATTTGATTTTTTTTGTATATTTGGTAAGTATGAGAATAGGTGGTAAACTATTTTTCACATAGACATTTTTCGGATCGACCGATTCTTATGATTTTTTTTGTATATTTGATAGGTATGGGAATAGGTCGGTAAGTATTTTTCAAATGGATATGGGGGCCTAGGGGGCCCCCTTGGGCTGGACCGATTTTTCGGCTCGACCGACTTTTATGAAGTATTTTTTTTTTATATTTGGTAGGTATGGGAATAAGTCGTAAAGTATTCGCCCCGAATAGCAGAATAACTATTAAAACATGGACATGAAGGCCCAGGAGGGCCCTTGGGTTTATAATTCAAGAAGGGCTTTTATGATATTTGATTTGTTGGATTTGTCTCCGCCCCGAATAGCAGAATGACTATTGAAACATGGACAGGGGGCTCAGGGGGAACCCTTGGGTTTATAACTCAAGAACAGCTGGACCGATTTTTATTATCTTTGATTTGTTGTGTTTGTCTCCGTCCCGAATAGCAGAATAACTATTAATAAATGGGCATGGGGGCTCAGGGGCCTCCTTTGGTTTATAACCCAAGAACGGCTGGACCGATCTTTAGTTTGTTGGATTTGCCTCCGCTCCAAATAAAAAAAGTGAATTCAGCTAATAAGTTAACACAACATTTATTGATTCTGAGGCGATACAAAGTTCGCCGGGTCAGCTAGTTTTTTATATAATTGTATACCTGTTTTTTTTTTATTATTTGGAGTCCAAAAGGAATTCTATATGAAGTGGTAGTTTTATTTGACTGTATAAAATGTACAAAATAACCAACATTTGCAATTTTTAGATTAATTTTGACGAAGAATTCTGGAAAGAACAAATGTACCCGCATTTAAGGATTTTTTATTTTAATTGTTTTTTACCTGAGTTGTTAGATCCAAGGCAGAAGCGAGGAAAAACAATAAGGAACCCCCCAAGGAATGAGGAATTAACTTTTGAAATTATTAGACAATACTAAATAGTTATTATTATTGTTTTTAAAATTTATCAGAAGGAAATCCTCGTGATTCCGACCTTCACGAGGTTTCTTGCTGGTCAGATGTTTTAATCGCACATCCTAGCCACCCCCAAAACCATGGGGTGAGTAACTACGAATACCGAGAATTACCCTGAGCAAACGCAACGACTTCAAGATAAGCGCCTTCTGCATTCCAATAGTTATTATTATGATTGTTTATTTTATTTTTATTATTATTGTGATTTATTTTCTTTCTCCATTTCCGCACAACTAAAGTAGTAGATTATTATACGAGTTCCTGTGTAAATTGGACGCTTTATGCCACAAGGGGTTTATAAAAGCACGAGTGAAACGAGTGCTTTTGTGAACCCCGAGTGGCGTAAAGCGTTCAATCTACACAGGAACGAGTGTAATACAACGTTTTATCGTTCGATACAACCCTGGAAAGCCTTTAAATTGCTTAAAATCCATAAAAATAGTTTGACGTTTATCTGTCATTTAAATTATTTCATGACAGAGTGTTTACACAAGCGAAAATTTGAAAATTCTGACAGTGTCGAACGATAAATGTTATTTATTTAATCTTTAATGTCAAAATTGAATTTTATCTACTCTTTACCGCATGTTAAAATGCAATTTTATCGTTTAGAAGTTAAAAAAAAAAACTTCTATACCAACATCCATTGTTGTATTACTGTCTAACGTTTTTTTGACATTTTGTTTGACAGTTGAATTTTTCACGTCAAAGAATTAAATCCATGTTGCAGTAAAAACCGTGAAGATTGAATAAAATTTTATATTATATACGACGATAAAATTGATGATTATCTATCTTTTCGAGTGACTTTAACGTCTCGGCTAACGCGTCCACGTTATTAAATAATTAATATATACCACATAAATAACTATTACCTTTTGCCACGACGTTTTACCATGACAATAATACAAAATTTATTTTATGCATGAAATTATCTATCTGAATTGATTATTTACTTTACCTCTACGACAAAGTTAATTTTTGTAAACTCAATTTTGTGGCTCTACTTTCGGTGTCACGTTTTTGTTACGTTGACAGGTTGGCAGTTTTACTTGCAAAATTTCCGGGGAACAAAATTTCTTTCAAAAGTAAATTTGATCCGGTAGAACAATAGCCTCTCGTGTAATTACATAGGTACGATTAATTTTACGCATTTGGCAGAACCCTTATTGGTCAGAAAATACAATGTTTCTAGAAAACTATAATTTGTTCGATTAAAAGTTAGGGCTAACTTTTTTCACTGTCAAACTTAATTCAATTCAATAAATCATTTGAAATTATGATTATTTTAAAATTATGTTCCATTCCTAACAGTGCACACCGCTTTGCGATTTTCCAACTTCCATCGCTCAGTCATTCAATGATATAAAAGCAAGCGCTACAAGCTGTGTTGTCAGATCGTTTTAAGAGTACGAACAAGCTCAGCACTCCCACTATTTAGTCTCTCTCTTCGACGCACGCTTGTGGGATGCAACGCAAGGTGCATTCGTGTCTATACGTAGTACAGATGGACACACCGACAGCATTAGGGCATGTGGTTTCTACAGAGACGGAAGACGAATGTTTGTTTACATTTGAAAACTTGACCGACTAGAGAACGCTCTTAACCACTTTTAACCGATCACATCCATATAAATCCATACAACAATAGAGACGATAACGTACACAGCGCCCTCATACGCGACACTTCGAACTACACAAAAGTTGGGACGAAAATCTACCTGGTTTGCCTATTCGCGATTCCAGCTAAGGGCGGACCGCCCTCTGGTGGCGAGTTTGTAAACGGTCAAAGGCGGATAGTGCTGGATTGCGCGCATTGAGTTAAACGGTTGCGGTGAGTTTAATTGTTTATATACCGTGTTAAATATGCCTCGATTAAAATCAAACAATCGAAACTATTGTTTTTAATTACTTTGATCGTCAACAAATTCGGGAGTCAAGAGTTCATCGACAGATGAAGAGCTTGGGAAAAAGCCATCAAATCAAATAAAAAAATCACACAATACATGAGAGTCTGCTCCCTGCATTTCAAAGCAGATGATTTTTCCACAGATCTTCCAGATAATAAGTTTCCCAATTTTAAGCTGACCAAACGTACTCCTTTTGGGAGTTTTGTACTTATATTTTATGAGCTGTACTCCGGAGGATAGTTCTACTGCAAATGTACTCAGTTTTTATTCAAATGTACTACCTGTACTTCTTTTCTTTTGTATCTTAATTTTTCGGCAGACATCGATTTGTCTCGTTTCTGTGAGCGCGTTTCTATACATAGATGGTAGGTAATATGAGGATACTCATTCGTTTCTGGAAATGCAGAGTACTGAGTAATCATATTATGTTTGTTGAGGTCTTTCTTAGTTTCGCCTTTATATTCGATACGAGAATTCAACAACAATTTCTTGAAAAGTTATCCTTCAGTAAATAAGGTAATTATGAATCAATTACATACAAAATTACTTCAGTTTTCATATACGTATTTAGAGGAAAAAAAATTGTAAGGTAAGCTCAGAAGGGCAGACGTCGAAAAAATCATTTTAAAGATAACTTCCCTACAGAAAAAATTTCCTTTTATACATACATATTCAATGGAAAAATACAATTTTGTTAAATAACAGCCCCCCAGGCGTTACCTACTGTGTACTCCTTTCTCATCAACAATAGATGGTCAGCTTAAATTTCTAAGTTAACCCTTGTGAGTGACTAGTTTTTATTAGATGAAACAATTTGTTCTGTGCGGAAATGGCGGAATCCAAGACGAATACAGATAAATCACCCCGATATACTAGAACAGATGGATGATGTGCCACTGTTGGAAATAGCTGAAGAAGATGTACATGAACAAGTGCGTTTTTTACTCCTGGAAATATCTGGACAAGACGTACATGAACAAGTTTCAGTTTAATAAGGAACATACTCAAGCTGAGAGGTCGACGAAAGATGTAACAGTGCAAGATGATGTGAATATTCCTTCACAGAACCAATCGTTATTACGCCGTTGGCGTCGACTTCCATTTGTCACTTTATTGTTTATTGCTTATTGCTTAATAAATTGGTTAATAACATACAATTCAGAAGGTTTAACTACTATAAACGTAAAATTAAGATGTAACCAAAAAGCAAGGTTATGTTACCATCCGCCTTTGGCGGCCATGTTTGTGGCGGGAATCTTAACTTGAATCGCGAATCTCGTTTCGCCTCCTTCTTATAGTCCTCCGTAGTTAAACCACAGCATAGGAAACAAACAGCAGGCTAACTCTCCGCGCCGCCTTTGATCTAAGTGAGCGTAAAAATTTGACCTCGGAGCCGCCATTGCAGATGAGACGCCAGGGCCGGACCCAGAATTATTGCTCCTAACGTACAATTCCAGGAACGAAGTTCCTTACGCTTTTTCTTCAACTCCGAATGTAATTTGAAATGGAGACTTTGATTGTTTATATTTGTTTATTTTTCCATTTTAGTATAAATAAATAATTTAATAAATAATAAAGTAAATACTTGTATTTTTTTTATATCAAGTTATACAATTTTATAAACTTAATTTGATCTACATAATTCACACATTAATTACTAAAATAATTATGTACCTATCACAGATTACGATACAATAATTATGAAAACGAATTTTTAAATAAAGTAGAACATAATATTACCAAACTACCCAAAAGGTATTTATATGGCCTCTTTTTTTTTGGAGCCGTAAAGTTTACTTTTTTGTACACATTTGTCAAATTCTCATAAATCAGTCCCAAGAAAGTGGAGTTTGAAAAAGTAAAACTTTACGGCTCCAAAAGAGGACGTAAAATCATCTTTTTCGTAATCATCGCCTAAAAAATATTTTAGCCCTTTCTGACAGCGTGTGTATTGATGCTAAGAGGTATAATATATATTCAAATTGGAAGCAACCTCTGGCTTTTTATTTTTGTCA
Source organism: Diaperis boleti (assembly GCA_963583935.1). Taxonomy (NCBI): domain Eukaryota; kingdom Metazoa; phylum Arthropoda; class Insecta; order Coleoptera; family Tenebrionidae; genus Diaperis; species Diaperis boleti. The sequence continues at coordinate 36,969,665 of OY757249.1, forward strand.
TACATCCTGTCCTTCTGCAACATTGAAAGAAATCCTTGCAGATTTTTATGTAGGCAATGAAATAATGTCTTGGAAGTTTATTAAAATGTTTTACGAACATATCAAAAACTTCAGAGTTCTTGGAAAGAATGGAGAAGCTTTTTGACGTACTAAATTTATCACAAATTCGCCGTCAAAAAAATGCAATGCCGCTTATTGCTTTCAAAGGTCTTGAGTATCAAATTCAATTTTTAAAGGATTGTTTGGATTTTTTAAATAAATTAGAAGTATGGGAGTTAGCTTGCTGTTTGTTTAGGAAACAAACAGCAGGCTAACTCCCACTGGCGGGAACACTTCGCGCAGACCGCCGCGCAGGACGCCATCGGAGAGGAGAACGGTTCATAACGTGTCGATATCGCACAGAGGTGTACTCGGAATATTTTTATCCGTCTGCGTGGCTTGTGTGAATATCGCATTTGGCAATCCATCCGGCGCCGGCGATTCGCCGCGTGAAAAGATAATATATGCAAGCCGGATGTCATGATCCGCCCATTTTCAACCTTTCGGAGAAAGGTGCTTTTAGGTTTATGATGTTTTCAAGAAATGGCCGGATTTTCCATCTGTCCCATACTTCTAATTTATTTAAAAAATCCAAACAATCCTTTAAAAATTGAATTTGATACTCAAGACCTTTGAAAGCAATAAGCGGCATTGCATTTTTTTGACGGCGAATTTGTGATAAATTTAGTACGTCAAAAAGCTTCTCCATTCTTTCCAAGAACTCTGAAGTTTTTGATATGTTCGTAAAACATTTTAATAAACTTCCAAGACATTATTTCATTGCCTACATAAAAATCTGCAAGGATTTCTTTCAATGTTGCAGAAGGACAGGATGTATGACAAAAATAAAAAGCCAGAGGTTGCTTCCAATTTGAATATATATTATACCTCTTAGCATCAATACACACGCTGTCAGAAAGGGCTAAAATATTTTTTTAAGCGATGATTACGAAAAAGGTGATTTTACGTCCTCTTTTGGAGCCGTAAAGTTTTACTTTTTCAAACTCCACTTTCTTGGGACTGATTTATGAGAATTTGACAAATGTGTACAAAAAAGTAAACTTTACGGCTCCAAAAAAAAAGAGGCCATATAAATACCTTTTGGGTAGTTTGGTAATATTATGTTCTACTTTATTTAAAAATTCGTTTTCATAATTATTGTATCGTAATCTGTGATAGGTACATAATTATTTTAGTAATTAATGTGTGAATTATGTAGATCAAATTAAGTTTATAAAATTGTATAACTTGATATAAAAAAAATACAAGTATTTACTTTATTATTTATTAAATTATTTATTTATACTAAAATGGAAAAATAAACAAATATAAACAATCAAAGTCTCCATATCAAATTACATTCGGAGTTGAAGAAAAAGCGTAAGGAACTTCGTTCCTGGAATTGTACGTTAGGAGCAATAATTCTGGGTCCGGCCCTGGCGTCTCATCTGCAATGGCGGCTCCGAGGTCAAATTTTTACGCTCACTTAGATCAAAGGCGGCGCGGAGAGTTAGCCTGCTGTTTGTTTCCTATGCTGTGCTCCAGCTTCTCACTACAAAGAATGAAAAATGCAAATACGAATTACATTTAGTCGTTTGAAGAAATTGACCCATATTAGAAACTTCTAGGGTTACAAATTAATATGTATATATATGTATGTACCTACCTACATATTATTATTAGGTAGGTATTTAAAAAATAAAACTAGGTATCTAATTCAATATAAATACTTATATAGCTTAACTTAATTAGTTAGGCGGGGTGTAATAATAATAATAAACAATGAAATATTTCATTACCTACTTAATTGATATTCGTTTCATATTAATACTAATCTTGTATAACGTATAACGGTATGAAGGTAGGTTTTGATTTACCAATTTACCAAATTTGGATTCTAATAAAACATTATTCTTGTATATTTGTAGATAGTAATGATAATATTGAAGGTCTCGGGCACTTGTAGACGAGAGGAATTATATAATATTAAAATATGAGTGAGAACGTGAAGGAATGTTTATAGTATGTTTATGTTCCAAATACAAAAACGAATATTCAGCGAACGTTCACAGTTATTGATAGAGAAAATAAAGCAGTTCATTATTTGGAAATTCTGCGAAAATACATAAGACTTTGATCAAGCAACGCAAGGTCAGATCATTTATTTCTGAACTACCGAAAAGGCAAATGCACTGCCCAAGTCGTAGGAAAAGGCGCAATTGGTGGCTGGCCCTCAAAAATTGCAAAGTATTTAAAGTTGCAAGCAGCTGAAGCTTTTACTGGGCACTGGTTTGGACGCACATCGGCTACACTTTTAGTCAATAAAGGAGTTGATGTGCTGGGGCTAAAAAGACATGGCGGGTAGCGTTCGTCGACGGTGGCCGAAAGTTATGTGGAAGATTCCTTCCGTCACTTCAGCGGAATTCTTACCAGTGATTTCATTTTTAGAATTTATAAATTTACTCATTGCTTTTACAGATGCAGGACATTTTATTTCAAGATCTGCCTCATCCGAAATACCATCGGGTGAAGCAAGAATGAATGGATAATGCCAACTTAATAGTAAACCACAATTTCTACATGTTTCCAATTTCCTCTGTACCTCGCAAAGAACTTGAGATTCGAGGACAATGCCCCTTTGCGTTGCTTCTGAAACTTCAAATTTGGAAGCTCCATTAGCTCGTATTTTCTACCAATGTTGCAGTAAAGGTTTGACAATGTGCAGCATCATAAGCTTTTGATGCAGTATTTCGGGCATAATGTAGTTCATACCACAACGGGTTTTTAGACTGCATCATCGTATGTTTTTCTACCCCCATGCAAGCTTCTTCAGGCATTTGTAACCTGCAGAAATTTAAAATCAGACGCATACACGTCAGAACTACATTGTGCAACTCGTACGACGGAGCGCTCTTACCGTTGCGTGACGTAATTTTTTGATCAGCCAATCACACTGCGTTTTAGGTCGCGTAGGAAAGCGCTGACTTGCAACGAAAGTATTTTATTTATTATTCGATTACAGATGAACATTGAACAAAAATAAATTAATTACGGCTTTCTGTTACCGGATAGCTTTATTTGGAGAAAGTTTCGAGGTAGAAAAAAAATCATGCAAGTTCCTCATTGACAAAGAAATCGGTGAACATACATAAAAGGAAAAATTTGAGAATTTCCCTCAATTTCCATGGGATCCCCTCATCTGATCCGGACTTGGTGAAAATGGAACTATCTCAGGAGTATACCCTTTCAAATAAAAAAAGATTTTTTTAAATCGGTCCACAATTGACGAAGAAATCGGTGAACATACATAAAAGAAGTCGGTAAGGAACGAAAAATTTGAGGAATTCCCTCCATTTCCATGGGATCCCCTCATCAGATCCGGACTTGGTGAAAATGGAACTATCTCAGGAGTATACCCTTTCAAATAAAAAAAGAATTTTCAAAATAGGTCCACAATTGACGAAGAAATCGGTGAACATACATAAAAGGAAAAAAACATACATACAGCCGAACATAAAACCTCCTCCTTTTTTAAAGTCGGTAATAAAAGTGAAATAGGTGTCCTTTGTAGTTTTAAAAATAATGCAACATATCAAAATTAATAAGAAAACGCTAGAACAGGTCAATTTTGTTATTAAAGGGGGCCAAATTCTACCAAACTTTCAAGTCTTAGATCTCGCCCTTTTAGCGAAAATTTCAGCGAATGGATAACCCAAAAACTAACCACACCTCCAGCTCTCTACAACAATACAATGTAGGGCAAGTTCTTGGGTTCTTCTTGAAAACAAAAGGAATCTATGCTTTTTTGCATTCTTTTTCACATCAGAAAGTTCGCGTGCAAGTTAGTGAAAATGAAAATGGTTACATTAGAGAGGATTGAGATTGTTTTCAATAAACGTCATGCAGACAAGAACCTGTATAAGTCACCTCCTTCTCAAATAATTATTTATTGTAAATGAGCGACTAGTTTCGGCTAGTCCCGCCCTTACATTCGAAATGTCTTTTTATTTCTTTTAATGTCTTATTATGTTTGTTGTTCATGTCGAAGTTATTTTCTTGTGTTACGTTTATTGTTCATGTCGAAGTTTATGTTCTGTATTACAATTCATTACAAATATATTATACAGGGTGGAAAGTTTAACTGGAAGTATCTTCACTGCAATTGATTTTGAGAAAAATTCTTGAAACACGTCGATTTTTGTTTTTAAAGCGCCACTTTTTAGCTTGATCAGCTTTCTTTTGTTTTTACTCAGGGGGCTGTAACGACCCTAAAGTTTTTTTTTTCAAATGGGAAGATATGTCAACCGACACATCATTGGAAAGCTTATAAAAAAAGGAGTACAATGATATATATTTTTTTACTTTTCCAGCTAATAATTAAGAAGAAATAAATAAAAACAACTTTAATCTATTTCTTTCTTGGTAGGTTTACTGTATGAAAATTGTAGGGCTTGAATTAAAAAAATCTCGTTTTAGGTAAGGATAATGTTTTTTTTTAATGCAACAGATGTTCAATATGTCACCAAGTCTTTCTTGAGAAAATGCAAGACAATAATAAAACCCACTTCTTACATTTTACAACATTTCTGAAGTGATTTGCTGCATTTCATAGGTAATATGTTGCAAATCTTCAAGATTATCGGGTTTTGTGGTGTAGACTTTACTTTTAAGATACCCCCACAAAAAAAAGACAAGAGGAGTGAGGTCTGGTGGTCTTGCTGGTCATTCTATTACCCGTCTTTTTCCGATCTACTTATTATGAAAAATGTCCAAATAACGCCGAACGGAGGCAGCATATTGCGGTGGAGTTCCATCCTGTTGATACTAATTCATCTCTAAATTGGTCCGCCAGAGCTGGGCGAAGCGTTTCATGAAGAAACGGTAGATATATTTCTGCATTAAGATTATCAGGAAAGAACATTGGTCCTATGATCCTAAAAACAGTTTTTAGGGTCTTATTCTCAGATGAGATAGAAATACATGAAACAAAACACATCCTTGTATTCCTTTCTTTATGAGCTTTCCAATGATGTGTCGGTTGACATATCTTCCCATTTGAAAAAAAAAAACTTAAGGGTGGTTACAGCCCCCTGAGTAAAAACAAATGAAAGCTGATCAGGCTAAAAAGTGGCAATTCAAAAACAAAAATCGACCTGTTTCAGGAATTTTTCGCAAAATCAATTGCAATGAAGATACTGAATTTATTCCAGTTAAACTTTCCACCCTGTATATATGGTAATAAGCTTTCTTTATTTTAAGCATATTCCACGATTAGATTAAAGTTAAAAATTCACTCTATGAAATCTATGAATTCGATTCAATTGTCCTGAAATCTTGTGAAATTTTTGAAAGCTCATGAATCACATAAAATTACATGAAATCCGAACGAAATCTTATGAAATCCAAACGAAATCCCATGAAATCCAAACGAAATCCCATGAAATCCAATGACATATGAAATCTGTGGGACATACTCCCAATTTATTTTCTCGGCATGGTTAATAACAGTGAAATGCACCACTAAGTGTTACTATCAAATCTACCGTAGTAGCATCGTCAGGACCACTTAAAAATCACTGAAAGACTGAATAATCTTTTAGGCGCCCACAATTCCATATTTTTTTCACAACAGTGTAGGACAACATGTGTAAGTAATAAACGCTGCAGGGGGCCTTCAACCCCAATCGAACGTCCATCCCAACCGATATTTTACAAGCGCACGTTATACTTGCTTTGACGGTACGACCTAGCTTTCATTTGTATACGTTTATCTCACTTCGAACTTTGTTAACTCTCTCTTGAAAATATTTCCTTGCTCCGACATTACCCCCTTAAGCACTTCTGATATGTTGGAAAGCCTGCCGAATATTGATGAAATTATAAATTTTGAAGATAAAACAGTAAATCTGCGGAAAAGTCTTGATCATATTTTGGACAATGGTGGTTTGCGAGGGGCTGTTAACTTGGAAAAAAATTGTACAACTAATTCCACATGGAATTAATTCACAGTAATCACGAACAATTCCGGTAATTCCGATTCGAGGAATTAATTCGCATGTAATCGTGGTAATCGCAGTAATTCGTAGGTAATTCCAATAATCAGGAAATAATTCCCACAAAAAGTAACTAATTCCCGTAATCAAAAGGTAATTCCGGTAATTCCAACAAAAGATGAAGCACTTAATTCAATTCCCATGTTGGAATTACGAAGTATTAAGTATTAAAAACGTTTATTTAATTCATTGCATCTATCTTCGTTTACATTATTCAGGCGCGGTTTTTGAAGAAAAAAAAGTATGAATAATAAAACTGGTAATAAAATAACAAATTAGGTTGGCACTACCAAATTTTGACAATTTGATTTTGTGTTAATGATTTTCGAAATGTCTACCCCAATTGTCCAGCAGATTATCAAAAATTAGTCCAACAAATTTATAAATGCGTGGCAAGATATCGTGATGTTGGGACTGTTGGTCGAAAAGCGGGTAGCGGAGCGCCCAAAAAAAGAACTCCTGAAATTGTGGCAGATGTTGCAACAGTAATGGAAGCGTTTCCCAAGAAACCTCTCCTCAGGTTAGCACAAGCGATGGACCTCTCATATGGAACTTGTCAAAAAATATTAAAACAAGATTTAAATCTTCATCCCTATAAAATTACCGTCGTGCAAGAGTTGTTTCCACGAGATTTTCCTGCACGAATAATATACTGTATATATACTGAAAATTGGTGTTTGGCTGGCGGTCTCTCGAAGACGTATAGTTGGACCTGTTTTTTTTTTTTGAAGGAACGGTAAATGCCGAGAGTTATCGCACTAATTTACTCGAACCTTTTTTCCAAAACCTTCATGATGGCGAACTTCTACATGGGTACTTCCAGCAGGATAATGCACCAGCTTACAGGACAAGGGAAACTATGGACCGAATTCACGAGTTTTATGATGATCGAGTCATTCAATTTCCGCCTCGAAGTCCGGACCTGGCAGTTCTAGATTATTTCATATTCTCGTATCTCAAAAAGACCGTATTGTATACAGGGTGATTCCTAAATGGCGCATATGGTGTATACAGCGTTGTAGTGGACGCTGGAAAGAATAGGAAATTCAAAACCAAAATGAAATAGGCAATTTTAAATGAAAAACATTTTTTTAGACGTAAATTAAAAGAATTCTGCCCTGTATTATCACGTAATTAGGAACGTTTAGCAATATTAATAACAACGCGTCCAAGTTTTTTTTTAACAATGCGATTTAAATCCGTTTTTAAATAATACATTTTGTAAATCTAACAATACCTTCCAATCTGGCACCACTGCTACTACTGTGTAGGTTGTTATAGTTATGTATTGACAAAAAGCTGGTGTCAAAAATAAATTGCAAAAGTCAAAAAGAACACAAATGGAATACGAATTTGAGGAATACTTAAATATGTATGTTGTTGTGTCTTGGGGCGCAACTAATGGTGTGGCGGCTGAAGCTGCAAGACTATAAATGTAAGGCGATTTCCGCAGCGTCGACACCCAGTTGGAAATGTCATCCGAAGAGTAGAACAGCGACTTCCAGAAACCGGCCAATTGATGCCAATTAACATTAACGGTGGGCCTCCTCGCTACGTCCGAACACCAGAATTTGACGAAAACATTCTTGTGGCAATCAAAGAAGCTCCTGGACGAAGTATTAGAGGGCCATCACGCAAATTTGACGTTAGTTCTAGCAGAATCCACCGAATACTGCACGAATAACGAGTATATCCTTACCGCTACGTCAAAATACAAGCACTATTGCCTCAAGATTTCCCAGCCAGAAAACAATATTGCCAATGGTTGATGCAAATGCAGAACTTTGCTGAAAGTGTTTTGTAGAAGGATTAATCTGTTTTTACTCGCGATGGCATTTTCAATACAAAAAATAATCATGTTTGGGCTATAAAGAATCCAACTTTGAGAAGACCCCATACTCATCAAAGGCGAGCTGGAATTGAGGGATCCAATTTAATAGGTCCTTTTATTTTATCAAATAGATTCTCTGCGGATAATTTTTTGCACTTTTTACAAGTAGACTTGTGCAATTAACTTGATGGGGTACATGGAACAATGTGGTTGCAAATGGATGGAGCCTCTTCTCACTTTGCTAAAGTAGTGCAAGACACCAGTGCAAACCTACCCAAACCAATGGATCAGTAGAGAGGGTCTCCAGATCTTACACACCTTGGGATGTTTTTCTCTGATGTTATTTAAAAGCTCTTGTTTATACAACTCCCATCGCAGATGTTGCTGAATCTGGACGAAGAATTGATGAAGCGGTAGCCACGATAGACGCTCCAATGTTACAAAGATTTCAAACGAACATTCTAGAAAGAGCAGAGTTGTGTGCAAATATTAATGGAGGACATTTTGAACATTCACTCAAATCGTTTAAATAGAAATTTAATTGTTTTGGTTGTTTAATTGTTTTTTAATTACATTTTCTTATTATTTTGCTACTACTATTATTTTGTTATTATACTGTTAACTTACGAGGATTTTTACAACTGGTAAATGAAAAAATGAAAAATTGCTTACACCAATAACTCTTGATCTCATCCAAGTTTACTTTTACTACATGTAACCATAGAAACGACTTACAATAATGATCTGAAAATAATGTTTGTTCTACTATCTACGAGTCAAACAGTGTTGCCATTTTCCTTTTTAGAAAACCGCTAATAACTTTGGGAAAAAAGAAATATAAATAAACGGACAGTGTTTTTGGCATTATTTATTTACAAGGAACCTTGCGCCTCTATTCCCATGTGACAATTAGGAATTACCCTGTATAGTTGTACTATTAGATGTTGGAAAATGCATTTGAAAATATGAAACCGAGAGTTAACAGCTGCATTGAAGTTGGGAAAGAACACTTTGAACATTTGCTGTAATTGACTGCGCAAGTGTGAAGTCGCGGCGGAAGGTGGGTCATAGTGCTTGAATTATTATTTTATATGAGTAGCCTAACCATAAGTAGAAATAAACGCTAATATTCATTGCTTTTATTTGAAGAAAACATGATCCAAAGTTTAGACCTTGAGTCCTATATATTTTGGTAAGGGGGCTCCTAGATATTTTTTATTAATTTTCTTCTTACTTCTGGGATGATGCGCTACAACGTTCCGAACTCGGAATACGCTAATTTTGCGACACCGTGTATAATGTAATATGTGTTACAAATACATTATAGATATTTATGTACCAAGGGCATAATGAAGATGTTTATATTCGAGGGCAACAGTTTACAAATTTGAGGGCCTCCGGCCCGAGATTTTGTAAATTGCCCGAGATTTATAAACATCAAGTTATGCCCGTGGTGCATACAACGTTTTATATTTCACTGCATTTGAATTCGTGAACATTTAAAAATATATAAATTTTCAATTTGATTTTGCTAAATTCCCTAGTTTGCGGTGGCTTGTATCTATTTGGAAGCTCCCGTGAAACTGAAATAGAATTTTCGGTAAAACTGATGGCTTCAACCTGAATGTTTTTTTATTTAAACATAGTATAGATTTAATAAATTGTCCAATTAGTGGATCTTCATTTACAAAATGTACTTTTAACTTTAAATAAATAATAATAATAACATGGTTACATTTTTTGAGGGCATAATAAGCGGGCATTATGATTTATAGGCCCTAGGGCATTATAGCCTACTTAATATATCTCGTTGTCAAGGTATAAAAACAAATAATGATTCAGTGAAATATAAAATAATAAATAGTCTGTGGTCAAACAGTCGCACAGAGCACTGAATGAGTTTCGAGTTGTTAATTTTGTGATTTCAAATGTTCCTTTTTCATATGTATTGCAGGGAATTAGGGCAAACAACACACAAAATTAAAAAAATATAATTATATGTCATGATTATAGATGTGTCTACTATTTGAAAAAAGAACCCCAATAACGTTCAGGCTTACAAATTTAATTAATTACGATCGGATTTTGACCACTGGGCGACCACTAGTAGTAATAAAACCTGGATGTAATTCAAATAATTCCAGAATAATTCCATATTACTTGAAGGTAATTCCAGTAATTCCAGGGTAATTCCGGGAATTCCAGTAATTCATGAGTACTTCCGGTAATCAAGAGTACTTCCATCATTTTGAGTACTTGAAATAATTCCATGTAATTCCAAACTAATTCCGGTAATTCCGATAGTACTCGGAATTAATTCTCGCAAGATGTACAACTAATTCCATGGTTTGTTTGATGGCAATTTGTCTATTACTGATGGGAATTTAGGAGATCACAACTACAATATTCAACATACTTCCCATTTTGTGCTATCTTACTTAGCTTGATATGTTGCGAGAAAAGCGAGTAGATTATCGAAATGTGAAAATTGTTTGCAAGCTTTAAAAAGTACAGAGTGCCAGGGCAATCAATTAATAACTTTCTTAAGTAAATGGTTTCTCATATACTCCTCAAACTCATTACAATTATTAAAACAAAGCAATTATTCGGTTTTATCTTAATACGAATGCCTTTTATTTGTAAAAGATTTAATTGTATTGATAAGAATAATGTGGAGAAAACAAGATGTTTAAGAAAACAATATAAATTATAAAAAGTGCGTGTTATTTTTCAACATAAGACCTACACCATATCCTAGACGACATACTACGTGAGTTTTATCAGATTTTATACTATTTTTCATTTAAATATAATAATATTTATGTGTTTTCAAATTTCAATAACCGGCTAAACAATTTTGTTTTGGAAATTTGTTCATCAACTTCACTAAGTACTCAGTCTTATTTTATAGCAACATTTTCTTATGGCATTAAAAAATGATGGAAGCACTCAAATCTCGAGATTTTTATTCTTCAAATAAAATCTACAAATCTGATTTGTTCAATCAATTTATTTGATGAAGAATTATTTATTTACTGTTGGTGAAATCGATCCTATGAAAAAGTTTTTTAGGTGCGCGTCTTTTTTCCGGAAATGCACATTAAAAGACATTACATACAAATAGGTAGGTACTTGGTATTTGCTTTCAATTTATACATTGTAGGCTATGATTTCATTGACTTGGAACTTTTCACGTATACTTTAAACATGTATACTACACTAGTTTTTTAACAAATGTTTATTGAATTCACCGTATTAATTCTAATTTCAAGAAAATAAAAATTAATTTTCACGAACGTATTATTACGAGATGAACAAAAATAGCAGTGCTTCGCACACTTGCGCCCCTTCTGGAGAAACTTGGAACTTGAATTACGCTCGCGAAACTGATCATTTTCACTGCATTGCGTTTCGCCTCCTTCTTATAGTCCTCCGTATATCTACCTCTACTCTGCTTCGATACGGCCATCACGGCCATTTAGCATGTATTCCGCTCACTGATTTTCCCATTAGAAAAAAATAGTTCGTGAAGTGGAGCCTCCAAGTGACAAATTTGTGAATTAAACTGATGACCAACCGCCAGCTGTCAGATTTGTATTTTGTGGTTATGTTAATAATAGGTTTGTTCGGTTTGTTCCAAGTTTGTTCCTACTACCAGAGAGTAGGTAAACAATAGAGGAACCATACAATGATGAAAGTCGTGTCACGAAAATGATTTTCACTCCCAGATTGCGTAACGAATTTTATCCGATTTGGTCGCCTCCTGCCATCTGTGAATCACAATTATAACTGTTTTTTACTCAGCGCCTTCTGGTGGTCGGAAACATAAGCTTAGCGGTTATAATGTTTGTGTTCAGATATGTGTAAACACAGGAGTTCCGATAACAAAACGATTGTTACCACAAAAGAACGAATGGCTTTCTAGAATTACGTTGCGCTGCAGGTCCAGATATAAACAATAACAAAAATTATACGACCACAACTAAGCAACTGAACTTTTAAAAGACTTGGAGCTGCATTTTTTAAGGTACTTTTAGACGGTCAGTTCAGTTTTCCGTTCAGTTTCAGCGCACTAGTATCGAAATATATTATGTATTATTGAACATTTACTACTTTTACCGAACGTTTATTTTTTTTGTCGAACGTTTATTCCTTTTTTATTGCTCATGCAGAAAAATAGTATCTTTGCAACCTTTGTTCCGGTTGAAAATGTACGAATAAATTGTTAGATTATATTAAAAACAATAAGTATAATTAATAGTACAACGTGACCCGACAAATCAAATATCAATCGAAATGCTCCGTCGGGCGTCAGTGTCGTACTGCTCCTGCAGCAGCGGAACGAGTCGACCCGTGGGCTTTCCAAGCTTTCCAGGATCTGGATTGCGTACAAAAAGTAACTGTTTGTCCATTTTATAACAAATTCAGATAAACAAACTGCTGAAATTAAATATAGTATATTGTGCAACTACAATCGACAACGCCGCACGAGTTGCAGATACTATTTTTTATTGTGAATGCGGAATAAATATGTGATTTGATGTGATATGATTTGAGGAATATGTCCTGTGAATTTTTAGCAAAATTGATTGAATTGTATTATAGATTATTTCATTCATCATCGTTTACAACCCATCTGGGACTTAAAAATTTTTGGATTATAGTGATAATTCGATAATCCTCAATGTTCCTTTTTCAAATGTTTTTATTGTTTATTTCATCAAAACTAAACCGGTGAAATTCAATAAAAGTCAAGTCCGCAATCAAAACTAAATTGATTTTTGGCGTGTGCAAGTAAAACCGCGCGGGGATAATTTACTGTGTGTGCAGGCAAGTCGTTGCATATTTCATTTCGATTCATTAGCGGCATGTTCAATGTTAATAATTAACAACAATATTTAATTATTAATAATTATAAATTAATGAAATTTATTGAATTATTTTCAGTGCGGATTACAACGAAGATCAACTTCAACTTTGGTTGCATATTACAAAAGAAATATTTTTTAAGTGTGCCTCTCCCTACTCCAAAATAGGTTCAAAGTCGAAAAATTCTAACTTTTATCGGTTCTTCGTTTATTACTATAAAACTATGTGTCCTCCGTAAAAAATTAAAGCTGATAAAATTTCCTACAAAAATAACCCCTTAAAAAGATACTGGGTTGAATAGTTCTCGAGATATGTGCCAATGAGAATCTAGTCCAAGCAAATTAGACTTTTTAGAAGAAATAATTTATAAAGTTTAGAAAATTTGGTTGTGAACTCCCAGTAGGCATCCAAATAAAAATCCGAACCTTGCCTTTTTCTCGTAAACGGTAACTCCGATGAGAAAAGGTTATAAATAAGACTTATGTTCTACATTAAATTCTGCATAAAATTGATCTCATGAAGTTTTTGCCTATCTCCCACCCACCATCCCACCAAATTTTATTTCTGTCCGACCTTTTGCGATCAAAAACACAAAAACCCCCCATTGCGTGGACTAATATGAAACTGACTGAAGTAACTTTTTATGTAATTAAATAAAGTGGCGGACAAATTTTCAAGGAACTGTTGTTGAACTCTTGTATCGAACATAAATGCGAAACTGGCGAAACTGAGAGAGCTCAACTAAACACACAAAACAAAATTTATGATTAGCACTCTGCGTTCCGAGAAATGAATGAGCGTCTCAAATTAGGTACCGCCATGCCTAAATGCGTTTGAACCTTGCTAGTAGAAACGAAACAGATCGAAGATGCCTGCCGAAAAATTAAAGACCCAAAGAAAAAGGAGTACAGGTAGTACATTCAAATAAAAGGGAAGTACATTTGTAGTACATTTCCTCCGGAGTACAGGTCATAAAATAAAAGTACAAAACTTCTAAAAGGAGTACGTGTGGTCAGCTTTATTTGTTATTAAAAATGCTGTAAAAATTAGACTGTACAAAAAATTATCGTACCACGAGCATATTTATGTTAGTCCCCCGGACGGCTACCTTCCGTTCTCCATTGTAATAGCATGAAAGCAATGGCATATAATCGTGTACTCGCCGTCTTACACTGCCCGAAAACCGTGGCATCGCGTTGATGCAACCCGGGGCTCAATGTGTTAACAAAAAAAAATTTCAACAACGTAATAAAATCAAGATACATTTTGGAATTAAGCAGTAATTGAGAAGTAGGTACACATTTTTCGGCTACAACTGACAACATTAAAAGTTATCGAAATGCATATCAGATTACTTTCTTTGCGTAGACCACGTAATCAATTGTATTGTATCTCTGTATTGTATTACAAATTGCGATAGGTTAGTAATCGGAAAAAAGGATTACAGAACGCTGTATAACTGCTCAATCTAAATCATCGCTTATGTTTCTCACTCACAGAGAGCAGCATGTGCTGAACGACTTTTACATTACACGCTTAAAGGTGGCTGATGGTTCCTCTATTCTATTAAATCCTCTTGGCTACTACATACTACAACTACAGTCTGAATCAGTTCAGAACTGTACTGCGTTTGCGCGAAAGAAAATTATCGTTCCAACTAACAATGAACAATGAATTGCGATGTATTTATTGGATACCCTGGTTCAGTTCATGATAGTAGAGTTGTTCGAAATCCTCCTCTCTACAACTCACTACAACAAAAATGTAGACACAGTTTTGGGGATATTGGCTATCCTTTCAAACGTCACTTATTAACATCATTTAAAGATAGAGGAAATCTGACTCCACGTCAAACAAACTACAATAGAAAACTGGCAGCACCGCTATAAAATTGAACACTGTTTTGGCATCCTAAAACAAAAGTTTCGACAATTGTATCACTTAATGTTGAAAGACGTACCGCTAATTGTTCATTTTATAAGAGCATGTTGTGTGTTACATAACATGGCTTTGTCTGATGATTTTATTTTTAACGAAGAGAATGTTATCGAAAACGAAATTCCGAATCAACAAGACGAAGAAGTGATAGAAGAAGATGATGATGCGAGAAGATTGCGGGATGGAATAACAATGTTATTACAAATGTGAAATAAATTTTCAACCAACAAAAAAAGTTTGTATGTAAACATTTTATTTTAATAATGAAACAATAGAAAACTGGCAGCAAACCGCTATAAAATTGAACACTGTTTTGGCATCCTAAAACTAAATTTTCGGCAATTGTATCACTTAAAGTTGAAATAAATAATAAAACAAAACATATTTCTTTGTAGTAAAAATAAATTAATCTTAATTTTAGGTTAGGCATGTTTATATTCGCACGAGCATTTATGCTCCTTGAGAATTCTATTTCTCTCTTCAATTAATTCATTTCTTTTAATTAGTTGTTAACTTTGCTTTTTCAAGTTCAAGCTTCTTTTCTTGGTACTTTAACCTATCCATTTAAATATTTTCCAGTACACTGGATCTGTTTTTAGTAGTCCTTTGCCTCTGAATTTGTAATCTACTTTCAGTTAAAATTTAAATATATCTAAGTCGAACTCCACAAACTTTAATGAGCGTAAAATTACAAATGGAACATGTTTCGGCAGAACACTACTGCCATCATCAGCCCTAATTTAACAAGAGATTAATGATACAATTGATGAATTACAAGAGGGGTTCTTACCTTAAAGAATTTTAAAAAATTATGACTGACGTTATTTTGAATTAAATATGACGTTTTGAAAAGGTTCTTTTTCTTTTAATGGCTGATGATGGCAGTAGTGTTCTGCCGAAACTATGGCCCCTAGCCGAAACATGTTCCATTTGTAATTTTACGCTCATTAAAGTTTGTGGAGTTCGACTTAGATATATTTAAATTTTAATTTAAATTTACTCCACCTGGATTTAACAACATTCTTCTGGTTTATCTACTTTCAGTTTTTTTTTTTTATTGGGATGCTAGGTCTTAGTTGCTCTACACAGTTTGAATCATTGGCATTACTAAGAATTTCTTGTTCACTAGAGACAGAGTTATTACTTAGAAGCAGTTGTGGGTGGATGGCTTTTTTCTTACTCCCCAAAATCGTTTCCATTTCTTCTGAAAAATCAAAACATTTTCTGCCTCGACCTGTAGCATTTTGATCATCAAAATGTTTCTTATAATTCCTTTCCAAAACTTTCCACCTATTTTCACAATGGTTTGGATTTATAACGACACCTAAGTCGGAACTTAACTCTGCAGCAATTAATTGCCACAGCTGCTTCAATGTTTTAATTTGTAAAGTTCCTACTTTCTTTCTATATTTGCTGTATTTGTCTAACAATATTTTCGTAGTATTTGCACTCCATACAAACACTGGTGCCGGTGATGTTGCAGGCGTAACGAGTTATTAGACAAAAATATTATTTGGGACGTTACTGTTATTGATGATAAAAAGGCGTTCCAACATATTTCCATAATTTTGAATTGTTCATTATCACGCATGCGTACTACTCAATCCTAAATCAAATTGGAACCGATTCGGGACCGTACACACCGGGCCAACGAACGCCAACGAAGGGGTTCGTTCGCCGATTTTGTTTTGGTGTGGACGGTTTAGCGAAGGCCAACGAACGTTCGTTCGCCGATTTTAGTTTTGGTGTGGACGGTTTAGCGAAGGCCAACGAAGATTTTTTCAGATTCGTTGGCGTTCGATGGCCATCCGTGTCGGTGTCGGTAACATCAAAGGAACTGGAGAGAATCGACGAATGCAGTGTGGACGGTACCAGCCATGGTAGCAGCCACGAATTAAGGAATTTAGTTTTGCGCCCGTGTCTGCAGTAAAAGCACGTGTTTTTGGTTTTGATTTCATCTTTTAATTTTTTAAAGTTTAAACATATTCAATTCAATAACTCCACAAACTTTAATAAACGTAAAATTACAATTGGAACATGTTTTGGGAGAAAACTACCCCCATCATCAGCCCTAATTTTACAAGAAATTAATAATACAATTGATGAATTAGGGGTTCTTACCTTAAATAATGTTTATTATGATTATTATAATCCCATTTTTTAAGCTTTTTTTTTTTATAAATGCATTAATGAAAGCAATTTTATTGTAATCGCAACAAGGTTATCTTAACAATTACAAATATGATCTCTCTGACTGAAAGGCACATCTGTAGATGTTCAACAAGAGTAACAAAGTGATATCTTGCAAAATTTCTTTTTTGAAAAAAATTTACTTCAAAAAATTAAATTTTTATTCCTTGAAAAAATACTATTTCACTACGAATCCGTGGTGAAATGGTGCAGATTAGTCCCGAAGTGATTGAACGAAGTGTTCAAAGCGTTAAAACACGTCTGGGAATGTGTTAAACAGTTGGGGGGTGGAAATTTGAGCACTTGCGTTAAATTTTATTCAATGGTTTTTTTTATTTTTCGTTGTTTACTTTCCAGATTTATTATTTTTCAATTTTTTGTAAGGAATACAAATTTTATTCTTGATGTAAAACGCAATTTAAAAAAAAAGTCATGCAAAGTATCAATGTTTTACTCTTTTTGAATAAAGATTTGAAAAGTATAATAAAACCCAAAAAAAAGTTGAGGGTTGCCACTTAAAAAAATTGATGCCGGTGTCATAGTTCAAAAACAGATAACGTCATCAACAAAAAATATATGTCAAAAGATGGCAATTTAAAAACAAAATTAGTTTTAAACTAAACAACTCCAATTTTTTTTTGGTATCTGAGTATTTCACCGGTCTCCATGAAAACTTTTCTTTTGCTTCGGTTATTTTTTTGTTGACTAACCGACCTTTCAGCAATGTTGCAAAATCAAAGAAGTTTTCGCGTATCATTTCAACAACTGTAAATTTTGTACCCTTATTTCCAGCAAGTGGAACTAAATTCTACCAATCTCGAGGAAGGTGTATGTTAGTTAAATGGAGCTTTTTTACCTGCGGTAAAATGTAACAATTTAACAGTTACAATTTAACTTATGCCTCTTTGTTAGATCGAACTTTTGCACAAATTTTTGCATAACTGCAGTTATGCCTTTATGTCGGATGTGTAAATTAGAAAATATTATTGATAACTTAAGATGAACCTTTTTGCAAGATTTTTCTTTTTTATAAAATTTTGGTAAGTCGATTTATAACTTCTATAACTATGTCAGAAATAAAACCTTATTAATTTTCGTTTAGATATGCTTTTATTTTAACAAATACATATCTTCGTTATTTGAAGGAATTCAGATAAACCCATTTGTCAGTTAATGCAGCTTGAAAAATGCTATCCATTGGTATATACAGAGTGTTTCGTAAGTGAACGGCAATGCTTAATACGCTAACTCGTAGAAGCAAAAGAAACGTTATTCTGCAGTTTTTAAAGTAAAACTTCTTTACGGACACGTGACTTGGGGAGTAAGCTGGTGAATGCGTGACGAGAGTGTTACGAAAAGTGTGATCGGTCGAAGCGAACGGAACGATTTTACAATAATTAATTCATAGATTTTTTTTTGCCTTATCGTTGATATTCATAATGTCGGAGATTGTCATTTACTTATGAAAGACCCTGTATAATTCATTTATCATAACTCAATAAAAATTGAGTTTTGCTCTTTTGACTTTCTGCCACAGAATAAATATTCGACTGTGGACACTTAACACGCAAGAACAACACTAAAAAACAAAAAACAAAATTTCTAACACTACGACGCACCACTGAAAAAAATTAAACTTTTAAAAATAATGTGTCTCCACTTGTTCGGCCCTCTTGCAAATTCATTTAATTCGCCCCTGCATCACATCGATGCAGACGCACCTGCATCTAAGAATACCCGTTTTTTGCGACGCAAAACCAGTTTCGTATTCAGATGTTCTTCAATTATCAGGCCATCACAAATTGACCGGTCGAGTCTGTTGAAAGTGTGCGGTGCGACAGGTGCGAGAGGTCTTTAAAAAAGAAAACAAAACAAATCTTACCCATAGTGTACGTTTCTTCGAAGGCCAACGAAGATTCTGTAGCCATCGCCGAATTTCATTCCTTGGCGTTCGTTGGCGTTCGTTGGCCCGGTGTGTACATTGAACACTTGATTCGTAGTGAAATAGTATTTTTTCAAGGAATAAAAATTTAATTTTTTGAAGTAAATTTTTTTCAAAAAAGAAATTATGCAAGATATCACTTTGTTACTCTTGTTAAGATAACCTTGTTGCGATTACAATAAAATTGCTTTCATTAATGCATTTATAAAAAAAGCTTAAAAAATGGGATTATAATAATCATAATAAACATTCTTTAAGGTAAGAACCCCTAATTCATCAATTGTATTATTAATTTCTTGTAAAATTAGGGCTGATGATGGGGGTAGTTTTCTCCCAAAAGATGTTCCAATTGTAATTTTATGTTTATTAAAGTTTGTGGAGCTCGACTTGAATATGTTTAAACTTTAAAAAATTAAAAGATGAAATCAAAACTAAAAACACGTGCTTTTACTGCAGACACGGGCGCAAAATTAAATTCGTTAATTCGTGGCTGCTACCAAGGCTGGTACCGTCCACACTGCATTCGTCGATTCTCTCCAGTTCCTTTGATGTTACCGACACCGACACGGATGGCCATCGAACGCTAACGAATCTGAAAAAATCTTCGTTGGCCTTCGCTAAACCGTCCACACCAAAACTAAAATCGGCGAATGAACGTTCGTTGGCCTTCGCTAAACCGTCCACACCAAAACAAAATCGGCGAACGAACCCCTTCGTTGGCGTTCGTTGGCCCGGTGTGTACGCAACTTTAAAGGCTGCGTTTTTGTCTAAAATGGCGGGAGATTAATACCCAAATCACACTTTTATACAAATTTAAAAATTTAAACATTTTAAACGAAAATTGATTTATCAGGCACGTTGTAAATATTTATTGTGAGACACCTTTTCAACCGTTATGTCCAAATTTAGCCAAATTACCAAAAAAAAAAAAGTTGCAAAAATCTTGGATCAGCTTTGGCGATAATTTTATACAAGTTCGATGGAGTATGAAATTATAAAGTGAATCCGAAATTGTAAGGAGGAAATAAGTTTTGGTTTTGACAAAATAGCCAAAATAAAACAGTACTTGACAGCTCCGACATCTTGCTTATTTTAGTTGAGCCTGTTGGTCACCATATTATGTGGTGGCGCTGTATAACAATTTGGCGGAAAATTTGTACAAATTCAAAGATTTACACACTTAAATAAAATTTAAATGCAAACGTTTGGATGGATGGATGTTCGTTGCTCAATCACACCAGACCGGCTGAACAGATCTGGATGAAATTTGGCACAGATTATAATCTGGAATAACACATAGGCTACTTTTGACCCCGGAAAAATGTACGGTTCCCGTGGGATAGATTTGTTACAAGCTTTTATTTAACTTGCCTTGTTGGTATGTTAGTATGTGAGGGTCAAATCTTGCAAGCTAAATTAGAACCACTTCTTGAGATCCGATTGAGCTGATATTTTGGATACGCTTTTAGTTCTGGTGACAATACAATAAACAGTACTCAATATTGTAATACTCTCAAAATGGCCGTCGCCACAAGATGGCGGATGATGTATTTTTAGTCAACCACATTAATATGGGTATCAAATGAAAGGGTTTGAAGAGTAGAAAACGAATTTAATATGGCCGCTGCTCCAAAAGGGCGGATTATATTTTCTTTTCAACCCCTTTCATATGGGTGTCAAATGAAAGGGGTTAAAGAGTAGAAAACGATACAACTAGTCACATCACACTAAATTCAATATGACCGCCGCTCCAAGATGGCGGATTACATTTTTTTTTCAACCCCCTTAATATGGGTGTGAAATGAAAGGGGTTAAAGAGTATAAAACGATAAAGTTAATGACATCACACTAAATTCAATATGGCCGCCGCTCTAAAATGGCGGATTACATTTTCTTTTAAACCCCTTAATATGGGTATCAAGTAAAAGGGCCTGAAGAGTAGAAAACGAATTCAATATAGCCGCTGCTTCAAAATGGCGGATTACATTTTCTTTTGAACCCTTTTAATATGGGTGTCAAATGAAAGGGGTTAAAGAGTAGAAAACGATACAGCTAGTTACATCACACTAAATTCAATATGATCGCCGCTCCAAAATGGCGGATTACATTTTCTTTTAAAACCCCTTATATGGGTATCAAGTGAAAGGGCTTGAAGAGTATAAAACGATAAAGTTAAAGACATCACACTAAATTCAATATGGCCGCCGCTCTAAAATGGCGGATTACATTTTCTTTTAAACCCCCTTAATATGGGTATCAAGTGAAAGGGCTTGAAGAGTAGAAAACGAATTCAATATGGTCGCTGCTCCAAAATGGCGGATTACATTTTCTTTTCAACCCCCTTAATATGGGTGTCAAATGAAAGGGCTTGAAGAGTATAAAACGATAAAGTTAATGACATCACACTAAATTCAATATGGCCGCAACTCTAAAATGGCGGATTACATTTTCTTTTAAACCCCTTAATATGGGTATCAAGTGAAAGGGCCTGAAGAGTAGAAAACGAATTCAATATAGCCGCTGCTCCAAAATGGCGGATTACATTTTCTTTTCAACCCCCTTAATATGGGTGTCAAATGAAAAGGCTTGAAGAGTATAAAACGATAAAGTTAATGACATCACACTAAATTCAATATGGCCGCCGCTCTAAAATGGCGGGTTACATTTTCTTTTAAACCCCTTAATATGGGTATCAAGTGAAAGGGCCTGAAGAGTAGAAAACGAATTCAATATAGCCGCTGCTCCAAAATGGCGGATTACATTTTCTTTTGAACCCTTTTAATATGGGTGTCAAATAAAAGGGGTTAAAGAGTAGAAAACGATACAGCTAGTCACATCACACTAAATTCAATATGACCGCCGCTCCAAGATCGCGGATTACATTTTTTTTTCAACCCCCTTAATATGGGTGTCAAATGAAAGGGTTTGAAGAGTAGAAAACAAATTTAATATGGCCGCTGCTCCAAAATGGCGGATTATATTTTCTTTTCAACCCCTTTAATATGGGTGTCAAATGAAAGGGGTTAAAGAGTAGAAAACGATACAACTAGTCACATCACTCTAAATTCAATATGACCGCCGCTCCAAGATGGCGGATTACATTTTTTTTTCAACCCTTAATATGGGTGTGAAATGAAAGGGGTTAAAGAGTATAAAACGATAAAGTTAATGACATCACACTAAATTCAATATGGCCGCCGCTCTAAAATGGCGGATTACATTTTCCTTTAAACCCCCTTAATATGGGTATCAAGTGAAAGGGCTTGAAGAGTAGAAAACGAATTCAATATGGTCGCTGCTCCAAGATCGCGGATTACATTTTTTTTTCAACCCCCTTAATATGGGTGTCAAATGAAAGGGCTTGAAGAGTATAAAACGATAAAGTTAATGACATCACACTAAATTCAATATGGCCGCCGCTCTAAAATGGCGGATTACATTTTCTTTTAAACCCCTTAATATGGGTATCAAGTGAAAGGGCCTGAAGAGTAGAAAACGAATTCAATATAGCCGCTGCTCCAAAATGGCGGATTACATTTTCTTTTGAACCCTTTTAATATGGGTGTCAAATAAAAGGGGTTAAAGAGTAGAAAACGATACAGCTAGTCACATCACACTAAATTCAATATGACCGCCGCTCCAAGATCGCGGATTACATTTTTTTTTCAACCCCCTTAATATGGGTGTCAAATGAAAGGGTTTGAAGAGTAGAAAACGAATTTAATATGGCCGCTGCTCCAAAATGGCGGATTATATTTTCTTTTCAACCCCTTTAATATGGGTGTCAAATGAAAGGGGTTAAAGAGTAGAAAACGATACAACTAGTCACATCACTCTAAATTCAATATGACCGCCGCTCCAAGATGGCGGATTACATTTTTTTTTCAACCCTTAATATGGGTGTGAAATGAAAGGGGTTAAAGAGTATAAAACGATAAAGTTAATGACATCACACTAAATTCAATATGGCCGCCGCTCTAAAATGGCGGATTACATTTTCCTTTAAACCCCCTTAATATGGGTATCAAGTGAAAGGGCTTGAAGAGTAGAAAACGAATTCAATATGGTCGCTGCTCCAAGATCGCGGATTACATTTTTTTTTCAACCCCCTTAATATGGGTGTCAAATGAAAGGGCTTGAAGAGTATAAAACGATAAAGTTAATGACATCACACTAAATTCAATATGGCCGCCGCTCTAAAATGGCGGATTACATTTTCTTTTAAACCCCTTAATATGGGTATCAAGTGAAAGGGCCTGAAGAGTAGAAAACGAATTCAATATAGCCGCTGCTCCAAAATGGCGGATTACATTTTCTTTTGAACCCTTTTAATATGGGTGTCAAATAAAAGGGGTTAAAGAGTAGAAAACGATACAGCTAGTCACATCACACTAAATTCAATATGACCGCCGCTCCAAGATCGCGGATTACATTTTTTTTTCAACCCCCTTAATATGGGTGTCAAATGAAAGGGTTTGAAGAGTAGAAAACGAATTTAATATGGCCGCTGCTCCAAAATGGCGAATTATATTTTCTTTTCAACCCCTTTAATATGGGTGTCAAATGAAAGGGGTTAAAGAGTAGAAAACGATACAACTAGTCACATCACTCTAAATTCAATATGACCGCCGCTCCAAGATGGCGGATTACATTTTTTTTTCAACCCTTAATATGGGTGTGAAATGAAAGGGGTTAAAGAGTATAAAACGATAAAGTTAATGACATCACACTAAATTCAATATGGCCGCCGCTCTAAAATGGCGGATTACATTTTCTTTTAAACCCCCTTAATATGGGTATCAAGTGAAAGGGCTTGAAGAGTAGAAAACGAATTCAATATGGTCGCTGCTCCAAGATCGCGGATTACATTTTCTTTTCAACCCCCTTAATATGGGTGTCAAATGAAAGGGCTTGAAGAGTATAAAACGATAAAGTTAATGACATCACACTAAATTCAATATGGCCGCCGCTCTAAAATGGCGGATTACATTTTCTTTTAAACCCCTTAATATGGGTATCAAGTGAAAGGGCCTGAAGAGTAGAAAACGAATTCAATATAGCCGCTGCTCCAAAATGGCGGATTACATTTTCTTTTGAACCCTTTTAATATGGGTGTCAAATAAAAGGGGTTAAAGAGTAGAAAACGATACAGCTAGTCACATCACACTAAATTCAATATGACCGCCGCTCCAAGATCGCGGATTACATTTTTTTTTCAACCCCCTTAATATGGGTGTCAAATGAAAGGGTTTGAAGAGTAGAAAACGAATTTAATATGGCCGCTGCTCCAAAATGGCGGATTATATTTTCTTTTCAACCCCTTTAATATGGGTGTCAAATGAAAGGGGTTAAAGAGTAGAAAACGATACAACTAGTCACATCACTCTAAATTCAATATGACCGCCGCTCCAAGATGGCGGATTACATTTTTTTTTCAACCCTTAATATGGGTGTGAAATGAAAGGGGTTAAAGAGTATAAAACGATAAAGTTAATGACATCACACTAAATTCAATATGGCCGCCGCTCTAAAATGGCGGATTACATTTTCTTTTAAACCCCCTTAATATGGGTATCAAGTGAAAGGGCTTGAAGAGTAGAAAACGAATTCAATATGGTCGCTGCTCCAAGATCGCGGATTACATTTTCTTTTCAACCCCCTTAATATGGGTGTCAAATGAAAGGGCTTGAAGAGTATAAAACGATAAAATTAATGACATCACACTAAATTCAATATGGCCGCCGCTCTAAAATGGCGGATTACATTTTCTTTCAAAACCCCTCAATATGGGTATCAAATGAAAGGGATTGAAGAGTAGAAAACGATAGTTAGTGACATCACACTAAGTTCAATATGGCCACGGAAAAATTCTAAAATGTCGAAAAAAAACAGTAAAAAATATTTTTAAAAACAAGTTTTTATTTAATGCTCTGCAAAGAAGAAAATAAACTTTGAAATAAATCAAACCAAAGCAAACCCATAATTTTGTTACATCATACAATTGCATGTGATATAAAAGCTTGTCGCGAGATATTCGTGTGTAAATTTCTTTTATAATAGATAAATACAATTTCTTCTTAGAATTACTTTCAAGATAATATAAATTCTCGCGACAATAAACTTTTATCTATGTATATCACAATTATGGAATTGTATGATGTAACAAAATTATGGGTTTGATTTGGTTCGATTTATTTCAAAGTTTATTTTCTTCTTTTCAAAGCATTTAAATAAAAGCTTGTTTTTAAAAATATTTTTTTACTATTTTTTTTTTGTTGTCCCCCTCCCAAATGGGCTCCGATGGTAGCTACACCCCCCTCTCCCAAGAGGGCCCCGATGGTAGCTACTGAGAAAGCTTTATTTTAATTTAGGAAAAGTGCTTAATTTGTAGATAGAATAATATACAGGGCGTTTCAATGGAAATGAGCCACCGTCAATAACTTTTAAGGAAAGGATATTTTTATCTCGAGGAGGACATGTTTTAATGCAACAGTAGACACGCTTGGTGCAACCCCATATCTCTGACAGGAGCAACCCCTAATTTTAAATAGGGATTAAGAGATGTCGCTTGAAAGGTCTTTTAATTTTTAACCACATAATAATTTTTTTAATTACATGGTCTACAAGTTAGTAATTAAAAAAAATTACTTGTTTTGTATCTAGGCATACTTGCAAAACTCCTTATCCCACGGTGTAAGATTTTTGTACGGGGTGAGCGCGTAACTCGACACGAACCCGAAAAATGCAATATATAAGTGGGGGGATATTTTAGACCGGGAGGAGATAGTCCAAGCAAATTAGACGAAAAAATGACGAATAGAAGAAATAATTTAGAAGTTTTAAAATGTTGGCTATGAACTCCCAACAGGGGCCGAAATAAAGATCCCCGGGCTTCATCCCCTTTTGCCCAAAAAAAGCGCCCCCAGGAAGGTTTTCCCCATTTTTATCCTAAATGGTAACTACACGCACAATTCTTTTTCAATGTTTCACAGTTATATGAGCATCAGATGCTCGGATCCGACAATCGTATCTGAAACGTTTTTAAAATAAATCCAGCGACTATCAAAATGTTTTGGGTGCATTGCTGGTTGCTGTTAATTTTTTAACTTTACATTAAACGTTTTTTAATACCGTCAAAACTACCTTTAGGTTTGAGGTTTAAATATCTACCACACTTCGTGAATCACCCTCTATATAAAAATACTCCGCATGATGTATTAGAATAAAACAATACATTGGTAAAAATAAACTTGTATTAAAAGTAAATTATACAAAATAAAAAAACAATTTCTACCTAACATATTGTGTACTCTAATTTCTTTCTATTTATATAAATAACATGAAGTAGAAAGTAATGTTAATAAAATTTGTGTTTCATCTATAATACTTATAATAACGATATAAATACGCCAAATATGCAGTGTAGCGAATTATAACCTACTTACAAATATTGGATTTACTTGACTAGTTTCTAGTCAGAATTATTTATATTTTTATGTACACAATTTAACGTACATATTTGGTAACTTCATATACTAAATAATGTATACGACATATTCCAACAAAAATAGAACAAAAAAATCACAACACTGGGTAAAAGAGATGGCAATGTGTAAGGAAATTTATCTAACAATAATAATTATTATCAGTAGCGCCTCTTAATACTTAATACAGTATTATAAATAAAATAATTATTTCACAACCAAAGTTTGAAAAATGACAAATAATTTATTACAATATAAATCTATTACAGTACGATGTCAAGCGTGGGTAGAAATCACAAACTTACAGTATACAATTATTACGATATTTTTTTCTAAATATGTATATATTGGTAAAGGCCTCTAAATTCACAAAAGGCATTATTGGTGAAGATGAGGTATAACGCAGATTTAAATATATCTCGAACAAAATGTAGTACGTTTTTAAATATAAATTGAGATCGCTCACCAAGAGAAAAAAGGAGAGGAAACGTGATGATAATTATGTTGATGTTTAAATTATTTTTATTTGGAAGTTTTCGGAAGATGTCGCTTCATATGTAGGGCAAGATGATCCGACCGGGCAAAAGATCGTTCACAAACGGCACATTTAAAAGGTTTTGCTCCTGTGTGTTTTCTGTAATGTCTTGTTAGTTCATCGGATCGTGCAAATCGCCATTCGCATTCTGGCCATTGACACTGGTACGGTTTTTCTCCTGAAAAAAAGAACAAACAAATAAAATTATTGTTATTGGAAGATATTTACAATATGTACTATAAATTAATAAAACAAGGTGGTTAAGATTAATCAAAAATAACAATAGAAAACATAGAGAGCAACTGTATTACCACATTGTATAGGAGAATTATTGTGACCACCAACTTTATTCATACCATTTCTTGTTATTAATTGATTTAGTGCTTTTTCTCTATCTAAAGACTATACAATATTTTACATTTTTCCCTCTGAAATGAAAAGAGAATACTGTACTAAATTATATGCAATGCGAGTGTAAAGTATGGAAGAAAATTCATTATATTTTTATTTTTATGTGTTAACAACTTTCCTCGGACAAGGCGAGTGACAAGATAAATATTTTTCTTAAAAACTGGAATTTACGACTTTTTGTTAAGTAGAGCATATTTGTGCAAAACGTTGTTCGGGGCTCAGGGATGAGGTTTGTTCCGCCCCTGATGATAAATCTGGAATTATTAAAAGTATGACACAAATTTGCCTCCGACTGACAAATGTTATTGACTATTCAGACATTCGACCAATAACAAACGTAGAATTTCAAAATTTTGGCCAATCAAAATCAATTGCGGTGATAATTGTACTAGTAGGTACATACAAATTGCTGCCGACAATCGGACTAGTACTAGTGGTTTGGTTCACTGAATAGTCCTCTAAATACAATTCGTAGTCTAGTAGAGTCAGTGGCGTCAATGTATTTGGTGCAATTTAAAAAATAATGGAAAAAACCACTTTATTAACACAATCAAAATAATTTAAAGTAAATGTTCAAAACGCCTAACGCTTGAGCCCGGCGTTCTAAGCAAGCTCTAATATTTTGAAATGCTTCATTGTTATTATTTATGTCATTTGAAGCTTCTTCAATGCAAATAAAGAGCTTTGTTATCCGTAGGAGGTACACTGAACACAATAGATTTAATTTATGTCCCCAAAAATAAAAATTCACCGGATTTAAATAGGGACTTCGTGGAGGTTATAGAATGGAACCATTTCTTAGAATCCAGTGAAGACCAAATTCTCGGTCTAAACAATCTACCACATCCCTTTGAGGATGAGGTGGTGCTCCGTCGTGCAAGAACCACATTTTCAATCTAGTTTGTAATGGAAGGGTATCTACATAATTGGCAATCACTTCATTTTCAAAAAAATGTAAATAATTGGGGCCATTCAGGTGGGTTGTAATACTAGTCGACTAATCAAACGATTGCCCAAAACGCCTGTGCAAATGTTTAAAGAAAATCTATGTGGTAGTGATATGCTCGTGCCGTTTCTGGAAAAGTACGCTTCATCCGTAAAGAGGATATTTTCTAAAAAGTTATTATTATAATAACATATACGTCGTAGCCACATTACAAAATCCGCCGTTTTATCAAATGGCTAGACACTTGATAAAATGCGGCGACATTCTAAAATCGTCGTTCATTTTACATTATTTTATTTCATACTGTGTTATATTTGTTAGTTTTACGTCAGAATTTTGAGTCCGGAAAATGGGACTTTACTGTAAAAAAAAATACAACCAACAAATCAAACTGTTGTCATAGATACTCAATTCATGGATGTTTAAATTCTGAATTCCAATTTCATTTTTTAAAATGAAAACAATGATATAGTATCTGTAGCATGAAATAAAACGCATTACGACATACGTCCGGAAACTTTACAGTAACTTGTCTCAAAATTCCAGACTCGGCTCCTTCGTCGCCTCGCCTGCAAACATTTCGACTCGGTACTGTAAAAATGAGTTTTCCGGACTTATAACGTAAATTACTATTACAATTCGGCTGGTGTTTTAATTCATTTTATAATATATTATAATTTATTTAAAAACGGTCTTTACCTGTATGAATCCTTTGATGTGCTTTTAGGTGTGAGCTCTTAGTATAAACCTTTGTACAACCTAAAAAAAAAAACGTTTACATAAGAATCAAGAACTTATATTATACAAAATTTTAGGGGCTCATTTTAACGCATTTTAAAGTGTAGGCCTTTCCCTTGTAGGTATTTCACTTTTTTTCCTTAATACTGTTTTCAGTCAACGTAGGGTAAATTGTCCTTCTATTTCAAATTAAATTTACAAAATTTACAAAAAGATTTACAAAAATCATTTTGACTATTAATTTTTTCTTTACTCCATAAGCAGTTTTGATAAGCATTCAATGAATTCTGTGACACCCACACACACAAACATTCTGCAACAATTGAACGTATAATTTGCACATCACTAACAAACTTCTCATTTACATGACATGTTATTTAGTAGAATATGATCTTTAAAACATACTATTAAGAGAATGCCATAGTCATATATAGGTAATGGACATTTTTAATCTCTGAACCTTTGATGGTCCATTATTGCCATTGTCATGATCGATGTATTTTAACAATAACAATGACAATATAACATAACTTGGGTGTAGAATGTATTTAAAAATGAATACGTGAGAATATTGGCTCCCTTAATTAGTAATGTATAAAATGTAGACATTTAAAGATCCTTCGTAAAACCATTTTAATTATTTTATTACATCATACAAGAAAAAAGTCTCGTAAAATAGCATGGAAATTTTCACGATGAAACGTCCCTGTGAATTATTTGCCAAATAATTAAAAAGGTTTGTAATAAGTTGACATTTTTATAGAACTGAAGAAGTAATTTTGTGAAAATGTTTCCAGAGGATCTTGTTTGCAAGATATCCAAGTCGAGCTTAGCCGTACCATCCTTTTCTCGAAGCGACTCACTACACTTTTGACCCCTGTAACTTCGTTGTGATCAAGAGGACATAAATATAACTGGCTATATTGCCAATATACCTAAATTAATACTTATAGTTTACATATTATAGCTAATCAAATTCTTTAATTTTGTCACTGACACACTCACCGATCATCAAAATTCTAGCACTTCTAGCAGTCTCACAAATTTTAAATTTTGAATTTTAGGTAGCGTTTAGCCTATAAAAGAAGGAAAAAATGAAACATCACGAAATTTTTATTCCTCTGAGAAAATCAATGGAGAGTATCAAGTAAATCAAGGGAGTATATTACCCGCAAAAAATGGAGGATAACGTACAAAAAGAAATGACATTCCATCAAAAACATAAATTGTAAGAAAATGCCAAGTCTCGCAACGCAGTTCTTCCACTACAAAAAGTTGTGAGATCTCATGTAAAACCAAGTCAGTTATTTTAAGCTTGATTCATACTATCGGTTCGGTGACGCTCCGGTCACGCTCCAGTCACGGTCCAGTAAATTGGTGTACCATTCACACTGTACGATCTACCAACGGTCTTGTTTCGGTCAAGTGGAATACGTTTTAATCTCAAAACTACGTGATGGCATATATTCTTGACGTCGAAGAAACCCCAAACCTAAGCCACTTATCTTAGAGATTATGACTATAATACAATAAATATAATACTCCTAATTATTAATTATAACAAATTTATTTTGTTAATGGTTGCTAATATATTTTTGACTTCTTCGATTCGCATCATTGTATAAAAGCGAGTTAAGTTTTTGTTTAATAACTCTGACCCGATAGACGTTGTCCTGTCCAAAAATCAATAAATTTGTTTTTGGATAAATGGCGAGCGAAACAAAAGTAAAAAAATGTACTTTTATTTTAATTTAAGCTGGAATTCTCCAGATCTTTCCGATTTTTTTTTTTTCAATTGGGAACATTCAATTGAGTTATTTCTAACTCGTGCAAGCACTCGTCATTATTTTCGTCGCAAGAGAAACTCGTATCTGAATCGCAAAAATTATTGTCGGCAATATTTTGACATCTCGTCCTATTACTATTGAAAACTTTTCCATAACCACAATGGTCAAAACAAAAAAATAATTACGCATATCCATTCAGTTCATGCAAAAATCCCATAGAAAAAGCATGGCATAGCATAAAAGGGCCAATACTAGACCTAAACGGGTCTAAAACTGACTTCGCCCTGTTCAGACTAGCAGTGTTACATCGGGACGGTCCGCTCTTGGTTCGATGTCGGTCCGGTAAAGTATTGTGGCGAAGAAACACCGCGGTCAATTTACCGAACCGTTGCTGGAGCGTACCGGGTAGTCTGTATGGTCTAATACAAAATACATTGAATAATATTTTACTGGACCGTGACTGGAGCGTGAGCGGAGCGTCGCCGTACCGATAGTATGAATCAAGCTTTAGTTAGAATCTAGGAAAGCACATATTCAACAAGTTTGTTATAAATTGTTATCCAAACAATGTACTATCACCATTTGTAGTGACCGTATCAACATTAGACATCTTTATTTCTATATTGTAATGACTTGGCAATTGCACCGCACCATAATAATTACCGAGATAATTACAAAAGAATAATCTACTATTTCGATTACTAAGTAAATCTAAACAGTGCACTTACGAATAAAGTATTTTAATGAGTAGAATATGCTACATATTACATTTTCATAACCACTGCTATTTTTAGTAATTGTTCACTTTTTTTTTCTGTTTTATGTTAAAACTAAAACCCGTCTAAAACAAGCAATCCCGGAGTTAGGTAGTACTTTTTATGCTGTTTAACTTTCAACTAAAAAGTTTTGCTCTAAAATGATTAGAGTAGCCAATATTCTGAATTTTGTTTTTACATTTACACAATCCATTCTACATGTGGTAAGTTCAAACATAAAATATTTTTGAGTAGGATTTATGAAAGGAAACCATACATACATTATATATATTTTTTGTTGTGTTATTAGTTTGAAAAAAATTTTGGTACGAGATATTATATAGGTATACGTACCCATGAAGTCGCAGTGATGTATCCTCCTTTTTTCCAACTCGGGATTATTTCGTCTATTGTATTTTGCCGTTGAAGAAGTGATTCTGTTGATTGTTGGTTGGGAAGACGGCTGCTGACACCCAGGGGCAGGATATGGTGGCGGCGGTGTACGACGTGGAAGCGTTCCTCCAGGAGATCCTGGTTCTGAACTGGGAGGCGTTAACGGTGATACATACATTAACCTAGATATTGGAGGATAGAGAGCATTTCCTGGCGCAGGACTAGGAGCCATTGCATTATTGTATTTATACTGGGAATGGGTGTTGTTGTTATTGTTATTGTTGTTATTATTGTTGTTGTTGTTGTTGTTGTGAGATTGATGAAGCTGTTGTGCTTGATGATAATGAGGTGTTTGCTGCGGACTCGTTGTTTGTTGTTGATTGTAGGGACTTGTAGGTGTGCCTAGTAAATGAAGGGTGGGGGTGGACTGCTGCAAAACCTGTTTGAAACATTTGTTCTAAATTAATAAATCGCAAACTTTACTTGAAATATCTATCAATGTTCCACAGATTGAGTGTTGATAAGTTACCTTAACACTTGCTCTTTAATCTTTGATGTAAAACAATTACTGCTTGGAATATTGAAGGATCTCTGAGAAAGTGTTCAATCAGTTTTGTGCACTTAGTTGACTGTGATCCCTTGCATCTGAGTTAAAGTTGACAGAATTTACTGTGACAGTGAGAGCAAAATACGGTTATAATTATTATAAATAACATTATAATGTATTGGTTGTATCACTTCAATAAAAAAAGATCCTAGCCAGCGTCGTGCACAAAGTAGTTTTAAAAAAAAATATACCTTTTCCGTTTTAATTTCTAAAGGTGAAAGTAAAGGAGACGGCGTTGGGGGACAACTTGCAGTTAATTCATCGACTGCTTCTAATTTGACGTGGCTAGGGTTGACTCCTAACATATTTGCATTTTCGGGATCTATGTTTTGTATGCTACTGGCTATGTCTTCCCATAAAGGCGGTCGAAGAAAAACGTCATCGTCGGTTCCAGGGATACTTCTCATAGATACGTAACTCATAGTGGGTTGCTGGCGATTATGGGCAGGTTCAAAAAAATCATCAATTTGAGATGCGGAATCTCTTCTAGGTTTTTCTAATTCTTCTTCAAGTCGACGTTCCCACTCCTGTTTGCACAGGAATGTATCTAGATCACTAGTCTGAAAAAGAAAATATGGTAATTGTAACTTTCGAAAGTTTATATTTATAATAAGAAAATATTATATTATTATCTAGAGTGGTGCTTAAACAAAAGTAAAATACCTCTTGAGACGTACATTTGGAAAACCTTTTTCTAACCGTAACATAAATATAATTAAAAATAATTGTCTATAACTAGGTGAGGGACATATCAGTAAATATAAAGTGATACAACATAACATAAGCAGATCATACTGCGACCACGAGACTGGAAATGTGAATAGAGAATAGTAACTGGCAGGGCTGTAAGAACACATTTTTAGATCTGGACGATGTTAATATAGTGTCTAGACTTATTAGAAAACATATAGCCACCTATTTAAGGTTAGCACAAGAGCACATAAATTGACTTTTACAGCAGTGAAGAATCGTACTTTTTTCAGACGAAACCAGATTTGGCTTAAGGGGTGAAAGTTGACGTGTTAGGGTATGGAAGGAACCAGGATCTACAGCGAGAATGGCTGGTGCTAAATTACCTACAAAATGTCATCAGACCAATTACTATTCAAACCATGAAAGAAGAAGTTGGAGAAAATTTTATTTTTAGAGACGTTAGCATTCGACCAAATCGCACGAGGAGGGTCCAAAATGTGTTGCAAGAAGCAAATGTGCAAAAACTGGATAGGCCAGCAAGCTCGTCGGATATGAATCCAATTGAGTACGTGTAAAATATGGTTAGTAAAGCAATATATAACCCTTCAGGAGCCGATTATAGCGACTGAAGAGGAATGGTTGTCCCCCTCAATTGAATTTGACGAATTCAACTATGGGACAATTTGGCATATTAATCTGTTCAAATTTTGCATATTAATAGTACTTGTAAATAGCAACCCCCAAGCGCCATCTGAGATATTTAAGGCTGCTTATTTTTCGTATGCATGGGGGTGAATTAAATTAAAACCACGTGCTTCACTCATGGAAGTTTCACTGCTGCGCTGCGGATCAGTCGCCCCCCAACCAATAGCGACGCACGTCCGCGACGGGCGATTCTGTTGCGCATGCAGAGTACGGTCCACATAATGCAGCCTCATTTAAAAAACACAAAGTAATACATGCGGACTCCGTAGTAGATAGACCGTGCCTTAAGGTCAGTTGAAAGCTGGTGTTGAAAGATTGGTAAAAATAAACACAACAAATATATAAAAATTTTGTTACTGTTATTACTTTAAGCAAATAGTCTAAACGCTTGTTATTTTGGAAAATATTTTTTGATTTTTTTCTGTCACAAATGAAATTTCGGTCAAACTTCTGATTACTAGGGCACCTAGCGAATTTTGTGAGAAGATGCATAAGAAGTGCTCTAACAATAATTTTCCAACAAAATTGAAACTGCTTAAATGCATATGTTAGCTAGCTTACTTAAAATAAAACTACAAACTTCTATAAATTAAAAAAAAAGAGAAATGTATCTTCCTTATTAAATTTATTGTTTAATTTAATTTTAATGAAAAAGAGTTACGTTATCGCCGACTATCGGTCACAAGGACCGCTATAGCAACCAGTCAATAAAACATAATATAAGAAACACAATTCTCTTTTATTTTTCTAAACCAAAATAAAAGTTTAAAAGTACAATTTGAAAAAAGTTGACTATCATCTGTCAAAAATTAAACATCAAAAACTGTTTTATAGCAGATAGTGATGAAATCGGTTTAAAAATAAGCAATATACAGCGTCAAGGGTTTTTTGTCACCTTGTATAATGATTTCGAATAATAATAATTATTATTATAAAAATGTGAAAGCAATTTTACAAATCATATTGATCTTGCGACTGTTATTCTATAGGAAGGTTGGTAGAACAAAAAAAA
This sequence comes from Diaperis boleti, assembly GCA_963583935.1. Lineage (NCBI taxonomy): Eukaryota > Metazoa > Arthropoda > Insecta > Coleoptera > Tenebrionidae > Diaperis > Diaperis boleti. Next base: position 37,004,593 of record OY757249.1, read on the forward strand.
ATAAAAAAATATTAATTTTTATTCAAAAATTCCGAAGAGCTTGCTTCTGGACAGTTTTGATATCAGCATTGAATTAATGGTCAGTAAATAATTTAAAAAAATTCAAAAATAAATCGAAAAACCCAAACCAGAACTGGGCGAAAAATTCAGGAATACTAGAAGAATGTCTTTTCGGTAGGTAGTAAATTACATATCTATACTTACAAAATGGAAATTCTTACTTTCTTCTTTGAACTTTCTAGGTTTCTGAGTCCACTGTAAAAACAACTTTAAAAAGTGTCACACAATGAGGAAAATCCACATCCAAAAGTGCGGGAGGAAGAAAAAAGTTGCGGCATTCGACCATTTTTTTAGGGAAGAGTTACGACAGCAAATTCAAAAATATAAAGAAACGGCAATATGTAAAATAAATATTCCACCAGTCATAATTTATCTGACAGACTCTTGCCATCGACGTAACAGATGATAACGCTGATGAGATGGAACTCAAGATGAAATATACGAAGCCGACGAAATTTCTGTAGAATGTTGTCAAGCCGGTACAAGTTCGCAATGTAGTAACTTGGTATTGTTTATTTCTTTTTTTTTTCGTATTGACCACTAGGAGCTCCCCGTGATTCCGACCTTCACGAGGTTCCTTGCTGGTCAGGTCTTATTCGTACATCATAGCCACTCCTCAAAACCATGAGGTCAGTAGCTATGAATCCCGTAAATCATGTGCCCTGAGCAGACGCAACGACCCCAAGATGACCGCTTTCTGCATTCCAGCCGCAAGGGTCTCTGCCGGTTTACGGCAGGCAGGAATGATTTTCAGATTGTAGACGAGCGAGTCCTTCATGCCTCCCATGCACCCAATTACCAAAACGACGAGCTTCACTGAGTAATTTGAGTACAGCCTCCTAAGTTCAAAGATCAGGTCTTGATAATTTGTCCGCTTTTCCTCCTCCTTGACGCAGATGTTATTTTCAGCAGGAGCCAAAAATTCAATAACAAACATCTGCTTGGAGGAGTGGTCCAATAGAACCACGTTAGGCTTGTTCGCTGTTATCTGCCTGACGGTGGAGAACGAGAAGTTCCAATAGATTCGGCACCTTTCGTTCTCCACAACGGACTCAATATCGTTCGGGACATAGGGCAGCACTGGTGTCTGGTCCATCGCATAATGGTGTCTTAAATGAAAGTATAACACTCTCAACGCCGCATTGTGGCGATGGATATAGGCCAAAACTTCATACACCGGGCATGCCGCCAATATATGCATTGCTGTTTCAGGGGCCCTGTGACAAGCCCTACAGCTCACATTCGGCACCTCTATACACATCACGCGGCTGCGATAGACCAAGGTGTTAATTACACCATCTTGCGCAGCGCAAATGAATCCCTCAGTCTCCAGTCCACTTGATCTCAGAAAGGCAAATGTATGCCTTTTGGATAAGCCAAGGTTTTCAATGTTCCTGAAGAAAACACTATGCATTGACTTATCCATATGCCTTCTCATGAGCATATCTCGCTCAGAGATTCTGACGTGGGCTGTAAGACGGAGCAAATTGAGCTCGGTAATAGAATGTGGCCGAGCTCGCTCAACGTCAAAGTCATGACCGAGTTCATCTGCTGCTCTTTGTGCCGCCCTAAACAAAAATGCCCCGACTCCCCGCTTCTCGTGATCCCTGACAAGAAGCAACAAGGGATCTGAACTTTGGATGATCTTACAGGCTATATCCAAGATTACCCTGTTATGAAGACACTCCAAACTCAAAAGTCCTCTGCCTCCCTGGTTTCGTGGAAGATATAACCTCGGAACGGACGATTTTGGATGCAAACTGCGCTGTAGATGCATCATTTTTCGAGTATCCCGATCAATCTGCTTCAACTCATCTACTAACCATTTAACTGCTCAAAATGAGTAGAGCGGGATCGGAACGGCAAGCATATTTGTGGCAAAAATCTTGTTCTTCCTCGAAAGCTGTGACGACCAGATTCGTCGGAGTAGATTTTTGTACTTGCCGCAGAGAGACTTTTTAACCTGGTGTGACGCTTGGATGTGGCACTGCTCCACACCCAAGTACTTGTAAGTCTCTCCGGCGTTTAGATGTCTCAGAACGCTTCCGTCAATGAGTTGAGCATCTTCATCGAAATACTCGCATCGTCCTCTTTTGAGATGAACCTGAGCGCATTTGTCGCAACCGAACTCCATGCCAATAGCATTTGTGTACTCCTGCACTATGCGCAATGACTGCGTCAGTTCTTGCTTTCCGGAAGCATACACTTTCAAATCATCCATGTAAAACAAATGCGGAATGGGTCGTATGGTGTATGCCTTTCAAAAATTCCGTTCCGTTCCATTCCATTCCGTTCAGTTCCGTTCCGCGATAGTGTGCTGGCTGCTTTATGCGTGCTTCGGAATTTCTTCCACCAAAAGGTATTAATTCCGTTCGGGCCTGGTGCGGCAAAATTTTTGATTCCCTGAAGGGTCTCGCCAATATCTTCCGGGGTTATCGGATTGCACACCACTGGTCTTAATTTACACGATGAAACGTCCCTGTGAATTATTTGCCAAATAATTAAAAAGGTTTGTAATAAGTTGACATTTTTATAGAACTGAAGAAGTAATTTTGTGAAAATGTTTCCAGAGGATCTTGTTTGCAAGATATCCAAGTCGAGCTTAGCCGTACCATCCTTTTCTCGAAGCGACTCACTACACTTTTGACCCCTGTAACTTCGTTGTGATCAAGAGGACATAAATATAACTGGCTATATTGCCAATATACCTAAATTAATACTTATAGTTTACATATTATAGCTAATCAAATTCTTTAATTTTGTCACTGACACACTCACCGATCATCAAAATTCTAGCACTTCTAGCAGTCTCACAAATTTTAAATTTTGAATTTTAGGTAGCGTTTAGCCTATAAAAGAAGGAAAAAATGAAACATCACGAAATTTTTATTCCTCTGAGAAAATCAATGGAGAGTATCAAGTAAATCAAGGGAGTATATTACCCGCAAAAAATGGAGGATAACGTACAAAAAGAAATGACATTCCATCAAAAACATAAATTGTAAGAAAATGCCAAGTCTCGCAACGCAGTTCTTCCACTACAAAAAGTTGTGAGATCTCATGTAAAACCAAGTCAGTTATTTTAAGCTTGATTCATACTATCGGTTCGGTGACGCTCCGGTCACGCTCCAGTCACGGTCCAGTAAATTGGTGTACCATTCACACTGTACGATCTACCAACGGTCTTGTTTCGGTCAAGTGGAATACGTTTTAATCTCAAAACTACGTGATGGCATATATTCTTGACGTCGAAGAAACCCCAAACCTAAGCCACTTATCTTAGAGATTATGACTATAATACAATAAATATAATACTCCTAATTATTAATTATAACAAATTTATTTTGTTAATGGTTGCTAATATATTTTTGACTTCTTCGATTCGCATCATTGTATAAAAGCGAGTTAAGTTTTTGTTTAATAACTCTGACCCGATAGACGTTGTCCTGTCCAAAAATCAATAAATTTGTTTTTGGATAAATGGCGAGCGAAACAAAAGTAAAAAAATGTACTTTTATTTTAATTTAAGCTGGAATTCTCCAGATCTTTCCGATTTTTTTTTTTTCAATTGGGAACATTCAATTGAGTTATTTCTAACTCGTGCAAGCACTCGTCATTATTTTCGTCGCAAGAGAAACTCGTATCTGAATCGCAAAAATTATTGTCGGCAATATTTTGACATCTCGTCCTATTACTATTGAAAACTTTTCCATAACCACAATGGTCAAAACAAAAAAATAATTACGCATATCCATTCAGTTCATGCAGTTCACTGAGTAATTTGAGTACAGCCTCCTAAGTTCAAAGATCAGGTCTTGATAATTTGTCCGCTTTTCCTCCTCCTTGACGCAGATGTTATTTTCAGCAGGAGCCAAAAATTCAATAACAAACATCTGCTTGGAGGAGTGGTCCAATAGAACCACGTTAGGCTTGTTCGCTGTTATCTGCCTGACGGTGGAGAACGAGAAGTTCCAATAGATTCGGCACCTTTCGTTCTCCACAACGGACTCAATATCGTTCGGGACATAGGGCAGCACTGGTGTCTGGTCCATCGCATAATGGTGTCTTAAATGAAAGTATAACACTCTCAACGCCGCATTGTGGCGATGGATATAGGCCAAAACTTCATACACCGGGCATGCCGCCAATATATGCATTGCTGTTTCAGGGGCCCTGTGACAAGCCCTACAGCTCACATTCGGCACCTCTATACACATCACGCGGCTGCGATAGACCAAGGTGTTAATTACACCATCTTGCGCAGCGCAAATGAATCCCTCAGTCTCCAGTCCACTTGATCTCAGAAAGGCAAATGTATGCCTTTTGGATAAGCCAAGGTTTTCAATGTTCCTGAAGAAAACACTATGCATTGACTTATCCATATGCCTTCTCATGAGCATATCTCGCTCAGAGATTCTGACGTGGGCTGTAAGACGGAGCAAATTGAGCTCGGTAATAGAATGTGGCCGAGCTCGCTCAACGTCAAAGTCATGACCGAGTTCATCTGCTGCTCTTTGTGCCGCCCTAAACAAAAATGCCCCGACTCCCCGCTTCTCGTGATCCCTGACAAGAAGCAACAAGGGATCTGAACTTTGGATGATCTTACAGGCTATATCCAAGATTACCCTGTTATGAAGACACTCCAAACTCAAAAGTCCTCTGCCTCCCTGGTTTCGTGGAAGATATAACCTCGGAACGGACGATTTTGGATGCAAACTGCGCTGTAGATGCATCATTTTTCGAGTATCCCGATCAATCTGCTTCAACTCATCTACTAACCATTTAACTGCTCAAAATGAGTAGAGCGGGATCGGAACGGCAAGCATATTTGTGGCAAAAATCTTGTTCTTCCTCGAAAGCTGTGACGACCAGATTCGTCGGAGTAGATTTTTGTACTTGCCGCAGAGAGACTTTTTAACCTGGTGTGACGCTTGGATGTGGCACTGCTCCACACCCAAGTACTTGTAAGTCTCTCCGGCGTTTAGATGTCTCAGAACGCTTCCGTCAATGAGTTGAGCATCTTCATCGAAATACTCGCATCGTCCTCTTTTGAGATGAACCTGAGCGCATTTGTCGCAACCGAACTCCATGCCAATAGCATTTGTGTACTCCTGCACTATGCGCAATGACTGCGTCAGTTCTTGCTTTCCGGAAGCATACACTTTCAAATCATCCATGTAAAACAAATGCGGAATGGGTCGTATGGTGTATGCCTTTCAAAAATTCCGTTCCGTTCCATTCCATTCCGTTCAGTTCCGTTCCGCGATAGTGTGCTGGCTGCTTTATGCGTGCTTCGGAATTTCTTCCACCAAAAGGTATTAATTCCGTTCGGGCCTGGTGCGGCAAAATTTTTGATTCCCTGAAGGGTCTCGCCAATATCTTCCGGGGTTATCGGATTGCACACCACTGGTCTTAATTTAGATCTTCTTACGAAGTTTTCAAAGTATGCAAGGGCTGGAGTGTCTTCACGCAACGGTTTCGACCCCTCGTATATTTCCCTCCAGAAGACTTCGACATCCTGCACCGCCGGAAATTTCTCTGGCATAGAGTTTGCCCGCTGGAAGAGCCTCAAAGGATTTCTCTTGAACTTGTTATTCTGGACCAACCTTACCCCACTCCTTACCAGGGACTTTCTTGCAGCCACAAGACTGCGAACTCTATCCATGCAGTGCTGCTTCTCAACAGCAAGCATCGCTGCATTCAGTGTATGATGGGTCCTGTTGCTTATGAAATATTTTATATTTTATTTGAAATGAAAATTTGAATTACGTCAAGACCACATGGGCGGAAGCTAAAAGGATATCAAAAAAATAAAACATAATGGAAGAACTTTTACAAGAACATCACCTCGACGCCTAACAGTAACCGAAACCAAGTAAGCCAAGTAAGTCACCCGTTCAAATCGGGTTGAAAATAAGCACGTTAAAAGCTTTTTGTTAGTCACCCTGTATATAAGCATAAGATTTCACAACGGGAGACCAGCACTGTTGGCATATAGTATGATAAATAATTATGGGGAAAGTCCCCTCGGTTGCTTCCTGCTGTGTTTGGTGTACATTTTATCATATGTAGCAGTTCAACATTTGCGAGGCCCTCATACAGTTGAAATTAATTGAAATAAAAATATATTTTTTTAGTCGGTTACCCCAGTTGTCGATGTGCGAAGACAAACGCAACATGAATGGAAGAAAATTGAGGAGTTGAGACTGAAGCCCCAAACAGTTCATTAACTTTACTCTGAGAATTCAGGGTGGTCCCGATATAACCTGCCAAACAATTTCTGTAATATTAGAAGGATACCACGAGTCCGGAAAACCTCTTTTTGGTCCAAAATAATGGGGATAAATTAAGCCTTATCCACACTCACTCTACGCTGTTAGTGTTTATAAGAATGACAATATCTAAGCAACAAATTGAATAAAATTAATGACATTTATTGAAAACGCTGTACGCTGTGTGCTTTACGTTTCTAATCTAGACACAAAACGCTGATTTTGTAGTCTGAGATGAATGAGAAATGAATAACAAATAAAGTGGTCTCCGTCAAAGTGTTAAATAAATAAAATAAAATAAATGTAGAGATGATAGTCTGTGCACAGAACCAGTCTCATATAAACGTAGATGTAGTTCCACAAAAGTGCAACGGGACAGAAGGGTTCTTTCGGGAAAACGTTCGCCGTATGGTCGCCTAGCCGCTTTCACATTCCCACGTGCTTCGCCATAGAGTACATGCATATCGGCGTACTCTTGGTTTCTGATCATTTTGGATTTGGAAATTAAAGTCAAACTTGACAAATTAATGTCATAGGTGTCACAGGTGCCGTTGCTAAAGGAATTACAATTATTGTTGCAGAGCAACCAGATCTACCTTTTTAATCCCGATTAATTCACTAGCGTACAGCAAATTTGGACTAAATTTTAAATTATTTTTATCTGGAAATCAAAAAGACTTTTACTAGAAACTTTTTTGTGCTTAAGTTCTACTCATAGTCACCTTATTACTGATTTTTTTTTGGCAGGTTATATCGGGACCACCTGTATAGTTGTGGAATAATATAAAGATATCCACTTTTGTTGTAAAGCACTCCAGTGGTAACAACCGAAAACGCATTTGTGAAAACTGGCGTCTTAACCGAGAGGAATTGGAGGTTAGGTTTTTAATATTGGTTTATAACATTTAGCTAAACCTATTTTATTGCAGGTACATGACCAAAAATGACAAAATTCTCTGCAGTTTATTGTTGCAGTAACAAAAGTAAGTTCAATAAAAAAAAAATGGGTTTCCTTCAGTGCGAGATCGAAGTTTTATTGTAACTTATTGTGCTACCTAACATTGTTGGCAAACAATATTATAGAAATAGCTTGTTCTGCTGATGATCCCTCTCATCACCCTCTCATTGTGCACCCTAGTACACGTCAAGTAATGGTATTAAAATCGGAGCAGTGCCTAGATATTAGAGGGCAAAAAACAAATTTTAGTGACCCAAGAGGTAATACTATTAATTTATTTATTTGTTTATTCATCGTTTCCATTCATCTTATAATTCTTTTTCAAATGTTACAGTAACATTCAGAAAAAAGTGATTTAAATTTTATAAGTAGATAAACATGCAATTCGTGCAGTGCTGTTACACAAATAAATTAAGGTTCATAGCATTCAGAGTATGGGAGGTTCACAAAAAACATTAGTTTGGTGTGGATTTGTAAATATTGCTATGCAAAAAAATGTTGCAAAAAGTTATGTATTCTTTTAAAGAAGATAATGTATTTGTAAAGGAAATTAATAACTGAAGTTTTTCGGGTTGGATTTGGAGTATTGGCTAAAATTATTGCTTCTAAATATTCAAATGACCTATTTCAACATAAATAAAACAATACTTATCTAGAAAAAATGTTATTTGTGGCAGCTTGTGGTGAATTTTTTGCTTGTGTGTGCGTTTGGTATTGGGCTTGTAAAATATTTTGTTATTTTTAATGTTTTAATCTTGCTTTCATTTTCTAGGAAAAAGGTAATACTGGAGTTTCGACTGTGACTGAACCAAACTGAAATAGACATCTTAGAGCAACCTGTATTATCCACAATAACGTTTAGTCGTTACACGGGAATTTAAGAAAAATGTAACATTCAGTCGTAACTCTTTTATCGAAAATGATCATAAAACCAAATATTGTACTGGTATTTCCAATTACAAAGCTCTCAATAGTATTTTTATCCACTTGATAAAACCGTATAATATCATAATTAAACTACAAAATATCATACAAGACAAATTTACACATTTTTTAATAGTGAATTTCATTTAATACTAGTATACAAACTATATGAAGGCTATTTTATTGTGTCTATTATCTAACGATTTGGATAAAATTTTGTATTTAGATAAAGTTTTGATTTTTAAGTCGACCTATGGAGTTGTATTTCTTGTAGAAACGCAATTTTACACAAACAAGCGGTTTTTTAAGATCCTTTATCCGCTGTCATACTGACAATTTCAAACACTCTGTGGTGGGGATGAATAAGACCGGGAACGCGTGTGAATGAAACGACTGCGACTAGCGTAGTAGGTATTACGGCAGTTCAGATGGTAGCTACGCCCCCTTGTCCCAAGGATATCTCAAGGGAGCCTGTCTGTCTCAACGGGTCCCCCTGTCTGAAGACTTCAAGTCAATTAAATTTGTCTCATACATAAATCCTATTTTAGAACTAAACAAATTCAACTTTCGACTTCTATAATTATTATGTTGATAACTGAAGAGGCCCCCTTAGGCTCGCCTGTTTCGGGTGCGCTTCTCGGGCTCGCCTGTGTCGGAGGCCACCTTGGGCTCGCCTGTTTCGAAGCCCCCCCCCCTCGGGCTCGCCTGTTTCGGAGCCCCCCTCGGGCTCCCTTTTCGGCCCTCCCCTCGGGCTTAAATCTTTAAAAAAGTGGGGTCCTCGAGCTCCCATGTTTCAACGGGGGCCCCTTGGGACAAAGTGTTTCAAGGGGGGCCCCTCGGGCCGTCCTGTTTCAAGGAAGCTACGTTCGGTTTCAAGGGTTGCCTAAACTTCCGAGTCATGAGACGTATTGTATATTATGACATGATTGTATTTCAATACTTTTTCCGAAAAAAACACGATTTTACAAAAAAATAAGTACCGAGAGAAGCTCGGTCACCAGGTACTAAATAATTAATCATCAACAAGAGTCAAAACTTGATGATTTCTCGCAAAACGCAATCTTTGAATTTTGTGCTCTCTGGTGAGCAGGGGTTTCTTGGACGGTTTTCTGCTATCCAATCCAGCTTCATTTAAGCGCCTTCTAATCGTTCGGGAAAATACAGGAAGATTTTAAACAGCTAAGAGCTATTTTTTTAGGATGGTAGTAGTGGTTGTCCTGTTTCTTAGAGCGAGAAAACGTTAATCTATTGGATTAGTACATCGTTTTTGCCCTTGTCCCGACCTTCGTAAGTGAGAACCTGTCTCGTTAAATCGTTTAACCATGCGACTTATGGTGGAATGGTTTCTTCCCATCACATTAGCAAGATGACGCATCATGACATATCCCTCATTCAGCAAAGTTGATGCTCTTACTGCTTCCTCCGCTGACAAATTTGTTCTGCGATTCATTACTAAAATGTATTACACTCGCACTGACACTATCAATAACAAAATAACTTGGTGGCTAAAGACAACTAGTCTTAAAAAGAAAAAAAATCCGAATAAGTTTATATCAATTTTTGCCAAAAATGCTTTTATTTGCAATTATTGTACTTTTAAAACAAAACCCTTGTTGACTGCATGTACATGAACTGTCAAAGTAGGTCCACAGCCTACTTGTAAGATAGCTAGAAAACTAAAAATCATCATTATTTTAGAATAACGCAAAATATATGCAGTGGTGCGTTAATTCTGTCCATGAGTTTATATCAGTAGTGTTCAACTTTTTTCCTAGAGCGACCCCCTCAGAAAGGAAAAAAGTGAGTCCCGTTCATCTCTATTTCTATCTTGGTAAAATGAATCTACCACGGACTGAGTGCGTGTGCCTGTACCGGAAGGTTAACAGCAGAGGCCTTAAAAGGTATTTCGGGTCACTTTTTGGTGTAAATATTATACAAAATGAACTAGCCGGTACTGCTAAAGGTGCTGCAATTCGTTTGAAATCAATAATTATTAAGAGAAAATGGAGCCAGGAAAATTTTGATATAGGCCTCCGAAGACAGACGCTGGCGAAATATGAAATAATGAGGCAGTACGCACGTGGTTATAATATTAACGCGCACTTTACGCCAACGAAATTTGCGGCTCAATTACTTTTAGACCTTTTAACTTCAGATTATTAGGAGCAATAAAAGAAAAAAACATATTCAGAAGCTGGAAAAGGCTGGACACAGTAAAAAGTCCCCCCGATTTGGTTAATGCATCTACACAGTGGTTTGGTTCATATTTTCTTATTATTCCTTGTTATAAATAGTAGGAATAATCGTATAAATTTACGAGCAGCATATTTACAGAGGAGAAACCTTAACCTTCGTTTAATATTGATAGCCAGTTAATCTATGTAAGACATCTGCGTTATAAAACCTCACATGGAAATGGAACTAATTCTAATTATTTATTACCCATTAACGTCACAGATTATTTACTGCTTCGTATCTCGCAAAGTTCACATCAGTGGCTTACAGCTATTACCTTACATTTACCACGCGCTACTTTCCTTTTCTTTTTTGTTAATAAGATGGTGTCAAGATGTATTGGAAAATTTACTAACATGGAAAAGCGTTCGCAAATTTTTAATATGACAGCTTCATAGCTTTTCACAAATCCAATCGCATATTGTTGTTATCTATTACTTTTGTTACGGCACTACGAACCATTCTGATAATCTAAACATTTTACATTATAAAAAAAACCTTAACAGTCAAGATACCCAACGTTATATCACTACTTAACAGCAACATATTAACCATATTCACAAGACATAAATGTTTATTATCCCTACAGTTCTTGACCTAAATTTCTGCAATGTCTAAGTGGACTGATCGAACCATAAGAGAAATCGTCTAGAGCAATTTCTTTTTTGTGGTTCAACACACTATTTGATTACGAAATGTTGCTTTAAAAATAGTCGACTGTATGAGAAAGACGCAAATCTATTATTTCTGTGTATTATTAAAAAAAAAAGATTCACATTACTTAGGTCTTGTTTCTTATACGCTGCCAATTTCAAATAAAAATTATATGAAGCTATGGTTGCAAGGTTTCGAATCTTGACCCGTTGGGCAGGATTCCATCGATGCTTAATGTACTTCCTGTTCATCTCCATTTCTCTCAATGCTGGACAAACACGTTTCATTCATAATTACCATTCATGGATGGCAAAGATCACCTTACTCAAAAATACATTATGGACAAGTCACCAAGGTAACCTTACGTTATCAAAACATTAAGTTTCCCAATATCGCAATGTATATAATATATTTTAGTGACAAATAATTTATCCTGTATTTTTGACTGAAGATAAGATTTTCTGAATAATGTATGTTCAAAAATCAAACATCTTTAAGACGCTGTCGTTTATACAGACTGTCTCAACGAAAATTGTCCACTTGAATTTACTCGAGTAGCGAAAAACGCCGAACCAGGTCAATTTTTATCTGTAGGGTTTTAAGGTCTAACTTCTCCTTTAACTTTTAAATAGGGAAAGTGGGGCATGCAATATATCGTTGAAAAGATATTTTGATTCTCTCTGCAATGGTATATTTTTTGCTATCAATTTTGCTCAAATTGACCGATAATAAATAATCCAAGATAATATAGTGTATATATGTAACGAAATACATATACCCTTTATAATACCGATTACAGAAGTATACGTCAGGACGATATTTTTTAATTTAGAGTACACGGTATATTATGTATGTATATAATTATGTTTTGAACAAAGAGAAACAAGGAGCTTTGATCGAAGTCAAGAAACTTGACTAGAACTTTATTAAATTAGCACAGTCTGCTAAATAAAAAAATCATTGTTGTAATTTTTTTGTTAGCATCGGGTCTTTACTAATGAGTCACAGGCAACAAGTGCCTGCGGATAACTAATTTTTTCTACTACTATTTGATAACAGGCACATCCCATTATTCAGTCACTGCAACTAATACTGACAACTTATGTCATTATTCACGGGTAAATCAGCCATTAATGCGAGAACTTTTTCATTTCTCACAGGCACAAATAAATAGAAATACATAGATAGGTATATTAAAGTGCGATTGTCTTTGAATATAACAATAGACAAAGGGGGTAAATAAACGCATCTCATAAAATACTGAAAGCATTTGTATATATTAAAGTAAAACTTCTTAATCGAGATGTGAGTACGAAGAAGTCTTAAGGGCCCCCCTTGTCCCAAGGGGGTCTCGATGTCCCAAGGTGGCCCCATGTCCTAAGGGAGGTCGCCTGTCACAAGGGGAGCCCCATGTTCCAACACTGAGTTGTACTATCCATCAATCCATCGTACAGGGCTTTAGAAATCGATTCTCAAAGAGTAACCTGAAGAAGTGAGTGAAGCCGCAAAAGCCTTAACAAAAGATTGATACCAGAGAAATCGAAAGGCAAGTACGAGCTTGTCTACCAAGAGGTGCAGTAATTTTCTTAAACTGTTTTGATGGCATACTTTGAGGAAATGGCTGAAAAGTACAAGGCATCCTCCTTATGATCGCAGCCCTTCTTAAACAAAAAAATGATGGATATCGTGCAAAAAAAAAAAAAATCCTGCAGAACAAATTAACCAGGTTATTAATCAAACCCCCAATGAAATTTATCTAGCAAGTAAGGTACCTAATGCAAAATTATATAATTATTAATCAGTGTTAATTGTTATTACAATTAATTTTTTTTAAAGATTGCTTTAATTATGAAAATAAAGGTTGCTTGCCATGCTGGGGAACTCTATGCCATGAATCTCGAAGATGTTCCAGATCTTGGGTCAACAGCATTAGTTACCATCCCTAACACTAAAACCAAAATGGTTATAAAATTTACCAAAATCAGTAATTTTTATCAGATAATAAAAAAATATATCGTTCTTCCATCTGCTCATGCTAAGTGCAGCGAATCATTCTTTCTCAATTATCAACATGAAAACTGTACTATCCAGAAGACCGGTATTACATTATAAGTTAACACAATGGGAAAGCAAATAGCTACATTTTTTAAATTACCGACTCCAGAACTGTATCCAGAACGCAGATCTTCATCCATCCTACTTGTTGACGCAGGGGGTGATATACAGTGTAAACTCTATATAGCGAACTTCTATTTAACGAAAAACTCCTTAAAACGTAGAAATAAGATAAGGTTTGTTCGTAAAATTATATTGTTTTATTTTTAAATCTCCGTTTAAATAAAACTCATACAACGCAGTAAAATACCCCGATCCCTTCAATTTCACTATATAGAGTTTACACGGTATATACAAATTTTTCTTTCAATTCTGTACCTACTTGGAGTTACTTGCCACAATTGTTCCAATGTTACAGTTCATGTTAATTATAATAAATACATAGTATGTTAATTCGTTTCTAATTGAAATTTATTATTATTTTATTTTTATAAAAAGTCAAACGTCATAACAATTGGTATTCGTAGAAAAAGTATAGTATTTTTCGCATGTGTAATGGCGATTATTCACTCAAATGATTCGCTTCACTCGCCTAACGGCGCGTGGGATCAAACTTTTATTCTCATAATAATTGCCATCATTACACATTCGTTTTTAAACCGGATATTAGAAAATTATGAACACCCTATTACAATAAAATCAATTACGGTAGAGACAACCTAAAATTAATAATGCCTCCTTGCAGCAATTACCTACATTAATCATAATTTACTTTATTCGTATGATATTGCTAATAAATCTCTTTTCTATCATTTATCATTTTATCATTTAATTTTTGCAAAAATAACGTGCAGGCAAATAGAATACAGGTGCGTAAAAAGTAGTGGGGTTTATTAATTACTTCCTCTGATCAACAAATTCTAACTTCAAGAAAACTAAATGATTACTTCATTTCAGTAAATGAATGTTTAGTTTAGTCAAAGGCATGGAACTAAAATAGAAAGGGAAACTACATTGGCGTGCTTGTTGTGAAGCCATTTAACCAAACGCAGGAATGACCAATATTGCCAGATCGAAAAAGTAATGTGTTGAAATTGCCTCATCAGGGTTGTAAATAAATACATAAATTAAATAAAATAAATTGCTGTAAATCCTTGGGCCAAAACGATGAAATGGGTGTCCGATTTCACGCAGTAGCGTCGATGCGTGACTTGGTGGAGTAAAACATACTCCTAGTAAATAAATTTAAGTGAGCACACAATGAAATACATAGCAACATACATAAATATTGCATCATATGTATTTAATTTTGCAGCTCTCAACCTAACCTCAAAATCTGATGTACCTGTCACTTTTCAGGGGCTTGGGCTCATTGCAGCCCGAGGCATTCGCCTCGGGCTGCAAAAATTCGCCCTCGCCCCTGATGAGTGTAATGACAGCGCACTCCTTTGAAATATACTATTGCAGACTTGCAAATGATTTAGATAGAGTAAAGATCTGGCTCAAGATTTTATTTTTAATCTTATATGCCGAAGAATACGAGGGTGCTGAACGGACATGAATGGAAAAATAACTGACAACGATTTTTTTCTGGAAATTCCGACTTTTTTTTGACAATTCTAACTTTTTTCTTTTTTTTTTTACAACACTATCCCTACTGTCCGCTCTTATTCGTCTTCAAAACAAGCAATGCTAATAGTGGGGCCCTGTTTTCTCCTCTTATATTATACCTCCATGGTCAAAAGGAAGAATCAAAGTTTCACTTCTAAAATTAAAATCAGAGAAGTTTTCCCATAAGCAATTAATACTGTGTTAAAATATGACAAAATTTTTGGATAAAAGTTACTTGAGTGTGGTATTCAAAGTCATTCATTTTCCGCAATTCATTTTGATTGTCTAAAATTTTGAAATTCTACGGCTGCTATTGGTCGAATGTCGCAGTTTGACAGGTGAACTGAATAGTCATCTAATATTGGAATAAGACGATCTTAGTCGAGCATTTGCTCAAAAACTGATTATACAGGGTGTCCCAGAACTCGCGCCCCAGAGGAAACAGACAAATGCCGACGACAATATGGATCCCGAAAATGCAAACAAAGACAAATTTTTGGCTTACATAACAGCGCTGTTGCACTTTTTCAACTCACCAATCCCAAAAAGGGAAGGTTCAGGTGTTGGTATAACATAAATATGTTGCTAGGCTATCGTACTGTCACTGTGACATCCATGCCAAAGTGCCAACACGTAGGTTAAGGTACGTGTTCTTACTTGCCATTGTATGTTTTTAGTGTTATTTTTTTTTAATAAAACAACAAATGGGGGTTCTGAAAGAACCGTTTTTATTTAACGTACACGAACTTATGTACCACTACAAAATCAAGAGGAAAGGGTATATACAAACTATATATAACAGAAAAAGAATATTGTCAAAAAGGGACAACAAAGCAATCAGAGCAAGTGTTCAAAATGTCCACCGTTCATCTCTAAACATAACTGGGCTCGCCGCAAAAGGCTCAACCTAGAGTTTGTAATCATTTGAGGGGTAATTGTGGCAAGAGCTTCTTGAACCTGGCCCATGAGCTGTTCCTGTGTTCCAACGGGACGTCTGTAGACAACATTTTTTACGTGTCCCCAAAGAAAAAAATCCAGAGGATTTAAATGTGGGGACCGCGCAGGCCAGTGTCTCGGACCTCCGCGTCCTATTCAACAGTCAGAGTATTGTTGATTTAAAACTTCTCGAGCTTCTCGGCTGAAGTGTGGTGTTGGGGCATCGTGCTGGAACCAGTCATTGCGAAAAACAAGGGGCATGTCTTCTAGCAAATCGGGAAGTTCTGTGTTCAAGAAATTCGTATAAATTTGCCCAGTTAAACGGGCAGGAAATTCAAAAGGTCCTACCTAAAGAAGAAGGTTATAGTTAGGTGATGATTTTTCAATCAATCGATGACATACCACACGATTTCCTAATAGACCTGCCCGCAAATTTATTGAAAACGTTCCTGGAATGTTCTTTCAAAAAGAGCGTGTGGATTTTCCTCTGCCTAGATGTGCCAATCATGGGCATTGTAACATCCTTGCCTTCCGAAAACAAAATCCGAGAAACAAAATTAAGATACATTTCTTCTTGATTTAGAAGCCAGGTACAAAATGTCGTCTAGAAGGATAATCTTCTGGTTGTAAATGCTGCACACGCGTATAAGGGAAGGGATATTTTTGTTCAGTCTTTAGTACTTGATGAATAGAAGATCTAGAAATATTCAATTTCTGAGGTGCATCTCTGATACTTCTGGTCCCGTCTTCAAAAACATCTAAAATAACCTCTTCGTTTTCAACAGTACGTACAGCCCTGTGAGCATCAATCATCAACTTCCCTTCTGTCTGATAAAACTTGACCTGTTTTGATTTTTCGTGCCTTTAGTATTACTTTGTGATCCGGATGATTTCTATCAGGAAAGCGTTCGGCAAACATCCTCGCTGCTGTCTAGCATTTCGTCCACATTGCCCGTAAATTATTTCCATATAATAAGCGACAGGATACATGTTTAAAGAGCACTGTGATAGAGGGGTCAGAGCGATGTAATCAAATTTGATTTTGACACTGACGTTTTTAAAAGATTTAGTTGACTGGATCATTAACAAATAAAAAATAGGCTTTGAGTATAAGTTTAAAACCTAGCAACAGGAATGATGAGAAATATACCTGGATGGCCTAAAATTCTCTGATTGGTCAAATTAAAATGTTCTTTTCTTCAATACCATTTGAGCTAAATATTTTTTTCTTTAAGAATATTTATCTGTGCATCAGGGAGATTTCTCCAGTTTTCTCTGAGGCGCGAGTACTGGGACAGCCCTGTATATTATGAATTCCACCCTGAGTCGTCAATAATAATATGCAGTCAGATTTTTGTTATTAGATAGTATGATTTTTATTCGGTAATTTGGACAAGAATATTTCCGACTTCCCAACCGAATTTTTTAGCCCAGGCATTTAAGGGTTTTTGTACTTATTACCACTTTCTAATTAGTCCAGTAACTATAGGATTTTAAATTAGGTACCCGTATGCAAGTTTTTTTCTTGCGATCCATTGATCTTACGATTATTTTAGTTTTTATAAGAAACGTTTCTCATAAAACACTGCACAAAAAAGATTTCTTAAGAAATTTTGGATCGACCACTAGTTTTCGAAATATGAAGTCGAGAAAGCTTAGGCGTTGCGTTGGTATACGTTCATTTCCGCACCACCTTTGAGGTTGATTGCAAGGTGTGCTTTTTTCATGGTGTCTCCAATAACCATAATGCATGCATCATAACGAGTGCGCAACAAAATTCGTGATCGTAGGAGCCTCTGAATCCAAAATTTTGAGTCGATTCTTGATCGATACGATTGTGTAAAAAGTCATCGAGTAATGTGAATTGACGATTCATGTAAACAGTAAAGGAAAAGAACCGATATACGTTTAGCCAAATGCGATCACGAATTTTGTTGTTCACTCGTTATAATTATGATTTATAATCAATTTATACTTCATATACTTCATTTTCTTCATCATATGTTGTTGTATCATCCGAAGCAACATTTAGACATAACTGATCATGGCAAAAGCCACAAATTATGGAACATAATAGTAATAATTTTTTGCATCTGCAAGTCGATAGGTAATTCAATACATTGCTATTAAACGTTCATTTCAATACTTTTGAAAGTCCAAAGTCCTTCCCAGCTATGTATGAGCCTGATAGCTTGTAAAAATAATATACATTATGTTTATAGGAGACAATAATAAAAAAATGCCCCTTCCATTCTACCTCAAACTGTGCTGAAATTACACCCCTCAGGTTTCTGAATTTCATATTTAGAAAAACTTTGGTCGTACGTAAATTTTCTATCAAACCTTTTTTGTGTATTACCAAAATTAAAAGATGAAAAATCGTGAAAAACTGGTTTTTGACACATTTGACCTTGAATAAGTTTTTTAGTTCGAACAATTTCGCTGGGAACTTTTGACACAATATTGATACGACTTAAATTTAATAATAAAGTATCAACAAAAAATTCTTCACTGGATTTTTTTTTTGCAGATAGGTGATTTAAAATCGTAATGTGACGGTACTATTTCAGGATAAATCTATTGATCCCAACTGTTTGTTAACAATTAAAATGTGTGATTTTTTTTTATTAATTTGTGTTTTAATTTTTATTTCTTATGTATGTAAAAGTAGGGGATTACAAATAATAAACATTTGTTCTTCCACCAATGTGGGTACCTACATTAGTGCTCACTTTAGCACCCCACAATTTATTAACGACAATTTCATAGCTTTTGTCAATAGATACCTACTACTATCTGAGATTAGCATTGACCTAAGAAATCAGTATGTTGACCCCTGAGTAAAAGCAATTACCACACGGCCCACCGGGACGCTGTCCATACGCACACACAGAAACGCAAGTACAGCCACCGTCGAAAGATATTATTAATTACTAGGGTGCTGAACGTCTAAACTCTATCGATTAACTATCTATGATATATCATCATTAACAAAAAAATTAATATAGAAGTGGACTGGTCTGACCTATACTTTAAAAAGGGTCTTTATAAAAAAGAAGATTAATATTAATGAAAAGTACTCTATGTGACAACCTAAACCAACTCAGGAAACGAGACGTGGACAAAAAGCAATACCAAGGGATTGTGATTCGGAACGTTTTTATGCGGTATATTATATCATCATGTTGTCTGTGAAAAACAAAATTTACATGTAGTTAGATGGAAAATTTGGACGTATTTCTTCATGTATGAATCATTTATGAAGGCCCTGTATAATTCCGTTTGTTTTTGCATGATTTAGGTTATTCATAAAGAATTTAGGTGCCATATTAGCAGTTTTCTTTTTGTCAGAAATCTCAACTAACGCAGCTCACTTCAGTAGATTCAGTTCTTTTTACAAATCTCAATATGAAAACTTCTGAGTTATTTACATCGTCCCTCATCCATAGAGCAGCACACCTTTTTTCCTGACTCAAAAATGCGATTTTAGATCACTAATGTGGTGGGGGAAAGATGTGTTTTAATTGGTTGCATTTTGCATTTCAATTTTCAAATTCGGTATAACAGTTTCGGATATGAGACCGATATACCGTGCGATCATTTAAATTATAAATTAGAGTAGGCGGCTATTTTATTATGCAATGGCCAGCCTGCAAATTGACTGACAGCTTAGACTGACAGTAAGATTTGAGGTTGTCGTAAACATTGTGACGTTTATGTTTCGCATGAAAATAAAAGACTAACAAATAATGTAGAATAATTGAGAATTACAGCAAATGTTCAAAGTGTTCTACCGCATCTTCAATTCAGCTGTTAACTCCATTCACCATTCTGTTGTCGTTTTTTTGAAAAGTCACTTTGACATTCAAATTTTAAATGAAATTGTCAAAAGTTAGTGGTGCCATCCTAATTTAAATTTCACAGCCTACTCTAATTTATAATTTAAATGATCGCACGGTAGGTTAAAGCGTCTATTTAATAAATAAACAGACAGGATCCACATGGACGGGGACAAGGCTTATGTCTTTTTATAAAGAGATATTCTCAAATAATCTCAGCTCAGTTTGTCTCAAATTGATATGAGACACTTTGTAAAACTTTGCTATTATCCACTCCAAATTTTTGTATTTATATTGGAAAAATTGGTAGGTAAAATTTACCAGTCCAGGCAAACAAAGCTCCAGCAGAAAAATTGTCAAAGACTAGTTAAAAGTATCGTCCCTGAGGCCCTTACTACATTTTTCTCACTCCCATTAACCACATTATAATTTCACTTTTGTATATATTTTTTTGTATGTTTCTATGGAATTGGAATTCTTCTTAAATTGCTCTCATCCTGACCATAACACTATTATGGACGTACTTGAGGGAACTAGAGAAACTCGCCAAGTTCAGCCAAATCGGAATCAGATTAGAGATCTCGCATTGTCAGCATTGACGTATTCATCTTAAATTTCCAGAAATCTGAAGTTGCAAAAGCTATACCACTATTTTTGTAACCTAATAACCAGTTATATTGAACAGCCTTACCTAACCCAGATCTTCTGGAATTGGTCAATTCGAAGGATCTACCTCCTTATTGGTGTTCTCCTATCTTCGTGTACACTAATTCTAATCTATTTCTCATACACTCAGCACACCAATGAACGCACAATGTGAAATTACGTATTAAATAGTAACTAATGGGTTAATTTTGGTAAAATAATGTCTTCATTTGAGACGTCAGTCAGCATTCTAGCTTTACCGACAGAAAAATTTCAGTTTTTTTTATATTTCAGAAAAAATTGAATTCATAGCTAAAAGCTAGTCGAATAAACAATAGTTTAAAACATAGCTGCATTAGTTTGTTTAAAGGGAGATTTAATTAATAAAATGGAGGCTATAAATTCGTTTTTCAAGTTGCTAAAGC
Source organism: Diaperis boleti (assembly GCA_963583935.1). NCBI lineage: Eukaryota > Metazoa > Arthropoda > Insecta > Coleoptera > Tenebrionidae > Diaperis > Diaperis boleti. Next base: position 37,025,207 of record OY757249.1, read on the forward strand.
GTTAACACTACTCCAAGGTCATACCTAACAAGATGTCACAAATTCATTAATATATATATGTAGTAGGCACGCCAATCTTAAATAGAAATGGTTCTGCAACGGTTTAGAGAAACTCTTGAATATGATAGAAGACTTGCTCTTTCGTGCCAAATAATACATTTTCTTGAATTAGTATTTGTTTGGATAGCTTTCTGGGCTTTCTGTAATGCTGTGAAATTGTAAATGGATGTCTTTTTGTTTTCATATATATTTATAATGTTTGTTGCATACCCATATAAATCAGTTTAGAAGCTAACGACGAAAATCAGCTGTTGTCTGTTGAATGGTGAAAATAACTACACATTTGTGATGAAATTTATTAAAAGGTGAAACCAAAATTAACGAAACTGTTGGAAATGTTGTCCATTTTCTCGTAAATGTACATGAATTAATACGTCTTTTCATGTTATTAAACACATTTTGTAGTGTAGCAGGAGTAATACGAGCACACTCTTCAGTAATTCTGTCGTCAAGTTCTTGTATGGTGTGAATGGGAGTTTAAAAAATAGTGTTTTTTAGATGACCAAACAGAAAGTAATCCAGTGTTGGTCGTCCACAACCTTTTTTGTGGTGTATAATACACGTAGTTTCTAACGACCTTGTAAAAATCAGAAACAAGAAAATTGAAGTATGGAAATTTATGTTGAAATTCTTCTAAAGTAAAAACAATGTTTTAATGCTATCCTCCCTCAAGAGCTGCAACTCCATTTCGGAGGGTATGACTCAAAGATAAGTGTTCTCCACCAGAGAAAACCATTTTGCACGCTATTTGGCTTATTGAGCTTATCAAAGAAAATGAAAATAATTATGTCAATTACTGCCACCACTGATCTAAATAATTAATGAACGTACGGTATGTATACTGCAACAATACTTAACAATACTCAACAAATCATGAAAATTTGAAAAAAAAGCATTCTAAAAAAATTGCTCAAAGCACCGCAGTTAAATATGCTTCAAATGGATCGATGTCGTTTTGAAGTATGCTGTATCCCGTATAGCACAAATTATTAAAAATTATTATCTTATTATACAAACGATTAGTGCTGTATAGCCTTTTGAAGTTCAGCCAGAATCCGTGAGATCGATACCATAGTGGTTAGAATGCTATCGACAAAATCCAGATATGTTCAATCGGCAATAAGTCGATCTTGGTGGTCATGGAAGGGGGTTAACATAAAAAATGTCCCTATGGTCTAAAGTAACACGCGCTATATGAAGCCTACCACTATACTGCTGGAAAAGTGGATTCTCAAGTGTTTGAAGGTAAGGGATGAAACCTGGCTCTATGAACACAAGACGTGACTGGCTACAATGAGACCAATATCATAAGAGTGTTCTAAACGTGTCTCTGAACCGAATTGGATATTGCGTCTTTCACCCCTACGCATTCAGACCATCTTACGACCATCATGCATCTTCAAATAAAGATGTGGATTAATCAGAAAATACTATTTTCTAATAATACTAATTCCAGTTCTAATCTCAGTTCTGCCTTTCAAGGCTTAAAAAATTGAAGTGTTTAGTGGCGTAGTTGTGAACTGAGGAAGCGTTGTCAAAGGGCATTAAAGTCGCCACGCACCAACAACGGTGTAGGTATACTAGTAGCATTGTTCAAGTATAGTCAGGCGTTCTTCCAGCGACCACTGCGGATCATCCGTGATATACTTGTGTATACTTACTTTAACTGTTATAAAATAACTAAAGAACTAATCATATGCTTATAAGTAGGTATTTTTAATTCTCTACAAAGTTACAACACCATAATTTATTGCAACATTCAAAGGTGTATTTTTCTTCCATATTCTTTAAACATGTGCTGAAACAATCGCAGCAACAGTCACAACTGTAGACAAAGCAACGCCCCATCAAGAAGCATGGTGTTAGATAGTACCAGAGAACACGCATCCAACCATCTAGGTCGCACGTGAATCTTCCCGCATTTGCTTTATATTCTGAAATCATTTGTAAAAAGAATACTTATTTAATGCCACAAAACTAATATTAAACATATCATAATAATTATAAATGTTTTGGAAACAATCTTCGGTAAAAAGATCATTTTACGGCCTCTTTTGAAGCCGTAAAGTTTTACCCTTTTATACACATCGGTCACAACTCTATACTTTGTTGGGACTGATCTGTCAGAAATTGAAAAAAATATGACTAAATTTTTGAATTCTTTTGAGATCATCGTCTAAAAAACCTCGTGTGCACCTCGGCCAAAAGTGCTTTTTTGGCCTTATGTGAATTGTGTCCTCGGCTACGGCTCGACCACAAACAACAGATGCGTCCAAAAAGGATAACTTTTACCGCCTCGGTACACAAATGACTATTGTTTAAATCCAACAACAAACCATTCTTTTTGAGTACCTTGAAAGCTTATAATATGTAGATGCTAACTAACGCTACCACATTGAATAAAATACTGTTTTATTAATAAGATGGACTAAGTAATACGACGTTTCTGGACGTATGTAACTGTCGATAGTATTTTTTTTTAATGCCAATACCGACAACTTGTAATGATATAATATTATTACAAGTAACTTACATTATTGTTAGTGGCAATACATACTTATAGTTTCGTGAAACAGGTTTTTGTTATCAAAACATTACAGAATTTTAGAGTAAGATATCGACGTCCTTAACACAGGACCCCGTAAGTGTAAAGTATTTTTTTGCAGGAGACAAAAAAAAGGCTGACCCTAATTTTTTTAAGCGAGGTAAAGGTCTGGCAACAAATGGAGAGGAGAATTATTGACAGGAATCTGTAAAAACTCAATTTCCATAATAATTAACCTTATGAGGTCCTGCGTTGAGACCGAGAAACGGATTATTCATTTAAACGATGTATAATGATGTAAAACTTTAACCTTTTTTATCATATAAAATAATAGAATTGTATTTTTTTTTCAATTTCTCTAGTTGCTTTTAACAATGTAGCTAGCACATTGCTTGACGATTATGTATGTATATGTAACCTTTAAAAAACATCACAAAGAGAAAATCAAAGTTCATATGGACGTTCTGAAATTACGAACCAATAGCTCTGGGCCCTAGATGATAATGGACAGTGTCAATTTCATGTTCTTGCGCAGATAAGAATTCTTCTACAGGATAATGCTCAGGATATACAACTTGAATTCCATATTTAGCTAACACGTACTTCGACTGAGACAAGGGGATTGAGATTTCTTTATTACTTTCGGTGTCCATGCTTTTTGGCACTAATATTATGTCAAAGTATAGATCAAATGGACACCTATGGGACCTTGATTTATCGACTTTTGATACTGTATAATTATAAAGTTGGGTAAAAATACAAATGGCTCTTACCTTTTTAACGCCCCTAGGCTATTATGATATCATCAGGTTATAGAGGGGTTACAGCCACGCTAGGTGTTTAAACACATAGACAAGGTTAATGCGATACACGCGTGCTGTAATTTGGTAATGGGGTTGTCGGTAAACCAGCACCGGCTTTTAGGGGAAGAGTTATGATCTCATTACAGTAATTGCTTGTGGTCTTCTCAAGGGGAGACCCCGCATGTTACCGTTAGCTAGGTACTGTTGCCAATGGATAGTTTTGGACCGGTGTTGATATAATGACGTATGAAAAAAATAAAGGATAGACCTAAGGTATACTTAGGACAACTGTACCAGTAAAATCCCACTGGAATATGAAAAAAACTGAAACGATCACGTGACATTTGTTGTGATAGAACCTATTTCCTTGTTTTATAACTAAATAAATCCAGAAAGTATATTAAAATTTGGTCACTGAAAAAGGCTTCAAGGAATCACGATTTTAAGTATTCTCATGGTATACCTATATTCATATGGTTTAAGGAATATTCTTTACATAAACAATACAATTTTTTATTATGGGTAAATGAATAAAAGCTGATTCATTAAGTAAAATAGTTGACTACCGTCTGACCCAGAACTATTCATACAAAGCTTTAAATCTCACTATTATAGCTTTTGCAAATTTAATCTGTTTCACTTGATTTAAACAGGATAATAGGTAAATAGAGACGATATAGTTCGCTACATACTTTGTGATTCATCTTTTGTATTAACAGACTACCGTAATTTATACCATATATCATGAACCAGAAGGAATTTTGTTGGCATACCTTGAAATCGATGTGGATTGCGTAAACAAATAAGTGCACATGCAATAAAGAAATAACAGGTTTGTTCGTCGTGCACAACTCGTAACAGTGATAAAAATATTTTCTTCAATCAGAATAGAAAATAATAATCATAATTGATTACAAAGTTTTTGCAACTTCACTGGGAAATACCTACATCTTTATTTCAAAACATTGATTTGTCTCTGGTTTGTAAGAACTTGTATGTAAACTTTTAGTAAGTTAGTGTGCTACTTCTCTATAGTTGATAAATAACGAGTGAGCAACAAAATTTGTGATCGCAGTTGGCTAAACGTATATCGGTTCTTTTACTTTCCTGTTTACATTAATCGTTAATTCACATTACTCGATGACTTTTTACACAGTCGTATCGATCAAGACTCGACTGAAAATTTTGGATTCAGAGGCTCCTACGATCACGAATTTTGTTGCTCACTCCTTATAATGTGTTAGTATTAATAATTTATTTATCTAACACCTGTTTCTTATGAAGTCATAATAATAATAATGCCGATTTTGAATGTATTATGAGGTCTATAAGACACTAGTGGACTTATAACACCCAGTGTTCATAAGCCAACAGTTTTGAACGTCAATTTTTTTTTGGGTTTTGATGAATGTTTTAAGAACTGTTACAGAAGGAGGTGTTGGATAAAACTTCCAACCACCGAGAAAAAATTACATTTCCAGAGTAATTTAGTAAATATACTCCGCAAGCGGGCCTACGAATGTCGGTCGCTTTTCGCCAGACGAAGGTTCGTTGGACAGCTCTGAGAGCAGACAAGCGACCGTTTTGCTACGAATTTAAGGTAATAGGTAATAATACAATAATAATACATTTTCATATGCCGATGATGAAAAATTAGTGCATCTAATGTCTGACTTCCCAGAAATTTATAAACACAAGGCTTATAAATTACAAAATAAAAAATAACCTATTTGGAAAAATATTTCCGAAATATTAAATAATTTAGTTTTTCCTCATCTTGGTTTATGAGCACTAATAGTAAAATAGCTTTTCTTTTGGCGTTCATTTTGATTATTCGTCGCGAGCGAAATAAATATTTACTGGAGGAAAACACTTCAGCAGTGGAAAAGTCGCGAAATGGTCGTAGCGACGCAGTAGGGGTCGCCGGTCGTAGGCGACCCTGGAGGAAAACGCTGCTTTACGAAGACGCTGAACGGGCATGAATGGAAAAATAACTGACAACGATTTTTTTCTGGCAATTCCAACTTTTGTCTGACAATTGCGACTTTTTTCTGGCAATTCTGACCTCCGCCCACTATGCCGTTTGAGGGTTAAAATGTCGTCACCAGAATCTGCCAAAAGGGTGGCAGATCAGCGGCGCAAGAAGTGTCCAGTATATTTTATTCTTCTGATTTTCCTAACATTAAATCTTTGAATCTTGGATATCATTATTACTGCACATTTTGTAGAGTTCGTCGCTTCTACAAGCACCTGCGACACCGAATGCCAAAATGACCTATCAAATGTGAACAATAATTATTAAGAGCATTTTATAATATTTAAAAACTTTTATTGCCAAACAATTATCGTCGGGCGTTTCTGACAAATTTGACGATATCATCTCTACTGAACACCTTGGCCTTTTTTGGCTCATAGCTGATGTTCTTCCTTTCCATAAATATCTTCGCCATATTATACTTCCGATATCTATATTGTCATATACTTGCAACATCGACTTTAGTTTAGAGTACAAACACCACAATGTGGAAAGCTTGTATAGGTCCCCCTACCATTCAATACATGATTACATCCTTAAATAAAGAATCAAAATCAAGAATATCAAAAAACCTTCTCCTTTAAATACGCCAAGATTACCATTTCCGACACGGATAATTGCGACTTCATTTTGATCCTTTTCTTGAATTTTTGGTATTCTTTGTGATACAAGTCTTGGGAATCAAACTTTCTAAAGCTTCTGTAGCGCTTTCACTTATGTCAGCCGTAATTTCAATTTTTTGGCCAAATTCGCTCTTTGGGCTGACTCGTTTATTTAACTGACATTTAAATAACAACATTTTATTGTTTTTCAGAAACAACTAAAGAATATCCATGATCGTACCTTCTTACTAACGCATGACACGGACCCGTGATTTTAACAAAAAAATTAAATTTAAAAAAAATATGAATATACCTTTAAGAGAAAACGTTGTACGTATTATACACGTAAAGAAAAGTTGGCATTATGTGCTCGTAATTCATTTCTGAAACGAGTGCAGTGCACGAGTGTAAAAACATCACTCACAGATAATGAACAACTTTTCTTTACTAATAAGTATTATAAACTATCGTGCTTACAACCAAAAACGACGTCAAGTAGATCCATGGCCCACTTGACGTCGTTTTTTTTTGAACGCCTGATATATGCCGTTAATGATTGTTTTAAACATGCAGTAGGTCAAGAATTTTTTTTGTTAGATTGGCGTCAGGTCTTGTCAAATGACGTTTGGTTTTTAAATATTCGAGTTGTTGCCTTGTTGGCAGTTTATCCTGACACTTGTAGTTGATCCAAAATGCCGAAAGTAATTTCTGCCCACAATAATAACATCTTTCAAAGGAAACAACCAAAAACAATATGTTATAGACAAGATTTGAAATGAACAGGGATTTGAAGTTCTTAGATTACCCACATATAATTGCCAGTACAATCCAATTGAATTGGAATGGGGGTTTTCTAAGAATCATTACAATAAACATATAAATCGAAAAACTGCGAGCAAAAATAAAGCTTCTAATTTATCACTTTTGAGATGAAATGTGGGAAAATTATTGTAGGCACTGCGAACAATTAATTGCTTCGGATTGGACAAAAATGGGTAATTGTTCGATTGCAACTATTCGTCCATTCATTATTTCGTTGGGAGAGTCAGATTCAGAAATTTAATATAGGTAACTATTTAGCGAAATTTAGTTAATATTTGTAATTTCTTTTTATTGAAATATTATTATTAAGGTTCTAAAACGAGAACTGTTTCATTTCAATTAAAGTTTTCAATGTAAGTACATATGTATATGTGCGGTGAATTATTATTTTTTAAAAATATTGCAAACTGGCAGGAGTGCTCTGTTGGCATCAATTATAACCTAAAATAGGGTTATTATGACAATTCACAATACTGCCAACTAAAATGCCAGATTTCCATAGATAGTCCGAATTTGAAACAATCCTGAACGTATATTACTATTAATTTATTCTGAGCTCTAAATTTTACGTTTGATACTAGAAAATTCCGCCCAAATAACTCTAACAACCTAGAAATTAGGGACGTTACTGATTTTTTTAATTTTTGTGATTGTGACAAATCTAAAAAACGTCAAAACCGTCAAAGGGGCTTTTACAATAAACGGATTTTTGAAGGGGAATAGTTAGGTACGTGGTGGGGGAACCGGCAGAGGAGGAGAGTGTGTCAGCGGCGACGCCACTCCAACGCATGCACACGCGGTCTTTTCTTTCTTAATTTTATTATCTAGATTGGATTCGTTCATTTGCTAACTGGTACAGTAAAGTAGGCAAATATCTATGTTGTAAGTGCGCGGTGACGGAGATCGGGATCGATGGTACGGTAATAATTATTTAGTTTAATTCGCTGCGTTCGTTCGTTGGATAGTTCAAGTTGCTTGTTTTTATTGAGTTGGGAAAAATATTTTTTTACAATTTTTTTCCAAAAAACTTTTTCTAGCGGACGATCCACTTTTTTTCTTATGACTTATCGTGACCCTCCTCCTCCGGGCAGCAACCGCGGTCGACGAATACACGACACACTTTTATTTCCACACGGTTCCGCACACTTTTTTTACCCCAATAGATAAAAAAAAGTTTTACCCACAGAAAGATATCTATTTTGCGTTGCAGCACTATTTTCGATTTCTGTGGTAAACATTTTAATACGGTGTAGGTACGCATATTATGCTATATGCTAATCCTAAAGGCCGGAAGGGGAGACGGCAGGGGAGAGATAGAAATTACGCAACAGTTATGCTAATAATTAAATTACTAATAATTTATCTTTATCTTTATCTATACTTAATAAGCAACAAGTTTTACTTCTGTCGCGCGTGGACTCCACGAACAAAATTTTTTAAATTTGGCGTCGAAGTTGGCCACGAATGTTTAACTGTGGACGTGCCATTCAAGTGATTCAATTATTAATTTGACATCTGAACCTATATCTAACCACACTTTTAATTTAATTAATCAACAGTTCAACACGTTAATGCGGTTGTAGTGTTATAAAAAAAAAAAATACGAGTGTGCTTTAGACCACACGACTGAAGTAAAACTTCAGTTCGCCATTATGAAAGTATTCTTAATTTATGTAGGTTTATAAATGGAGCTAGAGAATCGTGAATTAATACCGTCTGCAGTATTGGATAATCCATGTTTTAGTTTGTCGTCAGCGAAAAGTCGGCAATCATGTGTAGCGATTAAGATAAGTCGCGCAATTGCATACAAAACTGACACACGCAAATGGGTGTATGGAATGAAGCGCGAATTTACAACCTAGAAGACGCGGGTTCGAATCGCGTTAAGGCAAACATTTTTTCTATGAATTAATTGTTGTAAAATCGTTCGCTTCGCCCGATCACACTTTTCGTAACGCTCTCGTCACGCATTCACCAGCTTACTCCCCAAGTCAAGTGTCCGTAAAGAAGTTTTACTTCAAAAATTAACTTTATTAATGAGGAAATAAGGTTTATAACAAATAATCAAAATGAGCTCCATCGACTTCAAGGCATTTGCGGTACTGACAACAAATTGGCGCTATAATTCCGTTTTGAAATAGCCGTTTATCCTCCTACCTTTCCGTTTTTTTCTGGGCCCGTTCACAACAAATTCATAGTCACCGCCAACTATGACGCCAAATTAAAAAAAAACACCCGTTATAAATGCCATTGTAAACTCGTGAGATGTGTGTGACTCGCTGACAATGAAGCACTTCTGTCACTTGTCATATAATCTACTATTTTAGTATGCTAATAATAATGAAATCAACGCTAAAACCGACTGTATGTATTTGAAGAAGTAATGGCAAGGTTAAACATGTTTATTGAATAATTAAAGAAAAACGAACCAAAAAGGTTATAAAATTCAAAAATAAAAAGAATATCTTTTGTAAAATTTAGTAAAATACAAAATTTCTGTTTTAATAAATTGAAAGTTTTTTTTTTAATTACAATACTGAAATTTTTGTGATCTGTGGTATTTTTCGTTTTGTATGAAAACATTTACTAGTTGAAAAACGCCATCAGAGAGTTAACATTGTTTACTTTGGTAATTGCCGGAACAATGAGTAAAGTTTTCTCAATCGATACGTAATTAAGCAATTAATTAACACGTCTTCGTGACACGGTCATTTATCCGTTATGGCATTTATTCTGAATTACTATGTAAATTATGAGGACCATTTTTGGTTTAGTCAATTGCGCTGTGTCATTGTTCTTTGATCTGTTTGGTTTAGTGTTAGCTGATAAGAACTGTAAGCTTCTGTCTGGTATGTCGATTATGCTAGAACGCTGTCAGATTTGCATTGGTAATGTTTGATTTATGATACATGGAATTTATATGAGATCTCTAAAATAACAATTTCTTTAATGCAAAACTCTTGATAGTCGAAAACAATAAAATTGGTCAAGCAACTTGAGCGTCTTTTGAAGTCTTAATACAAGAAATGTTCACATAATAATTTGTAAATACAATTTAAACAGTTTAGCGCCTTCACCATGCCGTTCGGCTTGCAGTCTAAATTAACACCTGCTTCGTGGGAATCTTGGTTGGATTGTTTAAACACCACTCTAGAGTCTTTAGATTTCGGTTCAGTTTTAACACTTACGTGTGATTTATTTCTTCCGTAAAAGGTAACAAGAATACGGAACCACATTTCTCGTTGAACATTACATAAATGCCTGCGAAAGATTCTCTAATGTAAACGTCATTGTGTAGAAAAATTTAGATAAATGATGTCCTTAGGGCCGAAGACCATTGCCGCCGGAGAAAGAATGAATCGTCCGATAATTAAATTTGCAATATCAGTGTTTAACGAGTGTAAATAAAATAATATAGGACCAATGTAAATTTATGTAGGTCTAATTTATGACAAATTTAGAGTTTTGTGTCCAACTTAACTGACGTATTTCCCCTGCAAATGTGGTTCGCGGTATGAAACGATTCTAAAAACGTGTTCAGAATGGTTGTGTGAAGCCACACGCAAATTTGCAATCTGAATCTGTCTGAATCGCAAATGAATGCCACTTTAATGAAATTAAAATTCATTTATTCCGGAACATTATCTGTCTAGAGAACAAAATTCTTAGAAGGATGCATTAGCTAATTAAGAGAAACCATCGCGCACACTTTTAAGAGAACAACTGAATTACTCATGCCTTTTTTAAAATCGACATGTTTACTTCTATTACTGCGTTTGAAAGAAATATTTCCACGCTTTATAAAAATCATAAATTTTATGGTAGCTTGATAAGTTTAAATTTCACACCTGAAAGTTTTATTCCTAATTTATCACTTTGCAAATTTTTTAAAATACTTTTATTTCCTACTTGTACCTAAAGTGACATTTTTCCGATTATTTATGAAACAAAACTGGAATATGTATTAACGTCCTAGTACTTTAAAGAAAAATTTTAATGTCCTAGTACTTTAAAATTATACGTCATTTCATATATATCATTTCTTATATTGTTCCCGAGATTTATGTGGCATCAAATTGTTCTTCACGCGATCTGCTTCATCTAGAATATCTTGAGGCACCTGAACGTTATCCATTTTACACGGAATAATCGGTTGAAGAGGGTCCATTTTGACAAATTTGGGTTGATGATAAAATGAAATTTTTGAAATTAATTAAACACTGTCATTCCCCAAAAACAATTTAATCTTCCAATAATTAGCGCACAAATAATAATCGAATAAAATATCCAAAACAATTCAACGTGACCCAGTTTTTTCGTTGGCATTTTTTGACAAACGTTGTTACTATGGGAATGATAGTTCCTGCATATTTAATTATTACGAATATTTTGTGCAAGGTAAAAACTCAAAATAAATAACCTAGTTCAATAAACTTGTATGAAATAAAATCTTGTATCTATCTTGTACTCATCAAATAGCACAATTATAATTAAAAGTATAGTCTTCATAAATGATTCATACATACAGAGGTTTTAAATGTCAAAATTAACAGCCAATATTTTCCGAAATACTAAACTTTTTATGGCAATATATTAAATGGTAAATTACGAAATACAAATGTTTATACGAAAACTATCTTAATATCTATTTTCAAATTTTTCTAAAAAGTTGATGATGTAAAAAAAGCTTCAATGGTGTACAATTTTTGTTGAGAGCAATATCACGTTGGATTTCACTTATAATTAAAAATATATATAATAAAAGGTTTTAGAGGTGTCATTAACGCAAAAAGTAATGAGCATATCTCATACTAGATCAAACCAGAACAAACCCGCAATAGGTAATTTGGTAATTCTAACTAAAACTTTTCATTCAATGCATAGTTGATTCTTTCAGTTACTGATTACAAGATTTAAGATAAGAGAACCTTTATTAAGCACTTCTTTTTAAATAATGCAATTTCCTTAACTTAACTTAACCTTCAAGCTCACTGTGTACCGTGAATAGTTACAATCCTCCCAATAGTATTTATGCAGAAATTTAATGTGTGAAAAGAAGTTAAAAAGTTAAAACATTGTTTTAAGTTAAGGTATGCGTGAAATTATTATTCTGTTGGTTGCAATAGTACAAAACATTAATTTTACTTTTGTAAAATAAATATAATACTCAATATAATTATCAAGAAATTAAGGTAAAATTGCACCTGTACCTTCGACAAACCAATCACAGACCATTACGCCCAAGAAAAGTTGAACATTTCTGTCTCGTTTGTTGTATTTTTTGTTTGAATTTTGAATCTAATTTTCTAATTAAATCGCTTATTAAAAGGGACTGTCACTTTTTGAAATTTTGAGTTACATATTTCTATCTACTAAAATGGCCAGGATGGATCATTTGGTGACTGTATTCTAGTTCGAAAAAGTTACCATGAAATAAGAATTATCACACAGTACCTTAAATTTCTGATTTATTTTAATTTTTTTATAGTAGGTAGTAAAGTTTACTCCGTTTTTATCAAAACTTGGTAAAGTGACTTAGTTCCTTCTAATAATAACCGATTCGATTACTTTTATAAAATTGAAGTAATATTTAAATTTAGTTTTTATGTGCAATATTTCTTTTGTAGATTAACTTGATATTATGTACATTATGTATTTTTATGTCATACTTGTATCTAAAGTGACATTTTTCTAATTATATTTATAATTATACAGTGTGTCCCAATTAAAATTTGTACCCCCCAAAAACTCCAAATTCGAAAGACTAAGAAGAAAACGCTCGAACTGGTCAATTTTGTTATCAAGGGGGACTAAATTGTATCAAACTTTCATGTCTTAGATCTCACCCCTTTAGCCAGGCGACCCCCCATGCCATTTAATTTTTTTAAGGGGGTGGCTCCCCTGGCTAAAGGGGCAAGATCTAAGATTTGAAAGATTGGTACAATTTAACCCCCCTTGATAACAAAATTGACCTGTTCGAGGGTTTTCTTCTAAGTGTTTTGAAATTAAAATGATTGGGGGTTACAAATTTTAGTTGAGTATTTTATGTAGATTTGGAAAATAACAATTTCATGTTTTTTTTTTTGTAGAAAGGAATCGGTAAATGTATATAATATCTCTGGATAGAGAATTGAATAAGCTTTAAAATGATGTATCACACGACCCCCCATGCCATTTAAATTTTTTAAGGGGGTGGCTCCCCTGGCTCAAGGGGTGAGATCTGAGACTTAAAAGTTTGGTAGAATTTGGTCCCCCTTGATAACATAATTGACCTGTTCGAGCGTTTTCTTCTGAGTCTTTCGAAATTGGAATTGTTGGGGGGTACAAATTTTAGTTGGGACACCCGATATTAATTATATAATAATTTAAAGAAAAAATTTAAAGTCCTAATACATACTTTACAATTAAACGTCAATTATTTCTTTATTTCTCATATTGTTCCCGAGATTTCTGTGGCATCAAATTGTTGCTCACGCGATTTGCTTCATCTACAATACCTTGAGGCACCTCAATTTGTGCAAGATATAAAAACTCAAAATTTCTTTTCTTTTTATTTTAATCTAGTTCATTAAACTTGCAGTATGAAAAATAAAAAACGTTGAATTTACCTCGAACGAAATGTGTTTTTAAAGGTACTCACAAGTAATGGGGTCGTCCCACAATTTTCAAAAGCAGCTTTTCTAGAAACTAGACGGAAAAGTATTATACTCCTATATTTTTGTTTATTCCAAAATCATGCGTTTTCTAAACCACTTGCTCGTACTTTAACCTTCACTTATCGTTCGAGATCAATAATATTATACTATTATTATTATTCCTTATTGTTTTTTATTTTGAACGCATTTTTTTAAAGCATCGGTAAGTTCTTTTTCTGATTGATGTTCTGTATTTTATAATAACAAAGAAAATGTGTATAAAATAGAATTAAAAAAGTAGAACAAAAAGAAATGATTTGTACCCGTAAATTTATAAATGTATTTATATCTTTATAACAATGACAATGTAAATTGTACATTGAATACTATTAAATTTTGCAGGATTTGGGTGTTGTTTGCAGCGTTATGTCTAACACGTGCTTTGGTCACGCTACAACCGGAACATAAAATATAAGAGATACAAAAGGCACTAAACTGAGTGGACGCGTATTACGTTGCGTGCATGCGTGACAAGAATTACCATATTTATTAACAGTGGCCCGTCATCTACTGCAAAGACCTGTTCGTTGATTGATGTTGCAACTAATTTAATTTAGGGTGGTCGTAATGGAACCAAGGGAAAGTCCAATTGGATTCGTCTAAGAAGATTGTGTGTCTAGTCTCTCTCATACCAGTGATCGATAGTGAACATTTGTTACCTGAAACAAACAAAATAAGCACTTATAATTAAGCTGCGAATCACATATTGCTGTAGATGTAGAATAAAGAGGTAAAAGTGAAGGTAATATTGTCATTTTTTACTATTATTTTTTAATATTAAAAAATCGTAATATACAAGGTATTTTTTATTCGACTCAGTTTTTATTTTTTTGTTTTGGAGTACTTCTTTGGAAACAATAATATTTTGTGACAAGCCATCATGTTGTAAATAAAGCTTTAAGGTTTTCTTTGTCTCCTTTATTTGCATCAGAATTTATTGATTTTAATGGCCATGTTATGAATTTATTCTATATTCTTTAAATTTTGTTCGCACTATTTTGTCAGCAAGTTCATGTTCGCGCGTTTTGAAGTCTGTGGGACCTATGCTGCCTCCACATCCTCGTCGTGACCGCCTTAGTGACTTTCCGGCGGCTCAAACTTACAGAGAATTAAATCGTCAGTTATCATCAGAACATATAATGCAGTAATTCAACAGGGTATCAGTTTTTGAACCAAATTTTGCTAGAGGAATATATTCAACGAACCAAATAATACAAGCGCGTGATCGTTTTAAGGGCTGAAAGGCCGATTGGTCAACAATCACGTGCTTAAAGTCCGCATAACATTAACAAACCAAACAAATCGAAAAAATACCGAGGTTGCCAAATCTATTAATCGTATTTATAAGTACATAAAAGCAAATACTTCATTCCTTGATTATCCAAAATTCAAGTTAGGTAGATAGGTTAAGCCGAGCAATAATTGTAAGCTACCCTATTGAAAATTTTAGGTAATTATTTGATATTAATATTTTTTTAATGATGAGATCATCACAATAACTGGGTATTTAAATAGGATAAAACCTTAATTTGGATCTAATTATAAGTAAGTAAATAATTCTTTTAGTGCTTGTAACATTGCAAAAAGCAAGAAATATGTATTTGGAAGTTGATATAAAGAATACATGAATGGTTATTACATGAACTTAACTTTACTTACACGCGCATGTACGTCCGACACTGTTACATTCCGGAGTGTCGACACCTCAGTATGTCCGTGTTTGTAATAATATTATGGTGCTTTAACGGTTAAGTGCACTTTAAAAATGATCAAACTTGTATCTACGACTACATGCATTCTCCATGGATCTGTTGAGTTTATTAGATTGAGTACATGCGTGTTTGAAATTCCAATAAATTGCAATTAAACTAAACTTTTTTCTTCAACTTACATTTCCTTAAAATTTGAGAGATTTAAGAGAAATAAATGGAAGGATTTGATTTATCAATAATTCTATATGTTTATGAACATAAAATTAGTCACTTCTAGGTAGGAATAAATTTTGTCAATACTTTAATTTTGTAGGTAAAGTAGTAAGGTAGGATAGCGTATTTAGTAATTGCACTTCAATTTAGTGACTCCATGAAAATAAACGCATCAAGTTATTCTGGAAATACAATGAATTATTGTTAACCCAACACTTCTTTAAAATTAAAATTTAAATATATCTAAGTCTAACTCCACAAACTTTAATAACTGTAAAATTACTAATGGAACATGTTTCGGCAGAACACTTCTGCCATCATCAGCCCTTAAAGAATATAAAAAATTAATTAATTTAATTTCTTTAAGGGCTGATGATGGCAGAAGTGTCCTGCCGAAACATGTTCCATTAGTAATTTTACAGTTATTAAAGTTTGTGGAGTTCGACTTAGATATATTTAAATTTTAATTTAAATTTACTCCACCTGGATTTAAGAACATTCTTCTGGTTTACTTCTTTAAAATTTTTGCAAAAACTCGTATCGCATGTGTTTAAATTATGCAACGTCATGATATTCAGAGAGTATTTTAATTTATCGCGCTATCTTATGAGAAATTTACAGAATGATAAATTATCACATAGAAAATTGGCAAATCCAAAATTAAACAAATACTTAACGTTAATATTTGGGTATCAACTGTTCTATTAATGTTAAATCTCCAAATTTGTACATGTAGTCATTTATTTGTAAATAAACAGTACCTACAGATACGAATTTAGTTGTATTTATTATTAACTAAAAATAATTAGATTCGTAAACAGCGTCTCCATAAATAGCATTCCAATATCTCGAGTGGAGATTCTCCATGTAAAATTATTACGAAAAGTTCTTAATAATACAGGTTCAAAAATGATTTGACCCCGAAATAAAATTAGCAAAGCGATTTTACCGAAAAACGTACGGTTCCCTTAACAAAAAATTGTAAATAACATGATTTTCGAGAAAGGCTATTTTCTATTTGGGTGCACTGTTGGCCACCTCCACTGTGTCAAAATTCAATTTGGTGGTCAGTACATATTACTAACGAGTGAGCAACAAAATTCGTGATCGCAGTTGGCTAAACGTATATCGGTTCTTTTACTTTACTGTTTACATTAATCGTCAATTCACATTACTGGATGACTTTTTACACAATCGTATCGATCAAGAATCGACTCAAAATTTTGGATTCAGAGGCTGCTCCTACGATCACGAATTTTGTTGCTCACTCGTTATTATTTATCTCAGAATTTTGGATAATTTGTTTTGTTGTTTCGTATATTATCACTGTACTTTCATTTTAGTAGAGCAGTGTCGTATCTCACCGAGCATTCAGAGTCTGTCCCAATAAGAAAAAAATGGTTTGATCCGAGGTATATCATCGAGTGATTTAATCAAAGAGACCTTTGGACACAAAAATAATTGTCTTGGTTTACATCGAGGTTTTTTTATGTTTGACATTTAAAACATTCTTTAAATTTGAGAAAAACGTCATAATTTTGCATACCTATCAAGGAAAAGTACGCAGCGCCTTCATCAATGTGAAAGAAGTATTCTATTATGACACCGCAATCTAGCAATTATTAGATTTGTGATTGTGGTTTGGCAGTAAATTCTAAGCAGTTTTTTATTTAACTGTAATAATTATCTGGATGGAATATTGTTCAGACTACCTGAACCCATAGTTGTGGTGTGGGTGGTGTGTAATTTGGTTTTTACTGTAATTTAAATTTTATTGTGATGCGCATATGTCAGATGGCGCTGAAAACGTTTCTAACGGCCGACTGGACCGCCAGGGTTGGGCCAGGGAGCCATTCATAGTTGAGATTCGACCTTAAGACGTGGCCGAGTGAACACCTCCACACCACGACACTCCGACTAACTTTATTAAAAATTTGTAGTGTGTAAATAAATAGTGTGAGACCGCTTAAAGAGTCTTATTTTTACGTGCTGCATATAACAAATATCTTTTCAAATGCTCTTTCAAATGAGGTATCACTTATGTTATAGTGCGATTTAATAAAATTTCAAAGTTAGGGGCTACGGCATATTAGATGCTGCTATGATATAATCTAATACTAAATTAATGGTTTCCCCTCGCTATTAGGGTGGCAAGTTTTTAAATGAATTTATCATTGTATGATCTGCACTGTAAACGCACAATAATAGGTTTTATCAACGAGTCATCAAATCAATTGGATATGAGGTATTCAACTCTGGTGTCTGATTTGGCGTGGAATGTCCCATATATAAATTAATAATCTCCAGCAAAGGAGGGCAAGAAACAATGGAATTTAAAATTTTGGGAAATAAAACAATATAAAATATTCTGTTCTAATCTCTAGATAGCTAGGGCCAAAGTAAGTCAAATGGATGGTATAATCTGCTCTAACAGATTCAACTCTAGTTTTAAAACAAATATACTTAACAAATTTTCTCTGAATACAACAATATTAGAATTATTGTAAAATGGAGCCCAAATTACACAACAGTAATCAAATAGAGCTCTAACAAAAGCGGAATAAAGGATAATAACAGCTCTAGTACCCTTAAAGTCAAAGTTATTTTCATTTTTAGATATATCTGAAATTACTGTGTTTGATTCTAAAACAGAAAAAGACCCATGATAAAAGACGAGAAAGAATAAGAAAAAATTTACGAGCGTAACGTATTCACCGTTTTATTCCCTGATTTACACGCGGCGGAGCAGCGGTACGCACCATGGATACGCGTGGAGAGTTCCCACAAATTTCATAATGTATGCGCCGGTTTACGATTCAAGTCTGAATCCGCGTTTCACTTCAAAAAATTCTTCTTGCCGAAATACACCTCAAAATGAGTATTTCAATCTGATAGGAAAGGTTATAAGTAAGTTTAGTGTTAACATAAATATACCCAGCCCACACGATTGAGACTGCACTAATTGCCGGTACCAACGAGTAATCGAAATATACCAACACGTGTGGGACATAATGCTTCAAGCATAGCGAATACTATTAAAATCAAATGAAATAACAATGAATCATTCCCATTGTGCCATCTATGCCTCGCTGAGGTGTAAATTGTTCGAGAAAAAACATATTTTAATTAGTAATAACAATAATTTCTCTCGGCGTTTACGTAGGTCGTATTGTTTTTCAATCGGCCCGCGATCCGTTATTGTTACGAGAAAAAATCGAGATCTATAAATCATGCATTTCCTTTGTAGAGAGAGGCGCGAGAAAGCTTCAGCCTATTATACCGACGGTGAATTAATAGGAAACCAAAATATTTCGTGTTTAACAAAAATAAATTGTAAATACATTTAGCAACTTTCGACATTTTCATTATTATGACATGTAGTAATTAATTGTAACATTTTTTCAACCGTAAAAGTGAAATCATCAGAGAAAAGTGTAACAAGGTAGATCGTCACATAGTGTAAGACGAAAGTTGGTCGGTTTTAACTTTATATAGACTACCTACTTATTAAAATTCAGTTGCGGGATGTACGAGAAAAACGAAGTTGAAGGTACAGGGTGTCTCACATAACGTTAGTTTCCTGTAAATGTGAAATTCATTATAAAAAAAAACTGGTATAAAAACTAGAATAAAATTAACCTACTACAATTAACCTATATTTCTGTAAAAATGTATACGTTTCACGTTCTACAAAAGAAAAGTGCAGCTGCCAGTATACAGAAAACCTTTGAAGAAGAAGAAATGAAAATATGTAGTAAAATTCGTAGAAGGGTGGTGGAATTAATATTGTGTACTTGAAAACCGGCGAATGCCCGACGTTTCGATACTACTAAGAGCGTATATTTTGACGGTGCGGTAACGCTACGTCGACGTTATGGTTACCATACTAAAGGGGCGTTCACGTTAACAATACGTTAACAATAGTATATTACATTACTCCTTCGTCGCTTTCGCTTGTTTCGGGTGTTATAATGATGTTTCGTCCCGTGTAATGTAAGTGATTTTACTCATTAGCCTTAATAATTAAATATTGGGGTCTCCAGAAAGTTCAGAGGGTTTTTTAGAAAAAGAAATAAATATTTATTACTTAAAAAATTAAAGAACAATTAAATCGATGAGTGGAAGAATAGTTTATGTCCAAAATAGTAACAATTTAGCAATTCAAAGAAAACTGTTTATTTTCTTAGCAAGCGGTTTCTGAAAGTTTACCACTACATATGATTTGCTCGAATAGTCGCTGTCTTTACGATAAGTATGATAAACATTTCGCAAAATTGCTAATAAGAAGAATTTTCGTGAAAAACTGGACTGGACTTGAACGGTTTATTCATTCAACATTAGAAAAAATACAAAATTAAATACTTAGGTGTTAATAATAGTCACTCATCTTGTACTCCTATAATAATTATCGCAACTGACAACAATCACGCATTAACACAATGAGTGTAACAACAGTTCAAGTCCTGGACATAAACTGTTCTTCCGCTCAGTGATTCAATTAAACTAAATATTCGTCGTTATTGTCAACGACTTCCAACCATCTTTGTCCCAAAAGCTCAATTCCACTACGATAGAAGATGGGCTCTTTTGAGTTAAAAACTCTTGGCAAGCAGCTTCAATATGGTCAATATGTTCAAACTCCCGTCCTCTTAGGAAGTGTTTCATTGAGCGAACAAATGATATAGTCCAGTCAAGAAGTTGAAAATCTGGGAAAAATAATTACAAGGATCCGAAAAATATGAGCATCATGAGCTCATTCGATTCGGGATTTTATTCTGAGACAGACGTTTTTTGTTCCGCAAATAAAATTACAATTGTTATTAATAAGAAACTACAAAAAAATAAGAGGTTTAGTTTTTAAGTTATTAAGGTCAGAATTTGTCCAGAACAGAAAGTGGAGAATCCGTAATTTGTTACTGCCACCATCGACGAAGAATTCCAAACAATAAGGGAAATATTGTGCCTTAGTTGCGTCGCAGCTTTGGGGGGATGTAAACATGCCGTCGCTTCTTTAAAATGTGGTTGCATTGAAAATCGGAAGAACCTGGCCACAAGTTATTTGCTATTGCAAAAAAACAGTTTTGTCGGAAGTAGGATCTTCCGACAAATTTATTAAGGCAAAAAAATTGGAAAAGAGTTAAAAAACACCATTACTGTCCCAGACACAGTTGGTTTTTAGAGAAGTTATACAAATAACGGAATCTACAAATTACATTTGCCCTCTAAAATCACATTATAGTGAATCTAGTGCTATCATAAAAATGTCTTTACATCAACTTATGATTGAGTTTATAAATAGCGATATAGAACAAACATCTACTGGATTCATAGATTTTTTAGGCCAGGCGACAGAGAGTTCAATAAGGAAATAATTAGTGGAAAGCTGGAAATGGCCTTAATCTCTTTATTTGGACCCACTTATTACTGTCCTAAGTTTTCCCCCTCGAGCGAACTCGGCGTTGGCCCTTATGGCCCAAAGAAGGTACAATTTTTCAGTTTTTTGCAAATATCTCTTAAAGCATCAACTTTATCAACAAAGTACTTATTAGCAAAAATAATATAGAGTAAATTTGCAACAAAAAAGTTCCTTACCGTTTGTTTCTAAAGTTCTAAAGGTTCTAAAGCGGAAAGGCAAAAATTAATCAATCTCCGTTTTTGGACCAATAACAATTTATTGCAAATCTTTTATTCAATATGGACTTTGTACAGAAAACACTGCTTTAAAATTTTGTTTGTATAGATTTTTTGCTCCCACTAATGGTTTTCGAGATAATCGTAGCAAAAAACGGGGGTTGCCTTCGCGTTGAAAACTATACTCATTTTCCAACGACATTTAGGAGCGTTGGGTGGGAGATAGACAAAAACTTCATAAGACCAATTTTATGCAGAATTTAATGAAGAATATAAGTCACATAACATTTTCGCGTCGGAGTTATCGTTTACGAAAAAAATGCAGAAAAGCTTAACGAGGTCACGCTAGGGGGCGGTTTTTTGCACCAAAGGGGATGAAGCTCCCTCCGGGGGGGTAGGAACTTTTCGGATCTTTATTTGGGTCCCTACTGGGAGTTCATAACCAAAATTTCAAAACTTTATAAATTATTTCTTCTATTCGTCGTTTTTTCGTCTAATTTGTTCGGACTATAATTAGCCCCAACTGTTGTAACAAGTTAACATTTTGTATAGGTGGTACGTTAAAAATTATTTATAACATGTAGAAACTTTGATATAGCATGTATAAAAATCACATTGAAAACCACTTTGAATGGCCGTAGCATCGTAACGGTTAACTTTAGAAACAAACGGTAAGGAACTTTTTTGTTGCAAATTTACTCTGGATTATTTTTGCTAATAAGTACTTTGTTGATAAAGTTGATGCTTTAAGAGATTTTTGCAAAAAAACTGAAAAATTGTACCTTCTTAGGGCCATAAGGGCCAACGCCGACTTCGCTCAAGGGGGAAAACTTAGGACAGTAATAAGTGGGTCCAAATAAAGAGATTAAGGCGATTTCCAGCTTTCCACTAATTATTTCCTTATTGAGGCTTTTTTTTCGCTCTGTCGCCTGGCCTATTTGTAGAAACGCTATAAATCCAGAAGCTATTAAAAATGCTGCGAAACAGCCATAATCAAAATGAGAACTCGCTATAGTTTCAGCTGCGATATGGAAGTATAAGAGCATCCAAGTTATACGAAATGTCAGTTTGCATTTAGTAAAACAAATAATCGGAGTTACAAAACAAATTAATACTACCGCAATGAAGAGGGACAATAATTTAGAAAAAGCATTAACATTATATAATACGGATTCACAATTTAAAAAAAATATTGTGTGATAGGAGCTTCACCTGATGGGGTCACGAAAGAAAACGAAAATCAAGAAATTAACAAAAAATGCCTTGCCTAAATTAATTTGCAAATAGCAATGAATGTTAAAAATAGTGTATTATTTTACAAGTGACAGAAATGCTTCAGATCACGTGTGAGTTTTATGCCCGTAATTTCTTGCAAAACGTTAAAAATTAAAAAAAAATTATGAAATTGTCAGAATGACGTTTCAAAAAGTATATAATTAATGTCTTACCATTGTGTAACCACAGTAATTCACCAATTTTAACATTATAATTATCACTTGTGAGTAAAATGCTACATTATACCTTCCATTTGCGTGGAATAATAAGTCATCTAGACGTCGTTGTTCTCAGCCGAGCAGTAGTAATTTCTCTGTAGCCAATGTGTTATTGACAGAATTAGCAAATGCAAAAAGAATAGAGCGGCATAGAAAAATTTACATGTAAAAAAATTCCAAAGTTAACTAGATAAAAATCATTTTGTAACACCCCCTATTTAGGCGCTTTTGATTTGTTGCTATGATACCTACTGTATTGTTGCTTTGATACTTTGTTGTTGCTGATTAAGTGATTATTATTAAATAAATTTTCTTGCAATAATAAATCATAATTATAATTATTAAGATGTAATATTTTTACGCTCCCCGGGGAGTTAAGTAAATAAGTATGTAAATACCTAAATTTAATCGAAATACAGTGTTTTCATAAATTTAATGATTTACACGTCAAAATTGTCGAACTACTTTAAATTTTGTTTTTCACGGGTAAAATGATGTATGAATCATTTGTGAAGTCCTGATATATTTTTTGTACAACCCCACTAAAGCCTGACTAGTAACTTGACATTTTGACGGTGGCCCGAGGAACAAAAGTTGTAAATTATTTATAGGTGCACAAACCAAACTTAGTTACTTGAGGAAATAAGTCAAACTGTGCAGATCTGACAGATTGTTCAAAGAGGTTAATAATTTAACACATGACGATATAAATATATGAAAAGAAATAATAGTAACAGTTCAAATCAATATCTTCTATTAGAACAGAGCGCAGAAGTAGAAAACATGGCGCACTCTTATAGAAGCTCTGCACTTGCGCGAGCTTTTATCGAATTTTCATTTCCTTGCACAAATGAAATGAATTGTTCACCAATGGCATAGCTAGATTGCGCAGCCAAAGAATTACTCGGGGTTGATGTAAGCCAATAACTTTCTTGGAAGTCTTCGTTGCGCGGTCCTCGTATATATGCCATTTGCAATAGCCCGTATCTAAACAGCTTGAAACTTGTCCAATAAACAAACAAAAAAAAAGTGTCCTTTAATATTTTTTTAGGCGTAATTACGAAAAAGGTTATTTTACGGCTTCTTTTGGAGCCGTAAAGTTTTACTTTTTTGTACGCATCTGTCAAACTCCACTTTTTTGGGACTGATCTGTCAGAATTTGACAGATGTGTACAAAAAAGTAAAACTTTACGGCTCCAAAAAAAAGGCCATACAAACACCTTTTTGGTAATCATCGCCTAAAAAAAAATTATGACCAAATTTTTGAATTCTTTTGTAATCATCGCCTAAAAAACGTCGTGTGTACCTCGGCCAAAAGTGCTTTTTTGGCCTTATCTACATTGTGTCCTCGGCTCACGCCTCGGCAACAAACAGCAGATGCGTCCAAAAAAGCTAACTTTTACGGCCTAGGTACACAAATTACTATTTATTATACACATGTCTTATAAGGCAAATAAGTCACAAAAGAAATAGTTTTATCCAACACCTCCTTCTGTAACAGTTAAACATTAAACAAATTAATTAGGGGAGCCAATATTTGACGATATTATGTATTTTTACATGAAAAATTCCCATGTCCACCAAACCAATTCTACAGCCAGTATTACGCCCGCAATTTCTATTAATTTATATTTCGTTATACCTTTACGTTATTGCATTTTAATTGTCATCTATTTGTGAGTGATATGTCACTAATAACAGCCTAGGCTTGTTTGACATCCATAGACGTTATTTATTTATAAACCACGGTTGAGAAGCCTTTTCTTAGCCTCGCATTATTATTGCCCTCGATGCTTCGGAAATAAAATAGCTCGGCTAAGAAAAACATCTTCTCAACCTTTGTGTATAATTACTACTTTTCATTACTAGCTTTAGAAAACATCATTATATATCGTGTTTGAGGCTTCAGAAATTAATTTTCTGTACCTTACCCAATAATGGATTTTTCTCTGCTACTAGTAGATAATAAAAACAATTGACAATGTTGGCACGGTTACTGCCGTAGTTGATGTGTTGACTTGACATTTGCTGTCATTCTTAATGATAGCTGGATAGCTCAACAATGTAGAACGTGGTAGGAATTTCTTGCGAAATGTTAAATTTGCAATTTGACTTTCTTTTTAGAAGACCAAACACTATCCCACACCTGTTGATAGTAAAACTATAATGAATCACAGCTAAAACAAATTATGGATACCAACCCTGGCTATGTCAATGTTTTCATGTAATCTTATGCAGTCTTTAACATAGACATTTTTGTCCATTAGCTGTTTGGAGCAAATTTGTTTGAAAGCCCTGATAAATAATAGAGCAAAACATCTTCATTTACGGTTGTCGCCCGTTTGGTTAAACACCACCTTTTTAAATTCGTCATACTCCTTTTCTTATCTTCTGCTAGTCTTTGCTGTCAATAATTCCAGACTTACAGCTGAAGGATTTCTTCTTGAAGGATTTCTTCAGGAACTTCGTTAGAATCCATTATTTTCTTGGAACTCTTTTTATGTCACAAACAACATTGTTGCTATCCAGCTATAGATTGCTAAGTTACAAACGCAACGACCTACTACCCAATTGTTTAAATTTTATTTTAGATTTTTATAAAATTTTTTATAAAATTGATTTTGCAGATGGGTATGACGAAAACTGTAGAACAACATAATTATGGCCGATAAGGCTATAACTGTCTCAGATAAATTTATTTGAATTAATCCCTGGCCGTTATAGGCCAGATATCGGCCTATGTCGTAATAGTACATTATTATACGAGTTTAACAAGAGGCTTCATTGTGACATGAGTGGGTTTGGAGCACGACGAGCACAGCGAGAAGTGCCCCAATAGAACGAATGTCACAATGCCTCGTTAAACGAGTGTAATATACAATTTTTTCTACTTTGGAGCTCTTCGTTTTATGAAAATGTTAAAATTCTGCTTTTTAAATAATCTAGGTATTTTTAGGATTAGGTAGTACTGGTTGTGTTTGTGGTTATATTTTTTATCTGAAAAGTTGACACTTGGCTTGACCTTGGCAGGAGTTGACTAGAAATGCTCAATACCAACGTAATACGTATCAAATAAAAAAAAACAAAAACAGTTCCATTGTGACACTACTTTTAGTGTCACAATGAACAATTTGTCCCACCAAAGTAGAAAAATTACTATAACAGCGCTATGAAGGGATTTTTCCTTATGTTAGTATACCTAAATTCAAGCTCTTTTTTTTACTAAAAACAGTTAAAAATTTTCTCGCTACATTGACAAAAAGCCATGCATCAGCATCCCCATTTTAACCAGTTATCTCAGTTTGAAAGAGGTCGTATAAATGGCATGCGAGAGGGTGGACTTTCGTTACGAGAAATTGCCAATCGGGTTGGCAATAATGCAAGTACTGTGCTACGATTATGAAGAGCATGGTTTGAAGAAGATCGTCATCAACGTCAACAAGGATCTGGAAGGCCAAGGAGTACGACAGGTAGAGAAGAACGCCACTTTAGAATTTTCGCTCCAAGAGATCGGTTGTCTACTACAAGGGCCATTGGAAACGATTTGAGGCAAGCTTTAGGTCACAGGATATCAATTTCATCCATAATTATATAGCCGCAATCGTAGTTTTGGACTTCTCAGTTTCCGTCCATTTCTATGTCTACCACTATATCATCGCGCTCGTAGAGTACAATGATGTAACGAGAGGGTAAACTGGGGACAAGAATGGCAACGTATAGTGTTCATGATGGATGAATCATGGATGAATCATGCTTCTGTTTATGGACCCATGATGAACGCAGAAGAGTTAGACGTTGCCGTCGTGAAAAAGAAAATTTAGCATTAATTTGTTGTAGAACGTCACACTGGACTTACACCAGGGGTTATGGTTTGGAGTGACATTACTTATGGAAATAAGTCGCTTTTAGTTTTTATTCCTGGCAGATTGAATGCCCTTGGTTATATCGCTAACGTACTCCAGCCATTTCTTCTGCCTCACCTACAGCAACTACAAAATTTTATCTTCCAGCAACATAACGCGTCCTAACACGGCAAGGGTAACTAGAGACCCCCGTGAAAAAGTTAACGTGGAGATTGTTCCTTGGCCCTCACGGTCTCCGGATTTCTCACCCATCGAATATGTATGGGACATGATCGGATTCAGACTGAATAATTTACGCACTGACCCGTATTATCCTAATGCTTGCTCCAAAAAATAAATCTAATCCCATGTTTTTGCGGTTCTATTTGTGTGAAACAGGCAAATCAATAAAAACAAAAGTTGCGAACACAAATCAGGTTGTTTCTTTTCATTGGCGGTATCAGAAACAGGTCATCAAATCCTGTTCGACAATGGGGTATAATACTACATACGAAAATAAGAAAAACAAGTAGTGGGTCAAAATTCA
This sequence comes from Diaperis boleti, assembly GCA_963583935.1. Lineage (NCBI taxonomy): Eukaryota > Metazoa > Arthropoda > Insecta > Coleoptera > Tenebrionidae > Diaperis > Diaperis boleti. The sequence continues at coordinate 37,052,207 of OY757249.1, forward strand.
TAAGTTTAATAAGTTATGCAATGGCGTTTGAAAATTGTGTAGTCACGGGATGCGATTTAAATCGCACGGGCGTGCTTTTGCACATTGCCACATTGTGCACCGATTCCGTCGGCCAATAGTGACGCAGCAATCGTCGTGTATCCGAACGCAGTTGAGTGTGTTCATCACCTTCATCGATGCAGCGCTGCCAAATCGTCTGTGTCGGAGTGGAGTTTACGGGTGAACTTTTTTTAAACAAAAACTATCCATCTCAGCTCCAAATCCTTTTGCACATGCAATCTGTATATACAGGGTGTTATAAAAGTCCTATCAGAAAATTTAACGACGATAATTTTTTTTCTATTTACCACTTTGCTGAAATCCGCAATTTTTCTGACCCATTATTTCACCCTCCGCCTATGCCGACTTGAACTTGAACGCGTCAGACCGTTTTTGCCGAACAAGGTAAACACCTTCTAAGTTTTTTGGGACAAAAAATTTGTCGTTGGTAGTAAATTTTTGTCATCAGTTGAGTGTCGCGCCGCTATGTATTGATTCTTGTGCTCGCTGGTTATTTTATTATGATTTCGGACGTCCCAGATGTAACCGCGTTTTGGAAAGTATTCGAAGATGTGCTTTGAAGTGTATTCGAATTGTCGGTGTGTCAACATTTATCGTTTATCGCACGTAATACAAATACGAGGATTAAGTTAGAGAGTTTATTATTACATATAGTTCCTTCAAAACTTATATCTCAGGAGAGGAGGCGCAAAAAAAACTGGTTTTACTTGTCCAGCACGTGCAGGTGAGACAAGCCCGTCTTAGATTTTTTTGTTGTATTATAATTTTGATCGAATATGCAGTTTTACACCTACACTTTAAGTTAAGTGTCGCCCAAATTAAGACTTAATAGAACAACGTTCAATAGCACTGCATAAATCGAAAGTGTTATTAGTAGAATGGAGCATGTCTTTTACCGAAACCTTAAATTCCGGAATACCTCACTATCCACCAACTGCTCACACGCGACCCTCACGCGACTAACCCGGTGCGGCTACTTTTGAGCAACTTTTTTACGTACCTCGAAACTCCACCTTCGTACGATATATCTCTTGAGTTTACAATACATAGAAAATTATTAATTAATAGAACGAAATACAACCAAAGTTGCAGAAAATTTTATTTTCTCCAAACTGATAATAAATTATTTTTGTCAAAAATTCAATTTTCAGAACTTTATCTAAGAGTTTGTAGAACGTATCGAAGTTGGTCATATGCGACAACAAAAGATTGTCATCATATTGCAAAATATATCCAAAATTTAGAATTAACTGACCTTTTGCATCGCTAAGTAAATGGAATTACAAAGAGCCCACATTTGCTTCTCTCGGCATGTCTCATTACTACGATCATGTTGGCTAAGAAGAAATAAATAATTGAGTACATAATACATTAGGTATATTCATTTAACCATTTTCTCGGTTTGGTATGTACACAAAGAATAATGTTAAATTAATATAGTTACCATCTTAAAACGAATAATAACATTGTACGGTTATTTACAATGTTGGCTTGTTTACCTTCAGTTTATTATTTATAGAGATTTAAATAACTGACACATGATATTTATTGTGTATTGAATTCTAATCTTATGAATGATGCATGGCCTTACTCTTCTACAGCACTCTTCATATTCGAAGTTACCACGTACATAAGTTAAAAGATTCAAATTTTGAATTCTGAAGAATTCAGATGTTAAAATCGCTTGTCGTAGTTTAATAGAATTATTTATTAAATGGCAGTTTGGCAGTAGGTACTAAATTTCACATTTCATAAATAATTGTATTAAACAACGACAAGCGGTTTTCGCTTGTCTAATTTCTTTTTCGACCTTTTTTTCAAAATAAAATAACCATATTCAAGATATAGAATTTAAAAAAAAAGGTGTTATTAGGACTGGTATACTATATTATATCGGCTGATTCAGAGTAACTTTGGACGTCGCACGATAATAGATAAAGCAGATAATAATTGGTGTGCTGATTTCAGACTTGATGTAGGTACAGGGACGTAGGCATTACTGTGGGTATCAATATTTTCAATAACTACGTGTACCGCATTAATTTAAGGTATTTCACAAGTTTCTGTTATCCTTATTTTATTATTTATTATTATGTATATTCGGTCTTTATATAAATGCATACAACATGTTGCCTGTGGATAACGAAATTTACCTGTAGTTGTAGTAGATGGAAAATGTTGACGTTCAAAGCCTCCTGGATGTATGAATCATTTATAAAGGCTCGTATAATACACATATTATCCCTTCTTCCCACATTCGGAAAAAAAGAGTTTTTTTAAGTTCTGAACGTCCATCTACCTTTCAAGCTTATCAAATCTCATATATGACCCAAACTGTCCTCACACACCCCACTCGTGGGTAAATGTAATTTTTAGTTTTATTGAGTCAGGGTCTAAAACTGAATGTATATGTTACCGCTAATATTCGAAAGCAGTTAATACGCATAATAAGTGAGCATTTTAGGAATTACGCATAATTATTAAAACGGTCAGTTATTATGCATAATAACTGAGCACATCAGGAATTATGCATAAAACCTAAAACATTTTAGTCATTATGCACATTTCCTATACCACTTCGTAGTTAGTAGACATAACAACAATTTAAATTTCAGTCATTATGCATATTTAAGGGTAATGTAGGTAACATACAAGAACTATATAAGTTTAGTCTTACGTAGGTACTAAAATCTATTTATTTTATATAACAAAAATAGCTTTGATGACACTTACAAATATTATGGCACAATACAAAACATATAGTGATACTAAAATTTAATTATTCGAGCAAGAAGAGCTTTGGTGGCAGTTACTATATACCGTGGTCGGACAAAAGATATAGTAATAAAATTAAGAGGCGCAAAACGATGTACGCCGAAGCCTGATTTACATTCACGAAATGTGCACAGAATTTTTTCAAATAATTTTGAAACAAAATACTTATTGTTTCATATGTTTACTTTAAGATAATATGTCTTAGTTATTTTTTTATGTAGAATTTGTACAATTATTATAAATACACATTTATGCACAGAAAACCCAGTTTTAAAAAATCACAAATTAAGGGTTGAAGCATTGATAAAAAGTTAATTAAATTATTATATGTGTTATTAAGTACTGCCATGTGCCGCTTATAACAAAGTAACAAAATTTAAAAAAACTTAAGACAGTCGTTTCTAGTGCCATTTGAAATATGGTCCTGGCAGACCCCACCCGCGGGTTTATGTAATTTTTAGGTCACCCGTGGGAAGGAGGGTTATAGTAGTTACTAATAACAGCCAAAATAATCAAATAGTACAGTCAAATTTACGGTTACTCCTGAAAAACATGACTTTTGTTAAAACGTCACAACAAAAGTCTAACTTACGTCGTTAAAGCCAGATTGTTGAACTTCATTACATTATAACTTAATCTTCTTCCACCATTACAACCATTCAAAGATAACGTAAACAAAATGAAAATCTTGATTCATCTCAGCAACTTATGAATAATTTTGCGCAGATGTATTACCCAATTATAATTCTCGTATAGAGTCGAAGATGGTGTTCCTCCTTCTAATCAGATTAGACTTAATGTCACTTAAGATCGTTTTTCAGAAGCATCCATTGAGGAAGGTCGTTTATCTGATCAGGTTGGATTACTGGATCCCCAATGATAATTTTAATGAACTGTCGGTTGTAGAATGAAGGAGATGGTTAAGCGAAACCATCAAGAAGAAGATGACTGGATGCAAAGAGAGGCATGTTATTATGTGTAGGTACTAGGTTGTGGATACCATTAATAAGAAATGTGGTATAATATAAGAAATAAACTAAATAAAAAGAGAACACAATCAAATCGATTGTGGAAATAACAGGAACATCACCTTTCTGTAGGACATAATTTTTTTTTACAATCGTGCACAGACGGTTCGTTAAAATATTTTGTACAAGCAGTTGTATTGAGTGTTGTGTTTTCATATTCTCTAATTTGTTATTATTTGTAAATTTCATTGATACGAATGTATCCTACAAAAAATCTTCAGGTGGATCCACACCAATAAAAATTTATCTTGTAGGTTGTATTGTAAAATTCACAAAAAATATTTGTAATTATCGTTTCAAAACGATTTGCGGCGTCACGAACAAATTACGTGGAAACTTCTAAATTAATATAATTTGCAGCTCAATTTTAATACAACGCACAACACAAAAAATTGTCAATGTCGAAGCGTCGAATTATTAATACTAAGCGTTCGTAAATACAATAAAATAGTTCGATCTCCCAATGAATATGAACATTAATATTTGGTCAACGAACTTATACATTGTCTCAATGTACACTACTACATTAATCAATAAACGAATTCATCCATCAATGTACAGTACATTGTATTAACAAATTCTTGTTTATTAAAAATGTTGTCCCGATTTCCTTGGATCAACGAAATAGTTTTATAACAACAATGAACTTGGTTTATTGTCTCAATATACGCCGTTTATTGTTTTAATGTACGATGTTCATTGTCACTATGAATGCCGTTAATTATATCACAATGAAAGCGGTTCGTTGTGCAATGGACACCGTTCATTGTATCAATGAATGCGGTTAGTTGTCCCAATGAACTTGGTTCGTTGTCCCAATGAATGCGGTTTGTTGTCTCAATGAACGCGTTTCTTGTCCCAATGAACGCGTTCGTTGTCGCAATGACAACGGTTTGTTGCCTCAATAAACGCTGAACGTTGTCTCAATTAATTTTGATTTATTGTCAATAATCAAAATCACGAGAGCTCGAAATATTGCCGACAATAATTTTTGCTCTTTAGATTGACTCCTTTCTGTTGCTTGAGAAAATAATGACTCGTGCAAGCAATCGTCAAAATTTTCGTCGCAACAGAAACTCGTGCCTGAATCGCAAAAATTATTGTCGCCAATATTTCGACCTAGAGTTCTATTTGGCTTGACCATTTAACTTGCAAATTATAATGTTAAATAGCTACAAAAAAAAATAAAAAATTGGCACTGGAATAAAGCTTCTCCAAAAATTCCCACTAAAATAATTGTCTTTTTGGTTGTTTATTTTGTCATAAACATTTAATTGTCATAATAATATGTATTTATTCATTGTAATATTGAACGTGTGGATTGTTTTTTTAATGGATAGTTAAAATAGAAATTATTATTAATACTATTTTAAAATTTTCTTATTTAAATCTAAAAAGTAGACATAATTCGCTAAAGATTTAAAGTTAAATGTATTTATAATAAGGAATAAAAACAACAAATGTTAGCTATTTACTAGTTTCAACTTTTAATTATTACAAAAATGGATTAACGAAAATTCGCAACTATGTGTACATAAAGAATTTAAAAAATTATAATCATGTATGCATAGTGCATAATAAGCAAAAAGAAACCATTTGTCAATTCGAAAAAAAATCATAATTAGAATAAACATATTTATACATAATAATTATAATAAGTAGGTACATAAGTAAAAAACTAACAATTTTACATAAAATATATGATGTTAATAATGTGCAAACAGTTTTCTTTTGACACGTTGGACGCCCTTTATTAATAATTATAAATAAAGAAAAATGTTTTTGGGAGTTCTGGGAATTTAGATACTCTGACATTATGGAAGCTTTTGAATTTTTTTGTGATTTTAATTAAAAAAAGTGTTCGATGAAGTATAAAACATTGTACTCGTACATTCTACAGGAAAATCTAAATCAAAAAGATATCTAATTTTAAAACAAATGTCCACTAACATTAAAAAATTTGTCTACAACTGATTAATAATTGACGTATTAATTATACTTGTAACCTATGAATACTTATTAACTAGGTCTATTGAACACAGACAGTCAGATTGGGTTTTTAAGAATTATTTATTACTAAGTGGCCATGAAATAATGAATATTGACAATTGTTGACATTTTTTCTCAACGTCAAGTTTTTCACAAAGTTTAATTACTAATTTTAATTCTAAAAGTACAGTTGTAGATAAAACGTCGTATTTCACTCGCATATAATGGTGGCTATTGTACACTCAAATGAGCAAAATACTCGCCTGCGGCTCGTATTTTAATTTCTATTCTCGTCTATAATAACCATCGTTATATGTTCATTAAATAATCTACTATAAAAAAAAAACATACCTGATATCATCAAAATAAGCAAACATACATTTTTTGGTTTTCAGAAACGCACGGTCCTAGACGAAAAATGAAGGGTTGGATGTTCCGCTTAACCGATTTCAGGTGATTCAGAGCCTAGAAACATAAAAAACTCTTGCGAGTCTTCGATGGTAAATTTCGTTTGAATTTTTTTCTGTGTAACACGACTGTGCGGCACAAATTAATATTCTTGATATTGGGTGCGAACCGACAGCACAAGGATATCGTGCGTTGTTCTTCACGAATATATTTATATAGGTTCGGGTGCTGCTCACAGTACATATCAGAAAAATTTCGGTACACGCTCAAGTTTGTGTCAAATAAAACCCACAAATCTTTATTGTTGGGAATCCTTCTTTAGAGTGTGGAAGATATTTTATTTTATTATCCAAGATAGCATCTGCGAATATTTTGTGCATTTTTTTTTATAAATTTAGCAATAAACTTCTTAATCCATTCTAAAAACATCCCGCCAGTTCACGAATTTCTACTAAACTGGACTGCCAATAACGGTAGATAAATGACACCACATAGGGGGCCGCCATACTGAACCCTGTCCAAGCCGGGAATTTCAAAATAGGTAATTGCTTATTGTATACAATAGACAGACAGACACATTGGAAGAAAGAAACTGCATATTTATTTATTTCTAAATATAATCAAGCGACTCAATACCTTTCTCTTAGTGGTACTACATAATGTTTCATTTATTGCCTTTGCCAAATTATTTACTCGGATTTTGGCATAGGACCTTAATATAATGAATTCAATGATTTTTTTTATGTGGCACTGCTAAAACCCCCTGATTAAGCAAATGATCCTCATCTTCCCAATAGTTTGCAATTAAGCTCCTTCAGTGGAACATGACGGTTGTATTTCTTGGCTTGTTTTCAATAGTATCTAATGTTCCTTTGAGACTGCGATTTCTGGGGATTTTAAAGAAGGTACTGCGTTTGGTTTTACGGTTTTTATTTGCCCAAAGTAAAAATCCGAAACATTGAAATATTCAGAACAGATTTTCTGATTAATAATAATCAAAGTACTTTCATCTCTATTTATTACTCGAAGCCACTCTTTTTTCTGCTTTCTGGGATTCTTGCAATTCAATTAGGTAAAACATGCATCTTTCATTATCGATTCGTTTCTACGAAAAAAAAAAACATTAATTTGTTATTTTCCAAATCAAGAGTATTTTATGTAGATTTGAAAAATAACAAATTCATGTTCTTTTTTAAAGAAACGAATCAGTAAAAGTAGGTCTGGATAGAGAATTGAATAAGCTTTAAAATGATGTATCACACGACCTCCCAAGCCATTTTTTTTAAGGGGGTGGCTCCCCTGGCTAAAGGGGTAAGATCTAAGACTTGAAAGTTTGGTACAATTTGATCCCCCTTGATAACAAAATTGACCTGTTCGAGCGTTTTCTTTTGAGTTTTTCGAAATTGGAATTGTTGGGGGATACAAATTTTAGTTGAGTATTTTATGTAGATTTGGAAAATATCGAATTCATGTTTTCTTTTGAGAATGGAATCGATAAATGTAGGTCTGGATAGAGAATTGAATAAGCTTTAATATGATGTATCACACGACCCCCCATGCTATTTACATTTTTTAAGGGGGTGGCTTCCTTGGCTAAAGGGGTGAGATCTAAGACATGCAAGTTTGGTACAATTTGGTCCCACTTGATAACAAAATTGACCTGTTCTAGCGTTTTCTTCTGAATCTTTCGAAATTAGAATCTTTGGGGGGTACAAATTTTAGTTGGGACATCCTGTATACCACTCTTTAAAGAGAGCAATTGTTTTTAGTAGATCACGAGATAGATAATGTAATTATGACAATTAAATGCTAATTATTCGATTTTGAATTAACCAACCATCGCTTCGTTACAATTATATATGTTAATCTAAAACAACGCCAATAATAGACTTGCATATTCACTCCTCTGCAACACTTTCTATAATGTTGTTTATGTTAACTGCCATGTCATAAAGTTCTGGTAACTAGCTGCAAGATGGAATAATTGCAATTTACTGTTAGTTGGATTTTGCTGTATCCTGAAATATGGCCCCTTGCGCAGAAGCAATAATAAAAAGGTCAAAGAAAAGGCAATGCTAGTTTTTAACCCTCTAATATACGGTGTTAGAGGGTTAAATTAAATTAAATTTGTATATCTATTACTTAACATTCCAGTTAATTGGAACATTAACATTAATTTAGTGGAACTATTTTTTTGATTTAACGCAGTTATAAACTGGCAATTTTGATTTGCATTGACCGACGAACGAAGTGAGTCGGTTAAGTCCAGGCGAAGTACATAAAGCGATTTATGCTCTGAATAATATACAGGCTGTTTCCTAAAAAACACCGCAAATCATAACTACCTCATTTATTGTGCGATATTAATAAACAAAAAAGCGGAAAAAATTATTTTATACCCGGCTAACATCTAGATGACTATTTTTGCCACGCAAAATCAAGGTATAATGGAGTATTTCTCTCACAAGTGATATAATGATAACAAGGAGTGAATTACTATGGTTACACAATGGTAAGACATGAATAATTTTTTGAAACGTCATTTTGAAAATTTTATATATATTTTTTTATTTTTAACCTTTTACGAGAATTACACGTTGGGCATTTAAAACGTTGTATCTTACATACGTAACCGAAATGACATTGTAAGCTCGTGAGATGTGTATCACTCGCTGACAATGAAGCATTTCTGTCACTTGTAATATAATTTACTATTACAAATATTACAAAATCAAACTGATATTGATTTTTTTTTATATTAATAAGTTTATATGTAATATTCAATATTTGACTATGGTCAATTTTTTTAATGGTCATCTGTTTGTTTTTATTTAATCTTGAAGGGCCTTTTTTTCTTAATTTAATGATTTAACTGAACACATAATTTCGTGCACAATTAAAAAAAATCTACAGTATGTGACTTAATAAAATTCACAAGGCACAACCTGACAAATACCATTCAACCGTCAATGTTGACATTTTCGCCTGTTTTCAGATAAAACAAAAATTGTTGTGTGCCTCACTTTTATAAGCACACAACTGAAAGTGAAACTTGGCAGGACGATGGTAAGAATCGAGTTTATTTCATTATTTTCTGATACAAATGTTACGGTAAATAAAACAAGGCCAAAGGGGGCCTGTTGTTACCGGGGGGAGCATCCTTGAGACAGCGGGAGAGAGGGGGGGCCTTAAGACAGCGGGCCCGAGGCCGCCCCTTGAGACAGCGGGGCCCGAGGGGGCCCCCTTGACACAGACTACGCTAATCGTTTCATTCACACGCGTCGCCACTCACTATCTCGCTATAGAAAGTTTCAATTTCAATAAATTAGAAAATAATAATTTAGTAAGAATTTGAACGAATTCATTGACAAGGTAAAATTGTACTTTATCTAATTAAGCAGATAAAATAACTCCTTTTGTCTACTGTTAGAATATCGAAATGAGCTATAGATTAGCATAGTGTGCGCCTAGCAATTCGAATGTCTAATTAAGAAAATACGTTGTGTATCGTGTTGGTCTGAATAAAAATAGTTTTACTTTGGTCCGTCTATCCCCAATTCCCATCAGGTTATGGGCCCAGAACTCCTAGAAGTCCCAGAACGCCCAGAAGTCCCAGAACTCCCAGAATTCGAATAACGAAAAACAAAATATGGCTTCAACTACCGGTTTTGCAAATATTGAGAAATTAAATGAAAACAATTTTGAATTATGGAAGGTTCAGATGAAAAGTGTATTAATAATCAATGATTTGTGGGGATACGTTGACGGTATCGAAGTAAAAACGGAAGAAAACAGACAAGAATGGACCAAGAAGGACTCTAAAGCACTGGCGTTAATAAATTTAAGCATCACACAGAGTCAATTGAATCATGTAAAGAAAGCATCGTCTTCAAAGGAAGCGTGGGACGGACTCAAAGAAGTTTTCGAATCAAAAGGTCCGGTTAGAAAGGCTGTTTTGTACAAACAGTTGCTTCGTATGGAGAAGAAGTCCAATGTTACCATGGCGCAGTATGTAATAGAATTTAAACGGAAAGCGGAACAACTTGAAGAAGCTGGAATTGTAATTCCTGAAGATTTATTATCAATAATGTTGCTAGGTTCTTTACCGGCCGAATTCGAAAATTTCAGCGTAGCAATTGAGACCCGTGATGAAATACCTTCGTTCGAAAATTTGAAATTAAAATTAATTGAAGAAGAAGCACGGCTGAACGAAAAGAACGCCATGATCAAAGATAATGAAGATACAAACGACGCGTTACTGACGAAAAGACCATTTGCAAATTCAAAAACAAACACGCAAAAATGGAAACTAAAATGTTACAATTGTGGAAAATCAGGACACAAAAGTCGATTTTGCAGATCGAAGCGTAGTGAATTCAAGAAATCAACCGACGACGCCATGACAGTAGTTGCATGCAATACGGAATTAAGAAGTTTGGGGAAGAGAACGTGGTACCTTGACAGTGGTGCAACTAGACACATGTGCAACAATAAAAGTAATTTTGCAAGTTTAGATGAAAATGAACAATCGAAAGTGTATATGGCAGCAGAACATTTTGTAGGATCAATCGGCGTTGGTGATATTTATTTAGATGCGAAATTAAATGGACATCACGCAGTAAACACTGTAAAACTAAAAGATACATTGTGTGTTCCAGATCTTCGTAACAATCTTTTGTCTGTATCAAGCGTTACTGATAACGGCTACACTGTTACATTTGACAAAAATCGGGCAACAATCAATCGGAAAGACGGTACGGTAGTTCTCACAGCGATAAAACGTGATCAGCTGTACGTTGTCAACGAAAAAGAAGAATATGCAGCTTTGGCAGGTAGAAATGGAGATGAAGAATTACGAAAATGGCATCAGAGGTATGGACACTTAAATGTAAGTGATTTGAAGAAAATGAAGAAAGAACATATGGTGTCGGGTATGAAGTTTTGTGACAATGGCAATGACATAAAGTGTGAAATATGTGCGAAATGTAAAATCACTGTTCAACCATTTAAAAAATCTGACAATCGTGCAAGCGAACTTTTAGGGTTGGTACATTCGGACATTTGTGGACCAATGAGCACCCAATAGCTTGGTGGTGCAAGATATTTTGTAACCTTTATAGACGACTGTTCTAGGTATACAGAAACTGTTATGCTACGACATCGTTCTGACGTTCTTCAGGCTTTCAAAGATTACAAACGAAGAGTAGAAAAACAGACTGGTCAACAAATCAAAAAACTACGTACAGACAACGGGACAGAGTATCTGTCAAGTGAATTCAACAATTTCATCAGAGAAGAAGGCATTTCGCGACAGCTGACTGTTGAATACACACCTCAACAAAACGGAGTGGCAGAACGAGCCAATCGTACGCTCGTGGAAATGGCACGTTGTATTATGGTACAAGCAAATCTTCCTGCTTCGTTGTGGGCCGAAGCAATTAATACGGCGACATATTTAAGAAATAGATGTGCAACAAAATGTCTAAATGAAATTACTCCTTATGAAGTATGGTCAAAACGTAAACCTTACGTTGGTTTCTTCAGAACAATAGGCAGCAAGACCATCGCTTTGAATAAAAGACAAAGAAGAGGTAAATTTCAACCGAAAGGAGATGAATATGTGCTGGTGGGTTACTCGGATGAATCGAAAGCGTATCGACTATGGAAACCAGGAACAAAAACAGTAATTAAAGCTCGAGATGTAAAATTTTTTTGAAATAATTCAAGAACCCCAAAAACTATCGGAAGGAATTTTTGAATTGTCAAATCCCGATATTGATAGACCACAAAATCAACACCAAGAAGACAGAAATCTCGAACATGGTCAAGAAGTTGTACATTTCGAAGACGACCAAGATCAGCAAATTGAAGAAGAAAAACAATTTAATGAGCCACAACGAGGACCGGGTCGTCCAAGAATTGAGAGAACGGGTAGACCTGGACGTCCAAAGAAAGTTTATCAAACCAAAGAGAAAAGTTCCGATCCAGAATCTATTTCGTAAATTTACTCGCGAATTGGTAGAAGATAAAGAAATTGTGTACAATCGATGAGTAGAGATATTATGTTTAGTTAATTTTAGAAACTGATTTAGAAGAGCGCATTTCGATAGAGGGGGTGTTAGAATATCGAAATGAGCTATAGATTAGCATAGTGTGCGCCTAGCAAAATTCGAATGTCTAATTAAGAAAATACGTTGTGTATCGTGTTGGTCTGAATAAAAATAGTTTTACTTTGGTCCGTCTATCCCCAATTCCCATCAGGTTAACTTTATGAGCCTAATCAGCTAAAGCGATACTTTTGCCTTGTCAATGAAAACTCGTAAGTTGTCACTTCTCTGACGTTTGCGGATAAAGTGATTTTTTACGTCTATACATATATTAATTAGGTTCGTTATAATCTAAGAAAATGTGTTGTTCTTAGTTCTACGGAGGATGTATTTCGCAGCCAGTAGCGGCCATTCATACCATCGAAGGGGTTCCGTCTACGTCTACATCCAATCATGGCCCAGGAATGAATGTTTTCGGAACTTCGAACTGTACAATTAACATAACCATTAATTAAAATTTAATTATATTTAAGTCGAACTCCACAAACTTTAATAAATTACAATGGGAACATGTTTCGGCAGAACACTACTGCCATCATCAGCCCGTAAAGAATATTAATTTTTTTATGTGTTATCAATTCATCTAGTTTTTTTGTTATATTAGCGTTCATTTAAAAATTGTAGAGTTCAGTAATCATCTTAATGTAATTTAAACATAGGTAAAGTGCAATAGTCACAATTTAACTTGTCATTTTCTTTATTTATTTCATCGTTCATTTATTAATTTATTGCAGCAACTTGTGATCAGTCATTATAATTTCAATTTTCACCACGTTATTTTAATATTGTATAATTGTAGGAAGTTTCTGTATTCTTTTTATTTGTTCATTATATGATTTTGGGGACTTTCAATTTTGTCAGGGCATTACAACAATTTATTATCAATTTTTTTTATAAAGAATTGTCATGTTGGTATAAACAACAGTAATTTTTGGTTGGTCACATTGAATGTCAAATTCTGACATTTATTCCGTTGTTTAACATGGTGAAAATAACCTTAATAATAGTGTCGGCTATACAGCTCGGTCCGAAAATGGATTATAGGTTGTAATAATACTTTTAGACAAGTATTCAAAATATTTATTTTGGAATCAACAACCAAATTATCATTATCATCAGCCCTAATTTAACAAGACATTAATGATACAATTGATGAATTACAGAGGGGTTCTTACCTTAAAGAATATTTAAAATTATAACGTTATTTTGAATTAAATTTGACGTTTTGAAAAGGTTACATGATTTTTAAAAGATTTCGTAAAAACAACATTTTATAAAATGTAAAAATTAAAAATGGATCAAGGAGAATCTGGTAAGTTTGTTTGAGTGGTAAAAAATGAAAATAGTGAATTAATAATGGGATTATTGAAGTTATTCTGTTCGTTTAAACAAGATCTGTTTTCCAGTTTCAAGGCTTTCCTTATTTCCAAAGTCTCAAGAAAATCTAATTTCCGGCCTTTATTTATTTGCTTTTATGAATCAATTTGGAATTTGATGGTGAAAAACTATGTTTCGTTATTAATATATGATTGGCGAAAGAAGGTGTTGATGGAGGAGGATCAAGATCTGTGTTGTTATAGATGTGCCTGAAATGTTCTTTAATACGGTCTGATATTTTGCGACCTGTCTGACCTATGTAGAATGATTCACAAGAAGAGCAATTCAATTTGTATACACCTGATGACGATTTGTAATCTAATGGATCTTTATCTTTTTTTATCTTCCCTTTTATGTTTCAATGTCCCAAGAGTAAATTTTAGGTATGCTGCTTATTTTCGTTTGCGTAAGTATCACTCTAATCTTGGTCACAAATCCCCAATATGCACTATATGTCTAAAAACTGTAACTCTTTGTGCTATAAGTGTGATATTTTCGCTGACAAGTTAATGACAAGACAGAAGACGATGGTCTTTGAGATGCGAGATGCGACAGGAGCTGCAGGACCCCCGCCAATATAATATAATAAATATATACGTTAAAACACATCGTTGAATCAGCCAAGAATGAGTTGGGAAACATTGTATAGTTTACTATTTTTAGATAATTTATGTTTTGTTTTCATAAATTTAAATTAATATTTTTAAGATTATTACTATTATTATTGTAATTGTGTCCTGTAAATGCCGAAGTCTGTCGGGCAAATAAAATATTATTATCTCGATATTTGCTAGCAATTGCATTATTATATACCGTGATCATAGAATTCCGCACAAAATTCATATTTTAGTTATGTAATGTTTTTGCGAAAAACGCTCGAAGATTTTTGTTTTCAAACTGCCATATACATTTGACATACAAATTTTGATGATGACGTCATCTGTTTTTGAACTACGACACCGTCATCAATTTTTTTAAATGGCAACCCCCAACTTCTTTTTTTGGTTTTAAAAGCACTTTTCAATTCTCCATTCAACAAGAGTAAAAAAGAGATACCTTGCATAACTTTTTTTTTTCAAAAAAATTTCTTCAAACGTAAAATAATTAGGTCATAATTTGATTGAGGTGGCTGCGGAAAAATGCAGCTTTTCCGTCGGCGACAGTTTTACTTTTCCTTTTCCCTCCATGGAAACATTTACTTATATCCATTCCGTTTTTAATTATTATTAGGTGCGATTTGATCATGGAATATCGTGACCACATTGTCGATGATTTCCATTTTTTCTCTTTAGCCATTGTATTGTAATATGCTAGAAAATTTTCCTCAAATTTATTTACATTCTTTGAATCGCACCACTTTTTAAAATAAACTAGAAGAATGTTCTTAAATCCAAGTGGAGTAGATTTAAATTAAAAATTTTAAATATATCTAAGTCGAACTCCACAAACTTTTTAAAATGATCGTACGCGGTACAATATTTCTCGCTAGATTTTGTGGGCCCAAGAGACGAGACCGCCTTAATTTCTGCCGACAAGCTCGGTTGCATTTCAAAGACTAACGGGTCACAACTAACAGCAACGATGAAGAATTTATATCTGTCAAAACGTTTTTTTGTATAACAATCGAAACTACTCGCTTTTATTAAACGCCTAATACATTTCTAGTATTGGATGCATAAATCAACCCAGAGCTGAGTATCAAAAACACAAAAACATGACAGCTTTATAAACATATTTTAAAGCGTTTGAAGAAAAAATAGTATATTTAATTTGGAGGAGAAGTGACTTTTCATGCCTTGCCTACTCACTGCGTTCGGCGGGTAAACTCAGGCGCGCCATGAAAAGTCATACTTCTCCGCATAAAATAATATAGTATTCACATCAAAAATAAAAATATTATTTATATTTTTAAAGCCATGGGGTACGAATAGGTACCGAGAATCATGTATTCTGAGCAAAAGCAACGACCCCATGATAACTGCTTTCTGCATTCTGGCCGCAAGAGCTTCTGACGACTTTCGGCAGGCGGGTATGATCTTGAGATTGAAGACTAAGGAACTCTTGATGCCTCCCATATACCCAATTACCAGAACGACCAGCTGCACCGTATAAGTTGTGTACAGCGTGCGGTGTTGATATTTCGTCCATTTTTACTCCTCCTTGATGCAGATGTTATTCTCGGCAGGAGCCGAGACCTCGATTACAAACATTTGCTTAGAGGAGTGGTCCAGCACGGCACCTTTCATTCTCCACAACGGACTCAATATCCGTCGGAACATAAGGCAACACCGGCGCCTGATCTATTGCATAGTGGTGCCTCAAATGAAAGTATATTACTTCCAGTGCCGCATAATTTTTTTTTTCGTATTGACCAGAAGGAGCTCCTAGTGATTCCGACGTTCCCAAGGTACCATTCTGGTCAAGATGACCGATTTCTGCATTCCAGCCGTAAGGGTCTCTGCCAATTCACGGCAGGCAGGAACGGTTTTCAGATTGGAGACGAGTGAGTCCCTGATGCCTCCCATGCACCCAACTACCAAAACGACGAGCTTCACTGAATAACTTGACTACAGCCTCCTAAGTTCAAAGAGCACGTCTTGATATTTTGTCCGCTTTTCCTCCTCCTTGAAGCAATGTTATTTAGAATAGAATACAATAGAACCACGTCAGGCTTGTTCGCTGTTATCTGCCTAACGATGGATAGATTCTTTCTTTTATACCTTTCGTTCTCCACAACGGACACAATATCGTTCGGGACATACGGCAGCACTGGTGTCTGGTCTATCGCATAAAATAGTGCATAAAATGGTGTATAGTATAACACCCTCAACGCCGCATTGCATTGTTTCGATGGATATAGGCCGAAACTGCATACACCTGGCATGCCGCCAATATATGCATTGCTGTTTCAGGGGCCCTGTGACAAGCCCTACAGCTCACATTCGGTACCTCTATACCCATCACGCGGCTGCGATAGACCAGCGCAGCGCAAATGAATCCCTCAGTCTCAAACTTCAGTCCACTTGATCTCAGAAAGGAAAATGCCTCTCGTGATCCCTGACAAGAAGCAAGAGGGGATCTGAACTTTGGATGATCTAACAAGCTATACCCAAGATTACCCTGTTATGAAGACACTTCAAACTCAAGAGGACTTGGTCTCCCTGGTTTCGTGGAAGATATAACCTCGGAATGGAGGATTTTGGATGCAATCTGCGCTGCAGATGCATAATTTTTCGAGTTAAATCTCTTAAAGATGTATAGAAAATGCCACAAATCAATTTGATCGATGACCTACCACGGCTTGAAATCGTGAAGAAGTTTCAGGGTCTACCAATACCGATTAAGAAACTTACTGCAAGCTATGGTAGTGTGATTGCTATCATGTATACTTTTATCAAATCCCTAACTTTATTCAGTTATTTGCTTATTTAGTTTATTTATTTATGCAGTTTATTTCCAAAGTGACATTTAGTCGAGTAATGCTGTTCAATTAATTACAGGGTGACAAAGAAAAGCTCTAATAATGTATCTTGCTTATTGTTAACACAATTTAAACAAGTGAGTTATCAAATAAAATTGGTTTAAAAGTATTCCATCACAATCTACTTTACAAATAAATTTACAGATGGTCAAAACTTTTGGACCCATTTGTGAAACAAAATCAAAAAGTTTTATCCGCATAGGTTTTTATAAGAATAATTGTCGTTTTTTTATTATAGTACACAAATGTTCAATAATGTTGTCTACTTTTATTACAGAATTTGTTAAAATTTGTCAATGCCATGTAAATCTCAAAAAAGATCATTTGTTTTTGTTTGTAGAAAAATATCTGACCATTAAATTTGGATTTTTATAGGGCAAGAATGCATCAACCAACAGAGTTTGTCAAATCAACGAATTTCAGTAACACTTGCTATAGACCATCTGTTATCAGAATAGTGCGATTATTCCATGAGACTGAAAATCCAAGATTTACAAATGCAAGAGAGAATTGCTACATAGCCAATTTTTAAATGACGCAACCGCAATATAATTATTATTACACAAACTTATTACACAAACTGCACTCTTTCAGGTGCTCTTTTCCTCCGCTTTCAAGGCCCTTCTTTACTGCCAAACATGGTATCGGAAATGGAAGAAATGGCGTAGAAACACGTTTGCTCTCGATCTTGCAACCACCGAAAACACATCGGTTTGTCGCTCCTTGTTTGAACCAATCGATATCCATAATTCATACAGTTTCACGAACCCATCACACAGTAATATCTACCCTTTTTACATATAATAATACGTAAAACTAGTCAAAAACGTAACAAAGCATAATACTTCAACAACTCTATTTGACGACCATTGTTGACATTGGACAGTCATGCGCACTAATTTTATATAACGTGCAAGTCCTTGAAAAGGTTATAGACACGAGTTACGCGATTTTGTCTACAAATGTGTACTAGCCTTTAGTGTCATGAAGAGTAACAACCAAAATAGAGGCGGTATCCTTGAGATTCTCCACATTTAAGTTCTTTAGCTCCTCCCTACAATATGCGCCATACAGACCGAAAATTTTATTAACGCTTCAAATCCCTCAGTATGGCGATTTAATAATACACTGTTATTCACGAATCAATACGAGCCCACCAAAATTTTCGATGCAACCAACATTGCATTTGCACAGGTTACATGGATACAGAAAAATAATTCTTCAAAAACTAACACATAGTGTGCGCAATTAGGTAACAATAGATATTGTCAGTGTCAAAATTTTAAATTTGCAATCAGTTTTAAAAATTCACTATGCAGCTAGTTTTACGTCAGGAGTCAAAACAAAGGTGGGTTGACGGTGAATTGCATCTCACAAGAACATTATTTAAATTTTAGACGAGCTGATCGAGAACCAACAAATCATTCCCTCGTGTGTAGTTGTCACTTCAAAGATGAGGGTAGAGCTAATGGTCCTACCATATTTAAACATAATATTGGGAAGCAATTTAGCTTTGAGAGCCCAAAGAAGAAGAGAAAACAATTAAAAAGTGGGTATTTACAGAATTCAGTAATAAAATAAATTAACTGCTCCTCTATTGTAACAGAAGCAGCTAGTGATCCTGAGGAGACGCTTGAGGCCGAAATTGAAAGGTTTCATCAGATTGTTGTTTCACATGCAGAACTAGGACCTCTGTAATACAACAGCCTCCACAAGTGGCAACAACAAAGCCAATATTTGCTGTTATGAATAAAGCAGAAAATTACTTCTTACATAGCTGCCTCTTTGATGCCATTCTTTCCTAAGTTTTCTAAGTTTGCTAATTTACAGTTTCTCTTATTAAGAGAAGTGGAGGTGTTGAACAAAGAATAAAATTTAGGTATAAGTAGTAAATAAGTAATTACAGGTTTGTACATAAAGATTTATTGTAGATTTAATTCACCAGAAATGTATAAGTATAATAAAACACTTCCATGGATGTTCTTTACCCACTCTTCAGTTCTACTAATCTCCACAATCATACTGTCTGCTGGTGTCCAGATCATCAGAAAAGCCTTATTTCTGGACGTAAAGTGCAATTGCCCTTGTATTTGGTGATAGTAATCATGATTTTGATGTCTTCATCATGAAATTTGAAAACGATCCAAATCGACGACACCAATTTTGTGTTTTGTGATTTGGTCCGATGAGTGCACTTTTAGCAATAATGGCATTTTCAACAGAACGATTCACCGTTATTGGAGTAAACAAAATCCGAGAGTTACTGTTGAAACCAATCGACAACATAGATTCTCCTTAATTTTGTGGTGTCGTATTCTGGGTAATAGATTAATTGGGCAAGTTTTCATTGATGGTACTCTAAATCAGGACAAGTATCACCAACTACTAATTCAAAATTTGTACAATATCTTGGATGAATTACCTCTTGCAGAGTTAAACAGTCTGTTTTTCCAGCAGGATGGCGCTACACCGCATAATGCCAGGATAAATGTTGCCTGGTTGAATGCTAAATTTGGCCAAAAATGGATAGGGACATACGGGTCAGTTCGGTGGCCTGCGCGTTCACCTGATTTCCGTGTCTATTTAACAGCCCCTGAGAATAAGCATGTTTTAAGAGAGAGAATTATTCAAACTTGTCGAAGAATATCTCCTGCTTTAGTCTTAAATGCAACATATGGGGTAACTAGAAGCTTTGTATTCAGCAAGGTGGGAAGAATTTTGAACAATATTTACAATAATTATGATTTGTTAGGACGTTTTATTTTAGAAGTTTTTTTCAGAAGTGCTTTTGCATTCCACGGCACACTTAAACTTTTTGTTTAAAAAATAAAATTATTTCCCAAAATATTTTACAAAATCAAGTTGAAACACACCATTGTATTCACAAAAAAAATCTCCACCAAACTGAATAAAAAAAAATATGTGTTGCTATTTAAAAGAAAAAAGTTTACTATCGCTTGACAAAAATGACTTATTCAAAGAAATTAAGAATCATACTGTTTTGTAACATTTATACACCTGTCTTACACGGTTTTTGAATTTCTGAAATCGGATTATTAATAACAGAGTTATAGCGTGGTGCGTTTTTTGTAAGACAACCTGTTTATAAAACAAAGTCGGGTTTGTTCGATTACTAATAACTCGAGAACGGCTGCCCCAATTTTCATGGCTTTTGATTTGTTGGATTTGTCTCCGCCCCGAATAGCAGAATAACTATTAAAACATGGACAAGGGAGCTTAGGGGCCCCCCTTGGATTTATAACTCAAGAACGGCTGGACCGATTTTTACGATCTTTAATTTGTTGGGTTTGCCTCCGCCCCGAATAGCAGAATAACTGTTAAAACATCGGAAAAATCACAGGGGCTGGAGAGCTTGGTACAGGACAACGACAATAAGAAAGTCCCCCTGGTACCAAAATCTGTCGCACCGGGCTTGAAAAGTGAAAATAGATTTTTATCAAGCAGTAAACTTTAAAGTTTCACTTATGTTGCGCGTGGCCTCCACACACAAATTTTTTGATGATATCTTGAGAACGGATTGACTGACTTTTTCGGGGGCAAATACTATTAAAAACATCGGAAAAATTAACGAAAAAAATTTTCTCATACATTTTGTATGAAATCCGTATATAGCGCCATCTTTGATACATGAAACAAAAATAAACATGGCGTTGTATTCTGGTTCCGGTAAAGCCAATAGATGGCGTTGTGTGCATTATGTTTTGATAAAAAAATTGAATTTGATTCAGCCAATAAGTTGACACAACATTTATTGATTCTGAGACGGTACAAAGTTCTCCGGATCAGCTAGTTAAATATAAAGATAAAACCTGAAAATTTATAAATGTATTCCGGAGAACTAACCTTTTCATGAAAAAAGCAAGGATAACTTCTTCGTCGATATCCCGTGAATTCTTTGAAGTCCTCCAAAAAATATTGTAGGTCTTTTCATATTATTTTATCTCGTGATTTCGGAGGTAAACTATAGCAACAGCTTCAAGCGCCAATGCCGATATTTCAGGATGATTTAATTATTTACTTCCATTTCGATTTGATTCTCGCGCTTGTCATTAGTGTCAAAAAAAAGTATTATTCTTAAAGAAATGTAACTTCTTCTTTACTCATGACGTTTCTAATCTCGCCTGCGTCTGGATTAGAAAGATCGCGATTCGTAAATACTTTTCTTTACTTACAACCCAAATAATAAATAACTATTCCCAGGTCTTAACCATAAAACAATTTTGAACGCAAATCTATGTCTACGTGTATTTTTTCTATATAAAAAAAAATAAAATAAAAATAAAAATAAATGCCGAAGACTAATTCATATGGAATCATAAAATTGCCTTATTTCATTTGCTTGATACAAAGTTGAATAAGCGCCCACGTCTTAATACATAAATTAGAGTTGGCAACGTTGTCTCATAATAACAAATTTAAGAACAGCAATCTCGGAATCAACTATCTATCTTTCATGCATAAATGGTTATATGTATAAAGTTCCATCCACAGTGCAAAATAACGTCATTTCAGTACTTTCTTAAGGGGTGCCGAACAAGTAAGGTAAAAGTATTGTCAAATGTATTTGTTATGTTTTTAGAATTTATGAGATTATATGTTTTGTCAAGATCGTTTTTGATAGAACGTAATCAACAATATTTTTTCATATTGCTATTTCTTTAAACAACTATATATTTGTGGAGTTCTTCTGCGAGGACATTCTTCTCTGTAAAAAAGGTAATATCATATGCTTTTTGTCCATTGTTTATGATGTACGGAACTTGCAGTAATTTGCATCGAGGCATTCTGGATGTGTTGGAGTTCATTGAGACACCCACCACCATTGTGTAAAGCCGTAATAATAATAAGTTTCATGCAAGCACAATTGATTTTGTTCAGCACGTGCACCATGATACATTAGAATATTCTTAAATAATGAAGGTATTGTATAAATAGGCAGGTAAAGTCGCTTCTCCAGCTACATGAACGCTTTCTCTGCCATTCTCCAACGCCCCCACTGCCCAACACTAGAAAAGGATGATGCGAATTACTGGTGAAAAGCGTAGGCCTTGTCTTTTTCCATGTGGTCATCTCCGTGTTTCGAAGATGATTGATTTATTTTTCCTTCATTTTCGTTCTACATTAACATAGGGTTTGTTGTGATAATTTTGTTGATTTTACAGTTGAACAACACGGTTGTGACTATAAAGTTGTATCTGTAGTGTAATGAAATATTATTCCAGCTATAATTATTATTCAATTCGAAGTGTCGTTCGTGTTAAATAAATCAAATCTGAAAAGCTAGATTTGACAGTCAAAAATTTCCACATTACACAACGCTCTTTTTATTCCGATTGCAACGTAATTTTTTTCCGGATCGTAACACAAGATTTACGTATGTCACGTTGGTTGCTTATTGTATGCAACGAAAATAACATTTATATATTATGTATTATGAGATAGTAAAAAAACAGTAATTCGACTTGATATCTCCAACAAGAAATTTCACAGAATGGTATCGGATCTTCATAAATGATTCATACATAATGTTGCCTGTGGAAAATTAAATCTACATGTGGTTAAATCAAAAATTTTGATGTTTACAGCCCACTGGATGTATAAATCATTTACGAAGTCCCTGCATAGTGTGATAGTTCTAGTTATTTTGGTCCCGATCTCATCTTATAGGGCAATCTTGTAGTTACAGTTACAGCTATGGTATGGTAGAGAAATTACTCTAGCAACGCAACGTTTTGGCCGCAACCCAATGTGAAAAACTAATTTCTCGATTTGATGTTCATGTATGTACCTGGTCCATAACTACTTTTTCTTCAGCTTGCAGGAAATATTCTGGACGTTAAGCCCACTATTATATTTTTGTGTTTGAGCGAAAATATGTTGATGAAGTTTTCGCGAAACAGAAAACTCACTTTTCTTACGCGTTAAATATGCAGGGAGGTATCAACATTTTAACCAGTAATAGAACTTGACAAAAGCAAAAAAATTCTATCTACGATTTTTTGCGAAAATCCACATTTTTCAGCATTTTTGCCCCTTCACAAATTCGCACTGGCGAGTCGTGCTTGCATAAAGGAATCCGATTATTTACCTCGGATGATAAGAAAAGATGTACATTTTTGTTCCTATTTTTTTGTGACATTTCATTGTTTTCTAAAGTTTGATGTGTAGTTGTCCATTCTGAGTAAGCGAGTTTAAAAGAAGGCCAGCCCTTAGAAACATTGAAAAAACGGGCATTGTGC
Source organism: Diaperis boleti (assembly GCA_963583935.1). NCBI lineage: Eukaryota > Metazoa > Arthropoda > Insecta > Coleoptera > Tenebrionidae > Diaperis > Diaperis boleti. The sequence goes on from OY757249.1 coordinate 37,075,692, forward strand.
TTAAAACTGATTCGGTTGTTAACTTGTTATGGCAAATAGCTACAAAAAGAATTGTTAGTGGAATAAAGCTTCAAGAAAAATTGCAACTAAAATAATAATTGTCCTATTATTATTGGTTGTTTATTTTGAAAATGAAACTTGGCATTGGTTGACAAACAGTTAAATTGTCCTTAAAATTTTCATTGGGCAATAGTGTGTTTATTTATAATATTTTGTCCACATAAATGTTCACAAATGATCTGTAAAATCGCGATCCGCACATTTTAATTTGATTACAATAATAAATTACCTCCCGTTATGGTGGTTAACTTTTGATGATAAAGAAAAACTTTCGCTTGTGCCGAGCTACGGTTAATTGTTTTTGCGATGTTGTTGAAAATTGTTGCTTTTGTCAAGTTCTGTTACTGGTTAAACTTTTGATACATATTTCTGTTACACGCTGTATGTACATACTTCATTTTTATATACTTGATGGAAAAAGTTGAGGTGGACTCAATTTCTCTTTCAAGTAGATCGATAAAAAAATATAATTATTGTGCAATGTTACAAACTCTTTAGGTAGTGGAGAGAACAAAAACGTCAAAGATTTTAAAATAGATTTTTTATTGTCTTGGTTCTAGCAGTGTAACAGTCTAAAGGCATATTCAATGTGGTAGCATTACTCAATGCTAAAAAGCGAGTTAAAAATACCGAAAATGCAAATATTTCAAGGTATCAACAGCTAATCGCTTACTAAAAAAGCAGCAAAAAATCTCCAGTGATGGGTACATTTCGGCCGGTCGAAGCACATTTTCTCGCAATATCTTTTTTTTTTAATTTACAAATTGTACAGCATTGTGCGGCATTGAATGTAACTTTTTTAGTTGAAATTTTGTGGGCGTGTTGATAAAATATAGATCTTTGCAGCTACAGAGCGATTCTTTGAAATTTGTAAATTAAAAAAAAGATATTGCGAGAAAATGTGCTTCGACCGGCCGAAATGTACCTGCCACTGGAGAACCCTCTGAACATATCATGAAGTTTATCAATTAAGCTCCAAATAATTGTTTCTCATTTAATGGTTATGATTATTATTAATGATTAATTACAGCCTGCCGAAGCGAAGACTTCACTATAACAATTTGGCTCTAATAACTGCAAGTTTATTATAACTTATAGGAGTACATTAGTATTTAACATTATTACCGGACTCATAATACTCAATAATAGTTATTTATTATACGAGTTCCTGTGTAAATTGGGTGCTTTCGGGCACTAGGGCTTAATAAAGCACGAGTGAAACGAGAAATTTACACAGAACGAGTGCAATACAACGTTTTATAGTTTGACACAACCCCGGGAAGTCTTTAAATTGCTTAAAATAAACATAGTGTGACATTTTCTTATTGCCTGACAGGCGAGTATTTACACAAGAGAAAATTTGAAAATTCTGACAGTGTGGAACTATAAATTATATTAGAACCGAGTTGCCTACTTTATTCGCAATAGCCAAGCGAGTGGCGGCTACTCAATTCGCAGGCTTTTAGCTTGTAATAGACTCTTTAGTCTTATTTTGTAGTATCGTTTAATTTCGTATATAAATTTTGCAGCTCTTTTCGAGAAGAAGAAATTATTTTTTATCGTGTTGGTCGGAGCGTTGCATTAAGTATTGCAAATCTTGACTGTTCGGCTAGTTAGTAAAATGATATCTGCTCGTCCTGGCCATATCAAGATTTCATCTATTTTCATACACGCCGGCAAAGCTATCATACCAGATTTAAATTTGGTAGTGAGTAAGCATTTCTTAGTAAAATTGTTTCAAATGGCATTCATTAAACTTTGTATGAGATTAAGTTTGCTTTGTCGAATTTATTGGTTAGTTTTTTGTTGTAGGGCGAAAAAGGAGAAATTTGAAAACGTGCTACCAATTTAAGTGATATTAATCATACAGACATAGTTCGATCGTAAGTGACCTCTGTTTGTTACGGAAGGAGTCAAGAATCGAGCAACCCGGTCAGACAAGACACGATTTATTTAAGACAGGCTTTGTGTAATGCGAAACGCCTTTGTCACGAACTGACAATCCATCAACTTATTAATAATAGGTTACTTAATCCGGTGACACAACTTTAATTTACTGTATTGATTGGAATTTTAAAATGTTGCGTGGGTTAAGAACGACAATGTTTATATAGTCACCACTTATTATCCATATACAGTATGATCATAAATGACGCTCTAGTGGCATAGTGCAATGTTCAGTAATCGTCAAATTTATAAAACAAATCTTATAATATAAAGAAATATTTTTGATATCAGTACTATGCTATAAAAAGTAATATTGTTAGATTTGTCCGGTGTTTTAAGACCGTCGCAATTCAACATGAAATTAGGCTGTTAGACCGTAAATCAGTCCGCTATAGATTTAGCTAATTACAAACCTCAAGATCATTTAATTCGAGTTGACTTAGGCAAAATCATTAGCAGAAGTCGCTTGTGGAAACTGTGTGATACAGGATGTCTGGAAATAACATTCCAATATTTTGTTCGGTGATTCTACACCCAAAACTATAAAAAAAGTTATCATTAGACGTGGGTCAAGTAGAAGGCCCATCAAATAAAATAACCGTAATTCATTTGTCTTTAGGATTTCTAATTATCTTTGATCCAGAAAACAAATAAAACATGCGTATTTCATGTTCATATGTGGGATTTATGTGTGGGATTTACGTTTGGCAAGAAATAGTAATTTACGTTATAAGTCCGGAAAACTCATTTTTACAGTAACGAGTCGAAATGTTACAGACGAGGCGACGAAAGAGTTTCCGGACGTATGTCGCAATGCGTTTTATTTCATACTGCAGATACTAAATCATTCTTTTCATTTAAAAAAATTAAATTCGAATTCAGAATTCATGAATTGAGTATCTATGACAAAAGTTTGATTTGTTGGTTTTAAACTTGTTTTTGAAAAACGAAATGGAAGAAAATTATAATATTCTTCGGAGATCTTTCGTAAATCTAAAGAAGTGACTGGCTCTCTTATTCCAACAAAATCTTCAGAAAGGTATAATACATAGAGAGTAATATAGACTAATTTGTGAATGGAAGAAGGAGAATATAGTTAATGAAGTCAATGAGAAAGTAGGTAATGCCGGCGTATCTATATTCGGTTTGGTAAGTTTGTTTTGGTGTTTTTTAGCGGAATATTAATTAGTTTCGTTATGTCTAAGAAAATGTGTAGTTCATCGTTCTGTGGAAGATGTATTTCGCAGCCAGTATGGATCCATCGGAGGGGTTCCGTCTACGTCTACATCCATTCATAGCCCAGGAATTTCCGGAAATTCGAATTGTACAATTAACATTACTATTAATAATTATTATCCGTCAAACCCAGCGGTTGAGTAATTCTTGTTGCTGCATTTCCTTAAAAATAAAATTTTTCAAAAAGGTTTGATTTGAGGTTTTATTGTGTTGCTTGGTTGCACTTTCCGGCTCTGATACCGTAATAGATCACTTTCCGGACTCAAATTGGACCCGTGAAACTGATTCTACCGGACAGTATGGAATAAATTATTTTTGTGTAGAATTGTTTAAATAAGTTTATTTCAGAATCAGACGTAAAAAAAATTACGGGTTAATGAAATATCGTTATTTTGTTCACCGTTAAAAGTGTTACAGAAAAATACTACCTTCTTCAAAATTTAAATTATTTCTGCCCGATAGTTACGTAATTAATTTAAAAAATGTGGCTTGTGTTTTGAATTTTGAAACTTAACGATAACAGTAGTAAAATAATTATATTTATCATTAGAGAAAAGCGTGAAATTTAATGACATTTTAAAGCCAAGTTGACATACGAGTATTTATAAACACCCCGTATGTATCTCCATTTTCCACAATCTACAGGTTTGTTTTTGTTGTTAAAGCTAAATGATGCAAAAGTAAGTGCCAAGTCACAATGAATGTAATTCCTAGCTCGTAAGCCAAAGTGCCCATTCACAATGGACGTAATTCCTAACTCAAATGTAAATCATACGCAGTTCATTCTTTTTTGTATTGAGTATATTTGACTATTATACAAAACGGTCATAACAGTTGAAATATAACGCAAACCTCAAATATAAATGCACTAAAAGCTGTTAATTTGTAACTTTATTTTATTTTTATTATTTGGTGTTATAGCCGCCATAGTAGTACGCACTAAAATTTGAAGTGTCTATCTATTACGGTTCAAAAGATACAGTCCTGTGACAGACGCAGGGACAGAGGAGCCTTAGCACACCGTGCGTTTGTTTCGCAACTTACCATAGGGGTTTACGTGCTATAAAATTAAAGTCGTGTTAATAACAGATGTTCTACTTTATATTTTACAAAAATCATTTGTTGTTTTATTTATTGTTACATGCTTAGAGATTGTCTTAACTTTTTATAGCTTGTTAGTCTTTAAAAGCCTCTAAAGAGTAATGTTTTAAGATAAAAAGAAAAATGCGTCAAAATTATTAAATAAAATTAATCTAGTTAACTAGCTGACTAGCGTTTTTACGGAGAAAATAAAATTGCAGAACTGTTAGTTACAGTATTTTGTGATAAAATATCGAAACAGCTTACGAAAGAATTGAAATGGTAATGGACTATTATTCGAGGTATTGGATGCAGAAAAATTCTGGAGAGGACAACTTTGTATTTTGTTTCATTTGTAAATACATATCAGTCAATCAACAAATCATCTTGATTTTAAAGTGAACGAAACTTTTTTATTTTTATTTTAAAATATGTTTTTTATGGCTTTTAAAGGCTTTTTTTGGTGTAAAAATTAATAATTAATTTAATAATAATAATGAACATTAAGAGTACACTTGTATTCAAAAAATCGCGTACACCATTTAAATCAAGTAAACAATTTTTATAGGTTTTTGTATCGTTTAAAAACGGACTTTTTCTATCATTTTGACAAAAGTTATAAGACAGGTTATGTTATCAATTTTAGATAATTTTATTTGAATAAGTATTGCATATACACATTTTTCTACGGGATACCGTTGGCTGGGATCCAGGAAAATCGGTAAGAAAAGCGGGCAGTACTCCGCATTCAATAGGATCTTGCCCTAGACGATTTATTAGTTCTTCATCGTGATTAGGAGTAGAAATTCGTTTGCGACCTTCGGGTTTTATGTTTTTATTGTGGTGGAAATGATGTGCAACAGTTCTAATTGACCACACTTCTTCAAGTTTTGCTATAATGAAACACTTTTCTTGTGCAGAAACTTTTGGTATTGGCATTTTTGAATAACTTAAGTGTCACAGTATGACGTCAATGAAAAGTCTGAACAAATAACTACACATGCAAATAATAAGTGTACATAAATATCTTGAAAAATTATTTGGGTAAATGGTTCTTACTATTTGTAAAATATTTTTTATTTAATCTTGTAATGTAAAAATTGCATTCTATCTACTCTTTACTGCATGTTAAAATGCAATTTTATCGTTTAGAAGATAAAAAAAACTTCTATGCCAACATCCATTGTTGTATTAGTGCCTGACGTTTTTTTAACATTTTGTTGAATTTTTTCACGTTAAAGAATTCAATCCATGTGTCGGTAAAAAAGATTGAATAAAATTGTTATTATATATGACGATAAGATTGCTGATTATCTTTTCGAGTGACTGTTTGCACTTAAATGCACTCTGGAATTTTATCGTCTTATATAATAAATAACTATTTAAGACATTTTACCTATTTTCCCTGATATTACAGAAGTGGCTAACTTCTTAACCGCTTTCATCCATTTAGATGAATTCAAGGATTATTTAAAAGTTTTCCAAACAATTTTCCAATTTAATTAAAGAAATATGTAGATCTCCTTGGTAATATAGGGTCTTCATAAATGATTAATACATATAGTAGACTTTAAACGATAAAATTATCCATCTAACATTTATAAAGACCCCTTATTAGAATTAATATTTACCAAGTATTAAACAACGCCCAGAGATCTTTTAAATTGTAGTATATTTAGTCTTCCCACTGTTTTTCTAGTTTTACAGTATTTGTACTAATTTTCATTTCCCCTTTAATGCTATTCATGATTACATCTGATTTAAAGTAACTTCTACGTGAAATGGAAGAAATTTCTATCAACGCTGCACAAACAGTTCATAATGCAATAATTTAACGGTTTTCAATTTGAATAAAAAAAGACGATGCCTTATATACCTAATTGTTAAATTCAGTTTTTTTTTCTCATAGACTAGGTCAAAAATTCTCGTAGATCAGCTTGTGACTACGTGACTGTAGCCCTTGAGCGTTTTTCTTTTTATAATTAACTTCCAAAACTGACATATTCAGAACTTATGAGTGTGAAAGTTTGATTGTTATCCGATAGTCAAGACGTATAGTCCTATAAAAGGAAAGTGTACAGTCCTTTGTTTTTATGTCAACGTTTAAAAAGTTACTGCGGTAACATTTACACGATGTTTTGAGGCAAATCATAGTATGTAGATGTTGACATCAAAATAAATATATTTTAAAAATATATATCCAGAATTCGATTCAAAGAATGAAACTAGAAATTCCAGACAACTTCGCAAAACAGGATTCGCTAATAGTGTTCAGCTCGTAGAATAAAACGAAATGAAACCAATGTAAGTATACATAATACCAACTTCCTCTTCCTTAACCGTAAATTTAGTTTTCGCATATCTGCTCGCTTCGTCACCATATTTTAGCATAATATGTACATACAGTCCAGTCGCGATAGTGTGAACACAAAAAAAACCCGGGTCGTTCATACCAACCATGGTGTTCACAGAAAAGAGGGTTTAATTAATTAAATTTTATTAATGATACCAAATCAAATTATACATCCTTAACGTGTAAAAAATCAGTAATTTTCTTCTGAATTTTTTGTGTGCAATTTTGGCCATTACTACTTCTTGGAGTATGATTTTTAGTGTGACCAGTTAATTTTTTCCTGCTATAGTTGGGCGTGTCCAAGTTTCAGACCTGGCGGTGAATTACTACACTCTGAGTGGTTGATGGCAAAATCTAAATCACACCCGGTAAATTGCGACTTTTCTGGCAAATGTCAAATATTCATTTTCTTGGTTTACTTGCGTTAGGTTTTCACCGTTTACCCGTGGTTTACCCGTTTCTTTCCTATTCCAGTGTCTACGTGCTTTCAGAATCAGTTCTTTTCAGGACTACACAAGTGCTATTTTCCTTTGTCGATAGTCATTTGACATGTCTTTGAGAACATCCAAAACGGTAGCGGTCGAAATTGTGTTTATTATAATGTTATAATTGCAGAATGCTTTTGATGCTATTCTTACTCCCAGAGAGAGAAAGAGGTATTTGTGAGAGTGTGGTATTTGTGAAAGCATGAATTTGTTATTTTCCAAATCAACAGTAGATTTGGAAAATAACAAATTCTTATGCTCTTTTTTGTAAAAACGAATCGATAATAGTAGGTCTGGATAGAGAATTGAATAAGTTTTAAAATGATGTATCACACGACCCCCCATGCTATTTAAATTTTTTAAGGGGGTGGCTCCCCCAGTTAAAGGGGTGAGATCTAAGACAAGTTTGATACAATTTAGTCCCCCTTGATAACAAAATTGACCTGTTCCAGCGTTTTCTTCTGAGTCTTTCGAAATTGGAATTGTTGGGGGGCACAAATTTTAGTTGGGACACCCTGTATAATCATCATGTGTATCTACAATAATATATATACCTCCATAAAAATATTTCAGGAAGCGTTTTATAAAACATTTTATTTTTGTTTAAATCTTAACCTTACTTTTTACTCACATTTGAATTTGTTAGTTGAATTTAATAAAGTTTGAACACAAGAATAATACTACTCATTTGTCTAAACTCAATATATTTGCTGCTGTTCTGCAAAAATATGTACAATGTAAATAAGGCTTTTCGTGATGCTTGCGCAACCCGATAGCAGGAAAAAATGAACTATGCTTGCAGAATACTTCTACAATCAAGCGTGCCCGCTGTTCACACTATACGGCGTTCAAGCAAAATAATTTGGTGTTCACCCTACCGGCTCGGTGCGTTAATATTAACGCATGCTCACACTATTGCGATTGTACTGTATTTGTAAAAACCTGACTCTTTCTAATACAGTGTCACCTTAATATAACGAACCTCAGTATAACGATTTCATCGATTTAACGAATTATTCGAAACTGTCCGTAAGAGTTAATGGAAAATATACCTTTACATTACGAATACTTCTTGTCAAAAACCTCTTTATAACGAATTTTCAATCATTGCAGAATATAAATAGAAAGTATAATTTACCTTCTATTTAACGATTTTTGTCAACTTATAAACTTTACATATCGTATCCATATCGAATCAAGCACACACAATTTTACAATCCAAATTCATGTCTCGACAGGTTCAGACACGTTAAATTTATCGTAAGACAATCATTGTGGCAATCGGAGGCTCCATCCTTCAGGAAAAGGCTCAGCAGTTTGCAGTAGAATTCAGACATGCAGAGTTCCGTGCTAGCAACGGAACCTTGTTAAAACGAATCTTAGATCAACCTAACCTCTATATAACAAACCTCATTGTAACAAATTACTTGATATAACGAATATTTTCTATTTCCTTTCAGTTTTGTTATATCGAGGTTGCACTGTATTATGATGCTGCTCGTCTGTTAATTCTCTTCTGACCTTTTTCATACCGTCCACGATTAGTGCTTCTTTAGACTGCGGAACACGGTCGTCAACGTTTGTGGTGGTGCAGAGAACGGCAGCGTTGGAAAGCAAAATGGCATAATGTCGTATTCAGCGACGAATCGCGATTCTGCCTAGGCGTGCATGATGGCCATCGGAGGATAAAACGCCGTCGTGGAGAGCGACGTGATATTGGATTTGCTGTGGAGAGGCATGTGCACAGGACTGTGGTTTGGGGGGATATTGCCTATGAAAGCCGATTACCTCTTTATTGCCTTATCTAGATGATCGCCCACAAGTCCTTTTTCAGCAAAACAACACACGTCCACATATTGCTCGTCAAACTATAGACTCTCTCCAAGAAGTTGGCGTTAATGTTTTGCCGGATTTAAATCCCATAGAAGATAATGAGGAAAAGACTGTCCCCTTTGCGCCATCCTTCACAGACTCTGGCACATTACATTTAGATTTTTTTCGAATTATATATTATTACAATTTCTTGCAAATCTTATCGTTTCATTCTTGATGTAAGCTTAACACATTGGCAAAAAATCACGTCCAAAAAATTATTTCTTCTGAGTGCAACACTTCTAATGTCACTGAGTATACTAACATGTTATTATAAAATAATTGAAGTATTTAAATAGATGCTATTAATTATGTAAATTATTATGCTAGTCCCTGAACTTGCTCCCCAGAGAAAAAAAAAGGGGGAGATGCCGATAACAACAATAGAATTGTGAAAATGTGCATTTTTCTCTCTCCATTAAAATATCAGAGATACATCATTTTAAATCCTCGAAGTTATTCGTTAGGTAATATGGTAAGCTACAAAAATAATGCTTGGCTTTTAGAAATAAGTTAATTTGTTTTGGTCAACTGTATAATCTGAAGTTTCATTTGAATTCAGCATGACAAGTGCAATTATGTAACCAATTTAACACTGGTTTCAATGAACTCGCTTCAGTTAAAAACACCTATTGATGGTTTTCCAAGAACCTTATTATAACAATAACAAAATAGTGAGTAAAACTCAAAGAACCTAGGGGAGACAACTGGTGCGAAATGTCAAATTCATTTGCACACACAAGCGTGCCCGTGTGAGTAATTGTCTTTGGAGTAAACATTCCATTCAAAACTCAATTGAACGCCTCCTGAAAGTGAGCTCTTAGTTCGCTTCTATATTGATAGGTTACCGATAAACGATAGTCTGAATATGTCTCCATAGAAGAAAGTCTAATGGAGTCAATTAAAGGCGGTCGGGCTGGTCAATGAATATATCTGTCAATTGAATGCTTATAAATGTATTTTTCCTAACTACTTGAGGGCATTTTCAGATTGACAATTAGAATTATTTTTAGTTGATATTAAACAAATCCAGCAGTTAAAGATAGTAGGTACCTACATAAATGTCCAAAATAATATTGGTAAACAAAGTTTTTCCTTATAAACAATTATATTTTTATAATAAAGTAGTAAATTACCGGTGCTGAAGAAGCGACTTTTTCGTTTTGTTGAAAGTTTTTTAATACGACTACCTTACTTTTTTTCGCTCCTTGTATAACTGCCCATGATGACACTAAACAGGAAACTAAAGAAACTAGTTAAATTTCCAGAACGATGCTTAAATTAAATTTGTCTCTATTTGATAATCCTCAATTTTACTTCTAAATTCTTTCTAAAATTGTATTTGTAATTCGTGTAAATTTTCTATTAAAATTTGTCCGATAAATTAGGTAGGTACATATTATATTCCTGTACCTGCCATAATTATGATACCTATCCATTATAAGTAGGTACCTACCGCCTCCAGACTCCGTCTTCGTTTAAACATCGCGCATCGTCCGCCGTATATGACGCAACGGGTTGCCTGTAGGTATATGACCTCTTCAGCGCTTGATTATTATTTACTAAATTCCACATAATTCCTTTAATTTTTGTCGTTTTTAATTATTTTTTTTGTCAGTAAATCTTGAAATCTTTTTTTAAAACAATTATTTATAAGGTCAAAAAAATATTGTTTTTATTACTGTAAATAAAATTGGATAATAGCGTCATTTTAGAATTTATTCTTTCTTATAATACGAAAGCGTTTCAAGACCGATGCATTATTTTCAAAGTTATGATTTCCCGAACGTAGCGCTACACAGTCCTCTTAAGCCCACTACACACACCGCGCTACTTGCCAATTACTTGCAAAGTACTTGGCAGGTAACAGGTAGCCTGTGTTAAACTTTGGACTTCCCGTCGTGTCTCGGAAAACTGTCCCAAGTCAAAGGGAGGCAAGCCGAGTAATTCTAAACTTGTGTATGCGGGCCTTGCGTGTTAATGCACAAGTCGCCATCTGTAATAAAATCTTGTTTTTGAGAAGTTAGCGATTTGCTGACAGTGTTTGTTGGTACTGAGATGGAGTGGATAAACGAAGTTACCCTTCATTTCTTGGACACTTATGAGAAGGTACCTATTATTTGGAATCCATCGCATACATTACATAAACATAAAAATAAAGTATAGGATGTTTGGAAACGCATACAAACTAAGTTTTCAAAAAGCCAGAGCTGCCATATCATCGTGTTCGTCCATTTTTGAACACTACTCGAAAACTTCGACTTGTACTTCTCGAAAAGCTTGTCAAGTTTCATTCAAGTCAAGTCATTCGCCAAGTAGCACGTAGTGTGTGGCCCGCTTTACAGGATAGTGACTCGCCCAATCGCCTTCCCCCACTTGCCTATGTAAAACTTCCGCGTTGGGTGTAGACTTGTAGGCGAGTCAAGTACTGCTGACTCCACTTAAGGAGAGAACGCACTAGGCGGTCGCGGTCCCGTCGCATCGCGAGCTGAGCTGATCGCGGTCTTTACAGGACGGAACGCATTAGACGGTCGCGGTCCCGTCGCATCGTAGGCTCAACTGATCCCATTTGGCAATTGCGCACAATCCTGCCGGCGCTCTTCTCGTTGTTTAAACAACGTTTTCAGTTAAGAAAATGAGTTCCATGGAAGATGTCTTATTATTGGCTCTACTGTTTGAAAAGGAAGAAAAGTGCCAAAGAAAAAGGCGCACGAGATTTTGGATTCATCCAATTAACAGAAGCAGGCAAATATGATGAATTTCTAACTTTATATAATTATAAAAAATTATTACTGGACGAACAGTGATTTTTGCAATACTTTCGTATGTCATTTGAAAAGTATAATGAGCTACTAGATATTATTTACGAAGACATTCAACTGCAAAATCCATTCCAAGCATAGTACGCGATCATCAAAAACGCACGCACTAGACGTTCTCGAGCTCGTCGCGGTCGCATCGCGGTCTCCGAGATTCTTTCGAAACGATCGGAGGAGACCGCGATGCGACCGCGACGAGTGCGCGAACGTCTAGTGCAAATGCGTGCATTAGAAAACATGGGAAAGATCTTCACTGAGCGCGATCGAGACTAGCTCAGCTCGCGATGCGACGGGACCGCGACCGCCTAATGCGTTTTAGCCTTTACTATTCTGGGTCGAGTTACTTGGTTAAGGCTAGTTTATATTGGTCGAATAACTCGCGCCAGTGAACTGGGCCGAGTTACTCGGGCCAGTATTCGATTCTCCTAGATTTTTGATGTTGCTGTTTACACAAACATGTAACTCCGTCCAGTAGTAGGAAGTCGAATTAGCAGCACTCCACTTGCCTACTATTCTACGCCAAACAAGGAAAGGTTTACTCTACTTGACCGTTTACTCGACTAATGTAAACATCAACAGCAAAAATCTAGCAAAGTCGAGTAGTGGTTCGTTAAACTAGGCCCAGTTTACTGGCGTGAGTTACTCGACCAATGGAGTGTCTGATAGATAGCACCATAAAAAATGGAGGCATTTAATTAATTAATTAATTAACTCGCTTGCTTTCAGAACCCCGTCTAAATTGTGTTGTACGGTGATGGTGCACACCATGCTGTGGTCCACTTCTAAGTATGGTTTATGGAGGGGTGTAAATCTATTGTACCGGAAAACCATTTATTGCATACTGTCCGGTAGATGTTCAATTAAAGGATCAATTTGAATCCGGTAGGTGAGCTATTACAGTATCAGATCCGCTAAGTGTTGCTAGGCAATACTTACACAGTTTCATTTTTATAAATCAAATCAGACATTGTCAAACGTATTTGTCGGCTACTGATGAAGTTTTACATGCACAACAAAGGTGATGCGATTTTCACAAAATGTGATTTTTTGATTTTTGAAATAAAATAATGAAGAACACGTCCGGTAGTTACTTGTAACGTTAAATACTATTGCTATTTACCTTGCTATTTCAAACGGTTTTAGAAAATGCAGTAATTCACTGTTTATAGCTCGAAAACGATGTTGCAAATTACTGGTAGCACAAGCTTATGAAAAACATTCACCCTAAGCTAAAAAAAAGGTTATCCCAAATATTTTTACCTATCAAAAACAGGAATGTGTTGTGCTAGAAAGGAAAGGAGCTGCCAAGAGACAAAAACAGCGATTAGTTGATGAAGCCTCACAAGAAGCGTGTAAAAAATATTATGTAAGAAAATTGAAGGACCGGTTCCTTCTTCATCTAAAGATTTCATAATGAGGAAATGAAATTCTGTGAAGCTGAAAAGGTAGGCTATGTAGGTATATGAAGTGAAAGAAGAAAGTTATTTCTTGCTTGACCACAGCAGACTTACTTCTTATTAGATTTGTTGAATGAGAAATTGCAAATGCCTGCGCTTAACATTCTCATCACCTTGAAAAAAAATTCATTTGCCATTTTTGGTATCTATTTATTTGGAATATCAGAATCGAATATTAATCGCATATTTCAGTCTTTGATTCAAATGGTACAAACGATGCAAGAATTTATTACTTGGCCTTCTATCGACAAAATTCGCCTGCATCTGCCAATACCCTTTAGGGCAAGATATGTAAATGTTATAGCGATAATAGACTGCCTGGAAATACAAATTGAAAAACCTCCTGATCCTATGCATCATTCTTCCTTTTACGGTGCATATTATACCACCTTCCCTTTTTACTTGGACATATCCTATAGCCCTTATCTCTGTAGATGATCTATCATACTGCGAATACATAATTATGGAAGGCAATTTTAAACATAGATACAAGGAGTTAAGCAGTAATCAGTTACCGGCTCATTTTAATGCACATCGTTTCCGCACTAATAAAATTTGGGTTGTTGAAAAAAAATGATGCCAGCTTGAAGGCATCAATATGCGAAGCGGCAAATTATCCGATTGCGCTTGTTGAAATCCTTGATCGGACATTTAAGTATGTAAATACCGAAATCACAACTCTGCTTCATTTTCTTACGTAAACCTTTCAATAATGAAAGAATTGGAAATCTTCGCCAAACACCACGAAAATGTTCAAATCTGCACACACGACGAAGCTTCTCTAATGTGTATTAACATTTATCTATGTTCTAAAAATTTAGACCGCACCGAATGTGAGTCGTTGGATACACTCTCGTTTACCCCATAAACATAAACCATAAAATTAACTCATTAGGTTTTAAAAAAAAAAAAAAATTGTCATAAATGGAAAGATCATAATAATTATATAAGTTGTATCACAAAAGTATATTTTGTTTTTGTTTTTTCGTTATAATTAAAAAGTTATATCAAATTGAAAATAAATTTTCGAACCCAGTGCCGAGGATGCGTCGAACAAACCCGAGCGCCTGTGACGTCACAGTGTTAATTTCTACAGATTTCTACTGATTATCACAAGCAGCTGTTACAGTGTTTCACCTTGGCACCTTGACATACAGTAATGTCATGCAACGTCTTTTTGAAAATATGCGATATAACACAGTCTATTTGCGTCCTCACCAAAACAATTTAGTTTTTACGTCAGTGATATTGCAAATACATAAGGGCCTGTTGGGTCTGTTCCACTTTGGTGCACGTGGTTTCTGAAATGTGACGATTCTGTTTTTTTGTGCCAAATTGTAAGTATAATAATTGATTATAACACATATTCAATAAGATTTTCATTGTTAGATACACATAGTAGAAGAAGACAAAATGTACGACCCTTACGAAAACGAACTTTAGATGAAGATGAAGAGGATCCTTATGTCGATTCGACTGGAGAGTATGGATCAGACGAAAATTATCTTCACCAAGCGACAAGGATTCTATCACATCATCGGAAGAAAGCGAAATGTCTCATTCGGACGAGCCTGCATCGTCAAATCCAAAACCCGTCAAAAAATACCAAAATTATGCAGCTCAAGGTACACAAGTCTTGGACACTTCACAAAGTGAACAAGGCACATCCGAGCATCAGAAAGAATTGGACGAAGACATAGACAATACGCAACAAACTTCAGACCAACATTCTTTAAAACGAGACGAAAACAATGTGAAGATACAACGGCTGAAATGCCAAACTTTAATTTTGATATGTCTAGAAACTGTTTGAAAGTAAATCTTGGCACCAATGCTAGTCCTCGATATACTTTACTTTGTACCGTTTTTACTTGTCGAATTGAGTTAATCCGTTGAAAAATAGACAGTTCTGAAAAGTCCCATGCTGTTCCATATATTTTATTTCAGTTGCTTACAGACGACTTTTTACAATATTTATAATGGATTGCACAAATAATTATCTAAAAGTTTTATCTTTAACTAAAAACTCGCGAGGTGCCAACTTTCGTCCTGTTACTCCTGATGAAATGAAACAAAATTTTGCTTTATGTATGCTAGATGGACAAGTTTCTACTTCAAATATGCGGCGCTTTTTAGCAACCCCGAAACAACGCGGATTAACGAATTTACCGAATGGTAACTGACACAACTGACAGAGACTATTTGAGACGTGCAGACTGACATCTGTGGTCTGATTGTGAAAATGTTTAACATAATGACGTCACAAACACGACGATGGCGTAGTCACGTGATTAATTTTAAAATTTTATCAATTTTAAATTGTTTACAATGAATTAAAAAAAATCCAAAGTTTTTCGCATCGACTATCAATATAATTCATTCTAAAGTTTCAAAATACATTAAAAAAATGTTTTTTTTTTTTCAAAGACCTAATTGGTTGACAGAAATATGATACTTTTAGTGCGCCCAAATCAGCGATCAACCGAATTTCGAATACATAAATTTAAAGATTGAATATAATAATACATATGTGGATGTCTACATTGTGCAGCTGGTACGACGGAGAGCTCTTACCGTTGCGTAATTTTTAATAGTTATTTATTATACGAGTGTGGAATGTACTACATTAGGCACGCAAGAAAAAGGGTAATTTTGTTAAATGCCTAATATAGTATTCCACACGAGTGCAATATTAAGTTTTATCCAAAATCATTCCTAATAATTAAATCCTTTGTGTTTTTTATCCATTTCCCATTAAAAGCAGAGACCTATGGAATGGTTGCTATAGTTTTGCATTTGGTTGATTTGACTATTCCGTGAGTCCAAGTTTTTCTCTCACTAGTGTGTAATGATCAACATTACACCCTCAAATTAGCATAGTAATACGCTTATTACACACGATTTTGGATAAACAGTTTTATTTTATTAAACGGTTTTATTAAGCTTGCCTTTTTTGTTTCTTGTGTCTTCTTTCCTTGTGTGGTTCAAATCTAGTAATTGAAATTTTACCACCTTCCTGTTGACCTATTGATCTGAAATAGTAGTGTTTCCCATTGCAGGTGTATGGTGCGCAAAATGTTTGCGCAAGGTCCAGTTTGAGCGGTAAATTTAAAGTTTCTCGTCATTTGATTTGATTTTGCATAGAAATGATTCGCCCGCGTGCGTATATTCGGCTGAAAGTATGATGATAGGTGTAAAAATGGTAACGACGAAGAATGGAAACACAAATGTCTAATTTTCACGCTAATGCAAACTATTAAACTTAAATAATTCAGTACCTTTGTATTAAAACCGATCTCTTGCCAGTCTTTGGTAACTTGCGACAAGCCAGAAACCTCTTTAGTGCAATAACGCTATTCTCATGTACATTTCGTGATGGTAAAATGTCAAAACGACTTCTGCAAAGGCTAATGAAGAAGCCATGTTGTTGATTGCAAAAGGTAAACACAAACACTGAACACGTGCGACTCCAGACGTCAAGTGTCATTTAATAAACGCCAATCGCACGTTGTTGCCAACTTCACAAATGCTAACCCTCTATATCGATTGCCAAATTCCACTAAAGGCTGGCAAAAGTAATTCAGATCCAAATCGGCATTTCTGCCATTAACAAACCGTTTTTTGTTATTGGTGCTAAACAACACCCTCTATTCTTACATTAATCACAATACGCGGCATGACTAGTACTTTTAAAAGTGAATTCTTTAACAAAATAACCAGTTTGGAGGGAAATTTCAAATTTCCCACCGCAACGGATTCTGGACCATGCGCACTGCAGCCAAGAAACTGACCTATTTGGTACACGCTTTTAGAGCGAGAACCCGCTGCAAAAAACCTGGCCGATCGGGTTACAGGGTGGAATGTTTTTTAAATGTTAGTACTCACATCAACCTTAAGAAAAACCATGGGCAGAGTCTGTCCACAAGTTTAAGGGGGCCAAGAACTCAAAGATTGTGACAGTTCAACAACTGACAAGGGAAAAGCTTTGAATATGTAAGTGCAGCTTATATACCAATGTGATGTTTCGAGTACGCTCGTTGGCGTAGTTGCCTACCTGATAACGTTTTTGCTTTTCGTCCGGATACCTAGGATTCGATTCCCGCTCATGTATGTATTTTTTTATTAAAAAATCTTTTTTTTTTTACTTAATTAATCTAATACTTAAAAACAATATAAGTATTAAATTAAACAATTAAACATTATTAAAAAAAGATTTTTTAATAAAAAAATACGTAGAAAATAGGTAGAAAAAAAAACATGCAAGTTTCTTATTACAGAACGCGCCGCGACAGGCCATTTAAAAGTACGTTGATGCATAAAAGCTCCCATATAAACAATGTGCTTACAAAACGCCCCGACTTTTATCGCCGCACGACAAGCGACAAAAATCGCGTTCATGAAAGGGGCCTTACAGTGACTGCTATTGATGTATAAAAATTAATATATTGGACATAAGAAACTTTAGAATTATAGTGTTATGAACCGTATGTATTTCAAAATTGCCAGATGTTATTAATCCATTAAGATTAGTATCTAACCATTCCTTACAATTTCTCAGAAAGACTCAACACGTTACTGGTGCTTAAAACCTTATTACCAATAATAGAATTACGACCTCTAACAACAGAAATAAACATGTCAAAGAACAATATAGCATAAACAACAATGTTGTTGGAGTGTATCTTTAAATATAGCATAAATATGTTACGAGTATTGTTTCTGAATAACAGTAGTATGTACCAACAAAAAATTTCTTTTCAATAATTTAATTTGTATTATTACATTATTATTTACAGGGTATCTCACGAAGTGTGGTAGATATTTAAACATGTAGAAGATCGGCAAGTGCAGTGTTTCTTCCAAGCAACTTTCAGCGTCCTCAGTTGCACCGTAGACTGGACGCCGAAGACGTCTTAGAAAGAATAGCAGCCAATCCAGTAATCAGCATACGACGCATGGCAGTGCAAAACGATAGATTTTGAACAATTTCTATAAATTAGGTCAACGTTTAAAATTTGGTCAATGTTCATCACGGTAAGAACATTTTATTTTGGTGAATAAGGTGAGCATTTATCATTGAGGTTAAGTGGAATAGCTTGTGCTAGACTTCGCCTAATAAAGACCTATTATTATTATTATAGACTAAATAATTTTTTTTTTCGTATTGACCAGAAGGAGCTCCCCGTGATTCGGACCTTAACGAGGTTCCTTGCTGGTCAGGTCCATTTCGTACATCGTAGCCACTCCTCAAAACCATGAGATCAGTAACCATGAATCTCGCAAATCATGTGCCCTAAGTAGACGCAACGAACCCAAGATGACCGCTTTCTGCATTCCAGCCGCACGGGTCTCTGCCGGTTTACGGTAGGCAGGAATAATTTTCAGATTGGATAAGAGCGAGTCCTTGATGCCTCCCATGCACCCAATTACCAAAACGACGAACTTCACTGAGTAACTTGAGTACAGCCTCCTAGTTCAGTTTATCAGGCCTCAATTTTTTTTACATAGTCTGAACATACTGTAAGAATCAACGTAATTATCAATCTTACAGATACAGAAGAAATTGGACGATTTTAAAGCTTTCTACAGTTTTTAGACATTCTAACGTTTAACCTAATTAGACCTAATTTAATGTACATCTCACAGAACCAGAACCAAATATTTTGTGCTCTAAAACAACTGTAAAATCCACAAATATTCAAAAAGTGTGCGTCACGAAATTTTGCTCTCCTGTCCGCTGCAATTACTCATTTAATGTTTGCAATACATTAAAAGTAAATTTAGATAAATCGAATTTCTTGTCATGTCAGTTTATGCGGAAACAAAGGGAGTAACTTAAAAGATAATCAAAAATCATAACAGTCTAATATCCGAAGGGAGGTCCTTCACCCATCTGCTCACCAGATGAAATTTATTTTTTATCAAATCTCATAATAAATAATGAATATGTCGCGAAAGTACAGCAAGGTATAAACAGGTAAATGAAGACCATGGCGCAAATCACACTGCTGATTTTATTACTGTGAATAGTGTTCGACCAGACAAATATAATGCTGAAAGAATTATTTAGCTACTTCAATCCATTACGGAGGTATATGACGATACCAAATTTCAATATACAGACCGTTTCGATCAAAACGAGCCACCCTCAATAACTTTTTAGGAAAAGATATTTAAGAAAAATCTAAAAACAGGTCAATTTTTATCAAGAGGGGGACATGTTTTGATGCAATAGTAGGCAGGCTTGGTGCAACCCCATACCCCTGACAGGAGCAACCTCGATTTTTTAAATAGGGAATAGGGGTCGAGTAACATGTCGTTTGAAAGGTCTTTTAATTGTCTTTTCGACCACATAATTATTTTTTTATTTGCATAAGTTAGTAATTAAAAATGAAACATTTTTTTTACGGATTTGTTTTGTATTTAGGAATGCCTGCAATTAACAATAAAAAGCTTGCAATAAACATTATTAGACAATTTATTATTGATCTGAATAATGCTGTAATCAAATTTGTCGTCATCCATACTCATTTATACTAATCCTTAACAATAAGTAAATAAATAAACTGAAAGCAAAATAGTCGTGTTTAATTTCCTGAGCGATAAAGCAACTGTAGCATTGAACACTAAATTTGATTTCATATGAAATGTTCAAAATGATTCCCATCGACATCCATGCACTCATACAGACGATTATAAAATACGCTTTTGAGGTTACGCAACGTTTCCGGTGTTATTTGTCGAGATTCGAGGATAATCTTTTGTCGAAAATCTTCCAGAGAAGCTGGTTCTGTCGCATAAATTTTGGACCTGAGGTGTCACCACAAATAAAAATCTAGGGGAGTCAAATCGGACGATCTAACTGGCCATTCTAGAGGACCTTGTCTACCAATACAGTGCTCGGGGAAGTTATTGTCCAGGAACTGCCGTACTGGCGCAGTATAATGAGGTGGTGCTCCATCGTGTTGAAAGACCAATGCGTTCTCTAGCTCTAGCCAAAAACCGATAAGATAATAAATACGCAAATAATTGTAAAAAAACACAGATTGTGTAACATTGTTGATTGCAAGCTTTTTATAGTTAATAATTGCAAACATGTCTAAATACAAAACAAATCCGTTAAAAAATTGTTTTATTTTAATTACTAACTTATAGACTATGTAAATAAAAAATACTTATGTGGCTTAAAAGACCTTTCAAACAACATGTTACTCGATCCCTATTCCCTATTTAAAAAATCGAGGTTGCTCCTGTCAGGGGTATGGGGTTGCACCAAGCCATGCTATGCTTACTATTGCATCAAAACATGTCCCCCTCGAGATAAAAATTTACCTGTTTTTAGATTTTTCTTAAATCTCTTTTCCTAAAATGAGGGTGGCTCGTTTCGATTGAAACGGCCTGTATATGTGAAAATGGCTATTGCGTTAACGTCACATGTTTCATCTCGTGACGATACTAATACAACTAAATAATAACACAATCACTAGAAATGTAAAAAACAGAATAGAGAAAATAGAGTAATTGCAACAAAAAGCAGAATTAA
The DNA here is from genome assembly GCA_963583935.1 of Diaperis boleti. NCBI lineage: Eukaryota > Metazoa > Arthropoda > Insecta > Coleoptera > Tenebrionidae > Diaperis > Diaperis boleti. The sequence goes on from OY757249.1 coordinate 37,096,544, forward strand.
ATACAAAACAGAGAAAGAAGTCTATGGAAATGTCCTTTAGTGGACCTTATATCGAAAAATAAAATATTACTTTTCTTCTAACTATTTTCCTTCATGGCTAGGTAGATAATATAAAAATCTCCCCTCTTAGTAATCAACTATTGATAGAATTTATCGGCCAGTGATTAAAATCGTAACTACCTCTTGCATTTGCTTGTGCGTAACACTTATGTCACATTAGCGATTTTATCATTAGGTTTAGTGATTTAGTCAGCGATTTTCTAAAATTTGTTGCCTATCGCTAAAACAGTATCTGTCAATTTTTAGTAAAAATTCTTCGATTTTATAGATTTTCAAATAATATGCTGGTATAACTAAATTGCTTGAGGCGGTTCCCGGTTGCCCGACTACATTATTAGTACTATAGGGACGTTGCTTGCAAATTATTTCGCGATTTTTAGTCGAATGTTCTAATAGTCCGGTCAAAGTAAACATTCACCCTTGCATAAATTCCCAAGAAGCTGTTTCAATGAATGATTAAAATAAATGAGAAATGTCAAGGTTATTCTATCATTATTCTCATAAAGAGTACGGCATCGAAAAATAAAAACAAAATATGTATTCTATAGAATAGTTAGAATCTTGTTTTCTGGTAAAATTTACATTATTATTTATCAACTTGAACGTATAAGCAGAATGTAAAACTTAAAACTTTAACTTTACTATTTAAAAATATTATATTGCATCTTTAATTTTATATTTAATTTATTTATATAATTTTTATAGCAGTAATAAATCTTTTGTTGATAAATTGGGATTATTAATTTATTAAAGGTTTACTTAAAACAGCAGTACTTTTCTGTCAGATAAAACCCAAGAAAAAAAAACGTGTTAAAGTGAAATGCAAAATAAAGTATCAGTCTCACGTGGAAAACATATTATTAATTATGAGAAAGATTTCTTGTTCTTGGCACTGTTTGTCTGAAGCATTTGACATTCTATAATAGCCAGTTCTGGACAAAGGCCAAGGTTTACACCTACATACCACAATATCAGACTTAATCCTCTTACTATTTATTTGTAACACATCCGTATTTGGATCAAATTATATATAAATGTTTGTTCCATCATAATACTTACAAATCAACTAAATAAATAATAAAACTTGGTTAGGAGCAACTGTATTTTTTCCTAACATTGCACTGAAATGCTGAAAACCTTTGCGCAGTCACATAAGTTTTTAAAGTGATCAAGTTTTATGATTGTAGTTCTAAGCTAGACGTTTATTTATAAACCGCAAACATTGATTTTATTAAATATATTTCTTACCTATTATTACCGCATGCCAGTGCTTTAATTCATCAAATTCCTTGTTAGTTAATAAGATCTCTGCTGGAGAGTAGAATAATATAATATATGTATAATCAAAAAGGAGAACGTATGATAGCAGTGAGACACCGGACACTATCAGTGCAAGTTTCATCAAACACAACTTCCTAAGTTCACAAGTTCCTAAGGGAGTGGTGTAAAATTATGGTGACCCATAATAAATGTTTCGTTTGTTCGAAACATAGCAATTAAAAAGTTCCCTTTAATTCAAAGCTTATTGGGTAGAACAGAAGCCTATTCGTGACCATTTCAATAATACTGTAAATGTAGATAAAACCTTAATCAAACTATCTCACCAAATTTCAAAAGTCATGATTTTTTTCAATTAGATATCAAACGTTACAAAACGTTATTTTTAATCATACCTAAAAAACAATATGTTAAATCGATACCAACTACCGAATAATAGTTATTTATTATACAAGACGATAAAGAGATTGTTTGTCTACGAGTGGATAAACAATCTTTATCGTCGTGTATAATACACTTTTTTTTTCTATAGCTTAGAACTTCACGCTCAAGAGATAAAATAAAATTTCAAAGAAAAGTACAATGCACAAAAATCGCAATTGTGTTGCTCCGTTACTGCGGATTACTCTATCAACAAATTTTTAAGCCTGGTTTTTGCGTTTTTTGTACGAAGCGAATACGGAATCACGGAAAAGAATTAAAAGAAGAAGAAGAAAAACTGCCATCAGATGTGGAAGATGCAGTGTTAGAGGCTGAAAGTAAATTATTGCCCGCAAAATCTAGGATGATGTATGAGAAGGAATACCAGTTCTTTAAAAATTGGAAAAGCATCAAGAATATCAATAGTGTGAGTGAAAAAGTGCTTGTGGTGTATTTTTCTGAAAAGTCGAAGAAAGTGAAGGCATCGTCCTTGTGGTCGTATTATTCGATACTGAAACATACGCTGCTGGTGAATGAAAATTGTGACATTTCCAAGTAAGTAATGCTTTCAAATGTAATATCAAATCATATATCATAAAATCTGTACAGATTCGGCCAGTTAATTCAAAGCTAAAAAGTCCAAAATGTTGGAGCCAGATGACATTATGAAATTCCTGACACAAGCTGCGGATGACGACTATCTATTTATAAAAGTTAGATTTTTATAATAATAAGTTTTTGTCAATTATTACCGACAGAAAAAGTGCACTATTCAACCGGTGGGAATCAACACCACATATAGACCCCCAAGAGGATTGTGGATTTCCTGAAGCTACCGAATTCACAAATGTACACGGGGCATTGGTTCCGTCGTTCTGTAGCTATCATGTTGGCAAACTCTGGTGCTGATCTGGTGTCCGTCAAACGCATGGGTGGGTGGACATCGTCATCCGTTGGAGAGACGTATACATCGAAGAGTCCGTAGCCAGTAAGATTGCTGTATCCAATGGCCAGAAAATCAATCCTATACCTCTGTAGAATTGTCACAGCAAAAAACTACAAGTTGCGGTGTTAATTGCACAATTGAAGTTGTTGTTAACCGAATGTTTTTTTTTTATATAATTTACTGTATTTCCTGTACAGGAAGTAAATTATATATAAAAAAAAACATTCAATCAAAAAGACCTGTAGGGCTACACCATGATTTTTGTTAACCCTTCAAATTAATATGTTGCAATTTGTCCCAAGGGGCCCATCCTTTACTAAGGGGATAAATAAAAAAATATCCCCCCACCACACATATTGTTTTTTCTTAAGTTAATTATTGAGAATCCACAACGCAATGTGGTCGTTTTTTTTAAACACACTAAAACAATGTCTTGTGTAACCCTGCTGATTGGTCTCTAGGTGGATGAGGCCCGCGGTGAAGTTGGCAGAAGTGAGCCTGCAGCGTAACAGCTAGACGGTTACCGTTACAAATACCGACGACGTAGTGAAAGCGAGTGGATCAGCTTGTCTGTGCGACTCCTTCCAGTTATTCGTCGGAAGCCGACTGCCCATACACAGATTCCAATCGGCAATGGAAAGTTTAGCTAATACAGATCACCTATCCATTTCACCCAACGAATTACGACAATACTTAAACGACTTACATATTTTAATTTCACGTCGCATTCTACGTTAGAAATTTGTCAGCGTTTATAACATGTTCTAGCGCAACATTACTGACATATGGGTTTATAATATCTTTACTGTAAGGATAAGTGGACACAGCAACACTTTCGCATAATATACATATTATGCATTTACTAAGTATATTATACATACGCTACAAATCTAGGAAGAATGCAGAAAGAACGATTCAAGAATGACACTTCCCTATTCCTTCACAACCCATTTAGTGTTTCACTATATTTGATGTTTCACTATTCCAGGGCCGTACTCAATTTAATTTTTTTAAATGGAACCGTATATATTTTTTTTCATTTTCTGATTTGCTGTTCTAAATGCTTATCTTTCTAAATTTGGAATACAAGGTTGCCAAGTTGATTTTTTTGTGAAAATTTTAAAATTCTTTATCAGCATTATTATTAAATTTTGAAGATTGAAATTGGGTATGTCGATAAACCAAGCTTGGGTCCTTCGAACGCTGTTAATACATGTTGTTATGTACAGGGTGTTATTGTACAGGGTGTTCATAGGCACCGACTAATTTCTGCAATATTTGAACATCCATAACTTTGTTATTTTAAATGGAACACCCCATTTTTTTCTAAGATAGCTCTTTTAATTATCTTTCACTTTTGTTAAACATGGTATGTCTAATACGTGTACTTATTGAGATAATTAGACGTATTTGAAAATTGCGACAATATCTGTCATTGCATTCACAAATAGTAGGCTTTGAAAACACTTTTATAGCAATACGAAGTCTCAAACAATGAAGTTTTGATTTTTTCGTCCGTAAATAACGTGTTTTGGTAACGGTGTTTCTAAGAATTACCTGATAAAAATGAATTTTAGTCAGAAAGAACCTATTGATATGATATATTCCTTGGATGCAGGAGATAAAACCCATCTCTGACCTCTAGAATGTATCATCAACAATTTCCTAAGCGTAGGCATCAAATACGAAAAAAAAAGATGGCATGAAAATAGGCTGAAAATATTTGCTGTAGTTAAAATCGGTATACCCCTTCGAGATTTTTTACAAAAAATTAATATCAACGGAATTACTGAATTTATGCGTTACTTGGTTTCCACACTGTATATATATAGGATGTCGCGCCACGCAAACAATCTTTATATCGACCTAGTTTTAAATAAATAATTTAACTTAGAAATAATATACAGGGTGTCCCAAGTAAAATTTGTACCCCCCAACAATTCCAATTTCGAAAGACTCAGAAGAAAACGCTCGAACAGGTCAATTTTGTTATCAAGGTGGACCAAATTCTACCAAACTTTCAAGTCTTAGATCCCACCCCTTGAGCCAGGGGAGCCACCCCCTCAAAAAATTTAAATGGCATGGGGGGTCGTGTGATACATCATTTTAAAGCTTATTCAATTTACTATTCAGACCTACATTTATCGGCCCCCCTTGTTTGTGATACGATACTGGCTATTTGCATATTGGTAGTACTTCTCTCCCTAGGGAGGGAATGTAGCACTTCTGTCACAATTTTGTTTGATACCAGAGAAACTGATTTCTATTCCCGCTTGTGTAAAAAGGTTTATTTATTTTATTTTATTTTATTGAAAGCTGTAGGCATTAAAGTTTACCGGTCCCTATTTTTTTCACCAACTACTATTTTACCACTTTTAATCTGTGTTTCCCCTAAAACATTTTTTTAAATTACCCACGCACGTTTCTCCAACAATTTGGCATCATGATGAGTAAACTGATGATGCAAGCATATAAAACTATTTTTGGTGTTTTAGGGGAAACACAGATTAAAAGTAGTTATCTACTGCCAAAACTAATCCAGACAATTTATTGTTGTTAACTAAAATTTTATCAACTAATTCTTAATACTTTACATTTTTGGGGTTCACTTTTCCTAATAAAGTGATTACACTATAAAAGAATAAATATATTCTATCTATCTAATCTATCCCTCCCTTTTCGTGGGGGACCCTCCTCAGGCTTCCCTGTCTCAAAGGGGGGCCCTCGGGCCCCCATGTTTCAACGGGGGCCCCTCGGGACGCCATGTTTCAAAGGGGGCCCTCGGACCCCATGTTTCAACGGGGGCTCCTCGGCACGCCGTGTTTCAAGGAAGATACCTCGGGCCCTCCGGTTTCAGGGGTTGCCTAAACTTCCGTATATTATGACATGTATCTCAATACTTTTTCCGATCGGTTTGAACAAAATCTTCAATTAAAATTGTTCAGGCTATCATAGTTTAGAAACTACAGAGGTCTAAAGTTGACCAATCGTGCTGATTCAAAGAGAGCACGGTATCAATAATTCTGTTGCATCTCTTGCAAAAATAAAACACCGTTACGAGTAAAGCAACCAAAACTTAAATGAACGACTGTAATCTCTGACACTCACTTTTCAAAATTGGCAACGTCAAAAGAATTAATCAGTTTGGTTTTATCTAATTCTTTCTATTCAAATAAGACTGTCTAGTGCGTTGGCACACGCAATGCAATGGAAATACCTCAATCTCTTCGTAAAAATGTGTAGAATATTTTGTTTTGTTTTTTGGGTCCTTTATCCGACCGTACCCGAAATGCCAAAAGTACTGTGCACTACCTCTCGATTAGAGTTGATAACTCCGGCAGGCTGCCATAGAAGAGGTAAATCTAGTTCTAGTTCATAGTCACTCACAATTAAAATTTGTTCTTTTATTGTGTACAAAGAAACAGATGAACAACTGAGTCACAGATAATTTTTCAACGAATCAGACAGACAAAAACCAAACAATTGTCTGGTGGTAGACAACTACATTTAATGAGTTTTTTTCCCTAAAACACCAAAAATAATTTTTATTACAACTGCCAACGCACGTTTCGCTAACAATGTTGGCATCATCAGGGCGATGAGTAAACTGAGGGAAAAAAAACTGTTTAAAAAGAGTAAAATAAAATGAATTGGTTGGTTATGTACAAACAACGGCAACTGTGCCCGGATAGCCCAGAAACAAAAAAAAAAATGAAGAAAAAATTTGAAAGATGATTGAAAAGAAATAAAAGCTGAACTACCACAGAGTAGTTCTTAGAGAAAAACAATGTTTAAAACCCACTTTGTAATAGGGTTCAATAGCTCGTTCTCGTCAACGGACGATCGTACCCAACTCTCTCTTTTGACGCAATTTTAGATACAAAGTACGGAGTAACAGAACCAAAACATGTACTCTTTATTTTTTACAATACTGACATTACAATTTAATTTTTTGTGACAGCAGCCAACCACGTTGAACATAAATAAACAGATATTCAAAAAAACAAAGCAAATAAATCCGGAGTTAAGTCAAATGCCTTAACATACCGGCCGCCTTGACAAGTTCGTTCAAGGACTTTCAACAAAACAAGTTTAAATGTCTTCCTCAGGTAACATACAAACTTTTGTAACCGAGCGCTTCAGAATAGTGTTTCCAATGCGAACTTCCACTACACGAATCACATTGTCCACTCCTCGGATCACTGGTGACTCGTCCCAATCTCCACCGCAAGGGAGGAACGTTGTCTTCGTGCAACAGTACAAGCACTCTTTCCTTTAGCAGGTTCGAGGAATTCTCCTTCCATTTGATACGAACTTGCAGATTGGATAGATACTCCAGTTCCCACCTTTTCCAAAACTGTTGCACAAGTTGCTGAAGAAACTGATAATGTTTCAGCCTGTTTTGCGGAACCTCGATTACCGATTTCTCATGTAGAGCCGTTAACGATTTGCCGATTAAGAAGTGAGCTGGGGTTAACGGATTTGGGTCAGTTGGGTCGGACGAGAGAGGACTTAGCGGACGGGAATTTAAGATTGCTTCTACCTGCACAAGAACAGTGTAATAATCTTCATACGTCAACCTGTTGTATGGAGTGAATTCGCGACCGGATTCTCGTTAGTGTAGTGTTTAATTTTAATTTTTAGCATTAGTTAAATAAGTTTAGATTTAAACACCACGCTTTCTGTTGCGGCATAGCATGAGGTTGCAACAGGGAGCGAGCGTGCGATAGTAGCGGAAGTCGAGCGGTAAATGGCGCCAGCCGCTGAAGGTTTACCTTTATAGTGTCTACCGCTTGGCCCTCCCACTTCCGCGCTCTCGCGATAAAGCGTTTTTTACGCTTTGAGTCGCGAGTGGTTAGTTATAAGTAATGTAATAGTATAGTTTAGCGCTCGCGCTATAGTTTAAGTTTAGTTTTAAGTAGATTTAAGTTTATTAAATGTTAGTTTTAAGTAAGAATAGACTGCAGCCAATCAGAAAGCAGGACGCCACCTGCGATGGGGTTTTACCCCGTCGCAGGTATAAAGGCAGGCCACTTTCTGGTTGGAAAAGAGTTCTATTCGGACCTTGTGTCTGAATAAAGTGCATACAAAAACCAACTGATGTCTTCTTAATAACAACTCGTCGACCCCAAACCCTGCTGGTCCGGTGGACCACTACGTCGAGGCGCAGAGCACCAGGTCGAGCATCCGCTCTGACCGACAACCTCCTTCGACGTCGGTCGATGTCTCCGGCAACGTTTTCGCCACCGAGGAGTCGCGGACCCCATCCGTGACCTGGTGGAAACCTTGTTCCTGCGACACGTGGCGCCCAACGTGGGGCACTTCTCCAGAATGGCACCTGGGGGAACCCCAAACTAAAAACCGCGTCGAAGAGGAGAGAGAAGGAAGTCAGCACCAACCTGGTGCACCAGCTACGACGGAGGACCGCCCACACCAACCAGTAGGGGGCGACCAAACGACAACGAAGACATCAGCAACATCACGAGAACTCGACCATGGAGAGGGTGGAAACAACGCTCCTGCAGATTGCAACCCAAATGGCCGCCCTGCAGGAGGTGGTCATGAACTCCCGGCGATATGTAATCGCCCCTGACGAGTCGCCAGACGTCATCCTGCCCACCATGGAGCCGGAGGATGAATTCCAGCACTTCCAGGGTGTCCCGGAAGAAGACCCGGAGCAGGAGTACGACAGCGACGGATGTCTGGTTCCAAAATTCAGCGAGCGCGAGCTGGAGTTGATGGACGGATGGAGAAGCAATCGCGACCCGGAACTACTCCGCGAGGACTACGCGACCTCCATCGCCCCCATCGACGCCCGCTGGCATGAGCCGAACCCGCTATACCGCAGCGGAGATATGGGCTACCTCTACAACGAGGATGGGTCGCCCAACGAAGAGGTTTCCGACCGTGACCTGCGCCGAGGAAGTAAACCACGGCAGCAAGAGTTCTGCGGCGCCATGACGGCCGAACCAGGAGTCGGCCGCGGCGCCCCCAAGAAGCGCAAGAAGAAGCGGCAGAACCGCAGGTCAAAGAGGACTTCTTCGCAGGTGGAGATCTATCCCCCTGTAGGCCCCGGTAGCGAGTACCAGGTACCCGGAGTCCCCGAAGCCGCCGCATTACCACCAGCAGCGGCCACCACCGAATTTGACAACATCGCTCCGGAACCGGAAGAAGTCGCCGCCGCCCAGAATCCGCAGCAGGAGCTGTGCGATGTCTGGCCAACCGCCGTCGAGCCGCGGGATTACCTCGAACACATGTCCGTGGACGAGGTGCTGGACTTATTTGTCATCCCGCCGCCGCCAGCCGACTTCACCGACCTCCCGGAGCACTTGGAGATCGTCCCGCCACCAGACGAAGTCGTCCCACAAGAAACCGAGCCAGAAGAACTCAACGAGCCCGAGATCGTCAGCGCGTCTGTCGATTTTCCGGCGAGATGTAGTCCCGCCACCGTTACGCTGGACGTCAGCGTCCCGACGCAGGCCACCACTCCTTGCGCCGCCATCCAGAGGAAAGCCGAAGATGACGCCGGTGCCGAGTCTGTGGCCCACACGTTCGTGGTCATCGCAGACGTCCACCACGAGGCCGACTACATCCCGGAGCCACGACACACCGACGCCTCCACTGCGGTGCCAGGACAGGCATCCGCAATCCTGAAGCCACCGCCCTGTGTAGAGGACCTCGAGGACGTTGATGCAATAACACCCCTGGCCGACCCTGGACAGCTAATCCAGCAGGTTTCATCTTGTGCGAAAACGACACCTGCGGCTGTCAGACGACCACCACCTGGTTTCAAGACGCCGCCGTCTTGGTGCACGACGCCTCCACCGATTTCGACGCCCACAACAATCCCGACGCTGCCGAAGATCTCCCCGCCTCCGGGATTTCCACCAATGACGACCGCTATCGTTCGGAAACGAACGGTGACATGGGACGAGCCGCTGAGTCGGGTGCGATTCAGATCGCCGACACCGAATCCAAGGAGTTCATCAGCAGAAGCCACACCGCCGGACAGCCCCTGCAAACCTCCTGAGACGGACCAGCAGCCCCACGTCACCAGCCAACCAACCGACCACGACCAACCCGGAGAACGACGTCGCGGACGTCACTTCTACTTCCATCTTCCACCTTCTCCGAAGCTTGACACGGAGGGACGACTTCACGGCCAGCCGCGAAGAAACTCGCGACGCCGCGCGAACCGCGCCGACCGGCGGAGGGAAAAGTGAAGCGCCCGCAAATCCGGTCGTGGTGAAGGGGGGAGTGTGTTGTATGGAGTGAATTCGCGACCGGATTCTCGTTAGTGTAGTGTTTAATTTTAATTTTTAGCATTAGTTAAATAAGTTTAGATTTAAACACCACGCTTTCTGTTGCGGCATAGCATGAGGTTGCAACAGGGAGCGAGCGTGCGATAGTAGCGGAAGTCGAGCGGTAAATGGCGCCAGCCGCTGAAGGTTTACCTTTATAGTGTCTACCGCTTGGCCCTCCCACTTCCGCGCTCTCGCGATAAAGCGTTTTTTACGCTTTGAGTCGCGAGTGGTTAGTTATAAGTAATGTAATAGTATAGTTTAGCGCTCGCGCTATAGTTTAAGTTTAGTTTTAAGTAGATTTAAGTTTATTAAATGTTAGTTTTAAGTAAGAATAGACTGCAGCCAATCAGAAAGCAGGACGACACCTGCGATCGGGTTTTACCCCGTCGCAGTTATAAAGGCAGGCCACTTTCTGGTTGGAAAAGAGTTCTATTCGGACCTTGTGTCTGAATAAAGTGCATACAAAAACCAACTGATGTCCAGCATCCGCTCTGACCGACAACCTCCTTCGACGGCGGTCGATGTCTCCGGCAACGTTTTCGCCACCGAGGAGTCGCGGACCCCATCCGTGACCTGGTGGAAACCTTGTTCCTGCGACAAACCGAACTTCCCGAAGAACTCGTTTCAGATGGAATTTAGTCATTTTAATTGCAGATTCCCACAACCCACCAAAATTTGGATTTCGAGGAGAAATAAAGTGCCACTCAATTAAATCTTTGCTTAATAATCGCGATATTTATAATCTCCTTAGAGTTGCCAAAAATGCTTCAGTCGTTAACTCCGTTAATAACTCCAAATGCACTGCTTTGGTACTCATACAAATAAAAAGGCAAATATACGCCTTGATAGTTTTATAGCCTCTTGTTTTTCTATCCTTTAGTAGTATCGGACCAGCGAAATCGATGCCGGTATTATAAAATGGTGCAATAAATGCGGTCATTCTACAATTAGGTAAGTTGCCCATGGTGTACCGACTCGCCTGAGGCTTTACCCGAAAACACGGTTTACACAATTTTACTACCCGTTTTGCTGTGGCGCGACCTCCAATAGGCCAATAGCTTTCCTTTATTGAATACAGTAACTGTTGGGGCCCGCAATGACGCAAGCGCTCATGTTCACCCTTCATCAATAACAAAGTGAGTTTATGTTTTGCGCTCAAAATTACTGGATAAACCTTATCGAAACTGTACAGTTTTTAACCGGCCGCCAACACGCATTACACCGTTTTCATCCAAGAACGGATTCAAATTCAAAATTGAGCTCGATTTTTTCAACTGAGCACCCCTCTCTAAGAAATGATATTCTGAAGCAAAACATTCCTTTTGCATTATCTTCAGTAACCCTTCGCGAGCAAATACCATTTCTTTAACCGTTAAATTCGGTAATAAGTATCTCATTTCGCGTTTTGACCTCACGTTTTTTAAAAAACGCAAACATAATGCCGTGATTCCCATCAGCTTGTAGAAACATGAAAACTTATCAAAAACATCTGGCTCTGTTAGTTCCGTTTTTAACAAAACTACCTACTTCTGTTCTGGTAAATTATTATTTTCCATCGGAGTTTCAATGAACTTGGAGTCAACATCCCGAAGCCATTCGGGCCCACGCCACCATAACTCCGAATTCGAAACCTCACTGATACTAGCGCCCCTAGACACATAGTCCGCGGGATTATCCTTAGAGCGTACATGTCTCCACGCGGCCTTGTCCGAGAGAGGCTGCACTTCGCATACTCTGTTAGCGACGAACGTCTTAAACCGAGATGGATCTCCTTTTATCCAACCTAGGGCTACGGTGGAATCCGACCAGTAAAAGAATTCACCAACCAACAAGTTAATTGATGCCTTTACTTTTTGAATCAAATTGACCAAAAGTACGCACGCGCACAATTCCAATCTAGGTAACGTTACCTTCTTGATTGGTGCTACCTTACCTTTGCCGCATAACAGCCAAACACATACAGCACCTTGCTCATTTATGGATTTGAGATAAACACACCCACCGTATGCGACCTCCGAACTATCAGCAAACCCATGAATCTCGATTCGGACGGAATGATTGGTTACTACATGTCGAGGTACCTGAATTTTCCCTACTGATTTTAATTCGGAAGTAAACCGCAACCACTTATTTGCAATTTGTTTGGGCACTGTATCAACCCATGATAATTTCAAACGCCATAGATCCTGAATAATTAATTTAGCGACAAGTATTATCGGATTTAATAACCCTAAAGGGTCGAATAGTTGCGCGATGGAAGATAATATTGAACGTTTAGAAATATTACCAGTCAGTTCAGGAACAGTTACGTCATACTGAAATACATTCGCGTCAGCATTCCACATTACACCGAGCGTTCGATTTTCCGCAGTATCACTCAATTTAACAAGCTTAGCTTCGGTATCGCAGTGAACTTTAAACGCGTTTAGTATTTCCCAATCGTTTGAAAGCCATTTTCTCAACTCAAACCCCCCGCCTTTCAAGATAATTGAAATTAATTTGTTCTTGAAGCTTGAGAAACTCCCTGGAAGAATCGGCTCCGAGCAAGAGATCGTCAACATAGATATTCTCCCTTATGATTTTACTAGCCTTATGATTTACAAACAATTCTTTGAAAGCAACACTCTGTGGAATGGATTAGCACATGCCTATACATTTCATTATTATTATTTTATGCACTTGGGATATTACTGTTGACTACTTACTTAATATACAAGTAAATAATGAAGACATATTTATGATAATGTAATTAACTAGTTTCTCGACATTGTAGTATAGTACAGCGATTACAGTCGGAATGCTACAGCTGTAGCTTTTAAGAATACGCCGTTAGATTTCCAAACCGTCATCATTGAGATCATCACGTCACACTAACAATCTTGAACAGAGCAAAACATTCAGGTTCTTTCCATCAAACATTGAAAGGTGTTGCTGGGGCATCAAGTAGAGCAAGTAGCATTGCAAAGCAAAAGAAGCCGTTTTGAAGGCTGTGGAAGAGGACGGTATGCGGTGTACTTTCTTCCATGTAACAGAGAATTTCCAAGTCAGATTTTATTCGCGGATGAATGTTGCTTTTGTCGCGAAAGATTGTTCAACACACACCCACAACTGTCTAAAGATGAGAATACAATTTTCTTAGAGAGAACAATTATTATTGCACTAAATTATGTGCTCAAAATGTCCACCATTTGAAGCAATACAAGCGGTGACTCGTCAAATCAAATTTTGTTGGTCTTTTTGTAGCATCTCTGGTGTAATGCTTGCAATTGCTTCTTGCAGTTTTTGTGTTAATTCCTTCATTTTCTCTATTGATTCCCGGTATACATAGTTCCACAAGAAGAAATCTAGTGGAGCACACACTACAGGTCCACCCGCACCTACCCATCTTTCTGGATACCTAGTTTCCAACAATCGGCGTGCAAATTTTGATTTATGTGACGGGGCGCCATCATGCTGGAACGACATGCCCCTCCGAACTTCCAAGAGAATATCTTCAAGTAAACCAGGAAGATCTTCGGTTAGAAAATATGTGTATTCGGGTCCATTTAAACGAGCTGGGAGTTCAAATCGCCCCACCTAAATTAAAAGGATTAGATTATGTATGTCATCTTTTCAAAATTAGTGTTAATCGTTATAGGTGTTTCTTATACGATCTGCCGGACAATTTCGCACGCTGAAGCGTGTTAGAAAGTAGCAGTAGTCGGGTAATCCTCATCTCGCAAATGCTGTACCCGAGTGTAATGGAAGGGATGCAAACGGTCAGCTTTAAAAATTCTGTGGGTTGTTGATCGAGAAGCATTGGTTAAAAGTGAAATACTGTGTACACTACTTGTTGGGTCTTCTTCCACAGCATTAAGAACAGCTTCTTCTGTTGCAAAACTTCTTGTTGTACGTGGTGCTCCAGCAACTCCTTTTAATGAACCAGAATGTCTGGCTTTATTCAGGACTCGAAGAATGACGTGGTGATCTGGATGACGGCGGTTTGGAAATCTAACAGCATATTCTGCAGATGTAGCTCTAGCATTCCGATTGTACTCGCTGAAAAGTATCAGCATGTCGAGGTACTCCTCGTTTGTGATCGACATTTAATCCGTTAATCCCACCCGATTGTGTCTTTGCCGCATGAATAAAATCGATCGCAGCACGCCGTAAAATTGCATTTCTTAACTCGCCGAAAAAATACTTAGAGGCATCGGACCGGGATAATTCTTTCGGTCCGATTATCATAAAATTTGCCCGCTTCAAATGAGACCGTCCCAGAGTCGCTACGACCAGTCCCAGTTTTCGCTCTTGTAACCCCGGACCACGCCCTTCTCATCATGCCGTTTAAATGGGAAAATAAGTGCTTAACGTTGACGTATCGGGATGATTCCTTCACTCCCGTGATCGGAGCGAGACCGCGCTCCGGGCCCTGTAGTTCCGGAATTTGTGCACCGCCCGGATTCACCATCGTTCCGGGAGAATAGGAGGCCGAATCGTATAACGGTGAAGACCTTGGATGAGTAGCTCACGCGCGGCCGTTCACGCAGGGGAAGAACGTCACCATTTCGTCACAAGCCCCCTATAAAAGAGCGAACAGAACCCGGCAGAAGACAGTTGGTGATCCGACCGTTCCAGTTGGTTCCAATTGGTGACAACTACCTCTCCAGTGTGGTGACCGTTCCGGTGGTGAGTGATCGTGACCAGTGAGTGAGTTCCTGCCCTCCCGTCCACCAGCAGCAGACCAGAAGGACCGGACCGACCACCTTAGGAAACAGTAAGGTAGGGGACCTCCTGCTGCCCGCTTGTCGTTTCCTTCTCACCGACCTAAAGGGGCCAGTCTTGGTATCTTTGGTGCCGACCTGGTGCAACGGGGTTAGGGCATATGTGGTGGCTTCTTTCGAGGGGCTGTCCAAGTGTCTGGTTTTCGGGGCACCTGCCGGTTGACCACCGAGATACCCGGACGTGTCCTTCTAGGGATTCTCACACCCGACCAGACGGGGCTAGCCTTGGTATCCTTGGTGACGACCTAGTGCAACGGGGTTAGGGCACTTGTGGTGGCTTCTTTCGAGGGGCTGTCCAAGTGTCTGGTTCTCGGTGCACCTGCTGGTCGATCATTGGGATATCCGGGCGGGTCTCTTGCTGGGACTCCCGACCACCGACCGAAAATGCGCGGTCCTGGTAGCTTGGGTGTCGACCTAGTGCAACGGGGTTAGAGCACTTGTGGTAGCTTCTTTCGAGGGGCTGTCGAAGTGTCTGGTTTTCGGTGCACCTGCTGGTCGATCATTGGGATATCCGGGCGGGTCTCTTGCTGGGACTTCCGACCACCGACCGAAAAGGACCGGTCCTGGTAGCTTGGGTGTCGACCTAGTGCAACGGGGTTAGGGCACTTGTGGTGGCTTCTTTCGAGGGGCTGTCCAAGTGTCTGGGTTTTCGGTGCACCTGCTGGTCGAAAACCGAGATATCCGGCCAGATTCTTTTTGGGCGGCGTTTCCATCCGCCGACCCTGTTCTACCCCACCTCCAACCCCGAACGACACGGCGGGTAGTGTAAGACAATCCGTCAGTAATCAGTAACGACTTTCTATCTTTTGAAAAGTTGTAAAGTGAGCAATTTTTCGCGGCTTAATTTTTTCATGACATTCAATTATTCATTTTTTCACATGAAATTTCCCCGTAAGCCGATTCTGGATTATTAAATGTAGCATGTAATGAATAGTAATACAGGCAATCGCCTCGCCGCAAGTAAGCAGTAGTACATCCAAAATTATCATTAATGTGTGATTCAATAACTTTTTTTAATAGTACAAAATGCCAAAAATTCTGTGACATTTATTTTGACAAATGATAGAATCAATTGTTGCAGTATACCTACTAATTGCAAATATTTTACTTCAATTAAAAATAACAACAGTTCTTCTTCTGAAATTTAATATTTTCCTCTCGACACAAGGATTTCCACCTTAGCAGTATCTAATCCAGGGTTCCCACTAACTAACTAACTAATTAATATCTAAGAAGGGATCGTACCAATGCCAAAACCCTTTATACAGGCTGTCCCATTTAAAACTCCCCAGTCCAGATTTCTCCGAATTGATTACTGTGATTGAAAAATCCTCGAACAGGTCAATTTTATTTGCCAAGGGCACATCTTTTCAGATTCTTTTCAAGTTCCGGCGCTTCCCCCTCTTCGCGAGGGGGCTGTTAGCCCCAAAATCTTAAATAGCACTATGGGTCGAGTGCTACCTACAACGAACCGGTCACTTTTCAATGTTTCGCAGTTTTGACCGTAAAAAAGATTATTTTCTATTTTCAAGATAATCCACATCTTCTCATGCTGTGTCCCACATAAACCACAAAAACAAACATGTAATTGCTGAAATTAGACTTATTGAAATTGGAGGAACGGGTACTGTTTTGAAAATTGTCTGTATTTTTGTATGGAAATGAATGGTGGCCATATCCAGCATTTATTACGTTAAATAGATCATTTAATGAAAAATAATCGTGTCGTATACTCTACATTCAGTTTTAAGTCCTTTGCACTATTTAGCAATCAAAAGCAACAACGTAATGACACAAAAGTTTAATTTCAGCAATTACATGTTTGTGTTTGTGGTTTCTATGGGACCCAGCATCAGAAAATGTGGTTATGTTGAAAATAGAAAATTATCATTTTTACGGTCAAAACTGTCAATAATTGAAAAGTAAGCGGTTATTTGTAGAGAGGCTTGTAATACCTTTCAAGTGAGGTATCACTCGACCCCTAGTGCCATTTAAGATTTTGGGGGTAACCGCCCCCTCGTGAAGAGGGCGAAGCGTCGGAACTTGGAAACAATCTGAAAAGGTGTGCCCCTGGCAAATAAAATCGACCTGTTCGAGGATTTTCCAATCACAGTAATCAAGTCGGAGAAATCTGGACTGGTGAGTTTTAAATGGGACAGCCTGTATAACATTCCACAGAGTAATAGTAGTAGTAGTAGTAGTAGTAAACGGGTAGTAAGTCGATAAGGTTGACCGATGAAATGCCTTCATTAATTTTGATCCAAAGGTAATTACCAATAATTTTGTGGTTACTAAGTGACGAATAAATTGAAAATTTAATAAAGGGTTTTCATCGTTCAGATTAATTTATGTATATTATGTAGTCCAAAACCTACGAGGCCCAAAAAAAAGCGAAAGTGAATTCGATGTCCGGGAATCTCAAGGGAACTAGTTCCGAAGAATTGGTACGTACCTTTTAATGCACTCTGTATACTCAAAAATATACATACGTGTATGATGAATGTGAACTGTTTGTGTAATCTTACAAAAGAGGTTTCAAAACATTATTGGAAATTATTCCATTTTATAATAATGGCATGTAAATTCACGCGACCTGGTGGTGTATCCCTGAACTTTTACGCTGTGTTTGTTTCTTAAGTTCGATTTGGTTGTGCAAGAGACTTTATGTAGCAATATAGATGTTATCGCGTATTGTTGTATGTATGATATGCCCCAGGATAGCAAAATCTATTCACGTCAAATAATCCATTCTGCTAATAGGTAACATGATTATTTTGTGCTTCAATACATATTTCAATAGAAAAACGTCTACAACATGGCCTTTTTAGCTAATTTAAAAAAGCAAAACTGATAGAAGTAGCAAAATGTTTAGTAAACTATGCGAATTGCCTATATGTAATTTGTGCTCTCCTATTTTTCAATTCTTGTTAAATGTCAACTAACAAACTGAAGGTCAGTAGAGATTATTTCACTTTCTTTGACATTTAATTAGATATCTATAGTGCTTGGTTATAATTAAAATTCGACACGGTATTTTTTTACAAAATTATTGATGACTTTGATAGGTGTAACGATGTCTGACAATGTAAACACGAAAATTTAGTTGGTATCAAAGAATAACTAAAAAAATACAGTTCTGAACCTGATACCTTGCCGGTCGAGCTTCGGCTGAACAAGTTTATAAACTAAATAAAACTAGTTTTGCCTAAACTTAATAGGTAGTACCATTTAGTTTTGTCTAGGCAACTTTAGTATAGCATGAAATCGGGTTTTGCCGGTAACATATAACAAAATATATATCCACAACTACGAAGAAATATTACATACTTTACAAACACGAAAATACGATATTTCAATTTGAAGTTAAGAAGTATACAGCTATCTTACTGTGCATTACTTAATACCAATACAATGTTTTAACAGAAAATTAACGAATTTCCTTTTTCCATTTTATAATTACTTTAGACCGTTGGGGACACGATAAACGGACCCCTCAGGCGTCGGCATCATTAAAATTTAAGCACGACATTGAACATGCATTTTACTGTTCAACATATCAAAACCTTTTACGGTTCCTTCACCTTAAACACTGCTTGAATTTAAATCACCTTTTATTGTACTTATAAGTAATGCTGATCAAGGCATCGAGAAATTTACGTGCGTTTAAAATACACTGTAAACAACTCTGAAAATTTCCATGCAAAAATTGGAGCTTTGAAATCAAACTTCACTTTTTTAAACTAAAAAACAGTTTTATTTGTTACTCATTTGTAAACGTCAATTTATCAAAACACAGTATTAATCAAGAAAGTTTATTTTCCAAGTAATACTAACTTCTAAAACTTTTACAAGTTAGCTGTCAATTTTACAAGTGAGTAGCATTATTTACATTATTTTATAACAATAAAAAATACTTAATTCTCGCAAGCGACCAATGGTCATCAGGAGCTCTTCTTTAGTTAAAACCTTGGTCTTTTTTGGAGTATAACGCTAATTTTTTCGTTTAGGAAATGCAATTAACTTTGAAATCTACAAATGTTAACCAAACGTCACATTTTTTCATACAAATTTCAATAAAAACAAACCTACGAACTTGAATATTTTCCTTCATCTCTAAATAACTTTTCAGCATACCTAGACCATTTTGACCATAATGAATAAAATTAGGACTGAATCTAAAAGATATAGTTAATTCATGTAAGTAAACAAAACATCTTCTGTTACCCCAGTAACACTTTTTTCTGCCAATTTTTGAAGTCGTTATATTCACGCTCGTACCTTGAAGATGATTTCTCTGGCAATAAACTTAAAGCTACATTGGTGGCTTTCTTAACAATTCCTTCTAGCACATTCATTTTCGCTAAAATCAATAAACACAAAAATAAATAACATACGTGTCCACGGTAACGCTTCCAAAGCTTACTACAAATAATATTGAGGATTTTTTTGTAATCTAAATTCGAATATGGATCCAATATTTCTACAAATGAATAACAAATAAAATATATAACAATACACGCAAGGTAACGAGGTGACAGGCTCGTCTTTGACTCGCCGGTTATATCCTTCTGTCCGCCAGTAAAATCCCTTTTACCATGCTAGCAATGTTAAATCCTATTGGGATATTGGGATATAGCACCGACATGTCTTTGAGTGAAAACATCACACTGATAATAATTTTTTATAACTAAGTTATAACAGGAGAAAAAAAGAAAAAACTAAATAAGGGACATAGATAAAAATTACCAATTAAGACCGAGTTAGCCGAGACTGGTGAAAGAGTCGTCCTCAAATTGTTTATAAGGCCTTTTCACTCCCATTAGGCATATCATAATTTGTAAAGTTTTTAAATTTATTAATTAAATTTTATTAATCAAAAATTAATCCTTAAAACCGGGATAGAATGATATGCAAATATTAATACATATAAGTATAGATAGATTAGGGCTCCCCTGACACTTAGACCACACCGCGAGCTCAGTAATATAAATATTATATTATTAGCACAAATTCAAAGTATCCATGGAGTTGTGTGCTGTATTAAAGAGATTTAATGGGGATAACAAACCAAAGAAGTCAACAAAAGGAAAAGGAGACGGCCCCAGATAATTCCTACTTTCTTGTTAAGGTACAGTTCCCGCGGAGTTATATGATGATAAATTTGACAATAATTGTACACACAGCAAAATTCGAATGTAGTGATTGCGTTATTATTTCGTGCCTACAGTTGATACAATCAGTTGAAATGCAAAAGTAAGATAGATTATAACAAAAAGCATAATTAAATGTAAAAAAAGTGTCCAGAAAATATATAAAGGATATATCAGCCACACACATCACAGCCGGAGACTGCTCTCAGTCAAACGACCAGGGTTCTACTTATTTAGATGTACAATTTACTTTCACCATCGAGGTGTTGTCACGTAAATACAATGAGATCATTTAAATTATAAATTAGAGCACGCATTTTTTTTATGCAATGAATGGCCCAGTTTGCAAATTGACGACTGACAGAGTAAAATTTGAGGTTATGGTAAACATTGTGACGTTCATGTTTCTCATGTTACATTGTTTTAATTTAAATAAAATAAAACATTGACAAATAATGTAGGTTTATTGAGGATTACAGCAAATGTTCAAAGTGTTTCTCCCCCAGCTTAAATGTAGCTTTTAAAACTCGTGAATTCGGGCCATAGTTTCCCTTGTCTTGTGAGCTGTTGCATTATCCTGCTGGAAGTACCTGTGTAGAAGTTTGTCATTATAAAGGTTTTGGAAAAAAGGTTCGAGTAAATTATTCCGATATATCTCGGCATTTACCGTTCCTTAAAAAAACAGGTCCAACTATACGTCTTCAAGAGACCTCCAGCCAATTTTTTTGCGGATGGAGAGGCGATTGGACGAATTCATAGGAATTAATTGCACACCAAATTCGCATATTTGGTTTATTTACATATCCAGAAAGGTGGAACCGTGCTTCCTCGGAAAAAAAGTTAAATCTAAGGTATTGTTGTTATTTAGATTATTCAAAAACCACTGACAGTATCCTATTCGTGCAGGAAAATCTCGTGGAAACAGCTCTGAACGAAGGAAATTTTAGAAAGATGAATTAAAACTTTTTAAAAATAGTTTTTGGCAAATTCCATATGAGAGGTCCATCTCTTGTGCTAACCTGAGAAGAGGTTTTTTGGGAGACGCTTCCATTAATTATCTGCCACAATCTCAGTTCTTTTTTTGGGCGCTCCGCTACAACACACTAACATCACGAAATCTTAGCACAAATTTATAAATTTGTTGGACTCATTTTTGATAATCTGCAGGAAAATTAGGGTAGGCATTTCGAAAAATCTTTAACACAGCGTTCTATAGAATACTTCTATTCACCCTTCTGTTGCCGTTTTTGTCACTTTGACATTCAAATTTTAAATCAAATTGTCAAAAGTTAGTAGTACCAACTTAATTTAAATTTCACAGCCTACTCTAATTTATAATTTAAATGATCTCGTGGTACTTGCGGCTGTGTATATGAGACAACCTACCTCTAATAATAATCACTGCGTGACACGATTTCGGTACCCGAAAAACTGATTGCTGTTATAGTTTTCTATTAGTCTCTGTATGTAGGCAGTGGATGTCTTTTGTTTCTATCACGTCTTGTTTTTGAGGTACACATCGATAAGTGTTTTTTAAAAAACCCTCACTTTGTGGAGAAAATGGATAAAAATGGGGACGGATTTTGATATTTAAAGTATATTTTTTCAAAATTAAGTGACGCAAAGTTAAAAGAAGGGATTTTTATCGGTCCACAAATACGCCTATTAATGAAGAATCAAAATGTCATGTACATGGACATTGTTAAAAGCTGTGATAACAATTTATTAAATGCAATTCATATAACAATTCATTGCCTCCATTCTCATTTCACTTTTTTCGTTTAAAATCTTAGAATTGTGAGTGATGAACAAGAGGAGCGGTTTCACCAGGATGGAAAAAGGCTTGAAGAAAGGTTTCATGAAGGTTTCAAAGTCGTTGGGACGCCCTTATGTTAGGAGATTACTGCTGGCGTTTAAATGTTGTTGATATAATACAGTTAGCGGCAAAAGTATGGAATATTCACTTATAATCTCATAAGAGCATTAATTCTTTCCGGTAATTTTTTAGAGTGCACAGGAACAACGGTATTAATCGGCACGAGCGGTACGCGGTACGGTACCATTTGGCTGTTTTATTTACCTACTTGATTTTTTGACTTGTTTTTGTTAGTCATAAAAAATCCGATTTTTTTTTTCAAAATTTCCCTTATCTAACATAACAGAATTTTTATACTGTCGTTTAGCTATCAGAATCAAGAAAAAAAATGTTTTTTTTTATTTAAAAAAAATGCCGATGACGTCATCACTCGATAACAAACGACTGCTTGGAATTTTATGTGGTATAAAAATATGTATTTTTATAAACTAAAATTGCCCAATCCAAAATTAAAAAAAAAAAAATTGGTATAATTTTTAATGGATTTATTCCATACTTTTGCCGTTCACTGTATGTATAAATAAATGGGCATGAATACCGGAAAGAGTTTCAGACATTGAAATGTTGAAATTAATCGCCAGGCAGCTTAGGTTAAGTTAATCCCTTAAAAGGTGTGCAGCAGCTCGGTCAGTGTTTTTCAAAAAATCATTGCATAAATGACCGTTGCCATCCATGAACGACGCACTTACTTGCCAAGTGGCTTAGTACTAAGAGAAGAGGACGACCCGCTGGTCGAGTAGCGGCAATTAGTCGAGATTTTTCAGAAGCAGGTTTCTATTTGGAGTGGTCGTGCGAGCACGAGCGAGACGATGATGGTAGGTATATACTTGAGAACCATGGATGCAAAATGCATCATACCGTTCTGTTCTGCGGAATGCGGAAAGTTCAACTTTGCTACTTTGCCGCCGCGCATTGCACTTGGCTCTCAGGAAGAAGACTGCGTGACGCGCTCGGGTGTGATCTACTGTATTTATTTTCCGTTATTTTGTTTTTTTGATCGTCTGTCAATCGGGAGAGTATAAATTTGTATTGCTAATAACACTAGTTTAAAAATATAATACCTAGGTAAAAATAAATAAATAATTTCTCTTTGATGTTGCTTATCTTAAATTCGGATTATTGTATTGAAAATAGAAAATTATCCAAAACTCCAAGAGATTGAAAAGTAAGTGGTTAGTTATGAAGAGGTCTCCAATACCTTTCAAATGAGGTATCACTCGACCCATAGTGCCATTTAAGATTTTGGGCTAACAGCCCCCTCGCGAAGAGAGCGAAATGTCGGGACTTGAAAGGAAGGTGAGCCCCTGGCAAACAAAATCGACCTGTTCGAGGATTTTTCAATCTCAATAATCAATTCGGAGAAATTTGTACTGGAGAGTTTTAAATGGGACAGCCTGTATTTGATAACTAACATAAACAAGAACTTTTAGTTAGGGAAATTACGGGGAAACTACGGGAGACAAAATTACATACGTTTTTAGTTTGACTTAAGTTTTCGATAAGTTTTCGGAAGTTCGACTTAGAGGAGCCTTACTGTATCTAGGTAAGTATTGACATGTGATTAGATAAAGAATACTTAGAATAAGGTTGAAAATTAAGGAAAAGTATGACTTCACGAATCCCATCAGTCATCACACATATCATTAAAGTTAAAGTTTTCAAGGTTAATTTATTAAACAATGATATCACGCATGGTATACAGAGATAACAATATTTCAATTCATTTATTATTTTCTCTATGAAGGATGTTAAAGAAATTTTTCTCCACTATAAAACGATAAGACATTTTTTCTAATAAATTATCACTTATAATACAAAGTTATGTCGACAATTTCTAAGATGTCCCGAATGTCATTGCAATTGCATAAAAGCGACGAGTCGCATTGGCAATTGCAATGAACATGAGTGGAATCATCTTAGAAATTGTGGACTCAACTTTGACTAAGAATCGTATTCAGAGAACTATTCAGTGAACCAAACCATTTTTCTTAAAAGTACTACTATGATTGTCGGGGGCAATTTCTAGTACAATAATTATTATCATAGCAATTGATTTTGATTGGCCAAAATTTTGTCGAATGTCACAGTTTGACAGGTGAACTGAATAGTCAGCCCTATTTTTAATCTGAACACCGTCAATTTGAGTGTTCGTAGCAATATCTGTATCTTTATTTATCCATTTTTTAATTTTTTGCCGACTACAAGGCACGCTGGCCAACCACTACACAATTCCTCAGACTTTTTAATTTTAATTTTTAGGTAAAAACTACCTGATCCGACAGACGTCCTGCCCGAACATTGGCTTACGCGCGAATGGTTTTTTATTTTAAAAAATATTGGGCGTTGGTCGGGTGGTCAAATTTTGAGGATATTATATGTTCTGATATATGTGAAAGCGGGTGGTCAAATTTTGAGGATATTATATGTTCTGATATATGTGAAAGATCTTAAGGAAAAATTACAAAAAATGTCGTCAAAAAAACAGTAGAATCCGATTGCAGCGCCACCTACCGGGTCTAATTGTGAATCTAAACCATCCAGGGACGCACTCAAACACACAAAAAATTTCATCAAAATCGGTGCAGTCGTTTAGGAGGAGTTCATTGAGATACACACGTACAGAAGAAAATATTGGTGGGTGGTAGAGTCGTAAAATTTTCGAGTTAGATGTTCTGATATGCGAACAATCGTAAAGAAAAATAAAAAAAAAACCTAGAACCCGACTGCAACCCTACAGGGCCCAATTGTAAATCTAAACCATCCTTGGACCTACTCAAACACACGCACGAAATTTCATCAAATTCGGTCGAGCCATTCTCGAGTTTTTGCGAGACTAACGCACGGAAATAGATTTTTATATATATATTATATAACCAGAACATGGTTAAGATAGTGCGAAGTAGAAAACATAGTATAAAAAACTCTTCCATACGGTCCTTTTTTTATGAAACTGGCCTTATGAAACTCGTTCTTTAATATACTATATATTTCAACACAGTTTTCTTTTTTGTGGTAAAATGCTTTGGGCTTATTATCTGCTGGGTCTTATTTATTAGGTAGGTACCTTATTTATTAATATCGTCTATTTCGTGTATACGTTATATCTTGCAAGTTCTAGGAACCCTTGTTTGAGTTGTTTCACAAGTAAAGAGCAGATTTTTATTATTATATGAAAATAATTTTCATTTTCACATTGACTGACGCAGAATAATTTATTGCATATTCTAACTGAGAAAGTAAAACTTGAGAAACTGAAAAATTGAAAATCTGAAAACCCTTGAAATTGAGAACCGATGAACTCAAAATTTGAGAAGCTGGGAAACGATACCATTAAAAGTATACATTTGTATATATTTTTATCTGTTGGGCTATAAATTAAATTTACGCACAACTACTTTTTTTATACTTGTTTACATCTTGGTTATCATGATTGAAAATGGAACATTAACAAATGCCCGTAAAGAAAAAACCCGCAAAATTATCAGAAAAGAAATGAACATTTATTTATGGTAATTATAAATATTAACTGTGCGTAAAACGTTGTACGTAACTCTGGCCGAAAGACCGTTTACGCCCTCAGACGACTTAAAGGCCCTCCTTCGTCGGGCCTCAAAATCGTCCTCTGGCGTAAACTCTTTCTTTCGGCCCTCTATACGTAAATAACTATAAATAAACCAAAGAAAATTAAACTTACAAACTGGCAAAATGTGAATATCTGAAAATGACTCCTCAGGATTCCAAACAATTTTTGAGTCACTTTTAATCTTTAAAATTTAAGTTTCCTCAAAAATTCCAAAATTCCTTACTACTCTTCAGGTCACTATAGGGCTCTAGAATTAATTTTTTAGGACTGAATTTATTTTCAGCGCTCTTCGAATGTTCATAAGGATTCTGTAGAACGACTCAGGATCCACTATTCAGGATTCTTTAGTGGCTTTAACACTTTTCTATACTTCAGTACACTTGGCATCCCTATAGAATTTTAAAAACTTTTCAGAAAAAGAATCTCGGCATTCTTCAAGGCTTACCATTTATTACGCAATTCTAAAAGACATAGTTATCTGAAAATCTACTATTTGTTTTAGAATTTATTTTAATTTAAAATTCTGATACCTTTTATGTAAAATTTTTTTTTCTAACCTCGTTAAGTTATTTGATTTGTATTTATTTGTTTGTATTAACGTATTACAATAAACCTGTTAAAAACATTACTTGTCTAATTCTATTTAGACAGAACGCGTTTTATCTGGACAAATGCCGAAATGCAAGAAATTGGTATTCCACTTTGGGCTTTGTCTAAAAACTATACTATTTATGTAAATATTATATAATCACTGCGGAGAGATCATGTTATTATTATATTAATCTGTTCCAAGTGTATTGTTTCCTCGTGCTTTTTGAAGTGAAACTTCTTATCTCACGGTGTAAGACTTTTGTAGGGGGTAAGCGCGCCGCAACCCGACACTAAACTGCAATATATAAGTGGGGATATTTTAGACCGGGAGCCCTTTCTCCAACCCTGTACGCGGACATCCCAAAAACCGCGAACACCACGCTCGCCATCTACGCAGACGACACAGCAATCCTCACCAGATCAAGACAGCCTTGGCTGGCGACCCGCTACCTGCAGGAAGCCATCGACAAGCTCGAAGACTGGTGCCAGAAATGGATGATCGACGTCAACCCCGAGAAGAGCACAGCCCTCTTCGTGACACGACGACTCGTCCAACCAGAGGGAGAAATCGAGATGTTCGACCGGGTCATCCCCTGGGCCAACCAGGCAAAATACCTAGGTGTCATCATCGACAAAAAGCTCGACTTCCGCCAACACCTCGAATACTCACCGAGTAAAGGTAAAATGGCAGTAGGCAAGCTCTCCTCGCTGGTCTGCAGGCGCAGTAAGATGTCGGTAAAGAACAGATTGTTTTACAGCACAACCGTTCCTCCGACTCTAACATATGCTTCGGCGGCTTGGGCACACGCCCCCTCGAAGACAAACATGTGTAAGTTGCAGGTCCTCCAGAACAAATTCCTCCGCCAAGCTTTCGACGCTCCATGGTTCGTCAGAAACGAACAACTCCACAGAGAAGCCGGGCTCCCGCTGCTGAAGGAGTTCCTCCACGAGATCGCCGTTCGGACCATCAAAAAGGCCGAAGAACACCTAAATCCACTGGTCAGACAGACTGTCGACTACGACGAGAGTAGACCATCGAGAAGAAAGCGGCCCAGAATGGCCCTGCTAGAAGGGTGACAGCTTCACTGACCCTTCCATTCGCGACACCCTTCAGGTACTAACCTCTCTTACAGGAACTAGGATTAGGTAAAACCCCTTTTTTCTTTAATTTATGTGTTTTGTCATTATTCGATGTACCAAAAGAGGAATCCGGCGTTCTCGTTATGTCGGCACCCATTGCCTTCATTCGAGACGTCAGTCCGAAAACCGCAAAACTGTCAAACGAGTCCTGGGCGCTGTCTGGGGAAGTCTCCCTAACGGTGGCGTCAACAGTTGGCAAACAGGGCCTATCACTTTTGCCGCCAGTAACATCATTGCTGGCCGGCGAAAAAGATAGAGGTTAAGGGGTCACATGACCTAAAACCTCAGATAAACAGCGCAATGCAAAAGACCGGGAGAGGAACGCAAGTGGCAGCTAGTCGACGGTAAGATTTTGGCACGGGGTAAGCTTGCTTCGCGTAGCGACACGACCTGCCAAAGGGGGCTCCTACCCACGGGGGCCCTGTCCGTGAGGGCCTCACTCATCAGAGGAGCCCCCACCTAAGGGGAGTCCCCACCCAATGGGAGGCCCCACCCAAGAGGGTCCTGCCTGAGGGGGCCCTCACTAAAGGGGGCCCCTTCCCGAGGGGCCACTACCCACCACCCAAGGGTAACTATAAAAACAACATACAACGGCCTAATACCGTTATAATACTGTTCATCTCCGCTCAAATAGCTATCAATAGCTATTTTTGTTATAAGTAGGTACCTAAAATACAGTTTTTGCGGACGAATCGTTGCTGTTTGGGCCTTCCGTTCTCTTCTGCAATGAGTTTAAAGTTTGATAATGAGTGACACTGACTTCTGCTCATGTACATCAAAGCTACTATGTTAAAAACTTATCATGGTAAAAAACCCATTTCTGGTTCCGTAAACTTTTCGAAAAAAAATTGCCGCCCTCAGAAAACGGTCCTTTTTCTAGGAAAATCGTTTTCGCTCAAATCGATCGGTAAATAACTATTTAATCAATTTAATCGAAAATAATCCGCAAAAGGTTGCTATGACGACTTTTTTCGTAAATTTACCATTTTACAGACTCAAATGAAATTGTAATTTTGTACACTTTCATCGGACGATTTTTGGATGAATTCATATCGGCTCTAAACGCATTTTGTACTGATTTTGACGGGTATTTTAGCAAAGTAGAGTCGAATTTTTATTCCTTACAAATTGATTGTGATCTAAATCAGGTAGGTAGATTCAGACTGTAAATGACAGATGGCTTAAGTAATTTTTCTGTGGCGAAAATTGTAGTTACAATTGAGTGGATTCTGATTTTTGAATAAATTGCACAAGTAATTTAAAAAGTGCGAAAACACCGGCAGAACGGACGAAAGACGAACCCAAGCAAATTACAAAAAAAATCTAATCGTTACTACTCATTCTTCTATTTACTTAATATTACTATTGGGGACCCCCAACATTGGACATCATTTTTTGACATTCCTTCAAAAAATCGTTGTAATCGATACTGTACTATCAACTGATGCTGATGACATTACGTGTCTTTTAACATTTGTGACTGACATACTGACAATTCCTAAAAACAAGGTTATGATATAAAGACTGGTTTACATTTTGAATGTCAATGTCACAAATGCTGTCCAATGTGGAGTGTCCCCAACTGTACCCCTTCTCGACCTATCAGCTAAAGAAGTTTCACTTCTAACGTAAGTGGCGGCCACACACTCTTCTTTTTTTTCTATTTTTTGGGATTTTATCTACGTATCACATATTTGGCAAGTTACTTGATATATTTTTTATGAGATGGAATACGATATTCCAATGAACAAGTTCTTTATGTAGGGTAGAGCGGGGCTAGTTGAGCAATTTTTCACTTCATCGGCTATAGCTCCTAAACGATAAGTCCAAATTCCTTGATATGTACCCTCATAGATAGGTAATTTATTCCTTTTTAAACATGTCCTAAGTCATTTATCTCTCATAAATCTTGTTTAAGAGCTACGGTCCTTTAAGTGAACAAGATCAGACATGCTCAACCTACCCCATAGGCAAGGGTATGGGGAACATTGAGCAATTAGAAAATTAAGTCATGTAATGACGTGAATGTTTGCTAGACATGGAATAAAATAGCTTTTTATAATCAACGTTTTATTTATAGTCCCTTAGTGATATAATAGAAACAGAAACTTTAATTTCTTCAAATACTAAATACAAAAACATTTCTTACCCTTAATTTTTGGAATAGTCTCAATCTTTCCACTTAATATCATACTTAGTTAACATCAGTTATCTGACAATCAATAGACATTAAATACAACAAAAAGATATTAATGTGATATATAAAATTAATCATCGTTAACATACTTAAGACCAGCATTACTCAACTAGCCCCGTACCAAATATTTCAAACCAAAGTGAGTTTATGAAAAAAAATGCGTTTCCGAAATGGGACTAAAGTGGATGGAGTTTGGGTACATTCAATACAGGACTGTCTCCAAGAATTTCAAGAAGAATTTCCAAATTTTGTCGAGGACTATATGCAGTTTAAAAAAACCTTGGAGAGAATTGAAAACCTTGGTCTTAAGTTCTCAGCGACTATGCAAGAGCATTGTCTTTGGAAGGTAAGAGATGAACCTTGACAACATGACCTTGTTGAATGGTAAAGACTCATATGCATTGGGAAAAGAGGATTTCAACTTTCTTTTGCAAGAAATTAAAAGAATTTCGGTGGCTACCATTACAGATTTTCTAATTCTTACTATAAGCCCCTTTACGCAAAAAGAAATAAGGGGATATCTGATGCTTTTGCACAAGTGCTGTTGAAGTGGATAGAAGACCTCAGAGGCGTTAAGATTAATAATAATACCTGTGTACCTAATATTGTAATAATACCTAATAATAATATCAGGTACCCTTAAAATTTAAAGAGCTCCGGGCAATAGGGCATACAGAAATTCATTGGGAATAGAAATGTTGCCATTTTCGTTCGGTCATGTACCTGCAATGAAATAAGTTTAGCTAAATCCATTATAAACCAAAACCAGTATGAGAAACATAACCTCCAATTCCTCTCGGTTAGGACTTCAGTTTTAAACAAATGCGTTCTTATTTGTTACCAGTGCAGTGTTTTACAACAAAGGCATATCAACTAATTTATCAGCTGTTTGGGGCTTCAGTCTCAACTCCTCAATATTCTTCCATTAATCCAATTGTGAACTATCTGAAAACGCGCTTGTACAAACGCAACAAAATCGAAGACCAAGCCGACACGAAAAAGTTGGACGCTTAACACGATCGGTCTTCAATTGCGTGTTGCGCACAAAACAGGTGTCTTCGCACATCTACCAACAGCTAGCTAACTGGGGTAACTGAGTAAAATATTATTTTTTATTTCAATTAATTATTTAACGACTGAAAGTTACAACTGTCAAGTAAAAACAACAGACACACGTTAAAATGTTATGTCAAATTCATAGGCGACTTGATGACTAATTTAAATGAACACCCGATATAATAAGTGAGTGAACACCGCAAGCGAAGGAACCATTGTTTTTTCACCAAAGTTACATTAGCCTATTGAAGTGTTACAGAGCTATAATACCCCAATAAAATGGGACTAAGACTTCATCAACATTTAGAACAAGCTGGATGTGGAGATCTTTATATAAGTACTCCAAATTAAAGTGAGTGTTTTTTAGTCAGTGAAACTGGGCGATTCTAAAACGTTTCCGGTGCCTTGATGTCAAAAAAGATGAGGGGTTTATTGCTGTGAGTTTTCAGCAGCAGCCTAGATTGCTAGACCGACTCCTAGTCGCCTAATACCTTTTTTTATCCTTTAAACATGACCTACAGTTCTATGTATAGGATAAGGGCCTTATCAATGTCACTTTATTGCATTATTTTTACTTACTTGATCTTTCGCCCTCTTATACCTCTAGATGTTGCGGGGCTTCACCGAGCTATAGTCAGGAGTTTATGAAGAAATTAATTTGCACACCACCGCAAAGGTTTATTGACCGAGAAATTGAAGCAAAGGTACTATTTAAATACTAGTAAATTGTCTTCATAATGTACAATCAAAACCAACACAAAGAGTGTGCCAAATCCTCTAAGTTTTAATAATACAATAATTATTATTGTTTACCTAATACCATTCTGTTACCCAGTTGCACCGTACATAACTAGGCTTTAAGCGGAATATATCTCCATAAATATTTAAAGTTAAATTTTGTAAACTGCCCATTAAACTTATGTACGTTATGTACCCACCGCGTGGTTGATTGCGTTTTAAAAAAACAAAGGCGCCTGCTAAAAGGTTAATAAAAAACGAGAGAATCCTTGATACACCGAACTATTAAAACAACGACTTCCCTCGAATACGTTGGGTACAGAATATTGCTTGGAATAGTTTTTGTTGTAGTTGATTTGATACTTTCCTGAAAAACCAGTATATAGGTTAACGCACAACCGTTCACATAATATCCATGTGTAGGAAGTGAAAATGTCACTGACTGTCGAATAAACGCGTGTAGCGCAGACCACGTGGTCACGATAAACGTCAATTGAATCAAGATTAGCTCGTTGAAGGTAAGAATTAACGGTTGTGTCTGCGTGTAGATTTCCCAGTGCCTGGAGGCACAGCTACGCGCTCTGGTCGTAATCTTCGACTAATAGAAATCACTTCCTCATCTAGTAGATACAGTTTTGGCCACGTACGACTTTCTCCATTTTTGAACCACTAAAGCTAGATATTTGAAAATCGTTGAGTGCGACATCTTCCCACAGATGGTTTAAAAATCGCAGCCTACACTACACGTTTGCATTTGATACTTGGTGGAAATCAATATACTGAAAACTGATACTTGTAGCGTTTATAAAATGGAAGCAATAATGTAAGTCAACAGTTATCCGCGATGTGAACATGTCGGGATTGTCGATTTGCCATTGAATAAACGATTCATGAATATGTATTCGTAAGAATTAAGCTCTTGATGCATTTCTCTATATGTTTTCTAGACCTTTTGTTTAATGATTTAGAGAACGGCTTAATACATCTTGCAAGTCATTAAACTAATTATATAATATAGATTACTAGACGACGTTTTCGAGCTGAATTATTGCATTTTTGTTGTGCCTGACTTAATTTATTTAAAACATTTCTAATGGTTTAAAATTATCTCCTTGTGGGTTTCAATTTGTTAGAAATAAATATTAATTGAATCTCTTCGTCAAGTTGCCAACATTTTGAAACCCTAGTTTTATGTACATAAAAATAAACAATACATCCTACAATGCCTAAACTATTACTATTTTTGTATTACCCTACAGAAATTGACAGAACGTTAGCCCTAACTATTTAAATCCTGCTTTAGATATTGAAAATGCTAATAAATCTTTAATGTTACTGCGTGATCAAGATTAAAAATTTGAATTGGCAAAAAAACTACAATTTACATCAAAATTGGTACGTTTGCCATTCGGTTGTCAGCCGTTGACAGCTACCTACATTTAAATTTAAAGCAAACGAACATAACCTTGCATTTACAAATGCTATTCGGACTCAAAAGCAAGAATAAATATATAAATATTATATTGTTATCTGAATCACCTATTGAAATATTAATTGTTGATCAGTTTGTAGTATTTTGGAAGTAAAATTCAGAAAAACATAGGTACATTGTAACATGTCAAACAGTATTTTTTATTTTTGAAATTACTTAAAATACCAAATTTCATAATTCAAGTGATTCAACCCGTAACAGAAAGTTCATTCGCAATTAGCAAGAATAAATAAATTGGTTTAATATGGTAAAACAAAATTGCAATTTAATTGTTATAAATCAATTAAAATTTAAAGATAAGGAAATTATCTAACCTGATAATGACTTGGGGTTGGCCAATCCGCACTTGTCACCCATATTATACCAAAGGTGTGGTTAAACTGTTTTCTTCTAAAATTGACTACTTTCAATATCTGTAAAGACGATAAGCAAAATAAACGTACAATTCTAAAAACCTGTCTAATATTTACCTGTATGAAAGATAAGAGAGCGGTTATAAGTTAATGTTACTGCAGTACAATACAAGTGGTCCAAATAATGTAAAGATACTCTAAAGAGGTTAATGTTAATACCATCCGAATCAAAACTATGTAATATATTTCTCAATCTATGTAAGTATTTAGTTTCATTTAGATGTTGCAAAAACAAAGCTATCAAGACCATTTGAAAGAGCTTAGTATACAATTTATTTGATACAAGAAAAATTGATAGTTTAAGGTAAAATATTTTGTTTGAAACAGTAAAAACTGTATTTTTTTACATCTCAGAATTCTCTTTCACACCCGGTTATTTTCTCTAAATGTTTTTAGTACGGCCAATGTAATTATTTGCATGAACTATATATACCCTAAAGAATTTTGCTGGTTAGTGATAAAGACATATCTAAAATAAACAAATAAATACGCTTTAGTCGTCTAGAGTAGTTTAGACAAACTGGAAAGCAAATACATGTATGGAAAAGTAAGAGAAATCTTATTTTGCGCATCAGTCACGTCCGCAGTCACACAGGATTTCAATCAAAAAAACATTCAAGTTTTAAACACTGGTTATATTTCTGACGTTTGATCCTATAATGAATTATCTCTATTAACAAATTTGGATACTTGATTTATCATTTATCCGGAAGACCAAGAAGAAAATATTACCTTTTAGGGTGTTATTTTTAAAACTACATGCTTATATTACCAGGAAAATACTACTATACCATTTAAATGTTCTTGTAAAAATTACAAATTTCATTCATTTTCTATAAAAGAAAATTTTCTTTCACAATCAGTAAAAATCTATATAATTGTGTGGTGTGTACCGTTAAGTTTGAAAAAATCAAATAGAATTACAAAAAAGAACGCATTAGCGAGTAATTACGATTACTTAAGCCACTTTTAAACTTTGATCAGAATAACTGAGGTGATAAATTTTTTTTCATTACTAGCTTCAGAAACCGGAATTATTTATGTCGTGTTTGATGCTTGAGAGATTGATTTTCTGTACCTTACCCAATAATGGATTTTTATCTCCTAATAGTAGATATGTAATAAACAATTCACAATGTTGGCATGTTACTGCCGTAGTTGATGTGTTGACTTGACATTTGCTGTCATTATTAATGATAGCTGATAGTTAGCTCAACAATGTAGAACTGGGGAGTTGGCGTTTCTTGCAAAATTTTAAATTTGCCAGCTGGACCACACTGGCAATATCGCAACAAAACATAGAAATGGTAGGTATTAATTTAATTTCATATGCTACTTGCTATTCATGGATATCTTAGTCAAATTCGTTCCGACCTTTCGTTTTATTTAATAAAATAGCTCGGCTAAGACAAATGTCTTCTCAACCTTGGTGTATAATTACTATTAATTAATAGTCATAGTGCTGATAATACGAATTTTAATAAAGGCTGAACTTTAGGTAAGGTATATGTTTTTTTCTAATCCTATATTATTGCCATAATTACAATTTAATAATAATTTGCAATTAGCAATTAGAGTAGCAAAAATCCATAATTCACTGCTTCGGGCCAATCAACCTACCAGATAATATAATTACAAATATAATTCTTTGCATCTGCTGTAGTTACCTTAACAACGTTAATGTTGACGTTTATTGTGAAAATGTTGAGATTTTGAGCAATTTCTGAATTCATCAAATTCAGCGCGCTTCTTAATTTTGTAGTTTCCCGGTGTTTTCTTTACAACAAAAGTGAGACTGAAGCACTTTTACACTTTTTTTATGTACCATTAATTCGTATTATGGAAGTAATGAGTATCTATCGGTGTTGTGAATTAAAAGCAATGAATATTAAGGGTGTTGAGGATCTTTCATCAGAATTATTAGTGACCATTCCGAATACATTGTTACATATTATTCAAATATATAAATTTCCTATAAATATAAGTATAAGTTTTCACTTGATGGGAGTAGAAAAAGTATAGTATTACACTCTCGATAATAGCCATAATCCACTAGCCTTCGGCTCGTTCCACAAACTTCATCCTCATAAATTAAGGCTATAATAATAGTATTATATACAAGGTCTTCATAAATGATTCCTACATGTAAATTTTGTTTTCCAAAGGCAGCATGATGTACGAATCATTTATAAAGACCCAATACTTACCGCTACTAATTATAATAATTATTTGTTTTTACACGCAAATGATAAAAAGTTAAGTAGGGATTCAAAACTATTAATAATAATGAACTTAAAAAAGAAACCGACTTCAAAAAGCGAAAAATAACTTTTTCTCTTATGGTATACTGGTCTGTATACGTTTTGGAGGTAGATATTTCCTGTCAATGATTGTGGTATATGAAGAAATGGATGGAAAAAACACCAAAAAAGTAAAGATATAAAACTGTACTTATCCATACAGTGCAGGAAAGACTTTCGACTGCTGTGGACATATGAAACAGGTAAGGTAAAAAAGGTAAGAGAGGAAAAAAGGCAATTTATCAGTACATAAATTTGCATACCGTATCCTGTTAATTCAAATTAACGTCAAATGCTCAAGGTTGATGTAGATATACTTACGTGAAAAGTTCTAGTTGAATTTTTTAATTGAACACCAAATACATGATTAAGATTCCTTTAACTACATATTATTGTATAGGTAAATGATAATATAACATACATTTATTGGCAAATACATAGATAGTATATTATTTTTGTTTTAGAACAGGATTGGACATCCACATTACCACTTCCTTCTCTACATAATTATTTTTAAAATTCCATTAAAAAATGTAGACTTTTTTTTCAATTAATTTTAGGCTGTCAAGTGTCACTTTGTTTCACTTAGTGAAAAAAAGTTAAAACCAGAAGAATGTCGATGAATCCAAGTGGAGTAAATTTAAATTAAAATTGAAATATATTTAAGTCGAACTCCACAAATTTTAATAAATTACAATGGGAACGTTTCGGCAGAACACTACTGCCATCATCAGCCATAATTTAACAAGAGATTAATGATACAATTGATGAATTACAGAGAGGTTCTTACATTAAAGAATATTTAAAATTATGACGTTATTTTTTAATTAAATTTGACGTTTTGAAAAGGTTACATGATTTTTAAGGATTTCGTAAACACAACATTTTATAAAATGTAAAAATTAAAAATGGATCAAGGAGAATCTGGTAAGTTTGTTTGAGTTGTAAAAAATTAAAATAG
The DNA here is from genome assembly GCA_963583935.1 of Diaperis boleti. Taxonomy (NCBI): domain Eukaryota; kingdom Metazoa; phylum Arthropoda; class Insecta; order Coleoptera; family Tenebrionidae; genus Diaperis; species Diaperis boleti. The sequence continues at coordinate 37,132,812 of OY757249.1, forward strand.
TGAATTAATAAAGGGATTATTGAAGTTATTGATTATTATTGAACTTTAAGGTAAGAACCTCTCTGTAATTCATCAATTGTATCATTAATCTCTTGTTGAATTAGGGCTGATGATGGCAGTAGTGTTCTGCCGAAACATGTTCCCATTGTAATTTATTAAAGTTTGTGGAGTTCGACTTAAATATATTTAAATTTTAAAAGTTAAAACAGTTAAAAAAGTTGATGACGTCATAACTTTTTTTCAGTAAGTAACACTTCACACCCTAAAATTGATTAAAAAAGCCTATCCATTTATTTTAATGGAATTAAAAAAAATATATAGACAACTCGTGTTTTTTTTCACGCGTGTGGATTATTAAACTTGGCTGCACTTGTTGTCTAACATTCCTACTATTTTTTAAATTACTCATATATGAATTTATTGCTGTTTTGTCGTATATTGTTCTCTAGACGACATGATTTTGGAAGAGAACTTCTGAATCTCGACACATCTCATACCCGCACGCACAGATTTTGTTGAGGAATGTATGTATAATAAACGGCCGATTTCTTGCATCCGTTGATTTAACTTTGACTGACACAAATTTAAACTTACTGTTAAATCTCTCTTTGAAACATATTATAGTATTGATTGGTTAATACCTGCTGGTGCCCATGTGTGCTGTTATTTTTAATGCGAAATTTTCAAAAATCTTTAATAGAAAATCTTTTCACAACATTGTGTATTACACATGATTCGCAATATTTGGTGTTCATTTTTTAGCATCATCATAATGTAATTATGTATTGTGATTATGAAATTTAGATACTTGGTGAACACATGCCAGTTTATAAACTTAGTATCACTTGTAATTTGTTGTTATCATAATATGTATATCATTTGTTGATGCAACCGAAAATGTTAACGGAAAGAACTTCAAAATACTGGAATAACAAACAATTTGGTGAAACTGTAAACAATCAATGCGTCTACCTTTAATAAAACATTATTAGGTAACGAGCCAGAAAAGAACAAGGTACGAATAAAACTTCTCACTGATTGATATAATCTTTTCCTGTTCCTCACTCTAGGAGAGGGCAGCTTCCACTACAAGAAAAAGTACTGCGTTAGGCGTGGGAGTAGACAGCAGAGTTCATGTAAAGCTGGTTTTCACAATAATTTTTGTGGGCGTTTAATTCCATTGTGTGTATATCCCATTCAAGTTTGAAGTATTAAAACTGTTTCGAGTGGTTTTTAAAACAAGTTATGTTTACCTTAAATTCACCTCAAATTCTATAGAACTGTTCTCTGATATACCTACATTAGAATTACTGAATACAGAACAACCTATAATATACTTATACCACATGACTGAAAATATATCAAAGGACGGCTATGCAGAAACAAAACTCCATACAATTAATTCTTAATTTAAGTTAAATTGTTTTCTGTAATTCTAATACTTTATAAGCGACAACGAAGCGTCGACAAAAAATGTTAAGTAAAATCCGAATTTATTATAAGGCCTAATATTATCAAATTAGATGCTGCATAAGCAGTTGTTCAGTTTATAAACCTTATGTTTTTTTACGGTTCATGATAAGTTGACATAGATCGAATTGCTGAAAATTGTGGAAAAAAATATCGGACGTCAATAAAACCGACTTTGACTTTGAAGCCTGCCGCAGCTTAAGGTTTAGAGGTACCGTGTTAGTTTGTTGTCATCGACAAGTTCGTCTTCTCGCAAATTAAACAATCTTAACCCTTAACTACTCTCGTGGGGACAAAAAATACCTCAACAACCACATTTTTTATGGGTATGGTTTTTGGCAATATGAACAATAATATAAATATATAATTATCTGAAGCTTCCCAACAACCAAGTCTAAATTAATACTTCACAAAAAATAATTTGCAGCGAATTCAGAATGAATAATTTTCATATATACGTAGTACATAGTTTTTAAAAGGGCAAGTGCAAAATTAGGTCTGGTTAAAATTTCAAGTTGGAATTTTGACAGAAACTAAAGTTAATGCGGGTGTGGTTTAACAATGGAATCATTGTGACCCAGTTTTTCAATGGATTGTTAACCATTGATAATACATATAACCATTTATTTGTTATATCTATAAAAACAATTGTTGCAGAAATGAATCCATAGTTACTAACCAAAAATTAAAGTTAACTATTGACTGAAAAACCAGACCTGTATGTTACAAACGTGATCGTACAGTATTTGTACTACATATTATAAAATATGAGCATTAAAATTAAACTCCACACACCACATTCCAAATTTATTTATATTAAACAACAATAAAATAAAGACAATTTATCTAATTAATTGTAATAATTATGCAATGAAAAACTGGACACCTTCACGGTCAGAAATTATGATTTCAAGGTTCAAACGCTAAAGGAAGAAATTTGTTGATACGGTATTTAAACAAAAACATTTACAATTATATAATTTCTTTATGACTCTTTAAAATCTAATTAGACAAGTACAATGTTATAAAATGTTTTTTTTTTTTAGTTTTAGTGTCTATAAAAATATACCATCTAAAGAACGTTTGAAGGCAACTCGATTAAGTGGAAATCTATTACACACTCCAAGTTACAATACCTTTCAAATCAAAAGCATTGTTTTAAGAAATTATGTTTTTGAACTTTTCAACTTGAGTGGAGTAATCAAATTAGTTGCTTTGTAATAAGTAATATCGATTGCACAGAATTCGTGTGCTAATGTTGTTCACGACTATAATAAATACGCAGAATTATGAAATTAGATTGTTTCAGATAACTTCAGTAGCAGCAACTAGAAACTCATATGACTTCCGGGTCCTTCGGCGAATGACCTACTTTGAATATATGTATTAGATTTAGAAGCATATTAGGAAAACATGAACAAACTACGACACACTATTTTAAAAGCCGTAGACAGAACTAATTTTATCAACTTTTTTGTTGACCGCTTTAATTAGTTCATTACTTGAAACACAAGTGTGGAGTGTCTTTCATAGCCTACTCCAAATGATTTTTCATTAGAACACCCTTAATAATAATGTCTTTTCACTACTATTAGCTGTAGAATGTACAATAAGAGAGGATCAGTGAAATTGTTTTTCTTTCATAGTAGTTAATAATCATTTCATTAATGAGTATAGTAGTTAATAATGGAAGAGACCGGATTTTATGCAAAATGCATATCGTTTATTATTTTATCTACCAACTTAACAACAGCGCCCTTCGACTTTTATAAATTGCAGCAGTTGTAAATATTTGGCATTAATTAACTACAATTAATGTAAAAAAAGAAATAACGAAGTGTTAAACTAAATCATAAAGCGATAGGTATGCATTGTGCAATTTTGCATGAAAATCCGGTCTCTGACTGAGAAATGTCAGCAATACATAACCTCAAATTCGTTCCAATCTTCCGCATTATCAGGATTATCATTTGAAGAAAAGTTAAAGAAATGTGCTAGTAGTGAAAAAAATTGTCTAAGAAAAATGGCTTCTCAACCTTGGTGTATAATTATTACTATTTCATTATCAAGCCTATGTTGTCAAAACCAGTTTTTTGATGTTTGTTATAATATGTAGGTACTAAAGGATGTTGTCTACAACAAACTTTTTATAAACAAAATGACAAAATCGTATAAAAATCGTAGTTTTTAAAAATAGTACAGTTTTTTTTGTAAGTGTTTCCACTTTGTGTCAAATTGATGTACCTATATGTATATCAGACCTAATTGTGTACTAAAATGTTGGTTCTGGAGGAGACAACACCACACTATTAGCAATGTGTAATGGTGCGGTTATCACCGCATTTGACGCATCTTCTATAACCCATAGATCTAAGCGTTTTTAAATCATCACGCCAGAAGTGATTATTTATAAACGGTTTTCGAAAAGCAGGAATTTTCCCCCGTAATGCCGGAGTTGTCCTCAGAAGGATGTATCCCCCGGCCGCTCTAAAACGATGGGACGAAGTTCAACAGACAAAGAATATCGGTGTATTTAATCCTCCAACTGATAAACAAGAGGCTGGCCGAGTATTCATGATGGAATTATTTCTAACGGCTGACAAGAGGCTGCTGCATCCAATAATCATCATAAAAATATTTTTGACGACCGACAAGTGGCCGGACCCTCCAACATTCATAAGGGACATGACAATCGGGGAACCGGGACATTGGAGGAGCTGCTGCTAAAAACAGTTGCATACAAGCCGGCGCCTGAGAAAACTAAGAGAATCAAAGTTGGGGTAGGCTCGGAAGTTCTCACAAGTGCACAGGTACTTCAGCGAGTTGAAGAACAAGAACACTTGAAGAAGAAGAAAACTAAGAAGAAAGTGCAAGCTGTCAGTAGTGATGATGACTTTACGAAATTAGAGAAAGATAATTTTATTTGGCCCAACATTGACGATATAGATACAATTTGTTTCGAAGATATTGAAAAAATATTACCAAAACCGCTACCAACCAGACCTCCAAATAAACTAAAATTTAAATATATCTATGTCGAACTCCACAAACTTTAATAACTGTAAGATTACTAATGGTACATGTTTCGGCAGAATACTTCTGCCATCATCAGCCCTTAAAGAATATATATAATATATATAATATATTCATCAGCCCTTAAAGAATATATATAATATATTCTTTAAGGGCTGATGATGGCAGAAGTATTCTGCCGAAACATGTACCATTAGTAATCTTACAGTTATTAAAGTTTGTGGAGTTCGACATAGATATATTTAAATTTTAATTTAAATTTACTCCACTTGGATTTAAGAACATTCTTCTTGTTTTCTCCAAATAAACGTTAGCTTTTAAAGTTTTTATCTGAAATAAATTGTACTTATTGTGTATTTTTCTATCTATCATTTTGGTATTTTGATATTTTTTCGAAAGTCTGTTTGACTTGTAAGTACTTCAGTGCTTATAATAAATCCTGGTTTACAGAAAAGTTTAGTGTTTGTATTTTTCAACGCCAGCTTGCGAAAAAATAGTCAATAACATAATACTTTTTTAGCCTTGACGCATGTAAATTACGATCTACCGTATTCTAGACAGCTATGGTACACATTGAACAACTATCTTTCTGTCACCTACCGCATTTAAGCGGTAAAATACTCCAAAAAATTATTTTTAATTAACCCGAAAAAAAGTGATCCTTTATGATAAATATTGCTCGTATATTTTGAAAGAAGATACCGCAGTTATTTGTCCTTAATTTAGTTTTTAAATTACCAGGGGATTTTTATATTATCTACCTAACTGCTTCTTTCAACTGCTTTTCCGGACTGTAAGGTGGATGTTCCATCTCTATAGACTTGCACTCGTTGATTACTTCTCGGACTTGGGGAGCTTATAATGGATTCGGCTATTTTCAATTTGAGAATTCAAGGTGCTGACACCTTATTCATTCCTAAATCTTCGTGTAAAATTTTTAACACTGTGGTTTCTGATATCCCCAAATCAGCGGCAATTATTGAAATCCTTATTATTCGATCGGCTAAGACCAATTCCCCAACTTTCTTGATGTTTTCCTCCTTCAATAGGACTTCCGCATCTTGGGTTTAGTCGAATTGATTCCCTACCCAATTGAAATTGCTTAGATTAAAATTTAACCGTAAAATATCTTCCCCATACACGTTAATCATCCTCTGACGAATATCTTTGGCCCCTTTGATTCTATGTTCCAATTGAATTTCACTCATTTTTTGTTAGCTAAAGCTTCATAAAAACAACAAGACACTTTGGATCTGCACCAAACTTGGTCAGTATGCATTAAAATTTCACAGCTACTTGATAGCAAAAATTTGTGATCGTCTCTTGTTTTCTTCATGGCTAGGTAGATAATATAAAAATCTCCCTTCATAAAATAAGAACATTTTTCTACTTTGCGTTCGTACTGAGGCTATTACGATATGCTTTTGCGTGTCATAATAGACAAAAACGGTGTTATAATAATTCTACTAAAAATACTATAATTTATTTTTTTAATATTGGCAAACTTGGCAATCCCAGGGCAATCCCAACCTATAATACTTCACTGTCAAGTCCAAGTGGCTAGTCAGCAGCAACAGCTGTCGATGGGAATTGGCATTACTATTGTTGGCACTTATTTGGGGGGTGGCTTCACGTGCTTTTGAGGACACGATTTTGTTGGGTTGTCATTCTGCCTGGTGGTGGTCAAGCTGTTAATACGCTGGTCAACAAGTGCACTGATGGAGCTTGCCGAAGACTGTAATGCCACTATAATTGTGATGTCGTGCGGGTCAGGAAATGGTAGTTCGCCTCGTGCTCTCGAAGTGAACAGACGTTTCGATCGTGCTCTGTGCGAAAATCTTTCCAAGTGCGTTTCTCCGGTTCCCAGGTGGTGCCATGCGGAACAGTGAATCCACCCACAGTGCCAAAGGGCAACTCCATTCGACCAGCGGATTCGAAATTAATGCACATTTAATGCGCATTTTTCCTGGCCTGAAGACTCGATTGCATTTGCGTCGCATTGCGAGCTAAATTCTGACGCAGCGGACTTCCCCCGTGATTGTTGGACGCTTTAAAGTGCCAGCGAAAATGGATGTTCAGTCACCACCGTCACCCATGCTCAGTCCCGACAAACAAGAATGGTTCAACATTCAAATCGAAGGGATGGCCCGCGGAGTCGAGGGCAGAATGGACAAACGCTTCGACCAGATGGTCGTTTAGGATGGTCTTGCCAAACAGAATGAAACGGAGGACAAAAGCACTGTCAGCGTTCACCATGATGTCAACCTTAACGGTCTCATCACCGTCAATGTCATCGTCGACGCCAAGCGACGTCCAGCGAAGAGGGCGAAAAGAACCGCCGACAGCCCCATCCAACCCGACGAAGTGGCCACGGCCAGTAGGTTTGAGGTTCTCTCGAACCTGCAGGCCACAGAAGACGACGTAGAGCCACCACCGCCCCAACCTACCAGGAGTGACCACCGAAAGGTCACCCCCGCTTCCAAGAGACCCATCCCCTCTGCTCAGCCCTCGAAAATTGTCAAGAAGAAGGGGGGTAAGAAGGAGACCCGCTCCCAGGAGCAAGTGCCTCCTTCAGAGACGTCGCCGCCGCCCCCGCCCGACCCAAGAAGGCTGAATCTCTAAGCGAGGTATCCACCTAATCCCTCAGGGATGCAGCAACCGCCGGCCCATAACCGAAGCGCCGCCTCCGGTGAGAAAAACCCAGGGGACAACGCTGCCACTCCTAGCGGCAGAAGAACCTCCACCCCCGACTCCGAACTCGACTCTGACATGGAAACATCAGAGACGGAAGCTGACCACACCGAAACTGACGCCACAGCCACCACCGCTACCACCTCTCAAAGGAAGGGGAGAATTCCTCCCATCAACGTGGTGGACTTCCGACATTGGACCAGAGTTGACGCAGAAATGCGATCCAAGGGTGTCAACCACCATCGGGTCACTGCGACCGCAGATGGTGGCATTTGGATTTACACGACTACAGCTGATGATTTCAGGAAACTCATCAGGCTCATGACGACCCGCAACGTGGAACATAACAGTTACACGTTACAAGAAGACAAAAATAAGAGGATGGTCATCCGAGGAGTCCCCACGGGAATCACCGCCCAAGAGGTCTACGACGACCTAGTGGACCAAGGAATCAGGGTCATCAAGTCCAGTAGGATGCACCGGCGAGAACAGCGGCTGCCACTCATGCTGGTAGAACTGGAACAAAGCCAGAAGGAGGCCATCTAGAAAGTCCGACACGTGTGCAACATGTCGATGAAAATGGAAGAACCCCGAAAAAAACAGGGAGTCAACCAGTGCCATCGGTGCCAGAGGTTCCACCACACACAGCAATTCTGCACTGCAGGACATCGCTGTATCAAATGTGGCGCAGCACACAAAACGGAGAACTGCAACAAAGATCGCTCCGCCCCCGCCAAGTGCGCCAACTATGGAGGGTCTCACACGGCCAGCTACAGAGGGTGCCCCAACTTCCCCGAGACAAAGAAAAGAAGTCCCGCAAAGGCGGACACAGCCCAGCAGGCAGCTGCCCCCAGGAGAATTACACCCCCAACAACCGCCCCCGGCACCGCCACGTGGGCCCAAGTCGTTAGAGGAGCAAAAACGACAAAAACCGAGGCCAAGGAAAAGGCTGAGTTTATCAGCCACAAAAACGACATTTTGACAGCAATTGTGGCAGCCAAAAGCAAGGACGAACTGACTAAAGCTTTCATCGCCCTTGCCAGTCGATTAACTAACAAATTTTCCTAATTTTAGATGGATCGATTAGATTGCCTTCTGGAACGCCAATGGGCTTCAAGCAGCTCGTAACGACCTCGAAGAATTCATCACCTCCCATGGAGTGAGAAGAGATCCCAAAATCCAGGGCTTCACACTTCATCAAAACGATCGAGAAGGAGGCACAGCAATTTACGTAAGAAACGTAATTAAACACTGTGTTGCAGCCGTTTCAGATCTTCAACACCTGGAGACCACTTGGGTAACAGTAACCACTGCGAATAGGCCACTCCGCCTGTTTACATGTTATAACCGCCCCCAGCTGACCTTCAGACTTTTCGAAGACGATCTTCAGGAACTGATGGATGGTAACATTCCAACCATCGCGGCAGGCCACTTCAATGCCAAACACCTGGATTGGCGCAGCCGATCGACGAGGTGGAAGTTATGGCCCCGGACGAGCCAACCTACTATAACTACCAAACAGAAGTCCCCGACACTCTTGACATCGCTATCGTCAAGAACTTCGCCCAGCAAATTGAGCTCCTGGTGGCCGCAGAACTCAGCTCGGACCACAGCCCCGTCATGATGCACATCGGGACGGAAGCCAACGACCCAGTTGAGAGACATGCCAGGAGGGTGAATTTTACAGAATTCGTCGCCTACTGTGAAGTCAACTTCCGAGATTTTCCACAAACCTTGGATGTCGAAGGAATCGACGCCGCAATCGAGAACAAGATCAACAACGCTCTGGCGGAAGCGAACGAAGAACTCACGCAGATGCCATCCCAACGGCGCAAGCATGATGAATATAATAATGGGCCGTATGAATAAAATGTAGCAATGCTGGGTTCATTTTCATTATCATATTCATCGTTTTCGAAATCAGACATTTGAGCGTTTTATTTGCGACGTTTTAGATTGAAAATTGAGAATAGCCTTTAACCTACTTAGTAATTTTGTGAGTATTTCCTCATACTCAGACCATAAACCCAGAAAGCAAATGCTTTTGCTCAAGAGCAAATGCTCATTTTTATTCATACGGCCCAATGAGAAAAACGAACCCACCAGCATACTTATAGTAAAATTTATTACCAATAATTTAGAACTTCTCTCAAAAAGCCAGTTACCGAAAATTAAGACTAAAAAAGCCAACGCCTAGAAGACTTAAAGAAAATATATGAAACCCACAATGGGAAAAACAGATAAAATCCAAACTGGTAATAAGACAACGCATTTAATAAAAGCCGACGAAAAATTATTTCGCGTCGTGTTTCAATATTAAAAGTTCGTGATGTAAAATTGAACCTACCACACTTATAATGTAACACTGTTACACATACCCCACACCATGTTATCAAGCGTTATAATGCGCGTTTAGGTCCGACTATTACGCCAAGCCATGCTGGACTCTAAATCTAAATGTTCCTTTTTAAGGGTTGATTATACATATATCGATACTGATGCTTCATAAAAACGTCTGGTTCAGGGAACATTTAATTCACAAAATGTTGTGCTATAACTTTGTATGCTAATTATACACATGCCTTGTCATGTATTTAGTTGTTACTTTGTCAATGATTGCATTTAAATCGTGTTCTATTGTTTTAAAATAAATTATATTCTGACTGGAATGGATGTGGGTGTTTATAGACTCATTGTACATACATAAACCATAACGTATCAGAAATAAAAAAATCTGCCTTTGAGTTATGCGTAATTATTTATCTTAAAAGTAATGTAATTTTTTGGAATTATGAGAATATAATGGCAAAAAACTTTGTACAGCGAGTGTACAGTTCTTTAAGTGTGACTTTTATGTTAACAAGAGTATCTCAAGGTTGACAGGCATAGGAACTTTCAAATGTATTTTGGTAGAATCTGTGGAATTTACACGATTAACCTTAGCGCTAACTTGTATATTACAATAACAATAGAATCAGTCAGAAGAAAATGATGTTCGATTTATAAAAAGTTTTACCTCTTACAAAATCAGATCTTACGATTGAAAACGAAAGTGTGTAAGACTCAACATCTGATGCAGCTATTTTAAATGTCAAAACTGTAACACTTATAATTACGTTACGACACAAATTCAAACTGTTATGGGTCGCTTGAGATCAATTAAAATTTATACATACATTGTGCTTCATTTCGCAAGAAAAATGTTTTGAACAAATAGTAATCAGTTCTTTAAATTAGGCTACTAAACAATTAAAAATGTCTAGGGGTCATGACAAAACGTGATTTACAGTCACACTTTTATTAATATCAATGTAGAATAGAAAAAGTTATAATGAAACGTGACCATCAGGAGTTATTAGTTTACAGTTACGACTAAGAAAAAAATTAAATAGAGTAACTGTTACTGAGTCAAAATAATAATTTCTCTGTTAACCTTTTGGTGCGTTTTATAACCTTGTTTAGCGGTAAGTCATGTTCTTGCTTTGCTATAAGTCTTAGCGACCTTACGACAAGAGCCCACAGCGTTGGGTATAAATCGCTCTCAATCATGCGATATTAATAAACGTGTGAGAATTTAACCTTGTTTTGGAATTAATTCTGTTGTTTTGAATTTATCTTTTTTTATATTTACCTCAAATTTAATGTAAGTTTTTCCTCAAATCGACAAACTCACTCCTAATATGTAGTTATTGTTTCAGCCATTAATATTCATACCTGAAACAGAAATAAAAATGTTAGACACTAAATATACTGAGCGACATTTAAATTGCAACCCCCCTATTTAATCAAAATTGATTGTTTTTATTGAGCATTACAATGTTTCAGTCTAAGTTAACAAATGATGAAAATTCTAAAAAAAAAGTATTACATTATAAGTCGTCTGGGCATGAATCGAATAAATAAGTTCATCGATGTCGTTTTGAGGTACGCTGTTCCAAGTATCCTGTATTGCTCTTTGATCAGTTCACCCAGAGTCTGTGGGGGCTGTGTCATAGCGATTAGCATGCGACCAACAAATCTAGATATGTCGATCGGCGATAATTCTGGCAATCTTGGTGGCTATGGAAGGGGGTTAACTTTAAAAAGGTCCATATGGTCTAAAGTAACACTGTGTGAAGCCTAGCACTATCCTGCTGGAAAAGCGTATTCTCAAGTGTTCGTAGGTACAGGATGAAAACTAGCTTTACGATCTCTTGAAAATAAGTATAGCGTTAAGTAGTCATATTACTCAGAATGAACACAAAACGTGACCGGCTACCATGAGTGATAGAGCTTCAAATCATAACTCCAACAGTGCTGAAAACGTGCTTCTCAACAGCGAATCTTTCACCCTGACACCATTCTGAGACCATTAGGCATCCCCAAACAGGATATGAATTAATCAGAAAACACTACAGAATCCCATTCCTGATCCCAGTTCTGTCGTTCAATGCTCCATGGAAGTGTTTGGTGGTACCACTAAAAGTGACCGGAAGAGAAAAGACGTACAACATCAACATAAAATCTATTAAAAATTAGCAAAGAAAAGAAAACAATTTGTTGGCTAATACTTTTAGAACAAAAAAGAAGACAAAAAGAAAATAGAAAATGTCCTAACAAAAAGAGATCAAGAACAAAAAGCTTTTTTCATTAAAAAGCTTTTGACAGTTTTTAAAAACCCTGATGGGTATTGGCATGCGGACCTTATACAGAGTGATCTAAAGTTCCGCACAAAATTCATAATTTAGTTATGTAATATTTTTGCGAGTCGCTCAAACAGGTCGATTTTTAAAATTGTTAAAATTGTTAAAAAAATTTGTTGATGACTCATCTGTTTTTGAACTATGACATTGTCATCAATTTTTTTAAATGGCAACCCCCAACTTTTTTTTTGGGTTTTAGATACACTTTTCAATTCTCTATTCAACAAAACTAAAAAAGTGATACTTTGAATAATTTTTTTTTTTGGAAAAAAAATTACTTCAAAAAAGTTTTACTTCAAGAAACAAAATTTTTATTTCTTACAAAATTCTATTTCACTACTAATCCGTGGTGAAATGGCATTTCGGTCACGTATGTAAGATACAAAGTTTTAAATGCCCAACGTGTAATTCTTGTAAAACGTTAAAAATAAAAAAAAATATAAAATTTTCAAAATGGATGTTTCAAAAAATTATTAATGTCTTACCATTGTGTAACCATAGTAATTAATCCCTTTTAACATTATATCGCTTGTGAGTAAAATGTTACATTATACCTTCCATTAACGTGGAATAATAAGTCAATAAGTTGGTTTATACGAGTGAAACGAGTGCTTTTATGAGCCCCGTGTGGCATAAAGCGTTCAATCGACACAGGAACGAGTGTAATACAACGTTTTATCGTTCCACACCACCTCGGAAAGCCTTTAAATTGCTTAAAATCCATAAAAGTAGTGTGCCGTTTATCTGTCATTTTCATTATTTCATGACAGAGAGTGTTTACACAACCAAGAATTTGAAAATTCTGACAGTGTCGAACGATAAAATAATTAAATTAAGAGATATTCATTATTTCATGTATCGCTTTAAAAAAAAAAACATTTCTGAGGGCTTCGTCGTCGCTGCTGTCAATATTATAATTATTATCATTACTCTTAAACGGTAGTTCAATGGGTGGCCAGACATAATCAGACAAATGTTATTTTCCTGCTGTTCTATAAATGGGGCACCTTATAAACGTTTAATTTTTTATATCGGCTGTAAGATGGGTTTTGAGACATTATAGGAATTTTACTTGTAAAAATAAAAATCTGAGAATATTGGCTCTTCAAAAGTCGAAGGTACCTAAAGCCATAATTATTTATTTTAGATGGGTTTCAAGTGCTAAAATAAATACATTAAAATAATTATTAAAGTTAAAATAAAAGAAATGAAAAAATACTTAAAGCAGCACTGATGGCTGTGACGACGTGATTAATTAATTTGATTAAAATTATTCTGCGAATTTATTTTCAACAGATGTAATTTATTGTCCGACATTGAGTCGTCACAAAATTATTACAAACAATTTTACTGCTCTACCAAAAGCTGCTTGTTAGAAAAGAACTAAAATTATTCAGCTAGTATTTTTTATGCTCTACAATGGTCAGACCTTTATTTTTGCATTTGAAATTTATGTATCAAAATCCATTCTACTGCGGGTATGTTTTATCTACATGTACCTACTGGCTGATTTTTTTATTATTTCTTCAATAGGAGTAAAATTAAATTTTCTAACAATCATGGAGTTGGAAAGACGAACAATCTTATTATCTTATATTATTCGACGGTTGAAAATTTAGATGTTGATATACAATATGTTCATCCAAGTCACTGCTATCGCTTTTTCCTAGAGTTCAATAATTACCATCTTTGACATATACATCTAATCTAATGCAGGTTTTGAGCATTTAAGAAGTTTATTTGCATGATAAACGACGAATGGCATTTCAAAATAGATAGAAACGTGAAACTGATATGTTAAAACCAATCAGAGTAAACCAACTTTCCCTCCTCTTTTACTTTTTGTCATTCGCATAAAATAAGTTATTAATCGTCTACCATGATAGTCTCACAAATCAATAAATTTAAGTTAACGTATTGGAGCTGTCATGGCCTGTACTATCAATAACATTGGAACAATGATTGATGACAATTTTGCAACCATGTTGCATAAACATTTAATGTAAATTACGTCTATATGGACTAAGTGCAGCCTTTTTAAATTTTATTAAACTGTGGAAATCTTTTTTCTACGTGATTGCAGAACCCATCACAGCGGGATTAAATTAATAATGGAGTAAGTCAATGTTAGCATAACGTGTCCACAGATCGAGGTAATGTAACACCGTGTCAACATTCACCCAAACTGCAGGTCGTGTGTAAGGAAGTAATCTGATACCGACACACGTCAATAAAATTACTTTAATGCAATTTTGTAAGAAGGACCATACATGAAAATTCTAAATATGCCTGGAAGAACGTGTATAAATTTGTGATAGATATATAATAATATTAAATAAATTATTACATTAAATTCTTTTTTTTAACGTGTTTCTAACTTCATACAATGTCTGTATGTATATGACTCATATATTGTAGCGTGCAAACATATTATTTTTTAGATAAATTATGTAAGGACAGCTTTAAATAATTTTTTCTACTTTGGTGTCATAATTGAGTTTTTGTGAAACTAAAAGTAGTGTCACAAAGGAACTTTTTGTGAAACTGCTTTTGGTTTTTTTATTTGATACGTAATACGTTGGTATTGAGCATTTCTAACCAACTCCATTCGAAGTCAAGCCAAGTGTCAACTTTTCAGATAAAAAACATAACCAGAAACACAACCGTTCCTAATCCAACTACCTAATCCTAAAAATCCCTAGATTATTTAAAAAACAGAATTTTAACATTTTCATAAAACGAAGAGCTCCAAAGTAGAAAAAATAGTATATTACACTCGTTTAACGAGGCATTGTGACATTCGTTCTATTGGGACACTTCTCGCTGCGCTCGTCGTGCCCCAAAACCACTCATGTCACAATGAAGCCTCTTGTTAAAGTCGTATAATATTGTACAATTTTGAAATAAATAAATAACAGTTTATTTAACCAACAGCCAAGTCTAGAAGAAAGAATTCGTTAATATCATCAATCTGTACAATTATAAAATTGTAAAATAAAGCTAATTGTAAGTGTCTGTTTAAATGTTAATCACAAAAAAACTACTGAACGGATTTTAACGGGGTTTTCAATGTTCGCAAGGCCCATTAGATAAAAGTTGTACAGTTCAAGTTTTAGAATAAAACAGAAGAAAGAAGTGAAGAAATACCTACCTATACTTAAAATAACACAAGCTACGAACATAATTTACTGATTTAATTAAAATTATTCTGCGGAAGGTTTCACTAGGTGGAATTTATTGTCCGATACCGAGAAACTTAACTTTTTCTTCAAAATTGAGGTTCAAATTAGTAAATACAAACTTATTTTACTTTTTGGCAAATACCTAATTGATACCTACTGACGTGTCAACTCCAAATTTTCTATGGATAATTGTATTTCATCAAAATTCTATATTTTCTTTTTATTATATTTTACTCTACAACTTTCGTATTTAGGGTTTTGCTCTAATCTAATTAGGAGAGCTAATATTCTCACATTTTTGTTTATACAACATGTAAAATACCAGTCTCAAAATCTTTTCTACACCCGGTTTCTACTTCATATTTTATTATCCCTATTTATCTAATACCTAGATAATCATTGCTTTGATTTAAATGAATTATAAGTACAATTCTTCGATAAACCTTACAAGTTTTAATTAACTATAGATGCAAATATTAGTTCAATAATAATGCGGATATGAACCCAGCATCGGTCATGGTGTCGAGAAGAAAATAATAAAAAAAGCTTTCAAGTACAATCAATAAACTGGTTTAATTGCTACTTACAATTGCCTTGACTCTTTATTTATGCATACAATTGCTTTGAACAGTGAGCTACAATCAGTTAAATAACTAAGATCCTCATATTCGCGGAGAGTTGAACGATACGTTAAGAGAGTAACTGATGGAGATGCTTTCTGAAGAAATGTCCACACGATAATTAATCAACCGTGATTACCAACCCTGTGTTATAAAAATACAAAAGCCAATCAACCTACAAGAGACGAGTGGGCAAAAGTATATGCCAATAAAAATGATAAATCCCATCGGGTTTCGTAATTTCATAATTCTTGCATTGTTGCAACTTTCTTCGCCGCTTTTTTCAACACCTACTCGATTCTGCAATAGAGCAGACGGTATCTAGCATTAGCAGTTTCACACCTCTGCTCCGTGGCATGGGTCAATTCGTCACAATTCCGTTTCGTTACAGTTTAGGTTTGCTTTAGGAAGGTTATTTAATTCACACGTCTTTAAAGATGGAGTTAAAAGTTCAGAAAATGAAAGTGTTTACAGGATTTGTGTATCTGATCGGTTTAATTTATTTAATAATTATGTTAAACATGAGGGTATAGATGATCTGTTTATCTATATTTTTTACTGATAAATACTACAACAAATAGATACACGTTTAAATACATTTAGGTATATTATCAATTATTACATTTTGCATAAATTGTACGAATAGTAAAATGAAAAAAAAAAGATTTACAGTCTTGTATACTGATTGTCAACACACAAATATTATCAAATAGATATTAACCTTATAGGACACATTAACAAAGTAGACTTCTAAATCGTCCATTAAGGTAGTGGATTGGATGAAAAGTTCTCAGACAGGTTGGTGAGATGATAAATCAGCAAGTTGAGTCAAGAAGGTTTGCTCGTTCGGATCCCAAAAGATGGATAATTAATTTAACACTGTATAATGAAGCATACAAATCAGATTAAAGCAGTCATAAGATAACTCATTTGGGCATCCAAAACGGACATATTTCAAACACTTAGGTATATTGGTGGAGCTAGTTTTTAGCAGTGACAGGAACAATTAATAGAAGCCGGGGGTTATGGAGTGATTTATAGTAGAAACTCATTAGAGCCTGCGGAGTCAACACGCGGCTTCGGCCACAACCGCCTACGCGGATGCCCATCCATTCATCATGGAAACATCTTACATTATAATTACCTTTATGGGAATATTCTGCACCGCGATAACAATGATTTGCTAGATTATGATGGTTATTATCGACTTTTAAACGGTTTAACGTCCATTGTTGGTGCGCCATTGTACCCTATCTACAATACCGACCGCGGTGGACGTTACTTATTGTTATTAACAAAATTCAAGAAACTTCAAGAAACCTACATTTTATAGTTTCATTACATAATATACTTTAAAAAATAAACATACCGATCGTTTGATGAAAGGACCCCTTTCGGGTAACTCATTTTAAAACGGACCTTTTACCTATTCTAAATTAATATAAGATCAAAAACAAAATTAGTCAAAGTTGGCCATGCAGGAAAAATCGCGTGCTTAATCTGACATTTCATAAATAATTCTATTAAAGTAAGACCAGCAGCTTTTCGTGCATGGCCAACTTTTACTAATCTCGTTTTCGATCTTTCGGTATGATTAAATGTAATGAATCGGATAGTTAGTTAAGCTACAATCGATGGAAAAAAGGCTTTTTTTTCGACCGGAATCAACATCGTAAATCGTAAATCGATTTCAACACTACATTTTCCATAATTACACTATATTACCGCCATTTTCTGCAATTGATATCATAATTAATCAATAATGGAAAAAAAAAATGTAGGTAGGTACTAATAAGATCTAAAATTGTTAATACCAAAATTGGTAAACAAACAATGTAATTTACTTTGTCTTCACTTGTGAATACGCTATGCTTGTAAGTAATAATATGTACATACTATGGTAGGGCTATCAAACATTAGTTTAGCCAAATTCTATAATTGGGGGAGATAAATTGGACATTTGCTGTACATTACTCAACCAGCATAGTAATTTATATTGTCTTAAGTTGGCAGTATTGTTGTTATTATTTCCTGAAAACGGCGTGTAGGAGGACGTAGTAAATGTTGCCCATATTTTGTAATTGTAATCAGGATTACGGTTGTAAATTATAAATGTATAATGAAATGCACCGCGTCTTGTTTTAATTATTTCTTTCTCATATTATGCTTTGCAATCGTTTATTATATGCAAATTGCTTTAAGTGGTATTAAACCGAGAAATAACTATCTATTAATTCTATAAATACTATAAATTCAAGCAATCGGAATTTGTTATAAGTGATCTAATATCGACGGTACGGTATACAGTTACGGATGTTAATAATAACCGTCTTAAAAAAATTTAAGCTGATTAAGAAAAAGCAAAACATATTAAATATCCTTACAGAGTAAGTCGTTATGACAAGTCCCGTGAGTAGGTACTTAGACATTTAGGTTCAGAGTACTGTGTTATACGATTAGTGTTCTATTCTTTCTCAATTTTCTATTGTGTCTACTTATCATACTGAATCTTACTTAATGTTTCTGTACGCTCCTATGGTTGTCGGTTTGTACTATACTAGCCATTGTCCGTCAAGTTCTGGTAACTTTAAACTTTTGTATGGTATCATTCAACATTTACAGAGTTAATGTTACTTAGATATAATTATATCCTCTTACCTTACCAAAACTATGGAGAATCATTTAAAATATTTGTATAGAGTAATTAATTGTAACAGTTAATCTACAATAATGAAGTTATGTCATTAACGAAGTTGAGTGCCATATCAACACGAGTGTGTACGACCCCTTGCGCCCGTGTAGCACACATTACTTTTATCTACGTCTACACTATTTGAATTAAACAAAAAAAAAAAGATTTTTTTTTAACACGATTTGTTTACAGTGTTTATTGCTGACTTACATATATTGTAATTATTGTTAACATATGTTTAAGATAAATAATAGAAATAGTATTGAGGATTTGACCCATGATTTCCTTGTCTAGTTGACATTCTTTGCATTGCATGTATTCCTGTTATCCTTGATTACCATCGCACTTCCACCTCTGCATCGGTTACTAGGGTATATCGTATTGTTACGTTCTGGAAGAAATTCCGATATCATTGTAGAGTAAATCTGCGACCGAAAGATCGAGACTATCAGAAACAACTGGGAGACACAATCCTTGTGACTGGTGCGAATTGTTTAAATAAATAACCGTACCGTTATGTGAGATGAGTACATAGACAAGTGTTGTTAAATAAATTGGTTTTACTGTTTCCTTTGTTCAGATGATTTCTTCTTTTTCTAATTCTTTTGACATAATGCAGCCACGGTAATTCGCCTCCTTAGAACAATTTTGCAACATGCTAACTTGCTTTAGGTACATAAACGACCGGAAACGTTCTTACCACGTATTTTGGACACCGTAGAAAAATTAGGCACTATTTTTGTTGGGTATCAGAAACACACATGAATTCCAGAAATTAACCACTTGATAGGGGCATATTACAGATACATTGAGTGTTTTATGAACCATTTTATCCACGCAAGAATGTTTAAGCGCGAGAATGACGTTTTATCCACAATCGACACATTTATTCAGTATCAATAAATTATTCGAATTTATTTAAAAAAAAAATTGAAAAAATTAAGCTTAAAATTAGCATGCTTTGTCAGTTTGGTTGCTATGGCGTATTTTCTGTTTATTAAAACAAAATTTGCGAAAAAATTTACTTGAAGGTTTCTGTGCTTCTTTTGCAGAAATGGAGGAACACCGCAGTCTACCCGCAGAAATCTTGTAGAGGCTAAAGAAGTCACCCTTCAAATTGCCGGTAAAATAAAAGATTTGTACGAAAAAGAGTTTGTCAACTTCAATGTCTGCAGGGTGAAAAGAAGTGCAAGTAGTAAATGAAGAAAAAAAAAAAAAGAAAAAGTTTAGCGAAAAAAATACAAGGGAATTACAGCACTATCTGAGGAAGCTGTTCTACATGTGAAAATTTTGTTCTAAGTTCAAGCTGTGCAAATATTGCTAATGAGACTAACGATTATTGTATTAAAATTCCAAATAATATTAAGCTTGAAGTTAATGTAAATGTTAATGTTAATAGATAAGTTAACAAATTTTCTTTAATTTTAAATTATTTATACACTATATGACACTAGTGTTTTATGGGTTATAAGACACTATAGTGTGCTATAGACTTAATAATGCAATAATTGAAATCAGTTGTATTATAGCGTTATAATGAGTCGATTGTGGATAATAGTACGTACATATTGAAAGACCAGTTATATTAAGACACGAGTTCAGGTTTGCAGCACGACTGCCGAGTGCTCTTAAGTTTTACAAAATAAGTTCATGTAATTTTTTCTAATTTGCATATTAATTTCATTTTTTTTACAAATAAAATCGATTTTGGTAATTTAGGAAGTTTTGTTAAATTTTGGTTTTTCTGTGCCTGACATACACTTGAAATGACTTGACATGGAACCATAACCTCAAAATCACACTGACATTTCGTTCAGTGCAGGGTTCAGTGTGTCGTGTTACCAATGGAACAAAAATTCTAGATTTTAGGTGCGTTAATGGCTTATTAACTCACTCAAAATGAATGCGTTAATAGCTTTGTTAAAACAGCAAATTAGAAAATAGTATATTGAAGCACTAGTTTTGTAAAACTTATATTAAGACACGAGTTCAGGTTTGCAGCACTACTGCCGTAGGCAATAGTGCCTGTAAAGAACGAGTGCTCTTAAGTTTGACAAAACGAGTTTTTCATGTTATTTTTTCTAATTTGCATATTAATTTAATTTTTTACAAATAAAATCAATTTTGGTAATTTAGGAAATTCTGTTAAATTTTAATTTTTCTGTACCTAACGTGTACTTCACATGGAACTATAACTTCAAAATTCAAAAATTCTAGATTTTGGGTGCGTTAATGGCTTATTAACGCACTCAAAATGAATGCGTTAATGGCTTTGTTACAACAGCAAAATAGAAAAATATTATTTAATGCACTAGTGGTAGGTATTAAAAAACAAGTTTCATAAGATCAGTCTTAAAGCACGAATTCGAGTTTACAAAACAAGTGGCGTAGCTTCAAGGTGTTTCAAGGTATTATGAAACGAGTATTTTATGCAATCTTTTGTAATTTGCCCTTTTTAAGCCGGTTTTAAACATTTTTTTTTACTTTAGTCGATTTAGGGATTTTTGTGGCGATTGATAATCTTTACTTCCATGTACTGTCAATTCCTATTTTTGACACAGTTTGTAATTTAAACTGACATTAGTGACAAGATAATTATGCTTTACCAACCTAAAAATTTTCGTAAAATATTCGGTGCCTTAATGGCTATTAGAACATCGCAGATGATGACGTCGCGTTCGTTAATATGTCTAGAGTATCAAAATGGAAACAAATTACAAAAAAATTTATTATAAATTGGTAAATTTCTTTTTCTCACCCCCAATGATCGTAGAAAAAATGTTGTATGCAACACGTTGAAAAAGACATTAAAAAATTATTGATTGATTTTCATGTCGCCTGCACTTAACCTAAACTATAGTTGTTTACCGAGAGGCGGAGCCTCGATTACACTAAGAGTAATTGATAATCGTAATTTTGTATGTGTCAACAACAAATTTAAAATAAATAAATAATTATGGACTTTGGTACTACTTTTATTCCGTAACTATTATCTAAAAATAATAATTAGGGGAGCCAATATTATCAGATCTTTATTTTTACATGTGAAATTTCTAATTCTACACCCGGTATCTTAGAATAATAAAAATGGAAAATAATTAAAACCGTTACGTTATGAGAATATAAGCACTATTTTACTAATATTGATGAATGTTTAGGATCGTTATCATTTTGTAATTTGAACTTTATTAATGGCATTGCTTCAAATATGTGGGGCCTTAACACGTCTCGTAAAATCTCTTGATTCGTTTTTGCCTCTATTAAAGAACTGGATCAATACCGTACCATATATCTTTGTTGAATCTCCACCGGGTTTTACCGTAAGGAGCTTTTTATTTCATCTTTATCTTCCTGATCATGATCTAATATAAACAAAACCATCACTGTTAAACAAATTAAACCTAAATTCATAATAAGGAACTAATACTGCAAACTACAAGCCTTGCGTGTTTTCCCAGGCTGTCCTGTACTTTTAGAAGGATAAATACTCCATCATGACGATACCGCTTGATTATTCTTGAAACCATGTTGCTTCTGACTTGCAGTCTCTTCGATATCTCTGCTTTTTAACACCCTAGTTAAAGATCAATTGTGTGACCGACTAAATAAAAAACAATGCGCTACAGATCTTTCGACATGTTTGAACAAAATGGTAGTGTAAACTGAAGATAAATTCCAAAAATAAGACATAAAGTTATCATCAAAAAGTCCTGAAAAATAAGTTTGTCCAAAAATTTATGAATAATTTTATCCATCTAAAAAAGGGATTACTATATAATTTCAGTTTTATGAAGTAGGATTCAATCATGATGTATAGATTGTAAAACACTATCTTCAAACAGTCAATCCTATAGTCATTTAAATTTTCTGTGAATGGGAAAACCACAGTGTTAAATTTGAGTTAAAAAAATCTGTGAGACGTCCTCTGTGAAGTCAATCACGATTAGGTAGATAATATGATAAAAATAAAGTAGATGAGAATAATTCTAATAAAATTGGAAGGATAATTCAAAGTCGGAGCAAATCAGAGCAATCAGATCACTTTCTCCAAGGAGCACCTGTAGGTATGTGGAGCAACCAGTGGGTCGCGCTTAAACTTGGGGCCCCTCATACCCGTTATATCGTCGCAGAGCCCTCCGGCCGAACGGAGCGCTATCACGAACGTGACATTTCCAATGCCTAGCTGCTCCAGTGATGTAACGTTTCAAAAACAATTTCACCAGCTTCGGTGGATATAAATGCCGGTTCAAATGTTTTCCTGATTTTTGTGATATTTTAAATCGGCTTCATAAATTATAGTGTAAATTATTAAGCAATTTTACTTGATACTCAGTTATAGGTTATCTGATATTATATCGTTATGATGGATTTTATTATGTATGTATCTCTCTTTTCCAGGGTATTGACAATCTATTTAGATTTCAGAACATTCTGAGTAAATGCGCTTCCTTTCATCTTGTAGCTAGCGCCGATGTCAGTTTAATAAAAATACCGGGTGTCCCAGAGATGTGTGGACCATCATTTATACTCTTATTTTGAAAGATATCATAACGGGGTTTTCGGGGGACGATAGCCACACGATACCTTCACAATTTAAAACTATTAGAAATCATATACAGAGTGTTCTAATATTAGCAATATACCAAAGTTATGTTTTTTTAATGGAATGTCCTGTATATTAGTGGGTGAATTCTGCTGAGCAAAATGATATAAGGTACTATAGGTTTATTATGGATGGTTCTCGAGTTATGCAGAATTTTAGGTCAAAATTTGCGCTTATTTTTTATTTTTCAGAGACCAACAGAGATAACTGAATATTTTTTTGTAAATATTTTTTTATAGACCCTAACTTTAATACACACTGATTGAAAGTCATCTAAATGGATATTTCTATACAGGGTGTACGGTTTCGCAAAATGTATAATAACTTTTTTTTTCAAATGGAACATCCTATAATCCATTCTGCCACCAAATCGCATTGATTGAAAGTTAAACATCGTTTTGTACTTGGCGTTTTTTGCACTTCCACTTGTTAATTTTATTTTTAGATATATGTACTTTATTCATAATTTGAAGTTAGGTAGGTACTATCTCCTTTCGGATCATCAAATAATTTTTACCTTTTTAATTCTTGCATAGTTCAAGGTAGCGCGTTAAAATACTGTTAAAAAAAACATTTTCTCGAAGTTATTGCTTCGCATACGAAATTGTTAACTCAGATAATAATTTTAGCTTTCAATTTGATATATAAGTTGTACTTTATTTTAAAGTTTTAAGTAAAACATAGTATACTGGACTGTCACCGTTTTCATTGATCCTTTAGTGCATGTATTTATATTTTCCAATAATTTTCTAATGATTTTAGTATGTACAATATATATCACTACAAAAAGATCATTGTTATTATCCAGAACAAATAAGGATGCATGTAAAAAATTGTATGAGTCAGAAATATCTATTATTTTACACTGATTGTTAAATTGTTATAGTACAAAAAACACAAGACAAATGCATAGTGGAGTTAATAACTTTCATTTTTAGGCAAACAGAGTACACACACCAAGGATAAATACTCACATAGTTGAAATTCTCAACCATTGTATTAAACAAAATTGTTTAAAAACAAGTTAAATAATGCGTTCATAAATAACAACTTTCTTTAAAATTCTTGACTAACAACTCACATTTGACCTATACTCCTACGTTTACTACCTGCGTTACATCATAGCTCCAAACATATTCATTTAACAAATAAAGAGGCAATTTGCGTTCTTTCAGAAGACAGCCCATGCGTATAAAATAGCATCAACGTTTATAAAACTTAATAATTATAAAACCTATTATGACACATATAATATATCTGCTTTTTGAAATTTCAAGTGCAATTGATAAGAAGTTTCTTATTTTGTGAATTTTTATTTTTCTTATTTTCGTCTTTCCTATCATGAGTAACTGAGTGGTGTATGTTTTCAATGTGTTGTTTAGGAATGGGTTAAATTTAAGAATAACTTCAGTTCAGTCTATTCGAGGAAACGTTTAATTACATAAAGTACAGATAAATCTTAATTATTGCATTAACCAAATTATAATAAATGATAATTATTATTAATCATTTCTGTATTCTGTAATTAATACCTATTAACATAGGACATTACAAAAGAGAAGCTTTTGAACGTTCAGTTGGGAGATTTTCAACATTGTGACCTACATTGATGCAATTTACTTGCGTCCCATAAAGAAGACCAATTACCTGGTGAAAAGTGAATAAAAAGCAGTCGTATGTGGGCCAATATGTCCGAATAAGTGAAAACGTCATTAATCGCGCATTCTACTACTCTTCCTTCATTCTCTTGTAATAATTTTTGCGAGTATATAATGCGGATGAATACTTGCGGTTTTATCATTGCGTGTTCGCTTTTACTACTTCATTAAACCGAGTATTTTCCTCGACTTTTCGCTATGCCACAATCAGCTTGCTTATAATGTAATTTCACTTTTGTTTTACACCCATTGAGAAGCACAATATTCATGAGAATAATAGGTAAAGCTCAAAGTTAGAAGTTTAAAAAAATGCCTCAAAAAATAGCAAAATTATTAAGGGCCAATTTCACCAACCTCCGTTAAACTTAATCATCTGTTAGGAACAATTATTGTTCCTATAGTTTTATTCGATGTTGATGAAACCGGCCCTTAGTAGATACTCAACTATTATATCCCAAGTGCACGCCAAATACCTGAATATTTTAAACATTGTTTCTTATCAACTGGCGTGGCGAGGAGGTGAAGCCACCAATTGTCTAGTCAAGTATTTTCAAGTGAAACCAGATCGCTCTCCTGTCAGGTGATTTTGTCAACTTACAGATTTAATTTATGAAAATCTTGAGTTTGATATTTTGTTGACAGAATGTTCCACAAATTGCTGGGGAAAAGAGGCTCACATATTACATCTGACCGTCTGTTTTTAACACCTAATCCATTTTGGAAATATAAGAATTCTGTCGGTTTTTTCAAAAATATGCCTCTTGGAAGAAACATAATTTCAACTTGCGACAAATGATGCTGCAGAAAAAATAGGGATTGATACAAAACGTGTAAAAATAAGCATATTTTTACCGACTTCAAAAAAGGAAGAGGTTCTATGTTCGGCTGTATGTATGTTTTTTTTTTTCCTTTTATGTATGTTCACCGATATCTCCGTTAATTGTGGACCGATTTTGAAAATTCTTTTATTTGAAAGGGTATACTCCAGAGGTAGTCCCATTGTCACCAAGTCCAGATCTGATAAAGGGCTCCCATGGAAATCGAGAAAAATTGTCAAATTTTTCCTTTTATGTATGTTCAGCGATTTCTTCGTCAATTGTGGATCGATTTTGAAAATTCTTCTTTTATTTGAAAGGGTATACTCCGAAGGTAGTCCCATTGACAGCAAGTCCGGATCTGATGAGGGGATCCCATGGAAATCGAGGGAAATTCTCAAATTTTTCCTTTTATGTATGTTCACCGATTTCTTCGTCAATTGTGGATCGATTTTGAAAATTCTTCTTTTATTTGAAAGGGTATACTCCGGACTCCATTGTCAGCAAGTCCGGACCTGATGAGGTGATCGCATGGGAATCGGGCGAAATTCTCACATTTTATAATTATTATGAACTCTCTCGAATGTAGTCGTTCAATAATTATGCAGGTCTTTGCGTCTGGGAGTCATCATTGCCTTAGATTTTTCAGGTATTAATATTAATTCATCATTGTTTCACTATTTCTGGTTTTAATTTTTTATAGTTTGCGTCTTTCATCTTCATTTTCAACCAGCGTTTCCTCATTCGAGCAGCGTCCTTACTAGGTCTACCCATCACTTAAAATTGTAAAATAATTAGCTTTTTTAAAAAAAGAAACCGACTTCAAAAAGCGAGAAATAACTCAGTACATGTATTATTACATGTGCTACCTACTGATCTGGTTGAAGTCGGTGCCAAGCCAAAAAAATAGGTAGTAGATAGATAGGCTGTCCGCTCCCGTCACATCGCAAGTCCCACCGCGCGCGCGCCGGAATGCGTGAGCGTGGGTGGGGGGCTCGCTCTGAGCAAAACATCCCAAACGGGCAGACACGTGCGGGGCAGACGTCGTTGACGGCCTGATATTGAATTTTTGATGCGCTATAACGTTGTTGATATATTTGTATAATGACAATAGGTTACAAATTTGTTAACCTCTTTGGCTTGGCACCGATTTCAAACAGATCAGTAGGTAGCACATGTAATAATACATGTACTGAGTTATTTCTCGCTTTTTGAAGTCGGTTTCTTTTTTTTAAAAAGCTAATTATTCATATTTATATACATATTCATATTTTTCAAGTGCAGTATCAAATTTGGCAAAACAGGGAGTGAATGAAATTCAGATTTCAAGCAGTTATTTTTAAAACTTAATCATGATTATTTCCTTCATGCAACCAAACAATTATAATTACTATGGTTTCTGCCCATTTTACAGCGATTATTTCACTCATATATATTTTAACCAATCATATGTGATCATTCATTTAAATTGAAAAAATCAACTTGTCAAAATTTTATCGGGGGTTACGGACCAATGAACAGTCGCTATTACACAACGTACCTCATTTTTCAGCGAAAAAACAACAATTGCTGCAGTCACTGTGGCAGCATACTGCATGTCAAATACCTCAATTACCTGTCACCTTCCACCACATTATCAATAATTTGGGCGTTTTCGTGAAATAATCTGCAGAATATAATTCGAGTTGAGATTTCGCTGGAAAAATTTACCAATTGTGGACTCGAGTTCTACAATTTTGCTCATGACATTGATCAAAAATCACTGCGTTTCGTGATTTTTATGACAATGTCATTCGCAAAATTGCTAGGCGAACTAGGTAACAATCGGTAAATTTTTCCAATCTCAACTCTTATTATATTATAACTGATTATTTGCAAATGTCAAAATTTTGCCGCGGTTAAAAATGTGTCAAAATTTAATCGCTTACAACATGCGAAAACAATGTGGAATATCACAAAATTTATTATTTCAAACTTTTAACCAATTTTTCTCTCACTGTAAAAAATTTAAATTTCGACGTCAAAACTGTTGTCCCTGTGAGAAGAAAGTCAGAACAGGGATAATAATGATCATAACACAGGGTTTTTCATACTGAATTTAAATTAAGGAGAAACTGTTCCCAATTATTAAACAAAACGTTTACTAGATCCAGAAAATCAAAAATGTTTACAAGAAATGTTAAAAATGTCCGCCATTTTATTGTAGGCACAGATGAGCTCTTCTTCTTACGTCATCAATAACATTTTCCAACATGGCATTGTCTTTGTTTTATCTATATTATAATCTAATTCTTTTAATCTCATTTCATCCACATTGTTTATTGGTACAGAATAAATGGAATTCTTCAAATGTGGCCACAAAAAAATGGCACATGGTGTGAGGTCGCAGTATTTCTGCTAATAATTCGATTAAGAAAAAATACTCTTAATAAGTTGATGAAAGCTCTTGTTGTGTGCACTGTAATCCCATCCTGCTGGCAATAACCCATAGCTACTTCGTCATCGTGGAGTTGGTTAATAAATGGTAACAAAATTTCTTCTTGACTTCGTGGCTGTTATGTTGCCTAACAAAACTTTAATAATGGAGCGTTTACCGTCAATATTTTAATAAATACCTTCAAAGAAAATTGGTCCAACAATGCGTCTGCGTGCAATGAGGGTTTTCTGACGACCACATACGCATATTTTTGGAGTTGACGTATCCATTCAAATAAAACCAAGCTTTATCACTGAAGAAGGTGTTTTCCAACAAATTATTGTCAAATGTGTTCAAAAACCATGTATAGAAGTCAACACGTTGAGCAAAATCTGCTTGAAAAAGTTCCCGTTCACTTGTTAAGCGACAAGGATACAATTCTGAATCCTTTTTAAGAATATTTCGACAAGTACTATATTATGACAGTTGCACCTATTGAGATAAATGACGGACTGATGTCTTTGGGGTTTCACAGTCCGATATCTACCACTAGTTTCTTTTCGGTTAACACTTCCAGTGCTACGAAAATTTTGCGCGCATCGATTTAGAACGTTGTAGAAATTACGGTAGCTGTTACTGTAACAATATCCGGATTTTCTGCTCGAAATTCTTCCCAGGTATCCGGAATACAATGTTTCCAATAACGTTTACTTTTGTTGCATTGTGAAAATAAGATTCCAGTAAAAAAGACTTTTGCTCGACTGAAAAAGGCATTCGACAAGTTCCACTCAAGTGAAATTTTGCAAAAGAACAGATTTTTATTTCAAGTCAGATTTGACAACTCGATGACTTTTTAGACAATCGTATTGAACAATTTTGGATTCAAAAGCTCCTACGATCACTGATTTTGTTGCTCACATGTTATCAGAAAAGAATGAAATAAACTCTATTCCTACCATCGTCTTGGCAAGTTTCACTTTCAGTCATGGGCTTATAAAGGGAAGGGGCACAACAATTTTTCGCCTCGGTTGTAAAATCTATGCTCAATCCAGAAATCAATGCTTTCGTCTCCTAGTAATATAATATACTATTATTGTAAATGAAGTATTTTTTCCCATATTGGTTTCAAAAAATTAAATTGATCGAGGAATAGATTCTAAGGACCACTAACAGATCCAATTCTAGAAACTACCGTGAAAGTTCTGAGACTGATCGTGGTCTTCTGTTTCCTACACGCCCCTACACAAAAGTTACCAAAAAGAATCGCTTCTGCGGAAGAACAATGACGCAAGTACATAAAACTTACTTACTTTTATTACCCTAATCATGTACGAAATTACATGCAAATACTCTAAATGCTAATTTTGGCTAATATTTGTTTATTTTTTACTGTCATAAATGTCAAAAGAGTGCTAGATTGTGCACTCAACAGCGAATTACCTACTGAATATTTTTCTGCGGCAACGGTTGCCGTTTCATTAATTAAAAGTCTTTGTGGCTTAATTAGTAATTTTAAAGATAGAATTTCAGTGAAAAATTTAACCATAATGTAGCGTCATTTAATAGCTGGAGGTATCACTGATTCCGCAACATAATGACAGTAACTTGATTGGCCTCCTTATTGGTATAGATGGCCATTTAATTATAGATTAGTTCTATTTGTAACCCGTTTATTATTTACCTACTCTCACCCATAACGTCAACGAGTTACCGCTAGATGTTATCATCGCCCGCCAAAGAATTTGCCGGTTAATTAACCTCATATGTACAATCAAACCAATCCTGCAATGTCTTCAAAGAAAACTGTTTCACAGTCATTCAGATAATATGATTTAAATTAGGTAGATGTTAGTTCAATTAAAACGATTAAAACTTGTGTCTGAAAACATGATATATTTTATATACTCGTAATTTGGCGAAACGAAAATTAAAGCTGAAGCTTTGCGGTATTAGATATAAGAGTATTAAATCTTATAACCATATAACCATTTAATCAAAGTTTCTTGTTCTAAAGTTGTCTAATTTTGTTTGTAGTAGTCTATGTTTATGAGTAAACGTTTTCAGAAATAAATAGCGTCTCTATTTGTTATCAGTAAATTGTTTTTTTCATGTTGTTACTCATAAAAGCACAATTAAAAAATATTCAATTACATTAATGGATCTCAACTTTTTGCCATCATTCACCCTTATCTTTATTAAGCAATTTCGTAATAATTAATTATACTAGATGATGTTCGACGTAATTAATTTTGTTTATAACAACGTAAATTCCTCATGTGGTTCAGTGTCACATTAAAATTACTAAACATAATCAATAAAGTAGCTAATATTTTGGATTAAACATTTTTAGCTGGTAGGTTATTACAACGCGTTTAAAAACCGCGCTATGAAACGTAGCAATCTAATTGGTGGCTTCATATAAGCATAATCTGTACTGCCAAGATCATACGCAGTTTGATAGTGGTTGGTCGCAATTTGTGAATGTTATTACATAAATTATATTTATTTTTAGCCTGTTTAAGGGGCGCGGTTAAGACCCCGCTGTTCTGAAGCTTCAGCTTATTGTGCCCCACTTAGCTACTTTTCTCCATAAGGCCTGCGCTGTTAATGAACTTTTGCACAACCTCTATGGGCATATGTTTTATGTCATTCGGTTCAGCGTACGTCTACCCGAATTATCGAAGTCTCCCCGTCTCACGCGCTGGACACTCGCACAGTGTATGTAGTGGAGTTTCTTCCTCCTCCCTACATATCCTGCAATTAGAATCTTGCTTCACCATAATGGTGGTGAGATGTTTCATGAGACAGCAGTGTCCCGTGAAGATTCCAACTGCCTTTCTCAGTTGTTTCCTGCTGAATCGCAGGATTTCCTCTGCCCATTTTTTCAACGGGCCTTCCATGAACATCTGCGAATGCCTCTGTCTTAGACCGTCAAATTGGGGACGTCCTTAGCGTTGACAGCACTTTCGCTCCTTCCGAGGGTCCGCTTTCTGCAACCGCTCGCGCTAGCCATTCCTTGGTGGTCTGGTGAGCGTAGGAGGCATGCAGGTAGCCCCCCCCCCAGGAATGTTACGGCGGAGATTGATCAAATCCGCCTGATCCTCGCTGAGAAGGTTTGTTGGGTATCCTTGCGGCAAGATACCCAGATATCCGCTGTAAATGATGCCTGGTGGCCCTACTCCTCTTTTTTTTGCGGACGTGCATCATCGCTGGGAGTACTCTCCGACTGTCGGAGCATTCCCCCTGCTACCGGTGCCAGATCCCGGTTCCCATTTTCTGGCAGTCGGATTTGTTCCTGTTATAGTTCCAGGGGTCCTTGCTCACCCCTGCCCTCCAGCAGGTATCAAGCCCTTCTGCTTTTGCTTTTGCTCTCCTGGATGGATTCACCCTTTCGGATCCTCCTCCCAGGGCCCAGGAGGGAAAGTGAGGGGAAAAGGTTGGTCGCCCTCTCTACACATAGACAGGGTTCGCCTGGTGCCCTGCGGTGAGCTGGACCGCGGCGAGAGGCGTTCGTTTGGCACAGCAAGGGCTTTAAACCTCGGTCCTCCTATTTACCCCCACTAGCCAGAGCCCGTGAAGGCTCCAGCCATTCTCCTATCCCCCACCTGGAGACGCGCCGGGTGGGTAGCTCAAACTGACAGGCATTTGAATATTAGTATTATTACATGTGTGTGAGGCTGATTGTTACAAAATAAATGGGGCTGTTTGTTCCTGTAACAACCAACCACAACACAAATATAATAAATTTTCAGTTATAATATAATAAGAGTTGAGATTTCGTCGGAAAAATTTACTGATTGTTACGAGAGTTCGCCTAGAAATTTTGCGAATGACATTGTCATAAAAATCACGAAACGCAGTTGAGTGATTTTTGATCAATGTCATGAGCAAAATTGTAGAACTCGAGTCCACAATTGGTAAATTTTTCCAGCGAAATCTCAACTCGAATTATATTCCTCAGACTATTTCACGAAAACGCCCAAATTATTGATAAGGTGGTGGAAGGTGACAGGTAATTGAGGTATTTGACATGCAGTATGTTGCCACAGTGACTGCAGCAATTGTTATTTTTTCGCTGAAAAATGAGGTACGTTGTGTAATAGCGACTGTTCATTGGTCCGTAACCCCCGATAAAATTTTGAGAAGTTGATTTTTTCAATTTAAATTTTGATTCCATTGTTGAATGATCACATATGATTGGTTAAAATATATATGAGTGAAATAGTCATAAATATAATACCATAAGTGATAGAATTTTGCCGACAAAATTTAATGATTATTAAGAAAGTTTGTTGCTTGGCAATGTCAGGAGCAAAATTTCACCAAGCACCAAACTTGAGTAAAATAATCTTTCAATTTTGTCAGGCAAAATTATATCACGAATGGTATTCGACATGACTATTTCATGAATAAAAAAAAAAACAAGAAACACAATTTTATTATTAAATTAAATGCTAATTTTAAGAATTCCAAAATATTTCTTATTTATTTGCCATTGCCTAGGTGAAAAATTATAATAATAAACATTTTCTTTTACATTCTTTGCATTCTGAATCTTTAGAAGTTTGTTTGGACGAGCCATTACTGTTCCCTCTCAAATTTTGAACTAAATTGTTAGATCTATGAGAATGATTTATTTTTACCTTCTTGGCGTCAAATCCAAAATTAAGTGCAGATTCGCAGATTCTTTTGTGGGTTTAGGCCTATTGGTGAGTTCTTAAACCACAAACCTTTCGTCCAGGCAGGATTAACAATCAAGAACAGCGTATCGCTTGTTATTTTTGAACCTCGATTTTCTAAAAATTTGTAAGTGTTCTGACAGGACAGAGACTAACGTTTTCTCTATTTTTATAAGCCATTTACTGGAAGCCAAAGCTTTAGGACCCACCTTGAGTAGTTTTTGAAAAAATTGCATTTAATGCGACCAGTAAATTTACGTTCATTATTTATTTCAGCTTGGAAAAAGTGCATTTTGCAATGTACAGCTTCATTGCCTCGCCACGCAAGCTCGAATGAACAAACATGACCAAAAGCTGTTTACCATGGCATGAATCTTCTGTAATTCAAGAGCTTCGGCACTCAATTTCCGTGTATCAGAATTTTCCTGAAGAAGTTTTTTCTTGGCATCACGAGCATTTCTAGCTTCCTTAAAACATAATTACATAATTATTATATCGGAAAAAAGATTGATTTTGATATTTTAATCTCTGAAATATTTTTCCTGGACCATTAATGCTGTTGTGTTCTTCAAGTGTTGTTGTCGAAAGTAAATTATAATGCCGCTGCTCGCAAAAGTCACTAAACTGTTGCCACACTGACGCAGTTATCGTCAGTCCAGGCTATGCGCACTCTTACGTTTTTTCCCTGGTACAAAGTTTTAGTTCATATACTAATTGCCGACATCGCTCACTGTCGTGCCGTCGTAAGGTCACTAGATGAAAAATTCTCTTTCTAAAGGTAACGCCAACGGTTGCGACATATATAATTCTGTCTCTTTTAATTTCCATGAACATTTGACATGGATATTTTCTGTTATTCGTGTATGCCCTGAACTGTCATTTATGATGTTTCTCGGCAAAGTCAAGATGAGTTTTTTGATTTTTCGATAAATATATTGCGACTATGTTTCAATTCAAGGCTGTAAAGCACAATCAAGTATAGATGTTAAACCTTTTCAGTTGTCCCATAGGTAAATACCATGTTAGAGTGTATGCACTTGTTACCCTGCCCAAATTTTTAGGCGAGAAGAAAATGGTCATTCGAAAAATTTGTTTGGAAGTCCTGAGAAAACCAAGTACTATAGAACGTTATACATAGGTACATACTTGAGGAGATACTTGAGGAGGATTATGTAGGAATTTAAAAAGTTCAAAATTTTGAGTTGATAAAGTGTGAGCTTTCGTTTACAATAAATGAGATGAAGTGTGTGGGTATAGATTGCTATGTAAATTTCCACTCTTCTGGGCTTCTAGCGTAGATGTTGCAGGCTAACTTTACGAGATCGACTCCGAAATATAGAAGTACGTCAACGCATGGGAATTGATACTACAATATTAGATACAGTAGAAACAAAACGTATACGGTAGTACGGACATGTCAGTTGTATGGACTGTTACAGATGGCCAAAGAAAATGCTGCGATGGGAGCCTTTGGAAAGAAGACGTAGGGTAGACCAAGAAGAACGTAGAACAGGCAATGTTAGAAAAAAACCTGCAGGAAGAAGATGTAACGAATCGATCTAGATGGAGACTAGGATGCGGTAGACGGCAATAGTTGTAAACACCCGCATTTATATAAAATATGAATATTATTTATTTCAGAGGCACTTCTGTTCAGAAGATTTTATAGTGAGTTGTAAGCATAGTGTTAAAGAAGCCTTCCTTACATTTGAAGCCAATCTTTGAAAGCTCAAGCTTAAAGAAGTTAATAAAGAAGGAATTAAAGAACCCATAATCAACGAGATCTGGAAGTAGAAGCGTTGGGATGAGGACGGGCTATACAAAATATTATTTAGACAAAAATAATTGAATAAATTAATAACATTAAAATACCACTTGTTATTATTATGTTGTTATTTGGTTTGGCAGTTGAAGACTCGGAGGTTGAAGATTGGTAAATACACGGTTGACGAGTCGTTGATGATTTTGGAAAAAGGGCTCGATCGAGGGGTGCCTGCATTATGTTTTCCACGTTCAAACTCGTCCAGTGGCGAGGGCTTTGGAGCCTTGATAATTTCTTCGGTCCAACCCATCGTTTTCTTACTATTTTTCCAAGATTAGTTGGTATTGGTATAAATTCATGTAATCAGCAAATTAATATTGAAACCCTGACCTTAAATCCGGATTATGTCATTAAAATCCTTGACGAATCGATAAAAATCCCTAGATTCTTGTATCTTTTTCTAACACATTAAAACTCATCCTATGTCTATGTCTTTTAATTTCCATGAAAAACAACTGATGGTGGTAGGTACCTGTAACAAGAGAATTTTTCATCTAGTGACCTTACGACGGTACGACAGTGACATATCTTGCGTAAATCCAGAATAACTAAATTTATGCCAATGTTGCTAAAAGAAAGTACATTAAATTTAAAGTCATATTATGTAACAGTTAGTACGATTTTGCGATTTTTCAGATGTGCCACTATTGCCACCGTTGAGCGATAATTCTGATACCTCAAATTATTAAAAACCTGTTTTTATTTTTAGGTAATTATATCTAATTAAAAATTAAGTTTTGATACCAAATACAATGAACCGACATTAAATTTAACAATGTGTAATTACAAAATTTCTTGTCCATTTAAAAGTGATATAAAAGATCATTACCAATTATTTCATTAATGACAATGGGCGCTTCACTATAAATTGAAGTGCCGTACTGTTGACACATTGTGCACCAGTTCTTCTTATTAATTTGTACATCAGACCATCAGACATTAAACTTATGTCACCCTCCGTGAAGTTAACGAAACATCGTTTATTAGTAAATGAATGTAATATAATATATTATATGTATATAATATAATATACAGGGTGTTTTTGAAATGCATGTCAATAAAAAATCTAGACCATCTTCATCAGGTTCAATGAAACCCAATAGTAAATTTTTTTCATGTCTAAAACGATGTGGATAAATTAGCCATTTCCACGCATAGTCCACGCCACTGTCGATTGCATTTTCAAGGCGGATACAATAATTACATTTTTGCAGTTGAATCCTGGCAACATAAAGTGACAACCAATAGTTAATTGTCAATTAAAGATTGACAAGTGTAATGCCAAAATTAATTTTATTTCAGATTTATTGTTAATTACAAACACATTATTCGAAGAAGAAAAATTTCTTGTATTTAAACGTACAAAAAATTATTAAAGAACAATGAAAATAAACAAACAAAAACCAGAAAACTACAATAGATGGTCAAAATGCCGCTAACCGTTTCTCAGCACCCCAAAGCAACGACTGTTGCGTTCTGGCAAATACTTCTGGGTTTCTTCAAATTCCTTCGGTAGTATTTTGAACGCGGTTTATTAAATATTCAACGGTATTTACAGGTATTGCAAAAATTAATTGTCTCATGGGACCAAACAAAAAAAAACACTATTTCCTTCCTATCCATCTCCCCGGGAAATTTTAATCAAGCCAGATCGGCACCTCGCGAGCGTGATGACAAGGGGCTCCACCATGAAGATACCATAAATCATGCCGAGTAATTAAAGGTGCATCTTATAATAAGTTTCCTCGCTCCTCATTTAAAAAACTCAAATACGCCGCGCCAGTTAAACGACGGGGCAAAATGTATAGACCTATCAAATTGTTGCCAACCATCCCATAAACGTTGCCTCGTCGGTTTATAAGATTTTATCAACAAAATGAGGATCTTCTTCGTTTCTTTGGAGTAACCACTCACAAAATCTTATTCTTCGAGGGAGGACCTCAGGTTTCAATGCCTGCACTTTTTGGATCTGGTTGGGGTGGAGGCCCTGTTCATTTAATGTTCGCCACACGACAAACGGCGAATCACACACACGATAAAACAACCTTCTTATGCTAATTCCTGGTTCCTCTTCAACAAGGTCTGGCTCAGCGTCCAAAATCCTACGTTCCGCATCCCGAGCATTTCCTAAGGCTCTTCCATACAACAAGACCATGTCGATCATCTCAGCATTTGTATAGCTTTCATGTAGAACAATTATGACGGCAAACTGTGACACTTCAGAAAACTCAAACTTACGTGTTACTATTGTTGCTAAGCGAAGGAGAGGACATTTTTAATCACCTTTAGCGCAGTAGCGGACGGTAGATTTTGACCAAATTTTTAATGATTTTTATCTCGAAAACGAAAAGACTTTTATAAAAAAAAAAGTTGCCATCGACTTCCTCTCAACGTGACCAATTACCGATTTTATTTTTGACATGCATTTCAAAAACAGCCTGTATATGTAACCAGTTATGAAATGCAATGTTTTGTGTAACGAGTGGAATTTACGCGGGACGAGCGAAGCTAATTCCCGAAATATGACAGGAGTCACACAAAACATTTCATTTCATAACTGGGTACATAAATAGCTATATTATATTATATTACATTCACTTAGTAATAAACGATGTTTCGTTAGCTTCATTTCATAACGCCTTACATACAACATTATTTCTAATTTTGAGGAAAAATTAAAAAATGAATATATTAATTATTATCTTTTATAGAAACCTGTTTTAATTAATAGTATATAAAAAAATATATTGAACAGTTAGGAACAACTCAATAATTCCATTGTCATAATTATTTGAATAATTTTTTCATTGCCACTTAAGAATTGTTAAATATAAGAGAATGGTCAATATGGTTGGTTTTGTTGTTGTTTGTGGTCTGGCTATAAGATGCAGACACAATAGAATAATCTTATGACTATTATTATTTGATGTAAGTTTTTAGAGGTTTATTTCTTGCAAGTTAAATAAAAGGTTTCAGTTGAAATTAAACAACGTTGAGTATTAGTTGTTAAATTACGAATAGTGATAAATAATTTAATGATTTTCCAGTACATTCGATGCCTCCAAGTTTAGCCCTTATGTCCCCTTCTATCTTATTTATTATTCCATACTAGACAGTCGGTCACCTTCCTGTGTTCCTGCGTAACTCAACTTCAATCATTATTTGTTTAATATTTCAGAACAACTCTTTTAGAATGTTAAATTTTATATGTACAATTTAAGTAGGTGATAATATTTCTCAAGAAATGGTTATTCTGGTTGTTCAAAGTTTTTGGGTTTTCGCTCTTAAAACTGCACCACAGGAACAATGATTTCATTTTTGGTACCCTAACAATTTTATACAGAAACTTTGTGATCACTGATTTCAATGACCGTTTTGCGATTCGATCTGAGAGCATTCAAAACTCATCGTCACTAGCGCTAAACATAAAGTTTACAACTAACACTAAAGACATTGATATTTTTGCGGTTAATGTTACCTTATTTTACTTCTAAGCTAATTCCCGAAATATGACAGGAGTCACACAAAACATTTCATTTTATAATTGGGTACATAAATAGCTATATTATATTATATTACATTCACTTAGTAATAAACGATGTTTCGTTAGCTTCATTTCATAACGCCTTACATACAAGATTATTTCTAATTTTGAGGAAAAATTAAAAAATTAATATATTAATTATTATCTTTTATAGAAATCTGTTTTACCTTACAAGGACTTTGCATCTTCTTCCGCTGTTCCAGCTGTTAATAGTTAAAAATCACGAACTTATATATTTGGACTTCTGATAGGATTTGACAAATAATGGCAGTTGTGAAAAATAACATTTTATTTGGCAAAATTAGAAAAAAATATTTATGCTTAGATATTATGTATAGCATAGTAATGAAATTGCTTAAAAAAATATA
Organism: Diaperis boleti; assembly: GCA_963583935.1. Lineage (NCBI taxonomy): Eukaryota > Metazoa > Arthropoda > Insecta > Coleoptera > Tenebrionidae > Diaperis > Diaperis boleti. The sequence continues at coordinate 37,171,087 of OY757249.1, forward strand.
TATATTCTTACATTCAAATGTGGGCATAGGAGCACCAAGTATGAAGCAAAGACAATGCAAAGTTATACCATTTCCACATGAATGCATTGGTGATTTATCTTAATGCGGCATGCAGACATAATGTATTATCTATCAGCATTACAAAATTCTCTAGGTATTTAGGTCGGCTTTGCATGGAAACCGTCATTCCGGCTCCGTGTAACATGGCCGTATTATCCCTAATTTATTTATCCTATGATTTGGTGAACTGTAGGTACTGATGTCCTTAATTTTTTTAGAATATATTTTATACAGCAATAATAATACCAAAATACTATGGAGAATTTAAAAACGTAGTAAGATTTCTGGAAAGCTGAATGATTACATGCATGCTAATGGTAAAAGTAACGCTCAATAAATTAATAAGTTTATAAAACTACGCTAAAACTAAAGTTTTGATACTTATAATTAGAACGATGTTAGAACAAGCGGATAATATTAAATTTAATGCCAAATTTTATTAAAAGAAAATAAAACTTTTAGGTACATACGTATTATGTTGCAATTTTAACTCGAAGTCATCAATATACATACATAGGTACCTTTTCTACTACTGACTTTTTCACACACATGGTTTCCGTTCACATGGAGCGGTGGTCGATTAAACGGCTACCTTTCAGACGAATACGGTGATGCCTACGCAAGTACATCAAGTCTGAAATAAGCATATAGAAATGATATATGCACGACGTCTAAATTTGCAATACACGCTTGATTAAAGTTACTCCCAATTACCCTGTATAATTAACTGATTGTTTTTATGCAGGCGCTATTTGCACTGTAATAGAGCCTATGAAAGAATACATTGGGATTTTATCGAACGAGTTAATTTTTCGTACATGTTTCGTAATATTGAATGTTATTCATTTTTAGTTACCTATTTTTTCAGCTTACATATTTTGGAAATACCACGTGACTATATTATTTATTGTTGCAATTTCTTTGTTAAGTTGGATAAATTTTATTATTTTATTCAAATAAATATGTCAAACTAAACGTCCAAAGAAATCAATGCTGTCGGATCAATTATTATCAGGCTACCCTAAACTAAATGATAATCAAGATCCGACAAGTGGGGAGGGGTGCCAATCTATTTATTTCTTTCAAAATTAGATAAAAGCTATTTATTTTTTAAAAACTCACCACTTGTTGCATTTAGTTGGTAGAACAAATAGTTGGTAGTTGACAGTTTTGACATTATTAATTAGCAATTATCAATTGTTATCAGCAGCTATTAACACTCCAGCCATCCATTAGGTACTGGGAGAAAAATACACTTGAAGAACGTTTTTTCGGTACTAAATCACATAATAGTAATACTTACCAAATGAAAATTCAAAATTTTCTTTTTTAAACTAGGTTTTTGTGTCCACTGCAAGGGCAATTTTAAAGTGTCACAGAATGAGTGGGGGAGGAAGAAAGAATTTTCGAGAATATAAAAAAAACAGGGCAATATTTTAATTTAGATACTCTTTTACGATTATACGGAAATGGGTAATTTTCCATTGGACGATATACCAGCGGTCATAATTTCTCTGTCAGTCTGACCCCGACGCCGACGAAATTTCTGTAGAATATTCTCAAGCAGGTATAAGTTCACAATGCACCATTAGTAACTTGATATTGTTGCTTATTTCTATTATATTTGGTTATTTTCCAAAATTTCCCAAATCAAGTCGGTGCAGTGTTGCCGATAGTATTTTCCGAAGAAATTGCGACGTTGCGTTGGCGAGTCTTTAAAATATAAACAGCTTATAATTATGTAGTTACCGGTTAGAACTCACTATACTGTTCTTCATAATTTTATTGTCATTGCTTAATATTTATATTATAGTCTTTCATCAAATAAAAAAACACCAACACTGCATTCTACCTGCAACTGGAAACATAGTAAACAATAAGGGGGAAAAAGGTTGCCGCCAGCTCTAGTTTTGTCGTTTCAAATTTTACATTTTTGGTGTTTGTTGTTAGTAACTGAAATCAACAGGTGGTGGTTTTTTAATAGAAAACCCTTATACGTGTATTTTAGAAACAGGGGTCAAGGAATTTATTAGTCTAAGTTATAGTCAGTCAATCGGTAGTTTGAAGTGAAAAATGTTGGTGTAATTATTAATTTTAGTGGCTTACCTTATGTTTTTTGAGATGATGAACACGAATTTGGAGTCGAAATTTGTCGGTAAATATGACTAATTATTATCGAAAAACCACTAAAAATAATAACTTTTCTTGATTATTTGTTTATAATACAGTAGAAATAAGTAGACTGGGGAGTAGTAGCTCAGTGGCTGAAGTCCTTCCCATTTTTAAATTAAATTGTCTACCTTTAAAAACAGTATTTAATGAATGTAGCTGTTTTAAACATTTGTTTATTCGACAAACTTTTAACCTATTATTATCTTTTCATCAGTAAAGCTAAAATGCCATTTACGGTCATTTATTTAAACCAAAACTAATTCATTAATTATTATTATTATAATAACCTAATAACATAATACAGCGTCGAAGGTTTCAATCCAGTAAATGACACATGTACAGAATGTATTGTGTAGTAATTAAAAATTTAGGACAATTAATACTATATTCAGTATGGAGAACGGTAAGAGTTTGTTACCGTTCGACATGCTTATAAGGTTTTTTTGCACGATTGGAGTATCTGGAATAATACTCTGGAATAATACTTACAAATTTTTGAAACTGAAAATATTGGGTGGCTTTTCCATGGTTTCTATGTTTTTTTTTTTTCTAAACAAGAATAATTGTATTTTTTTGATAGAATCGTTCATAGTTCTGTTTTCGAAGCAGAAATGAGTTATAGTGATAATCTACCGAATGATTTAGAAGAAGAGTGGCAAGAAGGATGTCCGGCAATAATCCCAGAAAAATCCAAAGTCCGATATGAACAGACATACGAGGTTTTTAAGGAATGGCGTGAAGCAAAGAAGATTTAAACGAAAAGGGCTTGTTAGTGTATTTTGTGGTCAGAAGTGGACAACTGAAGGTCCCAGCCAGTTTATTTGCGGAGTATTCAATGTTAAAGATTAAAATTTTTCTCTATGATGCAATGTTTCGACATTTCTAAGTTTGCTACATTAATTGCATGTCTTAAAAGAAAAATATTGGATATAGACCTAATAAGGCTAGAGTTTTTACTAAAGAAGAAATGGAAAAATTCTTGAATGAAGTAGGTATCAGACAAACAATTTTTAATTCAAAAGGTATGTTTAGATGATGAGCTGGCAGATCTGGGTTCTAATGAAACATTATTCGTGTATATTTGTAGGTAGCAGTGATATTGGAAGTCTCTGGCGCTTGTAGACGAGAGGAATTATGTGTCTAATATTAAAATGAGTGACAGAAGAACTTTATAAGGAGTGTTTATAATAAATTTTCCAAATACAAAATAGTAGTTTATTATACGAGTTCATGTGTAAATTGGAAGCTTTATGCCACAAGAGGTTTATAAAAGCACGAGTGAAACGAGTGCTTTTGTGAACCCCGAGTGGCATAAAGCGTTCAATCTACACAGGAACGAGTGTAATACAACGTTTTATCGTTCACGACCCCGGAAAGCCTTTAAATTGCTTAAAAACCATAAAAATAGTTTGAATTTTATCTGGCATTTTCATTATTTCATGACAGAGAGTGCTTACACAAGCGAAACTTTGAAAATTCTTACAGTGTCGAACGATAAACGAATATTCAGCGATTGTTCACAGTTATTGATAGAGAAGATGAAACAAATTCTGCGAAAATACATAAGACTTATTTCTGAACTACCGAAATGGCAAATGCACTACCCCAGTCGTAGATGAAGGCACAGTTGGAGGATGGCTCTCAAAATTTGCAATATACCAAGCTAGAAATTCAAATGCGAGAGGTATTACAAGTGTTAATTAATAATTGTACATTTAATTTTAATAAATAAATCGCAAAATTTGTTTTTTTAGATTTATTTACTTACCGTTCACTGAAATTTACAACCAGTAACACCAACCTACTGTCACAGAAATAGTAAACTGATAAAAACAACCAATCGTGCAAAAATGTATATTATTATGATAAAAATGTTGCATTGTGTAATGAATTTCCAAAAATATACCTTTGTAATTTATGTGGACCACATACGATGTCTAAAAGATACCCTTAGTTTTGAAGAAGTCTACCCACACAATACAATAAATCCAGGGACCCTTTTATAAGAATAGTGACTTGCAGATGCTAATGTTTTCTCAAGAAACCATTTCGAGAACATTTATTTTACTATACATTTTGTAAATATACGATGATTTTGTTCAACTTACGAAGGATCTAGCAATAATTACTACCACCATCTAGATCAGAATAATTTCTTATAAGAAAATAAAAAAAAACCTAAAGATTACGGTATTTATAAGAAGTTTGAAATTAAACGCTTCTTTGCGTTAATGGTCATTACACCGTGTTAAACACTTAAAATTGATTACATACGGGTACTTACATTAAACTTGAGCACATATAGAAAATGGTTTTCTGTTGAGTTTACAAATTAATGTAAATATATTACATTATTAAAGACTTTAAGTACTATGCAAATTTTGATTAATCAAATTAAGAACTGTAATTAAACCACTAAAATGTCATTACGTTTAAAGCCGAATGATCCCATAATGTTTTCAGTTATTAGCTATAAAAGGAATGCGATTTACAGATGTCAAATAGGTATTAAGATCGATAAAATATCGATATCCTTGTATGTTCATTTGTACTGTAATTTGTTTGTAATAAAAACTAATCGAGCGTTTTTGTCGCAAAAAGTACCTTCCGTTTGTAAACAGCTCTGATCTGGCCGCTTTCGTACGTACGTATATGAATTAACAGACATTGAGGGTGAAGTGAAGGGATTTATAGGGTTCGATTTTCTTTACGTCATGTGCTTTCTGTGTTAAAACATTGTGAGAAGAACTAACCCAGCAATATCAGGACGTCATAATGAATACACAAATTTCCATGAAACGACGGATTCAATTGTGTGTTGCCAGCGCAGGCCGACATTATGAGCTTTTGTTACAGGCGTAATAATAAGTAAGAAATTATGCTATTTTTCTATTTATTTAAATACATCCTTAAAATAGTACATTATATTATAAGTGATAGAAATGCATCATTATTAGCGAGTGGGCACTTCTCACGACCTTAATAATGACATTTCGATCACGTGTGATATACGACGTTTTATCTTACAGGTGCATTGTATAAAAATCCAAGAAATATTTATTCAAGTAAATATCCGCCTGTAACATTAGCATGGTTCTAATATCAGTTTCTGTAGTAACCTGTGATTGTTATAGCTATGAAATAAACAGCCTCGTTGTTTTTCACAATTTTCACTAAAGTAATAAAAATTGACTTTCTACGGAAACATATTCAACTAGATGTGGAAGCCGCTGTTTCCAGTTTGCTCCCGGTACGGTCAAGACACATGTACGAGAAAGAGTATGATCTGTTCGTGAAGTGGAAGGCAGAGAATTACATTACATCGCATGTAATTACATTACAATTAATAATTACAATTTTTAATTACAACTGACAGCTGTCAGATTTACTCACTTGTGAGTAGAACTGACAGCTTTATCTCTCTTGTGATTAAAATTTGATTTCTGTCACCGAAAACAATGGTATAAGGTACCTAAAAAACTACACCTGTAAGATAAAATGTATTAATAGGACAGAGCGGTGGATTGCTTATCTGTTTCTTTGCTTCACTAGTTTTTTATTTTATTTTTTACAAATATCAATATAAAGTTGGTCATAGACAGTGGCGGGTATAAGTTTTTCTAGTAAGCTGTATTTCGGAACTTTTGAAAAAAAATGTTATTTGAAAAATTAGCTTTTAAAAAAAAGAGAACCGACTTCAAAAAGTGAAAAATAATAATTGAATACATGTATTATTACATTTTGCCACCTAATGATCTGTTTGAAGTCGGTGCCACGGCAAATAGGTTAAACATTTGTAACATATTGTAATTATACAAAAATATCAACAACGTTATAACGCATAAAAAAATCGATATCATTCGAGACGACCGTCAACGACGTCTGCCGTTTGGGTTGCTTTGCTCAGCACGAGCCCCCCACCCACGGTCACGCATTTCGAAGACCAAAAAGAACATAAAGATCAGAGTGAAGCGAAACCAAAACTTAAGCGCTTAAGCTTAAGACTTGCGATGTGGCGGGAGCGGGCAGCCTATCTATCTACTACCTATTTGGCTTGGCACCGACTTCAAACAGATCATTAGGTGGCAAAATGTAATAATACATGTATTCAATTATTATTTTTCACTTTTTGAAGTCGGTTCTCTTTTTTTTTAAAGCAAATTTTTTTACAATTTTAAGTTAGTGATACCTAGTAAAGACGCTTCTTTAATAATGAGGTCTTCAATAAAATTGACGAAAAAATAATTGGTGAACATATATACATAAAAGGAAGGTAAAATTTGAGAATTTCCCTCGATTTCCATGGGATTCCCAAATCAGATCCTGACTTTTTGACAATGGAACCACCTCAAGAGTATACCCTTTCAAATAAAAGAAGAATTTTGAAAATCGGTCCACAATTGACGAAGAAATTGGTGAACATACATGAAGTCAGTCAATAAAAGGGAGCGAAAATTTCAGGTTTTTTCTCGATTTCCATGGGATTCCCTGATCAGATCCTAATTTTTTGACAATGAAATCACCTCAAGAGTATACCCTTTCAAATACAAGAAGACTTTTGTAAATCGGTCCACAATTCACGAAGAAATCGGTGAACATACATGAAGTCGGTTAATAGAAGAGAGCGAAAATTTGAGGATTTTTGTCGATTTCCATGGGATTCCCTAATCAGATCCTAATATTTTGACAATGAAACCACCTGAGTATAACCTTTCAAATACAAGAAGAATTTTGAAAATCGGTGAACATACATGAAGTCGGTTAATAAAAGGGAGCGAAAATTTTAGCATTTTTCTCGATTTCCATGAGATCCCCTCATCAGGTCCTGAAATGGTGACAATGGGACCAATATGTAAGTGGACTCTTTCAAATAAAAGAAGAATTTTACAAATCGGTTTATAAATGACGGAGTTCTGAGGTAACAAACATTTAAAAAAAAACATAGAACCGAATTGATAACCTCCTCCTTTTTTGAAGTCGGTTAAAAAGTTGCTTGAAATGGCGAGTAATACCACCCCCTAAAATATTTGTATCCATTTCCATAACACCCTGTATATGTATGTATGTAGTAATTTTCGCCACTTTTTAGTCTAGAACAGGCGAGAACAGAGAGTGTGGACATATTTTTTGACGTTTTAGTTCGGTCTTCGATTTCTGTTGGTATTTGCCGATCCCTAATCTAAGGAAAACTCTCCGAACTATACGTGGACAGCCTGGTTTTGATTTTATTGAAGCTTCTCGAATGTGAAACCCCAGTAAGAAAACTTGAAAGAAAGCATGGAAATGGACAGCTAAATCTGGAGTTTTAATCGCTAAAAATCCTGGAAACAATTTCTCAAGTATTGATGGCTATTTTCTGTGTGATAATTTGATATGGGGTACCGCTACATCATCATTATCTAGGAATCCATAGGTTAAAAGAGGTTTAACCTCCTCATGATATATTATACCTGCAGATATCTACGACCACACATTACTATTGTTGCTCCAAACATGTGTTAGTCTGTTTATGTATTACATATTTTCCCATTCTATGCACGTTTCACTCAATTATTTAATAAGAATTCAATTATTCAAACAAGTGAGAATAATAATAATAGTATACAGAAATAACATACTACTGTATGTCGGCAAAAGATACAAAATTATCACATACCGGGTGTAGAAATATTTCTTTTTTTCATATCTTCTGAAATGGATTAAAAAAAATTTAAGGATTGATGTAAAATAGTTTTACAGAGGGAATGTAGCAAAATATAGTAGATTAGAAGCAAAAGTGGGACTTTTCGTAGCAAGCGCTTACTAACCTCAATGACATGAAATTAAATGACATGAAAACTTTGACGTACACAATATCACGTTTTTCTGACGTTTAAATAAAAAAGTTATTTTTACTTATAAAAATTGACCAAATGTTTTTGAATTTTGAATTTGAATTTTCATATCAAATAAAATGAATGTTTATACCATTAAGGCTTAAATTAATTTCATTAAAAATTGTGTTATCAAACAACTTTTTTAACAAATAATATTCGCGGAAAATTCTCAGAAAACTATTAAAAAAAATTAAAAAATTTAAATATATCTAAGTCGAACTCCACAAACTTTAATGAGCGTAAAATTACAAATGGAACATGTTTCGGCAGAACACTTCTGCCATCATCAGCCCTTAAAGAATATAAAAAATTATATAAATATTAAATTTTTTAATTTAAATTTACTCCACCTGGATTTAAGAACATTCTTCTAGTTTATTAAAAAAAAAATTATATTAAGCAATTTCGAAACTACTGTAGCTAGAATTTATCAACCTTTTTTGGAAAGATTAATTTATATTAGTAGACTGTTAAAAATAGAATCGACAAGGATTTAGATCGGCTTTGTAATGCCCTAAAACTTTTTTGTTTAAGATTCTGTTTTAATAGTATATTATAAACCAAGGTAGAGAAGTAATTTTTCTCAGCTAAGCAGTATTAATTAAGAATTAAGTTGCGAAGCTGAGAAAGGGCTTCTCTACCGTGGTTTATATATTATTTTTTTCACTACTAGCAGCTTAAATCGTTAAATAAATAAAGCATCAAAAATACAATCGTCTAGCGGGTGCCAGGTCACAGTTAATCCTGAATAGACGTTGCCGTCTGTGAACATTTGTTTTTTCCGTGGATCATTGCAAATTTTGGCTCGGGTTTCGCGCTCAACCTCTTAAAGAAACCTACTCCAAGAAGGTCATATTTTCCTGTACGTGAAACTCGAAATTTGGACAGGATCAACTGTGACTGGCACCCGCTAGACGCTTTTTATCAAAAATAAAGGTTATGTATTTTTCTCTGACATTTTCCGTCAGAAACCGGATTTTCGTGAAAACCTGCACAATGCATACCTGTGCTTTTGTAATAATTTAACTTCGTTTTTTTTTGCATAAATTGCAGTTAATTAATGTCTAACTGGTGCAATTTGTGAAAATTGAAGGGCGCTGTTGTTAAGTAGGTAGATAAAATAATAATAAACGATATGCATTTTGCATCAAATCCGGTCTCTGCCCATTATTAACTACTGGTCAATAATGAAAAAATTATTAACTACTAGGAAAGAAAAACAACTTCACACCTCCTCTACAAACTATATAATCGTACATTCTACAGCTAGTAGTGAAAAAAATAATTTACTATAAGCGTGAAAATATGTATAAATTCAGGGTGTTTCGTAAGTAAACGGCAATCCTTAAGCCACTAACTCGCAGAAGCTATAGAAACGTTATTCTGCAATTTTTTCAGAAAAATTTCAAATTCCAATTTGTTTGCAATTTTTTCGTAAAACACGGCAAGACAAATTTTTAATAATAATAGAACGTCACTGAGTGAACGTAACATTTGACAAATTTATCGCCATTGTCTAATATCGATAACTTGATATGTATATGTATTATTATATGATATTAGTGCAAATTTATTTTCTATCTTCCTGTTGATCCATTTAAAACCATTGGCACTTTTAAACTAAAGGGTTTAGAAAAGAAAAAAAGTTACCACGACATTTTTTATCGTTCATATTCATAATCTTGGAGATTGCCATTTACTTACGAAATGTATCTAAAGAACATATTTTGGTAATATTAAATTAAAATATTAAAAATTTTATAATATTAAATTTGATCTTGTTGTTCCGGTTGTTTGTTGTTTTTTACTTATAAAATGTTTTAAATAATTTTAATATTTCAGATATTTTTGTTTAAATTATATTTTATTCATTGTATTTCGATAACTTCTCTCACTGGATTTTTTTTGTGAATTTTCGCGGTTAGAGTTAAGGGAGTTCCGCTGTATGTACTGAAATCACTATATCAATAACCAATTCTACACCCGGAAAGTTATAATACATAATAGCATAAGATGGACTATCGGCTGTTATGATTTAGTTGTGTATTAAAAAATGCACGAAGTTTACAAGTTTTCATTGCGATTTACAGTGTTATTATTGCAATAATTATATTCATTTTTAAATTAATACTCTTATTTCACTACATTCTACTGTAAGCTATATACTCATTTGCTGTTTGATATTAAAATACTTATTAAAAAATAGCTCTTCATTATAGTGTAGCTTCCCATTTAAGAGACCTTGAACAATACAATTAAAACAAAAATTAAAAGCGAATTAATGGTATTGAATTTTGAACCACTCGGAGCTATAAGTTGCATTGTTTGACGGTACCATCATAACCTTCGTTCCGTAGGATGCTCTGATATAATAACTTCATTATTTGCGCTACCAAACACACCAATCACAGCAAGTCATTAATTCATCTGGACAATGGCGACCGCACAATATATAATTTGACGGGACAATGCGAGGAAAGTTTAGTAATTAGGGTCATGCGTCAATAATCGTTCAAGTAATTTTGTTTTGCATTCGGGTTGTTTAACTATTTATTTTTATCCTTTAAGTATTTTTGTCCTTTAAAAATATAGTTATGATAGTCCCGTAGATAAAATTCTTGATGTCAGTAAAAGTACCCACTGTTATAGTGGACATAAATAAATGCAATGCTGTGAAAATGTTACACTCTATATTGCATAGCACATTATAAAAAGTTACGTTCAGCTCCAAATAAAGCAACAAAGGTATGTGTGGAAGCTTTGTCATGTTTCTCCAACTTAAAATGTAAGCAACAATTAATGCCAGCTCGTCAACTCGTCTAATCAAAACTGTCTATGATTTAAACCTCAAATGCTCTGCAATTATCCGTTCTGTAAGAATCGCTTGAACTGTCCAACAAATAGCCGCCTCCCAAAGGCGCAATAATTGGATTGTTTCCCGGTCAGGATATTATGTACATAATAAATCTTTGCAAACTTTACTATTATTATCCATAATATATATTAACATTTTTTAAAAAGATAATAATTACAATAATGATATTATTATACTCAGTGATTGAGTAACTTTAAGTGCCTTACAAATTTACACCTCGCGTTTCCATGCTTATTTAAGATTTGATGCCTACCTACTAACAACTATGTACCCACATATGTGTTAGTATGGGTACAATATTTTCAGTGATTATTAGGTACTGGCACCCCATTTATTATCTTTTATTTTCGCTTTGTGATCGGTATGAACTCAATAAATACCAAATTCTACGAAATTTTCTTTTTTTAAAACCCCATCAGGAAACGAGAGTTCATTCTTGTCCTCGTTTCTGACGTCTAGGTATCAAATTAATGTTAAATTTAATAAACGACATTGGTTTTAGACCAGACGATTAAGTTTCCAAAGGGCTCTTTGATTAAACTTCTGAACCACTGGGTATTATAATTTAATAGTCTTCATTATTTATTATTCAATTTTTCTAAATAAATAATATATATTTTTTAAAGCTATATAAAATCATCATTAAGTAGGTATTTTTGTAAAATCTACCCCGACGGTTCTAGTCTTGGAACTATGGTTGCCGCTTCCACCGTGCTGAAAGACTTTCGTGCAGTAAATGGGCGGTGGAAGTTGAAACAGATTGACCGATATATCCGCAAAATGAGAAGACATGATAAGCTTCTTCAAGAACCTTGGCTTATCCAAAATGCATCATTTCCCTTAACCTTTAAACCCTACCCGGGGTACCACAGTATACCCCAGTAAAATTTTATTAAGTTATATTAGCAAATCTATGCGCATGAACAATTTCATCTCCCAGGTACCTTCCTATGTTAGTGTGAAGCACGCTGTGCAGAAAGTTAAGTTAATTAATTTTTCAAACTGTTAGAGCAATTGCAACATTGGGGTACAGCAGTACTCCAGGGTAGTAAAAGTGTCCTGTGACCAAAGACAATATATGCAATCCGGATCTCGTGGTCAGTCCTTCAAAGAAAGGTGCTTTTAGGTTTATTGCGATTTTAAGAAATTGCTGGATTTTCCATATGTCCGGAATTTCGACATTTCGACTTTGTCATCAATATTCAGTTATAATACGATGAGTAGTCAATGTTATGTCGATTATTTTGTGGTGGTACGAATGTCAACTGCGCTGGGATATGAATTTGACGAGTGCTTGCACGAGTCGAATTCGAAAGCGCCGTTGACATGAGTGAAACCACCGCAAAAATGATCTGCATAACATGGACTACGAATCGTATTCGGAGGACTATTTAATTAAACAATTAATGAATATGACTGGGCACAATAGTAATAAATTCCATTAAGTCTTATTTGCAACTAGTCAAAGAACACCATCGACAAATAGTCGAGAAGAGAATAAAGTTTAAATAAAGATTTTCATTTGTTTAAAATATTCATTTCTATCACTAGTACAATATTCGATGCAATTTGTACTAGTCCAATAACCGCTGCAATTCTTTTGTAACCATGGATATGACTAAAATTTCTTCATTGGCTGATGAAGATTAAGTGACAGATGAATTAAATAGTCTGATGTACTGAGACGAACCTGTCGCTGACCATTGTGCATTTTTTATGGCCTTCTCAATTATGTGGGGATTAATTTCATGATTCTTCTAAAAAGATCCGAATAAAAAAACAAACAAAATTTTGAAAATAGACGCACCTATACCTCAAGACGTTGCCCTTAGATCTGATAAAACCGTTGATGCGCGAAAGATTATCATGGGCAACTTTACCATTAAATATCTAAATATAAAAGTTTTTTTTTTAATTTTGTGTTTATTTTTTGGGGTACACTTGTACTCCAGGGTAGCTAAAATGACAGTTTTTTGATGAGTAGGGTTTAACTATTAAGAAAACTTTAAAAACTAGTGGCGAATGAATTCAGGAGCGATATGCATACATCTTATTCATTTAAAAGTTTATCATGGTCGAAGTAAGTTTATAGACAACTAAAATAACAATTTCTTTCCGGTCATTATCTTTTTAATAATGATGAATATGTAGTTAATTTATGAACCAATTTGGTTGAGTGAAGTTGCGACATCCGCCAACAAATCATCCCTCAGATCCTCATGAACTTACTCTACACCCGTTTAAGCAGCTGAGACTTATTTACATCAGGAGAATGGAAATAACGTGATTCGACACATCACCTAGAGATGGAAGATGTGTGGGTTGCCCGTACGACTCAGCGTTGAAGTTACTGCCGTAGGAAAGCGTAAGTCAAAGAGTATAAATATACACTAACTCAAAATGTCAAGTTGAATTTCCCGGTATAAATATGTCATTTAATTTCTCTTTAGGCTATCAATTGTTATTATGCAAAATACGAGAAAATGAGTGAATATATTAACTTTTACAATTGGGTCATGTGCACATACTTGCTACAAATCAGATCTTTGTTGAATGTCAGTGAAATTAATTAATTTAACTCATATCGTCAAATGGAATGGTACATTAGGGTAATAACTATAACACACGCGAACGTGTTCGTTTCTCTATTTTTAACGCTGATATGATGTTTTAAACAAAAATGGCAAACACATTAATTTGTGTAATTAAAAACGGTTTATCTGTTCTGATGCAAATGAAGAATTTAGTTGAATTAAAATTGTTTTTCGTATTTTTTAAACGGTAGTGGAAAAACGGCAGCAACATAAACTTACATATCCTCAGTACAATAATAATTATTATTAATACGCCTTAAAATTTCTCTAATAAATTATAATACATATTAATAAATTTTACATCTTGCTTTTAAGTGATTAAAAATAATATGAATTTTATGAACATAAACTTTATGATTATTACCACGTTTTTGCAATTGACTTTAAACTAACTTCTCGATGAGCCAGAGACGTGAAACTTTAAATTAGGTTCAGCACTAGATGACAATGTAATATTAACTCGCTTCCTAAAACTAAACTAAAGATTAAAAAGTTCCATAGAGATTTTTAACAAAATTCAGATAATCCCGACAATTTGTGATGGTAAAATTTTTTATAGCTATGAAAATACTTGGAAGATTTAAAATTGAAAACGTGAAGCGCATGCAATCTATATAATAAAAATGAAATGCTGTACATTTGTAAGCGCGTTTAGCTAATTTTTTTTACATATAGATGTAGGTACGTAATAGCCAAAGTCAGGTTCCTACGGAAAGAAAAATTACCCGGAAAATTGGAAAATCCCGGAAAAACTATTTCTTTCTTTCCGCAAAAACCTTACCTGGATCATTATAAATATTAAAAAAAAATTGGACCAATCGGTCCAGCCGTTCTCAAGTGATGCGCTTACCAACGAACAAGATTTCATCTATACAGAGTGATCATAAAGTTCCGTATAAAATTCATAATTTAGTTATGTAGTGTTTTTGCGAAAAACGCTCGAACAGGTCGATTTTTAAAATTTAAATATATTTAAGTCAAACTCCACAAACTTTAATAAACGCAAAATTACAATTGCAACAACATGTTTCGGGAGAACACTACTCCTATCATCAGCCCTAATTTAACAAGAGATTAATGATACAATTGATGAATTACAGAGGGGTTCTTACCTTAAAGAATATTTAAAATTATATTGTTTTTTTGAAATTGCCTCTTTTGACATAAAAATTTTGTTGATGACGTCATCTTTTTTTTTTTTTGAAATGCCAACTTTTTTGTGTTTTACACTTTTCAATTCTCTACTCAATGAGATAAAAAAGTGATACCTTTCATAACTTTTTTTTTTTGAAAAAATTAAATAAAATTCTTATTCCTTGAGAAAATACTATTTCACTACGAATCCGTGAACCGCACAGCCAGGGCGTGGAAAGCAGCATCGAGGTCCCTTTTAAGCCAGCAAGGGTGATTTTACAGGTCCTGATTATCTGATTTTTTTTTGTACTTGAAGTAGTCATAGTAATGGGTATGTAGTGTGCGTCCCACAGTGACAATACAACAGTATTGTATTGTCACTTTGAAATTATATTCTCAATTAAACAAGTTTATTAAAAAGTGTTGTGTATTATGTTGGTACTTATAATGATGAAACACAAATCACCAAAATACGACAGTAGTGAGTAAGTACATTTTTAATTTCTTGCATCTTCCAGTTTTTCCTTCATTTGTTTAAATGGAGCATCCGGTATAAATATAAAACGCATTCTGAATAATACGAATATGTTTTCGACTCACAGCATTGACTTTATTTGCGAAATTTTGAAATAGAATTCTAGTGTGGTCGAGGTTGATGGGAGCACTGCTGCGCACACTCCTAGAACGCTCCATCGCCCGTTCTACTGACACGCCAGAAGTAGAATGATAATCTTGTAAGAGTAAATTGAAAATAGCTCACTTTTGCACGAGAATTACGTGGCTCGTGGCATTTTAGAATATTATTTAAAATTTCTGTGGACGGTTTTGTGCAATATGCAGAAGTTAGATGTGGATAGAGTATTTTTTAATTTTATTTTTTTCTACAAACATATGTATATACGAAAGTGTGCAAAAACGCACAATCAACCGAGTTCAAAAATGTACAATATTAAAAGTACATACGTGCGTTGTAAGAACGCATAATTAAAACAACCCGATGTTTTGCAAAATGTGTCATTCTAATTTGCAAGATGAACACTGCTATCTATATTCGTTAGAATCGACCAAAGTGGCAAAGTAAATGAGCCTTCAGTCATTTAGAACAGAAGTTTTCAAATGAAATATAGATTATCTAACTCAAAGTGCAATATTAATTTAACTATGTAGCTATAATCTATAATTCCTCATGATTGTCGTATTTTTTCCAGATTAGTTAACCATTTCTCTTACCTCAATTAAATGCAGCCTAGAATGACTCCAATTTTTGTGAACCTAAGACCATGTAATAACAATGCGTGAAATGTAAAGAGTGATTTATGTAATCAGTCACGCTAGGACGGATACCTATGCGAGCTGCGTGCACGTTCCGGGGCAGAGAGCAGAGGGCACCTCCGTTTTTCCACATTGTTCCTACTAATATCTTATTTCCGGTATCTGTCCGATATAAGCGCATTGGTAACGCGCGCAATTATGTTTGCATTACAATTTCTTGGTACTATTAATGGAATAAATAATACAGTGTGGAGACACTCTACATACATCAATATCTTTGTAGCTGCTGTAGTTTTACATAGTTAATGTTTTCATGAATTTGATCAAATTTTCAGTTATAATATAATAAGAGTTGAGATTTCGTCGGAAAAATTTACCGATTGTTACGAGAGTTCGCCTAGCAATTTTGCGAATGACATTGTCATAAAAATCACGAAACGCAGTTGAGTGATTTTTGATCAATGTCATGAGCAAAATTGTAGAACTCGAGTCCACAATTGGTAAATTTTTTGGACCCTCTTCAACCACTATCAGATATGATTACTTACAACAATTGTGTGTTCAATTTTAACAGTTAACTTTCTTATTAATTATTGTTGAAGTTAATATTAATTTTGTAATTTGAGATTTTTAATAAATAAATGATTTTGATTGGCTGAAAAAAATTCCACTTATTAATTTCATGTTGGGTTAGCTAGGTGCAAAAAATTTCCAGGAAATTTCTACATTGTTATAGAAACAACACCGAATTCTGTTTTTCTATTGGCTATTTTTCAGTCTCGTGCGATTTTCCCTTAAATTCATAACTGAACACAATTTATGAGAAGTAGTTAACTGAGGCAGTTGCTTCAATCAGCTTGAAATGAATGTAAAGGTACGGTCAGTTCTAATGTGACTGTTGTATTGACATGCCCGGGCTTTAAATATTAAAAACTCGAACATAGAGATGATCTACGTAAGTGGAAGTAAAAAAATTTGTAACTGTAATGTGCTTTTTGCATTATTTAAGTAATACCGTGTGATTGTCTTCAATGAATGTGCGTGTTCGTGAAACCTAACAAAATTTATGGAAGTGCCTAATTATTTTTCTACGATGTTCAAAATACGTGGTAATAACACCCGATCATTTATTTAAAAGAGGTCAGCATGTTTATCATTGCAATTATTCTGACGATAAACGCGGAATAATACAATGTTATACATGTTCATTATTGTCCGGCATAAGATGTTCAGCAATGTAGTAGGTGTACAACTTTACTCCCGCCGCTTTCCTATAAATGGCGTTAGCGGTGTGTAGTAGTCAAAATAAATACATTATATACAGTGTGTAGTAAAGAGTGAGCAACAAAATTCGTGATCGTAGGAGCCTCTGAATCCAAATTTTTGAGTCGATTCTTGATCGATACGATTGTGTAAAAAGTCATCGAGTAATGTAAATTGACGATTAATGTAAACAGTAAAGTAAAAGATCCGATATACGTTTAGCCAATTGCGATCACGAATTTTGTTGCTCACTCGTTACCTTTGAGTATCTTGTAAACATAACCCTAGTATGTATCATCAGTAGTCAATTTGTTTTACATCATTAAGTGATGCATGTTTAAAAATGGCAATTCATGAGCCAAATTCTCGTCATTTGCGGGAGGTGTTAATTTATTTCTTTAGTATGAAGAAATCTGCAGCTGAGACTCACCGACTGCTATCAGACACTTATGGTGAGGCCGCTATGAGTGAAAGAACGTGCCGTGAGTGGCTTCAACGCTTCAAGAGTGGTGATTTTCACGTCGAAGACCGCCATAGCGGTGGAAGAGCGAAAATTTATGAAGATGAAGAATTAGAGGCATTTCTTAATGAAGATTCGTGTCAAAGTCAAGAAGAGTTGGCAAGATTGAAAGAAAAACGGCCGTAATACCTCGAGAGGCATGCACGATAAAGTAATTTTGCAGCATGACAATACTCGGTACCATGTTGCTAAAGTGGTCAAAACATATTTAAAATCTTTTAAATGCGAAGTTCTACCCCACCCGCCGTATTCTCCAGACCTTGCTTCCTCGGACTATCACCTGTTTCAATCAATGGCACAAGGCCTGGCTGAACAACACTTCCATGATCTTATGAAGAAGTCAAAAGATGACCAGTTTTTTCAACGCGGGATTCGACTGCTGCCTGATGGGAGAAAGTAGTAGTAGCACATGATGGATAATACTTTGAATCATAAATGTATGTTCAGTTTTTTATAATAAAGCCTTGAATTTTGAAAAAAAAAACGGCGGGAGCAAAATTGTATACCTTATAGAAACGGAGACCATCGAATGTACGAACTCTGCAAATTCAGCATTCTAATACGAACCGATTTCGTGCGTGCATGAACGTGCTGTTTGCCTTCAGTTCGCCAGCTTCTTACTCAGACGACCCACGCTGGTTTCAAGTCGGTGAATGTAATGGACTCGTGTGCGCCGAAAAGAAAATGCAAATAAGCAATGAACCTGTGAAACATTTGAAAATAAAAAGTAATCTTACTAGGGTACTTTATCAGTCTTTCATTAAAAAAAAAACAATTTAAAAAAAATAGCACGAGAGGTGTAAATATTGTCGACAATAATTTTTAGGCTGCAGATACGAGTTTCTGTTGCGACGAGAATTATGACGAGTGCTTGCACGACACATTTTTGCAACAGAAACGAGTCAATCTGAAGAGCAACAATTGTCGGCAATATTTAGACCTTACTGGCTAAAATCATCCAAACGTTCGCAAACGCCTGATGGAATAGTAGGTTTTTAACGTATTTAAAAAAGCTATCATCTCGAAATTTTAAGGCTTGATAGAAAAAATATCAAACTATGCTTCCTCAGTTCTACAATTTTAAAATATTGACGAAGCATAACTCTTTTCTTTTTCTAATAAACAAAAAAAATCCATTAGGACTGTCAAATATTCGAAACCCCTTTTTCGACGCCTGTTAGCCTGCTTACCCAATCCTCAAAAATATTTTTGTGGTATTTTTTGTTATCCAACCCAACGACGTGCAAATAGAAATAAATGAGGGTTTGTTCCAATTATTATGTTTTTGAGCAGACGAATGGATTTGTGGTAATCGTATCATGGGCGCGAATAGTGGATTCATAGAATATGCCGCCTATTTAGTGAGTTACAGAAAATAAAGAAGTTCTCTAAAAAAAAAACTGCTTTCCGAGATGCCCACCTGTTATACAAAGCGAGATTGCCGACTGTAGTAGGTATTTCTTAGATGTATTATAGAATTATTTATAAACTATTAAACTGCGAAACGCGGACTTTTGGTCAATAGATTATTATTAAAACATGGTGTTGCTTGTGGGAGACGAAATTTACCGGTAGTTAATGTAGAGTTACAAAATGTAAATATTTATTTTTAAGTTGATCTTTCTTCATTGTTTGTTAAATTTTGCTTAGTTGTGTTTCCTGTAAAGTCATAATTCCTTGAATGTGTTCAATCTTCCTTAATTATCTTGTCTCCAGGCATCGCGTACATGCAAAATAGAGATAGTATGACGGCATGTTTATGTCTTTGGTAATGTTAAACCCTAAGACTTACGGCTGCCTTCCTAGTTCTCAATAAATTACTCCTTAAAACTCTGCATGTGATCAGGCACTGAAAACAACATTATTCTTCCGATTTATGCTCTCCACCCGACCGTTAATTTAAAACACAATCTTTCTAGATATAACGAGTTCAAGAAAAGCTGAGTGGAGGTACAGTTATGATGACGTTATTAAATTTTTCATACAACTTGACTTGTCAAGCTTCCATTCCACTACTTTAGAGTGATCAGTGTAAGCTTGGTCTCATCAAGCTCTGCTGGGATTCACTACCCAGATATCATTGAGTCTGTCCTATCGCATTATAATCTCGCTATTATTATGTACGTATGTCGAGAAATTGAATATGTAAATTTCTGACATATTGGTTCTCGGTAGCGCTGAATAATAATAAATACAACCGCTTGTTACCGCTGTCGATATGACCATTATTATGGAGTGTATGGAAAGAACTAACCGTGTGGGCCGAGGATCCTGTGCTACTTATTTTTATAACTGGCAAGCATTTGTCATGGACTAGATAGTATATCTGTCAACCTGGACAATGCATTGCCAATGTATACGAGTTCACTTTGCCGACTTCACGCTATAAGTGTTAAGTTACGACGCCGAACAATTAGTGTAATAATATGTTTATGTGGGTATCTTGCACGGCCCACACTGTCCTGTTTTATGTTTACCGGCGCGGGAACATCCGAACACACAATGTTCGTACCACAATGCGCTGTTATGTGTTGTATAAATAACTTTTAATTTAAATTTAATTTTTTTTCATATTACATACTATACACTTATATATTTTGAAAAATATCAGTATTTTAGGTGCTTTAACACTTTACACAAATTTAGTACCAAAAACCATTTTTTTATTAAACGCATCCTCAATACCAAGAAATGTGTATAGGTATGACCTTTAGACTCTGAGGACATGATATGAATTCTGAATTAACATCTGCGGCCACTTTGTTCTACTGCCACCACCAGAAAGCATTTTTGGCAAATATTGTTCATCTATGTGAAGCTATGCAGGGCACAACTCATGAAATAATTGAAACCATGGTTGCCATGTCCAATAGCTTTATGGCCGCACCAATACTTAATTACGGGTCGAGACGTAAGGCGAGGATACAGCAACGATCAGTTTCAAGTCAAACAAAAATTAATCAAAACAAAATTTTATCCGACACGTTGGGGCGGCGCGGCGCATGAAGTGAAAATCATCGCATGTGTGATTTACCTGCCGCTGTTAACTCCTACCGGCCTAGGCCGGTAAATTTTATCTACCGGACTCGTTTGTAGACGTATACCCTTCCGCAATTAACACCCCAGATATGCAATATGGAAAGGCTAATGAAAAAACCGCCATACAAAAATTTACACAAGTTACAAATATGCCTGTAGTACCCAGTGGTTTACATATTGATTTGGATTTTGGATTTCTAGCAGCAAGTCCCGGTGATATATTAATAATTTGTTTTTCGTAGTACCTATAATCTTTCTTCTAACAAATTTATAACACACGCTTAACAAATTAATGAAAATGCGGTGATTGAAATCAAGTGTGTGCCTTCTGTAGTACGAAGAAAATTATCTCTGGAAGCAGCAGTAAAAGAAGTGAAAAATTTGTTCTTGGAAATAGTAGATGGAAGCCTTCGTCTAAAAAGAAGTAATCCATATTATTATCAGGTAGGCACAAAGGTATACAGGGTGTTTAAAAATTGCCGCAGCAAACTAATGGTACAGTGATCAAAAGCAAAAGCAAACGCAATAGAAAAATATTCAAAAAAAAATGGTGTTAGATTCGCATGTAGCTGAAGGTTTCTTTTATAGTAAATCTGGCAACTGAGGAAATTGCAATGAACAATTAAAGTACTGGCATGTTAAGTAAGCAAGGCAATGTTTTTCTCAGGTACTGGAATTAATTGTAACAATAATTGTTGAGAATTGTCAATTATTTTTGAAGTTTGTAATTTTTTATAACAATAATTGAAGGAACAATTTATTATTTAACAGAACATTAAAACACAATTCACAGCAAATTTGAAACCATTTCCCGTAAGAATAGCGTTTGCCCGTCTCTCAATATTGGCCTGTACTCGTTCGAGTATTTGTTTGGTTAGAGTTTCAGTGAGTCCAAAAATTCTTGCGAGAAGGTCTTCGCGACTCTCAGGTGGTGTTACGTAAACCAACGATTTAAAATGACCGCAAAGAAAAAATCTAAACGATTAAGGTCGGGCGAACGGGAAGCTAACGCGTTGGGCCATCTCGCCCAATTCATCGCTTAGCATGGCCAGGTCATCACAGGACCGGATGATGATGAACTGGTGCTTCATCCAGTTGAATTTACATATCCCTTAATAAAAGTCTTAGAGGCACATCATCCATCCCACAATGTCAGTGTGACTTTTATTAAATAAATCTGAAAAATTGGTTACTATGCATACAATCCCATTGTTGCATAAAAATATCCATTGTTATACTTATTAAAATGTTGCCGCATTGATTTTTGCATAAATCTCGATAATTTAAGATGCGTTTAAATACATTTATGTTAAACACCAAAGGCATTGCGTCAAATAATTATTGATCTACATTTTGTTTCGCATACTTTAGCAGCATTTTGGGTGTAATAAATAGCTGTAATCAACATTATAAGATCCCAAAAGAAACCCACATACACAGAAGAAATGAACACCAAGAATTTTTTAAATATTTTTCTCTGACTTCCCAAATGGATCTAAATAACGTACGATGGCGTTGGTGCGGCAATTTTTAAACACCCTGTATACAGATGAGCTATTCCTTCAATTGATATTTTTTTCACTCAAATCTGCCAATATATAAAGGTGCTACAGCATATTGAAAAACAAAAATAGCTCACCTTGTACATAGTGTCCCTGAATTCGCCAACTGCAAACTCTACCATTTGATTAAAAACCTAATAGTTTCTTGAATTATAATGATTTCAATTTGACGAATCAGAGACCTTTTCTTGAATGTAAGTGTATATTACGCCAATTATGCTGACATAGCAACACAGATTAAAAAAAACGACTGTGATTGCTTAACTTCAATTAATTCGAATTAAAAAAGTATTATTATTAATCAAACAGTTAACGGCTCACTAAGAAACGGGTTTTCAAAATTCCATTCCAAAGAGGGGTAACGCGGTGGGGGAGTTAATTCGTAGATCTACTAAACCGATTGCAATGACATTTTGCACATTTATTTATTTTACCACGGAGGCGCTCACTAAGAAACGGTTTTTCAAAATTCCATTCCTAAGGGAGGAAAGAGGTGGGAGGGTTAATCTCTGGATCTACTGAACCGATGGCAATGAAATTTTACACACTTCCTTATTTAACCACGTATAGACGCTCACTAAGAAACGGTTTTTCAAAATTACATTCCAAAGGGGGGCGTAACGATGTGGAGGGGGGGGGGGGGGTTAATCTCTGTATCCACTCTGTAACTTTCAATGAAATGTTTCACACTTACTTATTTTGCCACGTAGGCGCTCACTAAGAAACTGTTTTTCAAAATTCCATTCCTTAATTAATTAAAATAAACGCACAGTGTGGAGGGTTAAATAAAATAATAAAATAAAATCACCGTGCGAAGCCGGGACGGGCTATCTAGTATTAATATAAACATTTTAGGTGCAAGGCCAATTAAATATACATATGCCAAAGGGATGTATGTTTTTTTATTGTCTTCACAACGGTCCATGAAGATTTATTTATTGAAGAAATTCGTTGTGATAAAGCCTTATGGCATGAAAAGATGTTGCCACGTCTAACAACATTTTACAACGAATGTATAATGATGGAATTTATTCTCAAACGTGTACTCCGAGGTCTAAAATGTAAAGATTGAAAAAAAAATTGAGTTAGTTAGTGCAAAGCAACCGCAAGGATATACATTTTTATGTGGAAAAGCGACACAATGTTATGTCTTGATGGTGAGATTAATATTGTATTTTATTCCGGTTATAATGTCAATTCGAAATAAGAAATTAAATCGACATTTTTAGGGGTTCAAGTCTTCAAAGTCTAAAAGATATTGCAATTTGTTATAATATAAGTGATTTGGATAAAAAAAATTTGTCTTGCATAATTTACTGTTAAAATTTTACATACTTTCAATTGATACATTTATTTTAAATCGGCTCTCCTGAAAAATTTATGATTTTGAAATATGTCACGCGGAGCGATACCTACATGTAAATCATAAATTGGTAGTATTATATAACGGATAGTATATTCAATCGAAGTGTCCACACAATTTCCCTTTTATGACG
The DNA here is from genome assembly GCA_963583935.1 of Diaperis boleti. NCBI lineage: Eukaryota > Metazoa > Arthropoda > Insecta > Coleoptera > Tenebrionidae > Diaperis > Diaperis boleti. The sequence goes on from OY757249.1 coordinate 37,194,950, forward strand.
TCCAAACAACGCAATAAATGTATCGGGTGTCCAAATAAAAATCTGGTCAAGATTGCCATGAAACAAATTAAATTGCCATTTAGTTGTGCGTTGATGTTTTATATGTTATCTCTAGGACACACGTTCAATTTTACTTTTTTAAAGGTTTTCTATTTTGTCCGCAAACAATTTTTTTATTACAATAGCAATCTCGAGTATAGACAGTATTAAATATCTTCTATGGGATTCCCCGAATTGAGACAATTGCGGCACAATTTATTTACCAGACTCTTTTCGCGGAAATCCCCGCCGCGTTAAAAAATCTTTCAACGAACAATACAGAACGCCCATCCCCATGGAGTAAGTAAACAATTAGGGAAGGTAGTCTATTTTTATTGTTATGTAATTTAAATAAATTATTTTTTATAGTGTACCTTAAACGCGCTATTATTTTTCCCCTTTATATTCCATCAATATTAACATGGTATTTAGCAAAATACATGCACAAACATGAAAATTAATTATTTAAAAATTGTAAGGGATAAATCTCACGTGAGGGGGAGGGGTGGTTTCACCAAATCTCACCAAACAAAATCGAAAAACAACTCACGTAATTAATGTACGGCCCTTAATATCCAAAGTAGAAAAACTTTATTTATTATACCTCTATATTCTAATTGAAATAACTGTATGTTGTACTTGGTGTTGAATTTTTCCTTTCGAATTCTGATCTGCACATCTGCAACGAATGTTCCGCAAGTTCTGAAATACTTAAATTTACATTATTTTAATAATAGATAGTGTTTTTGCCGTAAGAGTAAATTTTATGTTAATTATCTGTAATTAATTATAATTATTATCTGTTGAAAAAAAATACACTAAATTAATCAATACTTAACTGATGATTACAAAATTTGAAATTTTATTGAAATTGATTTGATAGGGACCGAGATGTACAATTATGGCCACATAAATCTCGTACAAAATAAGTTATAATATAATATTAATTTAATTAATATTATAATATTAATTAATGCTATTTAATTAGTACAAATTTCATCTCAGTAAAATTTGATACATACTTTGATATACGTAAATTCATGTTTTTGTCAAAATTTGTTTTACAACAAACATGATTGGAAAAAGAATGATAATGTCAAAATGAGGTTGTACGAGATTGATGTGGCCAAAGCTGTACGTACTGACTGGGAGCAAAAAAAAAGTGCCCACCATTTACGGACTTGTGAGTGTTTCAATTACATTTTGGCAAGATATTTAAATTTCACGTCACTGTATGCCACTATGAAAATTCCTCAAAACTACTTTCTTAGTTCGGTTCCTGTGAAGAGCGGCAAAATCTCAGCAATTTCTTATTTCTTTGGGACTTTTTCCGATCAAGCATAAACGACTAAAGTGACATATAACGAGAGTTTGAGGAAAAAAATAACTAATTTGACACCTTAAGTCGTCCGAGGGCGTAAACGGTCTTCCGGCCAAACGTACGTACGTTTTACGCACAATGGGGTCGTCCCTCTTAATTGAATTTGATGAATTCGACTATAGCCTTCCATAGAATATACAGTGTGGAAATTAAGTAAGGAATAAATTCAGTAACTCCGTTAGTATTTGCACTAGAAATAGAACTTCTCTCGCATATATTTCGGATAGCATTTTCAAACCCTGTACATTTACCGCCTCTTCTGGGGTCATTTCGGGGGAGAATTTTCATTCACGTTTCTCAATGGTCCGCGCGTCTAGTAACTTTGAATTTTGTCCCGTGTTGACGTCACAGCAAGGCGCGCGCTTCAAATAAGACAAATGTTTCGATTTTTTTTTACCCAGTAAACGCGTGATTTCAAATAAACAAAAAAATTAGGGTATATAATATTTTTCCGTCTAGTTTCTAGAAACGCTGTTTTTGACATATTTTTTCCATTTGGAACTACTCGAAGATACCTGTTTCATAATAATTACCTAATACATACTTACTATAGTGTGGTTCTGTGACTTTGACTACAAAACGTATTGAAGCACTTGAAATTTAATTTGTTTACTCTCTATCTCTTTTATTTATCAATGGATTCGTTTCGGTTGTTATTACAAGTTTTTGTTGTTTTGGTTTTACTTTAATAATGTCACAATATGCATTCGTTTATAAAATTAATAATAACAAATCGTCGAAATTCTTATGGTCGATATCCTGTAAGTAAAGGTATCGTGTGTGTGTCTTAACCACGAAAATTTAGTAGTGCTTTAGTAAAAAAATTTGTCAAGATTTCTGATTAAAATTGGACAGTTTCATGTCTTAAGTAGCATAATTTTGAATCTCACTTCATTTGTTTGGAAAAACGCAAATATCCTAAAAATAAAAAAAATAATTTTGAGAATTGATGTATTAAACAAATATTATTTGTACGTTTCTGTAAAAACCTAACGAAGCGTGTTACTTTCGTATGGGAACATGTTAACGTATTTAATCGGATATCCGAACCGTTTGAGGAATTAAACAGAAATTTCCGGTAATCGAATTTATTGCCTCACGTTAATTTGACACCGGAAATTAATCTACAGTGTAGCGTAAAAATATATAATCAAATTACTTCTTGTTGATATTAAATGTGTTCTGCCAATTGATCTTACTGGTTAAACATCATAATTATTAGAAGTAATATATCGTGTAAACAATACTACTTACTTAAAAACACATGTTTAATCGAATTTGTAGAGAAGAATCGTAAGACCTTAAGCAGAGACATTAAAATCAAAATCATAATAATAAAAACTAAATACAAAAATAAAAAGTAAGAAAAACTAAACAAAAAAATCTAATAGTAAAGATTTCAATCTGGTTTAAACACATCAGTGGCCACCTGGGAAGATTGATTCTATAGATTGATTAAATTTTCTTTAAATAGTTTAAATAATTAATAATTTAAAAGTTATAAAAATATTATATAATATATAAATAAAACAATACTCCATAATTTCACATATTTATTGTCATAATGGTTGGAACATTTTTGGCCCTATTAACGCTCAATCAGGAGCAATCTATGTAAATCGTAACATGGTAATCATCTATCAAGAACTTCAAATAAAGAAGAAGATGAATAATAAGAAAACTCTCAACTCTCATTAGAGTAGAAGATAAAATGTTTTATCTTCCTACCGAGTTGGTCTTTTAATTTTTTGAATCTGGCAGACTTAAGTAGGTACATACGTCCATTTATATACCAGATGATTAAATATTACGGTTTTTCTAAAATTTGGGCTTATTCTTTTCCTGTGCCATTCATCTGCTAGAAATATTTTAAAAAGTTCTTTTTACGTAAAGTTCTTAAAAAACAGTTATTATTCTACATACTATATACTATATGACTCATCATTGCCGAGCAGTAAAAGCTTGAACATCGGTTAGTTCCAGGATTGACACATTAATTTGACCTAAGACTTTCAATTAATGGTAATGCTAATGATCATGGTAAAACCATGAAAAAATGTATCAGCCATATAATTTCGGATTTCCACCACCTCATAACGGATAATAACAGTGTGTTTGAATCAGCAGGGACTTTCTTTGAACAGCCGCCGGGCACCTTATAGTTGGTAAATCTAATTCGAGTACATATACTGAATTAAATGGTGTTAGCCGTTTAAAGTTAGTACCTACCCATTTTCGAGATTGTATTTCCGATTTAAAATTTTCGGTCTAAAGACTCAAAACACGGCATCAGTAAAGTTGGAAGGACTTTTTATTGCATTACAGAATAACTTTTATTGAAATCCCAAGAAAAATAAATTTTCAAGATCATTAATTTGGGAAGTTTTCGATGTAGAGCTTTCCTTGTAGCAAATTGGTGTCCATCTCGAATCACTAATCCACATATTTACTCAAGTCAAGAATTCCTTAAATGTTTGAAAGAGCACGGCACGCTGAGCCTTATCGAAGTTAAATAACAAGTAGGGGAAACAAAGAATCATGAGGAACGCCGTAATTAAATAACATAAAAAACGAGTAATAGTGTAAATAGCATGGTACTCTTCACGGGCTGCTGGCTACAATCACTAAACTTACATTTCCGACATCCATACGGCTTTCTGTGATAAACAGGCGTTATAATGCCCGCTTTCATGCTCATTTGCATCGTTTTACGAGATTTATTTTCCACGCGCGCTTTAGTGATTCCGCATTTAATTACACTACTTGGCCCTGCTAAGTTGAAAAGTACTCCATTATTATTATTATAAATTTTAGGGTTTAAAGAATATTAGAAATGTACCAAATTTATATTATCTTATGTATAAATATAAAGCTTTCCAAAGTTTCAAAGTTCTCAAGAAAACGCCTTTTCATATGTGAAGAAAATTGTAGTAAAAATTTAAAATTCTAAACTTTTTAATATTTGCGCCCAAACTTGAAAAGTGAGTTTTTCAATATTTAATCAAAACTATAAATTCTTATTTAATATAAACTTAGGAAACAATGATTAGAAATTTATCTCTAACTCGAATATGAAATTCCATGTCTATTTCAATGGTGAAATATTTTGACAATCACCATACGATATTTAAATAGTGTTAGATCTTTTGTTTTCACATTATTTACACATTACACCTCCAGGCTTGTATGGTATCAGTATTATGGGACACTTCTTTTAGAGTTTACTACAAAATAGCATTTGATGCCAACATAAAAACAAAAATTATTGAAATTAGTTAGATAGGTAATGTAAATAAAAAATGTATATAATGAACTATTTTTTAATTAATTTTACAGCTATGTCATTGTATAGAAACAACAAAATTATTATATGCGTAAAATTTTAATTGTACAACGAAAGTTAGTGTCGACAGTGATCTCGATGATTTGGCAAAAAAATCTCATTCTCTGGCTTGGAACAAATTGAAATTAAAGTAAAATGTTAATTTTTCCGTGTCATTGTTCCATACAAACTTAGGTATCTCCTAAGGAACATCGGTGTTAGACAAGGACAACATAAAAAAAATGCGGTCACTTTAAAAAGTATCCAAGGGTGAACATGAATAAGTGCGGGCAAGCGACCCAGTGGGACGCCGTTTATAAAATCTGTTTAGATTCAGACATTTCTGGATTTAGTTTGAAGCTATTGATTTTGTTTAAAATTGTTTTGTTGTTTTTGCTTATAAACTAATATGTTCAAAAGACAACTCAAAAAAATTCAACACTAATAAATAGTAATAACTAGAATGCAGTTTTCATCAAAATGGAAATAAATAAATATATGTACTTATAAATAGAAAAATAAAACAGATATCACATAATATAGGAGAGGGAAATGAACCTGTAATGATATTTGGAGTTTCAGTTATTTTCCAATGCTATAGACAATTAGGTTCTGTGGAAATACATTTTTGGTAAAGCGTTATTCTCTTACAACTACACACACATGTGGTTTCGTAATTCCAAGTAACTTTCTTTTTTTGAGGTGACTTAGATACCTATACAATTATTGAATTCTTCCAAATAAAGTGACAGACAGTGTGACACGTCTGTCAAATTTGATGTTTTCTTTCAATTGAGAATGAGGAGTACGAAGTCTGCCTAAAGAAGTATTTACTTCTACAACAAAATGATACAGATACAAAACAAAAAATCACGCCAAGGTTAGAGCTACATTACGTACCAATAAATAAGACTAAAAATTGTAGAGGGGAAATGCAAAAAACGCAAAATAGGTCCCACAAGGATTTTTGCACAGTATCGTAAAAAAGTTATTTATTCTTTAAAACAAGGGTTATTAATTAATTAAATTTACCTTGTAGGATGGTTTTCACATAATCTTCAGACTTAAAAGCTTTTTAAAAACAGGAATTGAAAAAAATAAAACGACACTTGGCCCTCTTCGGCTTTCCAGTCTTGAGTTTTATGGGATCATTAGAAATATGAACAAGGTAAAATGGAATACTAATAGCGGCGATATTTCCTTTTTCTTTAGCAATTATTGTTAAAGAATCGCTCAAATTTGCAATTCGATGGCTATAATTATTCACTATACTCAAAATTAATTAAATTCAATTAAATACGTAGGCTACTCATCTTAGTCGGTTAAAAATAGAATTTAGCAGATTGATTATGAGGGAAAAAATTTATAGAAAATTTGTTATTTCTGGGTGCCAATGGTTACCGGAACCGAATAGTTTCAATACGAAAAAATTCTATAAAATGCTTGCCAATTTAGTCTGTGATAAAGCGAAGAAAGTTGTGTGAATGTGTTTCATAAACGGCATACCTGCATTTGTAGAAACCAAGCGTCAACAAATGGTTGTGAATGGTTGTTTTGATGAGGATTCCAACAATCTCCTGGATGAGCTGGAACGATTTGGTCGTCGGAACGAGGCGTTGCCGAGGGGGCTACACAACAAGCCCCCGTATCCATAGCCCCGAAGGGCACACTAGGACAACCCACACTCCCGGTGGTCCGAGAGTTCCATAAGAGCAGTCACCGACACAAATTCTAACCTTGCTCTTTAGAGTAACTCGCCTTGAATTAATTTAATTTACAAACATATTTTTAAGAAAATGTCAAAAATCGGCGCTTTGAAGATCAAGGCACGAACAGATTTGAAACAGAAATCGCAAAAGTGGATCGAAGTGATGAATGCGCACTTGTTTTTGAACACGAATGAACTAATCACATTCAATTTGCGTTGAAATATTTTTGTCTTGACCAATCGTGTGTAACAATGTACACGATTTAATTCCAAATTTTTAAAATATCATAACATTATTTAGGATGTGTTTCGCGAATTTACTACTTGTTGTTGCTTGTAAGAGCGGGAGCACTTGAACTTTGAAAGAATCACAAATCAATTCTGGCTTAACGATAAATAATTCGGGTGGTTTAAACACTAGCCTTTTTATATAACAGTTAAATGTCACTATAACATGTTACAAAAAAAAGTCCCGTTGTTTTTTTTGCAAAGGCTGATGATTTTTCGTTAATCTTAAGGCACTTGGAGTAAGAGTTGAAATTTGACGCTTCTGGATAATTGCTGAAGTCGTATAAGGGCACCATGTGATGGGTGTACCGTACGTAATTCACTCGCTACCTAGTTCTCTTAACAACAGTCACACGCCAACTGAGACTGCCAGGCGTACAAACTCCAGAGCGCTGAAGAGATGGCGATTTGTTGGTTAAGACTACAACGCGCAAGCGTTTTACACCCACGACACGCGACTTAGAAAACTAATCAAATCACGTGGATTTTACACTTGCCATTGATTCTTTTGTTCATTTTATATTCTTTTTTATTTAAGCTGTGATATCAGTTCTGTCTTATATAATTATTTTCTAAGTAACGTAACATTTTCAAGACAAATTGTTCCTTAATTCCTTATTCCATATGTTACGGTAACGTTTGAAGTTCGTAATTCGTAAAATTTAGTTTTGCGCTGACTTAGTTTTTACCTGATGTATACCAGCAACAAAAATTGCAAAGCTACTGCAAACATAGTGGACGAATTAAATTGGGGATATAATTATGGAGAAAAAAAAAATTATACAAAATTCGATAACTGTGGCTTCTCAACCTCGTTCTCAACAGATGTAATCGTAATGAAGGGAGTGTGAGTAGAAAAGTAAATGTAGACTTTATACGTCAAAATGCCCCAATAAATTCCATGTAAATATTGTTTTCCAGAGGCAACAAGATGTATGAATCATTTATGAAGAACCGATATGTGCGTAATATTTCCTTCGTCATTAAAAAAAAAAAAAACAGAAATACGTTGAAGTATTTTCATAAACTAAAAGATGAAAAATGCAAAACCATCAAGTTAGAATTTCATCCTACAACAAACGGCTGTAGTGAACTAATGTATAATATAGACTTCGTAGTGATGTGTATTTGAGAAATCATGTATGGCAGATTGCTAGTTTGTTCCCATCACCTACACTGAAAAAAATTAATTTGTTATGACAACAAATTTTTATTTGTAGGAGAAAAATTTGTTGTCATAACTTATTCTTTGTTATCTGAAATGATTTTCTTTCTCTTGATTTGTTAGGAGAACAAAACTTAACAAAAACGTGTTGCCACAAGTAACATAAATATTTGTTATGTCGAACAAGGCGTTTGTAGTGACAACAAATTTTAGTTTGCTATGATTACAAAAATAGATATCGGCGTTTCTTCCCGGTGTTTTATACCAATCAGAAGCGTAGCTGCAGAAGATTTCTTGGAATGGAAAAATCAAAAGCGAAGAGCCGCTATTGTCTATTTTTCGGTTGCGAATGCAAATTGCATCCATGTCAGTATTAGATCAGATCATGTGGCTGTGTTATTTGTTTTAGGCAATATTAAATAATAATTAAATAATAATAATTAATATTAATATATTAAACTAAAAGGTGATGGATTACGACCCTGTTATTTAGATTTATTTTGTGGTCTCGGTGTAACCGAAATTAAAACCGTTAACTGCTGGCGGGACGCTTTTCAGGCACCAACCCCCAACTTTCAACAATCATAATATTATCTTTTTGTACTTTGGTTTGAATTTGCTCCTAGAATTATTCCATAAGTGTAGTTTTGTGGACATTATTATACAATGTGTCCCTGAATGGAGTGCCCATGAGGTGATTTTTTCTAGTAAGTTGTTTGGAGAAGAATATCATTGGTCTTGACTGGTTCTGCTTGTTATAAAATTACAAAAAAAAATAAAACATTGCAAATCTCACAATTAGTTAATTGGGGGCTTTTTTCTTTCAATAGGATTCAATTTTTGTCCAAATATTTTTGATGAATCTAGTATTCAAAGCCGAACACTGTCTAGCAACGCCTAAAAAATACCAATAAAACTTTATTAAACTTCACTGTTGTCAAAAAAAAATCGGAATGCTAAGTCTTCAGCAAAGCTTTTTCTTAATTCAGTGTTACGGTCTTGGCGACGTTTAATATCCAAGAATTCATGGAGTCCATTTGAGCCGCAATGGGTTGTTCAAATTGTTTTGTTAATTATTTTAGTCGAAATAAGGTATCAGCCGTGACCGCCACTGTGTTCAGGTTGCTAGGCAACTTTACCTTCAGTTTATGGACTTAGAAAAAAATCTTCAAAATTAAAGAAAAATCCGCTTAATTTAAGACAGGTTAATCAAAATGTTAGCTGATATATCTATCACGTTCGGTTTGTTGCCAGGGGACCGCAAGCATATGCTCGGAAGAACGAAATTATTTTATTCTGCTTCTCCAAAGACATGTTTATTTTTCAATACAATAGCTAAACGGAAAACTAAAATAGTCACTTATAATACGATAAGTAGTCAGTTATGTCGACAATTTCTAAGATTTCACAAATGTCATTGCAATTGCTTAAAATGCGACGAGTGCTTGCACGAGTCGCATTGGCAATTGCAATGAACATGAGTGGAATCATCTTAGAAATTGTCGACTCAACTTTGACTACTTATCGTATTCGGAGGACTATTCAGTGAACCAAACGATTTTTCTTAAAAGTACTAGTACAATTATTGTCGGCGACAATTTGTACTAGTACAATTATCACCTCAATTGATTTTGATTGGCCAAAATTTTGAAATTCTACGGCTATTATTGGTCGAATGTCACAGTTTGACAGGTGAACTGAATAGTCAGCATAATTACCTGTTTATTTGGAACAATGGGACGAAATATTAAACATTTCCAAGCATTTAGATCTTGTACAAAGTAACTTTATTTTATTTGTATTTTTTTTTTAGAAAGTTAAAATTAATGTTTTTGTAAAACTTTCTAAAATGAACATATTTTATACCCAATGTTCAGAAAAAACAACCTCACCCTGAAGGGGTACAGTACCTACTTAAATTGTTTGATTTTAGATTGTCGAGTGCCAAATTTGATTTACTGGCAAATGCAATAGTTGAGCTATTTCCATCAGCAGTCAAGGTATGTATTTAAATCTATTTTTTTTTTTATAATAATTGCGGAAATTGTAGGAAGTTTATTTTTCACAAAGCCTGAGAAGGACAAGTAATTATAGGATGGGGAAAGATCGGACGAGAAAAACTATTTCGAAGATACTAATTATAGTTGGAGAAATTTACAGACCAATAAATTCAAATAAATTCAGTTTTCTCATCGCCGATGATGCCAACATTGTTGGCGGAACGTGCGTCGGTAATATAATAAAAAAATATTTTTGGTGTTTTAAGGAAAAACTGATTAAAAGTAGCTATCTACCACCAAAAGTGATCCAGACAATTGTTTGATTGACAACGGTTTTAAAGTTTCATTTAAAACAGATAACAACTTATCCAGAATTTTTATTAAAAATAAAGATCCATTAGATTACAAATCGTCATCAGGTGTATACAAATTAAACTGCTCTTCTTGTGAGTCATCCTACATAGGTCAGACAGGTCGCAAAATATCAGACCGTATTAAAGAACATTTCAGGCACATCCATAACAACACAGATCTTGATCCTCCTCCATCAACACCTTCTTTCGCCAATCATATCTTAATAACGAAACATAGTTTTTTACCATCAAATTCCATATTGATTCATAAATCCAATAAAGGCCGGAAATTAGATTTTCTTGAGACTTTGGAAATAAAGAAAGCCTTGAAACTGGAAAACAGATCTTGTTTAAACGAACAGAATAACTTCAATAATCCCATTATGAATTCACTATTTTAATTTTTTACCACTCACACAAACTTACCAGATTCTTCTTGATCCATTTTTAATTTTTACATTTTATAAAATGTTGTTTTTACGAAATCTTTTAAAAATCATGTAACCCTTTGAAAACGTCAAATTTAATTTAAAATTACGTCAACGTCATAATTTTTTATATTCTTTAAGGTAAGAACCCCTCTGTAATTCAATTGTATCATTAATATCTTGTTAAATTAGGGCTGATGATGGCAGTAGTGTTCTGCCGAAATATGTTCCATTTGTAATTTTACACTTATTAAAGTTTGTGGAGTTCGACTTGGATATATTTAATTTTAATTTAAATTTACTACACTTGGATTTATCGACATTCTTCTGGTAAATAAAAATAATACAGGATCTTTCTACAATTATACAATATTAAAATAATGTGGTGAAGATTGAAATTATAATGACTGAATAACAAGTTGTTGCAATAAATTACGAAATGAACGATGAAATAAATAAAAAAATGACAAGTTAAATTGTGACTATTGCACTATACCTAAGGTTTAAATTACATTAAGATGATTACTGAACTTTACAATTTTTAAATGCACGCTAATATAACAAAAAAAAGTAGATGAATTGATAACACATGAAAAAAAAAAAGATAAATTATCTATTACTTATCTTCTGAAATTATTACGCTTTCCTGCCGGTCTTGGAGCTGTCCTGACACCCTACTATACTGCTTTCTGGCGAATCCTGCGAATCTGTAATTCTGCAATTCCTGGGAAATTACACCTGTTTCCACGTGAAATAAACTCCGTGCGTCCAGAAAAAAAATTCACAGCTATTAACCCTTGGAAGTGGTACAAAAGAAACTAGTAAGTGCTGGTGAATCTGCCTATTTGATTGAAAAAGAATAGTCAAGGTCTGCACGCAATAAAGTAGTTTCTCTTACCTCTTTCCGAAATCTCAACATTTAACGAATTATCCGCTAAAGCGATTTGTTATTGAAATAACTCACATCCAACAATTCTATCCGCTGACGCGATTCTCTGGAGCTATCCCTTTTTCCAGGAGCAAAATTTACGTTGAAATGTTACTTCGTCAAATGTCGAACGAAAAAGAGAGAATGTAGGTTTTGTCGTGCGGAACTGCAAACTTATCGTGTTTTTTGTATATGCCGGTTATATGCCGATTCGTTCCTGAACCCGTAGTATCTACTTATTAAAAAAAGTTCCAATAAAAATGTTATGTTCTATACAATACAATTTACATATTTATTTCCATATACAACGGTTCCGTCAGATACTATTTGACTAGTCAAATAGTATTTCCCCGGTCATTTAACAATTAATTATAAAAATAGCTATTTGCCCAGGCAGTTGGTATTTGCCTAGGAAAAAGCTATTTTCCTAAAATGACTATTTGCCTGCGACATATATATTTTTATAACATAATAATCTTTTGAAACAGCCCACTTTGTTCTGAATGAATTCTCCGAATTTATAACATTTTTTATGTGAACAGTTATGAACAACTCAATTCCATTGTCATAATTTTTTGAATAATTTTTTTATTGTAATTTAAGAATTTTTAAATATAACAGAATGGTCAATAGAATTCATTTTGTTGTTTGTACTCTGGCTACAGGATGCAGCCACCTAGAATGATAAAATTATGATTATTTTTTGATGTTTATATATAGGTTTATTTATTGTAAGTTGGTGAGTGAAACGAGTGCTGTTTTAAGCCCCGAGTGCCGGAAAGCCCCTAATTTACACAGGAACGAGTGTAATACAACGTTTTATAGTTCGACACCACCTTGGCAAGTCTTTAAATTGCTTAAAATTCATAAAAATAGTGTGACGTTTATCTGACATTTTATTTTTACATGACAGAAGAGTGTTCACACAAGCGAAAATTTGAAAATTCGGACAGTGTCGAACTATAATAGTATATTGAAACACTAGTTTTGTAAAACCTATATTAAGACACGAGTTCAGGTTTGCAGCACGACTGTCGTAGGCTCTTACGAGTGCTCTTAAGTTTTACAAAACAAGTTTTTCATGTTATTTTTCCTAATTTGCACATTAATTTAATTTTTTAACAAATAAAATCAATTTTTGTAATTTAGGAACTTTTGTTAAATTTAGATTTTTCTGTACCTGACGTATACTTGAGATGACTTACAGGGAACCATAATCAGAAAATCACACTGACATTTCGTTCAGTGCAAGGTTCAGTGTGCCTAACAATGGAAACAAAAATCTAGATTTTGGGTGCTTTAATGAAATATTAACGCACTCAAAATGAGTGCGTTAATAGCTTTGTTACAACAGCAAATTAGGAATTTTTTTTATTTCTTACTAATCAAATACAGTTAAATATTTCCTTAGATACCGTAACTATAAATACAATCATAACTCCCTTGGGAGCTACTAAAGCTATTATGAATCCTTAACTCCCTTCAATGTGGTTTCAAAAGAATCAACAAAAATGAAGCGATAGTTCCTGAATTTACGACTGAAAGTTTTTCCCATACCAGCTAACATTCTTGCTGTCTATGCTGTCCATACTGTCGGCCAAATACCCTTCAGCGACAGTACAACTACGCCATCCACTTCAATCTTGACATACTTGCGCCTCCATTGACTAAACTAAAGCAGCTGTAGAAGTTGTACACAATGTCCCGTGTATGCTTCTGAATTCGGTAAACCCAAGAACCTGGCAATTTTTCTTGGAGTTTTTCCTAATGTATTTTTCCCAACTTGCTGGACCGTGCAACGTTTCTCTCGATACGTTAAAAAAATCTTTCAGGGCCAAAGGACATAGACATTATGTACTTTCTCAACAGAGACAATGCGGAGAACTTCTTTTCTCCCACTATCTAAATTGATTACGAATTTCTGTTTTAGTTTCCGAAATATTAACTACCCCGATCTTCAATATCAATAATCTTCATATTCAAAAGTTCCTGACTCCTGACTTTCCAAATGCGCTTCATCAGAAGCATCTTTCAAAAAGTTGACAACGTCATCTCGAGTGAAAACTTTCGACTTTTTCGGCTCGTAACCTTTACTCTTTCGAAACACTTCCATCAATTCATGATATTTGTTCACTTCTGATTGTGATCGGCCCTCTGGATTGTAACCGCGTTGCCCACGGTTATTAACATCCTTATAATTCCCTTAAGGCCAAAGCCGACAACATTTAATAGCCCAGTGTGCGAGAGACACAAAATATCGGAAAAGTTTTCCTCAATTTTTGAGGAAATGGCTAATCGTATTACAATTTTGAATACGGAATTCAATAGAGAAGGGTAATCTGCAGGAAGCTAGTTTTTCATATTTTGGTTATTGATAAAAGAAAGAAAAATAACTGCAAGAAAAGCACCTTTTAAAATTAATTTGAAAAAATGAAGGTATACATTTTGTAGAGCTCCAAAAATAAGTAATGTTTACCTTTTACAAATTGAAAAACCGACAAGGGAAACCCTTCTAAAACATGATTATGTTTTTTTTTTTTTTAAACAGCGTCACCCGATCATAACACATAATTTTGGTTGATTCTTTTTTGTTTTGTTCGCTATGCTCCCGTTATGAAAATAACTCGATTAAATGTTTTCAATTGAAAAAAAAAATAAAAAATAAATAAAACGGGAAATTCTAGAGAAAAATCTGGAAAGACGCATCTCAGCCTAAATTATTACAGTTGTTTTTACTTTTGTGTTGTATTATCCACTTCATTATTTAAAATAAAAATAAAAAATAAAAAAAAAACTGGATTACGTTTCCTGTAAGAGAACACAGTTTCCTCCCGGCCAATAGTATTTTCAAACCAGAAGAATGTTCTTAAATCCAGGTGGAGTAAATTTAAATTAAAATTTAAATATATCTAAGTCGAACTCCACAAACTTTAATAACTGTAAAATTACTAATGGAACATGTTTTGGCAGAACACTTCTGCCATCATCAGCCCTTAAAGAATATAAAAAATTATTGTTCCATTAGTAATTTTACAGTTATTAAAGTTTGTGGAGTTCGACTTAGATATATTTAAATTTTAATAGTATTTTCGGGCATGTGGAAAAATGTGCGGAAGGAATCCATTACAAATAAGGAAGACTACATCAACATATACAAGCAATTTGATTTAGTGAAGGAACTGGGAACCCATTGGAACCATAAAGATCTTTATAGAATGACTTAAAGAAAATAGTTGTAATATCCGATTGCAAGAGAATTAACCTATCCAAGTATACCTAAAACAAAGAAAACAAGTATACCTACTGGCAAAGAGTGTGTGTTTTGAAAACTTTAGATACGAAAGTGAAATTAAGGTATCGAAGAGTATTCTGAACAGAGGCAAAACAGACAATAATCGTTCTGTAAAGGAAGTGGAACTGAGGCATTCTATTCCTAACAAAAATAAAACTTTTACAACAAGAATAATTTGGAAACATCTGAGTCGAAGGCGGATAATCTGTCTTGGTACAAAAATATCTTGTTTCCAGATCCATATAACCTCCAGTAGATTCAAGAGGAAGATCTTCCTGGTGATGAACCAGTTGATGACATTGAAGCACTGATCCACACACCAAAAGGTAAATAAAATAAGCAACAAACCGGGTTAAATCCATATACCGTTTGACCCGAGGTTTGACCCAAACGTGCCAAAATGAGATAAATTCAATGCTTTTTTGACCAAAACTTTGAAAATATGTATTATCTTTTCTTGAAACTGCAACCCAAATATCTAGTGCCCAATATCCGTAATAATATGAAATACGTGTTTTTTTGTCAAACGGCCTTTGAGCGGCAACATTTTGTGGATTACAGAATTAAAAAAAGTTTGCCCGTTTTTGCTAAATCGCTCCTCAATTGTAAAATAATAATCCAAGCAAATTAAACGAAAAAACGGCGAATAGAATAACTAATTTATAAAATATTGAAATTTTGGTTATGAACTCCCAACAGGGACCCAAATAAATATCCGAAGAGTTTCCACTCCCCCGTGGGAGCTTCATTCCCTCTTGCCCAAAAAAACGCCCCCGAGCGTGACCTCATAAAGCTTGTATGCATTTTTCTGGTAAACGGTAACTCCGACGAGAAAATGTTTTCGGATTTATGTTCTGCATTCAATTCTGCATGAAATTGATCTCATGAAGCTTTTGCCTATCTCCCACCCAACGCTCATAAATGACGTTGGAAAATGTTTATAGTTTTCAGCGCGAAGGCAAAAATTAGTCCACCCCCGTTTTTTGACCAATAACAATTTATTACAATATAGACCTTGTACAGAAAAAACTTTTCTACAATTTTGTTTCTATACATTATTGCTCCCACCGATGATTTTCGAAATAATATCGCCGCAAAAATCGTGAGTTGTCTTCGCGCTGAAAACTATACTCATATTCCTAATTTTTGTTTTCAAAATGTCACTTCATTAATGCTGTGTTCAGATTCTATTTGAAAAAATTCTTATATTTAGAATTTATAAGAAAGTCGTCGGGGGCTGCGGAAAATTCTGAATATGGATACCCATCCAATCCCACACTTTTTCGATGGGCGATAAATCTGGCGATCCAGGTGGCCAAGCTCCTCTTCTAAAAACCTCATAGAGGTTCGAGCAATATGAAGGCGGGCGTTATCTTGCTGGAAAACACCATCTTCAATCCCCCTTACATAAGGCTAACACAACGCGCGGATGTCATTGTGGCACGAATTACGATTATAGGAGAATTGCTACCAAAAGCAATAGCTCCCCAAACCATAAGTTCGATGGTACGGTGGACGTGATGCTCCAGTCTAGACGCTGACGACGGTGTTGAGGCGTTATGGGGCGGCCGAGACGCCGACGGTAAGAAGTTAGGTCCATTGAAGGTATTCTGTAGTAAACGGTGCGAATCCGAATGGGCCTTCCTATTGCTGCAAACCAAGCATCAGCAACTGACCGAGTAGACCTCCGTCTTTCTCTTAGGGTCATTAATTGAAGAAGACGATCTTACCGTTGGGTAGTTCTTCTGGAAGCTCCTGTGCCTATAGCTCGCTGTGTTCGCCCTCCATCAGACCACACTTGCCATGCTGCCATTACGGTAGCCACACTGCGCCCCATTGTTGCAGCGATTGCACGGTACGAAGCACCACGTTCCCCCTGTCTCACACTACGACCTCTTTCAAATGGGGTTCATTTGCAGTAATAATGTCTATCAATTTTTCAATTTCTTTTTCAACTGTTGAAAACGTAATTCTTAAAAAAAAATGCAAACAGTGTCCGAATCATATGAAACTTTAATAGTTTGTTATGGACGATGCCCCCAATATTTAACCAGAATATTATTTTAATAAAATAATTTTTTCGTGTGTTCGGATTTCACTTGCTAGTATATTTATTTTGTAGTGACGAAGAATTGGTAATTGAAAAAGATATAGCTAATCCAGGAAATGATCCTTACATTCAGACGATCTCAGGTATATATATTGTAAATGGCCGTCACTTTCTGAAGGAATTGCGAACATTGGAACACCATCGCAGGTCCTGCTTGAAAAGCAGTGATGGCTACTTTCAGCTCGTTGGTAGTTCATGTAAAGCGCTTGTATGGAAATTGAAATTTCAGTGCCCTTTCTGCATAATTATTTTTTTCATATTCAAGACCAGCTTCGTATCACTGGACGTTCATATTCATATTCGTTCTGTGGACGAAAAAAGATTTTCATATAGAACGCATTCCAAGAAAATTTTTGGAAAGATAAAATGAAGGTTCAGCTGACAATTTTTTTTTAAATGTTTTACTTCCTGAAACTATAGATGCTCGCGTTTGTAGAAATATGCCTATACGTGAGCCATCTGTATTGAAACAATAAATAAAGGGCAGATTATATGCTAAGCGCAAATATTTTATTTTATGCATATTTTCTGCAGGCTGTCAGCGAAAATTCTCCACTTGAATTCGCTTGAGTAACAAAAAGTTTAGCAAAAAAATTGTTATCTGTAGGGGGACTACTTTGAGGTACATTTCAAACTTCTAACTAAAGTACCTCCTCCGCACTGACTCCCACCCTTAAATTATAAATAGGGAAAGTGGGGCATGCGACATATCATTGAAAAGATCTTTTGATTCTCTATATATTCAGTGGCGTATTTTTCGCTTCTTGTGGGATAAAAAATATTTTTCCTTGAAGATATTTTCGGAATATCAATTTTGCTCAAATTTACCGGATAAATGGCATTTTTGTAGGCACAAACACTTCCAATGATGATGCCATTTTTTTTTTCACACGTAGTTTTTGAGTTAGGGGAAAATAATTGAAGAAAATATTTGTAAGTGGAGTAAATTAAAGTGGACAATTTTCCTTGAGACAGCGTCTATATAAGTATACTCAATTATGTGGACGAATTACATCGATTAGAGTAAATTAACACTAATTAGTGATTGCAGATTTGGCTATACGCATGCATATTTCATCAAAAGTTGCATAATTAATATTGCATATTTAAGTCATATAATTTTTTTTTTCTTATATTGTATTTTATTTCTGGAAAAACGTACCGACCAACCACAAAATTATTTGCTACAGTCACAGATCTGCTCCATCTGCTTTCCCAAATGCCGAAATTTCCAAATCTTATTATCTTATTCATTTCCAATGGGACGCGGTTGGTTCCTAGTAAATCATCGTAAATAATATCGTAAAAATAAGATAAATAGAAATAGGGTACTTTATTTTCTCATTTGGTTTTCAAAATAATTTTTATCAATCATTGGCTGCTGGTACTGTCGCAACAGGGTGTCTAATAGTAAGTCTTCTGAATATTATACTTATTTTACTTATGTTGTCAGACGCTGCATCCTACATGATAAAAGCAGTTCAAAATCTGTTTATTTTAATAAATTGTAACATTATTCATACAACCGCTGTTTGAAATCGTGGATTTTCCTTTTCTGAAAGGCAAAACAATAATTATATAAAAAAAGCAATTATTATATTTTGAATGTACAATAAGATCTGATTTTGGTGAAAACTCTATCGCCGACTGAATTTATGATGTCACCTTATCCCATCCCAATCAAAGGATGTCATTGTTGTTACGATGCGTCAAAGACGTTTTTTCAAACACGTTTTCGGACGCCGTTTGTCGTCCGATTTTAGATCTAAAAAAAGTGTTGGTTTTCATTGAAACAGCTCTAATAAACGTATACCTTAGATTTTCGAATTCTTCAAACCAACACCAAAAGAAAAAGAAAAAAATGTTAATTCTTTTTATAAATTGAAAAAGTGAAAACTAGCTCCCTCTAATTTGTACTTCTTAACACAAATCCGCTGTCGGATCTTCAAAAACTTCTATAACTTCGTTTAAAAACTGGAAAAACTTTTGGCCTGTTTGGCCCGCCATCTATTGATTTTGAATCATATTAAAGTGTTATAGGATTTGCCCTTAATATATAAATAACTATTCTTTAAAGTACTAGGACGTTAATGTTCCACTTTTGGTATCAAAAATAATCCGAAAAATGTCACTTTAGATACAGGTATGAAATAAAATAATTTTTTGAACTGATATTAAGTATATCATAATGTTCGCGGTTTATCGGGATCGAGGTTTGTTAGTACAGCCACAATTCAGGGATTAACTGTTCGTACCCATAACTCATCATTAACTGATTTAACAATACGTTACGGTCGTAGGTTATGGATGTTGTTAATCCTCATTACGCCATCTCCATCAACAAGCTTTTAGTTAAAAATATATTGCCGTTACTTAGAAGCCTCTTTCCAATATAAGAAAAATACACATTCACTATAATAATTAAGCTATTACATTTTTTGATTAATTTTGTAGCATATCCGTATTTTTGTTTTAAAATAATATTTTCCTAAATACACATTAGTAGGTATGCAGACAACGATATACTTCATTCGGAACTAGACAATTGTATGTTTGTTTAACAGACCTTTTCAGCATAACTTATTTCTATAAAAGTTTTGTTATATACATTAGTGAGTAGACGAATTTAATACCACTACCACATCTGAAGAGTCTCTTGAATAAAGTTTTAGTGGATTTCAAGGCAGGTAAAAAGAGTGGTTCAATCCACCTACACTGAATTGATCTGTGAATCTCGCGGTCACTATACATATCGCAATGAATATTAATTTGTAACTACTAATAATATAATTTGTTTTCCTAAGTTATAAAACGTGAACAACTTTAAAATCTGGCTAAAACACCAATACCAGTGAGAAGTTTATTAGTTTTTAATTTTGTATTACTTTGTCAAAATCACTACACATAATCTGTCAGGATTACTATTTAATCAAATTCATTAATTGTTTTAAGAATTATCATATACTTGATAGCTTTGGGATCATCGCTGGAAAATATGTGGGTTTTCAAGACAGTCATTGTGTTTACAAACTTATCCGATTATTGTAAACAATAAGTAAAAATTTCACGTTCTGTTAAGATCTTTTCTGTCTTATACACACAAAAAAGACAACTTCATCCAGTGTAGGACACCTGAATATCTTAAATCCGTATTATGTGGGTTCATTTCGATAAAGAAGTGAGTGGCTTTTACAGGAAGCTATCGTGATCGCAATGAGCTCTATATGACAGTTGAACACTGAGGCAAAGCCTACTGAATGTTTTGATGTCAGCTAAAGATAATGACTTTGCAGTTTAGTTGTTGTGTCGGATACAGTGTTCATCATTAGTAAGAAAAGTAAGCGTAAATAAGTACTTTTAACTACAAAGTAATTATTATCTACTAATAGGTAGGTAGTTAAAATTTTAAACTCTGAATGAGTTGTCCGATAAAATAGTTAGCGATGAGAAATAGGAATATGCAGTGCCTTTGACGTGTTAACTAGTCGGTTCTGGATAGGCCATTTTGTATAGATGGCATAAGATTATAAACGAACAGAATTATTTAAAGAAAATGTGACAGTCTTCAGCGTACCTACTTCTTTCCTCATATCCGATGAACTCTATTGAAACAAACGTTTAGTGCACCTTGTCTCTTCTATTAGCCGCAGCCATGTCTTGTTTTCATTTGCTTTACAATTTTAACAACACAGTTGAAGATTTTTGTCATATTTAGTGCTAATTCTGTTTATTTGGGACTAGATAATATTATGTATACCAAAAATGTGTTTTATACGAATCTGTTTTTGGAGTTATACAGAGTGACTTTGAACATAAACATGAAACTTGAAACCTTAAATAGTTCATAAAAAATTGAGGCGATTTGGCAAAACTGGCCTTAACAAAAAGAGCATGGTATTAAAAAATATACTGTTCTAATAATCTTCTTTCTTATAAAGGGTGCCCAAAATGTATGAAACAATGGTTCTGTAGCCGCAACCGTACATTTTATCACAAAACTTTCAAGACAAAAGTTGTTTGACGAAATAATGTGCACATTTTGCATGTCAGAAAAAATATTTTGGTTTTCAATTTTGAGATATAACGTCATCGGCAGTTTTCTTTTAATCGTAACCTGATTTTTTTTCACGAATGTTATTTCCCTTTCAATTCTCAAAATTACAGTATAGTAGTAGATTATTATACGAGTTTCTGTGTAAATTGGACGCTTTAAGCCACAAGTGGTTTATAAAAGCACGAGTGAAACGAGTGCTTTTGTGAACCACGAGTGGTGTAAAGCGTTCAATCTACACAGGAACGAGTGTAATACAACGTTTTATCGTTCGACACCACCTCGGAAAGCCTTTAAATTGCTTTAAATCTATGAAAGTAGTGTGACGTTTATCTGTCTTTTTAATTTTTTTATGACAGAGTGTTTACACAAGCAAAGATTTTAAAATTCTGACTGTCGAACGATAAAATTTATTTATTTGATACCTTACATAAGAAAATTTTTGAAAAAAAAAATTATTGCAAGTTGGAAAACATAAAGTTGCTCCGGAACAACATTGACGCAATTGCAAATTTTGCGGATTTTGACTTTTTGAGTTAATTATGGCATAACTCGAAAAAAATTGTATTTTTCCAGTGGAACAAAGACGTAATGTTAGAACCTTCAGTGACCGCTAGAGGTTTCAACATTACGTCGTTGTTCCACTGGAAAAATACACTTTTTTGTAGTTATGCCATAATTAACTCAAAAAATCACAATTTGCAATTGCGTTACTGTTGTTCCGGAGCAGCGATAAATTTTATTACCAACAACACAACCCAAATCAAGTAGTTGCGTTTTTAACACAACAAATGCTCAAAATGTTCACGATTAACAGATTGGGGCATTGCGGCGCTATTTTCTTGAGGTAGATCAAGTTTAACACTAAGTATTTTAGCTTTTAAAAGTTTAGACTATATGTACGTTGACAGCTTCTTTGCGGGTTTTATGTGCCAATTTTATGTCCGTCTGTCACGTCTTTTGAACCGTAATAGGTAGACACTTGAAATTTTCACAGAGTGCTATAACAAGAAATACTAAAAATAAAATAAAGTTAAAAATTAAAGGGGGTCTCCATACAAGAAACGTGTTTTACGGAACCCTTCGGGTGCGAGTCCGACTCGCACTTGGTCGCTTTTTTTTTCATTTCTGTGATTATCTCTTTCTTTTTTAATTAATTTTTCTATTGTTTCATATATCTAGTTGTACACATGATGTTACACATCATGATTATACTGCCAAGTGTCCGCGCGATCAATGATTATTATTTGCCGTAGATGGTAAACATAGTACGTAGCATATTATGAATCAAAGAAGAAATCATCAAGAATTCTTGGATGGGTGAGTCACAACAGTCAAGAGTTTTTGAATCAATCCGAAATTGTCAACGTCTTCGCAAATCAGTTTATTTATTAAGAATTATGAACTTTCTAATGCCTAAACCAGAAGAATGTCGATGAATCCAAGTGGAGTAAATTTAAATTAAAATTTAAATATATTTAAGTCGAACTCCACAAACTTTAATAAATTACAATGGGAACATGTTTCGGCAGAACACTACTGCCATCATCAGCCCTTAAAGAATATTTCATAACAAGTTCCCATAGTAATTTATTAAAGTTTGTGGAGTTCGACTTAAATATATTTAAATTTTAATTTCTAATGCCTGTTAGACCGAAAATAATAAATTCTGTGTTCTATTCTATTCTATTGTATTCAATTTGGCTGTGATTTGTCCGGTGTGTTGCATATTATGTTTAAAATATCGTTACTAAGATGGCTAAACCACTCAAACCGAACTGCACTGCAGGCCCGGACCATATTCCATCATTCTTTGTCAGAGACACCATTTTTAACCGACTTCAAAAAAGGAGGTTCTTTATCCGATTGTATATAAAGACTGTTCCATTTAAAACTCCCCAGTCTAGATTTCTCCGAATTGATTACTGAAGTTCTGGCGCTTCGCCTTCTTCGCGAGGGGGGTGTTAGCCCCAAAATCTTATATGACACTAGGGGTCGAGTAATACCTCATTTAAAAGGTATTGAAGGCCTCTCTACAACTAACCACTTACTTTTCAATAAATTTTTTTAATTTTTTGCAGTTTTGACCGTAAAAACGATAATTTTCTATTTTCTAGATAATCCACATTTTCTCATGCTGTGTCCCACAGAAACCACAAAGACAAACATGTAATTGCTGAAATTAAGCTGAAATCTGGACTGGGGAGTTTTAAATGGGACAGCCTGTATTGTTTTTTTTTTGCGTTTATGTGAACTACTTTGTTATTTGTACACTCTAATAATTCAAATACCCACATATCCAAAGTGCTGGAAATTACCAAAAGTTACATCGGTTTTTAAGTCAGGATGTAAAGATGAAGTAACTAATTATTATAGACCTGTAGCTGTAGTAGACAATAGACCTAGTCTTACTTTTTAAATCCTTACTTTTCGATCGTGCCCAGTACCCATATAGCACACGATATCCTAGGGATATCCAGTATATAGTCAGTCAATCGATGGATCGCCCGTCCATGCCACGGACGTCCGTGGGATATCCAGCATAGTATATCCAGACGATATACCGTACAAGATGTCCCAAGGATATCCAATGTAGGGACTGATGGTCCATCCATGCAACGGATGTCCGTGAGATATCCAGCATAGTATATCCACACGATATACCGTACAAGATGTCTCGAGGATATCCAACGTAGAGATTGATGGTCCGTCCAAGTAGTGGACGTCCGTGGGATATCCAATGTAATATATCCAAACGATATACTAGATAAGATGTTTTGAGGATATCCAACATACAGATAGATGGTCCGTCCAAGCAATAGACATCCTTGGGATATCCAATATAGTATATCCAAACAATATACTATACAAGATGTCCTGAGTTAATATAACAAAAAAAAAACATATTCTATTTTCTTTATATAATATATATACTATTAATTTACAATGTAAAACACTGTACATATTTTATGCACAAAAATGTAGCAAAATAAGCTCCAATTCATGCACACAATTCTAGTAAAATATGCACCATATTTTTAATGTTTGAAACAAGAAATAAACGTATCAATGTATTGCAGGTACAGTAAATATTAATAACATTACCTCTTTCTCTAAATTAATACTGGCTTCACCATCGTATTATCGTTCAATAAATCGAATTGTACTTGCAGATTATAACATAACATTAATTTAATTAATACTATAATCTTAATGCTTTTTAATTATTACAAATTTCATCTAAATAAAATTTGATCGTATGATTTACGCAAATTCATGTTTTTTTTTGTCAAAGTTTGTTCTACAACAGACATTATTGGAAAGATTTGTTGTGATATCAAAATGAGGTTGTACGAGATTTACGTGGCCAAAACTGTACATACATAAGTGTTAAGTACATTATTTTGATTCCTTTATTAGATATTATGACATTTGTTGTACATTAAACAAAGTAAGTAAAAACCTGACTGAAACCATCTGACACTTATATTGCTGCCCGGTTTGGAGACCCTCATATAAGATCGTTTCTACCCCTGAATTTGTTTTGGTTGTAAATACTTACTACATAAAAACAAAGCTTTATACTATACATCTCTAAATTCTTTCAAGAACAATAATTAATATTAGTATAATCATAATATGTATCTGTATGAGGCAGTTATTCTTATAAATATGTAGTTTTATAATCAATAGTATTACTTAGTGTAATTATGTAGATAGATTGGTATAATTTCATATAAGGCAAATTTGACTGATTTGATAAATCAGTCATTGAGCTTAACCATATGGGTTGATAGCGAGATTGATAGTTTTCACAAGATTCTTACAATTTTATTGTAGGTCCACCCCACATCT
Organism: Diaperis boleti; assembly: GCA_963583935.1. Lineage (NCBI taxonomy): Eukaryota > Metazoa > Arthropoda > Insecta > Coleoptera > Tenebrionidae > Diaperis > Diaperis boleti. The sequence continues at coordinate 37,219,870 of OY757249.1, forward strand.
GGAAGCAATTTTCTTTGTTGACGCTTATAACGACATAGCCTGCCACTAAAAACTTGTTCGAACCCAAAAACGTTTGAAATTTTGTCGGTCTTAACCATGGGAGAAAGAGATAGTAGAGAAAGCGCGTTATCTGTTATCTCTTTCGTCCATGGTCTCAACCAATGGCAAGTTTACAAAATGCGACGGAAATACTTTTGGTTTTATTTTTCAATCACTTTGAAGCTGATCTTCGATTTGAAGAACACGGATCTATTGCGCTCTCGAATTATTGATTATTTAGTCAGATTATGATCTTCAGTTTGCTGGTGATTGTTATTAAAGTGTTAAATTTTTATCTACCATCAACCTACATATTGAAAAAGTATTTGGTAAGTATTATTATACTTAAGTATAATTTATGGTTAAACTGTAGGTTTGATATAGAAATCCTACCTTTATTAACTAATTTTAAATTTTAGATAGATGAAGTGGCAAAATTTGGGGGAAACACTCTATACGAAGTGGTGAAAAGGGCTCTTCCTGGCTTTATCGGCGACGAAATTTTAAAGGAGTATAACTGGCTGTGAAAAAAAATTGCCGCAGTTTTATTAAGTAAATTAACTCAAATTAATTTTAATTTATAGTGAAAAAAACTATATTTTTATATTGTTCTAGATGTTTTGGATAGGAATCTGAAACTAACAGAAAAAGATGCTGAGAAACCGATTCAGCAGTATTTGAAGGGGGCGAAAGAACGTTTCGACCGGAGACATCAATAATAATAATTATAGTATTTTAATTTAAAATTTATTTTTTTAATAATAATTGTAATATGTATTGCAATTATTTTAGGGTTTACTATGTACTATTAATTTTATTTTTATTAATTTGTATTTTTGTATTATTTGTTATTATTGTATTTAAGATTTACATTATATATTATTTTATTTTTATTTTTTTCATTTCATTTAATTTCATTCAGACCTAATTAATAAATCGGCTCTTAAATATTATAAACATGAAAAAAAATATATTAATTAATATTAATTAGTATTAATTAATTAATATATGCAAATATAAAGCATAGATTACCGATATACGTAATGGATATCTTACGGATATACGTGATGGATATCCTACGGATAACCTAGAATAGATGTCCCAAGGATATGTTGTGATAGATATTCCAAGGATATCAGTTATCAAATGTCCTAGGGATATCCTGAATTGGACATCGTGAGGATCTCCACTTTAGTCCCATTTTACCATCTCACGGATGTCCCTAGGATATCAGTTTACTTTCCGTAGGACATCCACCGGATATTCTAAAGCTAAACTGGGATATCCTCAGGACATCCAGCGGATATTCTGGTGCTGTGTGGGTATATGTATTAGTCGCGTCAATGAAGTCTTTTTCTCGGGAAAACAGCTCCGATTTTGATGTTTTTATAATCAGAAACCTTTTGAAGCGGGGATATAACTATTAATATTTTTTAAACAATGTGTATGATATTTATCTAAAAAAAATAGTTTTGCCTTTTTTTTAACAGACTTCAAAAAATGAGGAAGTTATCAATTCGGTTGTATGTTTTTCTTTTAATGTTTGTTACCTCGGAACATTATATGGGGCATTCCACGCAAAATCGGACACCATTTGGCTTTTGCATCTCCGATTTTTTTAATTTTTTTATGTTGTAGTATCGATTGAGAGAGGCCTTTTTTTCAATTTTTTTTTTGTAGAGCCGTTTCCGAGATACCGATTCTTCAAAAAAGAACGTCGTTTTTTTTAAATGCCCATAACTTTGTGAAATGTGCCGATTCGCACATTCTTTTTTTTTATTTTTCTTTCTACACACTTTTGAAAAAATACATAATATATCGAAAAAAATTTGAAAACCGTATTTCTATAAGATTTTGAAGTTTTTAATATAAAATGTTGATGTCCAAAAAACACGTACTTATCAATTTTCTTGAAATTTTTTTCTAAAGAACTGTCACTCAGTCCGCAACTTTTAGGCCTGGACCGATAATGGGATAACGATGAGATCTATTTTTTTTCAAATTTTTAATTTTCTGTATTTTAGTTATTAGTACTGAAAGTAAATACATAGAGAGTTTTTGCACGCTTACGATAAATATACGGTAACGCTAAGCTCTCCCAAGGGTTCATTGCGGGCCACGGTATTTCCCTTGGTTTAGCGGAGCACGTTAAATGTTTTACTCTATAGTTTACTATCTTCTGATTGGTTAAGACGTGTTTGCAGCGCATTGATAAATCGTCTTTTTTAAACCTAAAGTTAGAAACACACTCTTCTGCAGTCGACATTATCTAAATTTAACCGATAATATTTGGTTGATCTTGTAAATGGAATCTGTCTGGGCACTGACAACTCATTTAATATGTATAGGCGGTGTGCGCATTTTAAATTCCGTGCGTTTTACAGCGCCTCCAACGGCCTTTCTGGCATTTTTAGTGGTAAAACCACGACCTTCTAGATAAATTTGTCTTTAAACTTTTACTATTGTTCAAAATTGCATTGATTTTTTTGAAGTAAACTATTGTTCAGAGGGCGCTACTTACCCAGAGATTTCGCGTCGCAATTTGAATTTTGACATTTACATTTCGGTTTGACAGGGGTTTGACCGTTATCGCACATTGGCAAAACCACGTCTCTGAATCGTAGCTGATAATGTGATGTTAGGCAATGCAACATGATACAAAGACCGTGCAAAGTTGAAAAGTCCCAATGTAATCAGTCTCAGTGGGTGCAGTGTGTGTAATAATGCAATTAACAAAATTAAACACTGCGTTATGCCTACCCATCGATCATATTTAAGTGTTTGTCAATATTGCTTTGTTGCTTCTGGAACGATACAAGATGCAGATGCACATTATCTTGCAATAGGTTTTCTTGTCACAAGACTAGATCCTACGTTGTGTAGAAAAAAACAACAAATTTAGTTATTAGTTTATTTTCTTTTCTACAGTTTCAAAACTTTTCTTGACAAAGGTTTCGATTTTAAATTAATTGTAGTGACTAATTTATCCGTTTGAGTTTTAGTATAGTTAGTTAAAACAGGTTTTAACAATTTTTCTAGAAGAATGTCTACAATGTGCTGTTTGTGCTTTTCTTCCTTGCAAACAAAAAACTCGGAAGTAATCAACGCATCCTTAATTAGCTATGTAACAGTTTTTCGTGGGCTACATCCTACAGGTACGTATTTTACAATTTTTAATACCCCTACAATAATTTGATTTATCAAACAAGTAAACATAAGTGAGGGGTATCTAAGGGCCCCTCTGTCTTGTAAATATATGAGGGTCACCAGAGAATTATTGCCAGCATCTGTTGATAAATTATTCAGACAAGCTTCACAATTTATTCTTTCTTGAATTGTTCGTACAATATAGCCTGCAAGAAATGCAACAGACGCAAATTCTATTGTACTTTGGGTTAAACCAAAGACTTCGAAATTTTGAATTCTAAAAATCTGTTCCTGAATGTCTGCATTTGTACTCAAATTAATCTTAGTATTGTTTTCAGCTTTAAGTTCATGGAGCTGACCCACATGGTTTAAAAAATTACAAGGTTCTGAAACGTTTGCAGAAGTTGCTATCCGGACAAGACCACAGATTATTATTCTTTTTATGGCATGGTGAGCAGCTCGGGCATCAGTGGCATCTTGGGAACCACACCTCATACGAACAGTGCTGAACATGGCTTCAACTGCATCAGAACTAAATGCTCTTGTCAGAACATAATAAAATCCAACATCCTTAAGTAAATACTTAACACACTCAGTGCTTTTTGCGGTAAATTTTAAGGCCTCCGCTGTTTCTTGTGTGAATCCTCTCATATTATTTCTTTCAGAATATAATTGAATGTTATTTACATATTGTGAAACTCCATTTTCCAGCCAATTCAAACGTTCATCATCAAAATTCAAGTAAGGTGCACAGTTCTGATCTAACTGTCTTATGTATTGTGTTCGATCACTTACATCATGTAGTTGGAAAAATGCATACATCATCTCCTTGAACTTGACTGTGGCCTCAGATCCTGAGAACTGATTGTCTGTGTGATGTATGGCCAAATAATTTAGAGCAGCTGTTACAGGCGGTGCAAATATTTCCACAGCTCTACGTACGTTCATTTTTTCTATGTTTGAGGGGTAAAGGTGTTTCTTTGTTAAAAATTTAACAGGCTTTATAACCATGTCTTTTTGTAGGTCATGCAGTGTTTTCAAGTAATTTGAAGAAATAATTACTTCACTGGAGTGCATGTTGTGGTCCAGAAAAATGTTCTTTATAACATGGCAATAGTCCAAGCTCAGAAAGAGAGGCATGTTGCTGTGTAATGGATGTTCTACATGGGTTTTCAAACTACCATTTCGAAACAACTTGAACAATCCAACATTACATTTGTGGTTGTCTGTAACAATACGAATTGCAAGAAATCCAGCTGCTTTAATTTCTGAACGTATTTTCATTGTTAGATTAAAAAACATTTTACTTGTCAAATTTTTGTGGAAAAAGTATCCAACAGGAATTGTGTACTTTGTAGAAAACCCATGAATAAAAAACACAGCATTTTGTTGGCTAACGTGTTTTGATTTCCAACAGTTTTCTCTACATCCATATTTCGATATCCATAGAATTTATCCTCCATTCTATTATATTGAAGTTTTTCTTGAATTCCCATGTCGTCAATTATGACGCTGCACAATTTTTCAATAGAAGATAAACAACTGGCCTCTGCTTCTAGTCTCCTTTTAATTAATTCTGCCATTTCAAAACTCGATTTTGTGCTTCCAGTATGTCTAAGCAGGGTAATTCGGCTGGGTAATCTAATAAACATATTTTTTATATATTCGTACCCTTTAGGTGAAGTAACCCTCCACATGACACACTGGCGAATGGTCATTTCTGACCATTTTGGCTTTCGTTTGTTGTAATTTAAAATTTGATCTAAAATAAATACTGCATGTGGATCATTTCTCAAGGCATCTTTTTTAATTGCTTCAATCGTCGTGTATTCTGAATTGTCCACTAAACTCTGCAAATCTTGTAGTTTTTTATTTTTCAAAATATCTTGTTTCTTAAGCCTTGCTACTGACTGTTTCAGTGTTTTGATTTCCGCTTTGTATCTCTCAATCTCTCTTGCGGATGTAGCTTCCACTTGGCAGAATGCGTCAAGTTTCTAAAGATGAAATTAAATATAATTAAAATATAGAATAACTAATTTCTTCCAAAAAAAAAACCTGCACAAATGGCTAAAAACTTGGGTAAAACCGACTTACAACGTCCGTTACAACGTAATTTCTAAATGATTCTTCGTATCATCACTCATGAGACCTAGTGTATTTTAGTATACAACAGAAAACGGCTCGCATTTATAAAAATAAGTAAAGGCTAATGCTTATAATTTTTCTAAGTAGATAATATTAATTTAAGATAAATGAGAACTCTTATTTCTTGCTGAATACTGAAGAGCAAAAACCATTTACCTCCTTACCTGGAATTGTAAAGAAAAAGTTTCGTTGTTTTCTTTATTTAAGGTAGAGAATGAGCAGGAAGGTAAGGTATCAGAATAAAGATCAGGTTCCTTGCGCTTGGGAATTTTAAAAATGAGAAAGGATTCTGCTTGGGCTCCAGAGGTCTAGGAAATTGTGTTATTGGTAAATCAAAATGTCTTTCAAAAATCAGTTAATACCGGAAAAATTATCGGAATCGCATAACTCTTCAAATGTCTTCTTTCTGATCCTGATAATGTTCTGTATGAATTGCCATCGAAATGAAAATTACATACGAGTGCTCTCTCAGGCAACACAATAAAGTCTTCTACTGTATAAATAATAATTATTACAATAGATTGTTATGTTCAACTGAAATTAATTTTACCTGAATCCCCAAATATATTATTACACAATCTTTGTCGCAATTCTAAATCACTAGGAAATTCATGGAGTGATTGGGGTGAAGCCTGGCATGAAGGCACGATGCATTTATTATGCATACGCGGCATTTTGTTGAATTATTAATATTAAGAATACAACCACCAAAACTTGAACACAATAACACTAAAACACAAGATAACCAAAACAAGAAACAAGTAACAACACGAAAAAACAGTAACAAGTAAGTAAGACAAGAACAAAGTACAATAGAAGCGCTAAAATTCAAAGAATCAAATGTGAGCGAAAGGTAACATTCAAAGAGATTCGATAAATGTCAAGTGGCATTTGTCATAGATATTTGTTTAATTATTTCCAAATTCAAAAATGGCGGGATTTTGCTGTGTAAGCAGCGCTCGTGGAGAAACACTCGAACTGAGCTAATGTACAGGCCGGTTTAAAGACAAATTTATCTAAAAGGTCGTGGGTAAAACAAATAAACGTCATATTTGTCAGATATTTGCATCCCTTTGCATCCAATTTGCATCATATTTGTGCGTCATACCGTTCTCAGAAAAATGAGAAAAACCCGAAAACGTCGACAATTATTTGAACTTAATTTGAATCATCTACGCTTCGAAGGGTTTGAATTAGAATTATTAATAAGAAATATCAACGTAAAGTTTTTTTTGGATTCCTACCTGTTTGTCATTCGCACAAAACTGCGGGTAACGAGAGTAAAAGTAAAAATCTCAAGCAAAGTGGTCATGTTTTCAATTTGGTGGAACGTAACGGTATCGTATTTTCTTTCTCATACGATTTGTTCGGAAATGTGTAAAATTTCACAGAAAATGAACTGTTATAGTATTTATTAGGACAGCCAACAACACAACAACCGATTCTCGATGAAGCATTTTCTCGCACTTCAGACATTTTTGTCGAATTGAAGAAATCACTAATCTGTCAATTCGGTTCCGTCAGATTCCGTACCACTAAAAATGCCAGAGATGCGGCGTGGTGGCTCTGAGGTAAAATACGCACACCGCGTATTGCATCTTCAATTACATCCATATTATCAAAATGCACTACCACATTTAACAAGTCTTCCATACTTTAAGCTTTGAGCTTAAATTGCTTTGCAGCCCATTTCAGCTTTGTGTTTGTTAGAGATAGTGCCTGTTATGATAGTGATACCATCACGTGGTTTTAACGTTTACGGTATTTTTAATGTGTGCAAAAACTCCCTAATAATAACCTATTTTTTAGGCCCACCAGTAATAGTTATTGTCACCTATGAAATTAAATTGATATATCTCCATAATTTAATGGCCGTTAATTTTTAGTTAAATATATTACAACTTAATAAGTTCAAATAATCCAACGCAATTTTCATTACCGACCGTAGTCAAGGGTTGAAATTGTAAAGTGACAACTTTTGAACAGATACATTTACTAAATTCTTTTAAAATGACTTTTTTTCCTTTAGATAACCATTAAAAAATTAAATAAGAATTAATACAGTAATCATACTGTCCGTATTTTTTTTGTGGTGCAAATAATTCACACTCTATTCTCGTTTCCATAACAACGTAATGCTTTTAATATAGAAAATTAAATTTAGGGTGTTACTATTTGCACCACGATAGTTTAAACAAAAACCTGGAAATTAAAAAAATTGAAAAAAATAGATCCCATCGTTATACCATTATCGGTTCAGGCCTAAAAGTTGCGAACTGAGTGACAGTTTTTTAGAAAAAAAATTCAAAAAAATTGATCAGTACCTGTTTTTTGGAAATCAACATTTTATATTAAAAACTTGAAAATTTTATAGAAATACGGTTTTGAAAATTTTTTCGATATATTTTTTCAAGTGTTAAAAAAAAATTAAAAAAAAGAACGTCCAAATCGGCCCATTTTTCACAAAATTATGGGCATTTAAAAAAAATACGTTTTTTTTTGAAGAATCGGTATCTCGGAAACGGCTCTACAAAAAAAATTGAAAAAAATCAGGGAGGCCTCTCTCAACCGATACTACAACATAAAAAAAAATGAAAAAAATCGGAGATGCAAAAGCCAAATGGTGTAGGATTTGGCGTGGAATGGTATGTTCACCGATTTCTTCGTCAATTGTGGACCGATTTACAAAATTCTTCTTTTATTTGAAAGGGTATACTCTTACGGTGGTTCCATTATCAAAAAATCAGGACCTGACCAGGGAATCTCATGGAAATCGAGAAAAATACTCAAATTTTCGCAAATTGATTCATAAATGCAATAAAGGCCGGAAATTAGATTTTTTTGAGACTTTGGAAAAAATTAAAGCCTTGAAACTGGAAAACAGATTTTGTTTAAACGAACAGAATAACTTCAATAATCCCATTATTAATTCACTATTTTAATTTTTTACCCCTCAAACAAACTTACCAGATTCTCCTTGATCCATTTTTAATTTTACATTTTATAAAATTAAAATTTACTCCACCTGGATTTAACAGCATTCTTCTGGTTTATTTTATAATATGTTGTTTTTACGAAATATTTTAAAAATCATGTAACCTTTTCAAAACGTCAAATTTAATTCAAAATAACGTCAATGTCATAATTTTTAATACTCATTAAGGTAAGAACCCCTCTGTAATTAATCAATTGTATCATTAATCTTTTGTTAAATTAGGGCTGATGATGGCAGTAGTGTTCTGCCGAAACATGTTCCATTTGTAATTTTACGCTTATTAAAGTTTGACCCCTCCCTCCCCCTTACAATTTTTAAATAATTAATTTTCATGTATGTTCATGTATTTTGCTAAATACCACTAAATACCTAAGCGTTAATATTGATGGAATATAAAAGGGAAAAATAATAGCGCGTTTAAGGGACACTATAACAAATTTATTTAAATTACATAACAATAAAAATAGACTACCTTCCCTAATTGTTTACTTACTCCATGGGGATGGGCGTTCTGTATTGTTCGTTGAAAGATTTTTTAACGCGGCGGGGATTTCCACGAAAAGAGTCTGGTAAATAAATTGTGCCGCAATTGTCTCAATTCGGGGAATCCCATGCATAGAAGATATTTAATACTGTCTCTACTCGAGATTGCTATTGTAATAAAAACAATGTTTGCGGACAAAATAGAAAACCTATAAAAAAGTAAAATAATAAGTTTTATGTTTTTTTTTATATTCAATGTATTAATGTAAAAAGTTGACGTGAGATTTTCAATAACCCCCTGCTCCCTTTAGATGAGATTTTACTGGACCCCTCCCCCCCCATTTTGAGCTCACGTAATTAATGGACGACCCCTTTGTGGAGTTCGACTTAGATATATTTAAATTCTAATTTAAATTTACTCCACTTGGACTTATCAACATTCTTCTGGTTTATAATAAATAGTGTTTAAACAATATAAATAATTATTTCCCCACTTCAAAAGGTTTCTGATTTTAAATAATATATAAAAACAAACATTAAAAAAAAAACATTAAAATCGAAGCTGTTCTTGAGGACTTCCGAAGATTGCCTGTTTTATGTATTTATTGACGCGACTATACAGGCCGTTTCAATCGAAACGAGCCACCCTCAATAACTTTTAAGAAAAAGAGATTTGAGCAAAATCTAAAAACCGGTCAATTATAACCTCGAGAAGGACATGTTTCGGTACAATAGTAGGCATGCTTGGTGCAACGCCATACACCTGACAGGAGCGACCCCTATTTTTTAAATAGGGAATAGGGGTTAAGTGACATGTCGTTTGATAGGTCTTTTCAACCACATAATTATTTATAAACAAGAAGAATGTTCTTAAATCCAAGTGGAGTAAATTTAAATTAAAAAATTTAAATATATCTAAGTCGAACTCCACAAACTTTAATCAGCGTAAAATTATAAATGGTACATGTTTCGGCAGAACACTTCTGCCATCATCAGCCCTTAAAGAATATAAAAAATTATGATAATTTTTTATATTCTTTAAGGGCTGATGATGGCAGAAGTGTTCTGCCGAAACATGTACCATTTATAATTTTACGCTGATTAAAGTTTGTGGAGTTCGACTTAGATATATTTAAATTTTTTAACATAATTATTTTTTTAATTACATGATCCATAAGTTAGTGATTAAAAAAAACAATTTTTTAACGGATTTGTTTTGTATCTAGGCATGCTCGCAATTAAAGATAAAAAGCTTTCAATAAACATTATTTACGTAGATGAAATGTGTTAACCTGCTAACTCCATTTGACAAAATTTTAGAGGAGACTATTAAAACGCTTGTATTTCAGAGTTTATATTAAACTATTTGGAGATATCAGGTATTATTGAGACAAAATGTTTTATCTTTTTTCACAATAATACCTGCTGTCTCCAAATGGTTTAACATAAACTTTGAAATTCAAGCGTTTTAATAGTCTCCTCCAAAATTTTGCCAAATGGAGTTAGCAGGTTAACACATTTCACCCACGATTAGACAATTTATTATTGATTTGAATAATGTTTTAATCAAATTTTAATCAATTATACCCATTTATACCAATTATGCTGAACAATAAGTCACTATAATCTGAAAACAAAATATTCGTGTTTAATTTTCTGAACACTAAATTTGATTTTATATCAAATGTTCAAAATGATTCCCATCGACTTTCATGCACGCAAATAAAAATATAGAGGTTTGAAATCGGGCGATCTAGCTGGCCATTCTACAGGACCTCGTTTACCAATCCAGTGGTCGGGGAAGTTATTATAATAATAAGCAAAGTACATAAAAGCTACTTTATTATAGTCTAATAATTTATTATTTTATTTTTTGTGTTAATTACGTAATACGAATGTGGATGAATGAGGTCAAAATTATTTTAGAATACTAATCTAATCGATAATAAATTCTCTAATAATGTTTATTGCAAGTTTTTTTATCATTAATTGCAAGCATGCCTAATACAAAACAAATCCGTTAAAAAATTGTTTTATTTTTAATTACTAACTTATAGAGCATGTAATAAAAAAATTGTTATGTGGTTGAAAAGACAATTAAAAGACCTTTTAATCGACATGTCACTCAACCCCTATTCCCTATTTAATAAACAGAGGTCGCTTTTGTCAGGGGTATGGCGTTGCACCAAGCCTGCCTACTATTGCATCAAAACATGTCCCTCTCGAGGTTAAAATTGACCGGTTTTTAGATTTTGCTAAAATCTGTTTTCCTAAAAAGTTATTGAGGGTGGCTCGTGTCGATTGAAACGACCTGTATGTAGAATATGAGAATTGTAAATCTAACAAGTTTCTAACAACCAGTGGTGTTACACAAGGGTCTAACTTAGGACCAACAACCAATTATGTTTTCGACCATATACAGGGTGTTATTGAAGTCCTAGCAGAAAATTTAACGACAAGTAGAACTCGTCAATATAAACATTTTTTCTATTTACTATTCTGACTCCTTATTTCACCCTCCGCCTCTGTCGACTTGAACTTGAACACGTCAGAACGTTTTTGCCGAACGAGGTAAACACCGTCTAAGTTTTTTGGGACAAAAAATTTGTCGTTGATAGTAAATTTTAGTCATCAGTTGAGTGTCGCGCCGCTATGTATTGTTATGATGCGTCCTCAATTCTTGTGCTCGCTGATTATTTTATTATGATTTTGGACGTCCTAGATGTAATCGCGTTTTTGAAATTGAACCTGAAATTTTTAAGTATTTGAAGATGTGCTTCGAAGTGTATTCGAACTGTCGGTGTGTCAACATTTATCCCTGATCAAAGTTAGAGAGTTTATTATTACATGCTAAGCTACTTCAATATTAGGAGTATTATGATAAGTGAGTACATGTTTCCATTTAAACAGTTTTTATTTCGATTCGTTTATCGGGTAAAGTTTTTGTGCCTTCCTGACAGTATTGGTATTGGTATTGGTTTTAGGGGTCAAAATATTCTTAATTTTAACTCCGTAAGGGAGCGTTTGCGATAAAAAAAATTTTTATTTTTGACGAGTTCTACTTGTGCTTAAATTTTCTGCTAGGACTTCCATAACACCCTGTAGAGGGCAAAGTCTTTATGTATACCGACGATATAGAAATTGGTCGTCCTACAATTTTCAAAAACAGCTTTTTTAAAAACTAGGCGATAAAATATTATACACCAATTTTTTGTTACTCGAAATCATGCGTTTACTAGACTAGGTAAAAAGAGATCCGAAACATTTGTCTTATTTGAAACGCGCGCCTTTCTGTGACGTCAACACGGGACAAAATTCACCAGGCAAGACTCAAAGTTACTAGACGTGCGGACTAATGAAAAGCGCACGAACCAATGAAAATGCTCCCCCAAAATGAGGTCACAAGAGGCGGTAAATGTACTGCTAGCCGAAATTGCGATTTTTGATACGTTCTGTTATCTCACAAAACAACTTAAGAAACAACAGAACACATTTTAGGGCTTCATGTTATATAGTCTACGAGATGCTATAGCTGAATTTCTGAAATTAAATTGAGGGGGACGATCCTATTTAATGTTTTAGAATTTTAAAAAATTTCTGTGTGCTCTGACAGCTCTGTTAATTTAAACGCGATGCAAATTATATGTCGTATTGCCGTTCCCAAATTACACATAATTCCTGATAGATAGTAATTTTTGTGTCCCACCATACACGTATTTTGAAAGCGAGTATCCCCACTCCGTCCATGCTCCCAGTCTCCCGCTTCCGCTGGTATCGTCATTGTAATTTACGTGTCCCCAAGTGAACATGTGAGTGCAGAGCATGGCGTCTCAGGCAAACAAAAGCGAAAATTCTGACAATTTCTCGAGGATCTCCTCAAATTCCAGTAAGTAACATATTTTTTCCCTTTTAATTCCTTAACTCAACAGACACGACAATCAACGTCGCTTCGTCAATCACACGAGTCTCCCCAGTTTCCAACGAAAAGCGTATGGTTGTGATACTCGCAGCACCGCAGGTTTGGTATCAGGGCTACCCACGTAGTTCCTAGCCCGGGTTTGAATAGCAGATTTTCCCACGTAAAGTATGTCGCTCGGTAACCATTATGCACCCCCGTGCCACTACCCACGTAGTTCTTATGGTACGCCACGACCCTCTTGCTTGCCACTGCATAGCTCTGAGAGACATGGAATCATCTCGTTGCCGTCCACTGCCCCTGCGGCAACCTTTGGAGCACCCCCGTACCACTACCCACGTAGCTTTTATTGGTACGCTAGGACCCTATTGCTACGCCACTGCCATAGCATTGGGAGACAGAATCAGCTTGCGTTCAACCGCCCCTGTCGTTCGCCGTCACTGATGTCCAACCTTGGAGTGACTACGACCCAACCCGGTGATGTTATTTCATGAAACTGACTACACGAATAAAAGCGGAATTTTAATTGTTTTTCTCTCGCTTTTGGTTGACTTAAAAGATACAGCTTTTTCGTAACAGGAAGTGAATAATGACAGCGAGATTACAACCCAATTAATGATCTACTTGTTTTGCTCCACGGCCCTACTGGCTTAGCACGGAGTTGCCCTTCTAAACCCAATTACCCCACAGGAATTGTGGTTACCCAGATTCCCACAGGAATTTTTTAGCTCGAAAAACAGTTTCTTTTTTTTCCCACAGAAATTACTGCTGCCTATTAGAAATTACTGTATTTCTTTAATACATGCGGAGTTGCCGAATTTGACAACTGCTCTGTTTTATATTCAATGTCTGCCTTAACGGTTACAAATTACCTTTTATTAGAAAACCAAAACCAACAACGGTATAGAAAGGGCCTAGGTTTCTCGGAGACTTACAGCCCGATTTCATGTTCTGGGTCGTAATTTGCGATGAGGTGCAATGGATTAGGCAGTAAGGCTCAATTTCATGTTTCATTTCACTTGAAATTAATCCTTACTGACTGGTATTTAGTTACGACGTTTCCATAGCAACCGGCACTTGCGACCAGTCGCAAGCCAACATGAAATCGGGCTGTTACTCAATTTGTATCATTCATCTTTCTGGTCCGTCAACATCGTGCCACATTTCAGGTTTATTTTACATCTCAAAAAACCTAAATCGGTTCATGAACCCATGCATGTGGGGAGGGGGGGGGGGTGATTCCAAGGAGTCTTGAACCTCCGCGAAATTAACAATCTCAAAAAAAAAAAATTGAAAAGGTAGTTTTTCCATTAAAAGATTCTTACATCTTTTTTGAAGAAATTCTGCCTACGTCACTGATCACAACACTTCAAAATAGAAAACTATGGAACCGTAACACTGAATACACAAAGACTGTTTCTTCAAGACCGTGGACTTAAAAGATACGTATTTCTTATTTCCAGTCCACAAGGATAAGAAATACCAAAGTTTCGGATATAAAAGTCGTCACTATTATGTTTTATTTTAGATGACATTATTCTCATTAGTCAAACTAGAGAGGAAGCAAAGTCTTATTGCCATTTTTGCTAGACAGCTTCTCGAATTTTTCGGATTTATGACAAATCGTAAGAAGAGTTCGATAGTCCCTCAAAACTTTGAAAATTTTTGGGATTTATTTTCGACTTTATTATACATATTATATTTTAAAAAACAACTAATTACCTTCTTTTTTCCCTTGTTCGGGAAAGCCACCTTTTTTGGGAGCAATTTACCCTGAAGGTGGTGATATCATTTTTAACTTGAGGATTCCCGCTCATCAGATTAGCAAATATTAAATCCTCTTTACTCCCAACTATATTAAACTATAATATCTACATCAAAAATTGGTGTGCGTTTTGTCATAACAGAATTCTAGAACTGCCACCCGTCTTCACTACCTAGACTTGTTGGTCGCCTTTTTGACGGATTTATTTCATTCTGGACCTTCTTACTAACTTTAAACTCACAGTACACAGCTTTCGCCCTGGTTTTTTCCAACTAAAAGCAGAATACCAGAGTTAAAAAAAAAACGTTCCTAAAAGGAGTGTATAAACAGAAACTTCCTCGTACATGTGAGCTGGGATCCTTCTTGTGTCGTGACATACTTGTCATACATCTGTACCTTACAGGAAGCGCCATTTTCAGACCTTACCACCAATCTTGTTACACTATTAGTCTTAATTACGGCCCACAGAATCTAGACTTTTACAAAAATCAGATTACTTTCCAATATTACATTCCGAACTGACAGGTTGGAAATAAAGATGTCAGACCATATTAAAACTTCTAACTCTTCAAACTTCCAACCCTTGTTGCTTATTCCCTATTTTCAGGTATAACCCAGACTCTGTCTAGCCTCTGTAATTGAGGAAATTAAAAAAAAAACAACGCATCAGACCTCAGAACACAGAAAATTCAGAATATTTAATTAAAAAAAAAAATTGCAGTGTTACAGTGTACAAGTTACTCAACGTGACATACCGCAACTTCGACAGCATTTCGAGCTGACAATGCTGACATTTCTATTGAGACCATTCAAAGAAGTGCAAGTTACACTCCCAAAAGTGACACATTCAATAGGTTTTATAACTGCCCCCTATTAACAGTAGGCAATTACCATCTTAGTTATAATTTTCAAAACTTTTCAAAAAAATTATTTTCACTTTTGCGGGTTTTCTTGATTTCCCTTTCTTTTTCTTAATGATTTTTGTTATACTTTTTCACTGTTGCATTTATTGTGAAAAAGAACATATTACTAAAAAAGATCTAGACCGTTTTACTTTAAACATCTATCAGGAATTATGTGTAATTCGAGAACGGCAATACGAAATATAATTAAAGGATCAATTGACTTACCTTAAGGAAATTTGATCCAAATTATATGAGTATTGCCGTTCGAAGAATTACACACCCTCCTTTCCTTTCTTTCTTTTGTCCCCACCCGGATAGTTCTAGATCTTCTGCTTAGCTCCTTAAATTACAATGACGATACCAGCGGAAGCGGGAGACTGGGAGCATGGACGGAGTGGGGATATTCGCTTCCAAAATACGTGTATAGTGGAACACGAAAATTACTATCTATCAGGAATTATGTGTAATTCTTCGAACGGCAATACTCATATAATTTGGATCAATTGTCCTTAAGTCAATTGATCTTTTAATTATCACCTATTAATTTGAGCTTCTAGTTAAGGTTGGCAAATTTTCCTGCGTTTGGTGGTAGGGACGAGGCGGGGTGAGCGGCGCAAATTTAATTGCCGGCAAGTAGCGGAAACTTGAGTAGCGTTTCTCAAAAGGGAAGATTTCTCTACAATAACGACATTGAAATATCCAGTTGGAATGTGTCAGCTCGGCATTGGATCAGCATTTTGTGCTAAATTCTGAGTACAATCAATATTATCGAATGCACAATTGAAGATAATAATGATATCGGTGTCTATCTGGTCAAGATTGCTATGAAACAAATGCGGTTCACATTCGGCACGTCGTAGCTAACGTCAATGTTAAAGTGTCAAAAATTGTGGGGACCTGAGGTGGCTTTCTTGAAATAAGGGGGCCCGAGTCCCCGTCGAAACATAGGGCTCGAGGTGCCCCCGTCGAAGAATGAACACTTGAAACATGAGGCACCGAGGGGGCCTCTTCGGTTATCGACATCCAGAAATCGAAAGTTGAATTTGTTTAGTTCTAAAGTAGAAATTATACACTGTGTCCCTAAATGGGGTGCCCATCTTACAACTGTAGAAAACTAAAACAGTCAAACATTTTAAACCCTGTTTTAAATTAAGCTGTTTTTTCCTTAATTTCCATAAACTGGTAGTTGCCTAGCAACCTGAACACAGTGATACATAACGAGTGAGCAACAAAATTCGTGATCGCAGTTGGCTAAACGTATATCGGTTCTTTTACTTTACTGTTTACATTAATCGTCAATTCACATTACTCGATGACTTTTTACACAATCGTATCGATCAAGAATCGACTCAAATTATTAGATTCAGAGGCTCCTTCGATCACGAATTTTGTTGCTCACTCGTTACCTTATTTCGAGTAAAATAATTAACAAACAATTTAAACAACCCAAATGAAGCGGCTCAAATGAACCCTAGGAATTGTTTCTTGACATTCTTGGATTACGTGTGGATATGATACAACGCCAAGACCGTAACATTGAATTAAAAAAAATCTTTGCTAAAGACTTAGCATTCCTATTTTTTATATTTTTTTGGCAACAATTAAGTTTAATGAAGTTTAATTTATATTTTTTAGGCGTTGCTAGGCAGTGTTCGGCTTTGAATACTAGATTGATCAAAAATATTTGGACTTACAATTAGACAAAAAATCCTATTCAGAGAAAAAGCTCCCTATTAAAACATAATATCAAATCAGATTTGCAATTTTTTATCTTTTTTTTTTGTAAACCAGAAGAATGTTCTTAAATTCAGGTGGAGTAAATTTAAATTAAAATTTAAATATATCTAAGTCGAACTCCACAAACTTTAATAACTGTAAAATTACTAATGGAACATGTTTCGGCAGAACACTTCTGCCATCATCAGCCCTTAAAGAATATAAAAAATTATTTATATTCTTTAAGGGCTGATGATGGCAGAAGTGTTCTGCCGAGACATGTTCCATTAGTAATTTTACAGTTATTAAAGTTTGTGGAGTTCGACTTAGATATATTTAAATTTTTTTTTTTTTTTTTTTGTAATTTTATAACAAGCAAAACCAGTCTAGACCAGATTCTTTTCCAAACAACTTACTAAAAAAAAATCCCCTCATGCGCACCCTTTCCAGGGACACATTGTATATGAGTCAAATTCAAATGACTTGAACTCTTGAGACAGGGGGGGCCGAGAAAGCGCCTTTGAGACGGACAGGCGCCTTTGAGACGGACAGGCCCCTTTGAGACATCCCTGGGACAGGGGGGCGTAACTACCATCTGAACCGATTTTTACCAAGGCAGTCTTGACCAGATTTTTATTTCATTTACATTTCAATTAAAAGATAAAGATAACAGTAAAAGAAATATTTTCTGAAAAAAATGAATTAAATGACTGGAATTGTTAAAAAAACTAGCGAGCCTTACAAACAGTAAGATCTGACCACATCTGACATCTCACATTGGTAATAAACAACATTAATATTAATCCCATTGCTACACCATAAATGGACTCAACACCCATTAAATTAGGCCATCTGTTATTTTCAGTGTTACTCTACCTGATCACAAACAATTTATAAATAACAAAGGTGCGAGTATACTTTGCGATTATACACCTCATAATAAATTGAGCCAATAGCAATTACAGATTTTTGATAGATACGATGTATATAAGTGAGGATAACCTTGACGACGGGATATATTCATTTCGGTATTTCGGCTGGCTCCAACAATGTACTTTGCCATAGGAACGATTGTCAATAAACGTCAGAAAAAAAGTTCCGTCAAAATTTCGCCTTTTCTTGTTATATAATCGTAACAAATACCACTCGAGCATTGAAAATAATCTGATTAAATCGTTACGAATTATTTTGGTAATTATGGTTGGACGGTGTCCCCCTGAGCACCCTTGATTCGGCGGCCCCCCCTTGGGCCCCCTTGATTCTTTGGGGGCCCACTTGGGCCCCCTTGTTTGGGCGGTGACCCCCTTTGATTCGGCGGGGACTCTCTTGGGCCCTCTTGTTTCGGCGGGGTCCCTTGTTTGGGCGGGGACCCCCTGCTTGGGTGGGGACCCTCTCTGTTCAGCAGGGCCCCCCTTGTTTGGGCGATGGGCCCCCATGTTTGAGCCGGTGACCCAGTTGGTCCCCTTGTTTGGGCGGTGGCCCCCTTGGGCCCCCTTGGTAGGGCGGAGCCCCCTTGGTTCGGTCGGAGGCCCCCTTGATTCGGCGATGATAGCAAATCTTCTATTGAAAACTTAATTTCAACCAATTTTGTAAGATGGACCATTTAAGATGTAACAAATACCGCGTCGGCAACTTCAAAGATTTTCTTTGTCTTCCTGTTCTATCACCCGACTGAAATATTTTTGCCCTGTTTTTGCCATGTAAATTCAGTCCATATAACGTGTGCCGTATAGTTTATGATACCATAAATAATTGCGCCACCTCACGTAAGGAAGCTACACTAGATTGGCTTGTGTGGCACTCTAGAATGAGTCAGAACCATGTCAGAACTTGGTAAAATGTCAGTTCGTGTCTGGACTAACACAGATAGACATTGCATCTACAGAGTTCATTTATTTTGGATAAGACGTCAAAAATATGCCTTGGTTTTTGATGTTTTTTTTTTCAAGAATGGTTATTAGTTTCTTGAGTTCGTCGGGGGTCTCAAATAGCAATGAATTTTCTCAAACTTACGTAAAAAATTATAAAAGTTGAACACAAAATACAGTGTTTTAAACTCCTTGTTTTTCCTAACACCAGCTGTTTCCAGATCTTAAATACCCTCTACGAACTCGAATGAATTTTCCTGAATCTAACTATGCCACTCTTGTATGAATTGAATCAATAGTTTTCATTTCTTATCCAAAATACGCGAGCGTGTTTTCGGTTCTTACGCCACCTTACTAGACGACACCCTTAAAATTACGGTGCCATAACAACCAGAACATTAAAATTATCAGGTCATCCAGCACCAAGTGATCAAATTTCAGTATTCTCATTGGATCAAAAACATCAAAATGCAATAGATATAAACCACGGTTGAGAAGCCTTTTCTTAGCTTGGCATTATTATTACCCGCGATGCTTCGCATCTTGGGCAATAAAATAGCTCGAAGAAGAAAAATGTTTTCTCAACCTTGGTGTATAATAATTACTATCATCCTACTATACACTATTATTAAAGACGCCAATTATTTTTAAGATTTTTTTCTATTCTGTATTTTACTTCCGGTGCACAAGTGGCATCTTTAGAAGTATTTTACTTTATCAAAATGTTGAAAGGTAGTATGTATTACCATCCATCTGTGTGTCGAAAATAGCATAGCCGTTTACAGAAAAATAATTCTGTTTTTGAGGTATTAATTAGTGTTCCCTAATCCTTATATGCTATCTATAGTCTTTTTATCATAAATCATCTTGGGCCAGAGAATCTTCTGCTTGGAGGAGTGCTCCAGCAAAACCAGGTTATGCTTGTTTGCTTATATCTACCTGATGGTGGAGAACGAATAGTTCCAGTATAATAGGTACCGCATTGAGGCGATGAATATAGACCGAAGGTGCATATACTGGACAAGCCGCAACTATCTACATTGTTGTTTCGGGAGCCCTCTGGCAAGCTCGACAACTTAAATTCGGGACCTCTATACCCATCACGTGGCTGCGATAGACCAAGGTGTTAATTATACCATCTTGTCCGGCGCAATGACTGCCTCAATCTCAGATTTCGGCCCACTTGATCTGAGAAAGTCAAATGTATTATGTCGTTTGATAAGCCAAGGTTTTCGACGTTCTTGAAGAAAACGCTTTGCACTGACTTATCCATGTGCTTTTTCACGAGAATATCAGAGTTTAATATGCGGAGGTGAACCTATCACACAGTAATAATTCAATTAAATAAGTAGGCAGATGAATTGAATACATAATAATATTGTAAGATGACCCGCAGTTGCCGATCGCGCCCGAAGTCTGACCCAGCTGGAGTAGAGAGCGTTCGAGCAAAAAGGGGTCAAGGGAAGGAGTAAGAAACGAGACGTGGAGGCGGGCAGTCAAATTGTTACTCATGATTTAGTATTTTTTTCTTCCCATTTTATATTGATTTTGCTTTCTTTTTTCCTAAATAAAGTTTTATGTTTCTTACAACTGGCGCCTAACTAGTGGCCGAAAACGACCAAAAAGTTGTGTGTAAAAGTGTGGAATCGCGAGTGAAAAGTTACCCCATCGTCAGCGAAGCGTCTGTTCGTCAGATCTTCCCCTGGCTATTGTCAACACAAGAGTGTCTGTCCGTCAGATCAAGTGTCTTCCGGAGAGCGTCGTCAAGTTTCGACCCCGGCACGTAACTTTTCACCACGACCATTAATCCGGAGAAGAAGCTGTTGCATCAGTCTCAAGTTTTCTCCAAATTCTTCAGTGAAACTACCCCCAAAGCATTAGTCCTACCGACAAACTGTTAAGTAGCCTTTTCGTTATCAACCCGCGCATGTCGACCTTCTACAACCTAAGAAGAAGAAGGCATAGCTTAGACGACTCCGTCGACATCGCAAACATGACCACCCTTTCAAACGAGCAATTCCGCCAATTATATAACGACCGTGCGCTCCACGCAGCCAGCACCAGAGGCTCAACCCCCGCCTGCTGCTAAACCAGGCAGTTTCATCAAATGTTCTTCACGTTTCGATGGCAAACCGGAAACGGACGTAAACGCTTTTATCGACGCGATCGAGATTTATAAAGATTGCGCGAGTGTATCAGATGTTCACGCATTGCGAGGGCTACCGATGCTCTTTGACGGCATCGCAGCATCTTGGTTCCATGGGGTAAAAGATACCCTCGAGAGTTTGAAGGACGCTATTGAACTCTTGCGCCTTACTTTCGGTCCCCAAAAAACAGCTTTTCGCGTTTACCGCGAGCTGTTCTCGAAAGAACAGAACGACTCGACTCCGACCGACGTTTTCGTTTGTAAATCACGTTCGATTCTGGCCCATTTACCCAAAGATAGCATATCGGAAGCGACACAATTGGACATGGTCTATGGGTTACTCAACGTGCAAATTAGGGAAAAGGTACCCAGAAATTCGGTTACAACATTTTCGGGACTTTTAAAAGCAACCAGATCAGCCGAAGAAACGTTCGCAGAAACGATGAAAACGATAAAAGCCGAGACAAAAACTCAAGAACATAAAGCGGCAAAAGCTGGGTGTAGTTTTTGTAAATTACCCGGTCACGTGATCGAAGTTTGTCGGAGTTTGTTGTACGCGTGATCCAACCAAGTTTCTTTTATTATGGATGTGGCGCACCCGGCGTCATTAGAAGTAATTGTCCTAAATGCAAATCGACGCCCTCGACGTCTGCCAATTCGGTCCAGTTTTGTTCCTTGAGCACTAACGACCAGAACATATCAATCAAACCCCGCAGTCGCCCAATTTTACGAGTGGAAATACTCGCTGTCCAAGGTTATGGTCTTATTGATATCGCAGCAAAACAAAGCGTCGCCAGCTACAGTTTGTACCAAATAATGATTTCTCGCAAACAAGCATTCCAAGAAGTTTTTATGGAGGTCACGCTTGCCGATGGCAAAACAAAAAAACAAAACACACGTGCCGACGTAACGCTTCGCGATAAGATAATTCCCACAACGTTTATAGTACTTCCGGATGCGAAAGAAAACCGGACACTTCTAGGAATTGACTTTGTTGAAGACGCTAAGATGATCATAAACGCACATGAACGTTCCTGGTGTCATGTTGGAGATTTGGAAAATTGGTTTCAGCTCGAGTTCGAAAATAACGCGGAAAATACGAAAATTAGTTTAGCCGCCGTCGACCTGTTGAGAAGTGATGAAGGACCCATGCTTACCGCAAACAGAGGAAATGAGCGAACTCCTTTATAAATTCGATGAGATTTTCGGACCGATAATTGCCTCCCATCCGAATTGAAGAATTATTACATTCAATCAAACAGATTTTTTTTATGTCAACTATCGACTTGCGATCTGGATATCATCAAATTGCAGTATGCGAAAGTGACCGCGATAAAACGGGATTTGTTACCCCTTTTGGAAAGAATGCCATTCGGTCTGAAGAATGCAGGGGCGACTTTCCAAAAGTTGATTGATCGTTTCCGGAGTGGATTAAGTCGTTATTTTTGCGTACTTAGACGATTTAATCGTGATTTCCAGTTCATTCGAGGACCACATCCGCGATCTAACTTTAGTGTTTGAACGTTTGAATGTGTTCGGGCTCCGCGCGAATAGGAAAAAGTGTTTTTTCGCTCGAAAAAGCGTTTCGTATCTCGGACTTGTTATCACGCCGGAAGCTATACGGGTTAACCCCCAGAAGGTGAGCGCGATCATCGAAATGGAACCCCCGCGCAACCTGAAGCATTTACACACCTTTATACAGACTTGTTCGTGGTATAGACGATTTGTGCCGAACTTTTCAAACATTGCGCGCCCGCTCACGGACTTAACTAAGAAAAACGCCACATGGGACTGGGGTGCAGAAAGCTTTTGTTGACCTTAAACATGTTCTTACTAATGCCCCAATACTCCGACAAGCTGACGAAAACCTACTCTTCATCATCAGGACCGACGCTAGTGGTTATGCGTTGGGCGCAGCTTTACTGCAGGGGGAGGGAGTTCACGAACAACCCATCGAGTATGCCAGTCGTTTGTTAACCCCAGCGGAGAAGAACTACAACACCACCCAGAGGGAAGCCCTTACTGTTGTTTGGGCTACACAACGTTTCCGAAGATACATTGATAGAAACGAAATGATTATTGGAACCGACCACCAGCCGCTAAGATGGTTGCTGTCTTTGAAGTATCCGACCGGACGCCTTGCCAGATGGCCGTTGGCTCTCCAGCAGTATAACCTGAAAATTTCTTATGTTCCAGGCAAAAATAACGTTGTAGCCGATTTCCTTTCGCGGCTACCCCATCAAGAAACCGACGATCGTTCTTGTTCACTATGTTCCGTCCACATCGAGACCCCGAGATTGGGAGCTCGACAGATCCGCCAAAACCAGTTAGATGACCCTGAAGTCAAGAAAATTATTGATTGTTTTGAGGCCCCTTGCCCGAGTCAAGAAACCTCCACCTGGATGAACCGTAGCTACGTCATGGACAATGGAGTTCTCTATCGCCATATTATTCCCGATCATGAAGGCGACACTCCTCAGTTAGTGGTCCCAGCTACCGAGAGAGCAAGCGTTTTGCAAGAGTATCACGACGCTCCTACGGCAGGTCATTATGGTGCCGAACGCAATCTACAGAAGATTTCCGCAAGAAATTTCTGGCCTACCATGCGAAGAGACGTAACCAACCATGTCAAGAATTGTCTTGAATGTCAGCGATATAAAATAGAAAATATGAAACCCGCCGGACTTTTAAAATCAACTCCTTCTACTCAACGGTTCGAAGTTATTGCTGTGGATCTATTTGGACCCTTGCCGCTAGCTCCAGCCGGTGAGAAATGTAAGTGGGTAGAAAGGTTCGCATTAGAAAATGCAACTTCCGAAAATTGTACAAGAAAGCTAATTGACGTTTTTTTTTTATTCTTCAGAGTTTGGTAATTTCTCCATTGATTGTGAACTGCACGAACAGTACTACGGGGTACACCTAAGAGCGCTGCAACTTGCCCATAAGACATACCACCTTCTACCAAGCATATTATTCTAACCTTACAGCTTTGCGATGGCATGTCAAAAAATATGACTAAGAAAAGTGTCAGTTAGTGACAACAAACTTGAACTACATAGACTTTTTGATTCTGACATTTATTTGTTGTCTAATAAGTTATGATGACGACTGTATCTAGGCATGCTCGCAATTAACGATAAAAAGCTTGCAATTAACACTATCTCTAGCAGGTTGTGGTGGTAGATCCTCATTATTTTCGGGCATAGGCACATTAAATGTGCGGCACATATTGTGGAGAACACAACTGTAGATTATTTTTGCCGCTCTTATTGGATTATAAGAATGTGCTCGATGACTATGTACACATCTGAACCGCCTCTTTACCATCCCATTTACGTGTTCAATAATAGTCCTTGTGTGTGTTATATCTCGCTTTAGGTGAACCATTTTGAGCATTCGGACAAGGTACCATGGTTCGAGAGGATAACCGCTGTCACCTAAGAAATGATCCGTTTTGCCATCTTTAACATAACATTTTTGCATTATCCTTTATAGTCCTGACATTTGCCATATAACACCATCATGGACTGATCCTGGGAAGCAGAACTTTACATCGAGAATTTTTCTGTCTGAGTCGCAAATTATTATTTGAGTATTTATGGCATAAAAATTCTTGCTACAATAATATGTGTGACCAGGATAGACAGGATGTTCTGATGGCGAGGCGACTATTCTTATCATCAATAATCCAATTAAATCAGGGAAATGCGGATTTAACTCACTAAATCCTCGGTTGACTCTATGTATTTATATAAATCTATATTTAAATTTGGAAATTTTATCCAGACATTACACCACCATTACAAAATGCCGGAATTTGAAAGGCATCTGAGAAGATGTGCCCCTGTCAAACAAAATCGACCTGTTCTAGGATTTTTTAATTACAATAATCAATTCGGAGAAATCTGGGCTGGGGAGTTTTAAGTGGGACAGCCTGTATATCATGTGTATAAAATTATCTATTTTTATAAACTAAAATTGACACGTCTAAAGATTTCTTTGAAAAAATTTTTGTTGAATTATTTTATAAAAACCCACCTAATAATTTAAATGGTAAAGTGTTCGTTTTAATTTTTTTTATTTTATACTTGTACCTAAAGTGACATTCTTCGGATTATTTTTGATACCAAAAGTGGAACATTAACGTCCTATTTGACTTAGTTCATTAAACTTGCAGTATGAAATAAAACGTTGTATTTACCTCGAACGAAGAAGTGTTTTTGAAGGTACTCACAAGTAATTCAGTAAACAGCTTGTTCGTACTTTAAACTTCACTTCTCGTTCTAGATAAATAATATACTAGTATTACAATCGTTAGTCGTTAGTCGACGTTAGCTGTCGTGACTTTACTTTTCCTTATTTCATTGATCTCTCACAATTTATAAATTTCGATAGCAAATATTAGTGCAAATTTTGGAATAATTTACTATGTAATTATTATGTAACCCTTTCCTTACACAGTTGTGTGTACAATGAGGTGATCGCACAGTTATAGTCCTGTAACGATGGGTAACAACATTCACAAGACTGACAGGTGAATTTATTTTAAAATTGCAGACTTCTTAATTACCATTTTGACAATGAAAAATTCAGAGCGAAACCATTCAGCATAATTTCCTTAATCAATCTCATAAACAAAAAGGAAAAAACAACATCTAAGGCGAGAATATTAATGTACCTAGACGGTCATTTAAATTTGTGATCCACCAAGTTCCGGTATAAAATTGTTAGGGTACCAGAAATAATATGAGGAGACCTAGAAAAGTTAAAACAAAATCGTAACTGTAAAAACCGATATACAGGATGTCCGGAAAATGGCGCACTAACTTTGTACCACGTATACACTCTTCTACAGAGAGTAAATTTCCGTGAACAAATTTTTTTTTAAAGCGTAACTTTTACGTAAGACATTTTTTATTTTTTGTAAATTTGGCAACACCACATGATTTAGTACAATTATTGTCAGTTCAGTTAAATAAACCACTGCGTTATTTCCTAGCTAACAAAAATCGGTAATTGTTGTCACTGAAATGTCTAATTGTGGCAAGAGAATTATTTATAAATCATTATGAAGTAATAGTAGAGTGCCAGTCTCGCTTAAATGTGTCACCCTGTGGGCCTTTTAATTCACAAAGCTAACATTTTCAGGAATGAAAGCTAATGCCCTAAATACATTACATATGAATTCGTCAAGAAATCGTCCTGTGCAAAAAAAAGTTATTAAAAATTGTCGAGTTTTCGATATAGTGAGTTACTTGATACATTGTTTGATTTTTCTGATATTTTTTCAAAACATTCTCTGTAGCCTTTTGGCCAAAAATAAATAAACAGTTTTTGCAAACGCATTGAGTTTCCCATCTTGTAGCAAATTTAAACTCATTTTTCTCGACTTTACGTCCGATGAAAAGTAATTACTTTATGCCATTTTTGCCGTTTCTCACGTTATCTGCAAATCTAAGCCCTAAATCAAAAAAAATGTTCTCTTGTAAAACTATTGCCCCATTTATTGTTATTCCTACAGTACCACTTTCATATTTTTGTCGTAAATAATAAACTAGAAACAATTATAAATGTAGAATGATGTAAAATTTGGAAGTCTGGAGACCGCGCGAACCCCGATCACCCTCTCTCTACCCACTACGTCCTTCGGCTATCGTAATTGCATCAGGCAGGTTTTTAAAAATATTCGAAATTATTCTTACGTGTTCATTCTGTTTAATATTTTTGATAATTTTGTGGATGCCAATACACAATTATTGCAGATCTCAAAGTAATAGTTCTTTTTTTCAGTAGGAATTAAAAAAAAAACAATCACAATTTTTTTATTAAAAAATAAAACAAAATCAAACATATAAGAACAAAAATTACTCGCTATCAATATAGAATTTTCTTCTTCAATAATGGTTGTTGATGTGTGTGGACCTATGGACAAAAGCCTATACAAGTTTTTTTTTTGTACAACTACACCATTTAACTTTGCACTAAAAAAAATTTGGTTATGTAATAGTTGAAATGAACAATTACGTCTATGCTTACCTTTTTACACTTACTTGCGTCATTAATTATGATGCTACCCCGGGAAACGAGTGTAATGTTTGAAAAACTGGAACTATCTTAGAGTTTAGGGTTTTCCATTCATAATCCAAATAGCTATATTATTATACGTTATACGTATTATATAGAATAATTATTAAATAATTTCGTCAAATTTAACTCCCAAATCATTTGAGAGTTCTTGGCACAATAGATAAGTCTTTATCAACAGTCTTTACATTATGGATGGAAAACCCTTAACTCTAAGATAGTTCCAATTTATCATACTTTACACCCGTTTCTAGAGGTAACATTATTCCCAACAACATGTAAGTGTAAAAAAAATAAGCATAGATGTAATTGTTCAATTAAATATTACATAAACAAATTTTCTATATTTAGGCCAGTCAAATAAGAATTTTTCGAGGAATTAATTCCCAGCAAGCTGGAGATCGTTCCAATACCTTCATTTGGTCCTAGATAAGCGTAATCTGAGTTTGCACCATCCCAGGAGGTGAGCTTAACTTATGGGAGCCCAAGAAGAATTTAATTTTTGCACTTTTTTCAGTTTCTTGCTTGTAGCTTGAAAACAGTGCGTCGGACGGAAAATGACATCCTATTCAATATTAAAGAGGGTTAAATTCTGCGTAGACCGAGTATATAAATCTTCAAATTCGGTTCAGTAGTATAGCCGAAATCAAAAGTTAAGAGACCGGAAAATTTTCTCATTTCAGTGCAAACTTACATTTTTAAAACAGATACTCCTATTGAAAAAACCCATAGAATAAAAGTGGTAGAGAATAAAGTTTCACGTTATAGGTATCAATTTTCAGGTTCAGTCATTGTGAAAGGCTAAATTTTGCATAAATTCAAAATCGGCTTTTCCTTAAATTCTTCAAAGTTTATCTCTATGGTTTGATAAATAAAGTTTGGAAAGTTTATTATTCGTAAAAGAAAGTGTTATAAGTGTTATGATCCTACATGTTGAGGCCTCAATGACAGTGAAACAACGAGGAATAGAAACATTGATAAAAAAAAGTATAGCAAAGAAAAACAAGAAGCACCTTCAACTTCAAGGTTTTACTTCAGTGGCGGTTTACGAGAGATGCAGGAAAATATATTCGAAGGATAAGAAAAGTGACGGGGAAAACCTCAAGAGAGTCGTGACTTTTAATTTTAAGAAAAGATGTGTGATCTGTGGGGAAGACACATCACAGGAATTTGTGGCCAAAGAAAGCAAAAAGCCACTGAAAAGGCGAGATACCGTACAGTGCGTGTCAACAATTGAGTTTAAAAATTGTCTCCTGGCTGCTTCTGAATGGTGGCAAGATAAAGAGATGCTTCAAGGAATTCATCTAGAAAATGATCTGGTTGTAAAAATGATGTAGTCTTGGAAAGTCGCAAAATGTAAGTTTGCACTGAAAATAGAAAATTTCCCGGTTTCTAACTTTTGATTTCGGCTACACTACTGAACCGAATTTGAAGATTTATCTACTCATGTTACGGAGAATTTAACCCTCTTTAATATTGAGTGTTATTTTCCGTCCGACGGAAAAAGTGCAAAAATTTAATTCTTCTTGGGCTCCCATAAGTTAAGCTCACCTCCTGGGATGGTGCAAACTCAAATTACACTACTTATTTAGGACCAAATGAAGATATTGAAATTATTTCCAGCTTGCTGGGAATTAATTCCTCGAAACGGTTTTTTGGGATCTAATTTGACTGGCCTAATTGCAAAGCTAAATTGTGTAGTTGTACAAAAATAACATTAGATGTATAGGCTCTTGTCCAAACACAACAACAACCATTATTGAAGAAAAGATGATATTGATATAAAGTAATTTTTGTTTTTATTTTGTTTGATTTGTTTTATGTCTTAATTAAAAATTGTCATTGTTTTGTTAATTCCTTTTGAAAAAAAGCAGTGTTATTTTGAGAGCTGTATCGAAATTATTCAACCAAAAAAGGCTAATAACTTTGTTATAACTTTTATATATACTATAAAGAAAAACGCATCTAAGAATTATTCTTTTCCAATATTTAAATTCCTATGTGAATATGTTTGGCATCCACAAAATTATCAAAAATATTAAACAGAATAAACACGTAAGAATAATTTCCTATAATTTTATTATTTTTAAAAACCTGCCTGATGCAATTACGATAGGCGAAGGACGTAGTGGGGAGAGAGAGGGTGATCGGGGTTCGCGCGGTCTCCAGATTTCCAAATTTTACATCATTCTACATTTAGAATTGTTTCTAGTTTATCATTTACGACAAAAATATGAAAGTGATACTGTAGGAATCACAATAAATGGCGCAATAGTTTTACAAGAGAACATTTATTTGATTTAAGGCTTAGATTTGGAGATAACGGGTGAGAAACGGCAAAAATGGCATAAATTAAAATGAGTTTAAAGTTGCTCCAAGATGGGAATGTCGCGAACACTCTTTAATTTAAATGAAACACGACGACTTCTGAGTAGAGGGTTTATTGTATTAGCCAAGAAGGCCTAAACCATATTAACTAAAAACTACAACTTAGATCTACAAAGTAAACTTATTTACTATAGGGGGGGTTACAATAGAGAGGGTGTTAAGTGGGAGTTGGTTGCGTAGGTCCGATTGGGCGTACGTAACAGGGAAACTCAATGCTTTTGCAAAAACTGTTTATTTATTTTTGGCCAAAGGGCTACAGATAATGTTTTAAAAAAATATCAGAAAAATCAAACCATGTATCAAGTAACTCACTATATCGAAAACTCGACAATTTTTAATATTTTTTTTTTTGCACAGGACGATTTCTTGACGAATTTATATGTAATGTATTTAGGGCATTAGCTCTCATTTCTGAAAATTCCAGCTTTGTGAATTGAAAGGCCCACAGAATCGTTTTCTGAGCGACTTAGCAGTCCGCGAGCACTCCACTATAAACAATCATATTCTGAAAAGGTTTAATAAGAAAACATTAAAAATACAATTTTAAAAACGTTATTACAATAAATGTTCAAAATTCTGACCATTTGCTTCTCTGGATGCTTGTGCTCTGCGCCCAATGTTGTTTTGCATTCGTTCCAACATTTGGGGCGTAACAGCTGCTGCAGCCATTTAGATTCTTGCTATTAGAATGTTTCTGGTCTCCGGCACTGTTTGAGAAACCAAATTTTTCATGTGCACCCTAAGAAAAAAGTCCAAAGGTGTAAGGTCTGAAGAACGGGGTGGCCAGGCTATTGGTTCTTGTCTCTCAATCCAACGTGCTGGAAAATAATTATTGCAAGGAAGGTTTGTTGATTTACCCGATTGCGTAAAATAAACGGACCAATTACCCGATCATTAAAAATTCCAGCCTAAATATTAACGGAAAATTGTTGTTGGGTCTTCTCCTCACTACATGAGGATTTTCATTTGCCCAATAATGATTGTTTCTAGAATTGAAATGTAAAAGTGGCTTCATCTGTTCACAACACTTTCCGCGTAAAAAAAAAACAACCAATTACAGTACCGAATCCTGCGTGCGTAGTCACCTTCCTGTAATTATAAATTTTTTCTTTTTGCGTATTGACCAGAAGGAGCTCCCCGTGATTCCGACCTTCACGAGGTTCCTTGCTGGTCAGGTCCTGTTCGTACATCATAGCCACTCCTCAAAACCATGAGGTCAGCAACTATGAATCCCGTAAATTATGTGCCCTGAGCAGACGCAACGACCCCAAGATGACCGCTTTCTGCATTCCAGCCGCAAGGTTCTCCGCCGGTTTACGGCAGGCAGGAATAATTTTGAGATTGGAAACGAGCGAGTCCTTGATGCCTCCCATGCACCCAATTACCAAAACGACGAGCTTCACTGAGTAACTTGAGTACAGCCTCTTAAGTTCAAGGAGCAGGTCTTGATATTTTGTCCGCTTTTCCTCCTTCTTGATGCAGATGATATTTTCAGCAGGAACCGAAAATTCAATAACAGACATCTGCTTGGAAGAGTGGTCCAATAGATCCACGTCAGGCTTGTTCGCAGTTATCTGCCTGACGGTGGAGAACGACAAGTTCCAATAGATTCGGCAACTTTCGTTCTCTACAACGGACTCAATATCGTTCGGGACATAGGGCAGCACCGGTCTCTGGTCTATCACACAATGGTGTCTTAAATGAAAGTATAACACTCTCAACGCTGCATTGTGGCGATGGATGTAGGCCAAAGCTGCATACACCGGGCATGCCGCTAATATATGCATTGCTGTTTCAGGGGCCCTGTGACAAGCCCTACAGCTCACATTCGGCACCTCTATACCCATCACGCGGCTGCGATAGACCAAGGTGTTAATTACACCATCTTGCGCAGCGCAAATGAATCCCTCAGTCTCAGACTTCAGACCACTTGATCTCAGAAAGGCAAATGTATGCCTTTTGGATAAGCCAAGGTTTTCAATGTTCTTGAAGAAAACACTATGCATTGACTTATCCATATGCCTTCTCATGAGCATATTTTGCTCAGAGATTCTGACGTGGGCTGTAAGACGGAGCAAATTTAGCTCGGTAATAGAATGTGGCCAAGCTCGCTCAATGTCAAAAGTAAGACCGAGTTCATCTGCTGCTCTTTGTGCCGCCAAAAATGCAACAGGGGATCTGAACTTTGGATGATCTTACAGGCCATACCCAAGATTACCCTGTTATGAAGACACTCCAAACTCAAAAGTCCTTGGCCTCCCTGGTTTCGTGGAAGATATAACCTCGGAACGGACGATTTTGGATGCAAACTGCGCTGTAGAAGCATCATTTTTTGAGTATCCCGATCAATCTGCCTCAACTCATCCACTAACCATTTAACTGCTCCAAATGAGTTGAGCAGGATCGGAACGACAAGCATATTTGTGGCAAAAATCTTGTTCTTCCCCGAAAGCTCTGACGACCAGATTCGTCGGAGTAGATTTTTGTACTTGCCGCAGAGAGACTTTTTTACCTCGTGTGACGCTTGAATGTGGCACTGTTCCACACCCAAGTACTTGTAAGTCTCTCCGGCCTTCAGATGTCTCAGAACGCTTCCGTCAATGAGTTGAGCATCTTCATCGAAATACTCGCATCGTCCTCTTTTGAGATGAACCTGAGCGCATCCGTCCCAACCGAACCCCATGCCAATAGCATCTGTGTACTCCTGCACTATGCGCAATGACTGCGTTAGTTCTTGCTTTCCGGAAGCATACACTTTCAAGTCATCCATGTAAAACAAGTACATATATTGTAGTACAAGTGCATATATTGTAGGTGCAACATATTCGGTAGTACAGGAGTCTAGTGAAAATCTTATAGCACGCATTTAAGCAAGTTATTGGCCGGCAGTTCTGAGGCCGAGACAAACCACCCGTTTTAGGTAGTAAAACGGTTCGCCCTTCGACAACCCACTCCGGAATCTATCTTTTCAAGGCGACATTCGAATTTCCTCTCAGCCGCAGTGCTCTCACCACGTGAGGCCGAAGAAGAAAGTCTCGTCGCCTCTCGATAGACCATTTCGTTCAGGAGCAGGATGTCTGGATCCTCAGGGAGGTTCCTATCGAGTGATTCGTTCACTGCAACTACGTCGTTAGCTTTGGGTGGTGGAATTTTGTGGAGAGACTTTCTGTTCGGAGGCATCTCCAAAATTACCGGAACAGCGTGGCGGATCTCCGGCTCGTCCGGCTGTACCTCCACCAACTGCCCCGGTGCTCTCTCGTATTGAATGCGACGAAGATAGGCCACATAGTCGCGGAGTTTTTGTGGCGCGAAAAAGTGATGCTCCGGGTGTTCCTTACCCCACAGAGCACGCATCCCTGCCATGCAACCCCTTCGCCGCGGCTCGCTCGTCTCGTAGCAGTCGAGCAGGTCATTCCCTAGAGTGTTGGTCCACTCAAAGCGTCCATGGGCATTGCCAGAGTCGTCAACGGGTGAATTGTTTTGCTAGACCCCACCACCTTCACCTTGGTCTCTATCCGACTGGGACCGGTCGTGGGGGTCTTTCCCTGTTGAGGTAGCAACAACAGTCTAGGGTTCCAATTAGTTGTTACCCGAAAGGAACCCCGGCCAGTACTGAGGTCAAGATGGCTTGACCTCCCAGATGCGCCAAGAGCTACCGGTCCGATTTGCACCTTCAGCTCGGCAAGGTGGTGGCGCTACTCACCAAGACCAAAGATGTTATGTGGCCTGCCTGCCTGTTTATTATTATTATTTTTTTTTTTTAATTGACCAGAAGGAGCTCCCCGTGATTCCTACCTTCACGAGGTTCCTTGCTGATCAGATGGATTTTTTCAATCGCACATCGTAGCCACTCCCCAATGCCATGGGGTGAGTAACTACGAATACCGGGAATCATGTGCCCTGAGCAAACGCAACGACCCCAAGATAACTGCCTTCTGCATTCCTGCCGCAAGAACTTCTGCCGGCTTTCGGCAAGCGGGTATGATCTTCAGATTGGAGACAAACGAACCCTTGATGCCCCCCATGCACCCAATTACCAGAACGACCAGCTTCACCGTATAAGTTGTGTACAGCGTGCGGAGTTCGAACAGCAGGTCTTGATATTTCGTCCATTTTTCCTCCTCCTTTATGCAGATGTTATTCTCGGCGGGAGCCGAGAACTCAATTACAAACATCTGCTTGGAGGAGTGGTCCAGCAGAACCACGTCAGGCTTGTTTGCTGATATCTGTCTGACGGTGGAGAATGAATAGTTCCAATAGATTCGGCACTTTTCATTCTCCATAACGGACTCAATATCGTTCGGGACATAAGGCAACACTGGCGTTTGGTCTATCGCATAGTGGTGCCTCAAATGAAAGCATAGTACCCTCAGTGCCGCATTGTGGCGATGGATATAGGCCGAAGGTGCATATACTGGACAAGCCGCAAGTATATGCATTGTTGTTTCTGGAGCTCTGTGGCAAGCTCGACAGCTTACATTCGGGACCTCTATACCCATCACGCGGCTGCGATAGACCAAGGTGTTAATTACACCATCTTGCGCGGCGCAAATGAATCCCTCAGTCTCAGACTTCAGCCCACTTGATCTGAGAAAGGCAAATGTATGCCTTTTGGATAAGCCAAGGTTTTCCATGTTCTT
This sequence comes from Diaperis boleti, assembly GCA_963583935.1. Taxonomy (NCBI): domain Eukaryota; kingdom Metazoa; phylum Arthropoda; class Insecta; order Coleoptera; family Tenebrionidae; genus Diaperis; species Diaperis boleti. Next base: position 37,254,107 of record OY757249.1, read on the forward strand.
GAAGAAAACGCTGTGCATTGACTTATCCATGTGCTTTCTCATGAGCATGTCTTGCTCAGAGATTCTGACGTGGGCTGTAAGACGGAGCAACTCGAGCTCGGTAATAGAATGTGCCGAGTTCATCTGCTGCTCGTTGTGCTGCCTTAAACAAAAAAGCCCCGATTCCCCGCTTCTCGTGCTCCCTGACAAAGAGCAACAAGGGGTCTGAACTCCTGATGATTTTGCAGGCTGTACTCAACATTATACGGTTATGAAGACACTCCAAACTCAAAAGTCCTCGGCCTCCCTGATTTTGTTGGAGATATAGCCTCGGAACGGACGACTTTGGATGCAGACTTCGCTGTAAATGCATCACTTTGCGTGTATCTCGATCAATCTGCTTCAACTCATCTACCAACCATTTAACTGCTCCAAACGAGTAGAGCAGGATCGGAACGGCAAGCATGTTTGTCGCAAAAATCTTGTTCTTCCCCGACAGTTAGTTCCGAAGACCAAATCCGTCGGAGTAGATTTTTGTACTTGCCGCGGAGAGACTCTTTTACTTTGTGTGACGCTTGAATGTGGTTTTGTTCCACACCCAAGTACTTGTAAGTCTCTCCGACGTTCAGATGTCTCAGAACGCTTCCGTCGATGAGTTGAGCATCTTCGTCGAAATACTTGCATCGTCCTCTTTTGAGATGAACCTGAGCGCATTTATCCCAACCAAACTCCATGCCAATAGCATCTGTGTACTCCTGCACTATGCGCAATGACTGCGTCAGTTCTCGCTTGCCGGAAGCATACATCTTCAAATCGTCCATATAGAACATGTGCGTGATCTTATGCTTCCGGTCACCGGGTGTACCACAGCTATAACCCCTTGCACCGCGCAAGGCTACGGACAGCGGCAGCAGTGAGATGCAAAACAGAAGAGGACTCAAGGAATCTCCCTGGAATACTCCTCCTCTGAACGATATCAACTCTGTTCGAACTCGGTCCCGTTATCGAGAACCGCGTCTTCCAGAGTGACATCAGTTGTTTTATGCATCTCACCAGTGGATCGGGTACCATAAGGCATTGGAGCAAGTGAATAATCAACTCATGAGATGTTGTGTCAAATGCCTTACGATAGTCGATCCAGGCCATAGATAAGTTGCGCTTATATTGGACGGCATCCTGCGTGACGCACCTATCAATCAGCAGGTTTTCCTTGCAGCCGTCCACTCCCCTCTTACAGCCTCGCTGTTCGAAAATTTTCGAATACACGGGGTCAATAGCCTGGAATATTCGGGAGTACAGGAGTCGGGTAAAGAGTTTATAACACGCATTTGTGGCCTGCCTGCCTGTTTATTATTATTATTATTATTAATATTATTATTAGCTTCGTTCGCGGTTCATAATTTGAATCGATTCCGAACTAGTTCAGAACTATTCCGGATTGCCATAAAGCGCATGCGCGATTATGAACCGGTTCGAGATTTTATTTTACCGCGAACGATGATTTAACTGTTCCATGAAAAGTTCTGAAATGCTAGTCTAGATGAACCAACAAACTAGCGTTGTTTGTCGATTTGTCTATCAGAAAATGAGTGAGTTCGAAGGATGTTTATTAGATGTGTTTTTAAACCAACCAATTTTAGAAGTAAAAAAATTGTGTGTGGAGTCCACGCACGACAGAAGTGAAACTTTTGGAGTTTACTCCTTAAGAAGCGATTTTCATTTCTAATGTGTGATGCGACAAATTTTGGTTGTCGGCGTTCTCCTTGGTCGGGGGCCTCCTTGGTTGGTAGCCCCCTTGGACGGGGGCCCCTTGGTTGGAAGCCCCCTTTGCCGGTAACCCTTTGGTTGGGACACCCCTTTGCCGTTAGCCCCCTTGGTCGGGAGCCCCCTTTGCCGGGAACCCTTTGGTCTTAACACCCCTTTGCCGTTAGCCCCCTTGGTCGGAAGCCCACTTGGTCGGGAGCCCCCTTGGATGGGAGCCCCCTTGGTCGGCAGCCCCCTTGGTCGGCAGCCCTCTTGGTCGGCAGCGCCCTTGGTCAAGGGTCCCTTTGGTCGGGCGCCTCCTTGGGCCCCCTTGGAACACCCTTATGACAGGGAAGTATTAGGGAGCACAGTTGGAAAAGGGGGCCCTCTTTAATAGGGATCGTTGCACCTACAACTGTAAACTGACGTTTATAGAAAACAACTTAAATCGAAATTGTGCAAGAAAAGCCGAACCGAATTATTAGTCCCTACTCCAGTCCTAGAACTGCCAGGATTGATTCCGAATCAATAATGAACCGTTCGATATTATCCGCGAACGCCGAACTGTTATTACAAATTCAGAATTTGGCGAACCGCGAACGCCCTTTTTTCCACTGCGCATGCGTAATAGTTCTGAACTGGTTCAGAACTGCACTCGCGAACACAGCTATTATTTAAATGCAATGTCCCACAGGATAAATCCCAATTAATGGACAAGGCAAAAAACAAACACTAATGACAAACACATAATTATTAATTCAATAACGTAATAATTAAGAGAATATCGCTCGAATCGCAGTTAATGAACTAACATCAAAAATGTCTACCTCCCTCTCTATCAGTTTGTAATTGTTAGTCATTTGGTGCAATGGTGACCACTCAAGTATATTAGTTCTGGCCGCAGCTACGAGGAAATAGAAACAGGAGGGAACGTATGGTACAAACGATGCGCGACGGAAATGGAAATCAGCTGTTAAAAAAGTGGTCTCTGATGGTGGGGAGAGTTGTGATGCATTGTTCATAGGCGTCGACATAAGGATAAAAGAAGGAGCGTGGAAAAAAAAACGTGTATAGACGGAATTGCATTACGATTTAGGACGGTCTTGAACGTATTAAAATCTGTGGCTTGGAAGTGTTGCGAACAAAGCACTGCCCACTTTGTTATGCTCTCTTCTGTCCGATTGACAAATTTCAACCATTCTGCTTTCCGAATACTGCATTTTGAAAAACTAAAAAACCAATTTAGTTTTATCTAAAGTACTAACTACTAACGCAACAGAAAAAAAATACTCCTATTAATTTTGTACATTCACGTTGGGGATGCTAACGCACGCCACTGGCACAAAATCAACAAAATAAGATGGATACCGCGTGAAACTTGGCCACGACCTGCTCAATGTGGTCTCTTCAATGGCCGACTTCCGTCGCGTTTTGTGCCTACCCCCACTACCCATACATTCTCTCCTGTTTCTATTTCCTCGTAGGGCCGCAGCCACTTGAAAAATATTGTGCTGTCTGTTGAAAAATGGAGGACAGTCGATTTGGTTATGAATTAGTTTGTACAAAAATTGAATAGAAAGATATGTTCGTCTAGCCGATAAGGAAATCATATTTAGGCGGCTGTAGAGAGAACCATTTGGACAACCCCTAGGCGGGTAGACACCATCAATTTTATAAACAACTAATTTTGCAAAGCGACGTTGAATCTTCTCAAGAGAAGATATGTAACAATCATGATGCAGATCCCAAACAACACAAGCATATTCAAGTCGAGACCGAACATATACATTAAATAGGAACAGTAAGGATGTCGGAATTTCCAAAATACCTTGCACTTCTCATCACAAAGCCCAGACATTTATAAGCAGAATTAACAATGGCTTCATAATGGTCTCTAAAAGTAAGTTCATTGTCAAACATTACACCAAGGTCTTGAAAGCGCTTTGCTCTATCAATGGGATTTCCATTAATAGCATAGCCATGCAGATAATTATTCACTTTACGACTAAATGTAACAGCACAGCATTTGGAGGGATTCAAAGGCAATTTATTTTTCTCACACCAATACAGCACTCTCTCGATATTATTTTGTAATATAATACAGTCATCCAATTCATTTATTTGATGGAACAATTTTAGTTCATCTGCGAAAAGAAAGTACTCAACATCAAGATGGACAGTTATGTCATTAATAAACATCACAAAAAACAACGGACCAAGAACCGAGCCCTGGGTAACTCCGGACACTTGATTAAACGTTTGTGACATGTAACTTTTATATTCCACATATTGATATCTATTCAACAAGTATGATTCAATGACGGCAGTTAGACTGTCGGAAAATCCAAAAGTCCCAACTTTGATAATAATAGTTTGTGGTCAATACGATCAAACGCTTTTCAAAAGACGGTGTAATTATTTACGTTATCGTCCACTTGCTTACGACTATCAATGCTCTCGGAAAGATATTGTGCCAAACAGGTAAGATTGCTCACAGTTGATCGATGTCTCATGAAGCCGTGTTGACGAATCGATATCATATTAGAAATATGATTATATATAATTGAGTGCAGAACTATCTCAAAAAATTTTGCAAAATTATTTATTAAGGCCACTGGCCTATAATTGGATATATATCGGATTTGTCACCCTTCTTGAACACAGGACACACACGTGATATTTTCCAATGCTCAGAAAATGTACGACACCGAAGAATGAGATTGAAGATGGCCGTGAGGGGACTAGCCAGAATATTAGAATAGATATATAATATCAGGGCCAGACGTCATATTGGCTTTTAATCTCTTCACTGCTTTTATCACTTCATCAATCGTGATATTAGATATATTCAAAACAGCAGGACTATGGTCAAAATCCATGGTATTCAAATTATTATTGGTCGTTGATGAAAATGAACTTGAAAAGTAGGCAGCAAAGCCGTCAGAAATACTCTGAGGATCTTGCAACACCTTCCCTTTATAGAGCGAGAGCCCGCTGCAAAAAACCTGGCCGATCGGGTTACAGGGTGAAATGTTTTTTAAATGTTAGTACTCACATCAACCTTAAGAAAAACCATGGTGTGCCTGGGCAGTCTGTCCACAAGTTTAAGGGGGCCAACAACTCAAAGATTGTGACAGTTCAACAACTGACAAGGGAAAAGCTTTGAATATGTAAGTGCAGCTTATATACCAATGTGATTTTTCGACTACACTCGTTGGCGTAATAGCCTAGCTGATAACGTTTTTGCTTTTCATCCGGATACTAAGGTTTCGATTCCCGCTCATGTACGTTTTTTTTTATTAAAACATCTTTTTTTTACTTTAATTAATCTAATAGTTAAAAACAATATTAAGGGGGCCAACTTCTGGACAGACTCTGCCCAGGCACACCATGGTTTTTCTTAAGGTTGATGTGAGTACTAACATTTAAAAAACATTCCACCCTGTAACCCGATCGGCCAGGTTTTTTGCAGCGGGCTCTTGGACTATTAAAACCCATCACATTGGGAGTTGAATTTAACAGTGATAACCTATTGACATAAGACCATATGTAATGCCTGCACTTTTGCATATCGCCAATTATGGTACTGTTCTTGACGCAGTACTTCATGCACAGTGCTTTTTCCAATGGCCAATAATTCTGTAATACCTCTAGTGCTGACGTTTGGGTTTACATCAGGTAAATCAAGAATTTGTTCTTCTGTTTGTGGAGTTCGAGTGGTACGAGGTCTACCTTGATCTTGACGTGCTGGGGACCAGTAGGGAAAACTTTGTGCATACTCAATTGCAGCTTGAGTAAAATTACCCCGGCATCTTCCCAACACTAACTGCATATCGCAATATTCGTTAACTTTATACATCAGGAGTTTATTATCGAAGTTTGAAAGTAATTAACAAACTTTACTGACATTTGTCCAATGACAAATCATGTTACCATAACGACATAAACTGCATTGTTAAGCATGAGATGTTGCCATTAATTACTTTGGTGTAATTCTATTACAGTAATTACTGTTTAAAATAAATTAAAATTTACCATTTTAATATACGGAGATCTTAAATTATAACATTTAATAATAATACAAATTTCTCAAAGTTAAAAAAAAAAGTTTAACTTATAAGAAAATTTGTTTTAGTGGTACCAGAAAGGACACATTTCATTGTTTAATATCTATTTAAAGAATACGTTCTGGAACTTTTTTTAAACAAATTTCTGGCCAGAATCAATTGCTCTTTCTCATAATAATTATTTAGTGCGTTATTTTCCGGACACCTGTAGTCCAAGCAAATTAGACGAAAAAAATCCGAATAGAAGAACAAATTTATAAAGTTTTGAAATTTTGGTTATGAAGTCCCAACAGGGACTCAAATAAAGATCCGAATCTCCTTTTGCCCAAAAACGACCAACGAACGCCAAGGAATGAGATTCGGCGATGGCTACACAATCTTCGTTGGCCTTCGAAGAAACGTACACTATGGGTAAGATCTGTTTTGTTTTCTTTTTTACGGTGCGTACACCCCGGGCCAACGAACGCCAACGAAGGGGTTCGTTCGCCGATTTTGTTTTGGTGTGGACGGTTTAGCGAAGGCCAACGAAGATTTTTTCAGATTCGTTGGCGTTCGATGGCCATCCGTGTCGGTGTCGGTAACATCAAAGGAACTGGAGGGAATCGACGAATGCAGTGTGGACGGTACCAGCCATGGTAGCAGCCACGAATTAACGAATTTATTTTTGCGCCCGTGTCTGCAGTAAAAGCACGTGTTTTTGGTTTTAATTTCATCTTTTAATTTTTTTTTAAATTTAAATATATTCAAGTGGAACTCCACAAACTTTAATAAACTTAAAATTACAATTATTGGAACATGTTTTGGGAGAAAACTACCCCCATCATCAGCCCTAATTTTACAAGAAATTAATAATACAATTGATGAATTACAGAGGGGTTCTTACCTTAAAGAATGTTTAAAATTATGATTATTATAATCCCATTTTTTAAGCTTTTTTTATAAATGCATTAATGAAAGCAATTTTATTGTAATCGCAACAAGGTTATCTTAACAATTACAAATGTGATCTCTCTGACTGAAAGGCACATCTGTAGATGTTCAACAAGAGTAACAAAGTGATATCTTGCATAATTTCTTTTTTGAAAAAATTTTACTTCAAAAAATTAAATTTTTATTCCTCGAAAAAATACTATTTCACTACGAATCCCGTAGTGTCCCCCAGTCCCGAAGTGATTAAACGAAGTGTTCAAAGCTTTAAAACACGTCTGGGAATGTGTCAAATAGTTGGTGGGAAAAAAATTTATTCTTGATGTAAAACGCAATTTAAAAAAAAAGTCATGCAAAGTATCAATGTTTTACTCTTTTTGAATAAAGAATTGAAAAGTGTATAATAAAACCCAAAAAAAAGTTGAGGGTTGCCATTTAAAAAAATTGATGCCGGTGTCATAGTTCAAAAACAGATGACGTCATCAACAAAAAATATATGTCAAAAGATGGCAATTTAAAAACAAAATTAGTTTTAAACTAAACAACTCCATTTTTTTTTTGGTATCTGAGCATTTCACCGGTCTCCATAAAAACTTTTCTTTTGCTTCGGTTATTTTTTTGTTGACTAACCGACCGTTCAGCAATGTTGCAAAATCAAAGAAGTTTTCCCGTGTCATTTCTACAACTGTAAATTTTGTACCCTTATTTCCCAGCAAGTGGAACTAAATTCTACCAATCTCGAGGAAGGTGTATGTTAGTTAAATGGAGCTTTTTTACCTGCGGTAAAATTTAACAATTTAACAGTTACAATTTAACTTATGCCTCTTTGTTAGATCGAACTTTTGCACAAATTTTTGCACAACTGCACTAAAATTGATCATCTCATTAAGAGTATTCCCAAATGTGTTGATGAGTGCATAAGACATCGTGTAGGCACAACACATTATTCAGTTTTCTCTTGATCTAACTGTTTGATTTTTCTCAAATATTGATCGATTACTTAGCTAACCCTAATGCACATGTATACCACAAATTCCCGCAAAATATCCATTATTACTGGGTGTTCTTTTTTCTATGTCACTTAGTATATATTACACATTAAAAAAGCAATTGCATTCAGCTATCACCCATCACCATGGCTTAGAGAACCCCTGAAGAAGTTGACAAAAAAAATGGTCAACGAAACGTCGGCAATTTAACCAGTTTCCGTTACTTCTTGCCCTAATCCCCGAGAAAACAACTAAATAACTCTTCAATAATATGATAATAATAATAATAATAATAATAATGAATGCATATTTATTAAGTTTAGTTAATTGAGGCTCAAAAAAGAAAATACACAGGTATAAACAATTTTTTTTTACCAATAATAAGTTATTGCAAATGTTTTACTCAAAATGGACCTTGTAGAGACAAAACTGCTCTACAATTTTGTTTATACATTTCTTGCTCCCACTAATGGTTTTCGAAATAATCGCCGCAAAAAAAGGGGGGTGGACTAATTTTTGCTTTGCGCTGAAAACTATACTCATTTTCCAACGCCATTCATGAGCGTTGGGTAGGAGATAAGCTAAAACTTCATGAGACCAATCTTATGCGGAATATAATGGACAACATAATAAGTTCTATAACATTTTCTCGTCGGACTTACCCTTTATGAGAAAAATGCAGAATAGTTTCATGATGTGACGCTCGGAGTCGGTTTTTGTGGGTAGAAAAGAATGAAGCTCTCCCCGGGGCGTGGAAACTCTTCGGATCTTTATTTGGGTCCCCACTGGGAGTTCATAACCAAAATTTCAAAACTTTATAAAGAATTTTTTCTAAAAAGTCTAATTTGCTTGGACTAATATATTTTTTGGCTTTAAAATTTACGCGAAAACCGATCGAGAACCACTAGCATGATTGAAGAACTATTAAATAAAATAAATAAACCCTTATCTTTTTTGACGCTGGATTGAGTACTGCTAATTATTTGCTTCAGTTTTATTTTTACTACATGACAATGCACTAATTTTCCTTAAAATGACTTTATTTTCAAATAGTGACATGACCGATATGATTATGACCTACGCGGAAACCCATGGGGACGCTCTTGCGGCTCGGTTGTTGTACAGTGTGCGATAAACTAAGAACTTACACTTGTATTGTCTAATCAACACTCTATCTTGTCTATGCGTCATTCTTAACATTTTTGTTGCTGTAAGTTTCCATCTCATCTGTGTTGATAGTAACCATTAATAATAACATATTTGGCCAATTTTAGAAATAAGATTTAGTCCTGAAGAAGCCCCTTATGGAGGCCCCATAAAATACCATAATACAAAATTATTGTATTTATCCAACACCTATTTATTGTGAAGTTATAATAATGCCGATTTTAAATATATTATTTGTCATAGCAACCACATGACAACCAGTTCATAGGCTACCAGCTTTTAACACTATAAATGCGTTTTGATGATGTTACAGAAGGAGGTGTTGGATTAGGGTACAGACATGTCGAAGATTCCGAGGTGGATGTCGCGGTCGCGGTGGAGGTCGATGTCGAAGCCGCGGTGGATGTCTACATCGCTACCACGATGTTGTGTGGACATACCAAGAAGTTTATCCATTCAGTGTTCTGTACAGTGTTACAAGGTATGACGTGTTTCTACTGCGCTTTCATAAAATAATTCCTTTTTTATTTATCCACTAATACTATAGCACTTAATTTTTTTAATTTTTTTCAAGTAATAAAAATGTTATTTTTTAAGTAAAAAATGTAAATTAAAAAAAAGTTGTGCAAGGTATCACTATTTTACTTTTGTTGAATAGAGAATTGAAAAGTGTATCTAAAACCCAAAAAGAGTTGAGCCATTTAAAAAAATTGAAGACGGTGGCATAGTTCAAAAACAGATGACGTCATCAACAAAAATTTTATGTCAAAAGATGGCAATTTAAAAACAAAAATCGACCTGTTCGAGCGTTATTCGCGAGAACATTAAAGAACTAAATTATTATTATTGACATGCAATATGTTTATTATGCAATTTTTCCGGGGGGGAATATCATATTTACTTAAGTAATTAAGCACATATAACAGTTTGGCAATAAACATTTAGAATTAAAAAGGTCTAATAAAGGTAGAGCCTATTGAAATTTCGCGGTATTGTTAATTTAAACTGTACTCTACCTCGATGCCATCCTTTCTACCACGATGTAAAATCAAATATTTTGAATCGCTCTAAATATCGCGCAGTCAGCATCGACCGCGACATCAACCGCGATCATCGATGCATCCTCGATATGTGCGCGCCCATATAAACATACAATATGGTTTTACAGCGATTCGACATCGATCTCGACCGCGACCGCGACATCCACCTCGGCATCTTCGACATGTCTGTACCCTTACACTCGTGCCGTAACATCTAATAAGTCACTCAAGAAAATTTAACCCACTCGAGCAAGCTTTCGTGGCTAAACATTTCTGTCTTATAAGACACTTGTATAATAAATAGCTATTAATAATTAGGTAGGTGTGTAGGTTTAATTGACGTTATAGATGATTTTGTTAAGTTACGTAAAATGATTGTACTAAATTATATATTTTTTATAGGAGGAATTCGTGAGGTAAGATCAGATGAAACTAAAACCTTACTCACTTAAAAAACAGTTTTTAATTTGTTGGCTGCAATAGTATTATTTCACAATTCTGAGATATCATGGTAATCTCCAATAAAAAAAATCGTTTTCTCGATACCTAACGCACGGATCCTTTGACTCTCGGAAAAGGGCGACAGCGACAGCGAGTTCGACAGACCAAATTTGGGTGAAGATAAGATTTTTTACCTTAAAATAATCTAAAACGTGTAATGAAATCAATAACCAGCATGTTAAAATTACAAATACGTACAGTTACATGAGTCAATGTTTTGTTTAAAATTATCAAGTGTACTGAATTTATCAGTGTTTTACAACAATAACGAACTTCTTGCACAACGTAACAAAGGAAACCGAATTAACAATACGTTAAAGTATGGCGTTTTTCCTGAATGACAAGTAACTATAAAAGATTTTTTTCAGCGAGTCATCTTTCCGGAAACGTTTTAAACACCGGACGTACCAATTGTTTTAAATAAATATTTGAACAAAAATAGGCGGATATGTTTCAAGTTATGGTAAAGATAATATTTGGTTTTTCACATTTCTTTTTATTTATCTCTTAACTGTAATCTATTGGAATGTTTTCATATTACATAAATGCATAAAAATGTGTAAAAATCAAGTATGTAGTTGGTGTGTACAATCCGGAGCATTGAATAGTTACCGTTATTTCTCTATTGTTATTTAAAACAAAATCAGTAGCGGCGTATGAATTTAAAAAATGTCAAATGTGCCAAAATATAAATTCATGTTTGACTGCACGTCTCGGTTATTGTCATTATGACATCTGGAGTAAATTCACATTAAATAAAATAAAATAAAAAACAGCTTATAAATAAATGTGGTTGTTAAAAGTATTCAATGCTTCTAATAGTACATGAAATGTGTGCGACATATTATTAACTTGGTATATCGGGTGTCTCAAGTAAAATGTGTACCCCCCAACAAATTCAATTTCGAAAGACTCAGAAGAAAACACTCGAACAGGTCAATTTTGTTATCAAGGGGAACCTAATTGTACCAAACTTTTAAGTCTTAGATCTCACCCTTTGAGCCAGGGGAGCCACCCCCCTAAAAAATTTAAATGGCAGGGGGGGTCGTGTAATACATAAATTTAAAGCTTATTCAATTCTCTATCCAAACCTACATTTATCAATTCCTTTCTACAAAAAAAGCATGAATTCGATATTTTCCAAATCTACTAAATAATCAACTAAAATTTGTACCTTCCCAACCATTACAATTTCGAAAGACTCGGAAGAAAACGCTCGAATATGGTGGCAGTGTTATGATCTGGGAAGGCATTAATGTGCAGGCCAAAACAGAACTGTTGCTTGTTGCTGGTGGTGCTCTAAATGCACATCGGCACATAACTGAAATACTGGAACCCCACGTTGTACCATTTGCAACCATTTGCGGGTGAAAATTTTATGTTAATGCAGGATAATTCACGCCCACACGTTGCCAGAGAGGTAAACAGATTTTTTGAAAAAATCGAAATTCAAACTCTGGACTGGCCAGCGAGAAGCCCAACCTGTAATCCTATTGAACATCTTTGGGACGCACTTGAGCAAAGAATCAAAGAGCGCGGAAATTGTCCAAAAACACGTTACTTAATCAACCCCCTGAAGCGCTTAATGAGGAATAGGAGCAAATGGACCTCCCAGACCTCTAAATGGGTCTAGAATATGAAGATGCTGAAATAAAGTGGTCTGCTCCCAAACAAATTCACCGACTCAGTACTGGAATTTTCGATTTGTCAAAAATACTGGTCTGTGTCATGTGTTATTTTTTTAATAATGTAACGTTGCCTGAGCCGGGCAATTTCGAGGATTTAAAGAAAATTCTGGTGCACACCGTAGCTACTAACTTTTATTAAAAAGACTAACAATAAGACTAACTTTTCACTATGTGTAAACTTTCACAATAACACGCGCTGACCACTTGTTCACGATGCTACCAATCGACTGACTTGCTCTGTCGTTTAACCCCTCTTATACCGCTCCAAGCGTTCTCGATTCCTTCTATTCCCGGAATCATGAGATCATGTTTTCGGGGCAATGGATTATTCCCGAAGAATGAGATCATTCTCTTGTACGAGCGTGGTATAGTATGAGATCACCGCCACAGAGTCTTCTAGACTCATGAAAGCATCCTATATGAACAATTATTCCCAGACGTTCTCATGTGTACTGTTCCAGATTAATCACGTTACCATACGTGGTGACATCATCATGACATCATCCGCTTCCGGGCCGTCGCGCCGTCGTCTTACTGCCCCCCTTTTAAAGATTGTTCGTCCCAAACAATCTACTTCAATCCTGTTGATTTATCCCGGAGTACGGTGCCAAACGATCCAGGTGAACAACCTTCATCTTGGCTCGGGGATTGCGTTGAATCCGGTACACTACGTCGTTGATCCTCTTTATAACCGTGTACAGGCCTTCCCAGCTGGGTTGTAACTTCGGGTAGCGATCTTTCTTTCGCCGAGGGTTGAACAACCATTCTAGGTCTCCATCACTGAATCCTGCCGAATTCACCTTCAGATCGTAACGCGTCTTCATCCGGTCGCTCGCCTCGCCCGGCTATTCTCTCGAATGGTGCTCCAACGTTGTACTGTTTCATGGCTCCTCGACTACGCGTTTGTGGCCCGTTGCTCGCCGCACAAGTGTCACATTTTCGACACCAGCTCTCGACATCGTTTCGAACGTTCACCCAATAGAAGCGTTCACGGACTTTCCCCACGCCCAGATGTACGCCGGACACTCCACCGTGGATTTCTTGCAAGACCTCTTTCACGCGACACTTGGGCAAAACCAGTTGCATCGTCACCGACTTTCCGTCTGCACTCTCCCATGCTCGCTTCAGCAGGCCATTTTCCACCTTCAGTGAATCCCATTGGGCCCATAGTGCTTTTAGAGCAGGACTCTTGTCCGAGATGTCTTGCCATTGTGGTCTCTGATTTCCGTTCTCTTTGCTTTCCAAAATTGCACTAATCTCGCTATCTCCAAGTTGTTCTGCCCTCATCGCCGCCGTTGTCCACCCATCTTGAGGTTGCAGAACCAATCTCTTTAGGCCCTCGAATTCTTTGGATGCCTCTCACCGACTGCAATGTTTGCAGTCACTCCGGCACGGCCTCCTAGAAAGTGCGTCCGCATTCTGGTGTGATCTGGCTTGTCGGTGTTCGACTTCAAAATCATACTGCTGGAGCCTCTCCAACCATCTGGCTGTCTGTCCTTCTGGATCCTTGAGGCTTAACAGCCACCTCAACGCAGCATGATCCGTTCGGATTTTGAAGTGTTGACCGTACAGGTTCTTGTGAAAATGTCCTACTGCATTTACGATTGCCAATAACTCCTTCCTCGTAACGCAGTAGTTTCTTTCCGGCTTAGAAAGCACCTTGCTATAGTATTCGATGACTTTTTCTTCGCCTTCCTGTACCTGCGAAAGGATTGCCCCGATACTGTTGTTCCTGGCGTCTGTATCCAGGACATACCGCCCCTTTACTCTCGGGTAAGACAGAATAGGACCCGTGCACAGCAAGATCTTCAAAGTTCTAAGCGCTGCTTCGCTCTCGTTATTTCAGAAAAATGGGATTTTGTCTTCCGTGAGTCTATGCAGAGGCTTGGCAATGTCAGCAGACCCTTTGACAAATCTGCGATAGTAGGTACAGAGGCCCAAGAAGCTTCTCAGCTGGTGCTTGTCCCTTGGTCGTAACCACTCGCGGACGGCCGCCATCTTGTCCGGATCTGTTTGTACTCCGCTGGGCGAAACCACATGGCCCAAGAACTTCACTTCTGTCTGGAACAATCGGCATTTCTTGGAGTTGAGCTGAAGGTTGGCATTCCGCAGGCGGCTGAAGATCTCTTCCAAATTTTTCAAATGTTCTTTGAAGGTTCTTCCAACTACCATGACGTCATCGAGGTACATCAAGCAGGTTTTCCATGTCAACCCTCGCAGAACCAATTCCATCAACCTCTCAAAAGTGGCTGGAGCGTTGTAGAGTCCAAATGGCATGACGTTAAATTGGTAGAGACCGCTTCCAGTCGAGAACGCCGTCTTCTCTTTGTCATCGGGGTGGATCTCAACTTGCCAGTAGCCGCTCTTCAAGTTCAGGGTTGAAAACCACTGCGATCCCGACAACATGCTTAGGGTGTCATCAATACGTGGCAACGGATTAGTTCTTAGATACATCGTTCAGCCGTCTGTAGTCAACGCAAAAGCGAGTGGAGCCATCTTTCTTCGTTACCAAAACAACTGGTGACGACCACGGGCTTGAGGAGTCTTCAATTATTCCGTCTGCTTTCATTTTGTCCACCATCTGAGCCACCTCTTGGTGTTTTGCGAACGGAAGTCTTCTTGGCGGTTGTTGGATCGGAGCAACATCTCCTGTGTTGATTCTGTGCTGCACCATGTTGGTTCTGCCGGTGCTTCGGTCTTCGGCAGCAAAGATGTCATTCTCCTTGCGGATAAATACCATGGCCTTCTGTAATTAATGATCCGTAAGGTGTTTTCAGTCTTCTAGGAAGAGCTACTCTACAGTCGTCCTCTGAGCCTCTTTTCTGTTACACTCAACAGGTTGTTCTTCGCAACGGACGACCCGTAGTACAGGATGGTATAGTCCGATCGTCTTTCCTTTCTGTAGTGTAACACCACTTTCACCTAAATTCGCTACACGGATAGGAATTCGTCCATTGGCCTGAGCTAGTGTTCTTGCTACCATGATCTGTGTTTTTTGTGTCACATCCGGGTTGGTGGTCACGTTCGGTTCTATTATTCCAGTCCGGTATTCCCCAGGGTCTTCTTCCAACTCTGCCAGCACGATCTGTTCCGAGTTCTTCTGTACACGGACCGTTTCGGAGACTATCACTTTCACTTCGTCGGCGGATGGTATCGCAGAGTGCAGGGAGATTTCTTCGTTGCCAACTAGCAGCATGCGATTCTTGATGTCCAACACAAATCCGAATTTCTTCATGATGTCAAGACCCAAGATGAAATCGTCCACTATATCAGCCACAATAACCTTGTGAACGAACTCAAACCTCCCCAACTCGAGCCTTGCCTCAACTTCCCCGAATACTCGTGCTGCTTCTCCCGTTGCTGTTTTTAACACCAGGTCGCTCTCTGCCAATTGGAAATCTTCCAGCGGTTTGAAGATGTCTGGTCTTCCGATCGAGACGGTCGCTCCGGTGTCGACGGTCATAGAACAGCCAGCTCCGTTGATTCGACCCTCCAGCAACAGACTGTCGTTCCTTTTTCGTAACTTTGAGACCGAGATGACCCTAGGGGCTTTTGTCGGGCCAGCTAGAACACGCTCTAAAGCGCTAGCTGGGCTGGACCCCGGATTCCTGTGGGTCTGCTCCGGTGACCTCCTTAAACGGCAGTCTCTTCTCAGGTGGCCCACTTTCCCACGATTAAAGCATCTGGGCTTGCCTGTCGTGATTCCGTGTCGCATTTCTTCAAGCAACGTTTTTATTTCTCGCAGCAGGTCGTTTCCGTCTTTCGGGGCTTCCTCTATGGTTACTGCTCGCAGACGTTGAGCCGCCGGACGACAAGCGTTTTTAGTCGCCTCGAACTCCAGGGCGTGCACGAGGGCATCGGCGCATTTTTGATGGCTACCTAGTTTCAACATTTGCTGCAACTCACCGTCGCGGACCCCACCAATAAACGCGTTTGTTCCAAGTTGGTGGTGGAACTCGATAAGGGGCGCTTGGGTAGGCCAGATGTACCAGTCTCTCAACGTGCGCCGCAAACTCCTGCAGGCTTTCGCCATTCTTCTAAACTCGTGACTTCAGCTGTGACTGGTACACTTGGTTCAAGTGGAGGTCTCCATACCGCAGCTCGAGAGCGTTGACCACGGCGACGTAGTTCTTCTGTTCCCTCTCCGGGACGGTTTGGAGCAGCTGAAGAGCTTGTACTCGCAAAGATACCAGTGCAGTGGCTTTCTCTTCTTCACCCCAGTTGTTCATTTCGGCGGCTGCCTCGAATTGCCTCCTGTACTTAAACCACGAGGTCTGGCCATCAAAAGTCGGAGGTTTTAGCCTTTGTGATGACGTCTCTGTCACGACTTCTTTCATTTCGAGAACTTCTTCTTTTACAACTTCTTGAATTTCCAGAACTTTCCTTTCCACAACTTGAACCTTATCTTCCACGTCTTTTTTAAAAGTGTTTTGCAAAATGTCAAGCTGATCGAAAATTCTCTTCTGTTCCTCTTGTCGTCGATTTTCTTGTTCTTCTTTTTCTTCTTGTCGTCTCTTTTCTTGCTCTTCTTTTTCTTCTTGTCGTCGCTTCTCTAGTTGTTCTAGAAGTGCCATTTGTTCTTACCTTTCTTCTTGTCGTCGCTTCTCTAGTTGTTCTAGAAGTGCCATTTGTTCTTTCCTTTTTTCTTGTCGTCTTTTTTCTTGTTCTTCTTTCCCCGCATGAAATTGTTCCAGAAGTTTTAGTTGTTCATTCTTTTCTTCTTGTCGTCTTTTTTCTAATTGTTCTAGAAAAACGACCATTTGTTCTTGTAGAGTCTCCATGGTTTTACTTCTCGTGACTCTTCCCGAAGGTTGCTTTGACATGCGTCACGTACCGGTTGGTTCGATTTTTCTTCTTCTTTTTTTTCTTTTACGTCCGCTTCTGGTGCACACCGTAGCTACTAACTCTTATTAAAAAGACTAACAATAAGACTAACTTTTCACTATGTGTAAACTTTCACAATAACACGCGCTGACCACTTGTTCACGATGCTACCAATCGACTGACTTGCTCCGTCGTTTGATCCCTTCTTATACCGCTCCAAGCGTTCTCAATTCCTTCTATTCCCGGAATCATGAGATCATGTTTTCGGCGCAATGGATTATTCCCGAAGAATGGGATCATTCTTTTGTACGAGCGTGGTATAGTATGAGATCACCGCCACAGAGTTTTCTAGACTCATGAAAGCATCCTATGTGAACAATTATTCCCAGACGTTCTCATGTGGACTGCTCCAGATTAATCACGTTACCATACGTGGTGACATCATCATGAGATCATCCGCTTCCGGGCCGTCGCGCCGTCGTCTCCATAAATTTGTGTAGTTGTTAAAATTGAACGTCAGTGTCTTACTTTAAAGTTTTTTTTTGCAATATAGTGTAGTTTTCATAAAAAACAAACAATATTTTCATGTTATGCGATAATTTTGCCGGTCAGTGTATTTCTTCTTGAGAAAGAGTTTTGGACTTCTTTGAAATATAACTTCTTCCTTTTTGTTTTAAAAAAGCCATACGTTTTTTGTATTTACTAATGTCTACGTCATACTTTGCTGAAAGGGTTGCTTTCACCATGGAATAATACGACCACATTGAAGAAGGAGAATGTTTAGATAAATCGGGGAAACACGCCAGTAAAATGTTTTTACGATATATTATAGAACCATGCTTTTTGCACCATTCCATGAATATGTCATACTAGCGTTTGTATTTTTCGACTGATTTTTGTGGTAAAACTTCCAAGGACGTCTCTAAAAACTTCTGAAATTCAGGCGGCGTGCACTGAATCTCTTCTTCCATTATTATGGTCGTTCGACAACTTATTATTTAGAAAGTACTTGCACGATGTACCGATTTCTTTTACAGATTTAACACGTGACTGACGTGCTCGGTTACAAGATTTACATGACTGCCGAAAGTAAAACTTATTTTTAATAACTATTTTTCAGGTTTTAGAAAGTAGTTGCGAGGTATATAGTTTTTTTTATAAAATTAAAGCCGCCCCTGAGTCAAGTGCTAAGGAATCCAGATGACTGACGGCAGGCTATTTCTCTACTCCACCAATGTGACGTAATAATAAAAAATCAGCCTTTAGAAAATGCTTGCAGTTTTTGGTCGCTTGCCTCCCGCACTAATAGGTCTGGATAAACGCGATGGTGTTTGATTAAACCCGAAGGGGTCTTCATTTTTAAATGGGTTTTGATTAAATAGTCGATTTTGAAATTGACTTGGGAAATTTTTTTGTCTGAAGGGTATTTGATTTTGGAAATAATTTTGTCTGAAACTCATTTGATTTTGGAAACAATTTGGTCTAAAAGATGTTTGATTTTACGCGGAATTTTGTTTGAAATCGCGAGTTTGGTTTTGCACATTATTCTGTCTAAATGATACAAATATTGTTGGGAGTTTGATTACGATATCATGGATGCAGTGTTGCTAATTTTCCATATTTTGCACGGTGTTATTTACTTTAAAATTTGAGGGTAAGGTTTCCTGGAATGAGCTTTGACGAGGAATTGAAATTTTGTAATTTTGATTACATCGCGGGGTCTGAAATTTATCTACTGGTTGATTCAAATTAAGGTTGTAACCGTTCGCAAAACATTGGAAGTTTTCTTCCTGTGGTACAAAGGCTCGTTCTAGTGATTCCGGGTTTTGCAAGCGCCCTGTGAGCGGCATATGATGTGGTAAACCGTTGATACTTGTCTTTAGAGTAAAATCGTGTTTAATTTTGATTTGTTTCTCTAGTTCGGGCATATCCTGTATTTTTAAACCAAATTGAATAGGGGTTTCGTCTTTTTTTGCCTAATTGAGAGTAAATTTTGTGCGCGGCAATCAATACTTCGTTGGTATGAAAAGGTGGTGATAAAGAAAAGGTGGCTTCCCATACAGGAGTTTCCAGAGTTAAACAACGGGGCTGGGTAACCTAAGCTTGGCCATTCCTATGTTTACCCAATCTGTTAAAAATCTCTGAAGCAAACGTGGGTTGCCCTCAAATTGTGGGATGTTATCGGTTTGGTAGCGTAATAATAATAATAATAATAATAATATGCATATTGTGTAGGCATCAAGGACTCGCTCGTCTCCAATCTGAAAATCATTCCTGCCTGCCGTAAACCGGCAAAAACCCTTGCGGCTGCAATGCAGAAAGCGGTCATCTTGGGGTCGTTGCGTCTGCTCAGGGCACATGATTCACGGGATTCATAGCTACTTACCTCATGGTTTTGAGGAGTGGCTATGATGTACGAATAGGACCTGACCAGCAAGGAACCCCGTGAAGGTCGGAATCACGGGGAGCTCCTTCTGGTCAACACGCAAAAAAAAAATATATATTGTATATTGTTATACTTTCATTGAAGACACCATTATGCGATAGACCAGACACCAGTGCTGCCCTATGTCCCGAACGATATTGAGTCCGTTGTGGAGAACGAGAGGTGCCGAATCTATTGGAGCTTCTCGTTCTCCACCGTCAAGCAGACAACAGCGAACAAGCCTGACGTGGTTCTATTGGACCACTCCTCCAAGCAGATGTTTGTTATTAAATTTTCGGCGCCTGCTGAAAATAACATCTGCTTCAAGGAGGAGGAAAAGCGGACAAAATATCAAGACCTGCTCTTTGAACTTAGGAGGCTGTACTCAAGTTACTCAGTGAAGCTCGTCGTTTTGGTAATTGGGTGCATGGGAAGCATCAAGGACTCGCTCGTCTCCAATCTGAAAATCATTCCTGCCTGCCGTAAACCGGCAGAGACCCTTGCGGCTGGAAAGCAGAAAGCGGTCATCTTGGGGTCGTTGCGTCTGCTCAGGGCACATGATTCACGGGATTCATAGCTACTTACCTGATGGTTTTGAGAAGTGGCTATGATGTACGAATAGGACCTGACCAGCAAGGAACCCCGTGAAGGTCGGAATCACGGCGAGCTCCTTCTGGTCAATACGCAAAAAAAAACATAAAAAAAATGAATGAATGAATAATGAAATTTGAATGTCGCTTTGAAAAGATAGACAAGAAGATAGGAACCGCTAGGCAGGATATTTCTCAAATTCAGTGTGTGATGGAATTCATCAAAGACATGAAACCTGCCATGAACCACGCCAAAAATCCGGCGCATCGCGCGTCATTTTCGCCGGACCCATCATACACTGAATGCAGCGGTGCTTGGTGTTGAGAAGCACCACTGCATGGATAGAGTTCGCAAGTCCTTGGTAAGGAATAGGCGAAGGTTGGTCGAGAACAACAAGTTCACGACAAATCCTTCGAGGCTCTTCCAGCGGGCAAACTCTATCCCAGACAAATTAAAATATCGAAGTCTTCTGAAGGGAAATATACGAGGGGGAAACCGTTGCGTGAAGACACTCCAGCCCTTGCACAATTTGAGAACTTCGTAAGACATTTGCCTTTCTGAGATCAAGTGGGCTGAAGTCTGAGACTGAGGGATTCATTTGCGCCGCGTAAGATGGTGTAATTAACACCTTGGTCTATCGCAGCCGCGTGATGGGTATAGAGGTCCCGAATGTAAGCTGTCGACCTTGCCACAGAAACAACAGTGCATATACTTGCTGCTTGTCCAGTATATGCACCTTCGGCCTATATCCATAGCCACAATGCGGCACTGAGAGTACTATACTTTCATTTGAGGCACCACTATGCGATAGACCACACACCAGTGTATGTCCCGTATGTCCCGAACGATATTGAGTCCGTTGTGGAGAATAAAACGTGCCGAATCCACTGGAACTGTTCGTTCTCCACCATCAGGCAGATATCAGCAAACAAGCCTGACGTGGTTCTGCTGGACCACTCCTTCAAGCAGATGTTTGTAATTGAATTCTCGACTCCCGCCGAGAATAACATCTGCATTAAAGAGGAGGAAAAATGGACAAAATATCAAAACCTGCTGTTCGCACGCTGTACACAACTTATACGGTGAAGCTGGTCGTTCTGGTAAATGGGTACATGGGAGGCATCAAGGGCTCGTTCGTCTCCAATTTCAAGATCATACCCGCTTTCCGAAAGCCGGCAGAAGCTCTTGCTGCCGGAATTCAGAAGGCAGTTATCTTGGGGTCGTTGCGTTTGTTGAGGGCACATGATTATCGGTATTCGTAGTGGCATGGCTTTGGGGAGTGGCTAGGATGTGCGATTACAACATCTGACGAGCAACGAACCTCGTGAAGGTCGGAATCACGAGGATTTCCTTCTGGTCTATAATGAATGGTATAATGACCACCAGGGAATGGCTGGTGCGGGTGATAACAAAAGCGCACCCTGGGAAGGGGGAAGCAGACAGGCATCCGAAGAGATGAAGGTTGAAGAGGGGGGACCTTGTCTCATCCGAGCGGATGAACAAAAACGTGGACATCTTCAGGGCCTTACAGGTAAATATGCATTACTGCAGGGCGGCGTCAGCTGCCCTGCAAAGATACAAAACTAATAGCGATATTGATATCGTGCTAATTCAGGAACCATGGGTATATAGTGACCAGATCAGAGGACTCAGGATGGGAATGAATGGGAGCTTTTAGCACCAGGAGGAAGTCATCCAAGAGCTTGCTTACTTGCAAAGATAAAAAGAAACACACTGCCACTGTGGGGGCTTAGTGGTCAGGACCTCAAGGCAGGCAAGATAAAAATCACTATGGCAGGAAGCGAGACGGAAATAATAGTCGGATACCTACTATACGATCAAGCGAGACAACCCCCAACACCAGGGGTTAGACGACTGGTAGAATACTGCGAAGAGACCAACACGCCGCTACTGCTCTGTTGAGATTCCAACGCCCATCATATAGTGTGGGGAAGTTCAGGGAGCAACAAAAGAGGTGAGCCACTTTTAGAATGTATTATTAGTAATAATCTAGCAGTAGTTAACCGCGGTAACGAACCTACCTTTGTCAACGCGACAAGGCAAGAGGTTATCGATATAACGATTGTTTCATCTGAACCTACGCTCTCGAATCACAGGTACGTTAGATTCGATATTGAGTCCCCCCCGGAAACGGTCGAAAGGTACAGAAATCCAAGAAACTTTGACTCGCAACTCTACAGAGAGGAACTAGTCCAGGGGTTGGAAGAATGTCCCTCGAGACCTCAAACTCCGGCGGGAGTTGAAATAATGAACGAATGCATTACAGCAGTCATAAGGAGAGCTTATGAGAACAACTGCCCACTCAGAGAGAGAAAGGTCAAACGGGAGACCAAGTGGTAGAACTGTGAACTTTCCGAGATGAGAAGGGAGGTACGGAGAGTGTTTAACAGGGCCAAAAGGACTGGGAGATGGGAAGAATACAAGACTTCCCGTCTAGAATATGGTTACGCCGTCAGGGAGGCGAAAAACAACTCATGGAGGAGGAGACACTGCGAGGAGATCAAAAGAACTCCGGAATGTGCCAGACTCCAGAAAGCCTTGCTGAGAGACAATCGGGGTAAGATTGGAACTCTGCAAATACCTCATGGAGGATACACTGAATCGAGTGAGGAGTCTCTGGAACTCCTTCTAGTGACACACTTTCCGGAGAGTGTATCCTCAGCAAATGCAACAAACACTCAGAGAACCTAGAGATACCGATTCATCGGGCGTCCAAGGAGAAGTGGAAAGTAGCCGATAGGCTGGTTAACAAAACAAGACTTGGATGGCCAGTAAATTTTTTTAAACCATTCAAGTCCCCAGGAATCGACGGAATTCTTTCGTTGATGCTTCAACATGGATTCGAGGAATTAGCCTCCCCCGTGTGCGCGTTACTCAGGGCCAGCCTGGCCTTGAAGTATGTGCCAACAGGCTGGAAGAAAGTGAAAGTGGTATTTTGTCGCCTTTAGTGTGGCCACTCGTGGTGGACGACCTCCTGGGGAACCTGGAGCAGACAGGAGTTCACGCACAAAGATATGCGGACGATATCACCATTCTCGTAAGCGGCAAGTTCGGAGGGGCTGTATCAGAAATGATGCAGCGGGCTCTGACAGTCGTCGAGAAATGGTGCACTGAGAAACAGCTGTCGGCTAACCCCGATAAGACTGAAGTTATGGTATTCACAAGAAGGAGGAATCTCAACGATTTGAAGAGGCTCTGACTGTGGGGAAAAGAACTGCGGATAGGGAAAAAAGTCAAGTACTTGGAACTAATGCTAGATATCAAACTTGGCTTCAAACCCTATCTAGAATACATCACCACTAAGGCTGCTCGGGCCCTATGGGCCTGTAGAGGCATGGTGAGAAAGACGTGAGGATTAAAACCAGAAATGGTTCACTGGCTCTACACCAAGGTCATAATTCCCACGGGAACATACTCTTTGATGATTTGGTGGCACAAGGCGTCTGGAAAGCACGCTACAAGGCTATTAAGGAAGCTGCAAAAACTTGTCTGCCTTGGAATAACGGGAGCAATGAATACAACGCCTACCGCAGTCATGGAATTGCTCCATCTGGTGGTGAAATCGGAGGCAATGAAGGCAGCATACAGGCTTGTAAGCGCTGGATATGGCAAGACCCACGTCAGAAGGGGATACCACAACGAGGTATTTGGGAAAATACGGTAAGATTGCTTACTGAGCATGCAATCGGACCGACTCAGGACCAAGTATGACTTTTGTAAACCCTTTGAGGTAGTCATACCGGGAAGGGAGGAGAGGGTCAATACTCGGAAACTGAGGGATAACAACGGAACCATCTGGTACACGGATGGATCCAAGAAAACAAAGAGCACTGGGGCAGGGGTTGCCGGAGAAGCACCGGGGGATGACATGAGTATCAACCTGGGCTCTTTGGCAACCGTGTTCCAAGCAGAAATCACTGCAATTGACATTTGTGAAGAGGAAATAATGAGGAGGGGGTGTGCAAACAGGCGGATCCACATTATGACCGAGAGTCAGGCAGCGCTGAAAGCTCTGGAGGGTGTCGAAGTATGCTCCAGAGCTACAAAAAGATGTCTCGAATCTGTGGTGGCTGCCGGGACACAAGGAATTTGAAGGAAATAAAAGAGCTGACATCAGCCAAAGAGGGATCGAAAAGACCTTTGATAGGCCCAGATCCCACTTGTGGGATCAAACATGAGACCGCAAAAAGGGTGATTCGGGCTATATCAACAGAGAACACCACATCCATTGGAATGACGTTCCTGGACAGAGGCAATCTCGGATGTTCATGAAGGGCCCGTCGAAAAAGCGGACAGAGGAAATCCTGCGATTGAGCAGGAGAAAACTGAGAAAGGCAGTTGGACTCTTCACGGGACACTGCTGTCTCATGAAACATCTTACCACAATCGAGGTGAAGAAAGATCCTGATTGCAGGATGTGTAGGGAGGAGGAAAAACTCCACTACACATACTATGCGAGTGTCCAGCGCTTGAGGCGGGGAGCTTCGACACTTCGGGTTGACGCATGTTGAACCGAATGACATAAAACATATGCCCATAGAGTCTGTGCTGAAGTTCATTAACAGGCCTTATGGAGTAAGCTTGCTAAGTGGGGCACAATAAGCTAAAACTTCAGTGCAGCGGGGTCCGAACCGCGCCCCTTAAGAATAATAGTAATAATAATAACTATAGCCATCATCTGATAATTGGTTTCACTAATTTTTCATTTACTTACCTGTACAAAGGATAAATCGTTTATTATCCAAAGAACAAAAGCTTTTACATGGCATTCACATTACAATCAAAGATTTGTATGTATGTACCTACATACCTACTTATACCACCCTGTATATATATGCGGTGCGCCTATAAAGAAATTTTCAGTTAATATAATACCATTTCATGACATTAAGTTTGACAGAAGTCTTTCTTTTTTTTAAAGAGTGATTCAATGTTCATGTAATTTGAGTCGCTTAAAGGTAGGTTAAATTAGTCAATTCGGCCATAAGTTAAAGCGAAATTCAATCGTCGATCATCTGTTACCTTATCTAAGATTTTCTAATATGCTCTTTATTATCACATGCAAAACTATACGTTTATGATGGAAAATGTTAAACATAATCATTCTGGATACTTAGTCTAAAATGCGAAGGACACTAACGGCTGTAAGCACTGTTCTTCAACTCAACCTACTTCGAAATCCTACAAAATCAAGATACAAAAATCCTGCCATCTTAGGTTTAGGACGTCCCTGTGTTTAATCCTTATCTTATAAGAAAAAGAAAATTCGTTTCTTCGAACCACGATTGTCTAGAAAGTTTTTTCTACAGCCGAATGGTGTTAAGCACACCCACAATGTTTATTTTAATAAATACATGTGTAGAATATTCCTCCTACTAAGCTACTAAGCCTTTCCAAAAACTGTTTATTTCTTTACCTACACGTATAGATTTATGGAAATGATTTGTGTTTTAATTAAAAAGGTAGGCCTTATTTTTGTATCATATTACATATATCATAATTTACTTAGAAAATAAAATTACGTGTATTTAATGTATTTAATAATTATTATTATTATCTAACAACAAGTGCAAAAACGCTGGGTATACATTTTCAAAATAAATCAAGAATATACAGGGTCTATCAGAACTGGCGGACCAAAATGATACCATAGATAAACGATCTCCTGGAGATGAGGAGGAAAAACTTTAAAAAAATCCATCTTTGTTGGATTTTAAAATAAGAACGTTTTTAATTGACCAATCGCGTTGTAAATGTAATATTACCTTAAAAATGTATTTTTAACTTTAAGATTGGTACAAAGGGAAGAGAATCTGATAATTTAAAAGTATGCAGAAGGGAGGTTGGTGGTGCTCCAAGAACTACGAGAACCGTTCACAATGAGGAAGCGGTTATTGTGATTTTTGAAGAGGAACCTGAAACGAGCATTAGTGTTGATATGTTGAACGTATTCTTAAACACGAAAAAATGCACCCATTTAGATTGAGTTTATTATTTTATTTTGTTGGTCCTAAATGAACTTGTCAAAATTTTAATGAGAAATAACCTAAAAAATTACGTCAGTGTAATAACAATGCAAAAATATTTCAAATGCATCCATAGTTACAAATAAAGCAGGAGAAACTAATTTACAGGTAACTTAACATCAGCAACACGATTGGTTAGTTTAAATCGTTCATTTTCTGATCACTATTAAAGATGGATTTTTTTAAACATTTTTCCAATTAGTCCCAGAAGATCGTGAATTCACCGTGTCATTTTGGTCCGCCAGTTCTGATAGACCCTGTATAAACCCGCATAGCTCATAATAAGGTTTCTCTTATACATTTGGCTGTTCGAAATTAGTACATAATACTTTGAAAACAGCTCTGCTAGGGAATCAATGAATGAATGAAGTCCTGACATTTCATTGGGCGCAAACCGGTAGCCAATAGCAAAGTGGATTGCACATCGTTGCTAGGATACAAAGCGCGTGTGTGCTCTCTCTTGCTAAGTATCGACCGGCAGAGTGTGCTATTTACAAGAAGGTCATATCAACGTAATTTAGAATCGATATTTGAGCACTACTAAATTTGAAGAATTTATCAAAACATTATTCATTCTATAATCGGATTAACATGATACATTAACCAACTGTTGTTTGCAGGTGATGTACAAAATAATAAAGTTCTTATTTGAACAATCCCCTTACGTAACTATAAATCTTAAGGAAGATACGCACAAATCAAAATTTGCGCTGTGCTGTGGAAAGTTTTAAGGGATTTTTAATTTTTGACATGTTTTTGTCAGATTTTGAGTTTTCTCTATCGACTACCCTTACTGCACACAGAGGTGATAGCACAAATTGGAGAGTTTTGAGGTCTTTTTTCATTCTAAGCGTCCAATTTTATCAATCCCGACAAAGAGGTATCGCCATTTTAGAGGAGTTTCGTAGATCGGAGAGTTTTTGGACCCCCTTGGGCAAACTGGGGAGTTTAATACGCTTTATACCTAGGTCATTCAAAGTAGAATTGGCCTGTCCCGTTTTTCACCTTTAGCCACTGCGCACAGTGGAGTATTTCTAATAAAGGGTCTTCATAACTGATTAATACATTCAGCAGGCTTTGAACGTCAACATTCCCCACATAACTAAATGTAAATGTAAATTCTAAAAGCAACATGATGATGAATCATTTATGAAGACTCCCAGAATTCCTATAAGAAACGACGCCGCAAGTCATAATAACTACCTCATTTATTGTCCGAGACTAATGAACAAAAAAGCGAAGAAATTATTTTACAATCAAACAGATATTTTTTTTAATGTTAGGTATATTCAACATCTGACGATGGTTAACCTTTTTTCTAAATAGTCACCTGCTTTTTTTTAGTCTTGAAGGGCCTTTTTATCTTAATCTAATGATGTAACTGAAGACATAATTTCTTGCGCAATTAAAAAAAAAATCAACAGTAGGTATGAGATTTTATAAAATTATCAATAGGGCTGTAGGGCAACAAACAAAAGCACACAACCTGATGACAAATGCCATTCAACCGTCAATGATGACATTTTCGCCAGTTTCGCTGTTCCTCTTACGGCTTGTTTACACGTGTTAAGTGATTTAGTAGTCTACTAAATTTTAACTTTTAATAATAATAATAATTTATTTATATATTATTATTAAAAGTTAAACTTAATTTTAAGTACATTATTACGTGTAAACACTGCATTTAGTAACAAGTAACAACTTGCTACTTGCTACTTGTTACTAAATGCAGTGTTTACACATAATAATTTACTTAAAATTAAGTTAAAATTTAGTTGACGACTAAATCACTTAACACCTGTAAACAAGCCATTAACAAACAACCTGATTGGAATTTTTATTGCATTGGACATAAGCATCAAACATATCAGTCAACTGATTAGAGTCCATCTTGTTTAAAATGAGTAGAAACGTTGAAATGTCGCTGGTGAAAATTTCAGCACTGAAATTTGAACGACTTTTGCAGCTTTGCGTGGCTTAAATTTCTTAAATTGTTTGCCATGGCAGACTTGAAAATTCCGTATGAAGCTCGGTATGATTGTAATAAATATTTCGTTATACTTTTCTAATAATTTATTATGCATCGAATAATAATAATGTTAAATACATCGATGGATTAAGAAAATAAATCTTCATCATTGTAAAACAAAAAAAAAAACAAAAACGGGTTGCACTCCGGGAGTGCCGGCAGAAGTGAAAACTTGAACATTAACGTTGTGCATTTTTGAATATTTTGGAATGGTTAGGGAATAATTTCGCACGAATTACTTAATTTATCAGTATAAAAGTATACTATCGTTTATGTGGTAAAATACAATATTCATTTATTGCGCTATCGTATACAAACATGACAATTTATACTACATTAAAAATTTAACACTTCAGAACTATTACAATTATTTTACATTAAAAAGTTTATCTCTCAGAAAAATCAACTTTCATTCATAATTTCAACGACTCTTTCACCATCATCAATACAAGCATCATCATCGCCAATCTCTAAAACTGATACAATAGGTTTATGGTAGCTGAAGTAAGAAACGAACAATTTTGATTCGAATCTACAGTAGAATCCGAATAGTGCGA
Source organism: Diaperis boleti (assembly GCA_963583935.1). Classification (NCBI taxonomy): domain Eukaryota; kingdom Metazoa; phylum Arthropoda; class Insecta; order Coleoptera; family Tenebrionidae; genus Diaperis; species Diaperis boleti. The sequence goes on from OY757249.1 coordinate 37,282,681, forward strand.
CTTCGTTTATAACGACCAACCGCTTTTAACGACGTAAATGCAACCTCAAGTTTGGTTTTCATAAAACATACTGCGAAAGTATATCCGTTTAGTACGACTCCGGTTAAAGCGACCAACCGCTTTGAGCGACGTAATTTATTGAAAATCGTCCGGTTAGAACGACGCGCGTCTCAAAACAATTCATAAGTTCAAGGATAAATACTTCGCATTTGTATCTTTTGCCGCCCTTACACCCTTCCTTGTCAACAGACTCGACCTCCCCTCTCAAGAGCCAAAATTTAAACTTGGGCCCGTCCTGGACCCGTTCGGTCCCGAATTTTATCTACGTTCTTATTATGACACAAAAAGCAAAAAAATAGTATATTGTGCAACTAGTGCGGCAAGTTGTCCATTGCCCACGAAAGCGAAGTTGATCGCACGAACGAAGTGAGTGCGCTCATTCGCTTGAGGGGGCAATCGACAACGCCGCACGAGTTGGACATACTATTTTTTATTGCGAATGCGGAATAAATCCCAATATAAAATTGGACTCCAGGGGCAAATTCAGTTTTCAGTAGTTTGTTTATCTGAATTTGCGTGCGACAAGTAAACTTTGCGCACCTAAATTAATAAATGGGCAAACCGTTACTTTGCAACCGTAACCAAGGTTGCAAAGATACTATTTGTCTACATGAGCAATAAAAAAAACAAAAATCACAGATTTTCTACACCAATAAATATAATAATGTAGATAAATAAGTACATTATGTTCAATTTTAATATTAAAGTTTACTTCATTGAAGTTTTTGTTTTCTTTTCATTTTACACGCATATTATGTAGGTATTTAACCAGCTTTCCACCTTCCGTTTTGTGCGTCGTCCGTTTAGTACGACGTAATATCGCCGGTCCCTTGACCGTCGCTTTATCCGGATTCTACTGTATTTAAATGTCTAATAAAGACCGCATCAATAGTAGTTTTGTATTTCGTTGTGCTAAGATTGCGATCATTTGACATCGTTAAAACAAAATCATTATTTAAAAATTCAATTAATTGTTGATTTTTATCGTCTGCAAAGTTTATGTTGAAATCTCCACTCAAAATCATTGGCAAATCATCAAAGCTTTTCCCAATTTTTTTTTTAAGCAATGCAGATGCGTCATGAGAATAAATGAATAAATTTTCATACAAGATGTCTCGTATAGCACGCAATGACTTATCTGGAGAAATGTAAACGGAAACCATAATAATGAACTGATTATCACCATAGTGGCAGCAACTTATACACATATCGCCGATATCAGAAACAGTAGCATTAAACATGCTCATATTTTGATAAATAGCTACTCCTCCCGCTGGACGATTATTTCTTCTGAAACTCGCAACAAAGAGAGGGGGATATTACCTCCTCTCCTACGCCGCGCCGGCGCGGCGGTCTACCCTCCCTTCGTCTTACCAATTTTCGATCAGGCCACGTGTCCTGACGCGACTTTAACATTTTTTACCCATCCCAAAAAGTACTCAATGCCGCTAAAGAAGTTTTCACTTCAAAAAAAAATGTAGGTGACCATTTGAAAAAAAAGTTGACTATCGATATTATTGATATTGAAGATTAAAAAAATCAAAGCTCTGACACTCTAATAGTACTTATTCTGTTTGCTCTTTAAAATAAATGTTCTCTACTTTAATTTTAATTGTATTTAGCAATTTGACAGTTTTCTCGGAAATTTAGATGAGAATTTCAATTTGATGTTTTGATGATTCCATAAGAATACTGAAATTTGATCACGTGGTGCTGGGTTATCTGTTAATTTTAATGTTCTGGTTTTTTGGTACCGATAATTTTGGCTAGAAGCTCAAATTTGCATCTTGCTTAGCTTAAATTATCATAACTGTCAGAGTTGAGATTCAACCCATAAACGCCTTGAATTACCATATGGTAACATTTTGCAGGTCCCTATTTTCAGTAGCTGACATTTTGTTTAAGGGATTTTAAGGTAGATTTTAAGACCGCACTAGTCCTGACAGTAATTGTTCGTGTTTTCATAGCATCTAGAGGGACTGAAATATTCTTAGGGCCGGTTTGACAATATCGCGTTAAACTGCTAGATAACTTAACCATCAACCCTCAGATTAAACTTTAGGTTCACAAAAACGAGTATTACAATGAGTTTTCCAGTCGTGGTTCGACTTCGACTGGTAGGTACAAAAGGCACAAAAGTTACTACAATTGTCACAATTTTTGGTTGGTGATACTGGTCCTTCGCTCACAGAATTTGAATGATTTTTTAGTACAGAGGTATTACGATGGTAGTTAGTTTTATTAACTACCTGTTTATTGGAAATTGCAATATATCCTAAGATTACTTCATATTTCGACCTTCGACGTCTGTTTACGTTGAGTTTCTTCTCGAGATAAAATATCTTCAAATATTTGGGAAACAACCCTGGACGGCGCGGCGGTTAGAAAAGTAAATACGCTCTCTTCGTTTTCGGCCGTGGTTGATTTCAGACGCACTCGTCCTCCATCTAAAGCCGGCTCCAGACGACATGACAAGTGTAGGCCAACGTGGGTTTGTTCAAACGTTGGTGCATCGTGTGTATACAAAACATGATGCCATGCAAGGCCAACATTGGCGCTGGTCAAGGTTCGCCTAATAGGCGAATTTGACTATACACGCAAATGCTTGGAAATACCGTACACACGACTCGTATAGTGTGTGCCATTATTTGCTCAAATGTTGGCCTATACTTTCATGCCGTCTGGAGCCGGCTTAAGTATTGTATCAGTTGCTTTAAAATTTTATTTTTTTAGTTTATTTATTCAATATTTTTATATTAATTTGGTTGTTATTAAATTGGTATTACTAATCGGGTATCCAATTAATAAACCCCAACAACCAAAGTGGTGACCTCGATGTGATAAAAAAAAAGTATCACGTGTTCGCAAAATTGAAACAATTATTATTATCAGGGCAAGAAGTCAGAGGCAGAAGGCTGTCCCAGCTACTATACGTACGCTAATCGGCATTAATCGGCGACCAGCAGTTTGTGAACGAGGAGGCCCTAAAGGATTTCTTTATACAAATAAATGGCCACCAACTTTAGTAGTCCTAACCACGTTTTCGACAAACCAGATGGCTGAGATAGCAGGAGAAGATTTTCGACAGGACGCCAACAGCCGCCATTGCTGCCGTATCGCAAGAAGGCCGCCATCAAGAACTACAACATGGCAGTCGGAGTAATGACGTCATGATAAAAATTATAGAAAAGATGGAACAGATCCTGGTACGACTCAATAGGAGCGACCGAGAACAGCATCGTGATATAGAAAACCCAATCGTCCCAGAATTATAAGAGCCGCAACCGCCAAAGCTTCAAAACGTGCTGGTACCACTACAAATTTGGAACCAGAGCGACAAAGTGCATACCACCGTGTGAATATAAAAAAAAAAAACGGGGAAACAACAAAAGCGCGACTTCTGCTAAAGACTCCGCAACACGGGGATCATACAGGTTATTTGCGGTGGACATCGCGTCGAAGATGCATTTCCTCATAGACACCGGCGCAGATCTAAGCGTAATTCCATTTTCTGCACCATTTTGGCTTATGCGTCGACATAAAAAACCTGGATTTCAACTTTTAGTTTTGAGAAAAACTGCGTTTTTAAAACCAGTCTTTTGACGAATCTGAAGGTTAACCTGCAACCTTCAGTTTATTGTGAGATTGTACAACCTGCCCTTACTAATTTTGCACTAAATGAAGTGAAGTATATAGGGGATATGATTACGGATAAAGGAATTAAACCAGATGACAGTAATATAGAAGTTATTAAAGAGTACCCTCAGCCAACTAACGTCAAAGAGTTACAGAGGTTTTTGGGTATTATAAATTTTGTTCATAAATTTATACCTAATGTATAGCTGAACTAACGTCACCACTTAGAGAAATGTTAAAGAAAGATGTAAAATTTAATTGGGATCATGAACATCAAAAAGTATTTGATAAATTAAAAAATATTCTAACTACGGAACCTGTTTTGAGATTTTACGATCCTAAAAAGGAATTAGTATTGACAGTAGATGCTTCTAGAGACGGTTTAGGGGCAGCCCTTCTACAGGAAGGAGTTCCAATTGCATACGCATCGCGTTCTTTAAATAATACTCAAAAATATTATGCTTAAATTGAAAAGGAAATGTTCGCAATTGTTTATGGGCTCAAAAAATTCCATCAATACATTTACGGAAGAAAAGTTAAAGTTGAGACGGATCACAAACCGTTCATACACATTTTTAAAAAACCTCTAGTTATGGACTGTCCTATGCGCATATACAAAGAATGATGTTAGATTTACAAGCTTATGACTTAGAAGTTGTTTTTAAACCGGGTAAGCAAATGTATATTTCACACACTTTATCAAGAATCAATGTAGAGAACGAGAATGACAATTTAAACCTTTTCAGTACAGAGTGTGAAGCGCAAGTGAATTATCATTTAAAAAAGAATTTTCCAATTTCATCTAGTATGTTACAATTAGTTTCTAAATATACAGGGTGATTCTTAAAGGCATGTAATTAATTGTTCGGTATTTTAATGCATTTTCGCAGAGTAAATAATTCTCATTGTAAGTATAGTAAACAGTTGCACGGTAGGTTATACACCAGTATTTAAATATATGTTTGCATAGTAAAATATAGCATAACTGCTATGTATTTTATTGCTTTATGCACAGTATAAAAATGTTTGCTCGGTATAAAATATAACATTATTTAATACGTATTTAATTGCGTCACGCACAGTATATAAAATGTATGTATGTCCGGTACAATTCAATAAGAACAATTATTACAGATTGCACACTATATTCTTCTAATATAATTATAAAAATCTCTTGTCACGGTGTTTGTGGTCGAACTCCTCCGAAACGGCTCGACCGATGTTTATGAATTTTTTGTTTTTAGCAGAATAACTATTAAAACATGTACATGGGGCCAGGGGGTCCCCTTGGGTTTATAACTCAAGAACGGCTTTTATGACCTTTGATTTGTTGAATTTGTCTCCGCCCCGAATAGCAGAAGAACTATTAAAGCATGGATATGGGGGCTAACGGGGGCCCATGTGTTATTGATTCTAAGGTGGTACAAAGTTTGCCGGGTCAGCTAGTAAATATATTATATAACATGATTTTTCCTATGCGAATAACATTTTACTCAGAAAATACTTAACATTTAGATTTTTGTACCGAGCGTCCAGTAATCTACTGAACACTCTTCAAAAAGTACTGAACATTCAGATTTTTATACCGAGCGTCCATGATTTTTACTAGCGAATAACATAATATTATACTTGGCAGTGTGGGTTTTAAACATGGGGCACGATTTTTTTACCGAGCAATTGAGTAGATAACCATGACTGCTTATTAAATACATGGTGATAATAATACCTACTATGATTCTATTACTAATATTATGCATTAGAATTATATAATTTGCAATATCAAGATTTACCGAAAAATGTAACCAGGCGGACGAATTAAATACTATGTGAATAATTTGTTTCTTAAATGGCGCATACGGTGTTGTAGTTGTAGTGGGCTGGAAAGAATAGGAAATGAAAAACCAAAATGAAATATTCAGTAATAATATCACAAGAGCACAGAAAATATCGATTAAACTTCCGAGTCATGAGACATATTTCGCGGAATACGTCGAATGACGAGGATAGTAATCAGATTATTTTCAATGCTCGAGTGGTATTTGTTACCATTATATAACGAAAAAATGCGAAATTTTGACGGAATTTTTTCTCTGACGTTTATTAACAATCATAAAAAAATCGTTCCTATGGCAAAGTTCATTGTTGGAGCCAGCCGAAACACCGAAATGAATAAATCCCGTCGTCAAGGGTATCCTCACTTATTTATTATAAGTACCATCGCAGTCAAAATTGTCTAGGACACAATGTGTCAGTAGACACTTCCAAAATTCAAGTTTCGATGTAAACACTTCCTTTGCGTTATCTTGTGAATGGGATATCGCTATTAATTTTTTGACACAAAAGCTACTAACTTCAAATTTTGACGAAAAGTTAAAAGTTGAAAGTAAAACACAAATTATAATTCAGTTGCATTTATTAATCTAAATCAGATTCTTCATTAGAAGAATCTTCCCCCACAATAATTATTAATGGCTCCACTTGAATATCCATCACGACATCTCATTCTAAAACTCTTCGGTACACTTCGGCATTCAATCTCTCCTCCAATGCAACGCAGACACCTGGACCCCGTAGACTAATACATCTCCAAACGTACCTGATGGAACTCCGGGTAACTCCATTAGTGTAGCAAGAGTCATAGCGTGCTCTAACAGGTCTATAATCACGAATACGACCATTATGCATAGATTGAAAGGTCTTTTCATCAGAAAAAACAACATTTTCCCAAAAATTATGTTGATTTATATACTGTTAAGCAAATTAAATTCTTGCATGTTTAATCTCTTCAGTAAAGAAAATCTTATTAGCGGCACAGCGATTGTTTAGTTCAGTAGCTCTCACTCTTTGAGGTGCAGTCTCTATTGACGCTGGAAAATCGGTTTCTTTCTTGGCAGAAATCGCTGTTTCGAACGGATTTTCCCTCAGAAAGTTGACCAAAGTTGATCTTCTGCTTCCGTTGTTACTTTAGGACGTCCAGAACCTGATTACGTTGTTATGCACCCAAACTGTTAAATTTTCTTTTTAGCCTGAGTGTCTATAATTATTGCCATTTGCATTCGGTTCAAATGAGGCATTTTGTTTTTTGATTGAAATTTGTCAGTTTGACAAATATATAAAACATGGTCATAGCTAACTAATCAATTTATTAAATGGATTCAAATCCAAACTCAATCAACTAAAATTTTACGATCCTAGACTTTTTTGTCTGCGATGGTACATCGTAACTATAAAAAATCTGTAATTGCTATTGGCTCAATTTATTATGAGGTATATAATCAATTTTATTACGGAGATATATTTTTTTTTGTTTAAAAGAAAAACATTTTTTTAGACGTAAATTAAAAGAATTGTGGCCTGTATTATCACGTAATTAGAAACGTTTAACAATAACGTTTAACAACGCGTCCAAGTTTTTTTTTAACAATGCGATTTAAATCCGTTTTTAAATAATACATTTTGTAAATTAATGTAATAATGCCTTCCAATCTGGCACCGCTGTTACTGCTGTGTAGGTTGTTATAGTTATGTATTGACAAGAAGCCGGTGCCAAAAAAAAATGCAAAAGTCAAAAAGAAAACAAATGAAATAGGAATTTGAGGAATACTCAAATATGTATGTTGTTGTGTCTTGTGCCAGCTAATGGTGTGGCGGCTGAAGCTCCAAGACTATAAAATAATGTAAGGCGATTTCCGCAGCCTCGACACCCAGATGGAAATGTGATCCGAAGAGTAGAACAGCGACTTACAGAAACCGGCCAATTGATGCCAATTAACATTAACCGTGAGAGTCCTCGGTACGTCCGAACACCAGAATTTGATGAAAAAGTTCTTGTCGCAATAGAAGAAGCTCGGGGACGAAGTATTAGCGCTAGCACGCAAATTTGACGTTAGTTATGGCAGAATTCACCGAATGCTGCACGAAGAACGAGTACATCCTTACCGCTACGTCAAAGTACAAGCACTATTGCCTCAGGATTTTCCAGCCAGAGAACAATATTGCCAATGGTTGATGCAATAATGCAGAACGCTAACCCCAACTTTGCTGAAAGTGTTCTGTAGACGGATGAATCTATTTTTACTCGCGATGGCATTTTCATTACAAAAAATAATCATGTTTGGGCTATTGAGAATCCAACTTTGAGAAGACCCCGTGCTCGTAAAAGGCGGACTGGAATTGTTGGATCCCATATAATAGGTCCTTTTATTTTACCATATAAGTGTGACTGCAAATGGATGGAGCTTCTGCCCACTTTGGTAGAGTAGTGCAATATTGGTAATGGTTGTTGCAATAATGCAGAACGCTAACCCCAACTTTGCTGAAAGTGTTCTGTAGACGGATGAATCTATTTTTACTCGCGATGGCATTTTCAATACAAAAAATAATCATGTTTGGGCTATTGAGAATCCAACTTTAAGAAAACCCCGTGCTCGTAAAAGGCGGACTGGAATTGTTGGATCCCATATAATAGGTCCTTTTATTTTACCATATAAGTGTGGCTGCAAATGGATGGAGCCTCTGCCCACTTTGGTAGAGTAGTGCAAGACACCAGTGTAAACCTACCCAAACCAATGGATCAGTAGAGAAAGAAGGTGCTGTTGTTTTCCCGCTGCCGGTAATGAAAGTAATTCATACATGCTTAGATACAAAACATGAAAATGGCAAATATCATTCGTGTATTATTTTTCCTTGACGACGGAATGTAAATACTGTCATTTACATTCCTAGGAAAATAAAAAGAGTAAATCAAGTGGATTTATTATCACAGGATTGAACAAAACAGATTAACAACTAGTTATTTGTTAAAATTGAATACAAAAGAACAATTTGATTTGATTTCTTCTCAAATTAGGCTGTGATGGTTTCTATTGTTTCCGAAGGCCTTTGAGCAAATCCTGTTTGAAGTAAAGTAGACATTTCCACTGTAGTTAAAGTCACAGGGTCGGCTTCAATTTGAGAAGTTGACAACGTTGAAGATGCACACCTCCTTTCCATGATCAACAACATCAGCCATTTCCATTCTGCAGAACTCGTCGGTTCTGCACGCTCCTGCGATTCCTTCTATCGTAACAGTCTAGAACAAATTGGAATATAAATTTTATGTCATTAAAAGAAAGAAACAAATGCATTACCTTAATTAAAAGATAATTTTCATCTGCAGCCTCGTCTATGAATTTCGTAATTTGCTCTCATGTTAACACTTGCGACTTTTTGGGTTGATAGCCTTGATGTTCCCGCTTCAAAAAACCCACTAGTTTTAAAGACTTGGAAATGTCCACATTATCTTTATAGTTCAGTGTTGTCTTTAACATAGAATATTCAGACCAAAAACTTGCTGACGATTTTAGTTGCTCCGATCTTTCCAGCATATAAGACAGCATCACGTTTTCCGACACACATACCACATTATTCTTCAAACACCACTTTTTAAAAGTTTCGTACGTGAATTCATACCTTGCTCTGGATTTTATCGGCAACAAACACTGCGAAGCAATGTTAGCAGCTTCATCAATATCCATTTCTGAATTTTTCTTGTCACGTTTTGCTTTGTTTAAATTTGTCACATCGGGTAACCCTAGTTACGCACATACATGCAGGCAACTCAGATGAGAGTGACGAGCGTCCAAACTAAGGCAAACATTTCATGCAAATTTGAGGAAATTTTCAACGGCAGCGGAAAAAATTTAATAAGTAACACGGAATGTATCGACTGTTAACATTCTCGCCAAGAGACAAACCTCGGCTTACGCCTCGGCTCGTACTCACTTGCCTTGAATGTTAACATGCCTTTACATTCCTTGTTACTTAAATAACTATTGTTCTACCATCTACGAGTCAAACAGTGTTGCCATTTTCCTTTTTAGAAAACCGCTAATAACTTTGAGAGAAAAAAAAAATAAACGGACAATTTTTTTGGCATTATTTACTTACAAGGAACCCTGCGCTTCTATTCCCATGCGACAATTAGGAATCACCCTGTATAAAAAAGGTTGGCCTAATTCTAAATCTGAGACTGATTCTTGGACTAAATTGTATTACAATGTTCGTGCAGAGCTTGTGTTAATAGATGAATTGATTTATAAAAATAATTGTTTAGTTGTACCAAGATCTTTGAGAAAGAAGATGTTACATTTAATTCATTCGAGTCATTTGGGTACCACCAAGTGTATTTTAAAAGCGAAACAACTGTTATATTGGCCCGGGATGAATCGCGATATTGACAATAAAGTAATGCTTTGTGAAATTTGGAAAAAGTATTCAAAGAGCAATCCCAAGCATCCGCTTCAACCACATGAAGTTCCTGAATTTCCTTGGCAAAAAGTAGGTTGCGATTTTTACGAGATTAATAAGAGTAACTACATAATTGTTATAGATTATAGATTATTTCTCAAAATATGTAGAAGTCTGTAAAATGAGCAAATTAACGGCTGAAATCTCAATATGTTATTTGAAAAATATTTTTAGTAGGTGAAGAATACCGCAAATTTTAGTTTCTGACAACGGGACACAGTTTTCAAGTTTTTAATTTAAGGATTTTAGTCGAGAATGGAACTTTCAACATGATACATCAAATCCTAACTATGCACGTTCAAATGGTATGGTTGAAAGGCTGATTCAAACTATAAAAAAAAAACATTATTAAGAAATGTAGTGAGTCAAAAACCGATTTGAATTTAGCTTTATTAGATTATAGGAATACACCTATTGATAACAATATTGTTTCACCTGTAGAATTGTTGTTTGGTAGAAAAACTAGAATGTTAATTCCTATTACCAATTCTTAATTGTTACCTAAATTTAGAGATGTTAAGCAGCAACGTAAATTTTTGTTAAAACGCCAAAAGAGACAAAAAAATTATCACGATAGACATGTTAGTAAACATTATGCCTTTGTTAGTAAACGAAAAAATTTACATCCAAAGACACGGTATGTGGGTAATTGGAATTGTGGTCAAAAAGTTTAACAATAGGTCGTATTTAATTAAGGACATTGGAAGCAACAGAATATTACGTAGAAATAGGTATTTTCTTAAATCGTATTATATATCTAATAAATGTTATTTATCGGACACAGATATAGACAGTGCAGATGAGGAAGAGGATTTAGGGACTATAAACCTTAGTACTAAATCTAGTAATGTCTCTAGTTCTCATTCTGATGAAAATAAATCTTCTTCATCACAAACTAGGCACACAATTTGTCAGACAAGATGTGGCCGTAAAGTGCGTGTTCCAGAGAGATTATAAAATAAGATATTATTATGTTAGTTTGTATTTTTGAATTATTATTAAATTTGGAAAAGGGAGATGTCATAGGTGTATGTATACAGACCGTTTCAATCGAAACGAGCCACCCTCAATAACTTTATAGGAAAAGATATTTAAGAAAAATCTAAAAACAGGTCAATTTTTATCTCGAGGGGGACATGTTTTGATGCAATAGTAAGCAGGCTTGGTGCAACCCCATACCCCTGACAGGAGCAACCTTGATTTTTTAAATAGGGAATAGGGGTCGAGTAACATGTCGTTTGAAAGGTCTTTTAATTGTCTTTTCGGCCTAGACTCCGCGACCATGTAAGACTTCCACCCTCCCAAACGCTTCAGGGAAAGAGTGAATTAATTAATGTTGCATTCGTCCGTCCAAAGCATTGACCAGTGTACGATTCCGTCTCCGGCAGCTTTAAAAATGAAGCTATATTTCAAGGAAAGGCACCAAACGAATGTTTCCCAACTGGTTGAGTCGAACACTTTCTATTTCTATAAGACAGAAAAAAGCGCTTGTGTGTACAATGATTCGGACGTAAATTTGCATATTTTTTAAATATTTCTACAAAATTTAGTGAATTCTCTTTTCCCCGTTTTTTAAATTTTTCTGGCAACTTTCCCAATTTCCGTAAAAACCTTATTTGTACTATTACGAATATTTACAAAAAAAAGCCGAATCGGTCCAGCTGTTCTCAAGTGATGCGTTTACCAAGGCACAGCATTTCATTTTTATTATACAGGCCGCAACGAGCCACCCGCAATAACTTGTAAGGAAAAGAGATTTGAGCAAAATATAAAAACCGGTCAATTTTAACCTCGACCATGTTTGGATGCAATAAATAGTACGCTTGGTGCAACGCCATAACCCTGACAGGAGTGTTGACTGTTTTATAATTTCAAATAGTGAGCGCGGTCATTTCGTCACCATCTTCCCTGTAGAAACACACGACGATCGTTGTAGTTTCTTAAAATAAAGCAGAAATAGAGAACACAGTGTTTTTTGAGGTGTAAACTCCAGCGCAGCCCCAACATGGTCCTTCGACCCGGATGTTAAAACGTGAGTTTCCATTTTCCACTTCATTGTATATTTTCGGGCTTTTGTCTGAATTTCTAAGTGTGTCGGGCGTCGCCATTTTCATTATATTTTCAATATGTAAAAACGCGTACCTCTTTTAGCAGCAGTTTTTCACCATTACAGTGTCGTTGGTTACTTTCTTAATAATAATAATAATAATATTTATTGTCCTTCAGATTGCTCCATTTACAGGACAATTACAACTCAATCACATTACACAGTCAAGTACACTATACTAATTATCATCTAACAATTTGATAATAATTTTCTTGGAATCATAAAATATATCACAATAGTTTGACAACGGATTATACCCATTAACTAAAGTATACACTGGCGCTTTCTTTCCCGTGTTAGTTCTGCAAATGGGATACAGAAAATAAAGAGAATTCCGCGAACTAACTCTACTAACATGAAAATCCAACTTAGACAGCAAGTACGGACAATCTACAGTGCCATGCAACAAGTCGTATAAAAAGGAAACACTTATTTGCTGTCTTCGACATTCAAGAGACAATATTTCGAATTTTGTTAACAATATCTTATTATCTATATGATAAGGTGGATAGTGTTTTTCATTCTTATAGAATAATTGTTTTAAAAATCTACGCTGCACTTTCTCAAGTTCCTGTTTATAACAATTATAAAATGGAAACCAAACCAGAGCACAATATTCCAGTCTTGATCTAACAAGAGCATAGTACAGAGTTTTTAACGTGTCAACGTTTTTAAAATCTTTTGTAGTTCTATGTATAAATCCTAACATCTTACTGCTATTATTAACAACTTCTTTAATGTGGTCGGCAAAAGATAATACCTGGTCAAACCAAACACCAAGATCCTTAATTTTGGTAACTCTTTCAATGACATCGCTTCCAATATTGTAGATAAACTTTTCAAAATTACTTCGCCTGGTGTATGACAAAACCTTACATTTTTTTATGTTTATATCAAGTTTATTTTCTAGGCACCATCTTTTAAAATTTACAAAGTCTTCCTGCAAACAGTCATGTTGATTGTTGACAATTTTTAACAATTTAAGGTCATCTGCGTAAAGTAAAACTAAAGAATTTTTTATTGTAACCGTTACATCATTAATATAAATTGTAAACAAAAGAGGGCCCAAATTTGATCCTTGAGGAATTCCAGATGTTGGATTAAACGGCAAACAAGTAAAACCATTACTAACTACAAACTGTACCCTGTCACGCAAGTAAGTTTTAAACCATTTTAACATATTATTACAAAACCCAAAGCTATAAAGTTTGCGCAACAGTACACTGTGATCAATTTTATCAAACGCCTTAGTGAGATCTGTGTATATTACGTCTAACTGTCCGTTTTTATCTAAAGTTTTTTTAGACGTAAATTAAAATTAAAAGAATTGTGGCCTGTATTATCACGTAATTAGAAACGTTTAACAATAACGTTTAACAACGCGTCCAAGTTTTTTTTTAACAATGCGATTTAAATCCGTTTTTAAATAATACATTTTGTAAATTAATGTAATAATGCCTTCCAATCTGGCACCGCTGTTACTGCTGTGTAGGTTGTTATAGTTATGTATTGACAAGAAGCCGGTGCCAAAAAAAAATGCAAAAGTCAAAAAGAAAACAAATGAAATAGGAATTTGAGGAATACTCAAATATGTATGTTGTTGTGTCTTGTGCCAGCTAATGGTGTGGCGGCTGAAGCTCCAAGACTATAAAATAATGTAAGGCGATTTCCGCAGCCTCGACACCCAGATGGAAATGTGATCCGAAGAGTAGAACAGCGACTTACAGAAACCGGCCAATTGATGCCAATTAACATTAACCGTGAGAGTCCTCGGTACGTCCGAACACCAGAATTTGATGAAAAAGTTCTTGTCGCAATAGAAGAAGCTCGGGGACGAAGTATTAGCGCTAGCACGCAAATTTGACGTTAGTTATGGCAGAATTCACCGAATGCTGCACGAAGAACGAGTACATCCTTACCGCTACGTCAAAGTACAAGCACTATTGCCTCAGGATTTTCCAGCCAGAGAACAATATTGCCAATGGTTGATGCAATAATGCAGAACGCTAACCCCAACTTTGCTGAAAGTGTTCTGTAGACGGATGAATCTATTTTTACTCGCGATGGCATTTTCATTACAAAAAATAATCATGTTTGGGCTATTGAGAATCCAACTTTGAGAAGACCCCGTGCTCGTAAAAGGCGGACTGGAATTGTTGGATCCCATATAATAGGTCCTTTTATTTTACCATATAAGTGTGACTGCAAATGGATGGAGCTTCTGCCCACTTTGGTAGAGTAGTGCAATATTGGTAATGGTTGTTGCAATAATGCAGAACGCTAACCCCAACTTTGCTGAAAGTGTTCTGTAGACGGATGAATCTATTTTTACTCGCGATGGCATTTTCAATACAAAAAATAATCATGTTTGGGCTATTGAGAATCCAACTTTAAGAAAACCCCGTGCTCGTAAAAGGCGGACTGGAATTGTTGGATCCCATATAATAGGTCCTTTTATTTTACCATATAAGTGTGGCTGCAAATGGATGGAGCCTCTGCCCACTTTGGTAGAGTAGTGCAAGACACCAGTGTAAACCTACCCAAACCAATGGATCAGTAGAGAAAGAAGGTGCTGTTGTTTTCCCGCTGCCGGTAATGAAAGTAATTCATACATGCTTAGATACAAAACATGAAAATGGCAAATATCATTCGTGTATTATTTTTCCTTGACGACGGAATGTAAATACTGTCATTTACATTCCTAGGAAAATAAAAAGAGTAAATCAAGTTGATTTATTATCACAGGATTGAACAAAACAGATTAACAACTAGTTATTTGTTAAAATTGAATACAAAAGAACAATTTGATTTGATTTCTTCTCAAATTAGGCTGTGATGGTTTCTATTGTTTCCGAAGGCCTTTGAGCAAATCCTGTTTGAAGTAAAGTAGACATTTCCACTGTAGTTAAAGTCACAGGGTCGGCTTCAATTTGAGAAGTTGACAACGTTGAAGATGCACACCTCCTTTCCATGATCAACAACATCAGCCATTTCCATTCTGCAGAACTCGTCGGTTCTGCACGCTCCTGCGATTCCTTCTATCGTAACAGTCTAGAACAAATTGGAATATAAATTTTATGTCATTAAAAGAAAGAAACAAATGCATTACCTTAATTAAAAGATAATTTTCATCTGCAGCCTCGTCTATGAATTTCGTAATTTGCTCTCATGTTAACACTTGCGACTTTTTGGGTTGATAGCCTTGATGTTCCCGCTTCAAAAAACCCACTAGTTTTAAAGACTTGGAAATGTCCACATTATCTTTATAGTTCAGTGTTGTCTTTAACATAGAATATTCAGACCAAAAACTTGCTGACGATTTTAGTTGCTCCGATCTTTCCAGCATATAAGACAGCATCACGTTTTCCGACACACATACCACATTATTCTTCAAACACCACTTTTTAAAAGTTTCGTACGTGAATTCATACCTTGCTCTGGATTTTATCGGCAACAAACACTGCGAAGCAATGTTAGCAGCTTCATCAATATCCATTTCTGAATTTTTCTTGTCACGTTTTGCTTTGTTTAAATTTGTCACATCGGGTAACCCTAGTTACGCACATACATGCAGGCAACTCAGATGAGAGTGACGAGCGTCCAAACTAAGGCAAACATTTCATGCAAATTTGAGGAAATTTTCAACGGCAGCGGAAAAAATTTAATAAGTAACACGGAATGTATCGACTGTTAACATTCTCGTCAAGAGACAAACCTCGGCTTACGCCTCGGCTCGTACTCACTTGCCTTGAATGTTAACATGCCTTTACATTCCTTGTTACTTAAATAACTATTGTTCTACCATCTACGAGTCAAACAGTGTTGCCATTTTCCTTTTTAGAAAACCGCTAATAACTTTGAGAGAAAAAAAAAATAAACGGACAATTTTTTTGGCATTATTTACTTACAAGGAACCCTGCGCTTCTATTCCCATGCGACAATTAGGAATCACCCTGTATAAAAAAGGTTGGCCTAATTCTAAATCTGAGACTGATTCTTGGACTAAATTGTATTACAATGTTCGTGCAGAGCTTGTGTTAATAGATGAATTGATTTATAAAAATAATTGTTTAGTTGTACCAAGATCTTTGAGAAAGAAGATGTTACATTTAATTCATTCGAGTCATTTGGGTACCACCAAGTGTATTTTAAAAGCGAAACAACTGTTATATTGGCCCGGGATGAATCGCGATATTGACAATAAAGTAATGCTTTGTGAAATTTGGAAAAAGTATTCAAAGAGCAATCCCAAGCATCCGCTTCAACCACATGAAGTTCCTGAATTTCCTTGGCAAAAAGTAGGTTGCGATTTTTACGAGATTAATAAGAGTAACTACATAATTGTTATAGATTATAGATTATTTCTCAAAATATGTAGAAGTCTGTAAAATGAGCAAATTAACGGCTGAAATCTCAATATGTTATTTGAAAAATATTTTTAGTAGGTGAAGAATACCGCAAATTTTAGTTTCTGACAACGGGACACAGTTTTCAAGTTTTTAATTTAAGGATTTTAGTCGAGAATGGAACTTTCAACATGATACATCAAATCCTAACTATGCACGTTCAAATGGTATGGTTGAAAGGCTGATTCAAACTATAAAAAAAAAACATTATTAAGAAATGTAGTGAGTCAAAAACCGATTTGAATTTAGCTTTATTAGATTATAGGAATACACCTATTGATAACAATATTGTTTCACCTGTAGAATTGTTGTTTGGTAGAAAAACTAGAATGTTAATTCCTATTACCAATTCTTAATTGTTACCTAAATTTAGAGATGTTAAGCAGCAACGTAAATTTTTGTTAAAACGCCAAAAGAGACAAAAAAATTATCACGATAGACATGTTAGTAAACATTATGCCTTTGTTAGTAAACGAAAAAATTTACATCCAAAGACACGGTATGTGGGTAATTGGAATTGTGGTCAAAAAGTTTAACAATAGGTCGTATTTAATTAAGGACATTGGAAGCAACAGAATATTACGTAGAAATAGGTATTTTCTTAAATCGTATTATATATCTAATAAATGTTATTTATCGGACACAGATATAGACAGTGCAGATGAGGAAGAGGATTTAGGGACTATAAACCTTAGTACTAAATCTAGTAATGTCTCTAGTTCTCATTCTGATGAAAATAAATCTTCTTCATCACAAACTAGGCACACAATTTGTCAGACAAGATGTGGCCGTAAAGTGCGTGTTCCAGAGAGATTATAAAATAAGATATTATTATGTTAGTTTGTATTTTTGAATTATTATTAAATTTGGAAAAGGGAGATGTCATAGGTGTATGTATACAGACCGTTTCAATCGAAACGAGCCACCCTCAATAACTTTATAGGAAAAGATATTTAAGAAAAATCTAAAAACAGGTCAATTTTTATCTCGAGGGGGACATGTTTTGATGCAATAGTAAGCAGGCTTGGTGCAACCCCATACCCCTGACAGGAGCAACCTTGATTTTTTAAATAGGGAATAGGGGTCGAGTAACATGTCGTTTGAAAGGTCTTTTAATTGTCTTTTTGGCCTAGACTCCGCGACCATGTAAGACTTCCACCCTCCCAAACGCTTCAGGGAAAGAGTGAATTAATTAATGTTGCATTCGTCCGTCCAAAGCATTGACCAGTGTACGATTCCGTCTCCGGCAGCTTTAAAAATGAAGCTATATTTCAAGGAAAGGCACCAAACGAATGTTTCCCAACTGGTTGAGTCGAACACTTTCTATTTCTATAAGACAGAAAAAAGCGCTTGTGTGTACAATGATTCGGACGTAAATTTGCATATTTTTTAAATATTTCTACAAAATTTAGTGAATTCTCTTTTCCCCGTTTTTTAAATTTTTCTGGCAACTTTCCCAATTTCCGTAAAAACCTTATTTGTACTATTACGAATATTTACAAAAAAAAAGCCGAATCGGTCCAGCTGTTCTCAAGTGATGCGTTTACCAAGGCACAGCATTTCATTTTTATTATACAGGCCGCAACGAGCCACCCGCAATAACTTGTAAGGAAAAGAGATTTGAGCAAAATATAAAAACCGGTCAATTTTAACCTCGACCATGTTTGGATGCAATAAATAGTACGCTTGGTGCAACGCCATAACCCTGACAGGAGTGTTGACTGTTTTATAATTTCAAATAGTGAGCGCGGTAATTTCGTCACCATCTTCCCTGTAGAAACACACGACGATCGTTGTAGTTTCTTAAAATAAAGCAGAAATAGAGAACACAGTGTTTTTTGAGGTGTAAACTCCAGCGCAGCCCCAACATGGTCCTTCGACCCGGATGTTAAAACGTGAGTTTCCATTTTCCACTTCATTGTATATTTTCGGGCTTTTGTCTGAATTTCTAAGTGTGTCGGGCGTCGCCATTTTCATTATATTTTCAATATGTAAAAACGCGTACCTCTTTTAGCAGCAGTTTTTCACCATTACAGTGTCGTTGGTTACTTTCTTAATAATAATAATAATAATATTTATTGTCCTTCAGATTGCTCCATTTACAGGACAATTACAACTCAATCACATTACACAGTCAAGTACACTATACTAATTATCATCTAACAATTTGATAATAATTTTCTTGGAATCATAAAATATATCACAATAGTTTGACAACGGATTATACCCATTAACTAAAGTATACACTGGCGCTTTCTTTCCCGTGTTAGTTCTGCAAATGGGATACAGAAAATAAAGAGAATTCCGCGAACTAACTCTACTAACATGAAAATCCAACTTAGACAGCAAGTACGGACAATCTACAGTGCCATGCAACAAGTCGTATAAAAAGGAAACACTTATTTGCTGTCTTCGACATTCAAGAGACAATATTTCGAATTTTGTTAACAATATCTTATTATCTATATGATAAGGTGGATAGTGTTTTTCATTCTTATAGAATAATTGTTTTAAAAATCTACGCTGCACTTTCTCAAGTTCCTGTTTATAACAATTATAAAATGGAAACCAAACCAGAGCACAATATTCCAGTCTTGATCTAACAAGAGCATAGTACAGAGTTTTTAACGTGTCAACGTTTTTAAAATCTTTTGTAGTTCTATGTATAAATCCTAACATCTTACTGCTATTATTAACAACTTCTTTAATGTGGTCGGCAAAAGATAATACCTGGTCAAACCAAACACCAAGATCCTTAATTTTGGTAACTCTTTCAATGACATCGCTTCCAATATTGTAGATAAACTTTTCAAAATTACTTCGCCTGGTGTATGACAAAACCTTACATTTTTTTATGTTTATATCAAGTTTATTTTCTAGGCACCATCTTTTAAAATTTACAAAGTCTTCCTGCAAACAGTCATGTTGATTGTTGACAATTTTTAACAATTTAAGGTCATCTGCGTAAAGTAAAACTAAAGAATTTTTTATTGTAACCGTTACATCATTAATATAAATTGTAAACAAAAGAGGGCCCAAATTTGATCCTTGAGGAATTCCAGATGTTGGATTAAACGGCAAACAAGTAAAACCATTACTAACTACAAACTGTACCCTGTCACGCAAGTAAGTTTTAAACCATTTTAACATATTATTACAAAACCCAAAGCTATAAAGTTTGCGCAACAGTACACTGTGATCAATTTTATCAAACGCCTTAGTGAGATCTGTGTATATTACGTCTAACTGTCCGTTTTTATCTAAAGTTTCAGCTAATAGTTGACTAGCGCAAGACAAATTAGTTGTGGTTGAGCGACCACTCATGAACCCGTGTTGAAATTTACTAATTAAATTTCTTATTTTGGGATAAATTATAAGATGTAATGCTCCTTCAAATATTTTAGAAAAGTTATTTATGATTGAAATTGGTCTGTAGTTCAACACGGCATTTCTGTCTCCCGATTTAAAAACAGGACAGGTCTTGGCAGTTTTCCATACTTTAGGAAAAACGCATGTCTTTAATGATAAATTATATAATATTAATAAAGGCTCAATAAGTACGTGGCGGCAATCTTTGATAAGAAACATTGGCATATGGTCTACTCCTGCAACATTTGAAGATTTTATTTTATTAATTGCGAGCAGGATGCTGCACTCATTTATTGACTCTATTACAATATCCGGCCATAAGCAGTTATCATTATTTTCCACTTGCAAACTCTGATCAGAATTCTTCTTACGTGATTGGTGATAGACGCCAGAAAAATATTTTGAAAAAACATTGACAACTTCTTGAGGTTTTCTGTATGACTCATTCTCATAAACTACTTGAGAGGGTAAATTATACGAAGAACTTTGTTTTGTTTTGGTAAAAAACCTCTTTTGGATTTGTTATCAAATTATTTTCAACTTGTTCGATATAATTGGAGTAGTCACGCTTAATTAGTTGTTTTACTGACTGTCTTAATGTTTTAAATTGACTATGATTCTCAGAATTTTTTTTTGACTGATACTTTTTTAATGCACGATTTTTAAGTGCAATAGTTTCCTTAAGTTCTCTGGAGTACCAAGACGGATATTTTTGCTTTCTATACTTGTGCTTCGGTACATAAGTATCTAATAAACTATATAGCTTAGTGTAAAAAGTATCACAAGCTACATTAACATCAGTATATGACTTCAAATAAGACCAATCCACACCACAAAAAGCTTCATATAGACCCACATAGTTTGCCTGTCTAAAATTATATCTAGTAGTTGTTTTGTGTGTCGGAAGAAACTTGTTTTTTATACCTTTCAATTCTACATTTATGATTAAAGCTGGGTGATGTGAGTCTTCGGGTATTAAAGGCACAGAATCCTGAGATACCTTACAGTTTGAAATGTTAGTGCATACCATATCCAACAATCTGTTATTTTGGTTTTTTACATTATTATACTGTAAAAAACCGTAAAAGTTAGAAAAGTTATTTAATTGTTGGCATTTTCTGTCCCAAGTATCAATTAACAGATAATTTAAAATATTAAAGTCCACGACAAGAATAACATTATGTAAGTAAATATTTAATTCTAAAAATAAGTTAAAAAATTGTTCATAATGAGGTGCATTTAAATTTCTTGCTAATTTCAGTACTCAATTTTTCGTGTTTGCGGAAAACTGCTCATACAATTTCGAAACTTGATTCATTTTGTGAATTTGAAGTAATAGTTATTTATTATACGAGTGTCGAATGTACTATATTAGGCACGCAAGAAAAAGTTTACCCGTGAGCTCGAAGAGCGAATTGGTAATTTTCTTAAGTGCCTAATATAGTGTTCCACACGAGTGTAATATTAAGTTTTATCCAAAATCATTCCTAATAATTAGATCCTACATACCCCAAAACGTAAAATTGGCAGACCCTAAGTTCTTCCAATCAAGCAACATTGATATCTTGTTAGGTGCTTCTCTTTTTTGGAACCTTCTATGCGTAGGTCAAATTCGTCTCGGTGAAAATTTTCCTGTATTGCAAAAAAATCGTTTTGGTTGGATTTTATCAGATAGCCAATCTTTCTGTGAATCATATTCAAACAAATGATGTTCAAAACCAGCTGATGGAACGTTTTTGGGCGATTGAGAATTTTCCTATAACGCGACTTAAATCAAACGACCAAAGGTTTTGCGAAAAAAACTTTGTCGAAACTACTACTAGGGATTCTCATGGTCGTTTTGTAGTAACCATTCCTTTCAAGGAATCTCCTAAATCTCTAGAAGAATATTATCATCAGGCCGAAAGGCGATTTTACAAGTTGGAATCCAAATTGAATTCAAATCCTCAGCTCCGCGAAAAATATAACAAATTCATGCAAGAATAGATTGATCTGGGACACATGTCTGAAGACTCATCAAACTTAACCTTAACTTCTTATTTCATACCTCATCATTGCGTACTAAAACAAGAAAGCTTAACGACCAAGTTAAGAGTGGTCTTTGCCAACACATCTACTGGCAAATCTCTCAACGACATCCAAGCAGTCGGCCTAACCATTCAACAAGACTTAGTCTCAATTTTTCTGCGTTTTAGAAAACATGAATATGGGCCATGTGCCGACGTAGAAAAAATGTACAAAATCATACATCCTGACCAAAGAATATTTCAAAAAATGTTGTGGCGCTTCGGAAATAATGAATGTTTAAAGGTGTATACCCTCAACACGGTGACATATGGTACGGCTTCGGCCTCCTATTTAGCAATTCGGTGTCTTTTTGAGATTGGGTCGAACTATAAAAACTACCCGAAATTTCTAGCGTAGGTAATAAAAAACTATTTCTATGTGGATTATCTAATCACGGGTGTTTCAACAGTGGAACAATGGCAAATTTTGGCTCTTCAATTATCAAACGTTCTTTCTTCATATGGTTTCAACCTGCGAAAGTGGGTATCCAACAATACGCAAATTCTTAAAAATCTAAAACCGAAAGATCTTCATCCAGCATTTGTCCATGAAAACACAAAAACGTTAGGTTTGGTTTGGTACTTCAATTCTGATGATTTCCCGTATTCAATTTCATCCAGCAAGTCTACCAAAGTCACCAAACGTAGTATTCTTTCTGAGATTTCTCAAATCTTTGATCCTTTAGGTCTTTTGAGCCCGTGCATCATCTCTGCAAAAATCATTCTACAAGAATTATGGCGGGAGCGCTGGGCTTGGGATGAATCCTTGTCTCAGTATCACCAACAAAGGTGGATTTCGTTTCGCAATCAGTTAGGAAACCTAAACAACTTGAGAATACCCAGAAATGTCTGTTCGAAATACGTTCATCTGCAAGTTCATGGTTTTTGTGACGCATCAAATAAGGCTTACGCCGCTTGTGTATATTTGCGGATTGTTACCGAGGACAACATCGTGGGTGTCAATCTTTTATATGCTAAGGCTAAAGTCGCTCCGTTAAAACAATTGACGCTTCCTCGACTAGAACTTTGTGGGGCAACTCTTTTGTCAAATCTGGTAAATCAAGCCTGCCAAGCGATGAACATTTGTCTTTCTAACTGTACTTGTTGGACAGATTCAACTATCGCTCTTGGATGGATAAACACGAATCCTATCAGCTTACAAACCTTTGTGTGCAACCGGGTGGTTGAAATTCTTACAGAGCAAAATTCGTGGCGTCATGTGCCAACCCACTCCAACCTGTGGTGGCATGGCCAAACCTGGAGCTTCATACTGGAGACGTTCCAGAACTTAAAAGGGAAGTTAATACCTTTGTGTTTCAGACGGAAATAATCCCATTTCATAAATTTTCTAGGCTAAATCGATTGAAACGAGTTATCGCTTAAACTCGACGATTCATTCACAACTGCCGCATGATTCCAGAAAAACGCTAAAAAAAACCTTTGTCAGTCAAAGAAATTTACAATAGCCTCATTTCTATTGTTAAACAATCTCAGTGTGATTCATTCAGTGAAGAATTAAAACTTCTTAGCACAGGTAAACCCCTTAAACCCCACAGTAAGATTTTCCATTTATTGATCGAGATGGTATAATTCGCGTTGGAGGACGTTTAAAAAACTCCGACTATGATTTTGACAAGACACACCCAATCTAGAAACGGTGACTAGCCTATCAATAGGATTTCATTATGTCTTTAAGGCGCTTTGTCTCTCGCCGTGGTAAACCCCTCAAAGTTGTATTCAGACAACGGTACCAACTTTTTGGGTGCTAATCGAGAACTCAAAGAGTTGGGTAAGTTTCTGCAAAATAGTAGCAAGAAAATAAAAGAAATGGCGAGTGAAATAGAAACTGGTTGGCATTTTATGCCTCCACATTCTCCACATTTTAGCGGAATGTGGGAAGCAAGGGTTAAGTCAACAAAAGTTCATCTACGCAGAGTAACGAGAAAGGCGCTTTTAACTCTAGATGAGTTGAACACCTTACTGATTCAGATTGAGGCTGTCCTAAATTCCCGTCCTCTTCATCCTATGCTGACTGATCCCAGCGATTACTCACCATTAACCCCAGCTCACTTTTTAACTGGACGGTCGATAACGCCAAATTCCAACGTCACTCACATCAAGGAATCACGATTGTCTCTGCATCAACGAATGCAGAGTCTTCAACAGCATTTTTAGTCCCGATGGACCAAGGAGTACATCTCGGAATTGCAGACTCGCACAAAATGGTCTTCGCAGAACTCTGATCTCGAACTTGACACCCTGGTTCTTGTAAAGGACGACCAAATGCCTCCAGCAAAATGGCGCATGGGCAGGATCGTCAAGTTGTTCCCAGGAAGCGATGGAGTGAGTCGAGTTGCAGCCATTCGAACATCCACGGGTGAAATACGACCTGTATGTACATTTATAAAAATCGCTGTATTGTTAATTACTGATCAATAATCTTCAAATTTTGAATAGTTGTAGAAAAAGGATTGCTTTAGAACCTAAGCATATATTTTTTCAAAACTGTTTTGCAAAAATGTCGAACTAAACATACGTAACTTTTGTCACCATTTTATTGACACTTGCGAATTTAAAACCTACCAAGAAACATGCGTATCGCCTTACCTATAGTTTTTTATTATTGTTTACTATATTATTGAAGATGGAAGCACAAATACAACTATGTAATGTAATGTTGTAATAATTTAACTATGTAATGTAATAATGTTTTAAATAAAACCCTGTTCTGTTGATTTCTACGTCAAGAAAGTAGCTCCACCTATACAGCCATGCTACAAATTCACCGTGTACACTACGAGTAAAATCTTAGACCTATACTAAACAAAATTATGCGGGACGGAGAGCCCCTGTTATCTTAGAACTTCGCGGCCGTAAAAGTTAGGTTTTTTGGACGCATCTGCTGCTTGTGGCCGAAGCGTGAGTCGAGGACACAATGCAGATAAGGCCAAAAAAGTACTTTTGGCCGAGGTGCACACGACGTTTTTTAGGCGATGATCACAAAATACACTCAATATACGAATTTGGACAGTGTCCGAATAAAATGCTCAAAACTAGAAATGAGCATTGAAAATGTCCCAAACCCGAAATATTCATTCCTAGCTAGTATTACGCTTTCAATTACACCTATTTTTTAACAGATCGGTTGTTATCTTACTTGATTCGTTGATTGATATTTTATAAAATTTTGCAATGTGAGGAGTCTATTCTTTTCGATTTAATTAACATAGATAATTACATCACTAATAACAGAACAACAAAACTTCGCTGGCAACGACCATAAATTCCCTATAATAAAGATAGAGTGCGTAAATCATTTACTACGTAACTACTGTAGTAAATTGAGAGGCTATTTTTGTCAAGGAAGCAAGAAAGGCGAAATCAACACAGTTTCAGACATGATCGAGTCTGGCCTTTTTGACGACATTGAGTCGTGTGGAAAAAGACTTGTTCAAAATGTGCATAGTCTAATTTTGAATATGAAAAATAATGCAGCAGACACTTATAATTCTATCGACTGTAAATTTATAAGGGACAATTTCATATAATGAAAAGGAAGAATATTTTCTCCTATTGCACAGGAAAATTTTGTAGTCCAGGAAAATTCGCTAAAAACTATGTCGCGGGACTGAAAAGAAAAGGGGAGTATAATAAAACTCGCAGAGTTATTTCTACGAATTAAAAAAAGAAAGACTGCTGCTCCACCCGATGAAAATTACGGTCTGACAAATTCATCTATATAGATGAAAACGAATTTATTAGGAATACGTCAAAGCTAGCTCGAAATATTGTCTGTTCTGAATTTCGAAAGAGCGCAGCTATAAAGATGTGGGGAAAAGAACATGAAGCAGTTACGAAGTGGCACTTTGAGAAAGACTATGGGGTACTTGTGCGTGAGTGCGGACTGTTTATTGACAAGGAAAATTGTTTTCTCGGTGCCAGTCCGGATGGAATTATTTGAATAAGAGCACAAGAAAAAGACGACAGGACAGAAAAGGGAAAACGAATACGGAGAGGAATAAAGGAGAAAAGAAGCAAATAAGAATAGTATTCTGGAACGTAGCTGGAATAAAAAACAAAGAGAATGAATTTTGATTGTATTTGAGAGAATTTGACGTAGTGGGAATGGTAGAAACGTGGGTGGAAGAAAAGGGGTGGGAAAAATTGGAAAAGAGAATGCCGAAAGAGTTTAAGTGGAAATGTCAATATGCATAGAGGGAAAGCAAGAAAGGGAGAGCTAAAGGTGGGATAATAATGGGGGTGAAAGAGGGACTGGAAGGAGAAAATGGAACTGAAGCAAAAGAAGAAAGAGGGATTATGGAAAGAACGGTGAAAAGTAAACAGAGAAAATGGAGAATTGTAACAGTGTACAGCAGAAGTATGAAGGAAACGAAGAGAATAATATAAGAGCGAGTAAAAGAGCAAGAAGAAGGAACTTTGGTGATTGGGGGGGATTTTAATGCAAGAATTGGGGGAAAAGGAAGACGGATATAAGAGGAACAAGAAACAATAGAAGGAAGATCAACAAAAGATGGAACAGAAAACGCAGAAGGGAGAGTACTGATCAGCTTAGTAGAAGAAAGAGGGTGGGACATACTTAATGGGAACTGCACAGGAGATGAGAAAGGGGAGTACACGTATATTGGATCAAGAGGGGAGACAGTTATCGACTATGTTATGGTAAATGAAGAAGCATGGGTTGAAATAGAGAAATTCAAGGTGGGAGAAAGAATGGAGTCGGACCATATGTCTTTAGAAGTGAAGACAAAGGGAAGAGAGAAAGATAGAGGAAGTATGAATGAGTTTAAAAGAAAAATTGTGAAGAATATTTGGACGGAAAAAGGAAAAGAAAATTATAGAGCAAGACTTAGGGAGGCAAAATACGAAGAAACAGAAATAAACAAAAAGGTGAGGGAACTGAGCGATAACATAAGAAACGCAACAGAAAAAGAAAAGAGATAGAGATAAGAGAGAAGATGGGGCTGTGGAAGAACGAATGGTGGGATAAAGAATGCAGGGAAAGAAAGCAGGAAGCAAGAAGGAAACTAAGAAATTGGAAAAAAGAAAAAGCGACCAAGGAAGAGTACAAGAGAGCACGCAAGAGGTATAATTTAGTATGCAAAGAGAAGAAGCAAAAGAAACGGATGGAAGAAGAGCTAAAGATGAAGGGTATAAAGACGGAAGAAGAGGTATGGAAATATATAAATAGGGAAAGAAAGAAAGAGAGAGAGAGAGTGAGTGATGGAATTACTATGGAGGAATGGAGAAAGTACTTCAGTGAGTTGCTGGGGGGTGATGAAAACAGACAAGAAAAGGAAAAGAGACAACAAAGAGTGGAAGAAATAGAAGAGATAACAAGAGAAGAACTAGAGCAACAACTAAGAAAACTGAAAAGAAAAAAGACACCGGGGAGAGACGGTATACAGAATGAAGCGTGGATATATGGAACTGAAAGGGAAGTTGACAGGTTGTTAGAGATAATGAATGGAGTGGGGAAGGGAGAGGGATTCCCCAAGGAGTGGAAGGAGGGGATAATATGCCCCATATATAAGAAAGGGAAAAAGGATAAAGTCAATAATCATAGGGGGATCACTCTCCTAAATACGGCAAGGTATACGCGATGATTGTGGAAGAGAGACTGCTGAAGGAAATGAATGAGCGGGGGGTATTACCAGATGGGCAGGCGGGATTTAGGAGAGGTAGAGGGACCATGGATAATGTATATATCTTGAATCACATAGCAGGAAATGAGATAAAAAAAAGAGGGGTGGCAAGATATATGCATTCTTTGTGGACCTGAAGGCGGCTTTTGATAATGTGGAAAGAGATTTACTGTGGGAATGCTTGAGAAAGAAAGGGATAAATGAGCATCTAGTAACAAAAATAGAAGAGATATATGAAGAGACGATAAGTAGAGTGAGAGTGGATGGAAGGGTGAGTGAATGTTTCAAAACTTATAAGGGAGTAAGACAAGTTTGCCCACTAAGCCCGAGCCTGTTTGCAGCTTTTATTTGAGATATAGAGGAGATGTTCAAGAAGGGGCAGGCAGGGGGGGTTGTGGTGGGCAAAGAAAAAGTGTGGTTTTTAGCATATGCGGATGATTTGGTGGTGCTAGCGAGAAAAGAGAAAGGTATGAAAGAAATGATAGGAAACATGGAGAAATATATGAGGAGATAACGGTGAATGTAGAGAAATCTAAGATGATGGTGTTCAGAAAAGGGGGTGGTAGGAGAAAAGTAAATGAGTGGAGATGGGAGAAAGAGAAAATTGAAGAAGTGAAAAAATTTAAGTATTTAGGTTATCTGATGAATGAAAGAAACACAGCAACAGCACAGGTGAGAGTTAGTGAAAAAAGCAAATAAGATAATAGGAGCTGTATGGGGAATAGGAGAGTAAATTTGGACATGATTTTAGAAGGAGAGTAATGATGTTGAAAGAATAGAAGCAGGAAAAAAAGCAATAAAATTTGAGGAAAGAGTGATAGAGAGAGGAGAGTGTAGAATTTTGAAAGAAAAAAGGAAAGAAATAGGAAAGGGGATATGGAAAGAGAGGGAGGCATATTTCGAAAGAAACGAGTATGCAGGCGCGGAGATAGAAAGAATGCGAGAGAGAGGCAGAGTAATGACAGATGAATTAGTGCAGAGAGATAGAGATGTGCAAGTGCAGGAAAGAAGAACGAGAATTAGGGAGTCTAGCTACAATGGGAAGTATGAAAAAATAATAACGGAAGAAATGCCAAAGTACCTAGGAAGAGAGAGTAGAAAAGAGAGAGTGATAATAGCAAGATTTAGATGTGGAAATGAGGAGAGACAGAATAAATATTGGAGTGAGGATAATAATAGAGTATGTAGGATGTGTGGAGAAAAAAAGGAGACGATAGAGCATTTGTTGAAGGAATGCGTAGAATTGAGATTGAGAGATGAGAGTAGAGAAGAAATTTTGAATGAGGATGGAAGAGGGATCAAATGGATGAAGAAGGTTGAGTGGAGAAGAGGGACAATAAGTGGGAAGGGATAAAAGCTGCTAGTTATTGGGTTGAATTATTGATTTATTTAGTTTTATTTATTATGTTATATTTTATTTTATTTGAGTTATGAGAAATGTATCGGATACTTTATAAACCTGTAAAGGTAATAAATATATATACTACTACTATTGATCAAGATCATATTGTGGAAATAAAATTCCCTTGGTCCATTCGAGACTTAAATCCCCAACAAGCGGTCAATGAAGAAAAAACTAATTACTTAAAAATAGACCAAAATTGGGACGTTAAACTAAAGCAAAAAGATAATTATTACTTGCAGGTTCAGGGGCAATTGGCAATTACTCGTGCTAACAATTATTGCTACTTTGTTGTATGGATGGACATCTAGTGGAATTGTTGTCGACAAGTACAAAAAAATTTATTCCATAGCAATTTTATTTTGTATGTTCTTTTGCAGATCGAAAAAGATAATTCTGTCCTATTGGGACAACATTGTGCCAAGATTAAAAAAATATAAATTTAAATGTAATGGCCCGTGAAATACTAAAAAATAGTTGAACTGTTTCTCCCATTACGATGTCACGTTCTCATTCGACTTATTCATCAGAAGCAAAGTACGGCCAGAGACTTATAGTAATTTTATGGACTCCGGTCAGTAATAGTTTTATAATCCCGAATGTCGTCTCAGGTGGTGGTTGAATTTAGAATATTGTATTTGTATTGTGCTAGCATTTGGGTCGTTAGACAAGTAGAGGTTTATGACCCTTTGGGTTTCCCAACTGGCCGCTACAAATATTTCTGAAGAGAAAGCATTGATTCACAGAATGTAGTTTTTCTGTCTCGCGTGAATTTTTGTTTACGTCCTACTACTTATGTCACACTTCGAACCTTTTGATCACTCTCACCCAGTAGTTGCTCGTCCTTGCGAAATGCCCCTTAAGACACGACGAGCGTAGCGAGGAGTGCCCTAAATGAGTAAGTGCGACAAAATGCCTTATAAACGAGTTATCAGACAGTATTTTTTCTACTTTGCAACTTTTTATACAAAATAATCAAATTTAACAATTTAGGGAATTTCGCGGCGGTTGGCCACATTTGCAAGGTGCATTAACGGCCGCTATGAAAAAGAATTAATTTGAAACGCCAATACTTGTATGCGACTCGTATTTTTGTTTATGCTTTTGATATGCATCAAAAACGTGGTAGTCAATTTTAACCCATCTCGAACGACCACCAAAAATGTCTCTCAGGGATGATTGAAGCCCCTAACCTCACAATAACCTCTTTAACAAACGCCCCCAAACAAATCGCACAGGCCCGTTCTTTTCCTTTGTGATCCGCAATGTGCACCTTCACACCGACGAATGCGATATCCTCTCCCTGGAATATCTCAAGCTCCCCATCCACAAAATGTTTAGAATCAAATCCCAAGTGTTGGCCCCCAACAAAATCACGTGCGGCAAATGCACGTAAAGCCACCCCCAAACAAGTGTCAACACATTGGTAGCCAGTTGGATTTGACAGCGAAGTATAGGTTAGGATTGCCCTGGGATTGCCAATATTAAAAAAATAAATTATACTATTTCTAGTAGAATTATTATAACACCGCTTTTGTCCTATTATGACACCCAAAAGCGTATCGTAATAGCCTCAGTACGAACGCAAACTAGAAAATAGTATATTATGAGACGAGTTTAATAAGAAGCATTTTGTCGCACGCACGCGATAGTAAGTGCGACAAAATACCTTATAAACGAGTTATCATACAGTATTTTTTCTACTTTGCCACTTTTTATACAAAATAATCAAATTTCACAATCCAGGGAATTTCGCGTCGGTTGGCCACGTTTGCGAGGTGCATTAACGGCGGCTCTGAAAAAGAATTAATTTGAAACGTCAATTAATGAGTTCTGTGACTGTCGGATAAACGACCCAAA
This sequence comes from Diaperis boleti, assembly GCA_963583935.1. Lineage (NCBI taxonomy): Eukaryota > Metazoa > Arthropoda > Insecta > Coleoptera > Tenebrionidae > Diaperis > Diaperis boleti. Next base: position 37,313,538 of record OY757249.1, read on the forward strand.
AAACTACAAGATTTTCTATAAAAATGATCATACCAAAATATTCTGCACATTTTTATGAAGAGATTGAGATAGGGATGAATAGGATCCGTTTGTTCTAAATACACTGACCTTCAAAAAATTTGGGACACCTCAAAAATTTGTGATAAAACTTTATAATCCTAATTTTTAAACATACTTACATTATAATATACCATATCATACATATTGCCTTTATTCTAGTTCACTTTATCAGCTCCAATTTAATAAATGTCGGTAAAAATGAATTTAAATTATACTATAAGGTTTTTTTTAATAATCGAACATAAAAACAATTAACAAAAAATGAAAAAATTGAAAAAAATGTTAACATTTAATAATGAGTATGGCCTCCTCGGGCCTCAATTACTTCTGCTAAACGACGTGGCATGGAAGAAATTAGGTCAGATACATCTTCTTGAGGAGTCGCTGCGTATTCTTCTGCCAATGCATTTCTCAGATCTTGCAGAGTCTCTGGACTGTTCTGACGACCTCTAACTCGTAACATTAGTTGGTCCCAAAGATGTGCAATCAGATTGAGGTCCGGACTACGGGCGGGCCATTCCATTCGCGGAATACCCACTTCATTTAGGTATTGGACTACTGCTTGTGCTACGTGTGGACGAGCATTATCTTGCATTAGCTCAAAGGCATTTCCTATAAAGTGTGCATAAGGAACCACTGCTTCTTCTAGAACCTCCCTCACGTATCTATCAGCGTTCAGACGGCCGTTACCAATAAAAATAAGTTCCGTTCGAGCATTCATTGAAATCCCAGCCCACACCATAACTGAACCTCCGCCATATGGGACCCGCTCTGACATGGTACAGTCAAAATATCGCTCACTTCTACGTCTCCATACTCTTTCTCGTCCATTGGAAGAATGTAGGCAAAACCTGGACTCATCAGTGAAAAGTACACTACTCCACTGTTCCAAAGTCCGATTCACAGTTTCATGAGCAAAGAGCAATCGGGCTCATCTATGATGTAAAAGTATCTTTGGACCAGTGGCGGGTCTGTAAGACCTCAAACCAACTTCCTTAAGTCTTCTCCTAATCGTGCTTTCACTGATCACCACTCCACGCATATTTCTGAGATGTTGTTGTAAATAAGGTACCGTACAACATCGGTTTCGCAATGTGTTTAACGATAAAAGCCGATCATCTCTAGCAGTTGTCGCTCTTTTTCGTCCAGAACCTGGTCGCCTAACAAATGTTCCAGTCTCTATAAAACGACTCTAAGCATTTTGTACTGTGGACCGGGGTATGTTGAGAGCTCTTGAGACGTATCGCCGACTTCTACCATCTTAAATTAAAAAAACGATTTGGCTTACTTGAACTGCAGCTAAAGGCATTTTTCATAGAACTCTTTTTCATTACTTAGCAGTACCCTAGCCACAACAAACATTACAAATCCACAGCAATCTTGATGAAATTTTATAACCGCTATTAATCGGAATGTGCTATTTTTACTGTTAAGGCGAAATACCTCAACCAACAAAGAAATTATCAAGACCAAATGCTAAGCATACGTTAGAGAATTGTTTAAGCTTAACATAAAAGCGTTTAAACAAATCTTTTAGCTAACCAGATTCATTATTTTTGAAAATATTTATGTGTCCCAAATTTTTTGAAGGTCAGTGTATTTTAAAACTTAACACAAAATCTGCACAAAAGTTTGACGTTTTGAGGTTGCAAAATCTCCCCATCCATGAAATGTTTGGAACCAAATCCCACCACACAAACAAGTGGACCCTCTTATCCACGTCATCACTGACCGGAGACACAAACACTCTCAGTCATCACAATAATTATAGTGGCATCACAGTCTTTGGCAAGCGCCATCAGTGCACTTGTTTGTGTTACCAGCTTAACCACCACCAGGCAACAAAATTGCCCCAAAAGCACGTGAAGGCACTCCCTAAACAAGTGCCAACAATATAGTAATGCCAATTCCCATCAATAGCTGTTCCTGTTGTTCCCTCTGCCTGCCACTTGGAGTTGATACCTTCTCAGCGAAGTATTATAGGTTAGGATTGCCCTGGAATTGCCAAGTTTGCCAATATTAAAAAAAAATTATACTATTGTTAGTAGAATTATTATAACACCGTTTTTGTCTATTATGACACTCAAAAGCGTATCGTAACAGCCTCAGTACGAAGTAGATAGTACATTATATTATAAGTGAAATGCATCATTATTAGCGAGTGAGAATTTTGACTTTTTGGGGCACTTCTCACAAGCTTTATAATGACATTTCGATCAAGTGTGACATACGACGTTTTATCTTATCATTGTATAAAAATCCAAGAAATATTTATTCAAGTAAATATCCGCTTGTAACATTAGCATGGTTCTAATATCAGTTTTCGTACTAACCAGTGATTGTTATAGTTATGAAATAAACAGTCTCGTTGTTTTTCACAATTTTCACTAAAGTAATAAAAATTGACTTTCTACCGAAACATATTTAACTAGACGTGGAACCTGCTGTTTCCAATTTGCTTCCGGTAAGGTCGAGACATATGTACGAGAAAGAGTATGATCTGTTCGTGAAGTGGAAGGCAGAGAATTACATTACATCGCATGTAATTACATTACAATTAATAATTACAATTTTTAATTACAACTGACAGCTGTCAGATTTACTCACTTGTGAGTAGAACTGACAGCTTTATCTCTCTTGTGATTAAAATTTGATTTCTGTCACCGAAGACAATGGTATAAAGTATCGAAAAACCATACCTGTAAGATAAAAAACATTATTAGACAATTTATTATTGATTTGAATAATGTTCTAATCAAATTTGTTGTCATTCATACCCATTTACACCAATTCTTAACAATAAGTAAATAAATAAACTGAAAACAAAATAGTCACTTATAATACAATAAGTAGTCAAAGTTATGTCGACAATTTCTAAGATGTGACGAATGTCATTGCTGTTGCTTAAAATGCGACGAGTGCTTGCACGAGTCGCATTGGCAATTGCAATGAACATGAGTGGAATCATCCTAGAAATTGTCGACTCAACTTTGACTACGAATCGTATTCGGAGGACTATTCAGTGAACCAAACGATTTTGCTTAAAAGTACTAGTACAATTGTCGGCGACAATTTGTACTAGTACAATTGTAAGCTCCGTGAAAATACTTGCACGTCACTTAATGAAGAACACACACGATTCCCAATAAACAATATTTTATTGTAAAATACTCCCATCAACAACAGTCAACAGTATATGCTCGAATGTCCTCGAAACGTAGGTTCCACTCCCCTCTCCCACTCTTTCTCGCCCCAGTACCGTACTTCTGGGAACAGTACCGTACTTTGCACACGGGGTGGGTCGTGACGCTAACAGTTCGATCACGCTGCCCTGTTCTACGTCCTCGTAGAACCATATCTGAGAGAGTTGAAATAGAAAGCTTGCTTTCGCACACATTTTCCAAGCACGCTTTTGACACCGTAATGAAGCCAGCTTTTGACCATTTGATCCAGTCCTAACTGACAAGGTTTGTCACTTCCATGCCTTTTGCTACCTTAATGTAAACGTAATACTCAGGTTGCAATCCTTTTAGTAAGCCAACTTTGATTTCACTTTGCATAGTGTTAGTATGCACGTTGAGTGTTAGTATGCATCTCTTATCAATAGTCAACTTTTGACATTATGTAAGCGTCGGGTCAACTTTTGACCATTGTTATGTAAATATCAGCCTAGTGCCGTGTCACTATTTCGTAGACAACCTTTGCCTTTATTGAACAAACTGGTAGAGTCAACGTTTGATCTATTGTCAGCTTAACATGATCCACATTTGGAATCATCAATAACTAATGAGAATTACCATCCTCAGTTTCATCATGCGAAGAACTAAAGTCATCATCGACTTGAAAAGGATTGTACACTTTCATTTTGTCAACTAGACATATGCTTTTGTACGGTTTTTGCGAGCGTTCCGCACCAGGTAAATCTTCAATTAGATAACTATCGTGTGGTAAGGTTTTGATCACAACGTACGGACCTGAATAACTTGGCAAAGTTTTCATGCTTTTGCCATCGTTTGACACCGCAACTTTTTATACCAGCACTTACTGATCAACTTTGTAGGTAGTCGTCTCAGGTCATAGCGCCTCTTTTGTTCGTTTTGCATTTTTGCCGTACGTTCAGCTGCCTCACGTCTTACGTAGATGGTTAAATTAGAGACATTCTCATCAACATAAACCTCGTAATAAGCATGATATGGACCACTTGGTCAATAGCCCAAAAGCAATTCGTAAGGGCTCTTACCTGTCGTTTTGTTTATCGTGTTATTCAGTCCAAAACGTATCTGAACTATAGTGACATCCCATTCATCCTCATTGTCGCTAGAGCTGGCTAGCGACTCGAGAATGGTCCTATTGTAACGTTTTACTTGACCGTTGGCTCGAGGATTGCTTTCGCATTAAGAGTTAATTTCACATCATATTCGCAACACTCGCCAAATCTCTTGCTCGTAAAACAGCTTCCCCGATTGCAAATTAACCTCCTGAGAACGCCGAACGTTTGGACAATCTTTTAGAAAACTAGTGGCTGGGCCAACTTTGGTGCTGGTCACTGGTTTCATGAGGAGGAACTTCGTGAATGCATCTATCGCTGTAATTATAGATAACAATTTCTTCTCTGACTCTTTACAAATGGTCTGAAGTGGTCCATATGAACTTTTGTTCATTAACATCGTGGTTTTGCGTAACTACTTCTGGTCTTAATCTGATGACAACGAAACTCTCAATCTATCACTATAAGGACGTCGAAACGTTTCAGTTTGTCACCGGGTTTTGATACGTTTGGATCCCTTTGGATCAGTTACAACATATTGTCTAATATACACGTTATATTACAAAGCCTTCGTATTTGGACGGTTTGTCCTACGCGGAACGTTTCCAATTCGCAATGTTTAGAATCGTAATTATGATTTTCGTCTTTCAGGACCGTGTGTCCCGCGCGAAACGTTTCCACTACACAACGTTTGCAATCGTAACGTGACTTCACGAATTTTATTCTTAGGAGACTTTCCCCTACGTCATGATTTGTCTTTCTTTGATCAACATCATAGTGACCAACATGTACTTTAGATTTAACATAAAAGCGTCGTGTACGCTTTGCGGTACGTTACCGTACAATAATTTGGAGGAAGTTTTCCCGATTAGTTATTAAAGGTCCAAAGCAACTCATATTACCTTATCATTGTTACGTTCTTCCACGTTGGAAAATGTCACAAGTAATGACAATAATACATCAATCCACTTACCCATTGGCTAGAGGAGAATTCGTTACGTTTAACGACTTCATAAGATGGCGGCGGCCAGTGCGGGTGACTCAGTATTAGATCCTCACAAATATTCCAAATGCAAGGTTTGTAAAAGTTATATAAGCATTAGCAGTGGTAAAGTGGAATGTAGGAAGTGTGGTGAGAGTGTTCACTCCAAGTGTTTTGGGAATATCACAAAAATTGTGGCCTTAAATCCAGAAGAGTGGGTATGTAGAAATTGTAGTGAGGCAGATGATGGTACGCCGGCGCCCAACCATAACCATGATGACGACAATGTGGATCCAGAAGACATCGAAGTTGTTAGGATACAAAATGGTCTTCTACAAAACACAATACGTGCCCTGGAAAAGCTAATTGTGCAATTAGAGACAGTTAATCGTCTACAAGCGGAAAAAATTACATCCCTGGAGAAGAACTCTGCAATGAGATCAGATGCAGCGCCATCTTACAGCACGGTAGTGAAGAGTAAATCGGCGGACATTGTGATAAAGCCACAGAACAACGCAAAACTAAACAGCGGGGCTATTCTCGAATCCATACGTCACAACGTGGACCCAGAAGCCCACAACGCCCGTGTGCACTCCACTGTTACGTTGTCTAAAGGATTGGTCGTGAAATGTGCAGACGAAAAATCCCGATCTGTACTAATGGATTCATTAAAATCAACGCTAGGGACAGAGTACACCGTTGAGAAGCCAAAATTGTGGAACCCGCGCCTACTGGTGAAAGGGGCTGACCCCCAGGTAGCTGCGTTAAATGATCATGAATTAGTTAGGCTTATTATTACCTGTAATAACTTGGAAGACACAAATGTGGGCGAGATTAAGATTATCAAAAAATTTAATTTTAAAACTAGTAGCAACTTAATAATCGAGGTTAGTAGCTGTCTTAGGAGAAGGATATTGAGTTGTGGTAATAGACTATATTTCAAATGGAAATCCTGTCCTTGTGTAGATTACATTCACGTAAAGCGATGTTATACATGTTCAAAATTTGGACACTTTAGCAAAGATTGCAAAAGCAAAAACTTAGTTTGCGGTAAGTGTGCAGAAAATCATAGTGACAAAACCTGTACATCAACAGTTCTGAAATGCATTAATTGTTTTAATTATAATGGGCACAGTTCAATTAACATTAATCATCATGTGGGCGACATAAAAAATTGCGTTTCTTACCAAAGAGAAGTACAAATTTTAAAGAGTAGAATTCAACTGTGATACGAATGGCTGTAAATAAAAATACATTCTTTAGCTTTGCCCATTTTAACACACGATCACTTATTTCAAGTTTCGACACTTTCACAGATTTTTTAAATAGCGAAGCCTACGATGTTATAGGACTATCTGAAACTTGGCTTTCCTCAAGTATTGCTAATAATACCATACGAATCCCTGAGTATAAGATCATCCGTAAGGACCGCAACTCACGTGGAGGCGGTGTTGCTTTCTACATGAAAAGTTTCATAAAGTACAAAGTCGTAGACGTCTCAGAGGTCACTAATACCGCCGGACTCGAATATCTGTGGATCAACATTAAATCTGCTGGAAAAACCTTATGTTTAGGTACTGTATACAGACCACCTAATTTGAAATGGAATGACTGCCTAACCACATTAGAAAATCTTATTACATATCTGTTACCTAAGTATGACATCCTGATGTTTGGCGGAGACTTAAACTGCGACATACTTACCAACTCTGTCAGCAAAGTAAATTTCTATAATCTGTTAAACAAATATCAACTCATTCAAATAGTCAACTCTCCCACGCGAATCACATCAACTTCTCAAACTCTTCTAGATGTTTTAATTTGCTCAAATAATACAACAGTCTCCCAAACCGATAACATAAGAATGGAAGATATGTCTGACCACAACTTAGTTTATTTAAAGATTAAATTGGAAAAATTGCGACCGCCCATAAAATATAAAACATACCGTGACTTCAAAAACACCAGCATTGAAGCTTTGTTGAGCGATTTATCACTCATCGACTGGAACCCTTTGTATAATTGTCAAGATGTTGACAATATGATGTCTTTTCTAAATCGCGTCATATCAAATTTATATAATCACCACGCTCCTCTTAAAATGTCAAAGTTCACTAAGGTCCCAACTCCTTGGCTGACCGAAAACTTAAAATTCTTAATACGACTTAAACATGCAGCTTTTAATAAATATAAAAGAACCAAGTCAGAAACCGACTGGCAAGAGTATAAAGCTAGGAGGAACTATGTAAATACTGCCATCAAAACTGAAAAAAAAGCTTTTCTACATCAAAATTTTAAAAGTAACCCTAAATGCTTCTGGACAACATTAAATAAACTTAATATCACCAACAGTAATAGAAGTAGTATAGACAGCACATTCGAAAGTAACATTAACGATTTAAATTTAGAGTTCTTTAATAAAGTTGCAAAAATGAAAAAGGCCGATCACGATTTCATAAAAAAATACTACACCACCTGCAGGTTCCCAAATTTAACTTCCCATACTAGTTTCAATTTTAGTGAAGCTACTCCAAAACAAGTTACCGATGCCTTCAATTCAATAAAAAGTGGAGAAGCTGGAGAAGACATGATCACTTTAAAAATGTTAAGCCACATATTCTCATACATAACTCAACATGTTACCTATGTTATTAATAGATGTCTATTAAAAAGTGAATTTCCTATGTGTTGGAAGAAATCACTTATCATTCCCTTAGCTAAAGTTTCTTCGCCCACAAGCGCCAACGATCTAAGACCAATTAGTATCTTGCCGGTGATGTCAAAAATACTAGAAAAAATTGTACACAGACAAGTAAATTCATTCCTGACCCTGCACGAAATAGTACCATCAACCCAATCAGGCTTCCGAGCAAATCATAGCACCACATCAGCCCTGTTACATATATCAGATGACATTTACCGAGCTCACGAGAGTGGTAAGGTTACTTGTCTTATTTTATTAGATTACTCTAAAGCATTTGATACTCTAGATCACTCAGTTCTATATATAAAATTAAAATATTTTGGCTTCAGTGACCGGAGCATTAACTTTTTTGTAAACTATCTCTCCAACCGTCAACAACAGGTTATGATTAACAATAAAAAATCAAGTTCCATAGTCATTAATCGTGGTGTGCCCCAAGGAAGCATTTTAGGACCTTTACTGTTTTCTTTATATACAGCTGATCTCTCCAGTTCTTTAAATTACTGCCTAACACATCAATACGCCGACGACACACAAATTTATTATTCATTCTTTCTAAAAGACAAACATAATGCTGCATTAAAAATTAACACTGACCTTGAATGTATACTAAAGTTTTCTGCTGGACATGGGCTACATGTAAATGAAAGCAAAACTAAGGCAATATTATTTGGACCCGGTTACAATAGCATACTTGAGGATCCCAGTTTCAATATTAGTATAAATAACAATAACATCAAACTAAGCACAAGTGAAAGAAACTTGGGTGTGTGTTTTGACTCCAATATGCGCTTTGGTAATCATGTAAACCAAATAATTCAAAAATCTTATGCAAAATTAAAACATTTATATTTCTTTAAAGATCTCCTTAGTTCAGACGTAAAGCGTAAATTATGTGACTCATTGATACTATCACAGATATCCTATTGTGACTCTGTTTACTGGCCAGCGATACTTAACAAAGACAAAGAGAGTTTGCAGAAACTGCAAAATTCATGCCTACGATTCTGCTATGGCATACGTAAGTATGACCATATTTCCTATAAATATACAGAAACAGATTGGCTCAAGCTTGACGAAAGATATGTTTTGCATTTCGTTTGCTCCATTTTTAAACTTTTAAATAAACAGAAACCCGAATACTTATTTAACAAATTAACAAAAAATTCAGTTTTTCACAATTGGCCAACAAGACACGGAGATAAGCTCGCTATACCTAAACACCGATCCTCATTGTTCAAACGCAGCTTCACATATAATGCATCGGAGGTTTATAATAAGATCCCATCAAATATTAAAAATGCTAACCATGTTCACAATTTCCGCAAACAAGTTTTTACTTACCTCATTTCCTTGCGATAGATCTCATTTGTGCAAATATATCATTGTTGATGTTTTGTTTTCCACATTTATATATACATACATATATTTTTTTTTACTTTTGAATTCTTTTTTATTATATACAAATTTTATTTTAGTTTTTTGTTTTTGTAGTTCATATTGTGTTTCTTAATTTTAAGTCTATTTTTAGTTATTTTTAGGCTAATAATTTTGAGTTTATTTTATGTATTATTATTATTTTTATTATTTTAGTTTAGTTAATTGTTTTTTATCTATTTTCTCCTTTTCTTTTTTCCTATATCGGGGGGTTACATGGAAGATCAACAACGTTGAATGGCGCCCCTCGAAGCGAGCGATGTTTACTTGTTTACTTGTAATGCGTAATGCGATTTCATTATGTAGTATCTGTAGACACACTCGTTAAACCAAATAAAGACCTGTTATTATTATTATTATTATTATTATTTAATACGTTTTTAACTTAAAATTAGTTTGAATGCAAAACTACAAAAAAGTTATTTCCTCAAAATGAAGTGGTAACTCGTGGTTACAGTAATCGTCAACAAAGTTATTTCGTCAAAGCAATTAACATTTCGTCTCTTTATCAATACCTAATAAATAAATATTATGTTAGTGCATAAACACGTTCCAAGTATTTTAAGAGATATTAATATTTCAAATCTAAACTACCACACTTAATTCTCAGTTAAACATATAGTATTGTGAATGAAGTACCTATGTAAGGAATTACTTCGTTACTACTTTAAAATGCATAACAAATTAAATACACTCGAATTCTATTCAGTGAATTTACAACTAAAGTTCCCAGCTCGTATGAATGACATCGTTGCCTTTCGTTTACTATTATTCGACTGCTAAACTAGTCTACGACTTTCTTGCAGCATAACTCGTCCTACTCTCCCCTACACGTGGTTGCCAGAGTCGATTGTTACTAGAGGTGGGTTATTCTTAGTTGATCCTCTCATAAAGATGATCCTTAGGAACGGTCGAGTTTGAAATAAAGGTAGTCATGCCCATAACGTTAAGGCTATGTCCAGAGCTTTCAGGGTGGACCAGTGTTGGCACGCTACTGGACGCGCAGGTTGACCACGCCCCCAGACTCAACTAGAAATAATTCTTGTGTACCTGCAGCGAGTCACAAAATGAGACGAGGATGTTTTTGTCTTTCTCTCCGCTCATAATTATTTCGGAACTAGCTGTAAAGAATTTGGCACGATTAATGCATAAAAAATAAGTTGTACTTTACTTATAAACTTTGAAATTGACATCATTGCTTATTATTGCTTTCGTCTTGAAAGTTAAGTCATTCTGGGAAACATTGAGGACCAGTACTACTCCCTGACTGGTCGACGCAATTGGGAATACAATATTCACTATTTGGTTTGGTCACATTGACTTTTTCCAGATAAAAATCACCCTCTTGTAATCCATCATTTGAAATTTTGAAATATGCATTGTTTATTGGATACCAGATCACTCGAGGTGGTAAGAGTAATTTTCTTTGGCGGCAATTCATCTAGTTCTGGCAACTGCGCTAGTTCAGTATTGAATAATCTTTGCTCGTCATAACGTACAACAAGGATTGCATTTTTCTTATTCAAAAAGCTCTGACCAATCATGAAATCAACTTTAAGTCGAACTGTCGTCTCTCTTAAATCCTGAACTGTTCCATCATCATACCCCATGAAGGCAATATGACACTTTGTCATATTCAATTGCAAACGTTTCGCTTCAGGTTTCCTTACAGCAACGATGCTGCACCCTGTATCAACAAAGCTTCCCAATTTGATATCATTCACAAGGCAATCAGTAAAATTACGTTTCTTTACTTTTCCGCTGATCGTACAGCTCACAGTCTTCTTTGTCGGTGTTGGATACTTCTTGCATTGCTCACCAGTGTGACCTAACCGATGACATTGTGGACACTCTAATCTTGGTCTGGAATAGTTAGGAACAATGTGAGACTTGCTCACATACCCACCGTTGAAACATTTTCGCTCCCGTTGCACATGTTTCAAATTGCTTTCGTTTGAAGACTTTTCACCTTTGGAATAGTCTTGATATTTCTGCTTTTGTCCAACTCTCTTGAAGACGTACTGAGATGTTTCTGTCAACGTTGACAGAAAATTGGTATAAAACTCTTCTGGATTTTTAAATTTGCCACTGCGCATGGCAAATCCATCCATTAAACAGGAAACACAATTCTCACCATTTATTTCGCATTCTCGTAATAACTCCATCTTAGCAAAATACACTTACGAAACAAATTAACGCATCACTTCTGATTTATTCGATATCACAAAATTAAGTTCTTGTTTGATAGAAAATTGTGTATCTATCGAAATAGCTTATCAAGTATGGTGTTTTTATACCAATAGTTTTTTTTGTCCTTCCCATGGCTCTCCCGCAATAACAATAAAAACGCACTTAACATTATTTGGATTTGAGTACAGGTTCTTAATAATTGGTTTTTGAAACTTCCTTCGCGTTACTTCTATACATAAAATACAAAATAAAGAAGTATGAATCTTAACAGACGTCGGAATCGCAATTTAAGTGTCGAAGAGGCTGTGTCTGTAGCGACTCTTGCAGAAGAAGGTAACAGTCAGCGTTGTATTGCTCAACGTCTTGGTATTAAACAATCCACTGTCTCCCGGGTATAAAATCGATATCAAGAAACTCAGGCATATTCGAGAAGACCAGGGCAAGGAAGAAAGCAAGCTACAAATGGTGTCCAAGACCATTTTTTGATGATGCAAACCTTAAGAGAGAGGTTCATTACAACTCCAACGCTGCAAAATATGCTTGTAAAGACTCACAATGTTCGAATAAGTTGTGTTACCTTTAGAAAACGACTCCGTGGTTTGAATTTACCTCCTAGAGTACCTGCAAGAGGCCCAAAGTTAACGGCAGAGCATCATAGAGCTCGGTTAACATTTGCTCGAAAATACATTGATTGGTTAGAAGCCGATTGGGCTAATGTTATGTTTAGTGACAAATGCAGATTTTGTCTTCATAAAAGTAACAGGCTAATGCACAGGATTGGTGGTAATACCCAGAGGCAGCATCACGGCAGCATCTTATAGTGAGAACATTTTAGAACCTCATGTAATGCCTTTTGCGCCGTTTGGAGGAGATAATTTCATGTTTATGCATAATAATGCTAAAAAACACATTGCTCGAATTGTGCAAGGGTATCTTGCAGAAGTCAGTGTACGCACGACGCAATGGCCAGCCAGAAGTCCCGATATTAACCCAATGGAATACTTTTTTGACAACATAGGGAGATAGCTTAAAACACTTCATCGTCCTCCTGTTAACCAACAAAAGCTTTGTCAAAGACTTCAAGAAATTTGGGCTGGTATTGACCCGGCTGAAATTATAACCTTAATTTCCAGTATGGGTCCTCGCTGCGAAGCAGTAGTTCGTGCAAGAGGAGAAAATACAAAATACCAAGATTTTTTTAACACCATCTTAAGTTTTAAAAACAAGAAGAATGTTCTTAAATCCAAGTGGAGTAAATTTAAATTAAAAAATTTAAATATATCTAAGTCGAACTCCACAAACTTTAATCAGCGTAAAATTATAAATGCTACATGTTTCGGCAGAACACTTCTGCCATCATCAGCCCTAATTTAACAAGAGATTAATGATACAATTGATGAATTACAAGAGGGGTTCTTACCTTAAGAGCGGGGTCCGACCACGCCCACTTCAACATGTTCAGGTTAGAAGCCAGGGTAAAATATGTAAAACGTCAACTGACTACTAGATGGCCCCCATTGTTCACATTCAACAAAATAATATTGTAACGGTACTTACCACTCGATGGAACTACTCAACTCTAGATGGGGTGTGTTTTCCAATATTTTCTATCTTTTACAGCGAAGTCTACCTGAGACCCTAATAAATAGTAAAGTGGCCGACAGTGTGGCCGAAAAACCCATCTTGCCGCTAGCTACGACAGAACAGTCCTTTGACGACCCCTCCCTTATTCAACAAAATTTCCAAATGGGAATTGAAATGTCTGTTTTGACTTGACTATTATGAGCTATTTTTGTTTTTAGTAAATTATTGTTTATTATGTAATTATTAATTGTTTTATAATTTTGAAGTTGGTGTTAAGTAAAACATAAAAACAAATTATATACTTTGCTGCAATAACACATAAAATACAACGAAAAAATAAAATAAAAACAATAATTACATAATAAATAATAACCAAAACTATCAATTCATCTGTCGGTAAATCCAACCAAACCATACAATATTAGTATGCATTACGAATAGATCGCTTTTTTGTATCAAATTCGTAGGAAAAAAAGTATGGAAACATTTTTTGTAGGTAATTGCATGATCTAAAACTTTTGTCTGATCTTTTTTTGATATTTTATTTGTTATAGTGTACCTAAGACCTGAACCAATTTTCAGCTTTATCCAAATTAATGTTTTTTTTTTTCATATTTTGATAGAGCTTGGTTTACTGATTGTGACGGTTGAACTGAGTGATGTCGTTATTGTCAGAAAGCATGTTATGAAATGGAAGCTTGTATGAGAGGGAATGAAGGTTTTAAAAAGATTTGAATAAAGGAACCTTGTTCGCGATTTTAAATTGGGTCAGGTAAGGGTTTATGACACTGGAATTTCCTAACTGGTAGATATGACCCACCCCTGATCAAGACATTTAAATTTCTTTTAAATTTTCTCATTTTGCTGGAACGAATACAAAAAACACTGTTCAATACTCGTGCCCTGTCACTTTTCAGGGGCTCGGGCTCATTGCAGCCCTCGGAATTCGCCTCGGGCTGCAAAAATTCGCCCTCGCCCCTGAAAAGTGTAATGACAGCGCACTCGTTTGGAAATATACTACATATTACCTAATGTATCAAATGGGTTCTGAAAAGTTTAATTCAGTAATCATAATCGTGAATTAAGAAGTCTGAAATTATCAGGGAATTATAACTTTAAAATGTATAATTTTATGTTTTACTTGGCACCGTCTTCAAAATTATAAAACACTTAATAATAATTAGATAATCAACAATAATTTCTGAATTTCATTAAACGGAAAAATAAATAATTACATTAAGCGGAACAACAAATAACTCTGAAATTGAAAATTTTTATTTTTTGCTTTTTAGTTAACTTATGTTACTTTGGGTTTTTTGAAGTCGGTTCCTTTTTTTTTTAAAAGTTAATAATTATTACTGTTCGATTATAAGTCGCATATCTCGTCAGAGGCAAAACCATCCGCACCCTCTTTTCTGGAAATATACTGTAATTACCCAAAACTCGTCAGGTACAAAACAGTGAACGTGACGAGTACAATAGGTACCCACGCATTTGCCGGTTCCACTCTGCGTCTGATATCTCACAGACATACGTTTCTATAACTTTCTTCTTCTTTCGCGTGCACAGAAAGTAGTGTCACAATCAAGACCGTCACAGAGTCCATAGGATTCCTAAATTTTGTGTTTTTGCGTCTCGCCTGTGCCCCATCTCTGAGAAAGTAGTCAAACTATTGCAGCAAAATTATGATAGGTCAGACATAAGCTGGCAAATTTTCGGTCAATTCGGTCAAGATATTTCGATTTAAACGCAAAGTTGATCACTTTTGGGTTTAGCAGTGACTTTTTAAAAGCTTCCGCCAAGTCTGTAACGAATTTCATCTAATTTCGTTACTATGAAATTTCAAAAATGAATGGAATTTAATAATTTATTTCCGAGTTTATTGACCATCACCAGCCAAAAAAATGGCATTAGGTCCAAGGGACAACTTTCGGCTATCTATTAATAATAAGTAAATGCTATTTATATCAATACTTTTACGTAAAACTTAACAAAACGGGACCCTTGTTTTTTTACCCGTGGCGCCACCTAGCGTGTGACAAACGTCGAACCCCCCTCTTAAAGAATATAAAAAATTATGACATTGACGTAATTTTGAATTAAATTTGACGTTTTCAAAGGGTTACATGATTTTTAAAAGATTTCGTAAAAACAACATTTTATAAAATGAAAAATTAAAAATGGATCAAAGAGAATCTGATAAGTTTGTTTGAGTGAAAAATTAAAATAGTGAATTAATAATGGGATTATTGAAGTTATTCTGTTCATTTAAACAAGATCTGTTTTCCAGTTTCAAGGCTTTCCTTATTTCCAAAGTCTCAAGAAAATCTAATTTCCGGCCTTTATTGCATTTATGAATCAATTTGGAATTTGATGGTGAAAAACTATGTTTCGTTATTAATATATGATTGGCGAAAGAAGAAGGTGTTGATGGTGGAGGATCAAGATCTGCCTGACCTATGTAGAATGACTCACAAGAAGAGCAATTTAATTTGTATACACCTGATGATGATTTGTAATCTAATGGATCTTTATTTTTAATAAAAATCTGGATAAGTTGTTATCTGTTTTAAATGAAACTTTAAAACCGTTTTTCTTAAGTATTTTAGAACATTTCTCTGAGACGACGCCAAAATATGTTAATGAATTTGAAAAGGAAATTGTTTCTGAAGGATTTTTAACCAAGTAGTGTGTGTATTTGAATTTGTTATAGTATCTATAGTATAATATATTTATAGTTTTTAAAGAATATCCATTATTTGAAGCGATTTGTTTAATGTTATTAAGTTCTGTTTGAAAAGATGAATCTGATAGTGGTATAGAAAATAATCGGTGGAAAAAGGAATGAAAAGATGCAAATTTATGGGAAACAGGGTGACAAGAGTCAAAAGGTATTACGCAATCTGTGATACTAGGTTTACTATAAATGTCAAATTTGAAAGTATTATTATTTCTAGTGATTAACAAGTCTAAAAAGGGGATTTGGGAATTGATTTCAATTTCAAGGGTGAATTTAATGGATTGGTTTAAAGAATTTAAGTTGCTGAGTGTGTTATCAAGTTCAGAATCAGATCCTTTGAATAAAACAATTATGTCATCTACATATCTGTACCAAAAGAGAAAATGATCTTTAAAAGGTGAAGAAGTTAAAAACTGATCTTCTAAGTTATTCATGAATATTTCTGCTAAAAGAGGTGACAAATTAGAGCCCATTGCTAAGCCTGAGTCTTGTGAATAAAAATTATTATTAAATTGAAAGAAATTTTGATCTAGGACAGTCTCACAAAGTGAATGTAAATTTAGTGCATGTATGGTTGGCATATTAGAATTAAATAGTAGGTTTTTTAAAATTAATAAGCAAGACTTGGGTGGGATGCTGGGGAATAAATTAACTACGTCAAATGAAACAAGTCTAGTGTCTGATGGAATTTGGAAATTTCTAATTTTGGAGCAAAGATCTATTGAGTTTTTTATTGCAAATTTGTTATTAAAATCTAAATGTTGTCTAAGAATTGTATTAAGCCATTTTGAAAGTATTGATACAGGTGAATTGACAAAGGAAACTACTGGTCTAATGGGAAAAGGTTGAGTTTTATGTATTTTAGGTAGACCGTATAGTCTAGGTATGCAAGGATTCATGGGTATTAGTGTGAAAGCTTTTGGGTCAAAATATTTAACAGTTTCTGAAAGGTCTTTGAGCGTAGATTTAAGATTGGAAACTAATTTTGAAGTAGGATCTTTTTTGAGTTTTGTAAAGTCACCAGATTTTAAGAAATTCTCTACTTTGTTTAAGTAATCTTGTTTGTTAAGTATTACCAAACAATTACCCTTGTCAGCTTTACTAATACAAATGTTGTTTTCCTTAATTTTTGTTTTTAAGCTTTTAATCATGTTTGAATCTGAAATGTTCTTTGTGATATTGTGGGGGTCTTTAGATAAGGTAGTTAATGTAGTTACTAGTGATGGAATGGTATCGGGTATCAATGGTGTATTATAATGATTGGTGATGATTTCTGTTTCAACTGCAAGTGTTTCTTTTACGTGTTGGATATTTAATGGTTGGACATTGTATTTAAGGCCTTTGGAAAGAAAATTAATTTCAGACTCTGAAAATAATGTATTACTGTCATTTAAAACTCTATTGTGAAATTTATGATCTATAGCTTGACTACTTTGAATAGGTAAAGATTCTACATGATGGTCTAAGATGGACCTCTTATCTTTAAATGGCATGTTTAATTGTTCAAAGCAAAGGTGATCTAACTTTCTTACTAGATTCTCGTATTTCCTATGTGCTAAGTCTTGTAATCTATCTCTAATAAGTCTGTCCACATGGTCGAACTGTAGGTGGTCCAGGGAGAAATTGATTTCAAAGTAAAGCCATTTGAGGTCTCTATTCACGATGTTGAGGTGGCGATAATGTTCTTTGATGCATTCTTTGGTCCAGTTTCTCTCCGCCTGACGTTTAATCTTCCAAGATATGTGGTTTTTGATTCCAGTCCTTATAGAGATAAATTTTGGGGTGATCTGAAGCTTGAGGCAATATTCGATATATTTAAATTTTTTAATCTTAAGTTTTGTTGTAATGGGTCTAATTTTTTTTTCTTTTGTAGTGTTATTGATTTTTCTTTTTTTTTACTTTTCTTTAGGTGATAAATGTTTAGTTACACCTAAAACATATCAAATGTTTGGTCCAAATAACAAAATAAAAATGTATTTTACTTTAAACTAAAATTTTAAAAGTGATGCGTTAATTTCTTTCGCTAGTGTAGTACTGTTGAAGTAAAAAAAAAACTAAATAAATGCTTTCGCTTATTCGACTCGTGTCTTTCTTGCCACATTAAGTCGATGTTTCATCTCTGAATTTGGTACGATTAACCAGCTTCTTCAAATTACAAATTAGAGCTTTCCAATCTTCCAATTGTGATCGTAGTCCGTCAAATTATAATACCAGGTTTTCGTTAAACCCAATAATCAACGTTGCATAATATGGTATATTAAGATTTTTTTTTCGCCCCAAGAATTAATTTTCGCCAGCTGATCTATTGTATCGACCCATCTCAATGCTGTGATCGCCGAATCTCCTGGTGTAAACAATGGAATACAGAATACATTTTAAGCATAAACGTTCCACGGTCTCAATTTCACTTCAATTTATCTGTGTTTAGACTTTCTACTGAGCGTTCAAGTCGATCCAATCTGTTGTTATTAGTCGTCCACATTTTATTTTAATTATTGGGGCTGCTTACTTGACGTGATTCATAGTGGTTTTTGCTGCTTCTAGGGTCAGGCGTACAACTTTGTCGCGCCCTTTTTTCTGTGTTCATCAGATCGTATGGGGCTTATGTAAAAACGTCGTCGTTCTCCAGAGCGACTTACGTGTGCCTTTGGGTATGCCCTGCTACGGCCCTGTCCTGGTATCGTGTCGCCAATATTCACGGGAACGGCTCCCATGCTTCTCGCTTTTTGCTGTTTCTTTTTTGTGGCATATTGGACACGTTGCCTGCTCACTCGTCAACAACAACAAAACTTGGATAACGTCGCCAGCGAAAGAACACACAAGTGCGATATCCAACCGCTGCACTGTAAGCGCCGTGAAAATAGTTGCACGTCACTTAATGAAGAACACACACGATTCCCAATAAACAATATTTTATTGTAAAGTACTCCCATCAACAACAGTCAACAGTATATGCTCAAATGTCCTCGAAATGTAGGTTCCACTCCCCTCTCCACTCTTTCTCGCTCCAGTACCGTACTTCTGGGAACAGTACCGTACTTCGCACACGGGGTGGGTCGTGACGCTAACACAATTATCACCGCAATTTATTTTGATTGGCCAAAATTTTGAAATTCTACGGTTGCTATTGGTCGAATGTCACAGTTTGACAGGTGAACTGAATAGTCGTGTTTAATTTCCTGAGCGATAAAGTAATAGTACCATTGAACACAGCCAATTATCAAATGCGCTTCTTACGTTACGCAACGTTTCCGGTGTTATTTTGTGGACATTTCATAATTTTTTTGTCGCAAATCTTCCAGAGAAGCTGGTTGTGTCGCATAAACTTTGGACTTAAGTTGTCTCCACAAATAAAAATCTAGGGCTTTAAAATCATGCGATCTAGATGGCCATTCTACAGGACCTCGTCTACCAATCCAGTGGTCAAGGAAGTTATTATAACAATAACAAAACAATTGGCTGCATCACTTTTGGTGGTAGATAACTACTTTTAATCAGTTTTCCCCTAAAACACCAAAAACAATTTTTATTATAATTACCGACGCACGTTTCGCCAACAATGTTGGCATCATCAGGGCAATGAGTGAACTGATCACTGATTAAAGTAATTATAACAATAAACAAAGTACATAAATGCTACTTTATTACAATCTAATAATTGTTTTATTTCTTGTGTTAATAATTACAAAATACGAATGTGTTTGGATGAAGTCAAAATTAATTTAGAATACTAACCCAATCAATAATAAATTGTCTAATCATGTTTATTGCAAGCTTTTTATCGTTAATTGCAAGCATGCCTAAATACAAAACAAATCCGTTAAAAAATTGTTTGTTTTTTTAATTACATACTAACTTATAGACAATAATTAAAAAATAATTATGTGGTTGAAAAGACATTTAAAAGAACTTTCAAACGGTATGTCACTCAACCTCTATTCCTTATTTAAAAAATAGGGGTCGCTCCTGTCAGGTCAGGTCAGGTCAGGTCAGGTCAGGTCAGGTCATGTTTTCAGAAAAATCTTCCAGTGACAGAATTTCTGCGTTTTTCTCTCTAGAATGGCAGATTTAAGGTTCCCGTCAAAGAGAGAGAAGTTTGCCGGTGACTCTATCTCATGTAATTGGTTAAGGAAGTGCTGATACCTATTATCCAATGGGCGAACTAAACAAAACATCTTAAAGTGTACTATAGTTCAAATGGGTCTCAGATAGGTTCCTTTTCAACCTGCGCGATGTTTTGAGAAAAATGTTTTTTTATAGAACGAAATGTTGTGAAATGTTGTGAACGGAAGAAAAACAAAATAGGCCGCCTAGTCAAAGGACGCCCGCGGCAGATGTGGATCATCGAAATTGATGGTTATTGAAAGAATTTATAATTAAAGAAAACCAATAAATAAATATGTAGTAAAGTAAATAAAAACAGTTTCGTTAAATAGAAACCATACACGGTCAAATATGTTTGCAAATAAGTGATATTTGAGTATGTTTGGCGTTATTTGTAAACAAGTTTTAGTGTTTGCAAAAACATTTGATAAAATTAAAAGTTGTTAATTTTGTATGGGGTTCCTTTTTACGAGCAGAGAATTTGCACGTTTGTGCTGAAAGGGTCAAATCAATTTGCAAATATATATATTTGCAAATAAATCTGATAGTGTATGGTCCGTTTAATAAAATAAATACAGTAGACTCGCGATTATATATACCAATTAAAACCAAGGCTATTCACATAGGCGATTTATTCAAATTTACCAGTGGAAAATAAATAATTATGGACTGAGTTATTACTTTTTATTCTGTACAAGTTTTATACAAATTGTAGCCAATATTTTCAGATTTTTTTATATGTAAAATCCATTCTACCTCCGGAGCATACACTTTTTTTAATTCGCTAAAGGGATTCTGTTGTATTTTTCACTTGATGTTAACTTTTGATTGGTACAAGGCCTTGAAACTTGAAATTTTTACAGGACATCGGTGGGTCCTTTCTCTTAATTTCAACAACTCTAGCTCTACAATACAAAAATATTTCCAAAATAAAATAATTATTTTCGCGTTTTTATCGATTTTATTGGAGACGGCGCTGAAGTAAATTCTATCATGATCTACAATAAAATCCAGAAAAATGCGAAGATATGTTGTGACGATATTTTTAAATTTAGAAGAAAAATTGGCTTTTCAATCTAAGATAATAGTTCTCCTGGAGTACAAAAGAAAACTTAAAAATGATGCTGGGCCAACACCTTAATTACTAACTATTGAAAGAAATTTTCAGTGTAAACAGTGATTTCGTCTAGTCAAGTAGTTGAAAACCTGCGCAAAATAGTTGCAAGGACCCAAAAATATTCGATTCTGGATTTTATTCTGAGAAAAACTTTTTTTTTTGTTCTGCAAATAAAAATTACAATAATTGTTATTAACAAAAAACTAAAAAAATAAGGGGTTTAGTTTTTTGGCAATAACACAAAGACTGATGGTTAAAATCGAAAATCGGAAAAAAGATTCAAAAACAGGAGGAAATTTCTGATTAAAAACTCCCAACTGCCGGAGTTCTATTTCCATTATTAATAATTTTAATTTAACGCTGAAAATATGGCTCCGCGAAGCCATAACGGGATGCACTCGCCGTCTCTGAAAAGAGTAAAAATTTGAATAAATTATGGTGTGTTCTTAACACTTGATGGAATGAGATCCCATTGGAAAAATCGATTTTACTTCATTTTTCAATAAGTTAGGCAATTGTTAATTTACAGAATTTTATAGGACCTCCACTTTCAATAAAGACAACATTTTTTCAAACAATTGACCTTTAATTTTGTATCGTAATTAGTGTAGTTTTAGACCTGCAGGTGCACCCCCTTGGCCGGGGCAGCTGCCCCCTCAAAGATCTTAAATGGAACAGAGGGTTAAAAAGATTATTTTTTGAAAGGTTCGTTTAACCTCTTTTTGGCGATGTAGTAGTTTTTTATTTCTACGATTAGTTTTTACGAAAACATCACTTTTGTGACAAAATTTGGAAGTTAAAAAGGTTAATCTTTTTCTGAAAAATCTAGTATTTTCTGAAATAAAAACTGTTTCTTATTCATTGACATTGACAATTATTCGGTTTTAAAGTAAATCTGCATACGTTCGGATGAATAAATGGTGAACTCTGTTGCTGAAAGAGTTGAAATTATTTTTATTTATGGCTCCCAAAACAAATGTGCTAAACATATTCATAAAAAAAAAATTAACAAGATGGAGCTCCACCACATTATGTCTTAAACGTTGGCAATTGGCTTAACAACCGAACCAGACGTGATGCAATTGAGTGGCTAGCAAGATCGCCAGACTTGACAAGTTTAGATTTTTTTGTCTGGGGCCATTTGAAGTCACACAACGAATTGTTGATGAATGCAGGCGAATTCCGCGAGAAACATTTAAAAACGGTGCTCATTTCGAGCATCTCTTGTAATAACAATAGGCGCTTAACAACAATTTTGTTCAGGAAAATCATAAACGTGGGATGTGCTACAAAACAAGCGGTTTTCTCAAAAACTAATCGTAGAAATAAAAAAATACTACATCGCCAAAAAGAGGTTAAATGGACCTTTCAAAATAGTACATTATTATATACGAGTTTAACAAGATGCTTCATTGTGACATGAGTAGGTTTGGGGCACGACGAGCGCAGCGAGAAGTGCCCTAATAGAACTAAGCTGACCAAACGTACTCCTTTTGGGAGTTTTGTACTTATATTTTATGAGCTGTACTCCGGAAGATAGTTGTACTGCAAATGTCCTCCATTTGTATTCGAATGTACTACCTGTACTCCTTTTCCGTTGTTTCTTTAATTTTTCGGCAGACATCATCGGCAGACGCCGAAAAAATCATTTTAGAGATAAGTTATCTACAGAAAGAATTTCCTTTTAAATATACATATTCAATGGAAAAATACAATGTTAATTAATTTTGTTGTTATAAAACTTTAAATACACTTGATTTTTTTAAATACCCCCACCCCCCCTCGCGATACCCACTATGTGCTCCTTTCTCGTCAACAATAAATGCTCAGCTTAATAGAACGAATGTCACAATGCCTCGTTAAACCAGTGTAATATACTATTTTTTCTACTTTGGAGCTCTTCGTTTTATGAAAATGTTAAAATTTTGCTTTTCAAATATTCTAGGGATTTTTAGAATTAGCTAGTACCTATCGGTTGTGTTGGTGGTTATGTTATCTGAAAAGTTAACACTTGGCTTGGCTTCGATAGGAGTTGGTTGCAAATGCTCAATACCAACCTAATACGTATCAAATAAAAAAACCAAAAGCAGTTGCATAATAAGTTCCATTGTGCAACTACTTTTAATGTCACAATGAACACTTTGGTGCTGCCCCGGCCTAGGGGGTGCACCTGAAGATCTAAAACTACACTAATTAAGTGTCCCCTTCACAACCAAAATTGACTGGTTTCGGCATTTTGAAAAAAAATCACTCTGCATATGTACTCAAGAAGTTCATGTGCAAAAAGTTTTTAAAAGTTAATTATTTTGTTTATAATAATTATTGTTTAAAGTTGAAAAAAAAAATTAAAAATCCAAATAATGTTTAACATATTTTTTTCTACTTTGCTTTCGTACTGAGGCTATTACAATACGCTTTTGCGTGTCATGATAGACAAAAACGGTGTTATAATAATTCTACTAAAAATAGTATTTTATTTTTTAATACGTATTAGCAAATTGACTAGTTTAATATGTAAGAAAAATCCCCAGGAAATAATGATTTAAAAAGAAATTCTTAAAAAGAATTTTTATTGTTTGTAATCGTTTTTCTTTATATTTCTAATGTTTAACACGTTAGCTGCCACGTGACACTACATGTGTGTCTCACAAAATTAGCCATTCTTGCGCCGTGACACTGGGTTTGTGTCTCACATCAGTAGGATCTAATTTTTTCTGTGACACATTCTGTGGTTCTTAGCGGCTATATCTAATGCGTTATTCTGACTTAACGTGAAATTTAGAAGCCGAAAAAACAATGTCCCTCCGTAAAAAAAATGTTTTTCTATTTTTTATGGACCATCGAATATATAAGACATATAAGACTAATAATTCAGTACATAACTTTATTTGAAAGTAAAGGAAAACAAAATTCAGTTCAGAGATATGTTCAACACGTGTGACTAACGCAAACCAATACAGTGCGATCAAAAATAATTGTCTCTATCAGGGGTGGTCATGGTATAAAAAACGGCTGTCTTAGCTTAGCTGCCAAAGTTTGTATATCAGACAATAATATGATACTACCCTTGACAATTATTATTATAAAATCCATTATTGTTTTTATAAGCGCAATTATCGATCGCTCTATAATTATATCTATTGGTGCCGGCCATTTGGGGAAACCCAGGGTCATAAACCCTTACCTGACTAGCAAGACCCATGCCCGCATAATCCGAAATTCAACCACCGCAAAGAGCACACTCTCAATCGAAAATCAGGATATACTTTATTCAAATCTTTCTAAATAATTACACATTGTCTGTGACACTAACGATGTGACTCAGTTCTGTTCATACCAGACAGATTTGCCCTGTGACCCACACGACGTGTCTCATTTCTTCTGAGTCTTGCCATAGCTGCGTCGTGACACCGGGTATGTGTCACAAAGTTTTTTTTAATTATCTTTCGGAAAAAGCCGCAATTTTTTTTTTATAATACTATCGTAATCAGTAAACAAAGCTCTATCAGAATATGCAAAAAAAAAATTGGAGCAAATTGGACCCATTTTTTCTTTCTTAAGGGGCAGCTAACGTGTTAAATAATTAGAAATAAAAAAAATTGTTTTTATTAAAAATTTAATTGCTCATTAACAATGTAGTAGAGATAGAACGGGAGTAGGGAGTTTTTCATCGGAAATTTCCTCCTCTTTTTGAATCTTTTTTTTCTATTTTTCCGATCACTTATAGTTTTTGTGTTATTGCTAAAAAACTAAACCCCTTTTTTTTAGTTTTTTGTTAATAACAATAATTGCAATTTTTATTTGCCGAACAAACAAAAAAAAAGTCTTTCTCAGAATAAAATCCCGAATCGAATGAGTTATCCCTTACATTTTTCGGATCCTTGTAACTATTTTTCGCAGGTTTTCAACTTCTTGACTAGACTAAATCACTGTTTACACTTTGTAGGTATATTATTCCTAACAAGTTCACGAAAAAAACAGTTAGAACTATAGTACAAAACACATCGGAATGTTGAAGAACTTCCCCCCTTGTGCGTACGAGTCTAAATGAGTATTTTTGTCCTGATTTATGAGAATCTTTTTTACACTATTTTTTGCTCTGAATGTCCAGAGATTAAATAGTACCGCCGCCGCCGGCCCGTTGCCGAATGAGGTAGTATACAAAATTTTCAAACTTTTTTTATAAATGAAACTGCTTAAAATAGAGGACTCCTATTTTTTCGTTTTGCTTAAATCATAACCGTTTTCATGAAATAAATGAAAAACTATTTCGCGGGCGAATAACTACGTCATTAGTTTCCGAGCATAGAGGGAGTAAGAGCGAAAAGGAAAGAATTACTTATAAAATGAGTGAGAGTGAGAAATGGAAAGGCGTAGGTCCTCACTTAATTCATATGCCGGCCACTAATGACGTTTTTTAAACCAGTACAGTTCTCTCATAAAAAAAATAAACGAATTTCAATTCATTTTTTTTTGCATTTTCAGTAAGTATAATTTCACCATAATAGCGTTAAGCCATACACTTTTCAATGAAGGTTATGGTTATTGTATTTTCCAAAAACTTTATTTTTTAGTATACTACCTTATTGTGAACTATAGACCGCAAGACACCACCTCGTAACCAAAAGCTGAAACTTTTTATTGCCTTTTTAACTGGGAAACGGACCAAAATACATGGCGGCAATCTTGAGCACTTTGGAATGAACGTGTCATTTTCATTCCCGACTCCTGCACAATCTAAGCCATTATTTCAAATGATTTTAGTGGCATACGCATTCAGTGCACTTTCTTCATAGGACTAGGTATTTTGAACAGATTTGGTTAGAACATCGCTGTAATAAATGCGTTTTTCTCAGAATTATTTGTAGCCTTCCAGAAACGAAATATTTAACTTTTTTTTTCTCAGTTAGAATTCATACTACACCTGTGCAAACACTTCGTCTAAATCTATCTCTACTTTACAAGGATAATTTTTGTTTTTCTATAATTGCACTGGTTTTTCCGTGAAGCTGGAATGAAATAGACCGTGTTTTTACACAGACGTTATATCTACAGAGCGAACATAAAGTTCCGCACAAAATTCATAATTTAGTTATATAATGTTTTTGCGAAAAACGCTCGAACAGGTCAATTTTTGTTTTTAAATTGACATCTTTTGACATAAAAATTTTGTTGATGACGTCATCTGTTTTTGAACTATGACACCGTCATAATTTTTTTTAAATGGCAACCCCCAATTTTTTTTGGGTTTTAAATACACTTTTCAATTGTCTTTCAGGTTAGTTTTAGAACTGTGCAACAGGTTCTATCACAAAAGAAAACAGGACTTCCATTTGAATGTGGCCAGAAGACTGGAAGAAAATATGTGCCACACTGTTCAGATAATTCTTTAAATTAAGAAGAATGAACATTTGACTGTATCAATCTTTCATGAATATGCCAAAGAGTGTCTTGATTTTCCTCATTGTGAAGCAACTTTGTATAAGATTATTAAATCTATTGGTTATTTCTTCAAGCAAGTGGATAGAAGGAAGATAACAATTGAAACTCCACGAATTGTCAGCTTAAGAGTTCGTTTTTGCTACAAATATTTACAACTCTTAAAAGACAAAGTAAAGTTTATTTTTTTGGATATAACATGGGTGTATCAAAATGGCAGCCAAGTTCGTCAGTGGGTACTAGAAAGTAGTCCTCACGGTATTGCCAAGAAATTCAAAGGTGAGGGTAAACGATACACGATTGTAAATGCTGGATGTGATGAGGGGTTTTTACCAGGATGTGATTTAATCCTTGATGCAAAAATTAATTATCGCGTTACCATAAGACAATGAATGGAGAACTATTTACAAAATGGGTGAAGAACCAACTTATTCCTGCTTTTAGCGTTTTCAATTCAAAATGTGTAATTGTGCTTGATAATGCACCATATCACTTAGTGAAAATCGAAAAACCTCCAACAGCATCATCAAAAAAAGAGTTGTTACAAAATTGGCTTCTAAATCATGACATACCTTTATTACACATATTTACAAAGAAACAACTTTGGCAACTGATAAAACCCAACATAAATACTGACTTAACCAAATATGAAATTGATAAAATAATAAAAAGTGCAGGCCATGATGTGTTGAGACTCCCACCATACAATTGCCAGTACAATCCAATTGAAATGGCATGGGCAGACTGCAATTTTTTTTTACAATAAACATATACCTTCCCAACTTGATTGTGCAGACAGAGTTAAGGAAGTATGGCAAGAAACCCTTAAACAGTGTACCAAAGAAAAATGGCAACATGGCATGGTATATGGGTGCAAATGATATCGACAGTATCCCACCGTTCATCATAAGCGTGAATGATGATTCATCTGATTCAGAATTTGAATTCAGTGATTCAGATGAACCCTCAACATCTAATGTAAAGTCAAGAATAGAAATGGAGTCAAGCAGTGAAGAGATCATTGTGATGATTGTGGATGATGATTCTATGTAATTTGCAATAAAATACACTTACAGTTTGCTAAATTGGTAAGGTACTATTATTGCTTGGTTTGTTTTTATCATTGTACTGATTTTGTATGAGCTGAAAAGAAAACAAGCAATATGCTGCTTTTGTAATTTGTAAATGTTATTTTGTTAATAAATCAGTTGGTTAACACTTTACTTCTACTATGGTAAAAATGAGGCAGAAGTAGTGTGGGTAGTTTATAAAAGGGGGTCTTTGACTTGCTTTAGCTAGAGCAAGTTTTATTGTAAGTAAAAGTGTACCTAAAGATTTTCAACTGTTTTGTCATTTCATCGAGGACCTTTAGTTGACGAGGGCACAAAATGCATTTTTCACCCCCTTGGAAGAGCGTTTGTTGTCGTTCGAGAGGTTGGCGGTGGCCGAGGTGACTTGTGATATTTTAGCATCCTCGAAAAAAGGGGTGCTGTGGTTGCGTCGCAAATACTTCATTTTTTTCAAACTCACAAAATCCACTATAACTTCAATCTTACCTAAAGAATTACCCTCTTCAAGAAATATTTGTATCGTAGTTTAGCGAAGAAAACCTATTAAATTTCACAACATAATTAATATAGGCTGACAAGAATGAAGATTTTTTTCATTATTAACCTTACATTTGTTCTAAATGACAGTTTTTGTGTGAATCGGGCATCAAAAATCTAGTGCTTTTTTAGTAACTAAATTAAAGGTGCGTTTAGTCTTTCACAGCGTACTTTGATGCAGATTAATAATGAACAGAATATATCAAAAAAATTTTCAAACCCGTATTTGTATAAGATTTTCAAGTTTTTAACATAAAATGTTGATTTTCGAAAAACACGTACTGATCTATTTTCTTGAAAATTTTGTTCAGTCGGCAACTTTTAGG
This sequence comes from Diaperis boleti, assembly GCA_963583935.1. Classification (NCBI taxonomy): domain Eukaryota; kingdom Metazoa; phylum Arthropoda; class Insecta; order Coleoptera; family Tenebrionidae; genus Diaperis; species Diaperis boleti. Next base: position 37,342,095 of record OY757249.1, read on the forward strand.
CCTGGACCAATAATTGGATAACTGACTTGCTTGTACATGAGAAAGAAATGTCAAAAAATCTAAATATGAAAAATGGAATGTATGTACAAAACTCATAAAATTTGCGCTACGAGCTCTTTTTTCACTAAAATCCTTATTAACAATAGTATATTATTTTATGCAGAGGAGAAGTATGACTTTTCATGGCGCGCCTAAGTTTACCCGCCGAACGCAGTGAGGCGGGCAATAGAAGGCAGGCCATGAAAAGTCACTTCTCCTCCAAATTAAATATGCTATTTTTTCTTCAAACGCTTTAAAATAATTATGTTTATAAAGCTGGGTTTTTGATACTCGGCTCTGGGTTTGATTTATGCATACAATACTACATAGAAATGTAGTAGGCGTTTAATAAATGCGAGTAGTTTCGATTGTTATACAAAAAAACGTTTTGACAGATATAAATTCTTCATCGTTGCTGTTAGGTGTGACCGGTTAGTTTTTGAAATGCAACCGAGCTTGTCGGCAGAGATTAAGGCTGCGGCCATAATGGCCATGGAGGGAAAAGGAAAAGTAAAACTGTCGCCGGAGGAAAAGTTACATTTTTCCGCAACCACCTCAGTCAAATTATGACCTAATTATTTTACGTTTGAAGAAAAATTTTTTTTATTTTTCTCGTACACAGAGCAAAAAAATCAAAATTCCAAGGTATACACAAGAAAGCCTAAAAGATTTTAGTAAGGCCTAAGATTTTTATTTTTTGAATTTGGGTGAGATTTGCTAATCAAAACTGGGAAAACTATTTCCTCTTTGATAAAATCTATTCTATTGTCAAGTGTAATTATTGTAAAATGATCATGTTTTTCTGAAATGGAAACAACATCTATTGACCGGTCAGGCTGTTTTTACGTTTAATCAAGCACACATTGCCTGTTGGTCGGTTTGCTTGCATCTTTAATTAAACGATTAAACGAACTTATCTGAAGTTCGATCGTAATTATACGACGTGTCCTGTCCTCTAGACAACCAACAATACAACACTGTAGTAGCCCCTTTGTTTGCCTAACTCGCGCAAAATATTTAAAGATATTTGGAAAGAAAAGTTACAGTTGGTAGCATCGTCGCTTCTCTTCACACGCCCATAATATGTCATTGAGTTTAAAGCACCTAAACAAGAATCATGTAATATGGGAAAATAGACAAAGAAGAAAAATGATCCTTTTTGTATCAAGGGAGGGTGGGTGATTTGTCTAGAGGACAGAACACGTCGTATAATTACGATCGAACTTCAGGTAAGTTCGTTTAATCGTTTAATTATACTTCCGTGTCCTGTCCTCTAGACAACCAACAACACAACACTGTAGATGTTTAAAGTCAAAATGATTCTTGTTTTTTTTTATATTTATTTTTGTTTTTTATAAGAAACAAATGCAAAAGAGAACAAAAAACAACTAGGACCAATGTATTTTAGTCCATGTTTAAGATAACTCGAGCAAAATTGTCAATATTCTCGAGTGGTCTATTATAAAACCTAACGAAAGTGGAAGAAGAATCTGACCATCCTGCAGTTTTCTTGATAGTTTCAATAGATACTCCCTTCCTTTTTGCTGCTGAGGTCACAGCATGTCTGGTAGAATAAGATTTAAAAATATTGATGTCTATTCCTGCTAAAGCTAATGTACACTTGATCCAACGACCAATGGATTGACTTGAGGCCACCCTGTATGGTTTCTTAAAAGTTGTAAATAAAAACTCATCTTGACTGGACCGTAGGGGCTCAGTGACTATCAAGTAGTCTCTTAAGGTGGAAGCGACACATAATTGGGGTGATTCTTCAAATGTAGGTACTTGCAAACATGGTTGAAAACCAGTTGAGTGGCTAGTTTTGATAACATCGGTGATTTTTATTTCATAGCCATTATTAGAACGTCTTATGTTAGATATTCTGATTAAGGAAAGAGTTTGCACTCTCTGTGCCGTTGTTAATGTTAGTAAAGTTGCCAGTTTATATGAAAGTAGCTTACGTGATTGGGTGCTAGACTTTTTATATAGTCTAATACTGTATTTGGATTCCAAGTTGTTTGGTATTTGGGCTGAGGTGGTCGAAGTCTTCTAATTCCCTTCATAATGGTGTTATTACCTATATCATTTGGAAGTATGAGACCTACTGCCGAGCGGTATGTGTTAAAAGTTCCATATGAACAGTAGGTATTATCCAGAATTTCCTGTAAAAAACTGAGAATTGTTTCTACTGTGTCCACTTGAAGGGGATTCAAATTATTGTGTGAGCAATAATTCCACCAAGAACGATAAGTTGAATTATACTGTTCTAATGTTGATTTAGAGATGGAATTTATAAAAATGTCCAAGCAAGTCTCTGGCACTTTCTTTAATTTGAATGCTTCCCTGACAAAAAGCCTGCAACCAGGGTAAGCTCCGTCGCTAATGGATGCTGTTTTCTGAAAGGAGATGAAAGCAATTTAATGTCTGGTTTCAAATAAAGCGGTGTTGAAGCTAATAACTTAAGAAAAAGAGGAAACCAGGGTTGGCTAGGCCATAGTGGTACTAACACAATTCCTTCAGCTTGATCTGAGACGATTTTCCTCAAGGTACTTAGTACAAGCGAAAAAGGTGGAAAAGCATAAAAATTTAACTTTGTCCACTTTACTGTAAAGGCGTCCACTGCTCTACAGAATGGGTCTTTATGCCATGAAATGTAATCTTTGCATTTGCAATTAGTAGAAGACGCAAATAAATCTATTGAAGGAGTTCCTAACTTGGATGTGATATTTTGGAAAGCATCATTCGATATTTCCCATTTTGTTTCAGGGGAAATTATGCGAGATTCGGAATCTGCATTGATGTTTTCTTTCGACGAAATATAGAAAGCAAAAACCCATAAGTCCCGTTCTTCACAGAATTGCCAAATTTGTCTTGTGATATTAAACAACTTCTGGTATTTAATACTACCCATTCGATTTATGCATGACAATGCTAGTAGTTAAGTGGTGCCGGTTCTGACCCACTTTGACCTCAATTGACCTTTGGCCTTGAGAATATAGTGCCGGTTCTGCCCCAGTTGAATGACCCAGTCGTCAGAGGACAAGTCTGGACTTGAGTGGAGTTTAGCCTTCAGATTATAACGCCGGTCCTGGCCCAGTTTGATGACCCAGCCTTGACAAGTGTTGACTTGTAGTTTAGACGGAAACGTTCCGAATTGAATCGAGTATTAGCGAAGCTCTGCACAGTTTAGCCTTCAGATTATAACGCCGGTCCTGGCCCAGTTTGATGACCCAGCCTTGACAAGTGTTGACTTGTAGTTTAGACGGAAACGTTCCGAATTGAATCGAGTATTAGCGAAGCTCCCCACAGTTTAGCCTTGAGATTATAATGCCGCTCATAGCCCAGTTTGATGACCCATCTCTGACAAGTGTTGACTTGTAGTTCAGACGGAAACGTTCCGAATTGAATCGAGTATTAGCGAAGCTATACACACCCCGCGCCCGCCCTGGCCTTACTCTGTTTTCAAACAGTTCCGAACTGAACCGAGCATTAACGAACAAACTGGGGCGGAACCGTTCCGAATTGAATCGAATATTATTGAAGCTAACCGCACCCCGCGCCCACCTTTGCCTTGCTCTGTTTTGAAACAGTTCCGAACTGAACCGAGTATTAACAAACAGACTGGAACGGAACCGTTCCGAATTGAATCGAACATTAGCAAAACTCTCTCCACCCCGCGCCGACCCTGGCCTAGCTACCCCCTGCGCCGAGCCTGGCCTAGCTACCCCCTGCGCCCACCCTGGTCTAGCTCCCCAACCGACCGAGTATGGGCAGATATGTTTCACCTACCTCCATTCCTGTACCCTTTTATTTACAAGTTCTTTTACAAATATGTAAGATTCTTGCTCACAATTTTTTATTTGTAATTTGCTCTTTTAAGTTATAAACTATTAAGCAGAAAACATGGGTGCATTTTTAAAGGAATTAAATAACCATATTTTTATGCAAAAGTTTGTTGTACCACATCGATTCACTGCAAAATTTACGTCTCAAGCAATAGATGATTTGAATAAGAAAATCAAAAGTGAGAAAAAATAATTATATTTAATTAGTAAAGGTGCAGTAGGTCAAACAATCAACTTTAAGTTTACCGAAGGATGAAGTGTACGAAAGAAAAAGCTTTTAAAATAGAAAAAGATCTAGCCATATTAAAAGATATAAGCATGTACCAACTAGAATATAGAATTTAAAATATAAAAATATTTGATGTAGAACGTTGTTTTGTAGTAAATAAATATTTAAAAATATATGTATTATTTAAAATTATTTTATCATTTGAATGAGCATGAAATTTGACACAAAAAATTGCAGTCAGTAAAACGTGAAATTTGAAACCAAAGTATGACTAGTTAGCAAAAAATAAAAATAAAAAATTTGCCACCAAAAATTATTAAGAACAGAAAAAAATAAAATTTGAAACCAAAATATAAAATATACTGTTAAAAAAAATTAATTTAACATGAAAATGTGAGGGTTGGTAATGAAACTCAGATATGATAACTTTTATTAATATAACACATACTTTAAAATTATTTACAAAATAAAATAAAATAAATTACCTAATATGTACAAACAGTTGTGGCCACATAAATCTCGTACAAAATACATAAATTTCAATATAACATTAAATTAATAATTGATATTATAATATAAATGCTTTTTCATTATGTATTACAAATTTCATTTCAATAAAATTTTATAGTTTGATTAACATAAATTCATGTTTTTTTGTCAAAATTTGTTTTACAACAAACGTTATTGGAAAAAGAATGATGTCAAAATGAGGTTGTACGACATTCATATGGCCAAAGCTGTACATGCTAACAAAATTAAACATAAAAAAAAAACATTGCATAAACATTAAAATAATTTGACACCAAAATAATAAGCTGAGTTGACAAAAAAATTAAATTGCAGATTCGGCAAAAATCAAACTTGAAATCAAAATTGCATAGATCTTATTAGTATTGAAACCCAAACATAAAAAAAGTTAAACAGTTACCTAATACTCATAAAATTTATCATATTTTTTTTTACAAAATTATAACAATAAAAAAAATTAATAAACAAACATTAAGGGCCGGTTTCACCAATATCGATTATCTTTAATTGATAAATAACTGCATAGATACGTTTCTTAAAACTATAGCAACAATGATTAAGTTTAACGGAGATTGTTGAAATCGGCCCTAAATGAATTTATATATTCCACCGCAATTATTGAGCAAAAATAATTATAAACCTACCACTAATTAATGTTGTTCCAGACTTTTAAGAGTTCTTGTTTTAAACTAAAACATGTATTCTTAGAAAAAAAAATGCAATTTGACACCAAAATAATATGCTGTTCCAGTCATATAAGTTATTGTTTTAAACTAAAACATGTATTCTTACAAAGAAAAAATGAAATTAGACAACAAAAATTTCAAATTTGGCAAAAATCAAATTTTAAATCAAAATTGCATAGAAAATCTTATTGGTAATGAAACCCAAACATAAAAAAAGTTAAGCAGTTAACTAATACTAATAAAATTTATCATAAAAAAAATAACAAAATTATAACAATAAAAAAATTAATAAACAAACATTAAATGAGTTTATATATTCCAACGCAATTATTCAGAAAAAATCATTATAAACCAAGGACTAATTAATGTTGTTCTAGTCTTTTAAGTTTTTGTTTTAAACTAAATATGTATTCTTACAAAAAAAATGACACCAAAATAATATGCTGAATTAACGAAAAAAATGAAAATTGTAAACAAAAATTGGAGATTCGGCAAAAATCAAATTTTAAATCAAAATTGCATAGAAAATCTTATTGGTAATGAAACCCAAACATAAAAAAAGTGAAGCAGTTAACTAATAATAATAAAATTTATCATAAAAAAATTAACAAAATTATAACAATAAAAAAATTAATAAACAAACATTAAATGAGTATATATATTCCAACGCAATTATTAAGAAAAATCATTATAAACCAAGCACTAATTAATGATGTTCTAGTCTTTTAAGTTTTTGTTTTAAACTAAACATGTATTCTTACAAAAAAATGACACCAAAATAATATGCCGAATTAACGAAAAAAATGAAAATTGTAAACAAAAATTGGAGATTCGGCAAAAATCAAATTTTAAATCAAAATTGCATAGAAAATCTTATTGGTAATGAAACCCAAACATAAAAAAAGTTAAGCAGTTAACTAATAATAATAAAATTTATCATAAAAAAATTAACAAAATTATAACAATAAAAAAATTAATCAACAAACATTAAATGAGTATATATATTCCAACGCAATTATTAAGAAAAAATCATTATAAACCAAGCACTAATTAATGTTGTTCTAGTCTTTTAAGTTTTTGTTTTAAACTAAACATGTATTCTTACAAAAAAAATGACACCAAAATAATATGCTGAATTAACGAAAAAAATGAAAATTCTAAACAAAAATTGGAGATTCGGCAAAAATCAAATTTTAAATCAAAATTGCATAGAAAATCTTATTGGTAATGAAACCAAAACATAAAAAAAGTTAAGCAGTTAATTAATAATAATAAAATTTATCATAAAAAAAATAACAAAATTATAACAATAAAAAAATTAATCAATAAACATTAAATGAGTTTATATATTCCAACGCAATTATTCAGAAAAAATCATTATAAACCAAGCACTAATTTTAATGTTGTTCTAGTCTTTTAAGTTTTTGTTTTAAACTAAACATGTATTCTTACAAAAAAAATTACACCAAAATAATATGCTGAATTAACGAAAAAAATGAAAATTGTAAACAAAAATTATAGATTCGGCAAAAATCAAATTTTAAATCAAAATTGCATAGAACATCTTATTGGTAATGAAACCCAAACATAAAACAAAGTTAAGCAGTTACCTAATACTAATAAAATTAATCAGAAAAGAAAATTTACCTAAACTTATAACAATAAAAAAAATTAAATGAATTAATGTATTCTAGCATAAGTATTAAGAAAAAATCGTTATAAACCTTCCACTAATTACGGTTTTTTCAGTCTTTTAAGTTCTTCTTTTAAACTAAAACATGTATTCTTACAAAAAAAAAAAATAATAAATGAATAAATAAATAAATTTGACACTAAAATATACCGAGTTAGCAAGAAAAAAATAAATTTGCCACTAAAAATTGCAAATTAGGTAAATATCAAATTTGAAATCAAAATTGCATCAATCCTATTGGTAATGAAATCCAAACATAAAAAAAGTTCAACAAAGATTGCAGATTTGGCAAAATTCTTGAAATCAAAATTGCATAGAATATCTTATTGGTAATGAAACCCAAACATAAAAAAGTTAAGCAGTTACCTAATACTAATAACATTAATCATAAAAAAATAACCTAATATTGTAACAATAAAAAAAATGAATTTATATATCCTAACACAATTATTAAGAAAATATCATTATAAACCTACCACTAATTACTGTTCTTTCAGTCTTTTAAGTTCTTCTTTGAAACTAAAACATGTATTCTAACAAAACAAATAAATAAATATGTATGTATATTACCCGTATCAGCCTTGGGTTCCTTCTGGACCTCAACCTTCTGTGCGTGTTTTTCAAGTGTCAGAGTTAAGGGTACCTACAGTTTTAGGTGGACTACGAACCACAGGAAATAATCCCATTTGCAGCGTAATTATGGGCCATTATACTCTACAAGTTGGCCAGATCTTGGCAGAGAGAAGACAAGCATCCGAAAAATTCTGATGGTTTTGTCGGGAATTGAAACCAACATTTCTGCGTCAGAAGCCAACACGCCAGCCTCTGCCCTACAGCTGTACCTAATAAATAAATAAATTAGTAAATTTGACACCAAAATAAACCGATTGAGCAAGAAAAATAAAATTTGACACCAAAAATTGAAAATTCGGCAAATATTAAAATTGAAATCAAAATTGCATAGAAGATCTCATTGGTAATGAAACCCAAACATGTTAATTTTTTTTACAATTTTTTTTAAAAGTATGTACAAAGAAAGTTGAAAAGTTATTACTAATAAAATTAAATCTATAAAAAAATAATCTGAAATTATACCAATAAAAATATAAATAGATAAATAAATAAACATTAAATTAATGAAGTATCATCTATTCTAACACTATTATTCAAAAATATATTATAAGCCTAGCACTAATTACTGTTGTTCCAGTATTTTAAGCCTTTGTTTCAAACCAAAACACGTATTCTTACAAGCAACACATTCCGCTTCTAATCCTTGCGTTCTTTTTCGAATTTTTGTTAACTGTTGTTCCAGTTTCCCAAATTTCGAAAAAAGGATAATAAAATCTAACGACAAAAAAAAAACGAAAAACCTACTTACTTGGACGACCACGCAACGTTTGAGTACTTTTTAATTTAGAAAACTTCTCTTCGACAATTTCCACTATTAAAACAGATCAACAAATATGAAGAGCTTCACTCCTACTAAATTTTACATAAGAATAAAATTAGCAACGCTCTGCAAAAATGATTTTAGTTTCTTGCTAACTCGGTATATTTTAGTGTCAAATTTATTTATTTATTCATTTATTTTATTAATTTTTTTTTTTTTGTAAGAATACATGTTTTAGTTTAAAAGAAGAACTTAAAAGACTGAAAAAACCGTAATTAGTGGTAGGTTTATAACGATTTTTTCTTAATACTTATGTTAGAATATATTAATTCATTTAATTTTTTTTATTGTTATAAGTTTAGGTTAATTTTCTTTTCTGATTAATTTTATTAGTATTAGTTAACTGCTTAACTTTTTTATGTTTGGGTTTCATTACCAATAAGATTTTCTATGCAATTTTGATTTAAAATTTGATTTTTGCCAAATTTGAAATTTTTGTTGTCTAGTTTCATTTTTTCTTTGTAAGAATACATGTTTTAGTTTAAAACAATAACTTATATGACTGGAACAGCATATTATTTTGGTGTCAAATTGCATTTTTTTTTTCTAAGAATACATGTTTTAGTTTAAAACAAGAACTCTTAAAAGTCTGGAACAACATTAATTAGTGGTAGGTTTATAATTATTTTTGCTCAATAATTGCGTTGGACTATATAAATTCATTTAGGGCCGATTTCATCAATCTCCGTTAAACTTAGTCATTGTTGCTATAGTTTTAACAAACGTATCTATGCAGTTATTTATCAATTAAAGATAATCGATATTGGTGAAACCGGCCCTTAATGTTTGTTTATTAATTTTTTTTATTGTTATAATTTTGTAAAAAAAATTATGATAAATTTTATGAGTATTAGGTAACTGTTTAACTTTTTTTATGTTTGGGTTTCAATACTAATAAGATCTATGCAATTTTGATTTCAAGTTTGATTTTTGCCGAATCTGCAATTTAATTTTTTTGTTAACTCAGCTTATAATTTTGGTGTCAAATTATTTTAATGTTTATGCAATGATTTTTTTTATGTTTAATTTTGTTAGCATGTACAGCTTTGGCCATATGAATGTCGTACAACCTCATTTTGACATCATTCTTTTTCCAATAACGTTTGTTGTAAAACAAATTTTGACAAAAAAACATGAAATTCATGTTAATCAAACTATAAAATTTTATTGAAATGAAATTTGTAATAATGAAAAAGCATTTATATTATAATATCAATTATCAATTTAATGTTATATTAAAATTTATGTATTTTGTACGAGATTTATGTGGCCACAACTGTACATATTAGGTAATTTATTTTATTTTATTTTGTAAATAATTTTAAAGTATGTGTTATATTAATAAAAGTTATCATATCTGAGTTTCATTACCAACCCTCACATTTTCATGTTAAATTTATTTTTTTAACAGTATATTTTATATTTTTGTTTCAAATTTTATTTTTTTCTGTTCTTAATAATTTTTGGTGGCAAATTTTTTATTTTTATTTTTTGCTAACTAGTCATACTTTGGTGTCAAATTTCACTTTTTACTGACTGCAATTTTTTGTGTCAAATTTCATGCTCATTCAAATGATAAAATAATTTTAAATAATACATATATTTTTAAATATTTATTTACTACAAAACAACGTTCTACATCAATAGCTAGGCCAGGCTCGGCGCAGGGGGTAGCTAGGCCAGGGTCGGCGCGGGGTGGAGGGAGTTTTGCTAATGTTCGATTCAATTCGGAACGGTTCCGTTCCAGTCTGTTTCTTAATACTCGGTTCAGTTCGGAACTGTTTCAAAACAGAGCAAGGCAAAGGTGGGCGCGGGGTGCGGTTAGCTTCAATAATATTCGATTCAATTCGGAACGGTTCCGCCCCAGTTTGTTCGTTAATGCTCGGTTCAGTTCGGAACTGTTTGAAAACAGAGTAAGGCCAGGGCGGGCGCGGGGTGTGTATAGCTTCGCTAATACTCGATTCAATTCGGAACGTTTCCGTCTAAACTACAAGTCAACACTTGTCAAGGCTGGGTCATCAAACTGGGCCAGGACCGGCGTTATAATCTGAAGGCTAAACTGTGCAGAGCTTCGCTAATACTCGATTCAATTCGGAACGTTTCCGTCTAAACTACAAGTCAACACTTGTCAAGGCTGGGTCATCAAACTGGGCCAGGACCGGCGTTATAATCTGAAGGCTAAACTCCACTCAAGTCCAGACTTGTCCTCTGACGACTGGGTCATTCAACTGGGGCAGAACCGGCATTATATTCTCAAGGCCAAAGGTCAATTGAGGTCAAAGTGGGCCAGAACCGGCACTACTTAACTACTAATGCTGTTACGTTATCAACTCCTAAAACAATGTTGCAAGATTTGAGGTGGGAAGCAAAGATTCTCAGGCCATAGTAAGCTGCCAAAAGCTCTGAAAGATTGATATGTTGTTGTGATTGAGAAGAATTCCACCAACCATGTGATTTTTCACCATTACAATAGACGCCCCAGCCTGTCGCGGACGCGTCAGAAAAAATTTCTAAACAATATTCATCATATCTAATATTATTACTAGAAGTATTTATATTTGCCTGCCACCATTTAAATTCGTTTAAGACATAGGATGTTATATCCATAACAGTTGTGTAGCTCAAATTTGACTTTCTTAGAGCAAGAAATTTAGCTCTCTCTAATAGCTTTGTGTGAAGCCATCCGTATTTCACAGCAGGACACGCAGCTACTAGGAGGACAATATCATGAGCAAAGAAGTTTATTTTACAATGTTTTTTCATAGTAAAGTCCATAATAATTGTCAATATTTTTTGTCTTTTGTCTTGGGGTAACTCAAGACGTAAAAGATTTGTATTGACAACAAATCCCAAAAACTTACACTTTCTTGACGGAATAAGATTAAACAAGAAGAATGTTCTTAAATCCAAGTGGAGTAAATTTAAATTAAAATTTAAATATATCTATGTTATGATCCATTTTTAATTTTTACATTTATAAAATGTTGTTTTTACGAAATCTTTTAAAAATCATGTAACCCTTTGAAAACGTCAAATTTAATTCAAAATTACGTCAATGTCATAATTTTTTATATTCTTTAAGGTAAGAACCCCTCTTGTAATTCATCAATTGTATCATTAATCTCTTGTTAAATTAGGGCTGATGATGGCAGAAGTATTCTGCCGAAACATGTACCATTAGTAATCTTACGGAATAAGATTAGATTTTTCATAATTAATCATAAAACCTGATGATTCAAGCAGATTGATAGTTCTAGCAACGTTGTTGCTGCAATCTGTTTTGGTTGAACCAAGAATTAATATGTCGTCGAAGTAGACGACGCATGTGATTCCCATCCGACTTAAATACGTTATTATAGGTTTCATAAGTTTCGTAAAAAGGTAGGGTGCCGTACAAAGCCCAAAAGGGAGGCAATTAAACTCCCACATTTGGTTTTCAAAAATAAATCTCAAATATTTTTTATAATAGCTATGAATGGGCACCATCAGATATGCATCTTTTAAGTCTATTGAAGATAAATAACAATCCTTATAAACGAGTTTAGACACTGTTCTAATATCCTCCAATTTAAAGTGAGGGGGATCCAAAAACGTATTCAAGTTTTTTAAATTTAAAATGAATCGTTTTTGCCCGTTCAGCTTATCCACCAGAAAAACCTGGGACAAAAATTGGTTTTTAACCGGTTTTACTTTCGAAACTGCTCCTATGCGTGATAAAGAGAAAATTTCTTTCTGAATTGTGAGCCCTTCTGATACAGAAAAAGTACGAGGGCTAAAAGATTTTTGAGTAGGTTTATATTTAAAAGGAATCTTGCAACCCGATATCCAACTGATAGTTACTGGGTTTTGAGTAATTTCGTGCCATTTGTCCACAAAATAAATTAGTCTCCCAGCATATTTTACCTCTATCGACGCTGGTTTTGGCGATGTTGATGACGAGAGGATTTGTCCTTGCTCCTCCTGTAAATTTGGGTCTGGCTGTAGCTTCTCTTGTTCTGGGTGCGGCCCATGAATTGGCGACTCCCCCTCGAAGAGGTCCCCGGGCCGTTTCGGTTTAAAGAAACCATGGGCAGAAGCTGATTTGTATGTACAGCGATAGTACTTTGAGGAGTGTTGCTAGTGAAAAGTCCCTTACTTGACTTTTCCAATGTTTGCATGACCTTGAGTCGTTCACCGAGATCCGGGCCAAAGAGTAACTCCCCCGGGGCTTCTTTTTTCACTACATCTTTAACTGATTTAGTTAAAAGTGGAGTAATCAACGCACGGCTTTTGCATTGTTATTCCATGAAATACATCAAGAAGTATTTTTGCTGAGTTATTTATTTCGGGAATTAACCTATTCTTACTGTCACTTGAAAAAATATCATCAGAAAATAGTATGTTTAAGGTTTTTTCAAGTGCAGCCAAACCTGAACCTAAACGAGATTGAAGGGTTGCGTAATAAGCATCCTTTGAGGTTTGAGTTTTTCCCAGACTAAGACTTAATTCCGGGTTAATAGCCGGTGCTTCTAACAAACAATTTTGTGGTTTAGGATACTTATTTATTAATTCCAGCCGTTGCTCTTTTTCTAACCCTTTTGACACAATGTGCTCCCAACGATGAGTAATTGCCTCATGCAGTTCAAATGGAACGGATTTTGAAGCATGTGGATCCTCCCCCAAAAGTTCGAGCATGTCGCTTTCAGCATTTAAGGTTAGGACATAATTTGCATGTTCCGAAGAGTGACTCATGGAACGAGGTGTCGTTTTCTGGACTGGCTATGCTACTGGAACGGTCGCCATAGGTTGTACGAGGACGTCCAGTGTGGGCCCTCGTAACCCGAGATCTTGAACGATGTCGAAATTGGATTGAAATTAATCTGGAACGTCTTCGATCAGATCGTTGTTTAATTTTGTCATTCAGCTTTAATAGTTTTCTAGCCAGGCGTCGTTGAGAACGACGAATGTCCTCGTCGGAGTCAGCCTCCGACATGCTAGAACGTGAACGTCGATGTTTTCCCATCAAGACCTAGGAAAAAAAGTGCTGAAAGAGTATTATGAAATACCTACTCACGGAGTAATCTCCAATTTTCTGATAATTCAAGAAAAATTTGGTAAAACCTGGAAAAGAGTTGTTTGTGAACCGCGATATTAGCCTCGCAAAAGAATAATGGCATATTATGGGCGTGTGAAGAGAAGCGACGATGCTACCAACTGTAACTTTTCTTTCCAAATATCTTTAAATATTTTGCGCGAGTTAGACAAACAAAGGGACTACTACAGTGTTGTATTGTTGGTTGTCTAGAGGACAGGACACGGAAGTATAATACTAGTTAGCCACAGAAATCTCGGGATCAATATGAGATTCTTACTATGGAAATAATGACCCACAATTTTAAAGCACTAGACCTTTAAAAATCCAACTTTAATGTACTATAGCACGTTAATGTTCCACTTTTGAGAACGAGCAAGTTGTTTACAGCAAGGAATTACTTGTGAGTACTTTTAAAAACACTTCTTCGTTGGAGGTAAATACAACGTTTTATTTCATACTGCAAGTTTAATGAACTAGATTAAAATCAAGAGAAATTTTGAGTGTTTATCTTGCACAAATTATTCGTAAAATTAATTTTATAGTTCGACACTGTCAGAATTTTCAAATTTTTGCTTGTGTAAACACTCTTCTGTAAGGCAATAAGAAAATGTCAGATAAACGTCACACAATTTTTATGGATTTTAAGCAATTTAAAGACTTGCCGCGGTGGTGTCGAACTATAAAACGTTGTATTACAATCGTTCCTGTGTAAATTTGGGTGCTTTCGGGCACTAGGGCTTAAAAAAGCACTAGTTTCACTCGTGGTGCCCGAAAGCACCCAATTTACACAGGAACTCGTATAATAAATAACTAATGCGGGAACTAGCACTCCCATAGTAACAGACGTTTGTCAAAAAAGACAACGAAAAACAGTCGCGGTGAATGTTTTTGGATATTTTATTCGATTATTCAGTTTAAAATGGATAAAATTGAAGTGCCTCTAGATATTCTAGATGAAAAAGATCGCGTGAAGAACAATTTGATGCCACAGAAATCCCGGTAGCAATCTAAGAAATGATTGACGTATAATTTTAAAGTACTAGGACGTCAATGTTTCACCATTGTTTAAGTATATACTTAAACAATGGTTCCACTTTTGGTATCATAAATAATCCGAAAAATGTCAGTTTAGATACAAGTATGAAATAAACATAATTATTATAAGAAAATTCAAGGGCAGTTACAAATTACATGAGAATCGTTATGTGATTTCATTATTCCCAGATTTAGAATTGTTAGTGATCGCCCGTCACTCCAAATTCGAGTGGTATGTATTGGATTGGTAATCGAATCAATGTAAAAATTAAAAAAAATGTGAATATGTATCGGATGTTCATTTAAATTAGTCATCAAATCGCCTATGACTTTAACATTTTAACGTGTGTCTGTTGCCAATTTTTTTTTTAACTTGACAGTTGTAACTTTCAGTGGTTAAATTTAAATTAATTGAAATAAAAAATAATCTTTTACTCAGTTACTCCAGTTAGCCACCTGTTGGTAGATGTGCGAAGACAAGCGCAACACCTGTTTTGTGCGCAACACGCAATTGAAGACCGATCGACTTTTTCGTGTCGTCTTGGTCTTCCGTTTTTTGCGTTTGTACACGTCAGATAGTTCACAATTGGATGAATGGAAGAAAATTGAGGAGTTGAGACTGAAGCCCCAAACAGCTGGCAATCTGTTGATACGCCTTTGTTGTAAAGCACTGCACTGGTAACAAACAAGAACGCATTTGTTTAAAACTGGCGTCCTAACCGAGAGGAATTGCAGGTTATGATTTTCATACTGGTTTTGGTTTATAACCGAAAATGGCAACATTTCTGTTCCCATTGAATTTTTGTTTGCCCTTTTGTCCGGAGCTCTTTAAAATTTACGGTTTTATATTTCTCATGAAATTATTTTGTAAAGAGCAAATCCTCAAACTCCTCAGGGTTTATATGAATGTTTTCTTCTAGTAATATGTGGAGAATGGACACAAATTGAATTGAATTGAAAATACATTTATTTTCTCACTTTTGAATTATAATTTTTCTTAAATATAACAAATTTTTATGTGTGTGGATGGTGCTGAGGCTGGGAGAAAGGTCGCGGTATAGAGGTATAGGTATAGTATTTACGGTTCGGTTTTTTAGGGAAACGGTTAATTTCTCTGTGTTTGACCGGGAGTTTGTGAGTGGTGTACAGAGTTTGGATGGCGATTGTGTTCTGACTGTCTAAGGTTTTGGAGATATAGTTTTTCCGGAGCTTGGTGAATCGGTCTGTTATAAGTGTGGATTTGGTTTTCTGGTAGACTTGGTTGCTGGGAAATATGAGGTCAAGTCAAAAAATTTTTCGTTGGATGTGCCTTTCAAAAGCGGAAATCTGGAAGAGGAGGCGTTTTGGGAGTTGGGGGCGTAAATTAGAGCGCGGTATTCTAGGGTAGGTCGGATGAAGGTGTTCTATGTGTGGAGGAGGGTTTAGGGTTCGCGCCCCTGAGGCGGCCACGTACCAGGTAGAGGAGGTTAGCTCGGTTTCTAGATTTTTGTATGGTGTTTTGGAGGTCTAGGTTAAGGTAGGTGAGGATTTGCATTTGGGGATGTGTTGGTTGTATAGTGTGAATTGTGTCTGTTTGTAGAAATCTTGTTTTTGTGTGTTGTTGTGTGGGTAGGTGAAGAGAATTGATTGACATTTAGCCGGATTGGTCTTGACTTGCCATCAGGTGTTGGTCCATCTTTCGATTCGGTGCAGCTCCATTTGGGGCATATACACCACCATGACCCTTATATGCTTTAAAAAAGGCTTTTACTTCTTGTACATCGAGCTCTGGCACCTTACTTTGTTCTGTTGATGCATTTGTTGGTGTAGTCGTATTTGGTAGTTTGGATGAAAACTACATGTCTTCTAGTTTGTTGTAGAACTGTCCCAAATTTTAATCCCACCCAATATGCCAACACATCTGTTACCGATTTGTTTTGTTTTCCTACATATTCAAGTGTAAAGGGAATGGCTGCAACATGAGTAGGCACAGGCTTCCCCAAGACCAGCTACACATTTTCAGTGACTTGATAATATTTCTCTTGTTAGAGAGAAAATTAGCCACACTTTTAATGCTACATGATTTACTTCTTTGGGAATGATTAACCTGTAAAAATAATTCTATTCGGTACTACCACTTAAACGATTGAAAACAATTATTTTTACCTTCCTAAGTAGGTACACAGATATTATTATTAATCTTAACGCCTCTGATGTCTTCTATCCACTTCGACAGCAGCAAGACTTTTATATGCCCTTATTTCTTTTTGCATAAAGGGGCTTATCGTAAAAATTAAAAAATCTGTAATGGTAGCCATCAAAATCCTTGGAATTTCCTGCAAAAGAAAGTTGAAATCCTCTTTTCCCAATGCATATGGGTCTTTACCATTCAACAAGGTCAATTTGTCAAGGTATCGTCTCTTAGCCTCCAAAAACAATGCCCTTGCATAATCGCGGAGAACTTAAGACCACGACAAAATTTGGAAATTCTTCTTGAAATTCTTGGAGACAGTCCTCTATCGAATGTACCCAAACTCCATCCACTTTAGTCCCATTTCGGAAATAGCTTCTTAGTAAAAACACTTTTTGTTCTAAACTATACGCCATCGTTTCGCCGTAAGCAGTACCAACGAAGTGTTGAATTTTCTACCGCTATGACAACTGTTATTGTTTAAACAATTCGTCAAAAGTAAAACACAATGGGAAAACGTTGAAGAAAACCGCCAGCAGTAGTTATCCAACAACTGTCAATTGCCACTACGATTTTAGGTTATGTTAGTATGAATTTTATGAAGCAATAAATCACATGCGTTTTTTAATTTGTCTTTCTCACTCAAAAAATCATAGGCGACTTGATGACTAATTTAAATGAACACCCGATATTTACGTAAATAGTGTGTATGCATTTGGCAGAACAAGTTTTCAACAATAACGTTCTCCAAGAATAGTCAAAATAAACTAAATGATATCTGCAACACAAGTTGCTCCCGCATCTCCAAAAATAAAAAGTAATGTACAACGAAAAACGTAAATCATCAAAAACAGTGCACAGTGAACAGTTTTAATTTGTTACAGTACACCATGATACATACTGATACGTACGGTACACCATGATCTCTTATTAAACAAACTCAGCAACTACGGCATAAGAGGTGCTCCATTATCTTGGCTTGAGTCATTTTTGAAAAATAGGTCACAAATGGTGGTACTAAAAAACGACTCTCTCAAATATATCTCTGCTCCCGTATGTGTTAACTCAGGTGTGCCGCAGGGTAGTGTCCTTGGCCCGCTATTATTTTTGATCTTTCTAAACGACATAGAACTAGAAAACTCACACAGGACATTATTTGCCGACGACACCACCGGTTATGTTTCTTCGCCTAATTTACACTCCTTAAGTTTAAGAGCAAACCACGTAGTAACACAAATGAAACATTTCTGCTCCGACAATGGATTAGCCTTGAACCAAGTGTATGATTTTTTCAAATAAAACTTTGGACCAGTCCCCCCTGATAAAAGCTGATAATCATAGCATACCACCAAGTGTCTCAGTTAAATATCTGGGTATACATCTGGATAATAAATTGACATGGCATAATCATATAGAGTGCTTAGTAAAAAAACTCAATACCCTATGTTATGTCATCAGAAACCTACGTCAAATGGTCAATATCCAAGTACTAAGAATATACTACTTCGGAAATGTTAATTTTAATATTGAATAGGATGTCATTTTCCGTCCGACGCACTGTTTTCAAGCTACAAGCAAGAAACTGAAAAAAGTGCAAAAATCTAATTCTTCTTGGGCTCCCATAAGTTAAGCTCACCTCCTGGGGTGGTGAAAACTCAGATTACGCTTATCTAGGACCAAATGAAGGTATTGCAACGATCTCTAGCTTGCTGGGAATTAATTCCTCAAAAAATTCTTAATAGACCCGTAATCCCGTATTCACAATAACAAATAATCAATCGAGTATTTTTTGCAATGAGTTTTCGCAGACCATTATCGCTTTCGCCGCTCCAACTTTTTCTATGTGTGCGGGACAAATAAATATAACTTTCATCCATGGATACAATAAAATTGTCCTATTTTGTTTACGGTAATTTTTAATTTTTCGCAAACAGTTTAGACAAAGCTTTTGATGAAGAACTTTTAGCGCTTCTGTGCATTTTCATCATTTCAGCATGACCGCAGACTTCCAAAATAAAAATGTGTGAAGCCGAAATCTTTTACGATGTTTTTGTTATAGAAATAATAATAAGTAACAATATAATTGCCAATATCAATATAAATTGGATCAAAGACAGTGGCCGGCATAAGTTTTCCAAATAACTTTTATTTCGGAAACTAAATAACTTTTGAAACAAAGTTATGTAAAGAAATCAGCTTTTGATGCCTTCTATTAGCAGTTAAATTTTCTACATTTATTTATTCACCCTGCATCCTGCATATTAAAGTTTCGTTCTCTCACGTGAAATGTCCTTGATATAAATAGTGATTGAACACCCTCACATGTTATAAATTAATGTTATTTTCTAAACAGTCCCTCTCAGCATGCAGATGCGTGAGCGCCCGGTAATCATATTTCTTCATGTTATTGAGTTGAATTATTGACTGTGATGCTCGGACAGTCCCAACAAATACCATAAACTAAATATTACACTTTACTACCACTAAATGTCTACCATGAAATAAAAATGTATACTGTACGAGTTTATAACGTGGCCAATAACTTTTATATGGCATCTCTTTATGCCTTCAGAACGTTTTCTTACCGGTGAAAAATAACTGGTCTTGATAACAAACCTACTGCTTGAATACTTGGAAGAATAAAATGATGGCAACTTTATCAACTTTAAGTACTCACCATAAAAATATGTTGCCTAATTTAATTATTTGTTGGTAATAAAACTTACTCTTTTAGCTTGTTTCCTAGAAATCAAAGCTATTACAGGAGTCGTATAACGGATTTCAGTTCTACAATACCGTCCTTACTATTATAAACTTATATTGCAATATTATTACAATTATTTTGATCATATAGAAGGATTTTTCATCCCATGTTTAGTTCTGTCCAACGAGATTATTATGGGAATTATTATAATAGGAACAATCTTCCGCTGAGAATAATTTAGGCCTAGTATTTTTTCTAATTTTGACAAATAAAATGTCCTTTTTTTACAACTGACATTAGTTGGGAAGCGTCAAATTTTATGCGACTATAATTAGGAAAGTTACGAGGACTCATTTGTCAAATCCTATCAGAGGTCCAAATATGTAAGCCCCCGAATGACTGGCGTATGGATGATCAATCCGCATTATTAAATATTACATTATCCTGATTTTCATCGATATACTTACTTTTTATAAAAACTTTTTCATTCTAGATTCCATGAAATGAAACATGAAATTGAGCCTTACTGCCTGGTCATTAGTTGAGACGTTTCTACATCAACCGGCAGTTGCGACCAAATCAACATGAAATCGGTGACATGCGATAAATCTTCGAAAAAAAAACTTGCAAAAATGTATCATTAAATAATTGTGCACCCGCTGCAAAAGTGGTTGAGTGAGGTTAAGTTTAGTCGCATAAAGTAACAGGTGACAGCTGAATTTCAAGAAAGGGGTGGGAGCAAGAAGGAATGGGATTGGTTGAGTACCTTTTGCCCACAGTCGGCGTGCGCAGCATGCGTAAATCTAGAAAAGTCCATTGTTAGCTTAATAAGGTAATAACACTGGTAAACACTGTTTTTGTCACACGAACTTTGTGATGATTTTTGTTTATTTTGGTGTACCCCCATTTAAAAAACTATATTGTTTTGTTTCTGTCACATCCAGTTTTTTTTGTGACAGCCATATATTCATTTCTGATATAATTTACGTATTTTTGTTAGAATAACATTATTTAGGCGGACTGTTCTATTTTTATTAGAGGTACCGCCATCAGTTATTTTTCATGGATATTAAAAGAGATAGACATAGGATGAGTTTTAATGTGTTAGAAATTTTTTTTATCGATTCGTCAAGGATTTTAATGACATAATCCGAATTTAAGGTTATTGTTTCAACATTTGCTGATTAGGTATATGAATTTATTTATACCAATACCAACGAAACTTGGAAAAATAGTAAGAACACGATAGGTTGGACCGAAGAAATTATCAAGGCTCCAAATCCTTCGCCACTGAACAGATTTGAAGTGGAAAACATAATGCAGGCAGCCCTCGATTGAGCCACTTTTTCCAAAATTATCAAGGACTCGTCAACCGTGTATTTACCAATCTTCAACATCCGAGTGTTCAACTGACAAACAAAATAACTGCATAATAAGGGTTTTTTTCATGTTATTTATTAAATTATTTTTGTCTAAATAATATTTTGTCTAGCCCAGCCTCATCCCAAAGCTTCCACTTCCACATCCCGTTGATTATGGTTTCTTTATTAATTTCTTTAAGCTTGGTTTAAGCAAAGATTGGCTTCAAATGTAAGGAAGACTGCTTTAACACTATGCTTACAACTCACTATAAAAAATCTCCTGAACAGAAGTGCCTCTGAAATAATTAATATTCTAGGAGTGGGAATTTATATACCAATCTATACCCTACACTTTATCTCATTTATTGTAAACGAAAGCTCACACTTTATCAACTAAAAGTTTTGAACTTTTTAAATTCCTACATAATCCTTCTCAAGTATCTCCATTCTACGATATGTATAGTACTTGTATGTATGTATAATGTTTTATATCTAGACTTGCTTTTCCCAGGACAAATTTTTCGAATGACCGTTTACTTTTCGCCTACAAATTTGAGGAGGGTAACAAGTGCATACACTCTAACATGGTATTTACCTGTGGGACAACTGAAAAGGCTTAACATCTGTACTTGATTGTGCTTTACAGCCTTGAGCTCCACGTAGTCGCACCATATTTATCGAAAAATCGAGAAACATCATAAATTACAGTTCAGGGCACACACGAATAACAGAAAATATCCGTGTCAAATGTACATGGAAATTAAAAGAGACAGAATGATATAAACTCATGGACAGAATTAACGCACCACTACATATATCGGGTATTCATTTAAATTAGTCATCAAGTCGCCTATGAATTTGACATAACATTTTAACGTGTGTCTGTTCCCAATTTTTTTTAACTTGACATAAAAAATAATCTTTTACTCAGTTACCCCAGTTAGCTACCTGTTGGTAGATGTACGAAGACAAGCACAACACCTGTTTTGTGCGCAACACGTAATTGAAGACCGATCGTGTTAAGCCTCCAACTTTTTCGTGTCGGTCTTCGGTTTTTTGCGTTTGTACACGCGCGTTTTCAGATAGTTCACAATTGGATGAATGGAAGAAAATTGAGGAGTTGAGACTGAAGCCTCAAACAGCTGGTAATCTGTTGATACGCCTTTGTTGTAAAGCACCGCACTGGTAACAAACAAGAACGCATTTGTTTAAAACTGGCGTCCTAACCGAGAGGAATTGGAGGTTATGTTTTTCATACTGGTTTTGGTTTATAATGGATTTACCTAAACTTATTTCATTGCAGGTACATGACCGAAAATGGCAACATTTCTGTTCCCAATGAATTATTTATGTATGCCCTATTGCCCGGAGCTCTTTAAAATTTAAGGTTTTATAAACCAGAAGAATGTTCTTAAATCCAGGTGGAGTAAATTTAAATTAAAATTTAAATATATCTAAGTCGAACTCCACAAACTTTAAAAACTTCTGCCATCATCAGCCCTAATTTAACAAGAGATTAATGATACAATTGATGAATTACAAGAGGGGTTCTTACCTTAAAGAATATAAAAAAAATATGACATTGACGTAATTTTGAATTAAATTTGACGTTTTCAAAGGGTTACATAAATTTGCAGCTTTTCATTCCTTTTTCCACCGATTATTTTCTTTACCACTATCATATTCATCTTTTCAAACAAAACTTAATAAGATTAAACAAATTGCTTCAAATAATGGATATTCTTTAAAAACTATAAATAAACTATACTATAGATACTATAACAAATTCAAATACACACACTACTTGGTTAAAAATCCTTCAGAAACAATTTCCTTTTCAAATTCATTAACATACTTTGGCGTCGTCTCAGAGAAATGTTCTAAAATACTTAAGAAAAACGGTTTTAAAGTTTCATTTAAAACAGATAACAACTTATCCAGATTTTTTATTAAAAATAAAGATCCATTAGATTACAAATCATCATCAGGTGTATACAAATTAAATTGCTCTTCTTGTGAGTCATTCTACATAGGTCAGACAGGTCGCAAAATATCAGACCGTATTAAAGAACATTTCAGGCACATCTATAACAACACAGATCTTGATCCTCCACCATCAACACCTTCTTCTTTCGCCAATCATATATTAATAACGAAACATAGTTTTTCACCATCAAATTCCAAATTGATTCGTAAATTTCAAATTCATAAGGCCGGAAATTAGATTTTCTTGAGACTTTGGAAATAAGGAAAGCCTTGAAACTGGAAAACAGATCTTGTTTAAATGAACAGAATAACTTCAATAATCCCATTATTAATTCACTATTTTAATTTTTCACCACTCAAACAAACTTACCAGATTCTCTTTGATCCATTTTTAATTTTTACATTTTATAAAATTTTGTTTTTACGAAATCTTTTAAAAATCATGTAACCCTTTGAAAACGTCAAATTTAATTCAAAATTACGTCAATGTCATAATTTTTTTATATTCTTTAAGGTAAGAACCCCTCTTGTAATTCATCAATTGTATCATTAATCTCTTGTTAAATTAGGGCTGATGATGGCAGAAGTGTTCTGCCGAAACATGTTCCATTAGTAATTTTACAGTTATTAAAGTTTGTGGAGTTCGACTTAGATATATTTAAATTTTAATTTAAGGTTTTATATTTCTCATGAAATAATTTTGTTAAGAGCAAATCCTCAAACTCCTCAGGGTTTTCATGAATGTTTTCTTCTAGTAATATGTGGAGAATAGACACAAATTGAATTGAATTGAAAATACATTTATTTTCTCACTTTTGAATTACAATTTTTCTTAAATATAACAAATTTTTATGTGTGTGGGTGGTGCTGAGGCTTAGGGCCTTGTAGCACGTGACTCTATATAATCCTAAGGTCTTAATTATCTCAAATTTACAAGGGAATATTAAATCTAATACAATGTTTATTTGAGGAAAATTAACAAAACAAAGCAAAAAGAAAACGAAATGAATGTTCTGGTGGCGTCTTGTTCCGTCCTGAGGTCTTCTCCTTGGTGGTTGTCCTTACGTTGTCGACTGCCCTCCGTGGGCACTCTGGTTGGTGGTCTTGTCCACGTTGGTTCCGTGGTGTTCTCGGTTGCTGCTCTGCCACCTGGGGTTCTTCTTAGCTGGAAAAGGGAAAAAGATAGGGGAAGACTCGTCCTTGGGTTGGGAGGTGGACCATCGCTGTTACGTCAGTGATCTCATCGAAAGTGGGTTGTCCTCGACCAGATCCTGGAGTGCCAGAGGATGGTCGGGGTAGGTATAGTGTTTACGTTTCGTTTTTTTAGGGAAACGGTTAATTTCTCTGTGTTTGACCGGGAGTTTGTGAGTGGTGTACAGAGTTTGGATGGCGATTGGGTTCTGACTGTCTAAGGTTCTGGGGATATAGTTTTTCCGGAGTTTGGTGAATCGGTCTGTTATAAGTGTGGATTTGGTTTCCTGGTGGACTTGGTTGCTGGGAAATATGGGGTCAAGTCGAAAGATTTTTCGTTGGATGTGCCTTTCAAAAGCGGAAATCTGGAAGAGGAGGCGTTTTGGGAGTTGGGGGCGTAAATTAGAGCGCGGTATTCTAGGGTAGGTCGGATGAAGGTGTTCTATGTGTGGAGGAGGGTTTAGGGTTCGCGCCCCTGAGGCGGCCACGTACCAGGTAGAGGAGGTTAGCTCGGTTTCTAGATTTTTTTACGGTGCTTTGGAGGTCTAGGTTAAGGTAGGTGAGGATTTGCATTTGGGGATGTGTTGGTTGTTTAGTGTGAGTTGTGTGCGTTTGTAGTAATCTTGTTTTTGTGTGTTGTTCTGTGGGTAGGTGAAAATAATTGATTGACACTTAGTCGGATTGGTCTTGACTCGCCAGGTGTTGGTCCATCTTGCGATTCGGTGCAGCTCCTTCTGGGCGATTTCCGCGGCTACTTAATGATTTCTGGTAAGTGGTCCAGAGGGCATATACACCACCATGACCCTTATATGCTTTAAAAAAGGCTTTTACTTCTTGTACATCGAGCTCTGCCACCTTACTTTGTTCTGTTGGTGCATTTGTTGGTGTGGTCGTATTTGGTAGTTTGGATGAAAACTACATGTCTTCTAGTTAGTTGTAGAAGTGTCCTAAATTTTGGTCCCACCCAATATGCCAGCACATCTGTTACCCCCTTTGTTTTGTTTTCTTACATATTCAAGTTTAAAAGGAATCGCTGCAACATGAGTACAGGCTTCCCCCAGACCAGCTACAGATTTGCAGTGACTTGATAATATTTCTCTTGTTAGAGAGAAAATCAGCCACACTTTTAATGTTGCATGATTTAATTCTTTGGAAATGCATAATCTGTAAAAATATTTCTATTCGTTAAACACTTAAACAATTGAAAACAATTATTTGTACCTTCCTCAGTAGATACACAGATATTATTATTAATCTTAACGCCTCTGATGCCTTCTATCCACTTCGACAGCACTTGTGCGAAAGCATCAAGACTTTTATATGCCCTTATTTCTTTTTGCGTAAAGGGGTGTATCATAAAAATTACAAAAATTTGTAATGGTAGCCATCAAAATCCTTGGAATTTCCTGCAAAAGAAAGTTGAAATACTATTTTCCCAATGCATATGGGTCTTTACCATTCAACAAGGTCAATTTGTCAAGGTATCGTCTCTTAGCCTCCAAAGACAATGCCCTTGCATAGTCGCTGAGAACTTAAGACCAAGGTTTTCAATTCTGTCCAAGGTTTTTTTAATCTGCATAGTCTACGACAAAATTTGGAAATTCTTCTTGAAATTCTTGGAGACAGACTCTATCGAATGTACCCAAACTCCATCCACTTTAGTCCCATTTCGGATATAGCTTCTTAGTAAAAACACGTTTTGTTTTAAACTGTACGCCATCGTTTCGCCGTAAGCAGTACCAACGAAGTGTTGAAGTGTTGAATTTTCTACCGCTATGACAACTGTTATTGTTTAAACAATTCATCAAAAGTAAAACACAATGGGAAAACGTTGAAGAAAACCGCCAGCAGTAGTTATCCAACAACTGTCAAGTGCCACTACGATTTTAGGTTATGTTATTTTAGTATGAATTTTATGAAGCAATCAATCACATGCGTTTTTCAATTCGTCTTTGTCACTCAAAAAATCATAGGCGACTTGATGACTAATTTAAATGAACACCCGATATTTTGCGTAATTCCAAAATAATGATGATTTTTAATTTTCTAGCTATCTTACAATTAGGCTGTGGAGCTACTTTGACAGTTCATGTACATGCAGTCAACAACGGTTTTGTTTTAAAAGTACAATTATTGCAAATAATAGTATATTACATAACAAGAGTTGTAAGAAGCATATTAAACACGACCGGAAATAGTTACGCACTAGGCGTGTAATATGCTTTACAACTCGAGCTTTATGTACTATGCTTTGTCTACGATCACAGGTAGAAAAAAAGTAATTAATAGTATAAAAAAATTTATTGATCAGTTAGGAACTACTCAATAATTTCATAATTATTTGAATAATTTTTTCATTGCCACTTAAGAATTGTTAAATATAAGAGAATGGTCAATATGGTTGGTTTTGTTGTTGTTTGTGGTCTGGCTACAAGATGCAGACACAATAGAATAATCTTATGATTATTATTATTTGATGTAAGTTTATAGAGGTTTATTTCTTGCAAGTTGAATAAAAGGTTTCAGTTGCAATTAAACAACGATGAGTATTAGTTGTTAAATTACGAATAGTGATAAATAATTTAATGATTTTCCAGTACATTCGACGTCTTCAAGTTTAACCCTTATGTCTCCTTTTATCTTATTTATTATTCCATACTTCATCACAGTCGGTCACCTTCCCGTGCTCCTGTGCAACCCAACTTCAATGATTATTTGTTTAATATTTCAGAACAACTCTTGTAGAATGTTAAATTTTATTGGTACAATTTAAGTAGGTGATAAAAATTTTCAAGAAATGGTTGTTCTGGTTGTTCAAAGTTTTTGGGTTTTTGCTTTTAAAACTGCACCACAGGAAGAATGGTTTCATTCATACAGATTTGAATGACCGTTTTGTGCTTTTCGATTCGATATGAGAGCATACAAAACTCATCGTCACTAGCGCTAAACATAAACTACAACTAACACTTAAAGACATTGATATTTTTGCGGTAAATGTTACCTTATTTTACTTCTATTTCTTTATGAAATTTATTAAGAGAAGAACGCTCAATGGCTTCGTCCTGATTTTTTATAGCTTTTTTTGTCAAAATTGTAATAAGGGAACCGTTTTACTGTGTTCTAGTACAGATTCTGCAAGTTTAAAATAAATTCACTTGTCAGTCTTGTCAATTTTGATCGAAATAACCATAGAAATATTCCTACCCGTGCGATCGCCTTACTTTACACACGGCTGTGCGTAAGGACCGGCCTACATACATAGCAGAATGTACAATTTTAGCTATTTACAATGATGATCGTAGAAAAAAAAAATTGTTGAAATTTTTAAAAATTTTTGTATGAGAATTATTCGGCCGACATATTCCTACGTATAAACGGCGTTCTCATAATAAGCGTACCTATCCTGGCTGGTTTACGACTAAAATAATTAAAAATATCGAAATAAAATCTCGTTTTCTAAAAAAAAAAACGTCAAACTGGTAGCGGATATTATGATGCAATGTATAAACATTTTTGTAAACTTGTTAAGAAACTAATTGTAACAGCTCATAAGAAATATTTGCATGATACTGAACAGTACATTGTTGAGGACCCTAAAGAATTTTGGTCATATGTAAGATCTAAAAAAGGTGTCTCTAGAATTCCTTGCAGAATTAAATACAACGATGAGGTGATTAACTCTCCTCAAAAGATTGTTAATGCTTTGCCAACTTTTTCCAGTCAGTTTTTACAGCAAGCCTCTTTCTCAGATTGTCTAAATATAAGCAAAATTACAGAAAAAGATATTTTGTCAGCCATTGGCAGTTTAAAAGACTCTTTCACTGCTGGTTCAGATCAAATACCAAATTTTGTTGTCCGCGATTGCAAATATGCTTTTGTTGCACCTCTTTTAATGATATATAACGCGGCACTGGATCAGTCGTTTTCCAACGATGTGGAAAATCTCAAAAATTACTCCTGTTTTAAAATCGGGTGTTAGTAGCAATATAACTAATTACAGATCTATCTGTCTTCTTTGCAACTTTATATTCTTTATTCTAGCATTTATCCGCACGTTCATAATCGTATCGCATCGGATCAACATGGTTTTATGAATAGAAGGTCTACTGTCATAAATCTATCTTGTTTTTCACAATTCGTTTCTGAAGCCGTTGATAACTCTTTACAGGTTGATGCCATTTATACCGATTTTGCAAAGGCTTTTGATAGATTAGATCATTGTGTTATATTGAATTGAATAAGCTTAGTGCATTTCGTCTTAGTGATAAGCTCTTATGCTTGTGTAGTGGGATTATAATAATAGCGAATCTTTACTTTAAATTATATAATTAAGAACTAATAAAATATACAAAAATAACGAGTCGATGGCCATCGAGACCACTCTCGGCACGTCTCATCTAACGGCTCGATTTTTACGACTAAACTTAACTAAATGGTTTCTTAAAAACTACCCTCGGCGGCCTGCCTCCATTCACACTTCTATCGTTCTCGCACTCACTCTCATGTCTTAAGAGGGGGGTTCGACGTTTGTCACACGCTAGGTGGCGCCACGGGTAAAAAAACAAGGGTCCCGTTTTGTTAAGTTTTACGTAAAAGTATTGATATAAATAGCATTTACTTATTATTAATAGATAGCCGAAAGTTGTCCCTTGGACCTAATGCCATTTTTTTGGCTGGTGATGGTCAATAAACTCGGAAATAAATTATTAAATTCCATTCATTTTTGAAATTTCATAGTAACGAAATTAGATGAAACTCGTTACAGACTTGGCGGAAGCTTTTAAAAAGTCACTGCTAAACCCAAAAGTGATCAACTTTGCGTTTAAATCGAAATATCTTGACCGAATTGACCGAAAATTTGCCAGCTTATGTCTGACCTATCATAATTTTGCTGCAATAGTTTGACTACTTTCTCAGAGATGGGGCACAGGCGAGACGCAAGAACACAAAATTTAGGAATCCTATGGACTCTGTGACGGTCTTGATTGTGACACTACTTTCTGTGCACGCGAAAGAAGAAGAAAGTTATAGAAACGTATGTCTGTGAGATATCAGACGCAGAGAGGAACCGGCAAATGCGTGGGTACCTATTGTACTCGTCACGTTCACTGTTTTGTACCTGACGAGTTTTGGGTAATTACGGTATATTTCCAGAAAAGAGGGTGCGGATGGTTTTGCCTCTGACGAGATATGCGACTTATAATCGAACAGTAATAATTATTAACTTTTAAAAAAAAAAAAGGAACCGACTTCAAAAAACCCAAAGTAACATAAGTTAACTAAAAAGCAAAAAATAAAAATTTTCAATTTCAGAGTTATTTGTTGTTCCGCTTAATGTAATTATTTATTTTTCCGTTTAATGAAATTCAGAAATTATTGTTGATTATCTAATTATTATTAATTGTTTTATAATTTTGAAGACGGTGCCAAGTAAAACATAAAATTATACATTTTAAAATTATAATTCCCTGATAATTTCAGACTTCTTAATTCACGATTATGATTACTGAATTAAACTTTTCAGAACCCATTTGATACATTAGGTAATATGTAGTATATTTCCAAACGAGTGCGCTGTCATTACACTTTTCAGGGGCGAGGGCGAATTTTTACTTAACACCAACTTCAAAATTATAAAACAATTAATAATTACATAATAAACAATAATTTACTAAAAACAAAAATAGCTCATAATAGTCAGGTCAAAACAGACATTTCAATTCCCATTTGGAAATTTTGTTGAATAAGGGAGGGGTCGTCAAAGGACTGTTCTGTCGTAGCTAGCGGCAAGATGGGGTTTTCGGCCACACTGTCGGCCACTTTACTATTTATTAGGGTCTCAGGTAGACTTCGCTGTAAAAGATAGAAAATATTGGAAAACACACCCCATCTAGAGTTGAGTAGTTCCATCGAGTGGTAAGTACCGTTACAATATTATTTTGTTGAATGTGAACAATGGGGGCCATCTAGTAGTCAGTTGACGTTTTACATATTTTACCCTGGCTTCTAACCTGAACATGTTGAAGTGGGCGTGGTCGGACCCCGCTCTTAAGGGCTATTTACAATCTATTAGGTACTATGATACTAAATAATATCCGACACTACAGTCGGCCATCCTAGTTAATATCTGACCTCGGATATTGAACGGTTTTACTCGTTTTCGGTATCAACATTTTCTTCAATTTCCTCTGATGAATCTTGATCGTCAATCCACGGTTTTAAATTATCAGCAGACGCAGTCGTTTGTCGCGGACCTCCATGACGTCGAACTTTTCTCACCACGTAGCGATCATTGCGCAACACTTTGACGATGCAATAGGGACCAAAATACTTAGGGTGCACCTCTATTCCTGGCCCAAACTGAGTGCGTTTGATTGCAACGAGATCATCTCCGACATACTTAGTGGCTTCTTGACGTCTTTTGTTGTATCCTCGTCGATTTTCCTCTTAAACTTTTGCAATATTTTCTTTCGCTTCCAATCGTAAGTCGTCACGCTGTTCCTCAAACATCTTTATCCATTCTTTCTCGATCAGTTCGCGTACTTGCGGATCCTCTGCTATTCGCATATTTGTACCAATTAATAGATTGAACGGCGTTTTTTCCGTACTTCGGTGTGGTGTGACATTTAAATATTTCTGTAGGTACGGTATGAAGATGCTTGTACCATTCTTCAGGCTTAGGCAAAGTAAGTTTTGTCAACAAAGGGATTATTGTCCTATTGACCCTCTCAACCTGACCATTCCCTCTCGGTACGCCCGTAGTAACCTTGACGTGTTGAATGTTTTCTCTTTCACAATATTCTTCGAACGCTTTTGAAGTAAAAGCGGTACCATGGTCTGTAATCACTCTACGCGGATTTCCAAATATTACGGATTGTTTATGTAAACGATCTAACACTAGTATCGATAGAACGAGTCGCATACAACCATACAAACTTTGAAAACGCATCAATCACAACAAATAAATGACAATATGATTTCTTACTGACGGTATTGGGCCCAAATGATCTAAATGATAAGTATCTAACGGAACATCTCCCTTATCAATACAGTTCGAGAACCCTTCCCCCTTACCGTGTTTTTTTTTTCGGCCAATATACAAACTACCTACTCTACCCTCTTACGCATACAATTAAACCAATAATCTCGGCGTACTAATGCTTCAGTTTTATGGACACCAAAGTGACCACGTTCATGAGCACGTTTTATTATTTGTGTCTGCAAACACTTAGGTACTACAACTAACAATTCGTCATTTACAATCTTATACAATAAATAATTTTTAATCTCATACTCACTCATTTCATTACTATGTATTGCACAAAATATCTTTTTTAATTGTTCATCCTCACGCTGCGCTCTTTTCAGTTTTACAATTATTGTGTCCTCACATTCACTCAACAACATAATAGAAGCACAGCATAGGAAACAAACAGCAGGCTAACTCTCCGCGCCGCCTTTGATCTAAGTGAGCGTAAAAATTTGACCTCGCAGCCGCCATTGCAGATGAGACGCCAGGGCCGGACTCCTAACGTGCAATTTCAGTTCCTTACGCTTTTTCTTTAACTCCGAATGTAATTTGATATGGAGACTTATTGTTTATATTTGTTTATTTTGGCATTTTGGTATAAATAAATAATTTAATATATAATAAAGTAAATACTTGTATCAAGTTATACAATTTTATTAACTTAATTTGATCTACATAATTCACACATCACAAAATAATTATGTACTTATCACAGATTACGATACAATAATTATGAAAACGAATTTTTAAATAAAGTAGAACATATAATATTACCAAACTACCAAAAAGGTATTTGTATGGCCTCTTTTTTTGGAGCCGTAAAGTTTACTTTTTTGTACACATCTGTCAAATTCTCACAGATCAGTCCCATAAAAGTGGAGTTTGAAAAAGTAAAACTTTACGGCTAAAAAAAAGAACGTAAAATCACCTTTTTCGTAATCATCGCCTAAAAATACATACATATTCAAATTGGAAGCAGCCTCTGGCCTCTTATTTTTGTCATACATCCTGTCCTTCTGCAACATTGAAAGAAATCCTTGCAGATTTTTATTTAGGCAATGAAATAATGTCTTGGAAGTTTATTAAAATGTTTTATGAACATATCAAAACCTTCAGAGTTCTTGGAAAGAATGGACAAGCTTTTTGACGTACTAAATTTATCACAAATTCGCCGTCAAAGAAATGTAATGCCGCTTGCTTTCAAAGATCTTGACTACCAAATTCAATTTTTAAAGGATTTTTTGGATTTTTTAAATAAATTAGAAGTACGGGACAGATGGAAAATCCGGCAATTTCTTGAAAACATCATAAACCTAAAAGCACCTTTCTCCGAAAGGTTGAAAATAGGCGGATCATGCCATCCGGCTTGCATATATTATCTTTTCACGCGGCGAATAGCCGGCGCCGGATGGATTGCCAAATGCGACATTCACACAAGCCACGCGGACGGATAAAAATATTCCGAGTACACCTCTGTGCGATATCGACACGTTATGAACCGTTCTCCTCTCCGATGTCGTCCTGCGCGGCGGTCTGCGCGAAGTGTTCCCGCCAGTGGGAGTTAGCCTGCTGTTTGTTTCCTATGCTGTGATAGAAGCTAGTGGATACCTACTTAATGCATCTACATGAGCCATTTGCCTACCTGGGCGGTGTACAATGGAATAATTAAATTCTTCTAATAACAAGGCCCATCTAGCTACTCTAACACAAAGATCTTTCTTATTCATAGTCATTACGAACGCTTGGCAATCTGTCACTATTGTAAATTCGATTCCTAACAAATATTCCCGAAATTTGATTAACGCATACATTATTGCAAGTACTTCAAGTTCGTAACTTGAATATTTTTCCTCAGTGGCAGTCGTTTTGCCACTCGCAAAATATACGGGATGAAGTTTATTATCTTCCGAATCTTCCGAAGTATGCAATTCGGTAATTGCACCTGAACGGTATAATTTTAAAACAGGGCTAGAACATAGTACTGATTTTAAAATATCAAATGCTTCCGTCTTTCGCGATTCAAAACGAAACTTAACACCTGCTTTTAACAAATATGTTAAAGATCGAGCAGCTATTACAAAGTATCTCAGCACAAATTTTCTAAAATACCCGGTTAATCCCAAAAAACTCTGCACATCTTTCACATTTTTGGGTGTCGGGAAATTTACGACCGCTTTAGTTTTATGGTCCGAAGGTCTTACGGTTCCCTTTTCTAAATTTTTACCCTCTTGTGGATCAGTTACATGCGATAAATCTACTTCTACTTTACTCGGTTCTTCATCAATCTGAAAGATGTCCGAAACATTGGAATCAACAGGGTTGTTTTCAAGAATTTTTGAAATACTAATTTCTCCTGCTTTAATATTTAAATTTACTCTATTAAGAAAATCAGTACCTATGAGTACCCCGTATTTCAAAATTGCACTCGAGACTACATGAAATTTAATCGAATAATCGGCATTATCCACTTTTACATCAGCTACAAAACTGCCAAACGTTTCATTCCTTGACGACCCAACACCGTCAAATTTAATTTTACTATCTGCTAACAAAGGTGTACCTATTCTTAAATACTCATTTGTTGTCATCAGAGTAAGATCACTTCCCGTATCAATCAACGCAGTAAACACAACTCCATTCACTTCCACTTCTTGCAGATTTTCTTCTGTAAATTCTCTCTCCAATGCACGTTTAAACTTTGACCACGTTTGTACGCGTTTCTCATGTTTGATAATCGATTTGGCCGAACCACCCAGCAAACGTTTCGCATATATAATTTGTACGTCCGACCAATCACAGATTTCTGCCATCTCCTCAAACTCCCCAATCCAGTGTTTGAGATTGACATTGTTATCACCTGTGAAACTTTCCAATGACTCTTCAACGTCCTTAAATATAATAACCACACGTTCTCGCGCACTGTTTCGATGTCTTCTCAGTGATGTCCGCGCGTTTTCAGTTTCCCTGTCACTGCTGCTATCATCATCTACTTCGGCGGCGTCTTCGTTATCTTCTTCTAGATTTTCCTTATCCGTCATTAAAGCTGCCCGAAGCCGCTCTTTCAATACTGGCTTGGTTCCCGTTACTGGTAACAATAATTCTTCCAACCGTCGCTTCAACTCATCTAGCTTCATATAATCAACATCGACTTGATCTGCCATCGTGCTATAAGTTCCTTGTTTGGATTTACAACTCCTTGTCAAATTCGCAAACGTCTCTTCAACTCATCACTACACAGTTGCGCCGATCAACCATCAGATTCCACAAAAACAACCGGTCTCAACACAGAAGAACTATAACTTCCAATTATATAATCGCAATAAAATAATTCGCTAAATCCCGGACAAGGCCCCCAACATGTAGTGGGATTATAATAATAGCGAATCTTTACTTTAAATTATATAATTAAGAACTAATAAAATATACCAAAATAACGAGTCGATGGTCATCGGGACCACTCTCGGCACGTCTCATCTAACGGCTATTCACACTTCTATCGCTCTCGCACTCACACTCATGTCTTAAGGTCTATTTACAATCTATTAGGTACTATGATACTAAATAATATCCGACACTACACTTGTTAGAATCTTATTTAACAAATCAAAGTCAATGTGTTAGTCACAATGTTTTTTTTTATTTTTATATAAGATGACCTCAGGTATACCTCAAGGCTCGAATCTTGGTCCCCTTATTTTTATTTGTTTCATTAATGTTTTGCCATCTGTACTTAGTAATTGTCGAATCCTGATGTATGCTGACGATGCGAAGATTTTTCAAATTATCAATTCGGTAAATGATGCGGAATTACTTCAAAATGACCTCAATAATGTATTGTCTTGGTGTGAAAACAACAAGTTGCAATTAAACTTAAATAAATCTAAAGTTGTTTCGTTTAGTCGTAAAAAAACAACCACTGTTATTTGAATACAAGTTAGAAAACATGACTCTAGTTCGTCAATACATAATCAAGGACCTTGGCGTTTACTATAATAGTAAATTATATTTCGTATTGCCGTTCTCGAATTACAAAGTAGAACTTCTTGTAGTCGCAATTTTCGGAGCCCGGGTGCACGATTATTTTAAAAGCTCACTATTTTCCCTCCCCACCTCCGATAGTCCACTCGCCTTGAAAGCTCATTGCAATTTTCGTGCTTGCTGTGGTGAGACGTATTGTGTTTGTGTGTACAGTTCAGCGAGTGACATGATGGCCGAAAGAAACACAAAAAAACGCAAACTAAAAGCTTTTCTAGAGGATTTGCTAGCTTCAAGTGAGTACCTTTTTTGTTCTCTTTTAATGGAATGTTCTGTTACAGTACAGATTAGTCGATCCCTACCTTCCTGTACAGTAGATAGTTTCCCACTGGAAACTTGCATAAACTTCTTAGTAGGTACCCACTGGACCTATTAGGTTTATTGCAGTATCTACTCAATCAGTTTCCCACTGGAAACTCGTATTAACTTCTTAGTACCCACTGAACTAAGAGTTGATACAATTTTTGTACATAAACTTCTTAGTAGGTACCCACTGGACCTATTAGGTTTATTGCAGTATCTTCTCAACCAGTTTCCCACTGGAAACTCGTATTAACTTTTTAGTACCCACTGGACTA
Source organism: Diaperis boleti (assembly GCA_963583935.1). Taxonomy (NCBI): domain Eukaryota; kingdom Metazoa; phylum Arthropoda; class Insecta; order Coleoptera; family Tenebrionidae; genus Diaperis; species Diaperis boleti. The sequence goes on from OY757249.1 coordinate 37,377,732, forward strand.
AGAGTTGATACAATTTTTGTAAACATGTTTTCCCACTGGCACATTGTTTACCCTTATTCCCACTGGAATAATCACATACTAGTAGTACAGTTTTTTCTCACTGAATATTCTGTTATCGAATGCTTTTTTATTTGTACCTTGCATTCTATCGAAGTTACTTACTGGGCGAGCAGATGGCCGACCTTGGCGCTTTACAACAAAGTTTCCCGCTTCCAACACATCGTCCACGCTGACGTCACTACTTCCTGTCGCTTTACGAGTTCTTGGTAGTTTAATTCATAAATTTTGTTTTTCTCTGCTCTTAGGCGACTCAAAAGTCTCTCAAGCAGACGCCGCCTCATATGGGGATAGTGATAACGAAACTCTCGCCGATTTAATCACACCAACGGAAACCCCATCCAACGGTTTACTAGCCCTTTTGGAAAAAAATCGTCAACAAATAAAACGGGGCCTGAAGTCCACACCGACGTGGCCGAATTGTTATCAGTTTTTATGGTAAAAGGCTTGGATCGGGAAGCTCGAAAAGTCGCTCTTGACGCTTACCCCCATTGAAGAATTGTGAGACTGATTTCACCTGAAATCAGCCCCGAAATTCAGGACTGTGTCCCCACGCCGATTTTGCGCCAAGATATTTTTCTTGTACGACTACAACGTCAACTGGCAAGTGTCATCAGCGCCCTGACTATTCCATTTAACAAGGAATATGAAACTCTTAAGAACAGTATCGCTCCCTCTAATCAACAGGAGTTAGAAAAGCTAGGAGACCCCATGAAGTTAGTAGCTGACGCCTTTTACTCACTGTCCTGCCATCGGCGTTACCAGATCATGCCACACTTGGGTCAGTCGATTATTCTCGAAAAATGCGCAAACGATACGCTCCTGTTTGGGAAAAATTTTCTAGAGCAGTTCAAAATCTTAAAAGAAGCAAAACGTTTTGGTGCTTCACTAAAAAAGAAGCAAAGCAGACCACCCAAGTCTACCTCTGCGTCGACTGGACATCTTCAGGGCGCGGCTACCCCCACACAACGTAAGGCTCCTTTTTTAGACTCCCGCCGTTACAACCAGAAACCTCGTTTCAAAAAAGAAGAGGAGGGGAGACACACAACCAGGAAGCAACAATTCCAACGTTAACTCAGCAAGTACCACAAAAAAAATGCTGGTCGACTCTCTGACTTTGTGGATAGGTGGTCCTTTTTTAGCCAGGACCCCAAAAATATTAGGTTGGATTACTGGTTATAAAATACCATTTATTCAGAAACCTTTTCAAACAATTTTACCAAAACACACTGTTAGCATTGACTCAAAGAGAATTATTGCAATTAAGGGAAAACATTACAAAACTACATCAAATCAAGCCAGTTTTTATCCCCATTTTTTCTGACTCCAAAATCGGATGAAATTTCAAGATTTAATCTAAATCTCAAATCTCTAAACCGGTTTTTACAACCCCCTCACTTCAAATTAGAGGATTACAGAACAGCATTCAGATTGATTTATTCCAATTGTTTCTTTACACTATTGGACTTAATAGATGCTTATTATTTGATTCCAATAGATAAAAAGTTCAGAAAATACCTCTCATTTTATTTTGAAGGTTCTTACTATAAATTCAACTGTCTCCCTTTTTGCACAGCCCCCTTTCTGTTCACAAAAGTGTTGAAACCAATTTTGAAACACTTATTTTAGATCTTATCGCGAAGACAGTCCAAACTATATATCACAGACGTAATGAAAGCAGAATTACAGTGGTGGTTTGAGAAAAAATCAAGGCGGGCGTTACCATCATTACAAATAGACAATTTGCACTGGAGATTTCTTCAGACGCTTCATTAACTGGATGGGGAGTTTTTTGTAACAATCAAGTATCACATGGCTATTGGAATGCAGACGAAAACCGTAAACATATCAATTACCTAGAGTTTTTAGCGGCTTTTAATGCATTAAAATCATTTGCATCAAAATTACGTGATTATTCTGTTCTCCTTAGAATCGACAATGTTACAGCAATTGCTTGTTTAAACCGCATGGTCAGTGTTAGATTCAAAAATCTTAATTTATTCATCAGAAAAATCTGGGAATGGTGTGAAAACAAAAACATCATGGTAATAGCCTCATATATTAATACTAAACAAAACATTCACGCAGACAAAGAATCCCGCTCGGTGTCAATTGAAACAGAATATGAACTCTCAAACGAAGTTTTTAAAAAAAATTGTAAACAATTGGGAACACCAACAATTGATTTATTTGCAACACAATTAAATGCAAAATGCTGACGCTATGTTTCCTGGAAACCAGACCCAGACTCTTTAACCACCGACGCATTTACAATATCCTGGAAGGGAGATTTTTTTTATGTTTTTCCACCCTTCAACCTTGTAGCAAAATGCTTACAAAAATTATAGAGGAAAAATCAAAGGGTATTATAGTGGTCCCTAGCTGGGCCACTCAACCCTGGTATTCTGTGTTTAAAAAATTACCTACAAGGGAACCGTTAGTTTTCATACCATCTGACTCTCTGTTATTATCCCCTTTCAGGAAACACCACCCGCTTTGGCGGAACCTTTCCCTGGAGGCTGGGATTGTATCGGGGAAGCGTTTCGTCGAAAGGGACTCCCAGTAGTGGGACTCAAAGCCATTAAATCCTCACTAAGCTCAGCCACATTGAAACAATACGCCTTATATTTAAAAAAGTGGTGGAATTTTTGCACAACTAAAGGTCACGACCCCTACGTTTACTCTTTAGACATGGTCATAATATTTTTAAGCGTTCAATTTCACGGGGGAGCTTCCTACTCTACAATAAACTCTCAACATGCAGCCCTCGCTTTAATTTTCACAATAGAAAATTCAGACAAAGCCATATTAAAGAGATTTCTGAAGAGCATCTATAATCAAAAACCCTCAAAGCCAAAATACCAGACAACCTGGGAGCCACAACCGGTTTTGGTACACTTATCAAAATTACATCCCTTGCCTACAGTTTCAATGACATCTTTGACTTTAAAACTTGTCACCCTACTTGCTCTAGTCACCGGTCACAGGATACAAACTTTGGCTCGCATACGGGTACAAAATATTCTCCGTTTCCCAGATCGTATGGAAATCCGAATTCCCGATAAGCTCAAGGCTTCCTCTTCAAAAAGTTTTCAGCCCATTCTTGTAATACCATACTTCAAGGAGAAACCAGAACTTTGCTTAGCATCAGTTATTGATCATTATGAGGCTCGCACCAAGGATATACGCCCCCCAGACTTAGATTTTCTTATCCTAACGTATAGAAAACCCATTCACGCAGTTTCCACACCACGTTTAAGCAACTGGATTAAGAAAACGTTACAAGATAGTGGTATTGACACTTCCCTTTTTTCCGGCTACAGTACGAGGCGCGCTGCCACCTCAGCAGCGTTTAGATCAGGGGTCTCAATAACCTTTTTCAAGGACTTTCACGTCATATCAAATTAGTGCACATGACTGTACAGTCGTCAGGATAGTCGTCTAACACATGGATTGAAGTGTTGTAGTTTGTTACGTTTTTGATTAGTTTTACGTTATATTATATCTAAAAAGGGTAGATATTACTGTGTGGTGGGTTCGTGAAACTGTATGAATTATGGATATTGATTGGTTCAAACAAGGAGCGACAAAACGATGCGTTATCGGTGGTTGCAAGATCGACAGCAGACGTCATTTCTTCCATTTTCGAAACCGTGTTTGGCAGTAAGAAAGGGCCTTGAAAGCGGAGGACAAGGGCACCTGAAGGAGTGCAGTTTGTGTAATAAGTGTAAAATGTGGTTGACGAAATGCCAGTGCAAAGATTATGCAATTCTAACTCATATCAATAAATGACATTATATAATTGTTTTACACTTCGTGAATGAAAGAAGTCCTTCGGTCAGTCACATTTTACACTTATTACACAAACTACACTATTTCAGGTGCCTTTTTCCTCCGCTTTCAAGTCCCTTTATTACTGCCAAACACGGTTTCGGAAATGGAAGAAATGGCGTGGAATCACGTCTGCTGTCCATCTTGCAACCACCGAAAACGTACCTTTTAGTCGCTTCTTGTTTGAACCGATCGAGATCCATAATTCCTATAGTTTCACGAACCCACCACGCACACACATCTACCCTTTTTAGATATAACAATACGTAAAGCTAGTCAAAAACGTAACAAACCACAACACTTCAATCCATGTGTTTGACGACTAACCTGACGACTAGTCAGGTCATGGGTCAGTCATGCGCACTAATTTGATGACATGAAAGTCCTTGAAAAAGGTTATTGAACAAATTCGGTGTACCGCCGGCTAGACTCAACAGTCCAATATGTTTACTCGGTTCTACAATCGTCCGCTCTGCACAGACCCGACCAATTTTGCAAAAGGGGTTCTTTCCATGACGGACAGATAAAACTAATATTTTCTCTGATCTCTTTTATATTGTATATGTTAGATTTTTAGATGTACAGTTTAATCAGTTTAATGCTGCAATTGTAAACTTTGACGTGTCACCTGAGGATGGCCCACGTGGCCGAAAACGTTTGTGACGAATTATAAAAATAAAAAATAAAATACAGGAAGTAAATTATATATAAAAAAAACTAAAAAAAAAACTAATATTGTAAACCTTATTTTTTATTTTCTATAATGATATGTATTTTATAATTTTCTTATATGTTCCTGTCATTGAAATACTCTTTCAATAAAAATCGTTCTTTGAGGAATCTAAATCTTTTTTCCTTTAAATATCTACAAGAGGTTCTACTTTGTAATTCGAGAACGGCAATACGAAATATAATTAAAAGATCAATTGACTTACCTTAAGGAAAATTGATCCGAATTATATGAGTATTGCCGTTCGAAGAATTACAACCCGCCCATGGTCCCCGGCCCTTGTGCTGATTTAGATTCAGAAATTACAATGGGCTTTCAAGGCGAGTGGACTATCGGAGGTGGGGAGGGGAAATAGTGAGTTTTAAAATAATCGTGCACCCGGGCTCCGAAAATTGCGACTACAAGAAGTTCTACTTTGTAATTCTTCGAACGGCAATACTCATATAATTCGGATCAATTTTCCTTAAGGTAAGTCAATTGATCTTTTAATTATATTTTGACTACCATTTTATCAATGTTACGTTTCACTGTTGGAATCAGTTCAGAGACGGTTTCTTAAATATCTATTTTTCAAGTGTTACGACAGATATCCTCCTATAGGTATTACTAATTCCTTTCTTCATGGATTGTTTGAAGTCTTATCATTGGATTTAAAAAGACAGATTTCAATTTTAATGTTTTTCTATAAAATAATAAATAACAAAATTGACTCCTCGTACAAATGTTTTTATATTTTTCACCAATCTTCATGATGACAACATATTATAATACCGTATGCAAGGACATAGATATTTTTCATTTGAAGTTAAAGGAATTTAAAAGGTCCGTTACCGCAAAGTTCAGTCGCAATAATTTGTAGCCGGATAATAATTTGTAGTCACTTACATTCTTACATTCGGTTTTAGGTTTATTGCAATAAAAATAATAATGAGCAAAACGTTTGCTCATTATTATATTTATATAACTAGCAGTTACCCGCGGGCAAAGCCGCGTATGTTAGGGTCGGTTTTACTGGCGCTTATATTTGGAATTGGTACAACGGTTTAAAGCAGTTTTTAATAAAAAAATTACAAAAAGTATTTTTTTTTCTTCAATCACGGGCCCAGATATTTTAAAATGGGAGTCCGAGTGCCAATTCTCATGCGTGTAAAATTCTCGACCTTCAAGTTATAAGTATTTTGAGAAAAACCACCCCCCAAATCCACCCTCTCCTTTTTAGATCTCAATTTTCACGTATGTAACACTATTTGTTTTCCTGTTATGAGAATTCTCAGAAAAACTACCCTGCCCATTTTTTCGGGGTTTGTAATTAAATTTTTGCAAAATCGTCAAACACGGGTCTAGTTATTTTAAGATGAGAGTCCGAGTGCCAATTCTCATGCGTGTAACATTCTCAAGCTTCAAGTTATAAGCATTTTGAGAAAAATCACTCCCAAATTCACCTTCCCCTTTTTTCGCCCTTGGTAATTTTTTTTTTGAAAAATCGTCAAACACGGGTCCGGTATTTTTTAAAGGAGAATCTAGATCCCAATTTTCACGAAAGCCATACTGTCAGTTTTCAAGTTATAGGAATTTCGGGTAAACCACCCCTAATTTTTTCTCGGTCGGTAAAGAAATTTTTGCAAAATCCTCAAACACGGGTCTAGTTATTTTCAAAGCTGAGTCTAAATCTCAATTTTCACGTCTTTAGCATGCCGAGTTGTCGAGTTATGAAATTTTTTATAAAAACCGTTTTCCCCTTTTTCCCCCTTTTTCGCCGTCTGTAAATAATTTTTTGGAAAATCGTCAAAAAGGGATCGAGTTATTTTCAAAAGCGAGTTCGGGTACGAATTTTCACTTCTCTACCGTTTTTCGTTTTCAACTTTGTTGGAGTCTAGAGAAACCAATTAACCCCATTTTCACCCCCTTAAAAACGGAATTTTCAAAAATCCTTTCTTAGTGCGCCTATACGCCCTAAAAACTACGTACCTACCAAATTTCACATTTCAAGACTGACGGTATGTAACACTATTTGTTTTCCTGTTATGAGAATTCTCAGGAAAACTACCCTCCCCATTTACGCCCCTTTTTCGGGGTTTGTAATAAATTTTTTTCAAAATCGTCAAACACGGGTCTAGTTATTTTAAGATGAGAGTTCGATTGCCAATTCTCATGCGTGTAACATTCTCGACCTTCAAGTTATAATCATTTTTAGAAAAATCACTCCCAAATTCACCCTCCCCTTTTTTCGCCCTTGGTAATTTTTTTTCCAAAATCGTCAAACACGGGTTCAGTCTTTTTTAGAGGAGAATCTGGATCCCAATTTTCACGGTATGTAACGGTATTTGTTTTCCTGTTTTGAGAATTCTCAGGAAAACTACCCTGCCCATTTTTCAGGGTTTGTAATTAAATTTTTGCAAAATCGTCAAACACGGGTCTAGTTATTTTAAGATGAGAGTCCGAGTGCCAATTCTCATGCCTGTAACATTCTCGACCTTCAAGTTATAAGCATTTTGAGAAAAATCACCCCCAAATTCACCCTCCCCTTTTTTCGCCCTTGGTAATTTTTTTTCCAAAATCGTCAAACACGGGTTCGGTCTTTTTTAGAGGAGAATCTAGATCCCAATTTTCACGGTATGTAACACTATTTGTTTTCCTGTTATGAGAATTCTCAGGAAAACTACCCTGCCCATTTACGCCCCTTTTTCGGGGTTTGTAATTAAATTTTTGCAAAATCGTCAAACACGGGTCTAGTTATTTTAAGATGAGAGTCCGATTGCCAATTCTCATGCCTGTAACATTCTCGACCTTCAAGTTATAAGCATTTTGAGAAAAATCACCCCCAAATTCACCTTCCCCTTTTTTCGCCCTTGGTAGTTTTTTTTCCAAAATCGTCAAACACGGGTTCGGTCTTATTTAGAGGAGAATCTAGATCCCAATTTTCACGGTATGTAACGGTATTTGTTTTCCTGTTATGAGAATTCTCAGGAAAACTACCCTCCCCATTTACGCCCCTTTTTCGGAGTTTATGATTACATTTTTGCAAAATCGTCAAACACGGGTCTAGTTATTTTAAGATGAGAGTCCGAGCGCCAATTCGCATGTCTGTAACATTCTTGACCTTCATGTTATAAGCATTTTTAGAAAAATCACCCCCAAATTTATCCTCCCCTTTTTTCGCCGTTGGTAAATGTTTTTTTCCAAAATTGTCAAACACGGGTCCGGTCTTTTTTAAAGGAGAATCTAGATCTCAATTTTCACGTATATAACACTATTTATTTTGTTTTCCAGTTATGAGAATTCTCATATACAATATCCCAAGAGTCAGGCACATTGTCGAAATTTTTTTTTGTTTTCAGGGGCAACAAACACGCGTGCAGACAGGGAGGGAAAATTTTAAACAATGTGCCTGACCGAAGGATATTTGTTCAGACAATCGCCCTCACCTGTCAAACTAATATGTCGGACCAATCTAAACGCCAGGTTTTTTTAAAATCGACCGATCAAATTTGAATTTTGCGACAATTTCCCGCTTGGCGAAAATCTCCCTAGGGAAATTGTCGAAAACACCCCGCAAAGGTTCCTAGACCTAATGTGACCTAAAGTGACCTAATTTAAAATTTGCCCTTTATTGAAAATAAAACAGAATGATACATAAATGATAGTTCCATTAATACTTTATTGTAACACAAGGGATTGAAACTAATTGTTGTAATTAAAGGTACAATTATTATAAATCACAGTTGTTCCCGAGTCCGTCCTTTTTGCTTCAGTTACAGCGGTAGCAGTTATTATCAACTCTGAGTCCCTTTATGATGTTTATGATGGCGGTACCGATTGGAACAGGGCCGTCGCAGATAACGTGTTGAGCGGCCCGATTGATATCCCAAACTGGCAGTTGTACTACACTAGACGAGATAGTAAATTCGCAAGCAACTTCGCCGAGACTCTCGTGAGTCTGGCCAAGGGCATGGGGTGCGTTATACGAAATCCACAACATGTTATGCTGGATGACGATCGTACGGATACGTATATGGGTGCAATTAGGACGAATGTTACAGAAAGTTTACAGGTAGGTGTAAGTGTTGGGAAATATTGATGCGACTCTGACATACGTGATTGTCCAGAAGAGAATCAATACAAGAATTTTTAAATGTATTGAAAATGGGAGTTGTGAAAATCACATGAAACCAAATTGATTCATTCTTTTGACGTTGTCAATAATTTTGAAAAATCACTGTCAGGATGACAGTTGTTCATTTAAGTTTTGGTTGCGTTACTAGTAACGGTTTTTTATTTTAGCAAGGCATGCTTCACGATTGATACCGTGCTCTCTTTGAATCAGCCAGCGCCGTCTCGAAATAATTTGTATAAATCCAAGCCTTCAGGTTAAAATTGTGACGTCACAGCGAGAGTCTAACCTAATCTGACAAGTGTATTTAAAAGTTCTTATTATAATAATTTCTGCCTTCAACTTGAGTTGTTTAATGTTTACATATTTTAGTTAATAGTTTTATTTACCTGGACAGCTGCTAATTTAGTGTGTTTTGTGTTCGGATTGGGTGTTTGATATTTTTTTTAAGTTTGATAGGTTCGGTTATTTGCTTTGATTTTTTATTTTTTTTTCGTTGTATTTATAAGCAATAAACGTAAGTAGATAATTGTAATACCTTTTTCAAAACATGTTCTCTTTACCACATTCTTCCCGTAGCTATAACATGCCGAATAAATGCTGTGTTCCTAAATGCAAATCCTGCTTGAAACCCAGAGCTTACATCCCTCTGTTTTCTTTTTCCAAAAAAGAGCCACTTTTGTCTGTGGAAAAGAAAAATTCCCAAAGATAATTTAACACTTACCCAATAATTGAAGAGGCATACCTCATATATGGTTTGCCAGAGATCAGCACACTTTTGCAGGATCAGTCTCACAATCTGCTCTTTGTACATTATTAACTTTATTGTAGTCACAAATTACAAGCTACTAGTCAAAGCTTTTTAATAGTAAAATACAAGTACAAGTACAAAATATTAGTCTGAATCTATTGTGCAATGAGGCCCAGACATGTCAGTTCCATCCATCCATTTGTCTTCTTTGGGGCCACTTTTCTTCTTCTTCTTCTTTTTCTTTGTTTCTTGGCCTCAGCTAGGGCCACTTTTCTGCATGACCAGTTGTTTCCACGTTGTTTGTGTTAAGATAAACCTGGAAAAGTATAAAAAACGATAAAAAAACACCTCAGAACACTTTACCAAAAACAACTAATTCACCCTTTTAAAGAATTTTGAAAAAGGTGAATGCAATACTTACACATTTGGTGTATATTATCACTGAAATAGTGACCTCCTACTTCTTCCTTTTTGTTTTAATTTATGTTTTTAGTGAAATAACCTCAAAATTGTTCGACACTTAAACGTTCACTTGTTGATCACTCAACCTTGTTTATACAATAAACAAATACTCTTAAAGCACTGTTATGTCCTTCTCTGTGTCAAATATAGCAAAACATGTTAAGCTACGATTATTTATCATCGATTTAAATTTATAATTTCAAGTGCTGTCAAATTTCGTGGACCAACGCTGTGACGTCACAATTTCAGCCTGACGGCCTGTTTGTAACATATAGAAAGCCTTGAATCAGCACTCTGATTGGTCAACTTTAGACCTCTGTAGTTTCTAGACTATGATAGCCTGGACAATTTTAATTGCAGATTTTGTTCAAACCCATCGTGAACTATTAGCCCTTCACCCATGGGGCGGTAATTGTGGGACACCCTGTATATAAAAGATAGAGATTTATGTATATTGTCTTCCTTTTGTATTTATTTTAAATTCAAGGGTTTAGTTTAATCGTTCAGGGTGACTTGGAAATTATTTTGTACATTACTCTGTAATTGGTTCGTTGTAGAACTGTTGGGTAATAAACGTATTATTATTATTATAAAAGCATTTTTGGCGAAAATTGAGATAAAATTTGATCTTTTTTTTTTCTTTTTAAGGCTAGTTGTCTTTAGCTACCAAGTTCTTTTGTTATTGATAGTGTCAGTGCGAGTGTAATACAATTTAGTAATGAATCGCAGAACAAATTTGTCAGCGGAGGAAGTAGTAAGAGCATCAACTTTGCTGAATGAGGGATATTCGATGCGTCATGTTGCTAATGTGATGGGAAGAAACCATTCCAGCATAAGTCGCATAGTTAAACGATTTAACGAGACAAGTTTTAAGATGAAGATGGTTTTAATTTCAGATGAAACGAGAATTAGTTTAAAATCTCCTGATGGACGTGAGCGTGTCTGGAGAAAATCAGGAGACAGATTTGCTAGTTGCAACATCTCTCCAAGAGTCCTGTTAGGTGGTGGCTTTGCAATGTTTTGGAGAGGCATATGTTTCGATGGCCACACAGAGTTGGTCCCTATACGTGTTTGGTCAATGAATGCAGATTATTATCTTGAACACATCGTTGTTGCCCCAGTAATGATCAGGAAAAACTCGCTGGATTCTTGTGCTCGCTGCTTATTTTATTATAATTTCTGACGTCCTAAATGTAATCGCGTTTTGGAAATTGAACCTGAAATTTTTAAGTATTCGAAGATGTGCTTCGAAGTGTATTCGAACTGTCGGTGTGTCAACATTTATCGTTTATCGCATGTACATCAACAAGGATTATCCATGATCAAAGTTATAGAGTTTATTATTACATGCTAACCTACTTCAATATTATGCGTAGTATGGTAGGTGAGTACATGTTTCCATTTAAACAGTTTTTATTTCGATTCGTTTATCGGGTAAAGTTTTTGTACCTTCCTGACAATCAATGAACGTCGATCTGTAGGCGGGTATTGGTTTTAGCAATCAAATTATTCTTCATATTAATTCCGTAAGGGAGGTTTGCGAAATAAATGAACAAGGGGTCAGAAAAATGTTCAAAAAAATTGCGGATTTCAGCAAAGTGGGAAATATATATTTTTTTATTTTGACGAGTTCTACTTTTTGTTAAATTTTCATAACACCCTGTAGAACACTATTTATTTTAAGCGGGTTCACGAATGTCCATATTACTTGGAACTCTGGGATCAATGATTTCCGAAAGTAAACAATTAAAGAAAAATAAATTTAAACGTGGAAACATGTGCGTTTCCCAAAAATTATCGTCCCGAAATATTGTCTCAAGTTTGATCCCCAAGGGAGTCCATACCGCTAAAATACAATAGTCTCTTTTTGTCACTTGTAATTGGCCTTGCACTTGAAAATACCAGTTGTGATTTGTATTGATCACAAATTCATCGTTATGTTGTTTCCAAAATAGAATTTTCTTGCTCCTTATACCGTCTTCAGGAGTCATATTTCTAGAAGAGTAAGGACACTTGATCTCAATAATTCCTTTGTCACCAATCTTCCCATCTGGAGTTGCTCCTAGAAATTGGAATTTTGGATCAACGAAGAGACCACAGTCCTGTATTTCAATGTTATGGACCCTTCTTAGATCGTCCTTTGCCTTGGCTTCATTTATACGCCCATATTCAAGGGACGGACTTGTGATTTCCGTATTGTAGAGGATTGATTTAACCAGCCCAGCACACTTTGTAGTGTCCCTCTTTTTGCAGATTCTTCCATAAATAGAAGCTGTAAGAATTTTTTTTCTCTCTTCATGCCATTCCATATTTTCGTGTTGGTTCCTAGTTCTTTTTTCTAAGTTGATTAAATCTTCGGAACTTCTGCTTAAAGAATTTAGAAAAATTATTTTTGCCTCTTCAAATTCTGTCGTGTCCAAATCGGGTTTTGTACAAGTAGGGCCGTAATCCACATTTTCAATTTTTCTATCAAAAGAAATAATTTTTTTCTCAGTTTTATTCTACTTTGTGATCTTTTTCGTTTTGCCTCAGTCTTTTTATATATTCGTGAGTTTGGACTCTTTCCACATTTGGATTTGTACATATTATAAAAGAGTGACTTTCGAGAATTAAATGTTAAGGCGGCTGCTGCACAAAGTGTCTGATATTGACCTTTTAAACTGTAGTTAATCCGTTTTCCTCCGACAAACTTACATATTACGTTATTAAATTGTTCCACCATGTTACTGTCAACATCGTATATCAAGCTTTTAGAATGGTTTGAAAGATATCTTAAAAAATCCATAATTTTGTTGTACATTCCTTCTTCTTTTAATTTTGGCACAATATTCTCGTCATCCGGCGCTACTTTTTTGCAAAAATATCCGATGCTACCGCAATCCTTATGTTCACCAAAGACGTGGCTAGCGACATTCAAGATATCAGTTTTTAAGTTTCTAGAATTTTCATTAACATTATCGGACTCTTTTTTTCTATATTGAATTGCTTTAGATATGGCAAATCTCATTTTTAATATGTTAGACTGAATTTTTCTTCGCAAATTAATCGAACCTTCCTTTGCTCGGCTCGTCATATCTCGCAATTTTGTACAAAAATTTCTAAGAAGATGGTTACGACATTCTATTTTCTCTACTGTTTTCAAGTAAGGCCGGCATTCCAAAATTTTTTTGTAGCAGCTACTGTCGCCGTCTCCGATATACTTGGCGTAACGAAGACCCAGTGTACTCTCGCTCATCCTAAAGCCTTCTGCTATTATTGCAGACTCCATGGCACTTGAACTTCCTGTCCAATTCTTAAAACAGACGTGTGCTGGCGGTTCTTGGTTTTTGCTACTATATTTTTTGCACATCATGCAGAATTTGTTCTTGACGCCCAAATACAGAACTTTTCTGGTACGATAACCTATAATAGCAGCAGCACCTGATAATGAGCTGTAATTACTTCTGTAAGATCTTTTCGCCCATGTTCCATCGCAAACAACCATTATTTCAGGCACTCCATCTGCCCCTACATTGCCTTCTGCAATAGGCAATACCTTTTCTTCTTCTGCGGCTTCTTTCATTTTTTCAAAAGCATTTTTTTCCACACTAGTACTCATTTCCCTTTCAATACGCTGAAATGTCTCTGGTCTCATGCATGGTATGTCCAGTGAAGTACATATGTCTTCAAGGTGCGTGTACCCGCTTCTAATTCCAACGACACCAAGGACAGCTCTTTTATTTACGTCAACTACATCATTTAATTCACTCGTAAAAATTTGTTTAGTACAGTTGCACATGGTACATTTCATGTAGAGAGTAGATATTAATCCATTTTTAACTTCCTTTGCAACGTACATATTGCTTAATTTGCAGTCATACGCTGGTTGATGATTATCAAGATCTTGTAGTTGTTTTATAAAGTTCAAAATATCTACTATTCGTCTACCTTTAGCAATATCATTTGGGGGCAGCACAGGAGTTGATGATCGGATTATTTCGACAAAATCGTCAGAATCGAGTTCTTCCGTCATGATATCAGAATGAATTTCTACCGGAGATTGTACCACTTCGTCGTTTCAGATAATGTTTCCCTAATGGTTAATACAATTAAATAGTTACTTTCTAAAATCAGGAAATTCAAAACACATGAAGTGTGGTACTTACATGTTTGCACTATTTTGTGACGAGCCTTGGTCATTAGACTGAGAAACGCGTTCTTTTGCGCTGCAATACAAAATTTATAAAAACTGTGCAATTTTGTCTCTCAATTACAGCTTTTTATGTCCTTAAATTCGGTACAGGTTGGCATAATATGTAAGTACATGACGCCGAGGGCCTAAAAGTCCAAAGATTTTACTCTAGAAAAATGTATTCATAGCATTCCAGCATTTTGACAGACACAATGATTTTTAAAACAAATGTTAAAATTTTGTACACCAATAGGAGTGGGGCATAAAATAGTTTTTTCAGTTATAATATAATAAGAGTTGAGATTTCGGCGGAAAAATTTACCGATTGTTACGAGAGTTCGCCTAGCAATTTTGCGAATGATTGTCATAAAAATCACGAAACGCAGTTGAGTGATTTTTGATCAATGTCATATATATATATATATATATATATATATATATATATATATATACATACATACATATATACATAAATATAAAAAATTTCATGTTAATAATTAAATTTGCGACTGCATGGATGCGATGTCAATTTTTACAGATGTTGTAAAATGGTTACCAAATAATTTGTAAAACTTTGTTTTCTATGTAATTCAGTTTACAAAAGTTTATGTAGATATTCGGAAGAACTGCATAATTTCTTGTAAAAATCAGCACTAATCTTGGTCACAAATCTCCAATATACACTATGTGTAAGAACTGTTATGTATCTTTGTGCGATAACTGTGATATTTTTGCAGAGAATTTAAAACACATTGTTGAGTCAGCAAAGAATCAGTTGGAAAACATTGTGTAGCACCTATTTTTTGTAATTTTTTGTAATTTTTATATATAATTTTTTATTACATAATTTTTTTTTATTTATTTAGTTTTTTTAGAATTCAATTTTATTTTAAATTTTTGTTTAATTGATTAATTATGTTGCATTGAACTGTTATTTTAATTATGTTAGTTATGTTATGTTCTTAATTAATATTGTTGCAATTTTGACCCGTAAGTGGAGAAATCTGTCGGACAAATAAATTATTATTATTATTTAAAAGTTTGCACGATGAATTGAAAAACACCAAAATTTGAAAAGTTTGCGTGTGTCCTCCTTGGTACATTTTTTTCAAAAATATAAAAAAGCAGAAACACAGCTATAACATTTCTCAATAAGTTATCGAAAAGTGCAAGTTATTTTATATAAAAATAAATTTGTTATAACGGAAGACGTAAACGTCCAAAACAGACCGATTTTGCCGACCCGATAGCCCCTCTTAATAGAGAAGCGCTATCAAGGGAAATGGAGTCCAGGAATGTTAGCAGATTACTGTTGGAGACTTAAAAAGGACCTTCCAGAAGCCAAACATTCACGAAAATCATAACTATTTATTGTACATCTAATCATAAATTTCTCTAAGTGCAGGTGACTTATACTTTTGATGAAATAGTATTATTATACATATTATACGAAAAAATCCAAAGTTTTTACATCTCTACGCAGATCTCCCGGTACTTTACTCGCAGACTCTGGAGCTGTAGCGGAAGGGTATATGCACGATTCCGTTCAAAATAAAACGAATATTGCAAAACAAGTACTGGAAGGTGTAATTTCGAGCATGTGTGTCAATCCAAAAACTGCAAATCTGACATCCGAAAAAGTTTTGAGATTTTCCAGCTAACATTAATTTTAATAATTGTGCAAATGTATCGTTTACTGTTAACGTAAATCAATAAGTTCTTTATGTTTTATGTGAATTAACCTACCACTACTGTCTTGTTAGTGTCAACCTCTACCAAGGTTTTTCATATTATGGTCCGGGCTAGACGCATATCAGTAGTACTTCTCTCCCTAGGCAGAGAATGTAGCACTTCTGTCACGATTTTGACACCAGAGAAACTGATTTCTACTCCCGCTTGTGTAAAAATATATGTTTTGGTGTTACAAAGAAATCTGATGTGTCAAGTGGTAAAATTTTGTACGAAAAATTTTCTTTTTGTTACGAGCGTTTGTTGCGTAGCAATTTATCGAATGACATTGTTATTTTGACCAATGTGACTAGATAAATTGGCAACAAAGTCGAGTAAATCGAGAGAATGATATTCCGAAGACTATTTGATGAATAAAACAAGTTATTTGTTTATTATATGAAAAGTACAATTTATTATTATTGTAAATAATCTGATTTTTATTGTTTTCATTATTTTTACTAGAAACTTTAGTAGATGAAGGTCCCGCTTCAATTTGACTCCCATTCCTGAGGTTGTTTACTAAGTTGAAATGATGTTCAGCATCGAATTGCAAATAGGGTTTGATAGACTGAGAATGTGCTTGTCCTGTGATTTTTATTAATTGTTCTTCGCCAATGCCTTTCTTTGCTAGGGTGGACATTGCTGAAGCACGATGTGAGTGGTTGGTAATTTTTATTTTTTTATTTTTTTTTTTTCTTGAGAGGCCAATTTTTTCCACAGACTACCTAGTCCACTTGGATAACATATTTGTACCCACTGGCACGTCCTTATTCCCTTTTCCACGTTTTCAGTTTTGGTTAACGGTTTGAAGTATTCTGTCAGTTTTTATATTTTCACCACGTTTGCTCTATAGCTTTTTCAACAACCGAATGGGACAGATGAGATTTTCATTTTCTTTATTTCCAATCAACCATTTACTATTTGTTAAATTTTGCGATCCTCCCTGTGCCGTCTTGATATAGGATTGTACTCCACTCTGCCAGTCCAGTTACCTTCTTGGTTCACTTCATCTTTGAAAAAGTGGATCTTGCAGTAAGCAGCTTCATTTCCTCTTCAAGCAAGTTCAAATACACATACGTGGAAATTTTCTTTGCAAACCGTCGGGCTCTTCCTCATTCCAAACACTTGCCATTGCATTAATCTCTTCTGCTGATAACGCTTGAGAAAGCTGTTTTCTCTTGTCCGCACGTTCTTGCAGATTTTTTCTTTTGGCATCTCTAGTACGTCGTGCATTCGCAAACAGAATATCTGTCAACGGATCAATTATTGTTACTTGATACTAAAATTCTTCTACCAATTTGGCAGTGGTGTTCCAAATGGATTTTACGCACGTCTCTTTATAGTCTTCACCGTTTTTTTTTTTTTTTCTCATATTGTATGCCCAGTCTTCTAACATTTTAGCTATTTCTTGTACTGGCGTGTTTGCGAGAAGTTCGTACTTTCTTTCATTGCAGAATTCATTAAACTGTTGCCAAATGGAATTTCTTTACTTAATTTTTGCAGTTGAAATTTAGTATTCATTCTTGAGTGACGAAATCTGATTGGTTCAAACAACTATGAATAAAATAGTCATTGAGATATTATTGTTTGATGGCCATAATACAATCAAAATTTGATATAAGTTTTCGTGTGACAAAAAAAAGTTTAAATTTTGTAGATCAGTGTAATTTTTGGCTACTAATAATAAAAACCGATAAAACCTGGATCCCGTACGTCAACACAGAAATAGAAAAATTAATCTAAAGAATGGTGCAGGCCTGAAGAAGGACCCCCCGATTTAAACATTTGCAGTTGCGTCAGTTGGAAGGGTAATGATTACGGTTTTCTGGAATTGCAATGAGATAATTCTTTAAAAAATTTAAATATATCTAAGTCAAACTCCACAAACTTTAATCAGCGTAAAATTACAAATGGAACATGTTTCAGCAGAACACTTCTGCCATCATCAGCCCTTAAAGAATATCAAGCAAGTATAAAGAAGTGTTCTGCCGAAACATGTTCCATTTGTAATTTTACGCTGATTAAAGTTTGTGGAGTTCGACTTAGATATATTTAAATTTTTTAATTTAAATTTACTCCACTTGGATTTAAGAACATTCTTCTAGTTTTTAGATAATTTTTTGGTTATCTGATTATATTATTTGGCAAAAGGAGCTACAGTGAATGCTCAATGTTATTTAAACCTGTTGTCTGATAATAATTTACAACAAGCTATTATAAAAAAAGGCCTGGAAAGTTACACGACCGACTGTTGCTGCAACCAGACAATGTGAGGCCTCGCACTCCGGACCAAGTGGCACCAAGTGACTACCACCTCTTATAAAAAAGACCACTCCGTGGAATAAAGTGTGAAGATTTAAAGGGAGTAAAGCCTGCCATAAACAAAAGGATAAAGAGACACTAAAAATCGTCTTTCTTCTTAAAAGCTTGATGGGACAGGTGTATCCAGTTAAATAAGAATTTAGATTAAAAAACTTAATTGTAATAAATATTTAAAAATAAATAAGGAAGTTATGAATTACATCGATACATAAGTTACATCCAAGTATTTCGGAAAAAAAAATAATAATAGGCAGGCAGGCCACATAACATCTTTGGTCTTGGTGAGTAGCGCCACCACCTTGCCGAGCTGAAGGTGCAAATCGGACCGGTAGCTCTTGGCGCACCTGGGAGGTCACGCCATGTTGACCCCAGTACCGGCCGGGGTTCCTTTTGGCTAACAACCAATTGGAACCCTAAACTGTTGTTACTACCCCAACAGCAGCATATGCTTCCGGAAAGCAAGAACTGACGCAGTCATTGCGCATAGTGCAGGAGTACACAGATGCTATTCGGTTGGTACAAATGCGCTCAGGTTCATCTCAAAAGAGGACGATGCGAGTATTTCGATGAAGATGCTCAACTCATTGACAAAAGCGTTCTAAGACATCTGAACGCCGGAGAGACTTACAAGTACTTGGATGTGGAGCAGTGCCACATCCAGGCGTCACACCAGGTAAAAAAGTTTCTCTGCGGCAAGTACAAAAATCTACTCCGACGAATCTGGTCGTCAGAGCTTTCGGGGAAGAACAAGATTTGTGCCACAAATATGCTTGCTGTTCCGATCCTGCTCTACTCATTTGGAGCAGTTAAATGGTTAGTAGATGAGTTGAGGCAGATTGATTGGGATACTCGAAAAATGATGCATCTACAGCGCAGTTTGCATCCAAAATCGTCCGTTCCGAGGTTATATCTTCCACGAAACCGGGGAGGCCGAGGACTTTTGAGTTTGGAGTGTCTTCATAACAGGGTAATCTTGGGTGTGGCCTGTAAGATCATCCAAGATTCAGATCCCTTGTTGCTTCTTGTCGAGGATCACGAAAGGCAGGGAGTCGGGTCATTTTTGTTTAGAGCGGCACAAAGAGCAGCAGATGAACTCGGTCTTGACTTTGACGTTGAGCGAGCTCGGCCACATTCTATTGCCGAGCTCAATTTGCTCCGTCTTACAGCCCACGTCAGAATCTCTGAGCAAGATATGCTCATGAGAAGGCATATGGATAGGTCAATGCATGGTGTTTTCTTCAGGAACATTGAAAACCTTGGCTTATCCAAAAGGCATACATTTGCCTTTCTGAGATCAATGTGGACTGAAGTCTGGGACTGAGGGATTCATTTGCGCTGCACATGATTTACGGGATTCATAGTTACTGACCTCATGGTTTTGAGGAGTGGCTATGATGTACGAAATGGGCCTTACCAGCAAGGAACCTCGTGAAGGTCGGAATCACGGAGGCTCCTTCTGGTCAATCCGAAAAAAAAAATGACAATAGGCAGGCAGGCCACATAACCTCTTTGGCCTTGGTGAGTAGCCCCACCACCTTGCCGAGCTGAAGGTGAAAATCGGACTGGTAGCTCTTGGCGCACCTGGGAGGTCAAGCCATCTTGACCTCAGTACCGGCCGGGGTTTCTTTTGGCTAACAACCAATTGGAACCCTAAACTGTTGTTACTACTCCATCAGGGAAAAATCCTCACGACCGGTCCCAATCGGATAGGGACCAAGGTGAAGGTGGTGGGGTCTCGCAAAACAAGTCACCCGTTGACGAGTCAGGCAATGCCCATGGACGCTTTGAGTGGACCAGCACTCTAAGAAATGACTTGCTCGACTGCTACGAGACGAGCGAGCCGCGGCGAAGGGGTTACATGGCAAGGATGCATGCTCTGTGGGGTGAGAAACACCCGGACCATCACTTTTTTGCTCCACAAAAACTCCGCGACTATGTGGCCTATCTTAGTCGCATTCAATACGAGAGAGCACCGGAGCAGTTCCGGTAAATTTGGAGATGCCGCCGAACAGAAAGTCTCTCCACAAAATTCCACCACCCAAAGCCAGCGATGTAGTTGCAGCGGACGAATCACTCGATAGAAACTTTCCGGAGGATCCAGACATCCTGCTCCTGAACGGGATGGTCTATCGAGGAGCGACGAGGCTTTCTCCTTCGGTCCCACGTAGTGAGAGCACTGAGACTGGGAGGAAATTCGAATGTCGCCTTGAAAAGATAGACAAGAATATAGGAACGGCTAGGCAGGATATTTCTCAAATTCAGTGTGTGATGGAATTCATCAAAGAGATGAAACCTTTCACGCCAAAAATCCGGCGCATCGCGCGTCATTTTCGCCGGACCATAGCAACAGAATTTCTCAATACTTTTTTTCTCTAAACCCATAAGAACATATCACAGCACTTAACGGACACTATTCACGTAAATGAATGAAGTGCATAAGCAAATGCAGCACAACACCCTTTAAAAAGCGCGAAAAAAAACAGTCCGATCCTGTTTCATCAAAGTCGCGTGCCGAAACATGATTCTCGATAAGCAGGTTTTTTTATCTGAACTTCTTTATTTTCTTTATTTTGTGTAAGTCCGTACATGATCGGCCCAGTCTATACTTACACGGGAAAATTCGTATTGAACCAATTTCGTACAATATTATAGCGTAGTGACAAAGGGCACCGTCCGTCGTTCAGGAACCACATGGTTGTCCGGATTTATAAAGGCAGATCTTCCAGGAACTGGAGTATTCGTTGTTTATAAAATTTAGAATTTTTAAAAACAAAACTACACAAGAACAAATCACAAACTTCATCCAGCACAAAATTAACAAATCACAGGACAGTTAACTACAACCTGTTGAAAAGTCCGATATTAAACTAATTAGTAACAGCTAGGTACGCAAGGGATCATTTTTGATTAAATTTGAAAAATAACGTTTGGCCTTTTCTGGATTTATGAAAGATTTTGTTGAACCGGTGTCAATTAAACATTTTAATTTGAAATTGTCAAAAGGTATAATGATATAGGTTAACTGTGAAGGATTTGTCTAAAAGCTTCGGTACTCTGTTAGAAATATTTGTTAAGCGAAGTTGACGGGTTATTTTCATCAAATTGTTCTTTTTCTTCAGGATACTCCTGAATATCAAAATTATCAATTTCGTTTTCGGTATTGTATAGTTTTTAGCATTCCAATTTTGTTGGGGACGCTTAAAGTTATTGTTAGGGGTAAACGTATTTCTTGTTGTAACGCTCATTGGAACAGGTTTGTCCAAAAGTATCGATCTAGGTTTAAATACGTTACTGGGATTTTGATTTTATTGGTTTTCATAAAAATTTTGTTGCCGATTAAATCCAAATTGTTGTGGTTTTCAAATAAATGCAAATTGTTGCGGTTGTTGATTAAATGCAAATTGTTGTGGTTTTCGATTAAATGCAAATTGTTGCGGAGAAATTTTTGGGAAAGGTTTTACATTTGTTGTTTGTTGATATTAAAATTGGGTTTGCAAGGTTTTAAATTGTCGTTAATATTAAAATCGTTTATTAAAATTTTTAAGGCTTCACTCAATGAACTGGGTTGTCTGGTGGACAAATAGTCGCATAAGGGGTTATTTAAATGTTTATGGAAAACTCTTAAAGCAAGACAGTTTGAACTGTCGGTCCAGGTATTTTCAACGATTTGATCTCCTACAAGTTGCGTCGAGATATAGCTGATTTGCGAGTTTAGACTTCCTTGAACCTTTGAGAAAAATTCTAACGGTTTCATATTACCCTGTCTTAAATTGCACAGCGTTTGGAGGTCGCGCTTATCAGCGTATGTCGCCAAGAGGGCATTTTTGAGGTCATTCAAAGTTTTGATAGAATATGACGCAATGTGATTGGCATTGCCTTTTATTTTATTTTTAATTGATTTCAGTACCAGCGTATTTTGAAAGTCGTCTGGCTGTCGGAAATTATAAAACTTCAATTGTTCGCTTGTGGATATAAATTCTGTTAAAAGTGCCTGGTTTCCAGTAAACTCTAGTAGTATTTGTAAATACTCCATTTTAAATACTGAAGGAGAAGGGTTTTGCCCTGTAGTTACTCCTGTTTCTGGCATTTTACTTTAATTATTTTATTTTATAAATAGAAATATTTAATAATTATTTTATTTTATTGAACTTATTTGTTTCAAAATTAATTTTTTAGTTAACGCTGATCGGAATATCAAACGATCACTCTGATAAAAAAATATTTATCAATAATAATTATGTGATTTCCGAATCCGAATCAGTAAGCTGTTAACGACATTTACGACTCACCAGCAATGTACTGGAACTTTTCGTTCTCAACCGTCAGGCAAATAACAGCAAACAAGCCTGACGTGGTTCTATTGGACCACTCCTCCAAGCAGATGTTTGTTATTGAATTTTCGGCTCCTGTTGAAAATAACATCTGCGTCAAGAAGGAGGAAAAGCGGACAAAATATCAAAACCTGCTCTTTGAACTTAGGAGGCTGTACTCAAGTTACTCAGTGAAGCTCGTCGTTTTGGTAATTGGGTGCATGGGAGGCATCAAGGAGTCGCTCGTCTCCAATCTGAAAATCATTCCTGCCTGCCTTAAACCGGCAGAGATCCTTGCGGCTGGAATGCAGAACGCGGTCATCTTGGGGTCGTTGCGTCTGCTTAGGACACATGATTTACGGGATTCATAGCTACTAACTGACCTCATGGTTTTAAAGAGTGGCTATGATGTACGAAATGGACCAGACCAGCAAGAAACCTCGTGAAGGTCGGAGTCACGGGGAGCTCCTTCTGGATGGTTGCTGTGATGGTTGCCCGTAGCGACTTTTGACAAGAATAAGTTTTTCACGTAAAAATGATAGAATCGCTATTCCTAGAAGAAAATGTAATACAAATACGCACGAAAAAGTTGTGACTCTAAAAGAGAAAAAAAAAGCCCGTAGGTAGCGCCCTCTAATATCAAACTAAGATCAAATTTAAATTTCTCATGTTAAAGAAAAACAAGTAGGTAACCGCCAATGTTCGTCCAAATATCGACATTAATGACAATGACCTTGCCAGTGTCTGTCCCTTGAAACTGGTTAATAGCAGTGATGCCGCGCACAGCTTTATTTCGCCATTGACATAGACAATCCGCTGTTGCCCAAAAAAATGTAATCCTGGAGTTGTTTAATACATGAGTTTTCTGACATTGATTTTATTAATCAAGTATAGTCAGTAATCGTTTGGTTTGTTTTTTAATTAAAAACGAAGTTCAAAAGGCTTATTAGTTTATTCAAACAGTTATAAATGCATCAACATAGGTTAATTTACTATTGTGTTTGTCGTTACCTTTAAAATTGATGTTACTGTATTTCATTACATTACATTTAGATTCTTAACCTAATAAATAATTTTAATAAATAATCAACACGAAAATTTATACAAGGCTGTCGAAAACCTTCAATTTTTTTGAAGAACTTATAAATTTAATATTGTTACCAGGATGGTGTCCCACAATTTTTTCAAAATTCTCGAAAAATACTTTTCCCATGCAATAAATGAAATAATAAAAACTTTCATGAAGAGATGAGCATCCACGAGCTTACTCGTAGGATAGAAGGAACCCTGGAAAATCGAGATATTGCGTTGGGGGCCTTTTGTGGACATAGAGGGTGCTTTCGATAACACCTCATTCAACTCTATTGCGAAAGCAACTAAGAGGCGGGGTATAGCCCCTGTGGTAGTGGAATGGATCAACTCGGCCTTAAAAGGCAGAGAGATTTCATGCATCATCGGCCCGGTAACTAGAGGGGTGGTGGCGGCCAGAGGATGCCCACAGGGAGGCGTTTTATCGCCTTTATTGTGGTCACTCGTGGTCGACGACCTCCTGGGGAACCTGGAGCAGACAGGAGTTCACGCACAAGGTTATGCGGACGATATCACCATACTCGTAAGCGGCAAGTTCGGAGGGGCTGTATCAGAAATGATGCAGCGGGCTCTGACAGTCGTCGAGAGATGGTGCACTGAGAAACAGTTGTCGGTTAACCCCGATAAGACTAAAGTCATGGTCTTCACAAGAAGGAGGAATCTCATCGATTTGAAGAGGCTCCGACTGTGGGGAAAAGAATTGCGGATAGGGAAAGAAGTCAAGTACTTGGGACTAATGCTAGATACCAAACTTGGTTTCAAACACCATCTAGAATACATCACCACTAAGGCTACTCGGGCCCTATGGGCCTGTAGAGGCATGGTGGGAAAGACGTGGGGATTAAAACCAGAAATGGTTCACTGGCTCTACACCAAGGTCATAATTCCCACGGTAACATACTCTTCGATAATTTGGTGGCATAAGGCGTCTGGAAAGCACGCTACAAGGCTTTTAGGGAAGCTGCAAAGACTTGCCTGCCTTGGAATAACGGGAGCAATGAATACAACGCCTACCGCAGCCATGGAAGTGCTCCTGAACCTCCCTCCGCTACACCTTTTGGTGAAATCGGAGGCAATGAAGGCAGCATACAGGCTTGTAAGTGCCGGATATGGCAAGACCCACGTTAGAAGGGGATACCACACCGAGATATTTGGGAAAATACGGAACGATTGCGTGCTGAGCATGCAATCGGACCGACTCAGGACAGAGTATGACTTTTGTAAACCCTTCGAGGTAGTCATACCGAGAAGGGAGGAGAGGGTCGATACCCGGAAACTGAGGAATAACAACGGAACCATCTGGTACACGGATGGGTCCAAAACAACAAAGAGCACTGGGGCAGGGGTAGCTGGAGAAGCACCGGGGGATGACATGAGCATCAACCTGGGCTCCTTGGCAACCGTGTTCCAAGCAGAAATCACTGCGATTGACATCTGTGCCGGGGAAATAATGAGGAGGGGCTGTGCAAACAGCAGGGAGGAGGAGGAAGAAACTCCACTACACATACTATGCGAGTGTCCAGCGCTTGAGGCGGGGAGGCTTCGACACTTCGGGTTGACGTATGTTGAACCGAATGACATAAAACATATGCCCATAGATTCTGTGCTGAAGTTCATCAACAGCACAGGCCTTATGGAGTAAGCTTGCTAAGTGGGGCACAATAAGCTGAAGCTTCAGTGCAGCGGGGTCTGAACCGCGCCCCTTAAGAATAATAATAATAATTCATGAAGGGATTACCAAGTTGAGCGTTATTTTCTCTATCGAACTACTATCTCTAGAAAATTCCTCGCAAATAACATAATTATGAATGTATTTTAAGGAATTTATTTACCAAGGAACCACACACGTACTTATTAAAAGCGTTCACACAAGTTTTCGCATATCATTTGTATTTTATTTTCATTAAAATCAGCCAGACTGGCCAACATTACTGCCAGATCTTGAAAGCAATTCATGTGGTCTGAATAAATATAAATTACTAAAAATAATTTCCTGAACGATCTGCTGTGTTGGGTTGATCGCGTTGTCACCCTGTTGCCTATTATAGAGGGAATAAAGCAATCTGTTTAGTATAGTTTGTAGTTCGAAGTGACAACTCATAAAAAGTATTCAAATAAAATGACCACCAGTTGTCAGTTGTTGAGCAACAAATCGCTCACTATACCCAAGTTGTATTCAAACAACGACCTTAGCAGCTACCTCAGGTGCGGTATTCATTACATCGGTCGACAAAATTTTTGGGTTTGAGTTTTAAATATCAAATTTTGCTTCCTCTTACGTAATTAATAAAGAGAAAAATAGTTTTTTTGGTCAAAGTTTGCTTTTGTAGAAACCAGAGCGATATTTCGAATCTTACACAATGTACCTACATTAAAATTGAAAAACAAGTTCAAAAATGAATATTTCTTGTAATATTTTAATTTTTTGCAAATATTGGGAATCTACTGTCAATTAAAAAAATATATTAGAATCGAGACCAATTGGCGTTAATTCTGATGATTCTATAATAACATTCATTTACTGTTCATGTTACGAAAATAAATAGTAAACTAAATTTATTTTTTTTCCTTATAAAGTATTTTTGCAGTTAACACAGGAGAAATGAGGCGTGCATTTTTTATCTTGATTCCGAATTCGTAAGTTAAACTAGGTTTCATAAGCTTCACAAAGCTTTAAATTTGTTACCAAAGAAAATTTTGTGCTTCTTACTTTTATAAATTCACCACAATTAAACAGAATGAATCAACATCATTATTACATTGTCTGGACGCCATTTGACTCATTGACACTCAAAAACGGTTGTTACAGTTCTGATAGACAAGCAAACACTCATTACTGTGCACTCCGCAAATGATATGCAACTTGCCGACATTTCGTTTCATGTGCTGCTACTTGTTGCTCATAATAGTATTTTATTATACAAGTTCCTGTGTAAATTGGGTGCTTTCCGGCACTAGGGTTTTAAAAAAGCACGAGTGAAACGAGTGCTTTTTTAAGCCCCGAGTGCCGGAAAGCTCCTAATTTACACAGGAACGAGTGTAATACAACGTTTTATAGTTCGACACCACCTTGGCAAGTCTTTAAATTGCTTAAAATTCATAAAAATAGTGTGACGTTTATCTGACATTTTATTTTTACATGACAGAAGAGTGTTCACACAAGCGAAAATTTGAAAATTCTGACAGTGTCGAACTATAAAATCAATTAAAATCTTCAAAACTTACTTATCGACGTAAAACTGACAAAAGCAAACTTTATAAGTCGAAAATGGATATTTTGGTTTTATTTCATGCGGAGAATCAAAATTTATGTAATAACACAGAAACCCAAAGAAAAAATATTTTTTTGTCGACATGTGTTATATTCACGGATAAAATGTCAACAAACATAACAGGATTTTCCAGCGGAGACTTGATTTTATAAACGTAAATGTTTTGGCTTGCACATGTCCGCTACCCAACAAATAGCGATAACTTTTGTTTTAAAGCTCCACACTTTAACAGAGAAAAGGAATCTGAGAAACTGAGAAATTGTCGTTGAAAACGTCAATAAACGATCTTTCAAACGACATATCACTTTAATACATCTCATTCCCGGCGACTCAAGAAAATGCATTCGATCTCAAAAGTGTGAGGTGGGCCGATTTCTTTGCTCGCAAGTGTAACTATACAGGGTGTTATGAAAGTCCTAGCAGAAAATTCAACCACAAGTAGAACTCGTCAAAATAAACATTTTTGAAGTGAAAACTTCTTTAGCCGCGCTGAGCACTTTTTGGGATGGGTAAAAAATGTTAAACTCGCGTCAGGCCACGTGGCTGATCGAAAATTCGTAAGACGGAGGTAGGGTAGACCGCCGCGCCGGCGCGGCGTAGGAGAGGAGGTAGTATCCTATCTTTGTTGCGAGTTTCAGAAGAAATAATCGTCCAGCGGGAGGAGTAGCTATTTATCAAAATAGTTCATTATTGCACAAATTATACTTTTACCTTGTCAATGAGTTCTTTCAAATTCTTACTAAATTGTTGTTTTCTAATTTATTGAAAGTGAAACTAGCGAGGTAGTGAATGGGACGCGTGTAAAAGAAACGACTAGCGTAGTAGGTCCCTCCCCCTTGGGGTCTCCTTGTTTTATTTAGAGGGGCCTCTAACCAAAGGGGCTCTTGACCAAGGGGGCTCTCAACCAAGAGGGCTCACGACCAAAGGTGCCCCGACCAAGGGCGCCCTGCCCAAAGGGGCTCCCGCCCAAAAGGGCCCCCGACCAAGGGGGCTCCAGACCAAGAGGGCTCCCCATCGAGGGGATCAAGGGGGCTCACGACCAAGGTGGGCCCCGACCAAGGGGGGCTCCGCCCGAGGGGGCCCCAGCCAGAGCCCGAGGGGGCCTTTACCCAAGGGGGGCCCAGACCGAGGGGGCCCTTACCCACGGGGGAGGGGGGCATTAAAAGGAGCTCCGCCCCAAGGGGCTCCCTCCCAGGGAGCCCCAACAAGGGGGCGCCAGCCAGAGCCCGAGTGGGCCTTTACCCAAGGGGGCCCAGTCCGAGGGGGCCGTTACCCAAGAGGGGGCACAGCCCGAGGGGGGCCTTCAAAGAGGGCTCCGCCCGGGGGGGGCATAAATGGTAGCTCCGCCCGAGAGGGGGCTCATCCAAGGAGGGGACTTAATTTACAAGTTATTCAAGGTGTTAGACGATTTTAATTTTCATTTTCAGCATTTATTATAACTAAATTTGTTATAATTAAATTATGGCTGATGATGGCAGTAGTGTTCCGCCGAAACATGTCCCATTTGTAATTTTACGCTCATTAAAGTTTGTGGAGTTCGACTTAGATATATTTAAATTTTAATTTAAATTTACACCACCTGGATTTAAGAACATTCTTCTGGTTTATTTATTATAACAGTTAAAGAAATAAATGTATTTTCTTTAACATTTTTCGTATTGTTGGCAATAAAATCCTGTTTGAGAATTTCCACCATTTTATCTTTCAATTGACACATTATTTGAAATTTATAAGTGCAGTTTAAGTGCACGACATACGTTTTCGGATTCATGGATGACTCGATTACAAATTATCTTGATCGCTCGATATAAATTGTCATGTTTGTGTGACCGGAGTGCAACCCGTTGTTTCTTTTATCTATCATTTTTTTCGCAAACGCTCCCTTACGGAGTTAAAATTAAGAATAGTTTAACCCCTAAAACCAATACCCGCCTATGGTCCCAATTTCATTCATTGTCAGCAATCCACAAAAACGCTACCCGATAAACGAATCGAAATCAAAACTATTTAAATGGAAACATGTACTAACCTACCATAATATGCATAATATTGAAGGGGTTAGGTTCGTACCGTGCGATCATTTAAATTATAAATTAGAGTATGCTGTGAAATTTAAATTAGATTGGCACTACTAACTTTTGACAATTTTATTTAAAATTCGAATGTCAAAGTGACTTTTCAAAAAAACGGCAACAGAATGGTGAATGGAGTTAACAGCTGAATTGAAGATGCGGGAGAATACTTTAAACATTGGCTGTAATTCTCAATTATTATTCTACATTATTTGTTAGTCTTTTATTTTCATGAGAACATAAACGTCAAAATGTTTACGATAACTTCAAATTTTACTGTCAGTCTAAGCAGTCAGTCAATTTGCAGGCTGGGTCATTGCATAATAAAAAATCCGCTTACTCTAATTTATAATTTAAATGATCGCACGCTATATAATAAACTCTCTAACTTACGATAAATGTTGACACACCGACACCACACATCTTCGAATACTTAAAAATTTTAGGTTTAATTTCCAAAACGCGATTACATCTGGGATGTCCGAGACACAAACAAGCGGCGAACTTCATTTGCATTACCTAACACTAACATAGAAACTGCACCATAGAAAAAAACATTTTCGTGGAAATTACAATTAATAAATTCTTAGTATTCGCTTAAGAATCGATCACAGTTCATTTTTTAGCGGCCGGCGCGACTCAACTCATAACTAAAATTTACTATCGAGACAAATTGTTTGTCCCAAAAAAGTTAGAAGGTGTTTACCTCGTTCGGTAAAAAGTCTCTCATGCATTCAAGTTCAATTTAAATAAGGGGTCAGAAAAATGTTCAAAAAAATTGCAGATTTCAGCAAAGTGGTAAATAGAAAAAATGTTTATTTTGACGAGTTCTACATGTGGTTCAATCTTCTGCTAAGACTTCCATAACACCCTGTAGGTAATAACTACTAGATTCCCGTTTATTTGTTATTCCATGGTCATATATTTCTTCCCAGTTCCAAATACATTTTCTTAGGCTCGCAACTCCTGCTCTTGCTCTCCGTAATTTATCCACCCCACTGTGAAATAGTACCTATGTACCTACTTTCCTTTTTTTGTTCGTTTCCTGTACCTTTTTTTAGTTTCTGTTATTGCAGCAACCTTTCTAGTTGGTGGAAAATTTCTTTACGCTTTTCATTACAGTCAAAATATTTTAAAATATGTCAAAGTCTTTTTCAAGGGATTACAATTTAAATAAGGCAAAATATTTGTTTTAAAAAAATTGTACCTATACAAAGCAATCAAGAACAGAGACGCTCTTGAAATAACTGACGTATTCATGTCAGATTATAAATATTTTTAATAATTTTTTGTCTTGTGAATTATATGTAATTATGTCAAATTCTAACTAAGACTAACACTGTTTATTGAAAGATGAACCAAGATTACAACTCTTCTGAGAATTTAAACATGAAAATTCTCTCATCAGACAGAGGTAAATTCATATGATTAAGTCTCTTGACAAAACAAACAAGAATCTGTTAAAATTATATCTTTTAGGCAAAAGTGTCATAGATGGACAAAGCACTAAATTTGCTTTAAACGAATGTAAAAATATTGATCAACTTATGGGTATATAATGACTGATACGATGAAATAATTCTTAAGGCTATTTTCCTTTTCAGAATACGAAACTGTGGTCTCTTCAGCTGAAAAAAAGTGCACTCAACTAAAAGGTCAGATTGATCAAATTAAACAAATCTATAATAATCACTACGAGGGAGCAAACACACCTGTTACATTATTTACCGATTCCAACTCCACAAAACGAAAAACTGGTATGGCATATTTCTAAAACATATATAAATAGTAATCATCCGCACAGTTTTATATACCGACAATAACAATCATACCGGATTAAAATCTGCCAAAAAAGTTCGTCAAAATTCTCAAGCAATTGAGACAGATACAAGCGGTGCTGCCTTGGGAACACTCAATAACATTTTAGTTGAAATTACAAAACCGATGGAAACTTCAGAATTCTTTATTCAAGAAAAGAAAAAGTGTGGCACTGTTGTTCAAGGTCCGTCCAAAATACAGACCCATAGGTATTATCAAGATCAACTTCATGGTGTAGAAGAAGTTGAAATTAATTCAAAATCAAGACATTCGTTATACAACAAGCTAAAATCATCAAAATGTAATGCTAAAAAAAGCAAATCCAAAGTTGGGACTATGATATCTCTGACCAATCTAAAAAAAAATAAAAAACTATCTTTAAAAACTCCAAAGGATAAAAGTAAAATTCCTGACTTCGAGATCACTAAATCTTGCGTTCCCACAATGAATAAACATAGCAGAAAAATACTATTAAAACAACGGTTTACACTTCAAAACGGGAAACAAAATTATGCAATCAGAAATCAAGAAGATCTAAAGGGTGATTTAGTGGAGATATATCACAATAATGCAGTAAAAGAAAGTAAATCTAGTGAGAGTGATATACTGAAAAAGAAAACTGAAAAAATTAATAAAATGGAAACTAATATTAAACTAGTTCCACCACTTACAATCACTGAAAATGAAAATGATGGGATGTATAATCAATCAAATCTTATACGTAGTGGTTCTAAAAACTACACGTTACCAACAATTTCTTCAAGAATGAAAAGAGTTGCAAAGATTTACATGAATTCGTTTAACAACAAAGCTATACCATTTTGTCTTTCTACTTCTACAAGTCCCAGCCATAACATCGGTTTTAATATACAACAAGTAATGAGCATGATTAAAAGTAAGCAACCATTTGCAAAATTATCTCCCACTCTTGCGTATAATATTGGACTCGCGGCTGGTAAGAACGATGAATATTCATTTCCTTTGCTACTTTCTTCTGTGACATCTAGAAACTTTTAGTAAGTACATTATATATTTTAAGCTAATACAAAACTAACAAAATATAGTTCACAATGTCCCCTCGCAAAAAGCAATTTTCATTACCAACAAATGCAAGAAATCGCAAGAACCATTCCTCAAGATATTATAGAAGTCGATGAACAAGAATTGCAATCACCTGAAACTGAGTCAGTGATTATAACAGGACCCTCTGGTGACGTCAGACTTAAAAATCGTAAACAGACTGTTTGGACTGCTAATGTAAATGAAAAAAGTTGTACATGCGTACCCCAAAAAGGTATGGGCTTCCAACAAATAATCAATAAATTTAACGGCATAAAGGTAAATCGAAAATGTTTATTGCAAATTTTTTTGAGTATTTTTTAGCCAGTCGTAAACACACCATCAATACATATGACAAAATATAAAGATAAAAGAAATGAATGTGTTACCTGTGGAATTGAGCATATTAACCATTCAGAAAATATGATCCCACTACAAAATAAAGAAAAAAAATTGAAAGACGTTTTGAGAAAATTGCATGATGAATTTGAAAAAATGACAAAGTGATGTAATCAGAAAATATTTTTACATTTACTAATAACATTCTTGTAGGACCTACGATGATCTAGCCAAAAAAACTGAAGAAGGTACCCCTAGTTCAGAAGTGCTAACCAAACTAGAGAGTTTGGATAAAGAGTTAAACAGCAAAGAAGAAGAAATCGTTATGGTTATGTCTCTATACAAAGAAGTAACTGCTTTAAAGCAGCAAGTAAAATCTTTAAAGAGTCGTACAAGTAAAGACAATATTTGCTTCAGAAAACAACAACAAAAACCCAGTAGTTGTAATAATATAATAACTGCAGGGGTTTTAAATAAACTCCTGCAACAGGTTCAACATTTTCAAACTCATTACAAGAAAAGTTAAATCATTGTCTATTAAAAGGTGAACAAAGAATCTGAAGTTTCATTTGATTCTTCTGTGTTATATTTGAAGGGTACAGGAATAAAATAAGCAAGGTCCAAACAACAGCATTCAGTCTTTGGATCGGCATTCCAACATAGCAAATTTTGTTTTTAAATTCTGAGGATGATTTTAGCTTTTGCTTTTATAAAATGGTCAAATTCTGTACCATTTAGAAATAACAGAGAAATTAAGAGAGGAGAACTTTAAACACGTTCTGCCGCACCGTTGCTACTTTAGTTTTGCGGATGTTGAGATTGCACTTGTTATTTCCATTTTACTTTACTGTAGCTTTCATTTATAACAGAATAATTATTTTCATCAAAACTAATTGTACTGACGTCCACGCTGAAATACCGAAAAATTTAATAAAAATTTGCTTGTAGCAGCATTTCCCGGTAGTCTTGTTCACACTATATGATTAGCAGTTTAGTTAAGTGGCGAGTAATTTAGTAACTAAACTTTACTGGACTGACTAAAAAGCGTTCACATTACAGTACAGTACATTAGTAGGTAAAGTATTGAGATATTCGAAAGCAACAAAATTAACAAACTAGGTAATAAGGATGACTGCAATGGCAATAATTTTAGAAACGGGGGAAGAAGAAATTTATGAGACGAAACAAACGAGACTGTGGACACAAAATCACTCCAATCTTCTTGATGGATGGGATACGTTGAAGATTTAATTCATACCATTCCCTAGCAAATAGGCAATTTTCAACGTGTTACAAATTCATGTAAAAAAACGATAATGCGTATGATCTCTACAACTCTTCGAGGCATGTTAGCAATTAGATGAGTCTTCATCAAGTCTCCCCCTGAATCTTCATTTTGTTCTTCATTTATTTCATCGGGACGATAATTTGAATGTTTCGGGGTCGCTTCCTGGTTGTTCTGAGTGTCGTCCACGTTAAATTTACTTCGGAAATCATCGGATTTTTCTTCAAAATTCTTCAAAATTTCTGCTACTCTAGAAATTTATTTTCACTTATAATATCCCAAGTGCATTGATAATTTCCGGAAATTTTTTCGAATGCATTTCCAAAACATATTAATTAGCCAGAGTGGAACACGTGGGACTGCACGAGGGCATATTCGGTATGAAAATCGCAACGACACGAACATTATGCTTCTTAAATTCTTAAATTAGTACCTGGCGACCGAGCCTCTCTCGGTACTTATTTTTTTGTAAAATCGTGTTTTTTTGGAAAAGTATTGAGATACATGTCATAATATACGTGGTCTCGTAACAGGCGAGCCCGAGGAGGGCACCCGAAACAGCCGAGCCCGAGTAGGGCCCCCGAAACAGGCGAGCCCGAGAGGGGGGGCGAATCAGGCAGGCCCGAGGGGGGGCCCTCGAAACAGGCGAGCCCGAGGGGGGGGGGGGCTCTTCGATTATCAACATATAGAAGTCGAAAGTTGAATTTGTTTGGTTCTAAAATAGGATTTATGTATGAGACAAATTTAATTGACTTGACGTCTTCAGACAGGGGGGCCCGCGGAAGGACCGTTGAAACAGACAGGGGACCCCCTTGAGATATCCTTGGGACAGGGGGGCGTAGCTACCATCTGAACTGGAGTCATAATACCTACTACGCTAGTCGCAGTCGTTTCATTCACACGCGTTCTCGAAAAGAAGCCCCCCTGGGGAGCTTCATCCACTTTTGCCCAAAAAACCGCTCCCGAACGTGACGTCATGAAGCCTTTCTGCCTTTTTCTCGTAAACGGTAACTCCGATGAGAAAATGTTATAAAACTTATGTTCTCCATTAAATTTTGCATAAAATTGGTCTCATGAAGTTTTTGCCCACCCACCGCTCATCAATGACGTTGGAAAGTGAGTATAATTCTCAGCGCAAAGGCAAACATTAGTCCATCCCCGTTTTTGACCAATAACAATAATTTATTGCAAATGTTTTATTCAATATGGACCTTGTACAGAAAAAACTGCTTTACAATTCTGTATCAAGTGGTTTTCGAGATAATCGCCGCTAAAGACTGAATCTCATGTACGTACATATTTTTTTAATTAAAAATTCTTTTTTTTTTCTTTAATTAATCTAATACTTAATTGTTTAATTTAATACTTATATTGTTTTTAAGTATTAGATTAATTAAAGTAAAGAATAGTACATTATATTATAAGTGATAAAAATGCTTTATTATTAGCGAGTGAGAATTTTGACCCACGAGTGCGCTTGCGCTTGCTTTATAATGCTTGCTTGCTTAGCTTTATAATGACATTTCGATCACGTGTGATATACGACGTTTTATCTTACAGGTGCATTGTATAAAAATCCAAGAAATATTTATTCAAGTAAATATCCCGCCTGTAACATTAGCATGGTTCTAATATCAGTTTTCGTAGTGACCTGCTATTGTTACAGTTATGAAATAAACAGTCTGGTTGTTCTTCACAATTTTCACTAAAGTAATAAAAATTGACCTTATACCGAAAGATATTCCAACTAGACGTGGAAGCCATTGTTTCCAGTTTGCTTCCGGTAAGGTCGAGACACATGTACGAGAAAGAGTATGATCTGTTCGTGAAGTGGAAGGCAGAGAATTACATTACATAACAATAATTACAACTGACAGCTGTCAGATTTGCTCACTTGTGAGTAGAACTGACAGAATTATCTCTCTTGTGATTAAGATTTGATTTCTGTCACCGAAAACAATGGAATAAGGTATCTAAAAAACTACACCTGTAAGATAATAGTAGATTATATTATTAAGAGCATAAGTTACGCTTTATGTGCTGAGCGTGGACTGTTGACCGACGAACGAAGTGAGTCGGTTAAGTCCAGGCGAAGCACATAGAGCGACTTATGCTCTGAATGATATATACTATTTTATCCGCAAACGTTACTCAGAAGCCCTCTTGGTCGATTCCTCCCTTGATCGGCAGCCCCCTTGGTCGGGAGCCCCCCTTGGTCGGGAGCCCCCTTGGCCGGGCGCCCCCTTGGTCCTGAGCCCCCTTGGTCGGAAGCACCTTTGGTCGGGAGCCCCCTTTTTGCTTGGGAGCCCCCTGACCGGGAGCCCCCTTGGTCGGGAACCCCCTTGGTCAAGAGCTCCCTTAATCGGGAGCTCTTGTCCGGGAGCCCCCTTGGTCGGGAGCCACTTGACCGGGAGCCCTCTGACCGGGAGCCCCTTGGCCGGGAGCCCTCTTGGCCAGGAGCCGCCTTGGTCGGAACCCCCTTGGTCGACAGCCCCTTTGTTGGGAGCCCCCTTTGTCGGGAGCACCCTTGTCCGGGAGCACCCTAACCGGGAGCCCCCTTGCTCATGATCAGCCGTGTTCGGCCCCCCTTGGTCAGGAGCCTTCTTGGTCAGGAGCGCCTGTAAATAAAACAAGGAGGAGCTAGTCGTTTCATTTACACGCGTCCCCATCCACTTCCTCGCTAGTTCACTTTCAATAAATTAGAAAAAAACGATTTAGTAAGATTAAAATTTAAATATATCTAAGTCAAATTCCACAAACTTTATTACAAGAGGGGTTCTTACCTTAAAGAATATAAAAAATTATGACATTGACGTAATTTTTATTAAATTTGACGTTTTCAAAGGGTTACATGATTTTTAAAAGATTTCGTAAAAACAACATTTTATAAAATGTAAAAATTAAAAATGGATCAAAGAGAATCTGGTAAGTTTGTTTGAGTGGTGAAAAATTAAAATAGTGAATTAATAATGGGATTATTGAAGTTATTCTGTTCATTTAAACAAGATCTGTTTTCCAGTTTCAAGGCTTTCCTTATTTCCAAAGTCTCAAGAAAATCTAATTTCCGGCCTTTATTGCATTTATGAATCAATTTGGAATTTTATGGTGAAAAACTATGTTTCGTTATTAATATATGATTGGCGAAAGAAGAAGGTGTTGATGGTGGAGGATCAAGATCTGTGTTGTTATAGATGTGCCTGAAATGTTATTTAATACGGTCTGATATTTTGCGACCTGTCTGACCTATGTAGAATGACTTACAAGAAGAGCAGTTTAATTTGTATACACCTGATGATGATTTGTAAAAAGATCCATTAGATTACAAATCATCATCAGGTGTATACAAATTAAACTGCTCTTCTTGTGAGTCATTCTACATAGGTCAGACAGGTCGCAAAATATCAGACCGTATTAAAGAAATTTGGTTACGGTTGCAAAGTAACTGTTTGCCCATCCGATAATTTGGGTGCGCAAAGTTTACTTGTCCCACGCAAATTATTCTTTGCACACGCAAATTCATATAAACAAACTACTGAAAACTGAATTTTATATTGGGACTTATTCCGTATTCGCAATAAAAAATAGTATCTCCAACTCGTGCGGCGTTGTCGATTGCCCCCTCAAGCGAATGAACTTCGCTTTCGTGGGCAATCGACAACTTGCCGCACTAGTTGCACAATATACTATTACAACATTGTCCATAAATACATATTTTAGTGTGATGCAATCTGGTCAATAATAATCCATACACAAATTAATATTGTGACGTTCTCGAAGGATCGCGGCGTGATGATTTCATCGTAAACTCGTACGATCGCGAATATTCTAGGTTTTGAAGTTCTCGGCCCGATTCTCGGCGAATCCAGAAGACATTTTCGAATTATGTGAAATATTATTGATAGAAGATGGTCTGCACACTCCAAACGATCCATACCATGCTGTTGATATTTATATTCATCTTCGTAATCACTTAACTAGTTTACTGTAAAAATAAGATCAATAAGTCTTTAAGGATAAAGGTGTGCCGAAATTTACTTTTTTAAAGGAAGTTTCGTTTATGATTAATTAGATAGATGTATGACTTTCTGGTGATAGTATTAAAATATTGAATTAATAATTATAAACTAGCTACAACGGATTAGCAAATATAAAATCAGTTAATAAAAATTGTCTTAATGTTATTGCAAACATTAAAAATAATTGGATGTATAAAGATTTTTTTAAATTGTATTAAGATTTGTTAGGTAACGCAATAACCAACTTTTTATGTTCATACTTACTTACTTGTATTGTAATTGTAGCGTTGAAGAAGACGGAAGGCTTCTCGTCGAAACGTCGCTGTAGCAAATATATTTTAGCAATCTTATTAGTCCTTATTACACATTATCTCTGATTAAATATACTCTTCAACTTTATCTTTAAATGTATTTAATATTAGCACAATAATGGCTGTTTAGATGATATCCATCACCCATATGTTTGATGTTAGAACCACAGGTTAGAACGGAGGTTAATTCTGATCTGAATTCCATGTAATTGTCATAATTTTCCGACACGTCAATACTGTTCACGCACGTGTCAGCGACAAATGTTCTTTGGAACCCTGAGGATTTAATAAAAATAACTTTAATTCTTTCCCCCAGTGCGACATCAGATCCTGTGCAAAATCTTAAAAATGACATTCGTAGTTTGTCATCTACTTCTCTAAAAAAAATTTTGAGAAATGCAGATACCTTCTCTTTTTCTGGCGTTAAAATATCTGCAAATTGAAGTAAACCTAACACATTTCTTGAAGTAGGTTTCCGAGATCTATATAATATGTTCTGAGTCAAGTTCTTCCGCGGATAGCAGATCACTTAGTACATCGTGAAAACAGTTGCTAATAAATGCAGGTTTTTTGGATAATCTCCTGCTCGGCAATCTCATTCACTATTCTAAGCAACTTTGTCTTATTAGGCAAAGTTTTACAGTCAAATCTACTCAGAACATCTGTTAGTTCTTCTTCATTTATGGTATCATAACCTATTAAAGTGCAAAAAATCGGCTCTTACTTTATAAAAGGTTTGTTTGAAGATACAATTTTCCATAAACAGTTTGGAAATTCTTATTGGGAAATATTTCGACAACCACCCCTTCTTCAGAAAGTTGGCAATTGTAACCCATTTATCATTTCCAAAGTCGTGTCTTAGTTGAGGAATTTTTACATTAGTGCCGGTTGTGCATCGATCTATCATGCTTTCCCAAAACTCGCATAAAGCATCTCGCCAAACTTCGCCATAATCAGCGCCAGCCTCTATTTCTCCATTTGGAAGAATTATTTGCACTTGAATACACCCTCTCATCTCTTGCTCTGAGAATAACTTTATTAGTTCATTAAAAACTTGAACTCTATGGAGTTTGATTTTGTTGTTAACATTGATATTGTCATTTGCAATCAGTCTCTTCAGTAACGAGTCTTATAGGCAACGACAAAAATTCCTTCAGATTGTAATTTGTAAGCTAAACTGGTATAGTATCTCCAGCAGTGTTATAGGCTTCATCATTGTTTATGGTTTGGGAAGTTTGAGGAGATAGTGAAAAAATGTCGTCAACATAATTATGATGAGTCCTGTTTGAATGTTTCAAATGAATGACTTTCATCATAATCTCCACTTGTAACTGTTTCGCATTTAGGAAATGTTGCCAAATACACTCGAAGCTTAGTTAATTTAACCTCTTAAAAGATGGTTTCTACCGTTACTTCTTCATCTAAAGCCTTTGCACTAAAATCTAACAAATTAACCGTAAACGTTGAAAGCTGCACTTCTTTCGCAGATACTCCTTTTGGAAAAAACAGTTTTTTGCCTTCCTCAATTAAGTATTTTTTGTCAGTTGATTTCGGTACTCGCACATTTCTTGTTCCTCCGAGATTTCTTGATCTATTTGCTTAAATTCATTGTCTTGTTTGTGTAACCAACGTGTCTACAAATCTGTATTGCGATTTCGTTTCATTAACAATGGTGCTTCCCCAACGATTTTTTCTTTTTATTTGGGTTATTGTTAACATCACTTGAACTCGATAAATTCCGTTTTTTCTTTTTAGATCCTAATTTACGGCGAAGACGATCAAGAAGACTTTGTTTTTTTTTTTTAGACACTGTCTCTTACAATAATCACTTATTGCAAATCTGTCCCCATATGATGGAAACAAAGCTTTCAGTTCATCATCTGACATTAAAGCCACTACTTAGCAGTCAATGTAAAATAACCTTACGTATTTTTTTTTTCAAATTCACTAGCCTTACTTACTTTATATGGTTTAATGTTTCGTCTGAAATCTGTCGACTTAGCAAGAAGTCTTCGAAATCTTTGTTTAAACGATGCTCCATTCTGCAAATCTGTTGTAAAAAATATTCAATTATTTAGGCCCCATATAGTTAAGAAAAGTAAATAGTCCCCCCCCCTCCCGTTAACTTTTGAAACAGACATGGAATTTTTGTTCAAAAATTACTTTTATCGTTCGACACTGTCAGAATTTTCAAATTTTCGCTTGTGTAAACACTCTCTGTCATGAAATAATGAAAATGACAGATAAACGTCACACCATTTTTATGGATTTTAAGCAATTTAAAGGCTTTCCGGGGTGGTGTCGAACGATAAAACGTTGTATTACACTCGTTCCTGTGTAGATTGAACGCTTTATCCCACTCGGGGCTCACAAAAGCACTCGTTTCACTCGTGCTTTTATATACCCCTTGTGGGATAAAGCGTCCAATTTACACAGGAACTCGTATAATAAACTACTATCTTCGTTGACCAATTATTATTATGAGCCAATTTAACGTTTGATTTTGACTAACAAATCGATCGTTAATGTACCTCATTAATACACGTTTTTACATTAATGCATGATTTTTCATTGATGCACTGTTTTGCAATAATGAATTAATAGATTTTTTTTTTTTGCCTTAACAGGATTTGAACCCGTATCCTGTAGCTTTTTAAACCGCGCTTCTCACTACACAGCCATTAGCGTGTGTGAGTTTTGTATGCAGTTGCGCTACTTACCTCAGTCGCTACACATGATTGCCAACTTTTCGCTGAAAACAAACTGAAACATGCATTATCCAATACTGCAGACGGTAGTAATTCAGAATTTTCTAGCTCCATTTATAAACTTACACAAATTAACAGCACTTTAACAATGACGAACTGTTATTTATATGGCGACTTTCGACTTTACACAGATCATTAGGTAGCACATGTATGTAATAATCTACATGTATTCAATTATTCTTCACTTATCTTCACTTATTGAAGTCGGTTCCTTTTTTTTAAGTAATTTTTTTACAATTTAAAGTGATAAGTAGATCTAGTAAAGACGCTTCTCGAATAATGAGGAAACGACGGCAATTAAAAATTTGAGGATCTCCCTCGATTTCCATAGGATCCCCTCGTCAGATCCTGACCACCTCCAGAGGATACCCTTTCAAATAAAAAAAAAAACGTTCAAAATCGGTCCACAATAAAATTGACGAAGAAATCCGTGAACATACATAAAAGGAAGAAAAAATTGGAGAATTTCCTTCGATTTCCATGGGATTCCCTGATCAGATCCTGACTTTTTGACAATGGAGCTACCTGAAGAGTATACTCTGAAATAAAAGAAGAATTTTCAAAATCGGTCCACAATTGACGAAGAAATCGGCGAACGTACATGAAGTCGGTTAATAAAAGGGAGCGAAAATTTCAGGATTTTTCTCGATTTTCATGGGATCCCCTTATCAAACCAATCTGTAAGTAAACTCTTTCAAATAAAAGAAGAATTTTACAAATCGGTCGGTTAAAAAACAGTGCTTAGCTGTTCTAGTAAAACCATTATTTGATTATTAAGGACTATTTTAATTTTAATCTGATATTATTTTAGTTATACACCGTTATTCACGAAACAATACGAGCCGACCGAAATTTTCGATGCAACCAACATTGCATTTACACAGGTTACATGGATTAAGAAAAATAATTCTTAAAAAACACATAGTGTGCGCAATTAGGTAACAATAGATATTGTCAGTGTAAGAATTTTAAATTTGCAATCAGTTTTAAAAATTCACTATAGTAGATACATCACATTAATTAAATTATTTAAATAATTAATTAAATTTTAGACGAGCTGATCGAGAACCAAATCATTCCCTCGTGTGTAGTTGTCACTTCAAAGATGAGGACAGAGCTAATGGTCCTCCCATATTTAAACATAATATTGGGAAGCTTTGAGAGCCCAAAGAAGAAGAGAAAAACAATTAAAAAGGCGGTATTTACAGAATTCAGTGTAATGAAATAAATTAACAGCTCCTATTGTAACAGAAGCAGCTAGTGATCCTGAGGAGGCGATTGGGGCCGAAATTGAAAGCCAGGACCTCTGTAATACAACAGCCTCCACAAGTGGCAACAACAAAGCCAATATTTGCTGTTATGAATAAAGCAGAAAATTATTTTTTTGCATACCTTCCTCTTTGATGCCCCATCCGTTGTTTTCTAAGTTTGCAGGGCGTTAACTAATTTACAGTTTCTCTTAATAAGAGAAGTGGAGGAGTTGTACAAAGAATAATATTTAGGTATAAGTAGTAAATAAGTAATTACAGGTTTGTACATAAAGTTTTATTGTAGATTTCATTCACCAGAAATGTATAAGTATAATAAAACACTTCCGTAGATGTTCTTTACCCACGCTTCAGTTCTACCAATCCCCACAATCATGCTGTCTGCTGGTGTCCAGATCATCAGAAAAGCCTTATTTCTGGCCGTAAAGTGCAATTGCCCTTGAATTTGGTAATAGTTATCAGGATCTTGATGTCTTCATCATGAAATTCGATAATGTACTTTTCTATTTTTTGAGATCCTCGCTCAGGGGCGTGGTGTTTCTCCACTTGTAAGGACATTTCACCTCTAAAATTCCACACCAGACGTTAATGGAAATAATATTTTGGAAGTGTCCTTTCCGAATCCAATGTGGATTGTCTTGAGCATAGTAATAACAATGTACACCCCCGTTATTGCTAAAAGTAGCTTCATCGCTAAACAAGACATTTTTCAAAAAGTTTTCATTAAATTGGATTCTTTCCCTGAAGAAACGGCACAACTCTAATCCTTTAGGAAAATCGGTAATTTTTAGTTCTTGAACCAAGATGAGGATGGAATTTATTGGCCCTCAAAATTCGGCATACTGATGCCTGGCTTATCTCAACCATTCGTGGCACTTCCTGCTGGTCAATCTGTGTTTCTTGTGTCACCATCTCTAAAACGGCTACTTCATTATGTTCCCCA
Source organism: Diaperis boleti (assembly GCA_963583935.1). NCBI lineage: Eukaryota > Metazoa > Arthropoda > Insecta > Coleoptera > Tenebrionidae > Diaperis > Diaperis boleti. The sequence continues at coordinate 37,420,448 of OY757249.1, forward strand.
GTTGCAGTCCTTTCCCTAGGCGTAGTAACTGGAGGCCAATTCAGTCTCAACTGTGCCTCTAATTTTTTGAAATTTTTATCTGTTGGTTCTCTTCCTGGAGGGTAACGCTCTGCATAAACCCTAGCAGCAAGAGAAGCGTTTTTTCTGCATTCGCCATAAATTAAAAGCATGTCGGTTTTCTCGTCATTGGAATACATTATTACCAAAACAACAATAAGGTCAAAATAGTTGACACTGGTTGACACTGACAGTACCTAATGTCATCTAATAAATTAATGTGCACACTATGTTTTAGTTTTAAAAGAAATTGTTTTTTCAATCCATGTAACCTGTGCAAATGCAATGTTGGTTGCATCGAAAATTTCGTCAGGGTCGTACCATTTCGTGAATAACCCAGTATATATTTAGTTTGATTTGTTATTTTATTTTTTTGATATTTTAGTTCGTCTAATTTTGTGATTTTTAAATAAGTATAAAAAAGTTCAGAATAAAAAGTACATAATTATATATATACCTGGGGTTGAGCTACCTACCAGGCGCGTCTCCAGGTGGCGGATAGGAGAATGGCTAGAGTCTTCACCGACTCTAGTTAGTGGGGGGTTGGTAAGGAGGACAAAGGTCTAAAACCCTTGCTGCGCCGAACGAAAGCCTCTCGCCGCGGACCAGCTCGCGACACATACCGTAAACCGCCTGACCTGTGCAACGACCCTCCACACATAGTGGGGGTAGTGCAGGCAGGAGCCACGGGGGCTTGGCTTCATTATCTGGCCGCGTGGATGAGGTACCACTATAAAAACCTCCCCAATCTTAAGGTATTGCGCGCGTCGAAAAGATGCATGGCCGGGGGGCAGCTTGGCCACTAGCGACAAACCTCAGGGCACCAGGCGAACCCTGTTGTATGTAGCCTTCTATGCGTACAGAGGGCACTGCGCATAGTCACCACCCTTTCCCTCCTACTCCTGGGACCATTTATGGATACCGAAGTGAACGAAAACCAACCAAACACACCCATGGGAGGAGGTTCCGAAAGGACGGATCCACCCAGGAGATTGTCCGGAGCTGCCAAAAGACGGCTCCAGAAACAAAAACAGAAGGGTTTGCAACCTGCTGGTGGACAGGGCGCCGCAAGAACCCCAGGCTCTACAGCGGGCACAAACTCGACTGCGGAACTGGGAACCAGTACCGGAAGCAGGGGGAATTCTCCGGCAGTCGGGGGCAAAAAACGCCGACGACTGCCAGAGGGTACTCCCAGCGACAAAACACGTCCGCCAAAAAAGAGGGGTGGGCCTACGAGGTCCACTGTATCATTTCCGGCGGCCGTGTCGGATATCCAGATGGCAATTTTGGATATCCAGCAAACGTCCTCAGCGAGGATCAGGCGGATCTGATCAAGATCGCTCTGATCCAGGCTCTGGACGAAATACAAGAAAGGGAGCCTGCACCCAGGTTCTTCGCCGTAAATTTCCGGGGGGGGCTACCTTCTCGCCTCCTGCGCCGACCAGACCACCAGGGAATGGCTGGTGCGGGTGGTCACAGGAAGCGTACCCTGGGAAGGGGCGGAACTTAGTGTTGTCGACGCTAAGGACGTCCCGAAACCCGTGAGGATGATGACATGGATTCCGGGGACTGAACAGGAACCGGAAGTGGTGTTGCGGGGTCTTAAGACACAAAATCTAGGTCTTAAGACAGAAAGCTGGTCAGTAGTGAATAGGAGGCTGGACCCCAGGGGACAGCAACTTATCATCTTACTGGATGAGCACTCCTGGACCAAAATCCGGGAGGAGATGCAATGCAGGCCATACCGGAATCTCTCCAGGGTAGTGTTTAAAGCCCTGGGGAGAGGTAGGCAGGAATCTGAAGGGATGGAGGTTGAGGAGGGGGGGACCGCAAGGAATACTCCCGATCCGACACCCAAATCCCAAGGAAACGAACAAGGGGCCGAATAGGACCCTTGTGTCATCCGAGGGGATGAAGAAAAACGTGGGCATCTTCAGGGCCTTACAGATAAACATGCATCACTGCAAGCCGGCGTCAGCTGCTCTGCAAAGATACATAACTAATAGCGATATTGATATCGTGCTGATTCAGGAACCATGGGTATATAGGGACCAGATCAGAGGACTCAGGATGGGAAACGAATGGGAGCTCTTAGCACCAGGAGGAAGTCATCCAAGAGCTTGCATACTTGCAAAGACAAAAACGAATACACTGCCAATGTGGGGGCTTAGTGGTCAGGACCTCATGGCAGGCAAGATAAAAATCACTATGGCAGGAAGCAAAAGAGAAATAATAATCAGATTCGCATACCTACCATACGATCAAGCGGGACAACCCCCAACACCAGAGGTTAGACGACTGGTAGAATACTGCGAAGAAACCAACTCGCAGCTAGTGCTCTGCTGTGATTCCAACGCCCATCATATAGTGTGGGGAAGTTCAGGGACCAACAGAAGAGGTGAGTCACTTTTAGAATTTATTATTAGTAATAAGCTAGAAGTAGTAAACCGGGGTAACGAACCTACCTTTATCACCGCGACAAGGCAGGAGGTTATCGATATAACGATAGGTACGCCGTTCGTGTGCCGAGTTATTCGTGAGTGGCATGTTTCATCTGAACCTACGCTCTCGGATCACAGGTACGTAAGATTCGATATTGAATCCCCGCCGGAGACGGTCGAAAGGTACAGAAATCCAAGAAACTGTGACTGGCAACTCTACAGAAAGGAACTAGTCCAGGGGTTGGAAGAATGTCCCTCGAGACCTCAAACTCCGGCGGCAGTTGAAACAATGAACGAATGCATTACAGCAGCCATAAGGAAGGCCACTCAGAGAGAGAAAGGTCAAACGGGAGACCAAGTGGTGGAACCGTGAACTTTCCGAGATGAGAAGGGAGGTACAGAGATCGTTTAACAGGGCCACAAGAACTGGGAGGTGGGAAGAATACAAGACTTCCCGTCTAGAATATGGTTACGCAGTGAGGGAGGCGAAAAACACCTCATGGAGGAGGCACTGTGAGGAGATCGAAAGAACTCCGGAATGTGCCGGACTCCAGAAATTCTTGCTGAGGGACAATCGAGGCAAGATTGGAACTCTGCAAAGACCTCATGGAGGATACACTGAATCGAGTGAGGAGTCTCTGGAACTCCTTCTAGAGACACATTTCCCGGAGAGTGTATCCTCGGCAAATGCAACAAACACTCCAAACCTAGACATCCAGGGAAGAGTGGAAACTAGCCGATAGGCTGGTTAACAAAACAAGACTTGGATGGGCAGTGAAATCTTTCAAACCATTCAAATCTCCAGGAATCGAGGAATTAGCCTCCCCTCTGTGCGCATTACTCAGATCCAGCCTGGCCCTGAAGTACGTGCCAACGGGCTGGAAGAAAGTGAAAGTGGTATTTATACCAAAACCAGGGCGAGAATCATACGCCCGGGCGAAATCCTTTCGACCAATAAGCCTAACATCATTTCTCCTTAAGACCTTGGAGAAACTGATTGATTGAGGTATATCAGGGGCGATGTTCTGGTAAACGCCCCTTTACATCGATACCAGTTTGCCTATCAATCTGGAAAATCATCCGAGATGAGCATCCACGAGCTTACTCGTAGGATAAAAAGAACCCTGGAAAATCGAGAGATTGCGATGGGGGCCTTTCTGGACATAGAGAGTGCCTCCGATAACACCTCATTCAACTCTATTGCGAAAGCAACTAAGAGGCGGGGTATAGCCCCTGTGGTAGTGGAATGGATCGACTCGGCCTTAAAAGGTGTCTAAGGGGGTGGTGGCGGCCAGAGGGTGCCCACTGGGAGGCGTTTTATCGCCTTTATTGTGGTCACTCGTGGTCGACGACCTCCTGGGGAACCTGGAACAGACAGGAGTTCACGCACAAGGATATGCGGACGATATCACCATACTCGTAAGCGGCAAATTCGGAGGGGCTGTATCAGAAATGATGCAACGGGCTCTGACAGTTGTCGAGAGATGGTGCACTGAGAAACAGTTGTCGGTTAACCCGGATAAAACTGAACTTATGGTCTTCACACGAAGGAGGAATGTTAACGATTTGAAGAGGCTCCGACTGTGGGGAAAAACTGCGGATAGTGAAAGAAGTCAAGTACTAGGGACTAATGCTAGATACCAACCCCATCTAAAATACATCACCACTAAGGCTACTCGGGCCCTATAGGCCTGTAGAGGCATGGTGGGAAAGACGTGGGGATTAAAACCAGAAATGGTTCACTGGCTCTACACCAAGGTCATAATTCCCACGGTAACATACTCTTCGATGATTTGGTGGCATAAGGCGTCTGGAAAGCACGCTACAAGGCTTTTAGGGAAGCTGCAAAGACTTGCCTGCCTTGGAATAACGGGAGCTATGAATACAACGCCTGGAAGTGCTCCTGAACCTGCCTCCGCTACACCTTTTGGTGAAATCGGAGGCAATGAAGGCAGCATACAGGCTTGTAAGTACCGGATATAGCAGGACCCACGTTAGAAGGGGATACCACACCGAGATATTTGGGAAAATACGGAACGATTGCGTGCTAAGTATGCAATCGGACCGACTCAGGACCGAGTATCACTTTTGTAAACCCTTCGAGGTAGTCATACCGAGAAGAGAGGAGAGGGTCGATACCCGGAAACTGAGGAGTAACAACGGAACCATCTGGTATACGGATGGGTCCAAAACAACAAAGAGCACTGGGGCAGGGGTAGCCGGAGAAGCACCGGGAGATGACATGAGCATCAACCTGGGCTCCTTGGCAACCGTGTTCTAAGCAGAAATCACTGCAATTGACATCTGTGTCGGGGAAATAATGAGGAGGGGCTGTGCAAACAGGCGGATCCACATTATGACTGACAGTCAGGCAGCGCTTAAAGCTCTGGAGAGTGTCGAAGTACGCTCCAGAGTTGTGAAAGAATGTCTCGAATCGCTTGTGAAACTGGCAAAACACAACAGAGTAACTTTGTGGTGGGTGCCGGGACACAAGGGATTTGGAGGAAATGAAAGAGCTGACCTCCTAGCCAAAGAGGGAGCGAAAACACCTTTGATAGGCCCAGAGCCCACTTGTGGGATCGCACATGAGACCGCAAAAAGGGTGATTCAGGGCTATATCAACAGAGAACACCACATCCATTGGAATGACATTCCTGGACAGAGGCAATCGCGGATGTTCATGGAAGGCCCGTCGAAAAAGCGGTCAGAAGAAATCCTGAGATTGAGCAGGAGACAACTGAGAAAGGTAGTTGGACTCTTCACGGGACATTGCTGTCTCATGAAACATCTCACCACAATCGGGGTGAAGCAAGATCCTGATTGTAGGATGTGCAGGGAGGAGGAAGAACCTCCACTACACATACTATGCGAGTGTCCAGCGCTTGAAGCGGGGATTCTTCGACACTTAGGGTTGACGTATGTTGAACCGAATGACTTAAAACATATGCCCATAGAATCTGTGCTGAAGTTCATCAACAGCACAGGCCTTATGGAGTAAGCTTGCTAAGTGGGGTAAAATAAGCTGAAGCTTCAGTGCAGCGGTGTCTGAACCGCGCCCCTTAAGAATAATAATAATAATAATATATATACCTACTTATTTCTCTTTTCATCACTATTCGAACTGTTTTACGAATTTATTTCGATGGTGTACCGCATGTATATTATTTCGCAATTAAAGTTGTTTTTTTTTCTTTTTTTTTTATCAGAATTTAAGAAAAAAACCATAGAAATCCAAACAAAACAAATCGCCCAAAAGCAATCAATGAGAAAAAATAAGAAAACAACCCTAAATTTCAAAGTAGTTCTAACAAATTAACAAAATTAACAAAAAGACTATTGATGTAAGAGTTATAAATTAAAGATAATACATCAAATGTTCAAACGGGATGACCCTGCATAATTTGACAAAATCCAAGGCGATCATAAAAAGCAGCCAATACGTTTTGAATGGTTTGAATGCATATTAAACTGCACTCATGTTGAATTCTTTCTTCAAGACCATCCAAATTGTTGGGTCGGTTTTGATACACCTTGCTTTTTAAATTCCCCCATAGAAAAAATCTAATGGAGTTCGATCTGGGGACCTAGCCTGCCATTCTATTGGACCTCTTTTTTCATCTTCTTAGGAACACTTCGTCCAAATAACGCCGCACCGGGCTTAGTGTGTTGGGGCACCATCCTGTTGCAACCAGATATTATTATTTAGAAGTTCATTTATTATTTAATAGAGAAAAACAGTTCAGACACAATTATTTTGTACCAATTCAGAACTTGTCAACATTGTATTGGTATATCTATGGTTTTTTCTTAAATTCCGATAACATTAGACAGTTCCGTTAATTTTTTGAAATTTTACTAATTTGAACTTTAGCGCCGTTTTAATTCATTTTTCCCTTATCTAACCTATTAAGTATTTTACAACGTTGAGAACAGAATAAAAAACTCTATTCAAATGTAAAGTAAAAAACATAGGTTGCCATTAAAAAAAAATATTGATGACGTCATAACTGTCAAGAAAAACTAATGAAAAAAAATTAGTATACGTTCCTCATGCTTTTTAAGTTCTATTTCTAGTGCAAATACTAACGGCGTTACTGAATTTATTCCTTACTTAATTTCCACACTGTATACATACTTATAAATCAATAATAATAGATTAAAACCAGAGAAAATAAATTAAAGCCTAACTCTTGTAACTAACTTCTTTATTTTAGAAGGAAGAACGGATAATGGAATCGTCGAAATGCTGAAAGCTAGTTCTGGGCAAATTGAAAAGCGCACTGCTAGGTGAGAATGAAAATTTCGATTTTGGGACATTTTTAGTGCTCATTTCTAGTTTTGTGCGCTTTATTCGGATATCGACCGAATTCGCTTATTGAGTGTAACATAACATATAATCATAGGTACTGTTACAATTTGATTTTGCCGCGCATTCACCACCGGGTTCAGGAACGCATCTACGTAGAGATAACCGGCATATACAAAAAACGATAGGTTTTGCAGTGCCGCGCGAGATTCCTTCTTTTTCGTTCGAGACTTTAACGAGTACACGTTCAACGAAATATTACTCCTGGTAAAAGGGATTGCGTCCAGGAAAAACGCGTTAGCGGTTAAGTATCGTTGAATGTGGGTTATTTCTATAACTAATCGCTTAAGCGGATAAATCGTTAAAGGTTGAACTTTCGGAAAGAGGTAAGAGAAACCATTTTATTGCGTGCAGACCTTGACTATTTTCTTTAAATCAGATAGGAAAATTTACCAGCACTTATACTAAGATTATTTGTACCACCATCAAGGGATTTTGGCTGTGGAAATTCTTTCCTGAACGCACATAGTATAGTTCACGTAGAAACTGGTGAAATTTCCCGCAGGAGTTGCAGATTTACAGACTCGCAGGATACGCCAGAAAGTAAAAGTAAGGTGTCAGGACAGCTCCAAAACTAGCAGGAAGCATATTAATCAAGAATATAAGTAATAGACGAATTTTTATTGTATTTTTTTGTGTTATCAATTCACCTAGTTTTTGTTATATTAGCGTTCACTTAAATTTTGTAAGTTCAGTAATCTCCTTAATGTAATTTTAACCTAGGTAAAGAGCCATAGTCACTATTTAACTTGTCTTATTTTTAATTATTTTCAACGTTCATTTCGTAATTTATTGTTTAATTCAACTTGCTATTCTATTCAGTCATTATAATTTCTATTTTACCACGTTATTTAATATTGTATAATTGTTGGAAGTATCTGTATTATTTTTATTTGTTCATTATATGATTTTGGGGATTTAGCTGTATTTCTTGTGTCACCATCCACACTTTTCAATTTTGTCAGGGCATTACAACAATTTAGGTTGTAATAGTACATACAAGAAAACTGACTGACAGATAAAATATTTCCTTTATATTGTTATTCATCAACACACAGAGTATAGTACATAATACCACTATATGCGCGGTCTTGAGATCAACAGTAATATACTAGGAAGAAATTTCCCACACCTAAACATCTCAACAGCCAATGATGACGAAATCCTCTACTCCACGTTAAAATATGCTCACGTCGGCATTACAGGCGGCAGCACTGCTTAGCGTAAAAATTCCGAAAAATGTGCGCCACAATTATGACCCTATTTAACGTAATTTTAATATTTTGTTTTCTAATACCATTGCTCAAATTTTGTTCTACAAAGTCTCTGGAGCAGTTTTCCAATTTATAGGACTCTTACGTTATAAATAGCAATTAAAATTTCAGTGGATTTACAAGAAAAAACACATTAGTTTCACTTTGCTCCTGCAACTTTATTATTGACTTTTTTAAAAATCTACTCAGAGAATTTCTAAAAAAATATTCAAATTTTCTTGAGCAATGAACATATTTCACATATTTGCAACCATTTTTGCACAATCGTGGCGCGCATGAGATAGGAAATTTACATTAGAAGGTCGGGTAAAGAAGACTCTTATGGCTACACTCACAGAACTTTTGCTGTGGCGGTAAATATTAGCTGCCGAATCCAAAAAACAGCAGTGCTGATAAGACCTTTTTCTAATTTGCTGTTGTAACAAAGCCATTAACGCATCCAATTTGAGTGCGTTAATAAGCCATTAACGAACCCAAAATCTAGTTTTTTTTTAGATTGGTAGCACACACTAAACCGAACGAAATGTCAAAATGTCAGTGTGATTTTGAGGTTATGGTTATGTCAAGTCATGTCAGGTACAGAAAAATCCTTCCAATTGGTATATTTAAGCTTTCATTGGTTCTTGCAAAAGTGCAATTGTTATAAACTTTTACAACTACATTAGAATTATCACTAGAGTTGATAATAATTAAACCATGAGTTGAGGACACATTTTCTTCATGGGTGTTATAGCCCTGCTCATTGAAGAAAAATGTAAATGGCCATGCGCAAAGTAGAATCGACATGATAGGTTGACTCGAGGCAGCGCCAAAATCGAGACGCCAATCAAGCTGTTAGCTGTCATTGTCAATGTTTGTGTTCTTGTGGAAATTGAGGTTGTGTATTTTTGATTTTATAAATTATAAACAGTAATCTGTAAAAATATGGATAACAATCCTCCATTTAATTCGTATATGCAGAGGACAGCAAGGCACTGTTCTTTTGGTGGTTGTACAGTCGCAGTCACAGAATTTCGTCAGTCACTTTTATGTAATTTCAAAAAAAGGGATGTATTCTATGCTTTATTGTCATTATGACGTCTCTAAATTTTCGTCTGTCACGTGGAAGTGCTTGTCAAAATGTCAGCAGTATACAGTACGTCATAAGAGTTCAAATTTAAAGTTATAAATAATTGAAGACTGTTTCACAATAAATGTTAGATGAGTGACAACTACTGACGAAATTCTGTGACCGCAACTGTACCAATGACAGTCGATAGTAGAATACAACACGAAGTGCTATCACTTTCATTTATTTTCCAAAGGTCTGCCTTGGAGTGCGCAAAAAAGAAATAGAAGCAAACGAAGACCACATAAAAAGTTGTGTTTCTTGTGGAAAATGCAAGAGGTGGATTTCTTTGTGTCAGCGAAAAGATAAACAACGCGCCGTCGGTTTGTGCGGCTTGGGGCATGCGTAGTAACCGCAGGCTCAGGATGAGAAGACCTATTTCCCTTTAACGGTGATTTTGCTGTGTTGTGCTGGAATGCTTTCTGTTCCCTATAATTCTACTACTTCAGAATTATATAAATTAGAGATTGTGGAACAGGTTAACGCAGTCTATTTCCTGGGCAAACATTTTTGCAACATGAATTTTATTACCTAAAGATGAATCAACATATCCACCTAAGCGTTTGATTGTTAAAAGATCGCCGCCGCTGTTTGCACTCGATCTCCGAAAACAATGGCCCGTGAATAGTTGAGGATCTGGCACTCGAAGAAAGTAGCAATTTCTTTCGGAACCTTTCCCATGGTATTAATACTGATGGGACTATTAATGCAATTACCTTTGCGGTAAGTTACAAAGAAGCGATTGGTTGTAACATTTTTAGGCCGAAGATTGTTGTAGTTTTTAATCAACTGGATCCAATTTTTTTCAGTTATCGCAAACATTCTGGGGAGAGTGTTTTTTGTCTTGGGTACACTGACAAGGACATAATCTGATTTAAACTCAATATCATTCAGACATATATTGATGAGTTCTTCTCGCCTGCAAGCGCCATTGTACCCCATTATAAGGATAACCTACAATTCACACCTGTAATGACAGTTGGTAAACAGAATTTGATACCTACAACGTGATCAAGAAGGACTGTTTGAGTTGGTAATACTGAATTTCATTTTTAAATGGTAGAATTGTAACAACTTCCTGTTGTTGACGTCTTGACACTGAAAGCCGTCATTCACAACTTACTGATTAAAACGTTGTGAAATTAGACTGAATGGGCAGCAGTTTGTGGGGACAGTTAAACAGTTAACAATTTCACTATCAGATGTCAGCAGATGTCTCTCTGGATGTCAGTGTCAGGAGTGTCAGCTATCATTCGGTAACAGGCGGGTGATGGTTGTATTAGGAAATTGGCAGCACGAAATTTGTGGATGCACCCCGGGGGCGACAAGGTGAGGGGAAGGTAATTTCACATTGCGCATGTGTACCAGATGTGTACCAAATTTTGCCGGGCATTCTTGGGCATTCTGTCCATTCTATCCTGTTCTGCCTTCTGTTCTCGGTAAGTCTCAATGCTGTCAATATTACATCGTTTGTCTGCAACGTGAAGACGACGTAAAGTTATTCGTTTCAGAAGAATGCACCCCGGTAAGTAAGGGTTACGTTTGCTTTTTTGTTTTTAGGCTCGATCAATGGAAACAAGTAGGATTAATTCATACTTTAACATCTTTCAGAAAAGTGTGCCGCTCCTTGAAACAACGTGTTTCAATACTTCAGCCCACGAAGGTTCAATCAAGACTCGGCTCGAAAATCTGTTTGAAACCCAACGGCCCAGCAGTTTGTAAGATCCCTGAAGACTCAAAACCATCAACTGTTCCAAAAACCAAGAGTAGAAGGAACAAATTATTGTGAAGATGATGGTGGAGCTACACTAAATTGCCACGAAAATGTAACAGTGACTCATCTAAAGATAGCTCTTTGGGCGGACTATAAACAGACTGAAATTGGGCAATCAACATAATATCCGGAACAGCTTGTACTTTTTCTTTTTTCTTTAAAAAAGTGGTAGAACAACATAAAACTAACTAAAAAAACTACAATATTTGTTCCAAAAGCGCCGCATATTTTAAGTAGAAACTAGTCCCTGTAGCATACATAAGGCAATTTTTTTCATTTCATCAGGAGTAACAGGACGAAAGCTAGCATCTCGCAATATTTTAGTCTTAGGTCTGTTTGTTGTAGTTAAAGCTTTTCCATAACTATTTATGCAATCAACTATAAATTGCAGTATATCTTCCGTAAATAGATTTTCAAAAAACATTTCGAGGACAAGATTATTGGACGAAGATTTACTGTTTGTAGACTTCAAAATTAAAGTATGTATTCATCCCATTCTTCCTGATGCTGGGATGAATGAGACATTTCGCTTTCTTCCGATGTTGTGATAGAACCCTCGTCGCTTGGTGAATATAATCTCGTCTGAGCCATACTCTCCAGTCGAATCAACATAAGGATCCCCTTCACCTTCATCTAAAGACATCCTATACAGATTCGTAAGGGTCGTACATTTTGTCTTCTTGTACTTCTTCTACTATGTGTATCTGACAACGGAAATCCTATTGAATAAATGTTATAATCAATTATTATACTTACAATTTAGCACAAAAACAAAATCGTTGCATTTTGGAAACCACGTGCACCAAAGTGGGACAGACGCAACAAGCCCATGTGCATTTGCAATATAACTGACGTAAAAACTAAATTACTTTGGTGAGGACGCAGATAAACGTTGTGTCATATCGCATACTTTAAAAAAGACGCTGCATGACATTAGTGACATTACTGTCCGACAAGATGTCAAAGTGAAAGTGTAACAGCTGCTTCTGATAATTAGTAGAAACCTGTAGAAATTAACATTGTGACGTCACAAATTCTCGGGTTTGTTCGGCGCGTCCTCGGTACTGGGTTCGAAAATTTATTTTTAATCCGATATAACTTTTTAATGATAACGAAAAAACAAAAACAAAATATACTTTTGTGATAAAACTTATATATGATCTTTACATTTATGACAAAAAATTTTTTTTCAAAAGCCTAATTGCGGAACAGCAGTAATCTTGCAATAAATTGTACTTGCGAAAAATGTCAATTATGTTGTCTACTTGATTAAAATTTAAATCGAAGTGTCACCAACTATCACAAAATTCCCTAAATTACCAAAATTGATTTTATTTCTAAAAAAAAAATCATTTAATATTATGCAAATTAGAAAAAAATCACATGAAAAAATCGTTTTGTAAAATTTGAGAGCAGTCGTTCTTTACAGGCACTCCTGCCTACGGCAGTCGTGCTGCAAACCTGAACTCGTGGCTTAACTATTGTTTCAATTTAAACTACTTATATTTCAAATGAATTGGCATCGCGGCAGGCGCTGGAAATTCAAATTTATTTTGGCAACACGACATCCAACCCTCATAATAAATATCTCTAACATTCTTGTAACTGGCAAGTTGTTTCGACATTTGTGTTAGGGATTACTTTCAGAGGGAACTTACTTTATAGTTGACTTGCGTCTTCGTTCATTGAGAAAAAACTGTCTTATCAGACATATTTTATCAAGCTTTTTTTATTCGAAGTGAGTAATGAAATTTATTTCATACTGTGTCATATTTGTTAGTTTTACGTCAGGGTTTTGAGTCCGGAAAATGGGACTTTACAGTACAAGTCCTGTAAAAAAATACAAACATCAAATCAAACTATTGTCATAGATATGAAAACAATGATTTAGTGTCTGTAGCATGAAATAAAACGCACTACGACATACGCCCGGAAACTTTTACAGTAACTTGTCTCAAAATTCCAGACTCGGCTCCTTCGTCGCCTCGTCTGTAAACATTTCGACTCGTTACTGTAAAAATGAGTTTTCCGGACTTATAACATAAATTACTATTGTTACTATTTTGAGGTCATGTTTTTGTAGGAGATTGAACATATTATTTGAAATGGAACTCTCTTTGTCCAATTTGACTTTAAGAGAACGCGAAGCAGTGTGTCGTTGCAACCATTTTCGAACGTGTAACTAGTTTTCCAGGTAGATTTTTAAGCAACAAATGTACAGAGAATACTAACAAACATCCTGAATGTTTTAGATATTTATTAGAACTGCTAGGAGATACTTTCAAAAAACTTGAGGGACAGTCACTGAAATCCAAGTATAGGAGTGGAAGAAAAGCTGTTAATTTATATTTATAAATAAAAGTAAAATAAATAATTGTCTTGGGTTTTTTGTAACACATACTACAATCAGAGAATTCAAGTAAAACTGGGAATGAAAGACAAGAGTTGTGCAAATTTGGCGTGAAGCAGTTGAAAACTGTACACAAGAAAAATGGGTTAATTTTATTCGACATACTGAAGGAAATTATCAATGATTTTCAAAAATATATGGGTGTTCGAGACGTTGACGTAGTTCAACACAACACTTCCAAATGTTTTGTTCATCTATATATACAGTATGATCCAAAAGGACCGCACCATTACTCAGGTGGTATTTGAAATCATTTAGTTGCTCCCAAAAATTCAAATCAAGAATTTCTGTAAGCCACCTTTACGTAAATAATAGCCCCTGAAGAATACGATTTTGATGTCCATTTTTTCTTAATTAGATAAAGTAATTGTATGTTTTAATTAAGTGAGATATAACATACTCGTATTATAAAGATTTCTTAGTTAATAAACATTACAATTATTAAGTAATAAAGCAGGAAAAAGCTTTCGAAATATTAACATTTTCTGAAGAAATAAGGTCGGCAACAGGACACCAAAAATTTCTTGGCACTATGTTACGGTAATCTGTCATTTGTGGTAAAATAAAATTTGTCACATTTTGATTTTGAATGTGAAGTTTTTCGTGGTACTCAAAATGTTTACTGTAAACGAATACTGTGATATGTATTTTGTTCTGGGAGAGTGCAGGGGAAACTTTCGACACGCTGCAGCGGCTTATGCTGAACGTTATCATGAACGTGGACATCCAGATAAAAACGTTTTTCAAAGATTTGATCAGCGGATGAGAGAAACGGGTCCACTTGATACTATCCATGAAACAGTAGGTAGGCCAAGCGCAGCTAGAACGCCCCAAGTTGAAGAAGCTATTTTACAAGCATAATCATCATTATTGGGCAATAGAAAACCCCCATGTAATATGTCGATGAGGATTCCAACATCGATTTTCCGTCAATGTGTGGGCTGGCATCATCGGCGACCAATTGATTGGCCCATACTTTTTACCAAATCGTCTCAATGGTCATAATTTTTTTAATTTCTTAAGAGGAGATTTTCAAGAGCTAAAAGATAATCTTCTCTTGATGGTTTTACTTAACCCAGTATGGCTGCAATTTTAACCCTGTATAAAATCCAAATACCACTCACTGACTCATCACGAAATCTCCGGATCCATTGAAGGGATTGCAATGAAACTTTGCACACTTACTTATTTTACCACGTAGGCGCTCACTAAGAAACGGTTTTAAAAAATTCCATTCCAAAGGGGGTTAACGGCCCCCCTACCCCGTTAATCTCTGTATCCACTGAACCCACTTCAATGAAATTTTGCACGCTTACTTATTTCACCATCTAAGCGCCCACTAAGAACCGGTTTTTCAAAATTCCATACCTAAGGGGGGTAACGGGGCGGGGGAGTTAATCCATAGATCCACTGAACCGATTGAAATGACATTTTGCACACTTACTTCTTTTACCACGTAGGCGCCCACTAAGAAACGGTTTTTCAAAATTTCATCCCTAACGGGGGTAACGGGGCGGGGGAGTTAATCCCTAGATCCACTGAACCGATTGAAATGACATTTTGCACACTTACTTATTTTACCACGTAGGCGCCCACTAAGAAACGGTTTTTCAAAATTTCATCCCTAAAGGGGGTAACGGGGCGGAGGAGTTAATCCATAGATCCACTGAACCGATTGAAATGACATTTTGCACACTTACTTCTTTTACCACGTAGGCGCCCACTAAGAAACGGTTTTTCAAAATTTCATCCCTAACGGGGGTAACGGGGCGGGGGAGTTAATCCCTAGATCCACTGAACCGATTGAAATGACATTTTGCACACTTACTTATTTTACCACGTAGGCGCCCACTAAGAAACGGTTTTAAAAAATTCCATTCCAAAGGGGGTTAACGGGCCCCCCACCCCGTTAATCTCTGTATCCACTGAACCCACTTCAATGAAATTTTGCACGCCTACTTATTTCACCACCTAAGCGCCCACTAAGAAACGGTTTTTCAAAATTTCATCCCTAACGGGGGTAACGGGGCGGGGGAGTTAATCCCTAGATCCACTGAACCGATTGAAATGACATTTTGCACACTTACTTATTTTACCACGTAGGCGCCCACTAAGAAACGGTTTTTCAAAATTTCATCCCTAAAGGGGGTAACGGGGCGGAGGAGTTAATCCATAGATCCACTGAACCGATTGAAATGACATTTTGCACACTTACTTCTTTTACCACGTAGGCGCCCACTAAGAAACGGTTTTTCAAAATTTCATCCCTAACGGGGGTAACGGGGCGGGGGAGTTAATCCCTAGATCCACTGAACCGATTGAAATGACATTTTGCACACTTACTTATTTTACCACGTAGGCGCCCACTAAGAAACGGTTTTAAAAAATTCCATTCCAAAGGGGGTTAACGGGCCCCCCACCCCGTTAATCTCTGTATCCACTGAACCCACTTCAATGAAATTTTGCACGCCTACTTATTTCACCACCTAAGCGCCCACTAAGAAACGGTTTTTCCAAATTTCATCCCTAAGGGGGGTAACGGGGCGGGGGATTTAATCTCTAGATCCACTTAACCGATTGGAATGAAATTTTGCACACTTACTTATTTTACCACGTAGGCGCTCACTAAGAAACGGTTTTTCAAAATTACATTCCAAAGGGGGGTAACGGGACGAGGAAGTAATCTCTACATCCACTGAACCGATTGGAATGAAATTTAGCACACTTACTCATTTTACCACGTAGGCGCTCACTAAGAAACGGTTTTTCAAAATTATTAAAGTAGTAAATAAAATACTAAGGGTCAATTTCACCAACCTCCGTTAAACTTAATCATCTATTAGGAACAATTGTTGCTATAGTTTTAACAAACGTATCTATGCAGTGATTTATCAGTTAAAGTTAACCGATGTTGGTGAAACCGGCCTTTAATAAAATAAAATCACCGTGCGAAGCCGGGACGGGTCAGCTAGTTCTTCATATTCGTACAAACCGTAATAGTTCCATAATATTGCAAAACTATCTTTGGCCATTCATTTCGAGATAACAAAGGGATCATTTAGTTAGTGAAACCTATTCAAGTTTGAAAATATCTTTGGGACCAAAAAGCCGGTAACATAACCTCCAAATAATCTAATGCTAGTCTCACATGTTTTAGTAACTTTTTTGACATAAGATAAAGCTCACTTTACACAAACACCGCCTGCTGCGATGCCAATTCATTTGAAATATAGTTTTTTTTTCCTATTGACCAGAAGAAGCTCCCCGTGCTTCCGACCTTCACGAGGTTCCTTGCTGGTCAGGTCCTTTTCGTACATCATAGCCACTCCTCAAAACCATGAGGTCAGTATAACTATGAATCCCGTAAATCATGTGCCCTGAGCAGACGCAACGACCCCAAGATGACCGCTTTCTGCATTCTAGCCGCAAGGTTCTCTGCAGACTATACTATTATACTATTAACATTTTCAAAATTGTGAAAATTATTTTTAAGTATATTTTAATGTTATAAATATATAAACACTCGGAGCTAAGGCCCGTGTCGGTGGTGGAAGAAATATTAACATAACCATTAATAATAATCCGTGAAACCAAGCGGTTGAGTAATTCTTGTTGCTGCATTTCCTTAAAAATAAAATTTGTCAAAAAGGTTTGATTTGAGGTTTTATTGTGTCAAAAATAACAGTCCGGGAAGTGTTGCTTTGTTACACTTTCCGGCTCTGATACTGTAATATATCACTTTCCGGACTCAAAATGGACCCATGAATCTGATTCTACCGGACAGTAAGACAGTAGGAAATAAAAAATTTCCCGGCTAGTTGGAAAAAACGCTTACTTCCTAAGCGTTCATCAATCAGGTAATTGATGAATTACACTATGAATGTGAACAAAGTAATATTATTAGAGTCATGAAAATTGGGATCTAGATCCTCCGTTAATAATGACTGAACGCGTGTTTGACGTTTTTCAAAAAAAATTTACCAATTGCGAAAACATGAGAAGATGGTAGTCTTGGGAGTGTTTTTTTTTTTATACAAAATTCTTCTAACTTGAAGATCGACAATGTTACAGGCAGGAGAATTGACACTTGGACTGTCTTTTAAAAATAACTAGACCAGTGTTTGACGATTTTGCAAAAAATATTTTCCTAATTTGCTGTTGTAACAAAGCTATTAACGCACTCATTTTGAGTGCGTTAATATTTCATTAAAGCACCCAAAATCTAGAATTTTTGTTTCCATTGGTTAGACACACTGAACCTTGCACTGAACGAAATGTGTGATTTTGTGGTTAAGGTTCCATGTAAGTCATCTCAAGTATATGTCAGGTACAGAAAAATAAAAATTTAAAAAAATTTCCTAAATTACCAAAATTGATTTTATTTGTAAAAAAAAAAATATATTATGCAAATTAGGAAAAATAACATGAAAAACTTGTTTTGTAAAACTTAAGAGCATTCGTTCTTTACAGGCACTCCTGCCTACGGCAGTCGTGCTGCAAACCTGAACTCGTGTCTTAATATCAGTTTTACAAAACTAGTGTTTCAATATACTATTACAAACCGCGAAAAAAAGCGGCGTAAATGGGGAGGGTAGTTTTCCTCTGAATTTTCATAACTTGAAAACAAATTTAGAGCTAGATTTAGAGAATTTTACAGGTATGAGAATTGGCAGTTGGACTCTCCTTTAAAAATAATCAGACCCGCAAAAGTTACAAACCGCAAAAAAAGGGTCATAAAAGGGGGTGGGTAGTTTTCCTGAGAATTCTCATTACTGGAAAATAAACATATGTGAAAATTGGGATCTAGATTCTCCTCTAAAAAGGACTGAACCCGTGTTTGACGATTTTGAAAAATAATTAATTTTACCAACTGGGAAAAAAGTGGAGGGTGGATTTTTGAGTAATGTTTTTCAGAATTCTTATAACTTGAAGATCGATAATGTTACAAAAATAATTGGCACTTGGACTCTCTTTTAAAACTAACTATACCCGTCTTTGACGATTTTACAGAAAAAATGTTTACTTGTTTTTATTTTCTTTATTAAAAACTGCTTTAAGCGGTTGTACCAATTCCAAATATAAGCTCGAGTAAAGCCAACCCCAACTTTGACGAGCAAAGCCGCGGTTAACTGCTAGTAGGTATAATGTATATGGCTCCGCCAAAAAACAGCGCTTCATGAAATAGCGCTTAAAAAAATAGCGCAAGATTTAACAGCGCTGACAACGAATGGCGCGTCTTAAAATAGCGCTGGACAAAACAGCGCTGGTATAAAATAACACTAGGACAAAATGTCGCACGAAACAATAGCTCGTACCAGATAGTGTATTACAATAAATGCGATTCCTAAAACACAGAAACACTACGGAATAATGCACTATAGGAACAAGAAATCACAACTCATTACAAATTAAAAGAAGCGCAACGCAAATACCCTTCAACATTTCTAAATGAATACTCGTTCATCATGGCTTTTAACCTAGTTTTTAATTGTACATATTTAGAATTACGAGCTTCTTTGACTCTATAACCGCTTCTATATCTTGCAATATATACCTCGGCAGCCGCTTGTTGTCTCTTCAGGTGCTCCATAAATCTGCTCAAGGATGGATGCTGGCAATCCAAAGTCTTCTGGAAGGCGTTGTGTCATGCTTCTATAGAATTGTTTGTTTTCGGTAGGTTAGTTTCCATACGCTCGAACTTATTCCACATGGAGACGGGAAGGCGTGGAGACACATTTCTAATCCTTCGCCCTACGTAAGAATCCTCCCAGTAGTCTTCAATAGGCGTGAGCTCCTCAGGAAAGTTCCGATATGATTCCGGAACGTAGCTCAGTCCCAGCAACATTTTACACTTGCGTCAGATTTCTTCGTTCTCTTTATATGCCCTGGTTAGACCCGAATGCTGAATCTTGCGTCAAAGATTCTGTGATAAGTGGAATGCGCATCCTACAATTCTGGACCTGGGGAATGTTTTTGTGATGGCGTTTATCGAAGCCTGTTCGAAATCGGTCAGCACACTATCTGGACACAATGCTGGTTCTATTGTTAAGAGACTAGTTAACAACTTGGTGTAGGTGCTTTCTTGTTTGTTCGGAAGCAAGGCGTAGATCATTGGTAGCGCTTTTGCCTCTACCAGCGCGTGGATGGTGTACATTTGACAAAAGAGTCTCGGGCTTACCTTAAAGATTCCATCGACAAACCATTCAATGCGCAAATTCTTTTAAAAGTGCCAGATTGTGATGGGTTCCAAACATTATGATCCTTTCAGGATCTTCTGGTCCGGCCTCGAACAAAAGAAAAAGTTCACCTCTCTGCGTCAACTCTTGGTGATCGTCAAAGACGATTTCAGAGAGATTTTGAAAGAAGGTCGACGTCTTGTGTGTTTGGTTTCTTACTCGTTGCACCTTCTTTCTGAGCGACTCGTTGCTTGGAATTTGAAGCGATGCTTCAGCGCTCAGTGTTTCAATGCTTGTGGCGGCTGGAATAATTGCCCGCGGTCGCAAATGCGTCGTGGCAGCCAAATTTTTTACCGTCTCTCTGACCTTTTCGACGCTCTCTAGAGCAGGGTTTGGTGGATAATTATGCTCCGTCTTAGGAATTTTGCTATATTTCTTGGTCACAAGTCTTCCTTTGCAGCTGCTTTGCGTATACCGACCGCCAAGACACCGAATGTAGATGACGTCTATCTACGCGGTATCTGTAGCCGTCGTGAAATAAAATTGACCCTCCTTTTTGGGATTTGGACGTCTGCATTTTCAATGTAATTTTTCACAAAGTCGTCGCGACGCGCTTTATTGAGTTGCGCCATTTTAGCGTGCGCTATTCTGAAGTAGAAATCACGAAAATCTCGCGACAAGATTTTATATCACATACAATAATTTATTGTATAATGACAAAATTATCGGTTTGCTTCGGCTTTATTTGAAAGTTTATTTTCTTCTTTTCAGAGTATTTAAATAAAAGCGTTGAGTGACTAATTTTAAGAAGAGGCGCAACTTGATGCTCTCGATCGTGGCCAAAAAGTGGTTCCACATCTCAGATGGCACAATACCTCTAAAACTATTAATGTTAAATAGAGATTTTAAAAAAAGATTCTTAAAAAAAATCGAAAAGTATGTCGACTCTCAGAACTTCATCTCTATTATTAATACTTGATGATAAACATTTTGATAATAGCTATTTATGTAACAAGGCAGTAAAGTGACTCTTTATCGAACGAGTTTGCAGACGCAGTTTAGCAAACGAGTTCGATAAAGACACTTTACTGCCATGTTGCATACAATATTTTATCGACTACCATCACACCACCATTTACGAAATTTGTATTTTAGAAAGTACATAATTACATATTTCAATATTGGAACATTATGATTTATTATATATATTAAATGTGAATGTACAACCAGATGGATTGTTAAAATTGATACCAGACGTTGAAGGAGCAGGTATTGAAAAATATTTGGAAGTGTTTGTTACTATGTTGTTAATAGGACTATTGTTCTTTTCCATATCCTCGCCAATTAAAAAAGCATTTGGATTTTTCTCCAATTCAGAATTTTGTAAACCGCCAAGAATTGTTTTTGCAATTTTTGTTTTATTCAAAACCGACTCTTCCACGTAGGATTCAGCAACTGAATCACTTTTCCATCCACCATGACGCTTGAGATTCTCTTTACTGCCACCGGAATTAGCAAATAAGGTGGCGGATGTTCTGCGAAAGCAGTGACTAGTATATAATGCAGCATCAGGTAAGTTTAGATAACTTGCAATTTTCCTTGGAATACCACCAATGCTATGAATGCCTACTGGCTGTGTTGTACATTTTCCTTGTCTATATGAAAGAAAAAACCTTGTATTGTCTACATGCGAGGGACGCAGAGCTACATATCTCTTGTATAACTCAATAGGTTTGATTCCTCCTTCAAAATCAGCAGTTACAATGAAGGTCCTAGGCTTATTTGTTTTTGATTTTGTAATATGTATAATAAGAATCGATTCTTTATCCTCTATATCATCAATGCTCAATTTAATCAATTCGTCTGAACGACAAGCTCCAGCAATTCCAAAAATTGTACAGACCTAAAATCATACTACTTTCATCATCAAATATGTAATATCTGGTGCATTCAACAAAAACATAATAACTTCTTCTTGTGATAATGTTTTTGATTTTTTGGGAGTGTGACCTTTTGATTTGTGTTTAAGAAATGGTATAAGTTTCTTGTAACCACTGATGATGTTTAAGATTCAGCGTAGCCTTTAGCATAGAATAATAGGACCACATAGTTGGAGGTGAATACTTTTCAGACATCTCGACAAAATATCCCATGAAAACATTTTCACTATATTTTGTGATTTGATTTTTGGTACACCATTCTAGAAATAATTGATGCTGCCTTTCATACTTTCCTCTGGACTTTTTCGGTAACATATCCAAACTAGCGATGACACTCTTTTCCCTAATCTCGGGGGGAGTGCAATCAATATTATCCTCTTCAAGATAACTCATTTTCTTTGACCAATCTCAAATGAAAACACGTTTTATGACATTTATAACATTTTGGACAATTTGGGCGTTCCATTTACCTTAATTTATCCCTCTAAAGTTTAGAAATAATCACAACCTGAAACTGCCGATACCATGTTGATATTTTTTGACATTTGTTTGATGTGATCAACAATGTGATTTACGCGTAGGCAACTCTTTTTACAAATTTTCAATTTAATTAATATTACAAAATATAAACTCTTCCAATAGCACTGTGGATTAAAAGATAATGAAACATAAAACGATAAATTTCTTCTTATTTAATTCTACTACTTCTTTATTTCTCTACTCGAATCAGTACGTCAAAATTGTGTTTTCGGTATGGTAGTCGATAAACATTTTTATCCGCAAACGTAACAAAAGTGACAACTTATGTGCCTCCATTGACAAGGTAAAAGTGTCACTTTATCTGATTAGGCTCATAAAGTAGCCAAGGGGGGCCCTAACCAAGGGGGCTTCTGAGTAAGGTTTGCGGATAAAATAGTATATATCATTCAGAGCATAAGTTGCTTTATGTGCTTCGCCTGGACTTAACCGACTCACTTCGTTCGTCGGTCAACAGTAAATAGCTTAGCGCATAAAGCGTAACTTATGCTCTTAATAATATAATCTACTATTATTTACTCTATAAAATATTGATTTAAAAATCGTGTACTTAATCCATGTCAGATTGTTTATTTATTTCAGCTTTAATTAATAATAATTTAATGCACATGGTTGTTTTTATTATTTTTTATAGTTAACGTATTCGGCAATTATTGTTTATAACAAATTGTTTATTAATTTAATAAACAAATTAAATATAAATGAAAGAAAAAAATGTAGCTTGCAGAGAATTGGAATTTTTTTTCTATCTTAATAAGTACATGTTGACTAAACAAAAAAAAAGCGATCAAAGCACTAATAACAGAAAAGCAATGAGTTTGTTAGGAACTTCAGTGCAAGACTCAACATTCGAATTGGATGCTAAAAAATGTTCCAAATCAAATCTGTATCTATTTTCTATACAGGGTGTTATGGAAGTCCTAGCAGAAAATTTAACCACAAGTAGAACTCGTCAAAATTAAAAAAAAATTATAATTTTTTTTTCGCTGTCAGAATCAGAGGTAAAATTAAGAATAGTTTGACACCTAAAACCAGTACCCGCCTATGAGTTCGATAAAGAGGATGCACCAAAAAGTTACCCGATAAACGAATCAAAATAAAAACTGTTTAAATGGAAACCTACCATGATATGCACGCGGTTAACTAGGTTACTAATAATAAACTATCTAACTTACATAGGGATGCAATACTTTTTCGTGTAACGTACGATATACAATACAAGTTGACACATTGAGGTACTTAACACATCTTCGAATACTCAAGTTTGCCTTTCCTCAATAGTATCCAAAATTTCAGATTCAATTTCCATAACGCCATTACATCTGAGACGTCTGAAATCTGGAGTTTGCCATATTCACAAACGTTGCACTGTTATCACAAAAGCACCTCACGTTGGATTTTCGGGATTTGAAAACGTTGTACAGAGAAGCAGCGGGCCTCGTTTCAATTACCTAACGCTTTAACAAATTATTATTAGATTTGCTCAAGAATCGTGCGAAGGTATAACACATAGCCACTCGACTGAAGAATGCTATCGAAACGACACATTTTTTGTTCCAAAAAAAGTTAGGTGTTTACACCGATCGCCCAAAGACTTCGTCTTTCGTTCAAGTTCATGAACCTATAAGCGGAGGGTAAAATAAGGTGCTAAAAAAAAATTCAAAAAAAATGCGGATTTCAGCAAAGTGGTAAATAGAAAAAATGGTTATTTTGACGAGTTCTACATGTGGTTAAATTTTTTACTAGGACTTCCGTAACATCCTGTTACTAATATTATACAATGTGTCCCTGGATGGGGTGCCCATGAGGTGATTTTCTCTAGTAAGTTGTTTGGAGAAGAATATTTTTGGTCTAGACTGGTTTTGCTTATCTTACAACTGTAGAAAACCAAAACATTTTAATCAAGAATTTATTCACGAACTGCGGAAAAGCGAAGGAAAAGGGAAAACGGTTTTTCTCAAAATTTTCATAACTCTAAAACCCAGAATGTTAAAAAAATAGGATTTAGACTGCTTTGAAAATAACTGGATCCGTGTTTGAAACAATTTTGAAAAAAAAAAAAAAAACATTACCAACTGTGAAAAAAGGGGAGGGTGACTTTGGGAGTCATTCTTCAGTTATTTTTGTCAGAACCAATTTCGGACACTTATATTATCAATCTATCACTAGTTGAGCTTGGCAGTGCGGATAGGTATAAACTTGGTGTCAACGTTTTACAAAACATCAACCACTTTAAAATTTGTCCGGTTAAAAGAATAAATGTTGGGTAAAAAAAAATAACATCACGTCAAAAAAATGTCAAGTGGAATCAATATGTCATATATAATGCCATAAGAGATATAATTTTTCCGACAAAACCCATCTTGAGTAGTTTTTGAAAAAAATGGATTATATTCAAACCGACCAGTAAATTGGAATTCAATATGAAAAAAATTTTTTTGGGACGTTTCCGGATTTTTTTCATTCCAACTATTTGCCGTGGCC
Source organism: Diaperis boleti (assembly GCA_963583935.1). NCBI lineage: Eukaryota > Metazoa > Arthropoda > Insecta > Coleoptera > Tenebrionidae > Diaperis > Diaperis boleti. Next base: position 37,445,015 of record OY757249.1, read on the forward strand.
TGAATCTCGTGTAATGCAAGAGCTTTGGCAATCAATTTCCGTGTATCAGAATTTTCCTGAAGAAGTTTTCTCTTGGCATCACATTTAGAGGAACAATGTTAGAAATGCTTTTTTAAATGTTCTCAATTAATTTAGATTAGATTAGGTGTTGAGGGGTGTGAGGAAATTTGCTCCCCTCACCGACACTTAGACCACACCGCGGGCCCATTGTGTCACCTCCTCGCGTCCCTCATTCCTGTCTCTCATCCAGCCATCCGACATTGTCGAAAAAAGCTAGGATGGTTCCAGGCGAGGTACACCTCAAGTTGGTCCAGCTGGGCCATGTCTCCCCTAGTATGGACTTTCTGGTCGAGGCGAGAGCCGGACATTCCCGTAGGATATATTCGACAGTCTCGTCCTCTTCTAAACACCCCCTGCACGTTGGGTCGTTGACCACCCCCATTACGTGGAGGTGTTTATTTAGCCTGCAGTGACCGGTCCAGATGCCCACCAAAAGGCGGAGTCTGTCCCTTGACAAACGCGGACAAGACTTGGCTCTTTTAAAGCAAGGATTTTTGATTAAAATCTTGCTTTGTCTGCAGCCTGTTGTCGTTTCCCATCTAGAACTGTGTCTAGAATGGGTGTCAGTGTTGATCAGGTTTGAGAGGTAGCGGTTGGCCGGTCAGATAGGCGGTTCGGTTCCATCCGGTGTTCCCGTTGCACCCTGTCGAGCCAGCTCGTCGGCCCTCTCATTCCCCTCATTACCGTTATGTCCTCGAACCCATCTTAGCTCAACGACATTGTTTAGTGCTATTCTCGACAGTGCCAGATGGCAGTCATGTAGCACTTGAGAGGTTAATTAATTTAATTAATATAAATCACCGAATCTTAAATATTTGGAGCATGAGTAAGTTATTCTCACTAATTTTTTATAACTAACGTTTGCAAAAATTATTGTAAATTGGTTACTATGTTAGCGAAAAAACAAACAAAATTTGCAGCTGGAAAACAGCTCGGTTGCTTTATTCTCGCTTCCTATAGGTTGAACAACCCCAGGAAAATTCTAAATTAGAAATTTTGTCGATGCGAAACAATTTTCTGTTTAAAATGATATACTCTGACATATTGAAGTTAAAATAACAAATTTCAACTAGTAATAATAAATGTTCAGTAAAATTTTAAATTTGATTTTAATACATAGTTAACAAAATGTATTAAAATACTGCACATTTAATTTTTTTTAAATTAAAATTTAAATATACATATCTAAGTCGAACTCCACAAACTTTAATGAGCGTAAAATTACAAATGGAACATGTTTCGGCAGAATACTACTGCCATCATTAGCCCTTAAAGAATATTAAAAATTAAGGGCTGATGATGGCAGTAGTATTCCCCCTAAACATGTTCCATTTGTAATTTTATGCTCATTAAAAGAATAAATTTACTGCACCTGGATTTAACATAATTCTTCTGGTTTTTCAATACAATGTTGTCTATTAAAATACAAGTATGTGAAAACAATGTGATGGAATTCCGCCAAACATTCGCCGAGACCTTCCAGAGAAGAAAAAACGCCCAAATGTATTTGATTTTTGAACAGTCCGTCAGACCTGCTCGATACGAGCTGATTTACATAATGATTACAAATTACATAATGTATTTCCAAAACGTCGGTGATACTGCATAACCGCGGAACTACTAAAGTCACAACCGCGTAACTGCGAAATGACGAATTTTACAGGAGACAGTAAAATGAAGATATTTTCTTTAAAACTCTATATTATCGTGATTACCGAGCCCTATCGTAGGTAACAAAACGATCAGACTTTTAATTTAGGACAATAAGTAACTACAGCCAACGGATTAATAGGCGCAAATTTCAAGTTTCGCTACCCCGAACAGTTGCGCGGTTATGATATTGTTAGTTCCGCGGTTATGCAGTATCGCCGACGAAAAGTTGTTACTCTTAACGTTGGGTTACTATCGTTAAAATGCAACTTATAGTAGGGGTTCTACAGAAATATTGTTTACATAAAATTGAAAAGAACGAAAATATTATATTCCATACGCATATTATTAGATGCTATTAAAAAAGACAATAAGAATAATAATTGTTGCTGGAGAATTGCTTAATGTAAACACACGTTTAATGGTTTTGTAGTGAACCTAATTGGCATCTATAGGTGGAAAATTACAAGAGCGGCGTGCCATTGCGTCACCAAGAGGCAGACCTCACACCATCAACCGTAATAGATTGCAGTTATTACACGCGAACAATGGTGTCATCGCTCTTTTAAACTAAACTTATTATAAATTCAATTGCACTCCACCCAGAAATTAAGTTGTTTGGACAAAATAAAAAACAAAAGCAGCAATAAAACAGGTGTGAGAACAAATTCTAAAGAACTAGGAGGATACGTCATCGACAAATAATAGTATATTACTTAGTGAGTGTATAATGTAGGCCATATTTCACGAGAATTGTTTATTATTCGAGTGTAATATGGCCCATTATAGACGAATTGAATACTATACTTTATCTACGACTGCAATATTTCAATTTTGTAACCAACTTCCGCGTAGTACCATTACGTCCTGCAGACCCTCTCCGTTAGCGCCACCGAGCCATCCCCATGCATCCTCTCTAGGCCGAAAACCCACTCTCTCGCTGTCCGCACGAGTCTGCGCTCACCAACAACCCTGGTGTATATGTTACCGGACAAATACAAAAAAGTTTCCTAGTAGTCGTGTCAATAAATACATAAAACAGGACCCGGCGAACTTTGTATCGCCTTATAATCAATAACACAGGAGCCCAGGGCCCCCTTGGGCCCCCATGTCCATGTTTTAATAGATATTCTGCTATTCGGGGCGGAGACAAATCCAACAAATCAAAAACCATGAAAATTGGTCCAGCCGTTTTCGAGTAATAAACCCAAGGGGCCCCCTGGCCCCATATCCATATTTTAATAGTTATTCTGCTAAAAAAAAAACATAAAAATCGGACCAGCCCAATAGGGCACCCTGGGCCCCCATATCCATGTGAAAAATAGTTTACCATCTATTCTCATACCTACCAAATATACAAAAAGAAAATTATCAAAATCCGTCAAACCAAAAAATCGGTCCAGCCCAAGGGGCTTCCTTGAACCCCCATATCCATGTGAAAAATAGTTTACCACCTATTCTCATACTTGCCAAATATACAAAGAAAAAATCATCAAAATCGGTCGAGTCGAAAAACCGGTCCAGCCCAAGGGCCCCCCCTGGGCCCCTATATCCATGTTAAATAAAAAAATTACTATTAAAAAGCAGGGGTTGGTGATAGAAAAGTGAAAATTTAGGGTTGTATGTATTTTTTAATGCCACATAATAAAAATAAATAAAAAAAAAATATCAAAAAAAAAAATTGGGGTGGGCACCCTTTAACATTTAGGGGGATGAAAAATAGATGTTTTCCGATTCGCACACCCAACCGATATGCACACAAAGATTCACGAAAATCGGTCGAGCCATTTCGGAGGAGTTTAATTACAAACACTGTGACACGAGAATTTTATATATTAGATTTAAAATCAGAAACCTTTTGAAGTGGGGAAATAATTATTATTTATATTGTTTAAATACTATATTATATATATGATATTTATATAAAAAATCAGTTTTTCATACAATACTTATTCTACAAATAATATAGGAAAGTAAATTCTAAAATTATTATGAATTGTGGATCATTTATTTTAGACATTTATGAAAAAAATTAAAAAATGTTCATCAATACTTGTAGGAAGGAAAAATTTGAGAATTTCCCTCGATTTCCATCGATCTTGACTTTTTGACAATGGAACCATCTCAAGAGTATACCCTTTCAAATAAAAGAAGAATTTTGAAAATCGGTCCACAATTGAGGAAGAAATCGGTGAACATACATGAAGTCGGTTAATAAAAGGGAGCGAAAATTTGAGGACTTTTCTCGATTCCTATGGGATTCCCTGATCAGATATTGACTTTTTGACAATGGAACTACCTGAAGAGTATACCCTTTCAAATAAAAGAAGAATTTTGTAAATCGGTCCACAATTGACGAAGAAATTGGTGAACATACATGAAGTCGGTTAATAAAAGGCAGCGAAAATTTGAGGATTTTTTTCGATTTCCATGGGATTCCCTGGTCAGATCCTGATTTTTTGATAATGGAACCACCTTAAAACTATACCCTTTCAAATAAAAGAAGAATTTTGTAAATCGGTCCACAATTGACGAAGAAATCGGTGAACATACATGAAGTCGGTTAATAAAAGGGAGCGAAAATTTGAGGATTTTTTCTTTATTTCCATGAGATCCCCTCATCAGACCCGGAAATGGTGACAATGGGACCAATCTGTAGGTAAGTATACTCTTTCAAATAAAAAAAGAATTTTACAAATCGGTTTATAGATGATATATAAATATATAAATATATAATAAATATTGTTGAGAACCATTGAGGGGCGTCACCCCCACTCACCCTTCCTGGAGGGTGGGAGAGTGGATACGTTTACCGCACCATTTTAGTTGTAAGAAATATTCATCTATTCCATTGATTCAATTCCGATCATGCATTTCGATTCAAGTTCGAGTAAAAGAAAGTAAAGCTTCACTCGTGTATTATTTCTGGTCCTGAGCCCCATTAACTCAAGGAAGTCTTTAGAGCCCCATTAGCTCTAAAGTAATCAAATTTATAAGTGACAGACGCCCCATTAGCGTCCCAGTGCAAGGTGCAACAAAGTGCATCATCAAACATCATCCACAACACTACAAGTCAATTCATTGGTCCTTCGAGCCGGCAACGCGATCATATCAAACACAAGTGCAGAATTCAGGGTGAGTGCTTTATACTCATTATTATCCGTGTACATATTCCAAAGTTTCGAAAAATATATCAATCATGTCCGACGAGGCCGTTAAATCGCTAACCGCCAAAAGGGGTTTGATGAAAAGAAAACTTACCCGTTTCACAAATTTTGTTGATACGTTTAAAACGGGAGACGATATCCAACAAATTAAATCGCGACTATTAGTGCTGCAAGAGGAATATAAAGCGTTTATTGGAATTCAAAATGAAATAGAATTAATTGAAGCAAACGAAAGGCAAGACAAAGAGCGGAACGACTTTGAGGCTGCTTATTTCAACTTGGAATCAGAAATGCAAACATTAATTTTCGATGCGTCCAAAAATGTCGCGACAAGTAGCAACGCGTCTACTAACATTTCACAAAATAGTTTTAATCCGGTAAGGCCTAGATTTGCCTCATTTTAGTGGGAATTACTTGGAGTGGACTGCATTTTCAGATACGTTCAAATCGTTGATCCACAATAGTTACCTATATAGCAACATAGAAAAGTTTCACTATCTCAAATCTTGCGTTAAGAACGAGGCTTTTAAAATTATAGAAATGTTGTCAGTGTCCGCGTCGAATTATGCAGTGGCTTGGGAGTTATTAGAAACACGTTTCAATAATAAACGTTTAATTGTTCAGGAGCATGTCTCGGCTATACTAAAATCGCCAAATTTAATAAAAAATTCTGCTGTTTCCATGCGGACATTATTAAATGATATCAACGTAAATATCGGAGCGTTAAGAATTTTAGAACAGAAGGTCGATGAATGCAATATATTTACAGTCCCAATTATTACAGCGAAATTTGATTTTTTTACTAAACGGGAATGGGAATCGACACTTTCGTCAGAAATACCGTCGTTAAAAGAACTGATTGAGTTTTTAGAAAGGCGCGCGCTTTTATTACAATCATTAGATTCAGAAGTCGGTAAAATAAAGACGTAAAATTTGGAAAAAATTAAGAAAACTAACAATAATTTTGGTAAAGCAGCCGCGTATAACACGGGAGTGCGCAACAGTAGAAATCATTCTTCACTCTCATGTTTTTTATATATCATTGTGCTGAATTTCTTGCACTACCAATTATTGACCGAATAAGTAAGATTCGGTCATTAAAATTGTGTCAAAATTGTTTCAAACGCAACCATAGAGTGGACAAGTGTACAGCGGCAAAATGCCCGCAGTGTGCAGGTCCTCATAACAGACTTTTACATGTAGATTTTCCCAATTATGAGTCAATAAGCAAAAATGCAAACAAGGTCAACCATTCTGTAGTTTCACATGCGTCCAGTAGTAGCAATTGTGCTGAGATATTACTATCCACGGCAATAATCCTTGTCCGGAATTATCAAAATAAGTAGATAAAATTGCGCGTTTTTTTGGATACGGGTTCACAACAAAACTTTATCACGGAAAAAGCAATATTTCGTTTAGGAAATCCCACCAGTAATACGAGATGGACAATTACCGGAATAGGTCAATTCGAGAATAAAATTCGTGAACAATCAACCCTGAACTTTAGATCTGTGTACCATCATTCCATAGATTATAACATAGAATGCTTGGTTCTTCCAAAAATTACAACTAATTTACCAATAATTTCAATAAATCCAACCAAGCTGGAAATCCCCCATCTGAACTTAGCGGATTCCGGTTTTTATAATACCGGGGAAATAGACATTTTATTGGGGGCGAAAATATTTTGGGACATCATAAAATCGAATCAGGTAAAAACTGCCGACGGTTTGCATCTCCAAGACACCACCTTAGGCTGGATAGCTGGCGGGAAAGTTCATTGCCGCAATTCCATCACAAGATCGGCTTGTCATGTATCTTTGAACTCTTTGGAAAAACAAATTAAAAGCTTTTGGGAATTACAGCAAGTACCTGAGGCCGGTCTTTTAACAGAGGGTGAGCAAAAATGTGAAGGCCACTTTATGGCCACCCATAAACGAGACCCTTCCGGTAGATTCATTGTAAAATAGCTATTTAAGGAGTGTCCGGAAATATTAGGGGCATCTAAACAAATAGCTTTAAAACGATTTGCGTCCCTAGAAAGGCGGTTCGTTAGTGACCCTGCATTAAAACAGAATTACTTAAATTTTATGACGGAATACAGACAATTACACCGTATGGAGGAAATACCATTTTCTGAAATAAATGAAAAGGACACGAACAGTTTTTATTTACCGCATCACGCAATTGTTCGCGAAAAAGGAAACATAAAAAAAATTAGAGTCGTGTTTGATGGGAGTTGTAAGTCAACTAGTAATGTAAGTCTCAATGACGTTCTAGAAGTAGGTCCTAAAATCCAAGACGACTTAGTACCAATCTTGTTACGATTCCGACTTCATCGTTATATTGTCTCGAGCAATATTGTTAAGATGTATAGACAGATATTAGTAGCGGCAGAAGAACGTAAGTTTCAAAAAATATTCTGGAGAGATAACGTGAACGAACCATTACGCGTTTTTCAGTTACGCACGGTAACGTACGGTACGGCCCCAGCACCGTTTCTTGCAGTACGTTGTCCAAAACAATTGGCGATGGAAAACGCAGAAAAGTATCCCAAACTTCATGAGATCATATGTCACGACTTTTATATGGACGATGTGCTTACTGGGGCCGACACAGTTGAAGAAGTCATCCAGATACGAGATCAATTAATTAAAGTACTTGAGAGCAGCGGTTTTGAATTGGGAAAATGGGCCTCAAATGATCCGGCAATTCTACCTGTTAAGTCGGACTTGGCGAGCAAAAAAATCAAAAATCAAGATGGGGAATCAAAAACGTTAGGCCTTTTCTGGAACTGCATTAAGGATGTTTTGCGGTATAAAGTTAATGAACTTCCATTACAATCAGACGTGGTTACCAAACGTAAAATCTTAAGTTTCACTTAAGGGGGCGAATGAAAACGATTTAGGCAACCATTCTTACAACGAAAACATGCTGTTTTTGTTAGAGGGAAACACGGATCACAAGAAAGCAATCGAGTTGAGATTTTTACACAACTTAAAATAAAGCTCACCAAATAGCCCAATTTACTCAGTTCTTCCAATTAGAGCGTCGTGCATAAGGAAAAAAATTAATAAACATCACGTATTTAGGGGTAAAGTCAAACACATTTCAACGTAGTTTAAACAGAGTATTAGCTTAAAATTTAAATATATCTATGTCGAACTCCACAAACTTTAATAACTGAAGGATTACTAATGGTACATGTTTCGGCAGAATGCTTCTGCCATCATCAGCCCTAATTTAACAAGAGATTAATGATACAATTGATGAATTACAAGAGGGGTTCTTACCTTAAAGAATATAAAAAAATTATGACATTGACGTAATTTTGAATTAAATTTGACGTTTTCAAAGGGTTACATGATTTTTAAAAGATTTCGTAAAAACAACATTTTATAAATGTAAAAATTAAAAATGGATCAAAGAGAATCTGGTAAGTTTGTTTGAGTGAAAAATTAAAATAGTGAATTAATAATGGGATTGCTTTACAGGTGACTTTACAAAACTCAAAAAAGATCCTACTTCAAAATTTGTTTCCAACCTTAAATCTACGCTCAAAGACGTTTCAGAAACTATTAAATATTTTGACCCAAAAGCTTTCACACTAATACCCATGAATCCTTGCATACCTAGACTATACGGTCTACCTAAAATACATAAAACTCAACCTTTTCCCATTAGACCAGTAGTTTCGTTTGTTAATTCACCTGTATCAATACTTTCAAAATGGCTTAATACAATTCTTAGACAACATTTAGATTTTAATAACAAATTTGCAATAAAAAACTCAATAGATCTTTGCTCCAAAATTAGAAATTTCCAAATTCCATCATACACTAGACTTGTTTCATTTGACGTAGTTAATTTATTCCCCAGCATCCCACCCAAATCTTGCTTATTAATTTTAAAAAACCTACTATTTAATTCTAATATGCCAACCATACATGCACTAAATTTACATTCACTTTGTGAGACTGTCCTAGATCAAAATTTCTTTCAATTTAATAATAATTTTTATTCACAAGACTCAGGCTTAGCAATGGGCTCTAATTTGTCACCTCTTTTAGCAGAAATATTCATGAATAACTTGGAAGATCAGTTTTTAACTTCTTCACCTTTTAAAGATCATTTTCTCTTTTGGTACAGATATGTAGATGACATAATTGTTTTATTCAAAGGATCTGATTCTGAACTTGATAACGCACTCAACAACTTAAATTCTTTAAACCAATCCATTAAATTCACCGTTGAAATTGAAATCAATTCCCAAATCCCCTTTTTAGACTTGTTAATCACTAGAAATAATAATAGTTTTGAATTTGACATTTATAGAAAACCTAGTATCACAGATTGCGTAATACCTTTTGACTCTTGTCACCCTGTTTCCCATAAATTTGCAGCTTTTCATTCCTTTTTCCACCGATTATTTTCTATACCACTATCAGATTCATCTTTTCAAACAGAACTTAATAACATTAAACAAATCGCTTCAAATAATGGATATTCTTTAAAAACTATAAATAAATTATACTATAGATACTGTAACAAATTCAAGTACACACACTACTTGGTTAAAAATCCTTCAGAAACAATTTCCTTTTCAAATTCATTAACATATTTTGGCGTCGTCTCAGAGAAATGTTCTAAAATACTTAAGAAAAACGGTTTTAAAGTTTCATTTAAAACAGATAACAACTTATCCAGATTTTTTATTAAAAATAAAGATCCATTAGATTACAAATCATCATCAGGTGTATACAAATTAAGCTGCTCTACTTGTGAGTCATTCTACATAGGTCAGACAGGTCGCAAAATATCAGACCGTATTAAAGAACATTTCAGGCACATCTATAACAACACAGATCTTGATCCTCCACCATCAACACCTTCTTCTTTCGCCAATCATATATTAATAACGAAACATAGTTTTTCACCATCAAATTCCAAATTGATTCATAAATGCAATAAAGGCCGGAAATTAGATTTTCTCGAGACTTTGGAAATAAGGAAAGCCTTGAAACTGGAAAACAGATCTTGTTTAAATGAACAGAATAACTTCAATAATCCCATTATTAATTCACTATTTTAATTTTTCACTCAAACAAACTTACCAGATTCTCTTTGATCCATTTTTAATTTTTACATTTATAAAATGTTGTTTTTACGAAATCTTTTAAAAATCATGTAACCCTTTGAAAACGTCAAATTTAATTCAAAATTACGTCAATGTCATAATTTTTTTATATTCTTTAAGGTAAGAACCCCTCTTGTAATTCATCAATTGTATCATTAATCTCTTGTTAAATTAGGGCTGATGATGGCAGAAGCATTCTGCCGAAACATGTACCATTAGTAATCCTTCAGTTATTAAAGTTTGTGGAGTTCGACATAGATATATTTAAATTTTAATTTAAATTTACTCCACTTGGATTTAAGGACATTCTTCTTGTTTAGAGTATTAGCTGATCAATCTAGAAAAGAAATACTTTTGAGCAGTGCATAATACCTTTGTGTTTCAATCTATGTAGTTTTTAGCCACTTTTTATTTCACGTTTTGCCAATTTCCTCTAAAAATAATTGAGATTGTCTGGTTGCCAAGATCGGGCAAAAATCGGGGTTAGCGTAGAGGTTTAGTTTAGCAAGTCTCTGATAGAGGCCGCCCAACAACAAGCCAACGTAGAGTTCCTCTATGCCAACGGAGCCAACGGCTGATGTCAACAACAATAATTCACATTTGCGAGTTATCTTGTAGTCTGGTTCAGAAATTAAAAACCGTCTTGGTACTGCGAGTTAAGATACGTGTGATAGCTCATTGGATTCGTAATAATCTCTAGAAAAATGTGCAAAAGTTTCAAACCCGCACACTAACAATTGCAAAAATTGTTAACAATTAAAGAATCCCAGAAAAGGTTTTTTTTTTTACAAATAACTCGAAAACTATCAATGGTAAAAAAAATAAAAAAACAGATTCTTAAAGAAGGGGAAATTTCGAAACCGGCCGTTGGAAATAAAATATGTACTATGCCAGCGAATTTCGAATTTCGAATTTCGGACATCAAATTTACTGTCATTGAAAAGTTAAATGTGGTTTAGGCCTTATTGTCATAATTTTACTAACCTAATTGTCCGAAATTTATTCGCTCGCATAGTAGTATATTTTATTACAAGGCCAGAAAATGTCATTTTGCAAGTGCGAGCACAGTTTGTGGAAGCGAGGCGTAGCCGAGATTTCACAAGTGCAAGCACTTGCAAAACAGTTTCGGGGCGTGTGATAAACGAAACTTTTTCGGCCGACAAAAGATTTTCATTCTTCACTTTTGTAGGGGAGCCTCATGCCTCATGGGGGCTCCCGTGTCTCAAAAAGCCTTTTGGGCCCCCCTATCACAGGGGCCCCCACAAGTCTAAAGGGACCCTCATAACGCATAGGGGCCCTCGTGTCTCAAAGATCCCCCTTGGGGCCCCATGTTGCAGGGGCCCCAACAAATCTAAAGGGGCCCTTATAACACATGGGGCCCCTCGTGTCTCAAAGAGCCCCCTTGGGCCCCCCTGTCTCAAGAGATCCACATGCCAAAGACAAATCCAACGAACATAAAAGCTTGCATTGAAAAATCCCTAGTTTCCATTTTCTAGCCTAGACAGGCAAATATCGTTTTAAAAATTCTTAAGGGCTGATGATGGCAGTAGTGTTCTGCCGAAACATGTTCCATTTGTAATTTTACGCTCATTAAAGTTTGTGGAGTTCGACTTAAATATATTTAAATTTTAATTAATAATTAGATAAAAAATTAAACAATTATTTTAAACAAATGGACTAATTACATTTTTTTTGAATTACATATTTTGTTGCCATATTTTCTAATACATAATATACTAGCTGACCCGGCAAACTTTGTAAGGCCTCAGAATCAATATGGGGGCTTTGTGCCCCCATATCCATGTTTTAATAGTTATTCTACTATTCGGGACGGAGACAAATCCAACAAATCAAATATCATGAAACCCCTTCTTGAGTTATAAACCAAAGGGGGGGGGGGGCTGCGCCCCCCCCATGTCCATGTTTTAATAGTTATTCTGCTATTCGGGGCGGAGACAAATCTAACAAATCAAATATCATAAAAATCGGTCCATCCCAAGGGGGCCCCCTGGGCATCCAATATCCATCTGAAAAATAGTTTACCACCTATTCTCATACCTACCAAATATTGGTCGTAAAGCATTTTTCACATGGAAATGGGGGCCCAGGGGGCCCCCTTGGGCTGGACCTATTTTTATGATCTTTGATTTGTTGGATTTGTCTCCGCCCCGAATAGCAGAATAACTATTAAAACATGAATATGGGGCCTTAGGGCGCCCCCTGGGCTCTTGTGTTATTGATTCTGGCGTTATATTACGTTTTCCCATATTCGACTGATTGGCACAGCCACACAAACAACTAATAAAGAAGGAACTAATATGCTAAAATCATTATTTTTTTCAAGTTCTTAGTAATGTGCCGCCAGCACGTGCATATGTAAATATCAATTTTTTTATGGGAAAAGTGCCGATCTGCGTCTCGAGTCGAATGTTCCAGTGTAACAATTTAAGCAAAATTGAAGATTATGTATAAAACACCTAAATTAAACCTGTTTATTCCACTCGCGCTAAACGCGCTTCTTCTCGCAAATAAACGATGGTGTAATTCACTTGGATAATATTTATTATCGAATTATAATAAAAAAAAAAATTATCAAGTATAAATGTATTAGGTGTTATTTATTTAATAATAATTTGTAAACTACTGAATTAGAACTTTTTGCAAGAAAAGTCCTTTTCTAGATTTTAAAAGGTCTTTCCAATATTACAGCAACTTAATTCGGTTCTCGTCTCTCGTATTTGTAGTCACGAAGTTCCCCCACTACCGCCATGCTCCCCCGTACACAAATTTGTGATATTTCGATGATTTCGACGCTACAGTGGCTACCTCTTTAATTTGATAGCCTAACTACCCAAGATGCATTTTTCTGCAATTCGCCGTAAGTTGGATGATGGCGCCACATTAATTACGCACCCTTAAGGCGGGTCGTAGGAATTTTAACTTTTGAGGAAATGTACACTGTACTAACGAGTATAGAGGCTTACCTCAATTCTCGCCCTTTGTGTCCCCTATCCAACGATCTCAATGACCTGGAAGCGCCTGGAAGTGCTTACACCCGCACACTTTTAATCGGAAGCCCCCTGACATCAGTTCCGGAGCCTGATCTCCAAGATGTACGCTGCAATCGCCTCAGTCGTTGGCAGTTAACGGAGCAAATGCAAACTCGAGTGAAATGGAATCGCCCAGGACATCCGGACATACCAACCCGATGATAGGAAGCCTGGTTCTGCTAAAAGATGAACCCTTTCATGGAGGCGAGGACGTGTCATAGAGGTTCATCCCGGCAAGGACAACATCATCAGAGTAGTGTCTGTGCGAGTCGAAAACAAAGTGTTGCGCCGGGCGGTAAGAACCCTGTGTGTGCTGCCCTATGATGTAGTGCGGATCGCAAATTCACGAATAGTGATAGTGCTCCAAGTGTAATTTTAAGAGACATCTTTGACCTTTTTCTTGTTCCGTTATTCACTTAATTGTCAAGCTAGTATAGGTATTTACTCTTTGCATTTGTTTAATTTTTTTTTGTATATATTTTTAATTTTATTGTATTTTCTATTATTTGTATAACTGTAGGTACTTTATTGTTAATTATTACATTGTTCTATTGTACATTGATTTCTATTTGTTCTTTTTCTGTTATTTGTATTTTTTGAAATGACTATTTCAAGGTGGCCGGGATGTTGAGAACCACTGAGGGGCGTCACCCCCACTCACCCTTCCTGGAGGGTGGGAGAGTGGATAAAAAACTACTACATAGTCAAAAAGAGGTTAAATGGACCTTTCAAAAAATAAACTTTTAAACCCCCTGTTCCATTTAAGATTTTTGAGGGGGCTGCTTCCCCGGCCAAGGGGGTGCACCTGCAGGTCTAAACCTACACTAGTTAAGTGTCCCCCTCACAACCAAAATTGACCGGTTTCAGCATTTTGCTCATAAGGTTTTTGTTTTCTAGATATTTAGGGTGGATCGTTTTCAAAAAATCACCCTGTATATAAATGCGAAACTGATTTCTCACTGATCACCGCACAGCCCAGACCGATGAGTCTTGAAGCGTGACATTTGGTAGGTACGTAGTCTTTAGGGCGTATAGGCGCACTAAGAAAGGATTTTTGAAAATTCCGTTTCTAAGGGGGTGAAAATGGGGTTAATTGGTGTCTCTAGACTCCGACTAAGTTGAAAACGAAAAACGGTAGAGAAGTAAAAATTCGTACCCGAACTCGCTTTTTAAAATAACTCCTTTTTGACGTTTTGACGATTTTCCAAAAAATTATTCACAGACGCCGAAAAAAAGTAACTCGGCATACTGAAAACGTGAAAATTGGGATTTAGACTCAGCTTTGAAAATAACTGGACCCGTGTTTGACGATTTTTCAAAAGTTTCTTTACCGACCGAGAAGAAATTAGGGGTGGTTTCACCAAAATTCCTATAACTTGAAAACTGACAGTATTCCTGTCGTGAAAATTGGGATCTAGATTCTCCTTTAAAAAATACCGGATCCGTGTTTGACAATTTTCCAAAAAAAAAAAAAAACCAACGGCGGGAAAAGGGGAGGGTGGATTTGGAGGTGCTTTTTCTCAAAATTCTTATAACTTGAAGGTCGAGAATGTTACAGGCATGAGAATTGGCACTCGGACTCTTATCTTAAAATAACTAGACCCGTGTTTGACAATTTTGCAAAAATTTAATTACAAACCCCGAAAAAGGGGCGTAAATAAGGAGGGTAGTTTTCCTGAGAATTCTCATAACTGGAAAACAAATAGTGTTACTTACGTGAAAATTGAGATCTAGATTATCCTTTAAAAAAGACCGGACCCGTGTTTGACGATTTTGGAAAAAAATTACCAACGCCGAAAAAAGCGGAGGGTGAATTTGGGGGTGAATTTTCTCAAAATGTTTATAACTTGGAGGTCGAGAATGTTACAGACATGAGAAGCGGCACTCGGACTCTCATCTTAAAATAACTAGACCCGTGTTTGACGATTTTGCAAAAATTTAATTACAAACCCCGAAAAGGGGCGTAAATGGAGAGGGTAGTTTTTTTGAGAATTCTCATAATTGAAAAACAAATAGTGTTACTTACGTGAAAATTGAGATATATGTATATTCTCCTTTAAAAAAGACCGGACCCGTGTTTGACGATTTGGGAAAAAAAAATTACCAACAGCGAGAAAAGGAGAGGGTGGATTTGGGGGTTGATTTTTCTCAAAATGCTTATAACTTGAAGGTCGAGAATGTTACAGACATGAGAATTGGCACTTGGACTCTCCTTTAAAAATGATTAGACCATTCGACGAAATCGGCAATCGGCAATGTTACAGGCATGAGAATTGGCACTTGGACTTTCCTTTAAGAACAACTAGAAAACATTTAGAAACCGCAAAAAAAGGGCATAAATGGGGAGGGTAGTTTTCCCCAGAATTATCCTAACTACAAAACAAACAGTATAGCATTATAATATGTGAAAATTTGGATGTAGGTTCTCATTTTAAAAAGACTGGGCCCGTGATTGACGAAAGAAAATCACTTTTTATTATTTTTTTATTAAAAACTGCTTTAAGCCGTTGTACCAATTCCAAATATAAGCGCCAGTAAAGCGTCGGCTTTACTTTACTTAGTTGGGGTCGCCCAACTAAGGCGGGCAAAGCCGCGGGTACCTGCTAGTATATTAAATAAATATCTAACAAACATTAAAAAAAACACAACCGAATTGATAATTTCCTCCTTTTTTGAAGTTTGTTAAAAAAAAACGCAAAACTGTTTTTTTTTAGATAAATCTCATTGTTACGAACCGACTTATTTCGAAATATGTATAATTAATCTATTTTCTTAATGTTATACATAGTAGATAAGTGCAGTTATTTATTTGATCATAGGTCACGTATCTAGTGTTATCATTAAGCATTTTCCAAACCAAAGTTATTAACAGACTCATTGCCAAAGTTTAAAATCATCAATTAAGGATATTTTCAGAAGTCGTTCGTTCACTTGAATTTAGTGAAGAGGAAAAATCAGAAATAATCAGGGAACATCAGAACGTAAGAATTTCAATTGGGTTAAATTTTAATCAGATGTAAAAGAATTCATAAAAACTTATATCAGAAGTTAGATATGTCAGAAAACTAAAACTCGTAACAGCACGGTAAAACAACCGATGCTCATAACTTCCACATCACGCGAACCGTTTGAAAAAATATTTCTTGATATTGTTGGGCCACCACCATTACTTACCATTACCATTACTTACCATTACCATTACTTACCATTACCATTACTTACCATTACCATTACTTACCATTACCATTACTTACATTACTACCACTTGCTATTCAAGATGATCTACCGAAATTTTCATTTGCTTATGCGTTAACTACGCAAGAAGCGGAGGTAATAGCCAAGGTAGTTGTGGAAAATGTTATTTGCTATTTTGGAAGCCCTAAATCAATTTTAACGGCTAAAGGCACTAACTTTACGAGCTTACTTTTTAAAAACATATGCAATTTACTTAGGGTCAAGCAAATTCAGACGACCGCTTATCATCCCCAAACGAACGGAGCACTAGAAAGATCACATCGGACACTCTTGGGATATTTTCATCCCGCATTCAATGCTTTGTTACAATACTTCTGTACACAGTTCAACAAATTTCACTCCTTTTGAATTAATGTTTGACAGGAAGTTTGTTACTCCTTCCTCATTCAATAAGCTCGAAGCAAGATACAATGGGGTCGTCCCACAATTTTCAAAAACAGCTTTTCTAGAAACTAGACGAAAAAATATTATTCCCCTATTTTTTTCTTTCTACGAAATCACGCGTTTACTAGGTAAAAAAAAATCCGAAACATTTGTCTTATTTGAAACGCGCGCCTTTTTGTGACGTCAACACGGGACAAAATTCACCAGACAAAAATCAAGTTACTAGACGTGCCGACTAGTGAGAAGCGCATATACCAATAAGAATGCTCCCCCGAAATGACGTCACAAGCGGCGGTAAATGTACAGCGTTTGAAACTGCTTGCCGAAATTGTGATTTTTGATACGCTCTGTTATCTTACAAAACAACTTTATGAAACAACAGAACACGTTTTAGGGCTTCATGTTACATAGTCTTTGAGGTGCTATAGTTGAATTGGTCAAATTCAATTGAGGGGGACGACCCCATTATGATGATTATGTTTGCGAAATCAAGAATACGTTTCAAAAAACTTGGGATATTGCTCAAAGACGAATTTCGGAATCCAAACAGAAGAGTAAATCTCATTATGACATCATTCGTGTTGAAGATCTTCATATTGGAGATCAAGTGTTGTTAAAAAATAATGCTAGTAAGAAAAAATTAGACTCAAAATGGTTAGGTCCTTACGTAATTCAATCGATTGAGGATAATAAAAACATCGTCGTGGATAAAAACGGGAAACCGTATAGGATTCACAAAAATCAGACTCACAAATTCTTTTAAATCTTTATCATTTGTTCTTCTCTCGCAGGGCCGTCGGCCTGTCGATTGGCCATCAATTTTATCAAGATGAGCCATTTGCTTTCCAACCCGGAGTATATTTTGAAGCAAGAGAAAAAGTTTTAATTAGCAATGACAATTGGCAATTAATTATTTACAAAAACATCACTGAACTAATGTACAGTTCCCAGTTAAATAGTGGTTGGCGGCTCTGTCAACCGTCGCTTGCAGCGATATCAAAAATCAAGATAACCTTTCATTCAGTATTTGTCAGAGCTACGAACGAATTATTTCACCAACTCTTGATAAATTAAGTAAAAAGGTTAAAAACTTCTTGGAGAAACTGATCAGCCTATACGACCTAAACGTGGTTTAGCAAATTTTGTAGGCGAAGCAAGCAAGCAATTTTTGTTTGGTACTTTAGATAATTACGCCGCTAAATATTATAACGAGCAAATTCGTAGATTTTCACAGCGCGAAGAAACGGTAATTCAACTTTTAAAACGCGAAACGCTTGTCATTCAGTCCACACTAAGGGCCGGTTGTACAATGTCGAGTAAAACTCCCCGATAACTTAACCACCACCCTTCAGGTTAAACTTCAGGTTGACAAAAACGAGTATTACAATGAGTTTTCCAGCCGTGGTTAAGTTTACTTGGACTGGTATTGATAGGCACAAAAATTACTAGAATTGTCACTATTATTTGGCGATTGTAACCGTGGTAGTTTTCTCACAGAATTTGAATAATTTCTTAGTTCATAAATATTAGGGTTGTTTATTACCTACCTACCTGTTTGTTGGAAATTCCAAGATTTCCGAAGGTTATTTCATATTTGAACCTTGTCTGTTAATGTTGGGTCACACATCTGAAAAGATATTTTATCTGAATGCTATGTTTAAACTCTTTGTAGGACTTCGTTAAAAAATTTAAAGAAGTTGTAGAATGTAAGAAAACAGATGCTGTCACCTGTAAGAAGAAAAATGCTGCGTGGAAACAAATTACTATTGAATTCAATTCAATGAGCGGGACCACGCGTAGAAGTACAAGATATTTAAAAGACAAATATTTAAATTTAAAGAAAGCTACAAAAAAAAATCTGACCACAAAATAAAAATATCTTCAAGTATTTCGAAAACATCCTCCATATTTGTTAAATGAGCGGTAATTGCAATAAAAACCAACAAATAACAAGTACAACGGATAATCACGTTTCTACCGCATTGTCAAATTCGAACAGCTGATCCCATGACTCTCGATGAGTCATTGCTATTTGCGCATGGGTAACTTCCAACCAACTGTTTAACCAGTGGAAATCCAGCGGTAACATTTACTAGGACTTTACCCTCTAGTTTCGAGATAAACTGTGTTTGTACAACCGGTCTTGACGAAACTGGAAGTAAACCTGCAACCTTCAGTTTAACTCGACATTGTACAAGCGGCCCTAAGTGATATTAATAAAACCATGTCACAAAATCAGGTAAATGAGAAATATTTACATGAAAGTTTAGTCAGGAACAATCAATTAATAATAAGCCGAAAGATTAAGTGTTTATTACAATTCGTTTCGACCTTGCTAACTGTTTATCAGTCAGAAATTGAAGATCTAATTAATTCAGTCAGTCTTTGCTGCAAAAGTTGGTAAGTTACATCCTTCAATAATAACTCCATCGAGATTGAGTCAAGAATTGAACACAATTCCGTACCTTCCTCCAGGCACTAAATTTTGTAGTTCATTAGAAATTAATAATATACATACATTTTTAAATGTTATTGATATGCATGTTTTTTATAGTACAGGAAATTGAGTCTATATCATTGATGTCCCACTAATAAGTTTTAATTCTTATCGTCTATATCACCTCCTTCCATTACCTTCAAAACAAAATGATAATAATTTGTTTCTTTACATCGAACCATCTCAGCAATTTCTTCTAACCGATGATGCTAAGCAACATTATTTGTCCCTTAGTGAAGTTCAGTTAAGTCGTAAGACATTTGAATTTTTTTTTATTGTATTACTTTTTACAGTAATGTAATTAAGACTAGTTTACAAACTAACGATTAATTTAGATCTGACTTAATATACTAAAGGTTTGCTAAGACTAAGATATTTTCCACTGAATCACTTAGTATTCTGTCGTTGTGCAAGTTCAAATGGTTTTATCCGTTTGAGTCGTCTATTAATATTCCGCACGTTAAGAAGTCTGGACGCTTCGAAGTTGACGTGGTTTTGGAGGCTCTTTTGATGAGAGCTGGCAAACTTAGTGATTATGTTATGAATTTTTAGAGATTTAACGATTGGAAACATAATACAAGAGCAAAGTACCGAAAGATGGTCGAAAGTAGTTTGAAAACGGGGGGTGGTGAAGGCGATACGATAAAGTTGTCCCAACAAGAAGAACGGGGACTTACAGTTTGGGGCAAAGTGGCTGTGACTGGGTCAAGCAAAGTTGCTGTGGTTGGAGGTCTCCAAAATTATGAGGCCATTTCTAATCCTAACCGAATTAAAGCCACCACTGACAAGGGTACAACCATTACAACACGTCCAAAGTCTCCTTTTATCGAGATACTACAATCTCTGGAAACAGAAATTGAAAAAACAGAGGCCCTATTAGAAAAAGCCAATGTTCTAGATACAAATGAACCTCCGATAAAAAAGGGGAATCCCCAAAAGCAAATGCCG
Organism: Diaperis boleti; assembly: GCA_963583935.1. Classification (NCBI taxonomy): domain Eukaryota; kingdom Metazoa; phylum Arthropoda; class Insecta; order Coleoptera; family Tenebrionidae; genus Diaperis; species Diaperis boleti. Next base: position 37,465,163 of record OY757249.1, read on the forward strand.
GATCCCAAAAAGCCACAAAAAAAATCAAAAGTCGCTCTATTAAGACGATAGGGGAAGATCTGCTAGATGAATATAGAAATAGTAACAGTTCCCAGGACAAAATCGTTTTAGCTCAGCGACAGTTGGAGCTGGAAGCAGCAAAATTTAGGTTTGAGGTGGCAAAATATAAATTTGAAAATCCCGCATTTTCTTTTGATGTTGATTTATCGTTTTAATGTTTTGTTTTTTATTATTAATTGTTTTTTCTGTTAGTTTCAATGTATTAGTTTAAAATAATAATAATTGTTAAAGTTCTTGTAACTAATTATTTATTAAAACGTATTTTCAAAATTCAAGTAACTATTTTCATACAATTAAAGTAACATACAATAATTAAACATTGTTTCTTCGAATATAATTCTTTCTTGCATTTCTTCCCAATTGCAACAAATTTTCGTCCATGAAATTTTCATGGCCATTTTCGTTTCCATTCTGTACATCAAACGCTATTTCATCTTCCTCCAGCTCAATATTTGCCCAAACAGCAATATTGTGAAGAATGGCTGCAGCATATATAAGATACGCTGCATTTGATAATGGAGCACTCTGTGTTGTATCAGAGCTCGCCAACGTCCCTTTAAAATGCCAAAAATACGCTCGATGCTATTTCTAGTTGTTCTTAAAAGTCCGTTAAATCGAGCCTCTGGAGTGCCGTGCTGGACAACTGCGAAGGGAGTAAATAACCAAGGTTCTAGGCCATAACCGCTATCACCGATTAATATAGATGTCGTGTCCCCGTTATGGTATTCTTCCCTTAAATAATTTCTAAGCGGCTGAACCCTCCATATCGCCGAATCGTGTACCGAACCAGGATATCGAGCATCACAAGCCAAAATTTTTCCTTCTGAGTCACCCACCATCATGACGTTGATACTATAAAATCCTTTCCTGTTTAGGTAAACATGAGGTGGGTGATCTTTATCAGTGATTGGGGGACAAACTATTGCGACATGTGACCCGTCAATACAGCCCAGAACTCCTCGAAAATTGAATTTTTCATAAAATTTTTGTTTTGTGTGTGCCTTTTCTTCTGGTGTAGTAGGAAACTTTATCCACTGGGGCGTCAACACATCTACAATAAGCCTAGCAATCTGTGAAACCGCACGGCTTACAGACGGCTGGCTCATTGCAATCCAAGCAGAACTCCCAACGGAGTGTTGATATGACCCATTTGCCAAAAAAATTTAAAGTAACCAATATCTGTATGAATAATGAAAAAACACGTAATCTTACTTCACATAATTATTGTTCTAAACTCTTACCCTTAAATGAAAGGGTAAACGAGTAGATCTAACATCTTCGTTTAGATGGGGTCTTAGCCATTCAACCAAATCTATGACCAGCTCCTTTTTTAGTCGAAAATTTAATAGAAATTCTCTGTCTGGCATCTCAAATGAGTTCAACATATCTCTAAGGTGACGGTGATGAATTCTCATGTAGTTCCTAATCGTAATCATGTAATCATGTAATCGTCAAGCTCATTTTGTTAATAAAAACATAATTGTTTACCTTCTTTCATCTTCCTCTAACAATAAATAGATTGCAATTGGGAGAATAGCGTCTTGTTCCATTAATGTTAATATTTTTTGACATTTGTCATTTGGTTATAGAATCTGTAAGGACTTTACGGTTGAGAAATATCTCGCCATAAGTTTATAGAAACTATAAACTACGGACTATAGCTTATAGAGAAATATTTTCCTTACAGAATACGATTTCACTTGAATTTTGAAAAGACGTCGGTTTATGTTAATTGATTGATAAAATTTATTCGGAACTGTCTGTAGGTGAAAAGTCCGGGCCTTAGAGAACAAAGTCGTCCTGTCGTTTTTCGAGCGACGATACAATGGTCTCTTCACAAATATTTCTAAAGGGGACAGTTTTGTTACCAAACCGTCTCCAAATATTACAATCTGGTACTATATCGGGCGATTACCATTCGGAACACCCCAACCGCAGCGCTAGAGGCTATCCGGTGTCTGCCTCCCATCGATCTCTTCGTGGAAGGCATGGCTTTTCCCTCCGCTCGAACGCTCGCAGTGGCAGAATTACCTCTCAAGTGGTACATGAATGCCATCTGACACTAAACAATGTCGTTGAGCTAAGGTGGGTTTGAGGACATAACGGTAATGAGGGAAATGAGAGGGCCGACAAGCTGGCTCCACAGGGTGCGACGGAAACACCGGAAACTGAGACCCATTCTAGACACTGCGCTAGATGGGAAACGACAAAAGTCTGCAGACAAAGCAAAATTTTTATCAAAAATCCTTGCTTTAAAAGAACCAACATTGCATTACAGGCTAAAGAAACACCTCCACGTGATGGGGGTGGTAAACGACCCAACGTGCAGGGGAACTGAACCAATTTGAGGTGTACCTCGCCTGGAACCATCTTAGTTTTTTTTAGATGATGGATGGCTGGATGAGAGACAGGAATGAGGGACACGAGGGGGTGGAATAGACGCGCGGTGTGGTCTAAGTGTCGGTAAGCGGAGCCAATTTCCTCACACCCCTCAAAACCTAATGTAATCTAATCTACCATTCGGAAATGAACGGGACAAATTATAAATAATGAGTTCGACGAAAATTGATTCCAAGTCTATCACCCGAGACTGTTGTGGTTATAGACAATGCGCCATACCACAGTGTTCAAATGGTTGCTTCGAATTTATGTAGAGAATTTAAATATGCACGCCAATGGTGCAATCTTGCCCGGAGAGGCGCGCGGATTAGGGGAAGTGAGGCCATGATGTTTTTAAGCGTGGGCCCAAGCGCCACAGTTTCTTATAAATTAAAGTTGTATTCAGTTACAATTAGGTATTTTTAATAATATAAATATAATATAAATAAGTGTACAAGTAAAACTCGTCAAAAATTTTTTTTATCTATCTTTTTTTTCGCAAACGTTCCCTTACGGAATTAAAATTAAAAATAGTTTTACCCTTAAAACCAATACCTTCTTATGGACCCATGTTCATTGATTGTGAGGAATGCACAAAAACTTTACTAGATAAACGAATCGAGATAAAAACTGTTTAAATGGAAACATGTACTAACCTACCATAATATACATAATATTGGAGTAGGTTCGTATGTAATAATAAACTCTCTAACTTACATCAAGGATAATCCTTGTTGGTGTACAATAAACGATAAGTGTTGACACACCGACTGCTTATCGTATTTTAATAATTAAGTTAGACAGACAAAATTGGGTGCAACCCCGTCACTTTAAAATTCGTTCCGTCCTTTCCTTTCCAGATTTCCCCCCCTTTTTGCACTTGTTTACTGGTCACCAATGGGAGTCCTGGAATCCGGCCGTTGCGTTTCGGCTCGGTTCGCCTCAGCTTCGGGTACCATCGCCTTTGAGAAGAGCTCACCCTGTATCGAAGAGACGTTCACCAACCACCAAAGTGAAAAGTGTTCCAGCACCCTTCCATCGGAGCCGCCGCTCAATCAAAATTCTTGTCGTTCGTCGTTACCTTGTATTGAAACCTGCTTTGCCATCGTGGTACTAGTGCCCAAGAGCGTTCTCTATTTCAAGAGGATGTAATACAGGTCCTGCAATAATGAGAGAATGTGAGGGTCCCCCGAAATCCACCTGGGACATCTCCTGGAGGCTGCAAGCCATAATCTTCTGAGTTTCAGATCCTACTCTAGCAAGACCTATGCAAAGGGTGTTTTAGTATTACAAATCCAATAAGAGTCATTTTTACACCATTTTAACATCTACCTAAATCATCCTGTACCTTGCTTCAGTATCTCCAGCAGTTGATGCGAAGCTGGTCACTCACAGACATGAATTTAGGTGGCATGTACTTCAGTACTCTGTCACAATACTGAACAGACTCCTCAAAACTGTACAGCTGCAACCCACAGCGTTCAAAATGGGAGCATTGTGGACCACCCTCGTGTCAACCCCACGCTCTCTTGCCCTCAGCACCAGGTCCGACCCACACGGACCAAATGGGTCTCCAACCACCAGCAAAGCAACGTCTGTAGTTTCAGTCTCTGAAAGGATGTCGTCGGCTCCTTGTTGCACCAAGTCCCGGTCTGCTACGATGAGTTTGCGGCCCTAGAAGTCCTCCTCGCTTTCCAAGAGGTATTATAAGAACTGAATTTGTAATATTGAGACTTACTAGGGCTTCCGTTCCACTGGTTAGGATCGACGTGTAGGCCTCCAGATAGACTTTTTCGCAACGTTTTATTATTTCTAAACCTTTGACTGTGATATCTTTGCAGTCGCCGAAATCAGATCGATTATGTAGAACATTTTTATAATGGGAATGCTCGTAGTGACTATTCAGGTGGGAATGTGTGGAAGAGTGACGTTAGAACGGGATGATGAGGTGATTATGGTTGCCTGGTTTTAGGGGCAATGCTTTGATAATCTGCTAATAATTCGGTTATCAAAAAATTCTCTTAATAAGTTGATGGAAGCTCCTGTTGTGTGCACTGTAGCTTCATCCTGCTTGAAATAAACCATCGTTAGTTTGTCAAAGTGAAAGTTGGTTAACAAATGGTAATTTCTTCTTGATACCTCGTGGCTGTTATGTTGCCTAACAAAAGTTTAATCACCGAGCGTTTACAGTCAATATTTTAAAGTACCTTCAAAGAAAATTGGTCCAACAATACATCTGTGTGAAATGGCTGCCCGGACTCCAACTTTCTAAGGATGAAGTAGTGTTTCCACAAAGAATTGTGGATTTTCAGAAGACCACATACTCATATTTTTGGATTTAACATATCCATTCAAATAAAACCAAGCTTCTTCACTGAAGAACATTTTCTCCAACAAATTATTATCAAATGTGTTCAAAAACCATGTACAGAAGTCAACACGTTGAGGAAAATCCGCTTGAAAAGGTTCCTGTACACTTGTTAAGCGGTAACGATACAATTCTAAATCCTGTTTCGGCAAGTACCATATATGACAATTGCACCTGTTCAGATAAATGACGCACTGATGTCTTTGGGGCTTCTTCCATAACTTGTCTCACTCTTTCAACCGTTTCAGGTATTCGAACATCCAGATATCTACCACTACCTTCTTTTCAGTTAACACTTCCAGTAGCAGCGGTTTAGAACGTTGCAGAAATTACTGTAGCTTACAACAATATCACGTTATTCAGCTCGAAATTCTTTCCAGATATCCGGAATAGAATGTTTCCAAATACCGTTTACTTTTGTTGCATTGTGAAAATAAGATTGTACGGGTCCCACACAAGTGCACTTTTGCAAAAGAACAGATTTTTATTTCAAATCAGATTTGACAACTCGATGACTTTACACAATCGTATCGATCAAGAATCGATTCAAAATTTTGAATTCAGAGGCTCCTACGATTACGAATTTTATTGCTCACTCGTTAGTACATTCCACACTCGTATAATAAATAACTATTATTTTGAAGAGTTCTACTTGTGGTTAAATTTTCTGCTAGGACTTCCATAACACCCTGTATACAGGATGTATCAGAAATACGTGTGTTAATTTTAACCAGTACAAGAACTTGCCAAGTTGAACATTTTTGCTCTATGGCATCTTGCAAAAATTCATAATTTCTCTACCCCTAATTTTGACCAAACGAGTCGTTTGGTGTTTGATACTGGACCTCTTGCTAAAGGCTGATTTTTTGATATTACGTCACATTGGTGAAGTTGAGAAATAGCCTGCCGTCAGTCATCTGGATTCCTTAGCGTTTGGCGCAGGGGCGGCTTTAATTTTATAAAATAAACTATATAATTATACCTTTCTAAAACCTGAAAATTAATTTGCGAAATTAATAAAAAATGCTTGCAGTTTTTGGGCGCGCGCCTCCCGGACTATAAGATTATTAACTAACCTGTTGTCATTTTTAAAAATGCCCAATTTTTAACTCATATGATATTGGCAGAATTATGTTCTGACAACTGACGGAGCAGGATTTACTAGATTACATAACATTCATAGGTTGATGAAAATCCGCATGCCGTAAGAATACACAATTTTCAACACGAATTTTCCGTAAACGTGTGGGCTGGTACTGTATTGATTCGACCCTATGTTTTACCACCTCATCTCAATGGTGAGCAATATTCACATTTTTTAAAGGAGGTTCTTTTGAATTTTTTACAAGACGTGCCTTTAGAAACTAGAGCAAATTTATGGTATTTGAATGATGGTGCTCCTTGTCACAATGATCTGATAGTCAGAGATTGGCTGAAAAGTAACTTTCAAGAACGATAGATTCGAACTTATGGTTTAAGTTTTTGGCCTGAGAGATCTCCTGACCTTAATCCTTGTGATTTCTTTCGTTGGGGACATATGAAACATAATTTATGCTGCTCCAGTTGAAACTATTGAACAACTGAGGAATGGTATTGCAGATGCTGCTACAGTCATAAAAAATAATCGGCTAATGCTTGGACAAGTTAAAAAAAAAATTAATACACGTCTTGTGTGTGGTTTGTAATGGCCATTTTGAACATTTATTGTGATGAACTTATTCTAAATATTGATATTTTTTATCATTCTATTTGAAGAGTGCAGGGGAAAAACGAGGAATGTTTTTTCATGTATTGACATAAACGGAATTTTAAGTTTAATTCTTTTGCTGTATAAGAACTATTTGATTATGTCTCATTTCCGCTCATGATGTTGTTTTATATGCATTTAACAGTGCGGTATTTGAATCTTCCGCTAGAATAAAAGGAAACCCATTTTTTAACATGTATATGAACTGAGGCAAAAAAAAAACAGATCAAAAACGAGGAATGTCATTTACTATTTATTGAATACAAAATTCCTAATAATTATTCATGTAGCAAGCTATCAAAGCATTCGCAACCCTCTGGATTAGAAAACTGTTTCAGATGTTGTAGATTTTAAAACTACAGACATTAAAAAAAAGGTACCTTTGTAAGCCTGCGGTGGATAATAATAGTTATTTAATTCATTTGCGCTGCGTAAAATGGTGTAATTAACACCTTGCTCTATTGCAGCCGCGTGATGGGCATTGAGGTGTCGAACGTGAGCTGTAAAGCTTGTCACAGGGCCCCTGAAACAGCAATGCATTGTGATAACCCCCCTTTACATTACCGCCACATTTTGAATTTGAACATGAAATGAAATGTCAATGACGTCACCAAACGTCAAATTTGAAAATTTGAAACAAACCGCGAAATTGAAAAGGTTGGCCAATGATCGTCAGACAATGAAAGAAAAAGCAGAACCCTACGTTGTGTTATTTTTTTGACAAGACAAGCAATGGCGGGACATTCAAACTTACCCAACAAAACAAACCCCAAATTCTTTGGATACATGGCGAGAGCTAATCAGGAGTGGAGCGCAAATTGATAACACAAAAATTATGGTTTTAAATATTTATTCAGTTTGAACAACTTGAAGTGTCTTGAGTTTAGTGATTGCGTCCTGTGGTTAACAATTTCTGGTGTTTTCGAATTAAGTTGGTACACTTGCGATTTCATAATGTTAACAATAATGATTCCAAATAATAAATAACAACGGACAATTTTACATGACTTCAACAGAGTAACAATTGGCGACAAATAATAAACAATAATACAATTAAACAATCCTGCGGTACATGATGAGTGAGGTTAGATCAGCTAAATACATTCCACCCTTGAGCTTTTGTAGTTTACAGGAATTTACAACTGACTGATACAATGAAACATCTGAGAGGGAAACACAAGAGTATCGAAACGCGTGGAGTTATCAAAGTGGGGTGCATGTAAGTCGGAGAGTGGTGGACCACAGGTAGATCCAATGGAAAGACTAAAGCGAAGCGAACAAGACAATTGTCTGTCAGTGAAGCCACATTGTAGAGAGAGTTTACGATCGTGGGGGCAAAACTTGCACATCCAACGGACCAAGAGAAATGAGTTTATGACGGAATTTTCCTAGACCTAGTTACGTTGGTCTTTCTGGGAGGCTTGTCCAAACCAAGTCCAAGTTAACGGCACTTCTCCCAGGGACTATTCTTTTAGTTATTTAGTATTTTAAAGATTAGTGAAGTAAGCCATTAGTCAGGAACTCGAAAACAGTGCTGCAACTTTGACTTCGTAGGTTCAAGGAATTAGTGGCAACTCCCTTTTTCTAGGCCCCTATGCACCCAAGAGACAATGGGCATAGGTATCCCCGAAAGTAGGGCCATCTAACTCCTTCTAACAGCAGCCTGCAACGCGGACCACGAACTGAACACTATTTGGTCGCTCTGTTGTCTCGAAACATGTACGAACAAACAACACAATAAATCAAATATACCGTAACGCAACGTTTGGTTTGGAAGCCATTTTGACACGGATACAATGCGATGACATCAGCGGGCGCAATACGGAACGGGGCACAATGTACTACAACATTACAACATGCACAAACTACACTAAAAACCGATCTTTGACTTCCAGGCTGTCGAATAAGCGCTAGATGTCAGTTAACAGCGAACGACAAGAAATCGCAAGGGGCCGCAAAACAACGATAAGACACCTTTTGGAACCTCCGACATTCGGCGTGGCTTTTTGCCGCTGTTTGCCCTTTATTCATCGGTTCTTACTCAGTGTTAGTTAATTCAAGTCAACAGAGTACAAAATAGCTTTGTAACAACCGCAAGCTGCTGTCGGCCTCAGAGCGAAAGACAGGTAGTTATTAACAAATTTATCTGAGTGGCAATCTAGTTAATTTGAGTTAGGGAATCACTTTGTTTTAAATTGAACGCGCGAGCCCTGTAACTAGAAGTCAACAACACATTGGAACTTTCCGAAATTGACAACAATAACAAATTACAACAACGATTTTAGCAAGGTGCCTGTGACTCATCAGCTTGGTAATTTAGGCTACTGCAGAGAAAAGAAGGGCCGAAGGCAACTGATATGAAATTGGGGGGCTCACGGAATACTTCCAGGGACAATTGTGAACATTATTTTAAACAAAGACTAGCATTCTTTACAAGACATGTAGGTGCAAAGTAGGAACGACTCCATTTTCAAGATGGCGAGTTTTATGACGTCCTAGCGTCCAAAATGGCGGCTAACGGTAAAATTTGAGATGGTTTTACCTAAAGATTTCCGATATGCACATGGAATAAACGTCGGTCAATTTCCTGGCCGCTCCGGACGGCGAGTCGGAAGAAAAATATAGAGCAAATGGTTACCTTATTTCCAGGAATACAATCACCTCACTTGGCTTAGGGACGCGACGGTGGAACTTTAACTCACTCGAACTAAACAAAACTGGAACCTCCGCGAGATGGATCTCCCTTTCGAAGTCGAACGAACGCGTACAATTCTTTTACAACAAAAGGAAGCTCAACGGTGGAGATATAACTATGCTTTAACAAAATGGCGAATTTCGTGAACAAAAATAACGTGGTGTAACTTCAACGAAAGCAGAACACCCACTCCCGCCCTTTCAAGCGTGGTTGAGTTGGTTCTTCGTTCCCCCCGAAACTTCCGACAGCTCCCTCTAGCGTATCCATCTCGGGCGGTAACGGTCGCTAAAGGCTAGGCTTCCAGGGCATTTATCATACTTTGGCGGTGAACGGGTTGCAGCTCTCCTGGATGGTATTAATTTTGAATCGGGATATCTCAGCATATATTGGCGGCATGCCCGTTGTATACAGTTTCGGCCTATATCCATCGCCACAATGCGGCGTTGAGAGTGTTATAGTGTCCCGAACGATATTGAGTCCGTTGTGGAGAACGAAAGGTGCCCAATCTATTGGAACTTCTTGTTCTCCACCGTCAGGCATCAGATAATAGCGAACAAGCCTGACGTGGTTGTATTGGACCACTCCTCCTAGCATATGTTTGTTATTGAATTTTCGGCTCCTACCGAAAATAACATCTGCGTCAAGGAGAAAGAAAAGAGGACAAAATCAAGACCTGGCTGTTTGAACTGTACTCAAGGAGGCTGTACTCAAGTTACTCAGTGAAGCTCGTCGTTTTGGTAATTGGGTGCATGGGAGGCATCAAGGACTCGCTCGTCTCCAATCTGAAAATCATTTCTGCCTGACGTAAACCTGCAGAGACCCTTGCGGAAAGTGGTCATCTTGGGGTCGTTGCGTCTGCTTAGGGCACATGATTTACGGGATTCATAGCTTCTGACCTCATGGTTTTGGGAGTGGCTATGATGTACGAACTGAACCTCACCAGCAAGGAACCTCGTGAAGGTCGGAATCACGGGGAGCTCCTTCTGGTCAATATGAGATAAAAAAATTAATACACAAGTGTGTTAATGAAGGCGATGTTTAAAACGAGCGATCGAAGGGAGCAAGTGCCTTTAATTGTCGAGATTATTAATCGCCCATTAACATAAGAGTTAATTACAATACAAACACATTGCAGTTTTGAAGCAGTACTTTTGCGTAGAAATAAATTTTCATTTTCCATCAATGTTACAATTTGTAGCATTGTGCGTTAATTGTTGTGCAGACTGCATTTATAGATTAATACATACACACATAACATTGTTAGGGAATTCAATTACAGTAAACACAACGGTGAGAAAACATGTAAACTGTAACATTTTTGTCTCCACAGCAATAAATATTACTACAATCTATTATATACATAAATGCGAAACTGATTTCTCACTGATCACCGCACAGCCCAGACCGTTGTTGAAGCGTGAAATTTGGTAGGTACGTAGTCTTTAGGGCGTATAGGCGCACTAAGAAAGGATTTTTGAAAATTCCGTTTCTAAGGGGGTGAAAATGGGGTTAATTGGTGTCTCTAGACTCCAACTAAGTTGAAAACGAAAAACGGTAGAGAAGTGAAAATTCGTAACTCGCTTTTAAAAATAACTCGACCCCTTTTTGACAATTTTCCAAAAAATTATTCACAGACGGGGAAAGGGGAAAACGGCTTTTATAAAAAATTTCATAACTCGACAACTAGGCATGCTAAAAACGTGAAAATTGGGATTTAGACTCAGCTTTGAAATAACTAGACACGTGTTTGACGATCTTGCAAAAATTTCTTTACTGACCGAGAAAAAATTAGGGGTGGCAAAATTCCTATAACTTGAAAACTGACAGTATTGCTGTCGTGAAAATTGGGATCTAGATTCTCCTTTAAAAAATACCGGACCCGTGTTTGACGATTTTCCAAAAAAAAAAAATACCAAAGGCGAGAAAAGGAAAAATTCCTATAACTTGAAAACTGACAGTATTGCTGTTGTTGGGATTGGGATCTAGATTCTCCTTTAAAAAATACCGGACCCATGTTTGACGATTTTCCAAAAAAAAATTTTAAACTTCGGGAAAAGGGGAGGGTGGATTTGGGGGTGCTTTGTCTCAAAATTCTTATAACTTGAAGGTCTAAAATGTTACAAGCATGAGAATTGGCACTCGGACTCTCCTTTAAAATTAACTAGACCCGTATTTGACGATTTTCCAAAAAATATTTACCAACCCCAAAAAAGGGGCGTAAATGGGGAGGGTAGTTTTCCTGACAATTCTCACAACAGGAAAACAAATAGTGTTACATACGTGAAAATTGGGATCTAGATTCTCCTTTCAAAAAGACCGAACCCGTGCTTGACGATTTTGGAAAAAAAATTACCAACAGCGAGAAAAGGAGAGGGTGGATTTGGGGGTGATTTTTCTCAAAATGCTTATAACTTGAAGGTCGAGAATGTTACAAGCATGAGAATTGGCACTCGGACTCTCATCTTAAAATAACTAGAACCATGTTTAACAAATTTCCAAAAAAAAAAAATACCAACTGCGAAAAAAGGGGAGGGTGAATTTGGGAGTAATTTTTCTCAAAATTCCCATGACTTGAAGATCGACAATGTTACAGGCATGAGAATTGGTACTTGGACTCCCCTTTAAAAATAACTAGAAAATATTTAGAAACCGCAAAAAAGGGGCGTAAATGGGGAGGGTAGTTTTCCCCAGAATTATCCTAACTGCAAAACAAACAGTATAGCATTAAAATATGTAAATATTTGGATGTACATTCTCCTTTTAAAAAAACTGGGCCCGTGATTGACGAAAAAAAAAATACTTTTTGTTATTTTTTTTTTATTATTAAAAACTGCTTTAAGCTGTTGTACCAATTCCAAATATAAGCGCCAGTAAAGCCGACCCCAACTTACGCGGGCAAAGCAGCGGGTAATTGCTAGTTTATTAATAAAATTATGAAAACAATAATAGAGTACATACAATCTACTAAAAGCTCTTAAAAAATATAATTATTTTTAACCCAAGAAGTTGGTGCAGGAGGAAAGCTAACAATATTAAGAATTTCGATCTTGCAAGCACTTGTATCACGAGGTATTTTCGGTAGATTGTAAGTATAAATCCTGTAAGAACAAACCACACACCTAATTAATTTTTCAAACATACCCAGCAAGTGTTCGTAATGAATACTTGACCTTATCACTAAAGAAGCACATTTCATTAAAAGCAACTACCTAATTTTACACCGACTTGCCGTGATATAATTACTCATTCATGACTTTATTTATATTATCTGGTTCAGCGTGCGAACATTTATTCTAATTTTAAAAAAGCAGTCCTACAACAGAACAGAACATTTTTGTAGTATCTACTTTGATCCAAAGTCACTATTATTGTATGTATTAATCAATAGAATCATAGTAATCACTTATATTGTACATTTTAAGATTAAATTCAGAGAACAAGGAAATCCATTACACTAATCCGTTAATAAATCATAAGTACATATTATCATTTATTATTATTTATTATTTTAACATTATAATAAAACAAATATCAAAATGAAATCAAAGTTCTCGTACTAATAAGTTATAAAAACGACAAGTTGTATACATATTTTAAAGCTAGCTAGCTAGGGAACCCACAATGATTACAATTCTATTTCGTCCCATTGTCAGTTTTTAGGAACTGTACAAATTTTCACCAATTTCTATAAGCTAGTCGTTGTCTATAAAACCCAATAACCAATTTACTAGGAAAGCTTTTAATCCTAATGCAGATTGATGTAAATGTCAGGTTTACACGCGACTACCGCGTGTGTGAAACGAGGGTGGTCAAAAATTGACTAAACGGCAATTGGGAGATAGTTCTTGTTAAAAACTGATGATCAATTACTTACATTTCTATCCATTCATACTTCATCAAAATATTATACACAAAGTTGATGCTAGTATGATCATAAAGGAACGAACATGTTGTGTTCGAGCATGTGAGGCCTTTAACCTGAATCCGAATGAGTCATTTTATAAGTCCTCGATTGCGATCTGCAGGTTACTCTTTACATCACAAAGTACAAACATACGTGATTTTATTTGTGTGATTCATGAATTTTAAAACGTTTGAGTACGAAGCTTCTGACAATAATAATAATAAATATCAAATATTCCAATTGGGTTATTACAATAGTATATTATGATACGAGTTTTATAAGAAGCATTTTGTCGCACGCACGGGTTTAGGGCACGACGAGCGTAGCGAGAAGTGCCCTAAAAGAGTAAGTGCGACAAAATGCCTTATAAACGAGTTATCATACAGTATTTTTTCTACTTTGCCACTTTTTATACAAAATAATCAAATTTCACAATCTAGGGAATTTCGCGGCGGTTGGCACTTTTGCGAGCTGCATTAACGGCGCCTATGAAAAAGAATTAATTTGAAACGTCAACACTCGTATTTTTGTCCTTCCAAAAATGAGTTCTGATGTTCTTCAATGTACGCCCCCAGAAAAAAAATTTGCTACCTTCAAAGTCACGCGAGGTAAATGGAAAAACATACGCCCAATTTGAAAATTGGCAGAAGGAGAACACGTTCTCTACGATCTCCAAAAACATTTTCCTACCTTATGTATTTTGAGCTGCAACGCCACAATGTTGTCTTATACTATTAAAAACCTTCCTGACGGCGTCCACACACAAAGTCAAGGCGAGCCATCCAGGACATGTAAAACCTACAGACGCCGCCCTACACCAATGCGCCAAGAAGTGTTACCAGCTTGTTGGACACCTCCCCCAACAAAATCGCTTGCCCTAAATGCACGTGAAGTTCCAATACAAGTGGCAAAAATAGTAATGCCAATTCACATTCATACATCATTGACAGCGTAGTATAGGTTAGGATTGCCAAGATCAGACAAGATATTACCAATATTAAAAAAATAAATTATACTATTTTTAGTGTAATTATTATAACACCGCTTTTGTCTATTATGACACCCAAAAGCGTATCGTAATAGCCTCAGTACGAACGCAAAGTAGAAAAAGGAATTTATCTACGAACATACAAAAATGAACGAATTAACAAACAATTTATTGTATGTGAAGGATAGCATTATTTAAATCGTGTGTAAAAGAACCCAAATCGTGTGTAAAAACGCAATGTAAATTAAACGGGACTTCATTATTAAACGATTTCTGTTGCCAACGTGATGGCAACCCTCTAATAACAACAACAAAAACAAACGTCAAATTTGCGTCAAACACTCGCATTTTTACAAGTTGTTATCTTCCGTTGGTGAGTAATCTTCAATTTTTTGTGAATTTCTTGATATTTTAACAGCCGATTTAACCATTTTAGGTAGTACATTATCATGGATGAGGGTGAACTAGTATGTACCCCTCCAGAAATTGCGGAAATTGCAAGTAATGTGACCGTAAACTTGTTACCCGATAAATCTAAAAAGCTATACATGAATACATACAGAGATTTCTTAGATTGGTGCAGGAAAAATAAAGTAAAAAGCTATACAGAGAACGTCTTCATCGCTTATTTTCCCGAGAAGTCCGTTAATTGCAAAGCGTCGACGCTATGGTCAAATTATTCAATGTTGAAGACGACATTTAATTTAAATAATAATATCGACATTAGCAAATTTACAAAGCTGATTACGTTTCTGAAACGAACATCAGAAAATTACAAACCGAAAAAATCGAAAATCTTCACATTGCAAGAAATTGAAAAATTCATGTATGAAGCCCCTGATGACCAATTTCTAATGATGAAAGTGAGACAATTAGAAATGGTAATAATTAAGAAGTGTGTAAATCAGAATCTTTTCAGCTTGTGGCACTGTTTGGGATTTCTGGCGCATGTCGAAATTGTGATAGATGATATTCAAGAGGCAGGAACAGCTTTAATAGTAACTATCCGGGAATGCAAAAATAAAATACCTAGAACTTTCACTGTTGTTAACAACAAAGATAAAACTTCAAATTTTTTGCAAATCTGTCGGAAATATGCCTGTTTACGTCCGAGAACTGATTTCGTTTTTTATAAAAATAATAAATGCACTAAACAGCCAGTAGGCATTAATCAATTTGGAAAAATACCATCCCTTATAGCTTAATTTCTCCATTTACCACATCCAGAGTCTTATACCGGGCATAGTTTCCGATGATCATCGGCTTCCTTGCTATCAGATTCAGGTGCAAACATTTCCGCAGTTAAACGACATGGTGGGTGGAAATCTGCCACAGTAGCAGAAAGTTACATCGAAAATTCCATAGAAAATAAAAAGGAAACTACAAGAAAATTTTTTGGCCTAAACCAAGGAGTCCAGCCGTCAACATCGCGCGCGTATACACTAACGGAAGAAATTCTAGTTGATAAAAAAGAAAACGATAACACCTCATTAATTATAAGCAACATAACTAATTGTCAAAATATAACGATTAATGTAAATATCAAAAAAGTTAATAAATATTGTTCTTTTATGTGTTCGTAGATAAAATAGTGTATGATACACGTGTGTGAAAGGCTTTTATGCACTCCTTGCGATTAAGGCACTCGCCTGCGGCTCTTGCCTTAAACATCGCAAATCGTGCATAAAAGCCTTTCTTCACACACTTATATCATAATATACTATTTCCTAATTTGCTGTTGTAACAAAGCTATTAACGCACTCATTTTGAGTGCGTTAATATTCCATTAACGCACCCAAAATCTAATTTTTTTATTTCCATTGTTTAGACCACGACCTTCTAGATAAATTTGTCTTTAAACCGGCCTGTACCATGGCCCGTTCCTATAGGAACGACAGTGGATATTCATGCAGTGGGCCATGCCTGTACATTAGCTCAGTTCGAGTGTTTCTCCACGAGCGCTGCTTATACAGCAAAATCCCGCCATTTTTTAAATTTAGAAATAATTAAACAAATATTTATGACATGCCACTTGACATTGATCGAATCTCTTTGAAAGTTACCTTTCGCTCACATTTGATTCTTTGAATTCTAGCGCTTCTATTGTACTTTGTTCTTGTCTTACTTACTTGTTACTGTTTTTTCGTGTTGTTACTTGTTTCTTGTTCTGGTTATCTTGTGTTTTAGTGTTATTGTTATTAAATTTTGGTGGTTGTATTCTTAATATTAATAATTCAACAAAATGCCGCGTATGCATAATAAATGCATCGTGCCTTCATGCCAGGCTTCACCCCAATCACTCCATGAATTTCCTAGTGATTTAGAATTGCGACAAAGATGGTGTGATAATATATTTGGGGATTCAGGTAAAATTAATTTCAGTTGAACATAATAACAATTTATTGTAATAATTATTGTTTATACAGTAGAAGACTTTATTGTGTTGCCTGAGAGAGCACTCGTATGTAATTTTCATTTCGATGGCAATTCATACAGAACAGCATCAAGATCAGGAAGAAGACGTTTGAAGAGTTATGCGATTCCGACAATTTTTCCGGTATTAACTGATTTTTGAAAGACATTTTTATTTACCAATAACACAATTTCCTAGACCTCTGGAGCCCAAGCAGAATCCTTTCTCATTTCTAAAATTCCCAAGCGCAAGGAACCTGATCTTTATTCTGATGCCTTACCTTCCTGCTCATCCTCTACCTTAAATAAGGAAAACAACGAAACTTTTTCTTTACAATGCCAGGTAAGGAGGTAAATGGTTTTTGCTCTTCAGTATTCAGCAAGAAATAAGAGTTCTCATTTATGTTAAATTAATATTATCTACTTAGAAAAATCACAAGCATTAGCCTTTACTTATTTTTATAAATGCGAGCCGTTTTCTGTTGTATACTAAAATACACTAGGTCTCATGAGTGATGATACGAAGAATCAGTTAGAAATCACGTTGTAACGGACGTTGTAAGTCGGTTTTACCCAAATTTTTAGCCATTTGTGCAGGTTTTTTTTTTGGAAGAAATTAGTTATTCTATATTTTAATTATATTTAATTTCATCTTTAGAAACTTGACGCATCCTGCCAAGTGGAAGCTATATCCGCAAGAGAGATTGAGAGATACAAAGCGGAAATCAAAACACTGAAACAGTCAGTAGCAAGGCTTAAGAAACAAGATATTTTGAAAAATAAAAAACTACAAGATTTGCAGAGTTTAGTGGACAATTCAGAATACACGACGATTGAAGCAATTAAAAAAGATGCATTGAAAAATGATCCACATGCAGTATTTATTTTAGATCAAATTTTAAATTACAAGAAACGAAAGCCAAAATGGTCAGAAATGACCATTCGCCAGTGTGTCATGTGGAGGGTTACTTCACCTAAAGGGTACGAATATATAAGAAATATGTTTATTAGATTACCCAGCCGAATTACCCTGCTTAGACATACTGGAAGCACAAAATCGAGTTTTGAAATGGCAGAATTAATTAAAAGGAGACTAGAAGCAGAGGCCAGTTGCTTATCTCCTATTGAAAAATTGTGCAGCGTCATAATTGACGACATGGGAATTCAAGAAAAACTTCAATATAATAGAATGGAGGATAAATTCTATGGATATCAAAATATGGATGTAGAGAAAACTAAGAGGATTTTTTTCATTTTCTTAGTGAGAAAGTTATTATCTATTACTATCCCTATTTTCCTTGGTCACGGCATCACTTGAGAACGGCTGGACTAATTTAGCATTTTTTTTTTAATTTCCTTTAAGTTCGAGGAAGGTTCTTCTGAAGCAAAATATGAACAGGGGGGCTCAGGGGGGCTCAGGGGGCCCCTTGGGTTTATAACTTAAGAACAGGTGGACCGATTTTTATAATTTTTGATTTGTTGGATTTGTCTCCGCCCCGAATAGCAAAATAACAATCAAAACATGGACAGGGGGGCTCAGGGGGCCCCCTTGGGTTTATAATTTAAGAACGGCTGGACCAGATTTTTATTATCTTTGATTCGTTCGATTTGTCTCCGCCCCGAATAGCAAAATAACTATTAACACATAGACAAGGGAGCCAAGGGCGCCCCCTTGGGTTTATAACTCAAGAACGGCTTTACCGATTTTTATGATCTTTGATTTGTTCGATTTGTCCCCGCCCCGAATAGCAGAATAACTATTAAAACATGGACATGGGGGCCCAGGGGGCACACTGGGGTTTATAAGTCAAGAACGGCTGGACCGATTTTTATGATCTTTGATTTGTTGGATTTGTCTCCGCCCCGAATTTCAGAATAACTATCAAAACATGGACATGGGGGCCCAGTGGGCACCCTTTGGTTTATAACTCAAGAACGGCTGGACCGATGATTGTTAGGATCTTTGATTTGTTGGATTTGTCTCCGCCTCGCCCCAATAGCAGAATAACTATGAAAACATGGACAGGGGACTTCCTTGGGTTTATAACTCAAGAACGGCTGGACCGATTTTTATGATCTTTAATTTGTTGGATTTGCATCCGCCCCGAATAGCAGAATAAATATTAAAACTTTGGAAACACTACAGGGGGCGGGGAGCTTGGCACAGGGCAACGACAATAACAAAGCCCCCTGGTACAGGGCAACAATAACAAATAACGCCGGCCACCAAAATTTGTCGTACCGAGCATTAAAAATGAAAATCGATTTTTAATGCGTAACCTCCAAAGTTTCACTTCTGTTGCGACTGGACTCCACACACAAATTTTTTGATGATATCTTAAGAACTGATTGACTCGACTTTTTTCGTGGGCGAGTAACTATTAAAACATCGGAAAAATTAACGGAAAAAAATTTCTTACATTTTGTATGGAATCCGTATATAACGCCATATTTGATACATGATGGAAACAAAAATGAACATGCCGTTGTATGCTGGTTCCGATAATGTCAGTAGATGGCCTTGTGTGCATTATCCTTTGATAAAACAACTAAATTTAATTCAGCTAAAGAGATAACACAACATTATTTATTGATTCTGAGGCGGTACAAAGTTTGCCGGGTCAGCTAGTATACATAAAAATTAATCCCTATTTTCCTTGGTCACGCCATCACTTGAGAACGGCTGCACCAATTTAGCCATTTTTTTTTTTTAATATTCTTTTAAGTTTGAGGAAGGTTCTTATTAAGTAAAACATGGACAGGGGGGCTCAGGGGAGCCCCTTGGGTTTATAAATTAAGAACGGCTGGACCGATTGTTATGATCTATGATTTGTTGGATTTGTCTCCGCCCCGAATAGCAAAATAACTTTTAAAACATGGACAGAGGGCTTACGGCCCTCCCTCGGGTTTATAACTCAAGAACGGCTGGACCGATTTTTATTATCTTTGATTTGTTGGATTTGTCTCCGCTCCGATTAGCAGAATAACTATGAAAACATGGACAGTAGGCTCAGGGGGCTCCCTTGGGTTTATAACCCAAGAACGGCTGGACCAATTTTTATGATCTACCAAAATTTGTCGTACAGAGCTTAAAAAATGAAAATCGATTTTTAAGGAGTAAACTCCAAAGTTTCACTTCTGTTTTTTGATAATATCTCGAGAGCGGATTGAATGATATTTTTCGCAGGCGAATAACTATTAAAACATCGGAAAAATTAACGAAAAAAATTTTCTCATACATTTTGTATCAAACCCGTATATAACGCCATCTTTGATACATGACAGAAACAAAAATGAACATGGCGTTGTATGCTGGTTCCGGTAATGCCAGCAGAAGGCGTTGTGTACATAATCCTTTAATAAAAAAACTGAATTTAATTCAGCTAAAAAGTTAACACAACACAGGCGGTACAAAGTTCGCCGGGTCAGCTAGTAATTTAATATGAAGTGTTAATATTGTAAATTAAATAACTTGGAATCCCAAAAACCAGGCAGTCAAATCTGCGATTGAATGCAGCAAACTCTTTTACAAATCATTACTGCGGTCCTCTTTAGATCCTTAGAACCGCAGTGAACTGTACTTCATGTACAATAAACAAATTCACTAAATAAATAAATAAACTTGGAATGGGAACAACTCAAAATTACATTCATGATGTTACGAAGAAATTATTTCTTAAACTTCACCCAAAGTCAAAAGCCGTTCGTTATCAGATAGGACAACGAAAGATCCATTCAAGACTGAAACGAAACCTACCACAAGACCATTCAGATGAGAACCACTAGCTGGCGTCGCAAGTCAACCTTATGGAGTTAGTGTTCCCCAGCCACATTCATTGCAGTTATTTTATTTATTGCTACAAATACTGTGAATAACAATTTGTATTTGTTGAACCGGTAATAAAGCACATATAAAAAATACGAGTGTTCTTTAGACCATTGTGAAAGTGCTCTTAATTTATGTAAGTTTATAAATGGAGCTAGAGAATCCTGAATTAATACCGTCTGCAGTATTGGATAATGCATGTTTCAGTTTGTCGTCAGCGAAAAGTCGGCAGTCATGTGTAGCGATTAAGACAAGTAGCGCAATTGCATACAAAACTGACACACGCAAATAGGTGTATTGCGGATTCACAACGGATAAAACGCGGGTTCAAATCCCGTTAAAAAGAAAACTTCCGTTCGCTTCGCCCGATCACACTTTTCGTATCGCTCTCGTCACGCATTCACCAGCTTACTCCCCAAGTGTCCTTAAAGAAGTTTAACTTCAAAAATATAAAGGATCATTAAATAAACACTTTCTGTGCATGTATTTATAGTTTAATAAGGCTCCGCTGTCCGTCCGTCCGTTCGTCCGTCTGTCACAGAGCTGTATCTTTTGAACCGTAATAGTTACATGCCAACTCTCCGAACATTCCAAAGAAATTGCAATGAGGAGTTTCGGTGCATGAAATGCGCCGAAAATCACAGCGCACATTTATGCACCAAAGTAAAAACTACAGCTGCAAAGTGTGCAAATTGCGAACTAGAACAAACTTCAAACTCCGAATTCTATAAACAACGACCGCTAAGAAATATACTGAAATCAAGAAAAATCCACGGAATTAGAAAAACCACAAAACACCGCAAACACATCAAAACGTACAACAAGAAAAAACAAACAAAAACCAGAACATAATTGCCAAACAACTTGCGCAACTCACAATAGAGTACACCAAATAAAACCCCTCCCCGAAGCAAAAGTCAAATTTTAACAATCAAATTTTTAACATAGTAAAACTCCTATATGAACAAGAACATTACAATCATGGCCTGGAATGCAAAAAAAAAAAAACAAAAAGAGAAACAACTAGAAGCACACCTAATTGATTGTGCAACCCATCATGCACGAGAACATTATACTTGATTATATACGTAGTACCTTCATTTCTACACAATAACGCACGAATTTAAAGTCAGAAATTCTGCCATTCAAATCTGCCTAGTGATATTGCTTGGTAATCCTGTCGAACACCTCATTCTTCTTTTCGTGCGCAATAACGCATTGTAGGTTATTTTTCTACGCAAAAATTTTGGTGAAATCAACAGAATTATGGCGAATACAGCGAGGGATCGGTATTTGGAGCCACGACACGATCGTAAGCGACCTCATCAGCGTATGACCATTTCACGCGACCGTCATAAGAAAAGCGGTGACAAGTGGTGACAAGCGGAGTCGCGCTCATAGCCGGTCTCGCAGCCGTTCTCATAGGGGGGCTTCTGGGGAGGACAGCAGGACCAGGGGGTCTACCATTGAAACGATCGAGTGAGTATGATGGTATTGTTGGTTGTCTACATTACCGTACTTCGAACATTATTGTAAATAAACTAATAACTTTGTCTAAAGGGCCTAAACCCAGGCCTAAACCGTAAATGGTCTAAATTTAAACGTCTTTCAAGTAACAACGAAGTCTCCCACACTCATTTCACCGTTATTAAGCCGTAATAACACTCACAAAAGTGACGTCATTTTATTTTACATTTCTCATCGTAAACAAACACAAACGTAAATTTCACTTAAAAATCGATGACTTCTCTCGAATGCGAATTTGTGAGTGACTTTATTTGACATTTCGCGTGAGTTGAAAAATTCAATATGTCAATACTCAAATAAAGTGTTGAGAGTGTTGTAAAACCTTAAACCTCTTATATTGAGTTAAAAAAGGAATAAATACTTAATTTAGTCTTTATTCCCCGCCTTGAAAGAGTGAGGTTATGTCTGTTTATTGTTTATGTAGTAGTGTGCATTGGAATAATTGTATTTTAACATTAGTTCGTTGTATAGTTTGTGCCCTTAAACAGCTAAAGACAAAATGGAGGATGACTTTGTTAAGTTCCTGTATAATTATAGAACACCTTAGAAAAGTTAGACAAAAGTAAGTAAACATACACTCTCTACTAAGTACTTAAATGATTGTTTGTTTTTTTTTAAGATTTTTACAATGAGTATGGAGTACCCAGCATTGTAGGTCTAATTCTCCGCCACTTAATTTTTCGTTCTTTAATTATTCATTATGATTGTGTATAATAGATATAAGAAATAAAATGTTGATATTAAGCCTAAGTTATTGTAAAACAACCTTTCTTCACACTTTCGATTATTTCTGTAGTCCAATTACACTATTTAATTGGTCTGACACTCCTCCAGTAATAACACCCCCTGGGGGTCTACCACTGACATCGATGAGTGAGTGAGGTGGTGTCTTTAGCTGTTTAAGGGCACAAACTATTCGCGATTCCAGCTAAGCGCGGACCGCCCTCTGGTGGCGAGTTTGTAAACGGTCAAAGGCGGATAGTGCTGGATTGCGCGCATTGAGTTAAACGGTTGCGGTGAGTTTAATTGTTTATATACCGTCTTAAATATGCCTCGATTAAAATCAAACAATCGAAACTATTGTTTTTAATTACTTTTGAAAAGCCGGTAAGAAAAAGAGACCTTATTTTTCAGTTTTTCTCTGCCAAACAAAAAAAACTTTTGATCGTCAACAAATTCGGGAGTCAAGAGTTCATCGACAGATGAAGAGCTTGGGAAAAAGCCATCAAATCAAATAAAAAAATCACACAATACATGAGAGTCTGCTCCCTGCATTTCAAAGCAGATGATTTATTCACAGATCTTTCAGATAATAAGTTTCCCAATTTTAAGCTGACCAAACGTACTCCTTTTGGGAGTTTTGTACTTATATTTTATGAGCTGTACTCCGGAGGATAGTTCTACTGCAAATGTACTAACTTTTTATTCAAATGTACTACCTGTACTTCTTTTCCTTTGTATCTTAATTTTTCGGCAGACATCATCGATTTGTCTCGTTTCTGTGAGCGCGTTTCTATACATAGATGGTAGGTAATATGGGATACTCATTCGTTTCTGGAAATGCAGAGTACTGAGTAATCATATTATGTTTGTTGAGGTCTTTCTTAGTTTCGTCTTTATATTCGATACGAGAGTTCAACAACAATAATTTATTGAAAAGTTATCCTTTACTAAAAAAGGTAATTATGAATCAATACATAAAAAATTACTTTAGTTTTCATATCATACGTATTTAAAGGAAAAAAATGGTAAGGTAAGCTCAGAAGGGCAGAAGTCGAAAAAACAATTTTGTTAAATAACAGCCCCCGGGCGATACCTACTATCTACTATGCCAGCGAATAAATTTCGGACATCAATTTTATGTCATTGTCATTTGTTGTAAAACACTCTTTACATATTAATAACCTTATTTTTCACAGTTGTCACTTTGACACAATGTATTGAGTACTTAAAGCCGATTAACGTTGGGTTAATCTTTTCAAATAATTCAAATAATTCAGTTTTTAATGTCACTATCCCACACTTTCCCGCAGTCGAATTTTAACCCGCAAAATTACTAATTATTCTTGCATCAACGGCATTCCTAAAAGAGTGATTCCGTAACACATTAACCAAAAGGCTTAATTTTGTTGAAAAGCCAAAATTCGACGTCTTTCTGAACGTTCTGTTTGAGTTTGACTCCATTTCTGTATAATGCAATGAATAATGCTTTTTGTTATATCTACCTAACATTTCTTGAATCTGCCTGCATGATCTACCAGTCCGCATGAGAGCTATTTATTACTCTAGAGTTTTTAAATTCAGATACTGATGGCATGTGCAGATTCAGTTAATCTGACGTTACTTTGAAGTATTGAGAGAATAATTTTAAAGTGCCAGAAATTATGGCAATAAAGCCTATACTACATTTAACTTTTCAAAATGACAGTGAATTTGATGTCCGAAATTTATTCGCTGGCATAGTACTCCTTTCTCGTCAACAATAAATGGTCAGCTTAAATTTCTAAGTTAACCCTTGTGAGTGACTAGTTTTTATTAGATGAAACAATTTGTTCTGTGCGGAAATGGCGGAATCCAAGACGAATACAGATAAATCACCCCGATAACAGGTGGATGTGCCATTGTTGGAAATAGCTGAAAAAGATGTACATGAACAAGTGCGTTTTTTACTCCTGGAAATATCCAGGCAATATGTACATGAACAAGTTTCAGCTTAATACAGAACATACTCAAGCTGAGAGGTCGACGAAAGATGTAACAGCGCAAGATGATGTGAATATTCCTTCACAGAACCAATCGTTATTACGCCGTTGGCGTCGACTTCCATTTGTCACTTTATTGTTTATTGCTTATTGCTTAATAAATTGGTTAATAACACACAAATCTGAAGGTTTAACTACTATAAACGTAAAATTAAGATGTAACCAAAAAGCAAGGTTATGTTACCATCCGCCTTTGGCGGCCATGTTTGTGGCGGGAATCTTAACTTGAATCGCGAATACAGCAAACTAATGTTAAAATACGGTTAGAATCAGTTAAAATGCAATTAATCCAATGCACACTACTACATAAACAATAAACAGACATAACCTCACTCTTTATTAACCAAATTAAACCCTAAATTAATTATTTATTCCTTTTTTAACTCGATATTAGAGGTTTAGTTTATTTACAACACTCTCAAGACTTTATTTGAATTTAGATATTGAATTTTTCAACTCACGCGAAATGTCAAATTTCACGAGAGTCATCAATTTTTAAGTGTGTTTGTTTACGATGACAAATGTCAACAAAATGACGTCACTTTTGTGAGTGTTATTACGGCTTGGTAACGGTTAAATGAGTGTGGGAGACTTCGTTGTTACTTGAAAGACGTTTAAACTTAGACCATTTACGGTTTAGGCCTGGGTTTAGGCCCTTTAGACAAAGTTATTAGTTTATTTACAATAATGTTCGAAGTACGGTAATGTAGACAACCAACAATACCATCATACTCACTCGATCGTTTCAATGGTAGACCCCCAGAAGTCGGTCCCCCAGGTTACACAATGCCCCAGAAACCATTTCTTCCTTGAATATCGAGATACATAAATTGGAAATTCAGAAGAGACTGCTTGAGCTTGAGCTTGAACTTCAGGAAGCACGGGTCCGAACTTCTGCGGCGTTACCGCCGAGGAAGGTGTTGGTGAATGAAGTACAACAGGAACCAATTCCGGTGCTTGGCATGAATTCTCCCATAATTTATTCTATTGAGGGTTTTTCGGATCGACTTATGTGTAAGTGATAAATGCATATTCTGTTATTCAGTTGAGACAGTGACGCTTCTACGGCTGGGTCCTACATATACTCTTTGCCAAGAGCTTCTAAGGGACCCTGACTGCCTTCGGTTTCCTTTTGCCCTTTTCCTAATTTTCTATGATTAGGTTCACTTGCTAGTGAAGAGCTGTTTATGTCTACCTACTCACTGTAGCTGCTGTTGCAGGTGAGAGCCAGGCTGATGCTCATGAGCTTTTGGAACATCCTAGGGAAGAGGAAGAAGTAGACTTAGACGAGAAAATTCTCACCCTGCGTGGTGGAACTAATGAAACGCCGAAAGAGGTGGGCGACCCAGTGCACAAGGACATTGCAGTGCGTTGGGGGGGGGGGGGGGGTTATCCTAAGGTCCGGACTGACTTCCGAGGTTCGTTCCCAGCTTGTTAGCAAATACCCCCCATTAGCAAATTGTTCCTTATTAGCTGCGCCAGTTAAACTTGGAATGGAAATCATCCGTGCAGGAACTCACTCTCCAGCGTGATACACGCCTTAAGGTCACCCAAGACCAACTGGGAGCCGGATTATCAGCAATGGGAGCGGTCCTCACGACCTTAATAAAAAAGGGAGAGTGGGGAGGACCAGAGGAGCTAGCCTCAATAGAGAGGTTATCGGATGCAGCCAGAATTATAGCTGATGTTCACCATAATCAGTCCCAAGCGAGACGGGGCCTGATTCTGCAGAGTGTCAAAAATAAGAGTATCCGAGAAGTCCTGACTAGCCTCCCTCGTGAGATTTCACTCTTTGGCGAGAACTTAGGAGAAAGGATCAAGGGGGCCAAATTACTCGAGAGGACAGGGTTGGAATTGCGGGCCACACCAATACAACCCCCGTCATCTAGGAGAGCTTCAACGACAAAGAGACCCGACATAAAATCTTTAAACTTCAAGGGTCCGTCCCAACAAGAAGACAACAACCTACCGGTACACTCCCCTTCGGAAGTCAACATCGAAAACCCGCAATCAACCGGTCAAGGGCCGATATTAGCTGCTGCTAATGTAAGTTTCGTTGCGGGTAGACTCAGATATTTTGTTAAAGCCTGGCAAGAAATAACCTTGGATAGGACAATCTTAGAGTGGATTAGGGGTTACAAAATTCCTTTTGTTCAGTTTCCCGTTCAAATTGGGCTCCTTCTGAAAAGCTTTTATCCCGCTCAGATCACCTAAAAACAAGAGAGGCCATTGAAGAATTGGTTAAAGGGAGTTGTTACACCTTGTATGCCTTGCAAGGATCAATTTTTTTCCACAGTTTTTATTGTGAAAAAGCCTGATGGGTCAAGCCGCTTAATCTTAAATTTGAAAAAGCTCAATGATTTTGTTGAAACAATTCATTTTAAGTTGGAGGATAGGAAGACTGCCATGAAATTAATAACACCCAACTGCTACATGGCCTCCTTAGATTTAAAGGACGCGTACCTATTTGTAGCAATTTATAAGGGTCATAGAAAATTTTTAAGATTTGTGTTTAATAATATTCTATACGAATTCACTGCCCTACCTTTCGGCCTCTCAGTCGCACCATGGGTTTTTACTAAACTCATGAAACCCGTTGTTGCATTTTTAAGGAATTTGGGTCTAATATCTGTGATCTATCTAGATGATTTTTTCTTGATAGCAAAATCGTATGCTTCATGTTTACAAAACGTAACTAGGACCATACAAGTATTGCAGACACTGGGATTCATTATAGGTTGGGAGAAGAGCCAAATTAAACCCAACAAAACTTGTAGGTTTTTGGGTTTCATATTTAATTCACAACAAATGTCTTTGGAATTACCCGATGAGAAACGTCTTAGGGTTCATACTTTGGTTAGACAATTCAGCCGCAAGGACCATTGTAAAATTAGGGACTTTGCTCAAATGTTGGGATATTTGGTTTCCGTTTGTCCGGCGTTAGAGTATAGTTGGGTTTACACTAAACGTCTGGAGAGGTAAAAAATCCTTGCGTTGCGAAGTTCGAATGAAAACTACGAAGCTATTATGAGTATTCCAATTAGCCTAAGAGAGGATTTTTATTGGTGGGAGACACACATTTAAAAAAAAATAGTAAGATAAAACTAGAAAAAAGAAAAAAAGATAGTTTTCTTTTGTCCTGGAAATTTATTCGGATGCTTCCTTAACTGGTTGGGGTATAGAAAGATCTTTTCATATCAACCAATTGGAATTGTTATCGGCATTTTATGGTCTAAGGTATTGTAAGGGCCCTAAGCTCTGAGGCCAAGTGTGTTGCCTACGTCCGCCTCCATCCCGAAAGCACGGGATCCCAGGTACCAAAAACACGAACGGAAGGGTCAAGAGAGGCTGGAAGAGTTTTGCTAAACATTACTGTCACGCGGGTGATGCTTGTATTACCAAACATCGATGACAGATGATGCACCGCAACATGGCGGCCTTGTTGGGTCATTACGCATGTGCACCAAAAGTACTGCCGAATTTACCGTGACCCACAAAACACTGCCCTGCCCAACCGGCATTTCCATTGTGATTACTGTTTGGTCCTTTGTTCTGGCCACAAGCGTTTGAGAGTTTCCAAAGTTCCCTAGATTGTTGTTTAACAAAGTGTACATTCAGTTCTTTTATCTAATTGTTAAATTGTTTAGTGTTGTGAGTGTTTGGTGTAATTGTTACAAATTTTAATTATTTTCGTTAGTTAGTTGTTCTCGTACGTGTAGAAATTATTGTCGACCGACCCAGTCTTTTCGGAACAAAGGTAAACTTTTAAATATTTAATAAGCCGAGGAGGGACGTCATCGCCTAGGGGAACCACCTGTGTCAGATAGTTCAAGCTAATTGATTTGATAACGGACTACCGATTTAAATTCAAATTAAAGAGTGAAGGGGTTAAGAGGGGACGCCGCTTGGGTAACGGTCATTTTGTTTTGTTTGGAAAAGGAAAAGATGGCGGCGCTTGGGTCGTTTTATTTGTTTGTAGTCGAAATGATAAAAAAATTCATTTTAAACAGTAGTTGCGATGTTTTACAGTTTGAATCCTTTTCTTAAATTTGCTTTCTTCTTTTGCTTAATAATATTAAAAGATTCATAGTCTGGTATTCAAGTCACTCCAAAAGCTAACTTTGCTTAATTGTTCTATCCAATGTAATGTATTTTATCAGTCTAAAGTTTTGGTAAACCGAAACGGCTGAATGTGACATGAAATTTTGTGTAGTTGTGTATCTTTAGTATCTGTTTATTAATCAATGTGTGTAACAGTTTGTTACACAGCACCGTACTGTGCCCCACGCTAAGTGGGTTGCATGCCCCTTGCCTGGGCAGTAGCCAAAGGGTGAGAGCGAGAAAGGCGCAGTGGTGTGCTTTAAAAATGTGTCTGTTTATTTTGGATTGTGTTTTTCAAAATTTGATGTGCATGACGAGTTCCACACTAACCCCCTTCGTGAAGCGGGCGCGTGCCCCGTGCGGGCGGTGACAGAATGTGAAGCGAGCTGGGAAAGTTCTTGACTTTAATAACACACCCGAATACCAGTATTTTTTTAACTCTAATACCAAAATTATTGATAATCTGGAAAGGGGTTCAAACTGTATAACTTAGCTGTGTACCTGTTTGAATTCATACAAAAGTTAAAAAAAAGGGTTTATTTCTTGTAGATTTCGGGATTGTAAATGAAATTTAATTTGTTGAAAGAAAAGGAAACACTCACTGCTTTGATTAAATTGTAACTTTTATTGATTGGGTTATTAATGGGTATGGGATGTTATAACTTCACTTTCAATACTTGTAATCTTGGGAACTCTCTCGCCAGATACTGTTGTTCAAATTAATGTTTGTCATGAATTATTCAAATATTGTATTTACTAAAATTAATTGTTATTGTATGAATTAACCAAATTATTGTTAAAAGTAATTAAATCAGTCACCATTGTTAAACAAATTAAACCATCAAAAATTGTTACTAGACGAAATGTTTAAAACAATAAATTATTAATCAAAAGTTCGACCATAAGACCTCTAAAGCAAATACATTGATAAATCCATAATTTTGTGTTATTATTGTACGCTCCACCCCCCAGCGCTGCGTCCCTTGCATCAAAAGAACCTGGTTCTGTGTCTGGTAAGTTTTGATTTAAATTTCCCGCCACTGAGGTCTTGTCAAAAAAAAAGAACACAACGTAGGTCCGCTCTTCTGTCTTTGTCTCTAGACGATCACGATTCACTGGCCAACCTTTTTTAAATTTCGCGGTTTGTTTCAAATTTTCAAATTTGACGTTTGGTGACGTCATTGACATTTCATTTGACTATTAAATTCAAATTGTTGGCGGGAAGAGCCTAGGCTCATCATAGTATTTTGCTAACAACCTGTCAGACTGTGAGGTTTTGTTGAGAATTGACAACACCACCGCAATTTCATATATCAACCGTATGGGGGGTATCCAATATCCTCATTTGAATGATCTCTCCCGAGAAATTTGGCAGTGGTGCGAACAAAGGAGAATATGGGTATTTGCTTCTTATATACGATCGTCAGATAACAATAAGGCTGATAGAGAATCGAGGCGCTTGCCCACAGAAACTGAATGGCAGTTGTCTGGTAAAGCATTTAGAGTAATTTGCGATAAGTTTGGTGAACCGGACTTTGATTTATTTGCTAGTAGGGTTAATACCAAGTGCCATCGTTTTGCCTCGTGGTGCTATGATCCAGATGCATTTGTCATTGACGCGTTTACCTTTAAGTGGGCGGGTTATAAATTTTATGCTTTCCCTCCATTCTCTCTAATTTTACGTGTTTTACAAAAAATTGTAACCGATCGTACAGAAGTGGTTTTGGTTGCTCCCCTTTTAAAAAATCAACCATGGTACCCGTTATACATAGTCCCTTTTAAAAATAGAACCTATTATTCTACCGCCGAATAATAATATGTTGTTTTCTGTATACAGAAGGAGTCACCCGCTGTCAGCGAACCTTACGTTGGTGGCAGGGCTTTTATCAAGCGCGCTTTTCAAATGAGGGGTGTACCTGAAAATACCATACCAGTTTTGTTGGCGTCTCTTTCGGACAATACATTTAAGCAATACGAGAAGAAGTGGTGGAAATTTTGTTTGGACAATTCGATCGCCATATTCAGGGCGGAAATTCCACACCTCCTTCGATTTTTAACCGACCAATTCCATCAACAGGCCTCGTATGGTTCATTAAACAGTTTTCGAGCGGCATTAGCGCTGCTGTACCCAGAAATTAGTAGGGACTATCGGCTGAAACGGTTTTTCAAGGGAGTGCAACATTTAAGGCCCAACAAACCGAAGTATCAGACAATGTGGGACCCCAACGTGGTGTTGACGTATTTAACATCCTTATATCCAAATGAGGCGATTAGTTTGCAAAGTCTTACTCTAAAACTAGCTGCTTTGATGGCACTAGTTACAGCACATCGGGTTCAAACACTAGCACTAGTTCGTCTTGAAAATATTGAGGTCGAGGAGGACGCCATAGAAATTAAAATTCCAGACAAAATTAAGACTTCTAGGTTTGACGGTTACCAACCACTTTTGGTGTTACCGTGGTTCGAAGAAAATCGGGAAGTATGTGCTGCAACCACTGTCCTAGCTTACATCGAGCAGACTAGGCCTTTAAGAACCTCTGAGACAACAAATTTATTTATTACATTTAAGAAGCCATATCATAATGCCTCGTCCCAATCCATATCTCGTTGGATTAAAAATATTTTAAGTGCTAGTGGAATCGACACTGGGATTTTCACAGCACATAGTACTCGCCACGCTTCAACGTCGACCGCCCTTAGAAAGGGAGTTTGTCTGGACACCATTCGTGCTACTGCCGGCTGGTCTTTCAGGTCGTTAACCTTTGCAAGATTTTATAACAGGCCCTTGACCAAGAAAAGTAATTTTGCTCAGGCTGTCCTAGAGTAGATAATCAACTTCTCTATAGTTTGTTGATTGTTTAGTTGTTTATCGTTCAGTTTGTTTACTGTTCAACCATTTAGTTTTACAAATAAAGTTGTGATAAACTATTCGTCGCAACCAACTTTAAACATCTACGTATATATATAATCAAGTATGATGTTCTCGTTCAGGATGGGTTGCATAATTACAAAATTAAACGAACTCCAGAGTGAAGTTCTATCTTGATTATGTTACCATCCTGCACGAGAACATCAGTCCCACCCATTCTTATAAATAAGGCCCATAGCCCTTGGGTTGCGACACTTAACTTTAAAGTAGAATGAGGTGTTCGACAGAATTACCAACCAATATCACTAGACAGATTTGAATTTCTGACCTTAAACTCGTGCGTTATTGTGTAGAAATGAAGGTACTACGTATATAATCAAGTATGATGTTCTCGTGCAGGATGGTATCATAATCAAGATAGAACTTCACTCTGGAGTTTGTTTAATCTTGTAATAAAAGAATAGACACAGCATTAATAAATAAAACTCGCTTAAAAACAGTCAAAGGTTAAACATCCGTAACTTCAATACCTACAGAAAAGAAAGAACATCCAACACAGATGGTGGAGTTGCCATCCTCGTAAAAAAGGACATCCCACACTCGCAACGCGGCATGCAGCTCGCCAAATCAAAAACTCGAGGCGACAGAACTACATGATATTAAAAGACAATACACCAACCGTACTTTTAGGAGACCTAATTGCAAAACACACACACACTGGAACTCTACAATAACAAATACAAAGGCAGATCACTTCAAAGATTTACAGAAAACAGAGACATAAATGCTGAAGGACCAATCGAGCCAACGCGTTACATATTTTATGGAACGTGTGATGTGCTGAACACAGACTACATGAACAAGTGCAAAAAGAAAAGAACATAACGTAGGACAGAAAAATAGACTTCATAAATGACAAGACAGACGACCCTTTGGATAATCATTAAATGCAACCTAGAACACAATAAGAAAACTGCCACAACACATAAAGAAAAATAGACTTTTCAAATACAATCAACAAGATAACAATTCACATATTACAGATACACCCAAGCATAATAACTGAAAAACAAAAAAGCCAATGGAAAAGAGAACATAAACCATCACACAATTCACAAATATATACAACGCCATACTAAACTTCAGTAGACACTTGAAATTTTCACGGAGTGTGTACTACAGTCACGGCCATGGAATTTTAGCCGTCACTTTAATGTCAATTAAAATAGAACTGATGTAGTCCATGCTTTATTGTCATTATGATTGACTTTTTGGAATTGAAATCTAAAAATTTGTCACTGTTAGTTAGTGTTTTCATGCGAGTAAGTCAGTGTCAAAATGACAAGTCTGAAATAGTAGAAAGTTAGGTTACGAATACCTACCCAGTGAACACGTTGACGTAAAAATGATGTCAGAATGACATCATGCTACGTCTCAATTTACGTAAGATATAAGTCACACCTGAGTCATAGAAGAGTCATTATTTCACACTTTTTTACGTCAGACTCTGACGTAATAAATATGACATAAATATGACGTGTATTTGACATCATCCTGACTTTATTGATATCAATGTGACATAATAATTGTGTAATCATGACGTCAAAGTGTTTTCGTCAATGTTACGTGAATATCACTTAGTAATTACGTCATTTTTACATCAAAGAAATATCAGTAAAATGATGGATTTGTATAATAAAAATGATATTAATATGACGTCTGATGTGATATCATCGTAACTCACCAAAGTCAATATGACATAATAATGATGGAATTATGACATCAAGTTGGTTACGTAAATGTTACCTGAATATGACTTAGTAATGACGTCATTTTTACATCAAACAAATATCATTAATATGATGGATTTGTAATATTGCTGACATTAATATTTAATTGATTAAATTATTTTGATCAACCATAAAAAGTTTTCGTTCTAATATCCGGAATTGATTATTTCAATTATAATTTGGAAGGGGGTCTCCGAGCTTTCACGAGGAGGCACAAGTGCAAGCAGCGAGCACACAATAAACTGACTTAGGAACAATCACGTTCCTCCTGGTTCTTCCCGTCTTCTGGCGTGTGAAAATACCCTTTTATCTGGAGCCGAAGGCGAAGCGTTAGTGAAGTACAACGCGTGGCTCTATCCAGCGAGTGTCGGCGGCACTTCAACAAATCGTTGGTATTCTATCCTAAACTTTTCGTGGATTAAGGATTTTTTTTTTTGGATTAAAGAGATTTTGTGCTGAAACATGGTTGCTAACGTGTAACACAAGGATTCGTTGACTTTTTTACCTTGTTTTTGACGAATTTAACTTATAGATTGGTAATTTGTCGTTCGTTTTGCAATTTAATTATATTTTATTATAATAATAAGTTAATTATTGTGTGAACATAAAACTGTGACTTATCTAATACCTATTCATACATAATAAAAAAAAAAGTAGTGATGTAGTTTACATATCCGTATGATGTAAAAGAAAAACGTATAGCTTATGTAATACTACGACAGATTTGTTATATCAGCTTTATGTAAGAAAAGGACTTATTACTTATGTAACACTATGACAGATTTGTGATGTCAGATTTACGTAAGCAAAAGACTTATAACTTATAAAACACTATGACAGATTTGTGATGTCAGTTTTACGTAAGCAAAAGACTTATAACTTATATAACACTATGACAGATTTGTTATGTCAGCTTTACATAAAATAATGACTTTTATGTTACGTCACGAGATGATATTGTTCCGAAAACAAGCCGCATCCATTTTCTGGAAAAAGCATTGTAAAATCGCAATGCGGCTTGTTTTCGAGCACTGCGGCTTACATTCGAGCCTATTGGGTTTAACCTAAAAAATTGTGCATGACAGCCCTTGTCCGTTGATGTCTTCGAGCGGCTTTCATAAAAGTTTCAGTAAGTAATAAAATAAGAAAGTAAAGAATGTTAATTATTTACTTATCCTGTGATTTAGATTGCAACGATGCATCGTAGTCATAAAGATACTGTGGAAATCAAACCAAAGAAAAAAAATCCACGAAGAACTTACTACGATACAGCATTTAAACTTAAAGTTGTGAGACTCAGCAGACAAGTTGGTGGTATTAGAAAAGCGGCTAAAATGTGCGGTGTTGATGAGTCGAATGTGCGTCGGTGGATAAGAAATTATGAAAAATTATTGCTGTGTGATCCAAAAAGAAAATGTTCAACGGGTCCCAAGCAAGGAAAATTTAATGAAATTGATCAGATTGTTTTAGATTGGGTTCTGGAGCAGAGAGAAAAAAGATTTCCAGTAAGTAGAGGAGCAATCAAAGTAAAAGCGCTACGAGAAGCTAGAAACAGAAATATTTCTCAAGCGGAATTTAAAGCAAGCTATGGATGGTGTCGAAGAATGATGAGGAGATGTGGATTGAGTCTTCGTCGAAGAACAACAATTGCACAAAAATTGCCAAGTAACTACACCGAAAAACTGATTGAGTATCAAAAACATGTTATAAAAATGAGAAAATTGCACAATTATCCACTGTGTGCAATGGGGAACGCTGATGAGACCCCGGTGTATTTTGATATGCCTGGTGCCACTACGGTACACCCACGAGGACGGAAAACTGTAACTATAAGAACTTCGGGAAATGAAAAATTGAGGGTCTCTGTTATGTTAGCTGCGCTGGCAGATGGAACCAAACTCCCCCATTTTGTCATTCTCAAAAGAAAGCAAATGCCCAAAGAAGATTTGCCAAAAGGTATTTATGTGAGATGCCACGAAAAGGGCTGGATGATAAAGGATTGGTTGAAAAACGTTTGGAACAAACGACCCGGTGCTGCTCAACAAAAGCGTGCAATGTTAGTATTAGATTCATTTAGGGGGCATAGTACAAATGAGGTTAAACTGAAAATCAAATCTCTCAATCAGATCTTGTAATAATCCCTGGAGGGATGACTTCTATTTTGCAAGTAATGGATGTAGTTATCAACAAACCTTTTAAAGATTCTTTAAGAAAACAATATGAGGACTGGTTAGTAAATGGTAACCATATGTTAACTAAAGGCGGAAATTTAAGGAAGCCTACAGTAACAAATTTATGTCAATGGATCTTACAATCATGGGAAGACATAAACACAAACACAATTATAAGAGGATTTAAAAAGTGTTGTATTTCCACCGCTTTGGATGGTACAGAAGACGCCATTTTGTGGGCTCCTATTGAAGATGAAAACGAAACTATAGAAGAAATTTTCATAGAAGTATCTGATCTTGATGAAGATTCCACTACGGATCAAACTGATGATGAAATAGAAGAAGAAGAAATTACTATACAAGTATTTGATGGTGAAGAAGATTCTACTATAGATCAGACTGATGATGATAATGAAACTGATAATGAACTTTATGAGACAGAAGATGAAACAGACTAATAAAGAAGCCGAAGAGGTACCTACTTAGGTAGACCAACTTTTTTGTTTGGTTTTTGTTGTTGTTTTTTTTATGAATACATTTATTTTATGCCCATGTTGATAGAAATAATAGTATATTATTTATCTAGAACGAGAAGTGAAGTTTAAAGTACGAGCAAGTTGTTTACGGCCGAGGCGCCTAGCCGAGGCCGGAATTACTTGTGAGTACCTTTAAAAACACTTCTTCGTTCGAGGTAAATACAACGTTTTATTTCATACTGCAAGTTTAATGAACTAAGTCAAAATAAATGAAATGTTGTGTGTTTATCTCGCACAAATTATTCGTAATAATTAAATATGCGGGAACCAACATTCCCATAGTAACAAACGTTTGTCAAAAATGACAACGAAAAAACTGGGTCACGGTGAATGGTTTTGGATATTTTATGCGATTATTCCGTTTAAAATGGAGAAAATTGAGGTCCCTCAAGACATTGTAGATGAAGCAGATCACGTGAAGAACAATTTGATGCCACAAAAATGTCGGGAACAATGTAAGAAATGATTGACGTATAATTTTAAAGTACTAGGACTTTAAAATTTTTCTTTAAAGTACTAGGACGTTAATGTTCCACTTTTGGTATCAAAAATAATCCGAAAAATGTCACTTTAGATACAAGTATGAAATAAAGGTTTTTTTTGTACTGAATTGTGGGTTGACACTACATATTTATTAAATTAAAATCACCGATTTTCTCATAAGATTTATGGTAGCTACAAGGAATTTAGGTAATATAATAGGTAAT
Organism: Diaperis boleti; assembly: GCA_963583935.1. NCBI lineage: Eukaryota > Metazoa > Arthropoda > Insecta > Coleoptera > Tenebrionidae > Diaperis > Diaperis boleti. Next base: position 37,502,005 of record OY757249.1, read on the forward strand.
TACCTACCTATTTTTGTTTTTAAAAAATATTCTTTTTTATTGCCATTTTTTTTATGCAGCTGCGGCTTGGATTCGAGTCTTTTAAGCTGCGGCTTGGATTTGAGCGCATTATTTAGTTTTCTCAGAGTTCTCTAAAAATCGAGGTGCGGCTTGTATTCGGGGGCGGCTTGTATTCGGAACAATACGGTAAATATTACATATGATGTATGTAACATGTAAATCATTCAATGACATCACAATATGGTAGTCAAATTTTATGTCAATATGATGTCACAGTGATATAAAACAACATGACATCACACTGAGATCATGAAAAGAATCAGTTTTATATCAAATTGACGTAAAATTGTATTACACACATATGATCTACGTGTGACGTAATTTTTAGGTCATGTGTTCACTGGGTAAGGGTTGCCTTACATCTTATGACAATAAATGATAAGTGACGGCCAAAATTCCGTGGCCGTAACTGTACTATGGCCGCTATAACAACAAATAAAAAAATAAAATAAGATTAAAAATTAATATCTTTTATCCAAAATCGTGTGTAATAAGCGAATTACTAGTCTAATTTGAGGGTGTAATGTTGATCATTACACACTAGTGAGAGAAAAACTCGGACTCATGGAATAGTTAAATCAACCAAATGCAAAACTATAGCAACCATTCCATAGGTCTCTGCTTTTAATGGGAAATGGATAAAAAAAACACAAAGGATTTAATTATTAGGAATGATTTTGGATAAAACTTAACATTACACTCGTGTGGAATACTATATTAGGCACTTAAGAAAATTACCCGTAAACTTTTTCTTGCGTGCCTAATATACAGTGTGTCCCTGGATGGGGTCCCCTGAGGTGATTTTCTCTAGTAAGTTGTTTGGAGAAGAATATTTTGGCCTAGACTGGTTTTGCTTGTCTTACAACTGTAGAAAACTAAAACAGTCTAAACATTTTAATCAACCTGTTTCAAATTAAGCGGCTTTTTCTTTAATTTTGAAGATAATTTTGAAGTCCATAAACTGATGAAGGTAAAGTTGCCTAGAAACCTGAACACAGTGGCAGTCACAGCTGAGACCTTCTTTTTGTTATTTTTTTCAAATTTGTTTGTTCAACCCATTGCGGCTGAAATGAACTCCAGGAAATTCTTGGATTAGGTGTCGATATGATGCGTCGCCAAGACTGTAATACTGAATTAAAAAAAAACTCTTTGCTGAAAACTTAGCATTCCGATTTTTTTTGACAACAATGAAGTTTAATAAAGTTTCATTGGTATTTTTTAAGCGTTGCTAGGTAGTGTTCGGTTTTGAATTTGAACTTAGACAAAAATTCGATCCTATTCAAAGAAAAAAGCCCCCAATTAAAACATATCAACTAAGATTTGCAATCTTTTATCTTTTTTTGTAATTTTATAACAAGCAAAACCAGTCAAAACCAAAAATATTCTTCTCCAAACAACTTACTAGAAAAAAATCACCTCATGGGCACCCCTTCCAGGGACACATTGTAGTACATTTCACACTTTCACACTCGTATAATAAATAACTATTAAAGTTATAATAATAGCTATTAAATTTTTTTTTTTTAATATGTGGTATTAAATATTGTATGGTGGTATAGAACCCTTCGTGTGCGATTCCGACTCGTACTTGACCGATTTTTGTTGATCCGGTAATTTAATAGTGTATTTGTTCCCAGTAAACACATGCACGTTGTTTTAACGTGGAAAAGCTGCAAATTACGACAATTCAACGTTAAAAAATTACGTTATTTTTAAATATTATATATGACGCAATAAAGACGTTTAATCAATATTGTGAATCAACGAAAGGTACATAATGTTGATAAAATATAAGTTACTTTCCACGTGCAGTTCTGACGTTGGTTTCTCGTGAAATTTTTACATTAAATACACGTGTTTTTCTAGTGTCATATAGGCGTGTTTGTCGTCGTTTATTTTTCGTGAAATTCTTACATTAAGTACACGTGTTTTTCTAATCAAATAAAAATACCTAAGGAGTGAAAAAGTTCCAGCAGGGTATAAAAAATCATCATCATCATCATGGTGTATAGGTTTTTGGGTTTAAAAAAGGAGGTTTTTCAATTAACTTCCCTTATTTTTTTTTTATTATTGTATTTTACTTTACCTCAATTTACTTTTTTTTTATAAAGAATTATGTTAAAAATATATATTTATTATTTAAATCATAACTTAAATCAAATTATATAAAATAGAAAAGAACGAGTGGCGGTGAAGTCTAAATTATTATTTTTGACTATTATTTCTCGCTAAACACAAACACACGTGTTTTTCTAGTCATCTATACTACAAATAAAAACGCATTCGTGTTTAAGGCAAATAAACACTAGAAAGAACGTATTCCATATCATATTATTAGGCGTGTTTTGTGGTCAAGTTTATAAGTCACTAAGGGGTTTCAAAGATAAAAATGATGATTTTAAAATACATAATGTATAATAATCCTACTTAATTTATATTTTTTATTTGAATTACGATTAAAATCAAATATAGAAGCATAGAAAGGAATTAATGTGGATAAAATATAAGTAATTTTTGACGTTCAGTTCTGACATTAATTTCTCGTGAAATTCTTACAATAAATTCACGTGTTTATATAGTCATATAATTATATAGTACATTTTGGAACGCATTTCATTGGCGTCTTTTCCAGATTCCATATGGACGGTTTTTGCGCTAAGTTTAGAAGCCACAGTAAATTGTTTGTTGCGGGTTATAAAACATATGTACATTTTTTATTTGAATCACTTTTTAAATAAAAAAGAATGGTTATAGAATTTTTTAAAATTAGGAACAATAGAAATATTTAGTAAGGCTAGCATTTCTTTCATAATTTTTACGAAACATGGTAACAACTAAGTTAGCTCTTGTAAACATTTGGCACCCCGAATTTTACCCAAACAACCTTGAAAGTTTGACGTTTTCTCGTGGTTGAAATGTTTTAGGATCATCTCGCCCGCCTAGTTCGCAATATAGATAAACAATCGCTCTTTGAGAATTCATATAATTATTCAAAAACAAAACAATTGTCTGGATCACTTTTGGTAGTAGATAACTACTTTTAATCAGTTTTCCGATTCACTCATCACACTGATGATCGTTGGCGAAACGTGCGTCGGTATTTATAATAAAATTTGTTTTTGCTGTTTTAGGGAAAACTGATTAAAAGTAGTCAGATAATTATTATTAAATTAAAATTTAAAAATAAAATTGACTGTCCCTATTCTATCATGGTGTTAATGTTATAAAAGATTACAAAAGCTCTTTAACCCAACGACAAAGAAATAATTTACAAATATTAATTTAAATGTGTTTGTTAAAGATGAAAACAAAAATTAAGATCTTTAATTATTATTAAAGACCAGCGAAAAGATTAAAAATGAAACAACGAATCTCTTTTGAGAGTCGTGTCCCGAAGTTTGAGTGTGTCTTTGACCGGAGAGTTTAGTGTTGGTCAGGGAATGAATAGTTTTTAAAAACGAAATTGAAAGCAGGTATAATTAAGGGACAATTTGAAACATACGTTGAGAAGTTTTACCGTTTAGGGGCTGGAATTTTGAGAAGAACGGATATTGGTTAATGATGGGGGCTGAAGGTTGAGGAACCGACGACGCCAGCGTAATTTTATTGTCGAAAATAAATAATAACCAAACGTATTATAGATCAGTACTATTATTGAATATCACTACTCTAGTTAGAGTATTGATATTCAATGATACTATCAATGAAAATTCCTGCCTTATCGAATTTGTTTTGACGGCAAACAAACATGCTGCTTCCAATACATTGAACTCGGCGAGCGGGCATCACTTTTGTACCAGAAAACTTTCAAAATGTACGTGATTTACAGCTTTTTTTATTGCGCCTTGCACCCCGAACGAAACGGGTGGCCAACGAAACGAAACCAAGGAACTCTTTCCAGATGTGTCATCTGTGCTTGGCCATTGCTTCGTTCGATTTTGTTCATTTTCATTTTTCGTCTGAGATCGTGCAGTTCGTTTCGTTTTCGTTTGCCTTACCAAGTTTTGAGATTTGTGTAGCTTCCAAAAGTCCTAAAGGTAAGTAGTACAGTATTTTATTTAAAAGTAGTAACATTTACATTTTTTATGCTAGTAGGGATTACGAACGGGACAATTCGTTCGTCCGTCCGTCATTGAGAGGTAAAAAGCAAACAATTGCATTATTCGATGTAGTTTAGTTTATATATCAACCCCTAGAATTCGTCTGGCGATATCTGTGTCCAAGCAGCCCCCAGGGGGGTAAAACTGCATTTTCCCAAAATAAAAACAAACACCTTCATACACCTTCTCACAGTTTCACTTTTCACTTAACTATCCTGAACGCAAAGTTATTCAAGTTTTTGGTCGAGCGCTTTACATTGGTTAAACGGGAAGAGCGCGAACAAAATTGGCCATATCCCGCTTATAATGCGACTTTAATTTTTTTTCATATGGGGTAATTCGCTCACACCGCAATATCTCGGAGACGAATGAAGATATGTAAAAATGGTTAAACAGAAAGTTTTAGCTTATAGTTTCGGTATTCGATTGATGTTTATGTATTAATTATTGCATCGCAATTAACGGAGTTATTATTTAATTTGTACCACCATGTCAAGACGCGAGAGCCGGTTCCCGAGATTCTACATGCAGTCCCCACTACTCTAAAAATGTTCTCTTCCACTCCAACTCGTTTGAATTGTATCATGCTCTCGCTGTCGTGTACGTTCTTGGAGGGGTGAATTGATTTGGCGGATTAAATTAATAATAATAAATATTATACACATAACGTAACTATTGTTTTTATTAATTATTGTATTTATTACATACAATTGACTGAAACTTACCACCTCAAAAACCATATTCGCTATTTTGTTATTCATTTATTTCACTTAATATGGTAAATTCATTAGAGCAATTTTTGCTATATCACCCACAATTCGACAAACAAGCCATTTTATTTTCTTTACATAAGCACCGTGATGTCTCACACCTTGAAAACAGAAATTTGATCCAATTGCTGACAGCAACGCTAACACAAGATACAGACCTGTTTTGCAAGAGCAAAAACATATTTCTTCATATTGGTAGGTAATGCAGGAACTGTAGAAAAGACGGGGGCAATAGATCCGTCAGATTACTCTAATTTCCATTCAAAGTCCTTAATATCGGGAAGGTGGCATTCCACGTATTTTGCCATATAAGTAGTCGGTCTTTAACATCAAGCAAGTCAGAAAATCAACACGTCTTTTCAATCTGGTAAAAACACCTGAAAGAGACGTGTTTTATCAGACGTTTGTAACACGTCATTTTTACACGTCAAAAGTAACATTGATTTCGGCGACATCGTAACGTCTATTCAACGGTTGGTAGGTACTCGTTTGTTTTAGTTTTTTTCACGTTTTTTTTGTTTACGGAAAATCAGTACGTCTTAACAACGTGGTAAAATCACGCAAAAAAAACGTGTTTTACTAGACGTTATAAACACGTCATATTTACACGTCGAAAGTAACGTTGAAGTCAGCGACATCGTAACGTCTATACAACCGTTGGTACTCGTCTTTTTTTAGGTTTTTCTCACGTGGTTGTGTTTACTGGGTTACCGCTAATATACTAATATCCACTAATATCCAAAAGCAGGTAATACGCATAAAAACTGAGCATTTTAGGAATTACGCATAATCACTCAAATTGTCAGTTATTTTGCATAACAACTGAGCACATCAGGAATTATGCATAAATACTAAAGTCGTCAGTGATTATGCATAATAACTGAGCATATCAGGAATTATCCATAATATCAGGGACACTCCGTTAATATTGATAATAACTAAAAATTCAACCGGAATTATGTTACAGCAATTATAATATGTGTTAACCACTGTTGGGTTGAATGCGGGTGAATTCTGATGTTGTACGGATTAACTTGTAGTCTGTTTTTAACTACGTTTATTTTGTTGATTAATTACAAACGAAACTTAGATTATTGTATACGAACGGCGTTACGTAGCCGTCGTACTTGTGAGTCCTTACAAGACTCGTGCAAAACTATTTCCTAACATAAAATTACAACCTTTATACAATATAAAACAATGAGCGTCCGGTGGTCGCAGGGCAGGGGTCGGAATTCCCCATTGATGGTCAAATTGGCCGGGGTTGCCGATGGTCGGAAAAACCGGCTATTTGCATTCATCAGGCATAATAAAACCCAACCGAGCCCCGACAAACCGGCGACATATTTACACTACCTAACATACTGCCCCCTTGAAGTTGTTAAACTTCAACAATTACATCAAATCTAAAAATTATTTACATTACCTAACATACTGCCCCCTTGAAGTTGTTAAACTTCAACAATTACATCACTAATCTAAAAATTAATCTAATGGAAATTTAAGCTAAACATTATAATACATAAATTAACATTAATAATAACCATTAAACCACTAATGAATGGACTAAATGACTAACACAAAAAATGTTTGGGATTCAGCACAATACAAGGCACTTGTAACACTGGCACTGGTGACTCTTTATTACACTCACTCTCCAGACACGTCGACGGGTAGCACGCACACCTTCAGGACTGACCTCTTGAAGACGCCTTGGGTGGTCCTAACGCTCACTACTCGAATGTTTCCATCGTCTCCGGGGTGAACGTCGCAAATCCTACCGATCTTCCATGATAAAGGCGGCAAGTTGTCTTCCACCAGAAGCACCATAGAACCCAAGAGCTGCTCTTGGGGTTGATTTTGGTGCCACTTAGTACGAGTTTGTAGGTTGTTTAGGTATTCACGGCTCCACCTTTTCCAATAATGGCAACGCAATCTTTCTATTAGCTGCCATCTCGATAGGCGATTCAGAGGGATTTGTTCCTCATTCAGCTCCGGTAATGTTGTCAAGGGCTCTCCGATGAGAAAGTGGCCAGGGGTAAGGGGTTGGAAATCGTTTGGGTTTGACGTTAAGGGAATTAAGGGGCGAGAATTCATACAACCTTCGATCTGTACTAACAGCGTATACATTTCAATTAGCGTCAAGTGACTATTTCCTAAAACCTTCTTTAAATGTCGTTTAATTGATTTTATGTTTGCCTCCCACAGGCCTCCCATGTGAGGAGATTTCGGTGGGTTTAGATGCCAAATCACATTGAAATTCGATAATTCCTTTGAGAAAATGTCCCTACCCTTTTTTAAAAAAATTTGTATCTCTTTCAGCTCGTTTCTAGCCCCAATGAAATTTGTACCGTTATCACTGAATATATCGCGAGGATAACCACGTCTGGCAATAAATCTACGAAAGGCTCCAAAATTCTTGTGTTGTTAAATCTGTCGCTATTTCTATATGAACAGCCTTTGTAGTAAAGCAAATAAACAAAACGATGTATGCCTTTATAAGTCGCTTACCGCGTCCACGAGACTCTCTTATTAATATAGGACCCGCATAATCTGTACCTACTGTTAAAAACGGTCGGGCAGGTTGCACTCTTTGCGAAGGAAGATCACCCATTTTACATTCCAGTTTTTTCGGATTAGCTTTAAAGCAAGGGTGGCAAAGATGAAGTACTTGACGGATAGCACTTCGGGCAGAGATTATCCAAAATCTTTGTCGTAATACCGCTAACGTCGCTTGTGGACCTGCGTGCAGATGCCGTTCATGTTCTTGTCGTATTAATAATTTGGTAACCACATGGTTTTTGGGAAGCAGAATTGGAAATTTTGCATCTCTACTTAAAACGGAATTTTTTAATCTGCCCCCAACGCGTATGAGCTTGTTCTCATCCATAAACGGGTTTAAGCTTAATAATTTTGAATTACTTGGGAGTTCCCTACCTTCATTCATATGAAACCATTCATTTTTAAATTCAATTTGCTGCACTAAGCGACTTATTGTGTGTAGTGAATGTGTAAGTTCATCGAGCGACAGAGTAGAAGCTTTAATTTTATTATTATTTTTCTTACAATTATTAATAAATCTAATAACCCAGGCCGTAATCCTTTGTAACTTAAAGAATTTTGAATACCGATTCAAAAATGTTGTAGCAAATATGTTTGAATTACATATTATCACAGCCTTCCTTTTTTCCGGAATTTCTTCGTTAGAAATATTTAACTGGGAGTTTGGCCATAATTCTTCCGGATTTTTTAAAAACTCTGGCCCATCGAACCACATAGGATTTTTTATAATATCAGCTACCGAAGCGCCTCTGCTGATTATGTCTGCGGGATTGATTTCTGATCGCACATGTCGCCAATTCTGTATGGTAGTTAGTGAAGTTATTTGGGACACCCTGTTCGCAACAAAAACCTTTAATGCTCCCGGGGAGGTTCTCAACCAGGCTAACACAATACTGGAATCGGTCCAGAAATATTCTTTGGTTATTTCAAGCTTTACATTTTGTCGAACTTTATTTATTAGTTGGGCGAGCAACAATGCTCCACATAGCTCTAAGCGCGGAATGGTTGTAGATTTTAGCGTGGCCACCCGCGATTTCGAGCACATTAACAGTGTCTCATATTCCCCATTTATATTTCTTGATCTTAAATATACTGAGGCTCCATAACCATGCTGAGACGCGTCTGCAAACCCATGAAGCTCCATCGTGGTGGACATTGGATTCAACAGCAGTCTTCGCGGAATTGATATGTGGTTTAAATTTTGCAAGTCCGATAGTATAGATGTCCAAACGCTATGAATTGACATGGGTACTGACTCGTCCCAGTTTAATTTTAATGACCACAAACTCTGCAATAATATCTTTGCCCTCATAACAATGGGTCCAATAAGGCCTAATGGGTCAAAAATTTGAGCGGTCATTGATAAGATTATTCGTTTCGTCACTTTTTTGGGACAATCGTTCAAATTTATTTCATATTTTAACGTATCTGTGTGTGTATTCCAAGAGAGACCTAAAATTTTTGTCTGCTCGTCCTTGTTTAAATCGACCGCTTCGTTATTACAGTTATCTGAAACAATTTTAGGTAGTACCTCGATATTATTCGAATGAAATTTTCTTAATTCAAATTTCGCTTGATTTAGTATTTCTGTTATATTATCTCTGATTTCTATTAATTCTTCAATAGAATTAGCTCCCGTTAATAAATCGTCCATATAAAAATTATCTTTAATCATCTGACTAGCCTTGGGATATCTTTTAGCATTGAGTTCTGCTAGTTCGGTTAAGCAACGTGTTGCGATAAAACTAGCTGGTTTTGTTCCGTACGTTAACGTTAAGAGTTTGTAGGTTTGCAATTTTTGATTAGGATCATTACGCCATACAATTAATTGGTAATTAGCGTCCATTTCGTCAACTAAGATCTGGCGATACATTTTTGTAATGTCGGCATTTAATGCAAACTGAAAAGTTCTAAATTCTAAAATGATTGAGAATAAATCGCGCTGAATGACTGGTCCACGCAAAAGCTGATCATTTAAACTAGTCCCGTTAGAAGTTTTTGACGATGCGTCGAACACCACTCTTAATTTCGTCGATGTACTTGATTGCTTAAAAACGGCATGGTGGGGAAGATACAAAGTATTTTGACTGAATGAATCGTTAGTTAACCGCATGTGACCAAGACTGAGATATTCCTGAATAAAGGCTGAATAACTCGCTTTAAGCTCCGCGTCTCTGTTAAATTTCCTTTCAAGGTTAAAAAACCGCTGACAGGCTAGTTGCCTAGACTCTCCAGTATTAATTTCATTGGACCTTTTAGGTAGTTTCACAATAAATCGACCCTCAACACCACGCGTTGTGAACCGTTTGAAGCAGTTCTCACAATCTTGTTCCTCGGTCGACAGATTTTGATGTTTATTACCATTGATTGTGTCGATTTCTGTTTCAAATAATTTTGCAATCTTATTTTCTAACGAATTTTCTCTGGTTAATGCGACGTTGCAGGTAACCGTATTTTTTGATGATTTTTTGACGTAGTTTTGATCATGGAGACCAGCGGCAATAAACCCAAAGTGAGTTTTTTGAAGTATTAGACCTGTAGGTAAACAAATTCGGCCAATGCATAATAAGGTCCAGAAGAGCCCTCCACCCAGCAGGAGGTCTATGTTAGAGCTATTATAAAATTCGGGATCTGCTAATTGTATGTCTGCTGAAATTTCCAGGGTGGATGGATTTAATGGTACTAACGGTAACTCTTCCGTGATTTTTTCAACTACGATGCATTTCATATTATTGACTTGAAATGCATTAAAACTAGATTTTATATCAATTTCAACCGATTTTGCTGAATTGCTGGTTATGCCATTTATACCCTTGATTTCAAAAGTCTCATTAGAGCAACGTAATCCCAACTTATTACACATGGCTTTAGTTATGCAATTTGACATTGAACCAGGATCCAAAAAGGCGCGACATGATTGAAATCTCCCCTTTGAATTTTTAACAAGAACTATCGCCGTAGCCAACAGCACTGTACTAGCATTCTGAATTTTATTTAGTGCATGCTTATTTAGAGTAACATTTTGCGGTTGTGGTTCGATTGAAACTTCAGTGTGAAGTAGTGTATAATGTGCCTTATTACAATTCTGACATTTCATTCTTATTCGACAATTCCTTGTAAAATGATTATCTCTTAAGCAGTTTACACAAAGTTTCATAATTTTTACTTTTTCCCATCTACTGGCAACCGATAAATTATTGAATTCGGGACATTCGTGCATTATATGTTCAGTGGATTTACAAAAATGACAATTGATACGTTTCGGCCACGTAGATGCTACATTAGTTATGGTGCGTTTATTAGTGAACGAAGTATATTTTTGATGATTGACCAGATTAGGATGATTATTATTTGCCGGCTTTGTAACATTATTTAGAGTTTCTAAAACAGTAACTCGTTTTTCTAAGAACTGTATAAATTGATTATAAGTTGGTACTGTAGAATTAAGAGATGTTTGCCATTCTTTTCTTGAATTAAAATCTAGTTTGTCTGTAATAATTGGAACCAATAAGGCGTCCCAAGATTCCACCGGAATTTTTAGTGTTTTTAAAGCGGCTACGTTTGTTATTACAATATCTAATATTTCCCTTAACAAATTGGGCGATGATTTCTGCACGCAATTCGCGTTCAGAATTGACATAACATGATCGTGTACTATTAATCTTGTGTTTTTAAATCTTTTTTCAAGGATTTCCCATGATTTCGCGTAATTATTCTCTTCAAGTGGCAATGCATTAATTGCTCGTAGTGCTTCGTCTTTAACGCAAGATTTTAAATACTGAAGTTTTTGGCGGTTATTTAAGGCTTTATTTTCGTCAATAATTGATTTGAAATTGTTTTCGAAATTAATCCAATCCTTATAATTTCCACTGAAGGTGGCTAAATTTAACACAGGAAGATTTGGAAGAGTTTCTTTAGACTCGACAGGGTTTGAATGTATAAGTTGTACCTTGGCGCCTTCTGCTTTTTCAATTAAAACTGTTATCTCTACTAAAAGATCAATATATTTTTCTTCGAATTTAACACGCGCCTCGTAATTTATTTGTTTGGTTTCTTCTGTTTTCGAATCGAGAGCATCCAATTCGTGCTGCGTTTCCTGAAATTCTTTTCGTGCATCTTCCAATAATTGTTTCCGTATCTTTAAATGAAGGATGTTGGTACTTTCTGCATTAGAATCTTGTAAATACGCCTTTATGCGCTCAAGTGTAAGATTGATGGTATTTAATTTGGTTTTGACATCTTCGATTCGCGTCATCGTAATAGATGCTAGTTGTTTTGATTTAACTTTTGATTTAACCATAGGAATTATTGAATTATTACCATTATATTATGATTATGATTTTTATAATATGTTTTTTAACTGATTTGCAGCAACTATAGTTTGATTTCGTTTTATTTCGTTTATTACGTTTTAATGCTTTATTACGTTTCAATGATTGATTACGTTTTAATGATTTTTTTTACGTTTTAATGATTGATTACGTTTTAATGATTTTTCCGTACAACATTTAAGGATTAGGTTTTTTAAGTAGCGTTTGGTTTTGATTTGATTTGATTTTACCGTCCACGCCGTTTAGTACATACCGAATAATTGCATAAATGGATTTGAAAGAACAAACGGGAATTCTGGCCACTAACCTTTACCCTGGAGTTCCTGCACTGGACGGCGGCGGCGATGAGTTTTTTTTCTTGACTTCGAACACCTGGATCTGTTGAACGGGTCTTGATAGAACGCCTGGATCAACTGAACGGGTCTGGATTGATGATGCCTGATTCACTTAATCAGGTCTTGATTGATTTCGCACAAAAAACTTTTACTCGAAGCACACTATGCTGATGCCTGATTCACTTAATCAGGTCTTGATTGATTTTCACTTTTACTTGAAGCACACTTTGCTGATGCCTGATTCACTTAATCAGGTCTTGATTGATTTTCACTATTACTTGAAGCACACTTTGCTGATGCCTGATTCACTTAATCAGGTCTTGATTGATTTTCACTTTTACTTGAAGCACACTATGCTGATGCCTGATTCACTTAATCAGGTCTTGATTGATTTTCACTTTTACTTGAAGCACACTTTGCTGATGCCTGATTCACTTAATCAGGTCTTGATTGATTTTCACTTTTACTTTGTTTTCACTGAAATCCGGCTCGAAGGACCATATGTTAACCACTGTTGGGTTGAATGCGGGTGAATTCTGATGTTGTACGGATTAACTTGTAGTCTGTTTTAACTACGTTTATTTTGTTGATTAATTACAAACGAAACTTAGATTATTGTATACGAACGGCGTTACGTAGCCGTCGTACTTGTGAGTCCTTACAAGACTCGTGCAAAACTATTTCCTAACATAAAATTACAACCTTTATACAATATAAAACAATGAGCGTCCGGTGGTCGCAGGGCAGGGGTCGGAATTCCCCATTGATGGTCAAATTGGCCGGGGTTGCCGATGGTCGGAAAAACCGGCTATTTGCATTCATCAGGCATAATAAAACCCAACCGAGCCCCGACAAACCGGCGACATATTTACACTACCTAACATACTGCCCCCTTGAAGTTGTTAAACTTCAACAATTACATCAAATCTAAAAATTATTTACATTACCTAACAATATGTGTGATCTCAATTTGAGCACTGTTGAAGTTCGAACATGGGTTCGCCATTGATCTGCCTACCGGGACCGTGTTTCTCCAGGAGAAGCCTCTACCGAGCCCCAACGACGTCACGCCCTGTCACCCGATCGTTTCATCACCGTTGCACCTCACCCAGGAAGAGGAGGGCCTTCTCCAGGAGTTCCTTAATGGCCAGATGCCCAAATTCAAAACTATCAAGAGAATGACGCCGCTAATTAAGCACCGAATCCGCCTCCTCAACCCGGAGCCGATTAAACAACGGCATAGACAAGATGCTCGCCGACGGAATCATCGAGCCGTCCAACAGTCCGTGGAGATCTACCGTCGTACTCGCCAAGAAGAAGGATGGAAAGTACCGTTTTTGCATTGACTTCCAAAAGGTGAACAACGTAACCCGGAAAGACGCGTATCCGTAATCGTGCTACATCTCCAGCATAGATTTGAACAATGGCTACTGGCAGATCACGTTGTCGAGTGAGAGCAAACCCATCACTGCTTTTACTATTCCGTCTCTGGCCTTTACCAATTCCCTTTGAACTTCATTCCGCTCCGGCCACGACTGTTATCGGACCAGAATTGAACCCCTACTGCTTCGCCTACCTGGACGATATCATTGTATTAGGTCACGGTATTAGGGGAGACGTTCGATCAACACCTAGAGATGTTAGGAGAAGTGTTCCGCCGCTTAAGAACCGCCAACCTCTAGCTGAACCCCGAGAAGTGTCTATTCGGACGTCGCAATTTGAGCTATTTGGGACACTTGGTGACCGCTGAAGGAATCCGTACTGATCCAGAAAAAAGAACCGCCTTCAGAGCCTTAGCCCAGTCTCTCAGAAACTCCAGTTCTCGCCTGCCCGGACTTCAGTAAGCCGTTCATTCTCCGGACTGACGCCGCCGACATCGGACTGAGAGTAGCGCTAACTCAATACGTGGACGGAGGTGACCAAGTCATCGCCTACGCCAGCCGCAGTTTGACGCAAGCGAAGAAAGTCTATTCCACCACCGAAAACGAATGTTTGACCGTCATCTAGGGAATACAAAAGATACGTCCTGGAGGGATATCGGTTCACCGTTCTTACCGACCATCAGTCCCTCAAAGGGCTGAAGTCTCTGAAGAACCCGACCGGCCGCCTTGCCCGCTGGGCCCCGAGTCGCTGATGCACTGTCCAGACAGCCGGTCGCAGGTTTCACTGGATAACACCGCAGGTTGCCCGTGGCACCAGGAGAAGCGGGCAAAAGTAGAGAAAAACCCAGAATCGTACCCAAACTATCGTATCGGTGGCGGCCGACTCTTTCGCCACTTCTGGGACATGTCTGACTCCACCGAACCGGAGTTGAGTGACCCTTGGAAGCCACTCAGCTCCACGGCCCTGGCCAAGACCCACAACGCTCCAACCATCGAACATCTGGGTATTGCCAAGACCACCGCCCGCCTGGCGCTTCGGTATTACTGGCCTGGCATGTTCCAAGACGCCGCCCAATACGTCCGGAGTTGTAAGTCCTGCCAGCAATTCAAGACCGTCCAAGAACAATCAGCCGGCAAGATGTTCCCAACCCGGAACCTCAATCCCTGGGAAACCGTCAGGACGGACCTCGTGGGACCGTTACCGAAATCCAGCAGGGGTAACTGTTATCTAGTGGTGATTCAAGACCAGTTCACCACTGGGTACAGCCCGAGCCGTCACCCAGGAGCTGATTACCCGCCTCGGTTGTCCTAAAACGGTCATATCCGACAATGGAACTCAATACACCGGAAGGATGTTCCGGACGTTACTGGAATCCGACACCGCCTGACACCACCGTGCACACGTCAGCCAAACCCCGTAGAACGCACCAACAAGACCATGAAGACAATAATTTCCCAGTTCTGTAAGGCGAACCAGAAAAAGTGTGATTCCCATCTGCCCGATTGATGTTCGATGTTGATCACCAAATTTACACCCGCCCAATGGGGCCACCACAGAACCAGCCAACAAATTCGCTGCCGATCCCGCGAGTGACGCCGCCGCCCATTCCGTCCGGCTCGTGCTGTTAAAAGAAAACTTTGAGCTCGTGCGTGCTCATCTCGCGCAAGAAAATTTTGAAAGGTTTTTTTTATTTTTCGATTTTGTAAATACGTTTTTGGAAGAAGAGCAAACTCCGACACCAACAAGAAGACATTGAAAAGTAACGACACGGGGCTTCGCTACTTTTCAACTGAAGAAGAAGGGGAATGTAACGAAGTTACCAAATTCCGCGAGGCTCGGGTGCATCGAGTTTAGCCAACAATGGGCGCCGCTCGTGAGTCCCTTCCGCTTGTCTCTTTGCCGCGTGAATAAAACCGATCGCACCACGCGGAAAAATCGCGTCTTTCAACTCGCCGAAAAAATATTTCTAAACATTGGACCGAGATCATTCTTTCGCTCCGGTCATCATAAAATTTGCCCGCAGCAAACGAGACTATCCCGGAGTCGCTACGACCACTCCCAGTTCCAGCTCTTGTCACCCCGGACCACGCCCTTCTCATTGTACCGTTTAAATGAAAAAATAAATGCTTAATTTGACGTATCGGTATGATTCTTTCACTCCGGTAATCGGAATGAGACCGCGCTCTGGGTTCCGTCATTCCGGAGTTTGTGCGCTGGCCGGATTCACCGCCGTTCCGGGAGAAGACCTTGGATGAGTCGCCCACGCGCGGCCGTTCACGCAGAGGAAGAACGTCATCGTTTCCTTACGAGCACCCTATTAAAGAGCGAACAGAAACCGACCGTTCCAGTTGGTGACAACAACCCTTCCAGTGGTGATCGTTCCGGTATTGTGGTGAGTTATATTGCCCAGTGAGTGAGTTCCTGCCCTCCCGTAGAACAAAGTAAGGTAGAGAACCTCCTGCTGCCTGCTCGTCGTTTTAGGGCACCTTTGGCGGCTTCTTCATAGGGACTGTCCAGGTGTCTGGTTTACGGTACACCTGCGGGTTGAATTGAAGAATTAAAAAACAGAATTTGCAATTAAATTAGAGCAATTCAGCCTGAGACCATCCGTAAGGTCCTTCAGGAGTTTCAGTGACGGCTAGGCTATTGCCAAGAAATAATTGGAGGACACACGAACATTTATTGTGATTTCTTGAAAAATATTGGCTATCTAAATTGTTTGCATAATTATTTCCCTTAATTTAAGGGCATTCTGGTATCTATGTTTCTTTCTTAATTTTACGATTTTTGTTCAATGTAGTCTGGTTAAAATATGTGTGATAGCTCGTTGGACCTCTAGAAAAATGTGCATAAGTTTCAAACCCGCACATAAACAATTGCAAAAGTTATGAACAATTAAAGGGTCGCAAGAAAGGGGGTTTATTTTTGCAAATAACAGGAAAGCTATTATTGCTAGAGAAATAAAAAAAAAGAGATTCTTAGAGAGGAGGATTTTACATTGTCTCGAAACCGACCATTGCAAATAATATTTTTTTTACCCTATAAATTATTAAATTAGAAATCTGAAAAAATATTATACTATTTAGACACTTGAAGGAAAAAAGTCCCGCAGTTAAAAAAATTATTCACAGATTTTTCATAAAATGAGCCTATTCTTAATTAACTATTTTTTGAGTTCTCTATTATATACAGGGTTAGTCAAACGTATGGAATAGGCGATTTATCTCCGTAAATATGAATTTTATGACAGAATGTCTTTAATAAAAGTTTTTTTGCTAATTATTCTCTATTTCTTAACCTGCTCGTTGTTTTTATATGTCAACGAATTTCCATGGAAACTAATTTTTGTTTTTTGAATGGCAACCTAGTAATTTTTTTGCTGAGTAACCTAATCAATCATAAAAATTGCGTAACGAATTTTGCAGCCAGTTAGGTGGTTATCCATAACACTTAGTAATACATTAAGAGCTTGACCATGATTTGTGGCTGATTTCGGACATCTAGACGTTGGCATATCTTTTACATTTCCAGTTTCTCTAAATTTTCTAACTAATTTAGACACCGTAGATTGTACAATAGTACAATAATAATTAAACCAACTTGTCAACAGTTAGTAGTGCCAACCTAAGCGGCCGTCCATTAATTACGTGAGGTGTTTTTCTGTTAATTTGGACCCCTCCCTCCCCCTTGATGAGATTTGGTGAAACCCCCCCTCCCCCTCACGTGAGATTTATCCCTTACAATTTTTAAATAATTAATTTTCATGTATTTTCTAAATAAATAACTAAATACCTAAGCGTTAATATTGATGGAATGTAAAGGGAAAAAATAATATGTACTGCGTTTAAGGGACACTATAACAAAAATATTTAAATTACTTAACAATCAAAATAGACTACCTACCTAATGGGCGTTTTTTATTATTCGTTGAACGTTTTTTTAACCCGACGGGGATTTCCAAGAAAAGAGGTAAATAAATTGTGCTGCAAATGTCTCAATTCGGGGAATCCTATACATAGAAAATACACTGACCTTCAAAAAATTTGGGACACAAATATTTTCAAAAATAATGAATCTGGTTAGCTACAAGATTTGTTTAAACGCTTTTATGTTAAGTTTAAACAATTCTCTAACGTGTGCTTGGCATTTGGTCTTGATAATTTCTTTGTTGGTTTAGTTAATTCGCGTTAACAGTAAAAATATCACATTCCGATTAATGGCGGTTATAAAATTTCATCATTTCTGTGGATTTGTAATGTTTGGTGTCACTAGGGTACTGTAAAGTAATTAAAAAGAGTTACCTTGCTTAAAAATGCATTTAGCTGCAGCTCAAGTAGGCCAAATCGTTTCTTTAATTGAAGATGGTAGAAGTCGGCGATACGTCTCAAGAACTCTTAACATACCCCGCTCCAGAGTACTGAGTGCTTGAAGTCGTTTTATAGAGACTGGAGCATTTGTCAGGCGACCAGGTTCTGGACGAAAAAGAGCGACAACTGCTAGAGATAATCGGTTTTTATCGTTAAACACATTGCGAAACCGACGTTGTATGGCACCTTATTTACAATAACATCTCAGAAATATGCGTGGAGTGATGATCAGTGACAGCACCATTAGGAGAAGACTTCAGGAAGTTGATTTGGGGTCTTACAGACCCGCCACTGGTCCAAAGTTACTTTTACATCATAGACGAGCTCGATTGCAGTTTGCTCATGAAAATGTTAATCGGACTTTGGAACAGTGGAGTAGTGTACTTTTCACGGATGAGTTCAGGTTTTGCCAACGTTCTTCCGATGGACGAGAATGAGTATGGAGACGTAGAAATGAGCGATATTTTGACTGTACCATGTCAGAGGGGGTCTCATATGGCGGAGGTTCAGTTATGGTGTGGGCTGGAATTTCAATGAATGCTCGTAAAGAACTTATTTTAGAAGAAGCAGTGGTTCCTTATGCACACTTTATAGGAAATTACTTTGAGCTAATGCAAGATAATGCTCGTCCACACGTAGCACAAGCAGTAGTCCAATACCTAAATGAAGTGGGTATTCTACCAATGGAATGGCCCGCCCGTAATCCAGACTTCAATCCGATTGAACATACTTGGGACCAACTAATGTTACGAGTTCGAGGTCGTCAGAACAGTCCAAAGACTCTGCAAGACCTGAGAATAGCATTGGCAGAAGAATACGCTGATGTGTCTGACCTAATTTCTTCCATGCCCCGTCGTTTAGCAGAAGTAATTGAGGCACGAGGAGACCATATTCATTATTGAATGTTAACCTTTTTTTCAATTTTTTTCATTTTTTGTTGATTGTTTTTTATGCTCGATTATTAAAAAAAAACCTTATAGTATTATAGTTTAAATTCATTTTTAACGACATTTATTAAATTGGAGATGATAAAGTGAACTAGAATAAAGACAATATGTATGATCTAAGATATTATAGTGCCAGAATGTGTAAAAATTAGGATTATAAAGTTTTATCACAAATTTTTGAGGTGTCCCAAATTTTTTGAAGGTCAGTGTATTTGCTACTGTCTATACTCGAGATTGCTATTGTAATAAAGTAAAATAATAAGTTTAATGTTTTTTTTTATATATTCTATGTAAAAATAATGTGTATTTTTTTAATTCAAAAGTTGACGTGAGATTTTCAATGACCTCCTGCTCCCTTTAGATGAGAATTGATGAGATTTTATTGGACCACTCAATTAATTTACGACCCCTAATTTAAATTTCACAGCATACTCTAATTTATAATTTAAATGATCGCAACAAAACCCGCGTAGCGTTAAGCCTAATGGCTCATTCACATCCACTTTGCATACGCAACATACCGTACGTAACTAATGGCTCATTCACATCCACTTTGCATTCGCAACGCAACATGACTTAGAAAACATATTTTTACGTTCTGATTCACATCGACGCAACCAACGATGTCTTAAGGCTCAACCGAACGGTGGTTTGGTGTGTTTCTGATCCGTAAGATGTCGTTGCAAAAAGTCCAAAAGTTCTATCGCTTTTTTGAGAAAACGGTACACAAAATTTTTTATTTGAACATTGCTTTGTACTTACATTTTTCGTACAATTTGCGTGTCCAATAATTTTTGTTTCTCAAATTTATATTTAAGATAAAAGATTTGAATACTCATACTTATATAAAAAATCAAAAAAGTGGCACACATCGACGGAAGAGTGTTTTTTTTATGAATCCAACAATTGCAACTCTATCGAAACAGGATTTTTAAGTTTGCCTTTGATCCATCCGCCGCGCGCTGATCCCCTTTCCCCGCCTAAGCATAAGTTAGTATTTAGCCTGACTGCTCCCTGTAGTGAATAAAGGAATATCTGCAGGTAAATTATTCTTCCTGACACCCCAGTTTTTGATTCTCGTAACTAAAATAGATAAATACAGTCTGGTGATAAAGTAACGAACAAAATTTTTAGTTTAAATTAATTTAAATTTATTTGAATGCTTCCTAGGTTTGATACGCCACTGACCCTAAACCAACAACTAGAATCAACCACTCAGCGCAGAGGGATTTTAAGGTTGAAATTCCAACTTCTCTTGGTTTCCCCTTTCCCCCCAGGTTAGATGTTGGTTACAAACAATCGGAATGAGTAGCTGACACAACATGCGAGACTGCGATAGCGGTATCTGAAAAATTTCTGATGTACGCGGACGACTTAGTCACACTTGCAGACTCTCCAGTGCAAATGCGTTTAATAATGCTAAAAAATATCGAAACTTATTGCACACGGTAACGGATATTTAGATATTAGGTTCTACTTTAATGGTTCATTTTATTTAACAGCCAAAGACAGGATCCAAAAAGCTTATTTAAGTAATAAGTAATCCTAAAACTATTTTTTCTGTCATAGTCCCTACTATTTCTTACTATAGCACGCCTCGGACGCATCCAACGGATGGCATGTGTCGCTGTGATGCCATGATAACCACCCCGACCGCTGCTCTGGGGCTATCCTGTCTCTGCCTCCCATCGATCTCATCGTGGAGGGCATGGCACTTGCCTCCACGATGCAGGCTGCGTGAAGGTAACCTTTGGGGACGCCCGCATGCTGAGCGAGGGACTCCATAAAGTACCTCTCTTGGGTGCGTGGTCTACTTTCTAATACTTCCCAGACGGAAATCGCGACCTTTCTACAGAGTGCCACAGAAATGAATGGGTGCAAAGTCAGTGATAAAACGATTTGCTTCTTCAGCGACAGCCGAGCAGCTCTGCGGGCTTTGGCCAGTAGCAGGATTACCTCTCAAGTGGTACATAAATGCCATCTGCCACTGTCGAGAATAGCACTAAACAATGTCGTTGAGCTAAGGTGGGTAATGAAGGGAGTAAGAGGGCCGAAGAGCTGGCTCGACGGGGTGCGACAGGAACAACCGACCAACCGCTACTTCTCAAACCTGATCAAATTTGACAACCATTTTATACATTGCGCTAGATGGGAAACGACAACAGGCTGCAGACAAAGCAAGATTTTTATCAAAAATCCATCATAGCTTTTTTCGATGATGTCGGATGGCTGGATGAGAGACAGGAAAGAGGGACACGAGAGGGGTAACACAATGGGCCCGCGGTGTGGTTCAATTAAAAGTGTCAGTGAGGGGAGCCAATTCCCTCACACCCTTCAACACCTAATCTATTTATCTAAAGTTATGAGGCTCAGATCTTTCGTTCTCGAAGAATAATATATTTATAAATATTATAGTGTAGCGTTTACGGGTTCACAAAACTGTTTATTTAAACGAAGTATTTACAATTTATTTTTCTACGATCATCATTGTAAATAGCTAAAATTGTACATTCTGCGATCTATGTAGGCCGGTCCTTACGCACAGTCGTGTGTAAAGTAAGGCGATCGCACGGGTAGGAATATTTCTATGGATATTTCGACCAAAATTCACAAGACTGACTTGCAGAATTTATTTCAACTTGCAGAATCTGTACTAGAACACAGTAAAACGGTTTCCTTATTACTATTTTGACAATAAAAGCTATAAAGAAATCAGGACAAAGCCATTCAGCGTTGTTCCCTTAATAAATTTAATAAAGAAATAGAAGAAAAATAAGGTTACATTTACCGCAAAAATATCAATGTCTTTAGTTTTATTTTTAGTTGTAAAATTTATGTTTAGCGCTAGGGAGTGAATTTTGTATGCTCTCAGATCGAATCGAAAAGCACAAAACGGTCATTGAAATCTGTGATCACAAAGTTTTTGTATAAAATTGTTAGGGTACCAAAAATGAAACCATTTCTTGAAAAATATTATCACCTACTTAAATTGTACATATAAAATTTAACATTCTACAAGAGTTGTTCTGAAATATTAAACAAACAATTATTGAAGTTGCAGGAGCACCGGACAAACAACAACAAAACCAACCATATTGCCATTGCCACTATTAATTACTTTTTTCTACCTGTGATCGTAGAAAAAGCATAGCACATAAAGCTCGAGTTGTAATAGTTATTTACACTCGCGTGCGGTAACTTTAACAGCGCGAAATAAGTTTGAAGCACGACGCGTAGCGGAGTGCTTTAATGATTGAGCGCTGTAAAATGGTTAACGCACAAGATTTGTATTAAACTTTTTGGCCGACAAATTTTCAAAAATCATTGATTATATTTTTCATTAAATATCACAAAAAGGTGGTTGTATGTCCGAAATTGAACAATCGCAATAGCTATGTAGGCATTTTCTTTTATTCATTTGTTTCAAAATAAATGTCAAACGTATATTGTGTCATTCTTGTGTGAAACAGTAAGAAATGGTTTTATCTTGTTACTAAAACTTACAAATAACAATGTCCAGTGATGACAGTTTTACAGGTACGCCCCCAGAAGTGCGAGAGATGGCTGAAAGTACTTCAGCTCAATTATTAAAACTATCAATTCAACGCTTTTGTGTGAAGAAAAAGGCGCAAAGCTTTATACGGAAAATGTTCAACTGAAGGAAATCAGCTAACACCAGGCCTATTTTCTGGTGTTCAGAATTGCACAATCAATGTTAATGTGTACAATAACTGCAGCTTACATAAATAAAGCATTTAAATTCTAGTTTTTACTTAATTGTATATTCTTAACTAGAGATAAGTACAATATATAAAGGAATATATTCTGGTAAATATGGAAATGTTTTTGTAGGTATATAATAATAAGGCTTTTTAATAAGACAGGAGTCAGGATTAGGGGACGAAACACTGCGATAACCTCATATTCTTATTCTCAACCTAAAATTAAGGTAAAAAAGGTAAAGGAGTGAATTACTACAAGAATGCATTTAACCCAACATTACCTTTTTCGTTTTGATTAGAATTAGTTCACATCCATGGTTAATTTATAACTTATAAGTAATCAAATAAAATTAAATAAATAGAAGTCCGTGCTGTAAACACAAATCTGTCAATACATATACCAGAGATAAACGAAACTGCAGTGATCATTAATGATTTGTTATTGGCGCACAAGATGGCGCTAATTCGATTCAAACCAAAAAATATAAGAAATCTTATTATCTTCTACCCTACAACAATAAAAACATATGTAACTGGTGTTTCTACACATATATTTTCGTTGTATAAAGAGATTTTTATTTATAAACGTTTCTGAGGAGTGGACGATTTGGTCAATTTTTACGCACGGCGAGTGGAAAAAATCCAGGTAACTGTAAATATGATGTTTCCGAAGTTGTCATTGGAATGTTAATTTGACGTTTACACGCAAGGAGGCCAAAAAGCATATTACACACTCCTAGAATTACACACTCGGCGCTACGCGCCTCGTGCCTAACTTTTTCCGGTCGTGTGTAATATGCTTCTTACAACTCTTGTTATGTAATATACTATTAAACAAGCCTTGTCTGTGTCAATTACAAACATCTGCTTGGAGGAGTGGTCCAGCAGAACCACGTCAGACGTGTTTGCTGATATCTGCTTGACGGTGGATAACAACTAGTTCCAGTAGAGCCGGCACCTTTCATTCTCCACGACAGACTCAATATCGTTCGAAACATAAGGCAACACTGGCGTTTAGTCTATCGCAAAGTGGTGCATTAAATTAAAGTATAGTACTTTCATTGCCGCATTGTGGCGATGGATATAGGCCGAAGGTGCGTATATTAGACAAGCCGCAAGTATATGCATTGTTGTTTCTGGAGCCCTCTGGCAAGATCGACAGCTTACATTCGGGACCTCCATACCCATCACGCGGCTGCCATATACACACATTGTGTTAATTACACAATCTTGCTCGGCGCAAATGAATACCTCAGTTTGTTTCAGACTTCACCCCACTTGATCTGAGCAAGGCAAATGTATTCCATGTTCTTTGTCATGAGCATGTCTTGCTCAGAGATTCTGACGTGGGCCGTAAGACGGAATGGGTTGAGCTCGGTCACGGAGGAATAATAAAAAATGGAGCCAGCATCCCAGTACTAAACATATGCAGCGCTATGAAGCCAATTAATTGTAGGCGGGGGGTGGGGGGATAATAGTGGTTTGTTTTCAGACTTAAATGCATCATTTTGCGTGTATCTCGATCAATCTGCTTCTACTCATCTAGCAACCATATAACTGTTCCATGTTTCTCGCAAAAATCTTGTTCTTCCCCGACAGTTCCGAAGACCAAATCGGTCGGAGTAGATTTTTGTACTTGCCGCGGAGAGACTCTTTTACATTGTGTGACACTTGAATGTGGTTTTGTTCCACACTCAAGTACTTCGGCGTTCAGATATTTGAGAACGCTTCCGTCGATGAGTTGAGCATCTTCGTCGAAATACTCACATCGTTCTCTTTTGAGGTGAACCTGAGCGCATTTGTCCAAACCAAACTCCATGCCAATAGCATCTGTGTACTCCTGTACTAGGCGCAATCACTGCGTCAGTTATATGTAGTTTGTACCACACTTAGAACCCCTTGCACCGCGCAAGGCTACGGACAGCGGCAGCAGTGAGATTCAAAACAGAACAAGACTCAAGGAATCTCCCTGGAATACTCCTCTTCTGAATGATATCAATCAAATCTGTTCGAACTCGGTCCCGTCGGGATGTTATCGAGAACCGCGTTTTCCAGAGTGGAACCAGTTGTTTTATGCATCCCACCAGTGGATCGGATATAGTAAGACCATTGGAGCAAGTGAAAAATCAGCTCATGTGATGTTATGTCAAATGCCTTACGATAGTAGATTCAAGCCATGTAAGTTGCGTTTATATTGGACGGCATCCTCCGTGACGCAACTATCAATCAGCAGGTGTCCACGTCCTTGTAGCGAATTTTCGAATAAACGAGGTTGATACAGATTATAACACGCATTAAGCAGGTTTTCCTTGCAGCCGTCCACGCCCCTTTTACAGCCTCGCTGTTCTAAAATGTTCGAATACACCGGATCAATAGCCTGGAATATTCGGGAGTACAAGCGTCTAGTAAGGAGTTTATAACACGCATTAAGACATGTTATTGGCCGGTAGTTTTGAGGCCGAGACAAATCGCCAGTTTTGGGTATCAAAACGGTTCGCCCCTTGACAACCCAATCCTTACTAGGCCGTTCACCAATCGGCCAGGAATTAAATACCTTGGTTAGACGCTTATGTGTAGTTCCTAATTTCTTCACCAAAAAGTCTTAATTCCGTCCGGGCCTGGTGCGGCAAAATTTTTGATCCCCTTAAGGGTCTCGCCAATCTCTTCCGGGGTTATCGGATTTCAAATTGTGCAAGAGCTGGAATGTCTTCACGCAACGGTTTCGTCTCCTCATATATTTCCCTCCAAAAGGTTTCGATATCCCACACCGCCGGCAATTTCTCTGGGACAGAGAACGATTAAGAAAGCCTCGCCGCCTCTCGATAGACCGACTCGTTTAGGAACAAGAAAACTACATCCCCCGGGAAGTTCCTATCTAGAGATTCGTCCGCTGCAACTTAGTCGCTGGCTTTGGGTAGTGGAATTTTATGGAGACTTTCTGTTGGAAGGTTTCAAATCTACCCGAACAGCCTGACGAATCTCCAGCTCGACCGGCTGTAGCTCCGCCAACGGGTCCGGGTACTCTCTCATATTTCATTCGACGAAGGTAGGCTACATAACGCGGATTTTTTGTGAGGCAAAAAATGACGCTCGAATGTCTCTCACCTTACCGAGCATGAATACTTGCCATGTAACCCCTTCGCCGCGGCTCGCTCGTCTCGCAGCAGTCGAGCAAGTCATTCCTGAGGGTGTTGGTCCAATCAAAGCATCCATGGGCATTGCCAAATTCGTCAATCGGTAAACGTCCGGAGACTCCACCACCTTTACCTTGGCCCTAATCCGAATGGGACCTATCGCGGGGGTCTTCTCCTGTTGTGTTAGGAACAACAGTTTAAGAGGGGGGGTTCGACGTTTGTCACACGCTAGGTGGCGCCACGGGTAAAAAAACAAGGGTCCCGTTTTGTTAAGTTTTACGTAAAAGTATTGATATAAATAGCATTTACTTATTATTAATAGATAGTCCCTTGAACCTAATGCCATTTTTTTGGCTGCTGATGGTCAATAAACTCGGAAATAAATTATTAAATTCCATTCATTTTTGAAATTTCATAGTAACGAAATTAGATGAAACTCGTTACAGACTTGGCGGAAGCTTTTAAAAAGTCACTGCTAAACCCAAAAGTGATCAACTTTGCGTTTAAATATAAATATCTTGACAGAATTGACCGAAAATTTGCCCGCTTATGTCTGACCTATCATAATTTTGCTGCAATAGTTTGACTACTTTCTCAGAGATGGGGCACAAGCCAGACGCAAGAACACAAAATTTAAGAATCCTATGGACCCTGTGACGGTCTTGATTGTGACACTATTTTCTGTGCACGCGAAAGAAGAAGAAAGTTATAGAAACGTATGTCTGTGAGATATCAGACGCAGAGAGGAACCGGCAAATGCGTGGGTACCTATTGTACTCGTCACGTTCACTGTTTTGTACCTGACGAGTTTCGGGTAATTACGGTATATTTCCAGAAAAGAGGGTGCGGATGGTTTTGCGTCTGACGACATATGCGACTTGTAATCGAACAGTAATTATTAACTTAAAAAAATAAGAAATCGACTTTTAGATCATGCAATTACCTACAAAAATTGTTTCCATACTTTTTTCCTACGAATCACACCATTCCTGTGATATCGCGATTCCAAAAGTTGAAGTATTCAGGACTCATTTGATACAAAAAAGCGATCTATTCGTAATTTTCGTTTGGTTGGATTTACCGACAGATGAATTGATAGTTTTGGAATTGATAGTTTTGGTTATTATTTATTATGTAATTATTGTTGTTATTTTATTTTTTCGTTGTATCTTATGTGTTATTGTAGCAAACTATATAATTTGTTTTTATGTTTTACTTAACACCAACTTCAAAATTATAAAACAATTAATAATTACATAATAAACAATAATTTACTAAAAACAAAAATAGCTCATAATAGTCAGGTCAAAACAGACATTTCAATTCCCATTTGGAAATTTTGTTGAATAGGGGAGGGGTCGTCAAAGGACTGTTCTGCCGTAGCTAGCGGCAAGATGGGTTTTTCGGCCACTTTACTATTTATTAGGGTCTCAGGTAGACTTCGCTGTAAAAGATAGAAAATATTGGAAAATACCCCATCTAGAGTTGAGTAGTTCCATCGAGTGGTAAGTACCGTTACAATAATTTTGTTGAATGTGAACAATGGGGGCCATATAGTAGTCAGTTGACGTTTTACATATTTTACCCTGGCTTCTAACCTGAACATGTTGAAGTGGGCGTGGTCGGACCCCGCTCTTAAGGCTCCGATTGGTTGTTAGCCAAAAGGAAACCCGGCCGGTAATGGGGTCAATATAGTTACTACATATTCTGTCTTTATAAGATAGCGTATTGGACGCGTCCCTTACAGCGGCGATTTAAGTAAATCGATGCTTCTGGCATTGTTTAAGTACATAGTTTTTAAGTAAATCCTAAGTAAGTCGAACTCCACAAACTTTAATGAGCGTAAAATTACAAATGGAACATGTTTCGGCAGAACACTTCTGCCATCATCAGCCCACCGGTGTTTGTTTTTTAAGTAAATTATTGTTTATTATTAATTGTTTTATAATTTTGAAGTTGGTGTTAAGTAAAACATAAAAACAAATAATGTACCTTGCTACAATAACACATTATATACAACGGAAAAAAATAACAATAATTACATAATAAAAAATAATAATATCAATTCATCTGTCGGTAGATCGAAACCATACAATATTAGTATTATGAATAGTCAAGTCTGGAATTAAGAAGTCGGTTTCTTATTTTTTTAAATTAATAATTATTACTGTTCGATTATAAGTCGCATATTTCGTCAGAGGCAAAACCATCCGCACCCTCTTTTCTGGAAATATACCGTAATTACCCGAAACTCGTCAGGTACAAAACAGTGAACGTGACGAGTACAATAGGTACCCACGCATTTGCCGGTTCCTCTTTGCGTCTGATATCTCACAGACATACGTTTCTATAACTTTCTTCTTCTTTCGCGTGCACAGAAAGTAGTGTCACAATCAAGACCGTCACAGGGTCCATAGGATTCTTAAATTTTGTGTTCTTGCGTCTCGCTTGTAAAGAGAACGTAGTCAAACTATTGCAGCAAAATTATGATAGGTCAGACATAAGCTGGCAAATTTTCGGTCAATTCTGTCAAGATATTTCGATTTAAACGCAAAGTTGATCACTTTTGGGTTTAGCAGTGACTTTTTAAAAGCTTCCGCCAAGTCTGTAACGAGTTTCATCTAATTTCGTTACTATGAAATTTCAAAAATGAATGGAATTTAATAATTTATTTCCGAGTTTATTGACCATCACCAGCCAAAAAAATGGCATTAGGTCCAAGGGACAACTTTCGACTATCTATTAATAATAAGTAAATGCTATTTATATCAATACTTTTACGTAAAACTTAACAAAACGGGACCCTTGTTTTTTTACCCGTGGCGCCACCTAGCGTGTGACAAACGTCGACCCCCCCTCTTAAACGATGTTTCTGGGTTCGAAACTCGATCCATGCAAACATTTCTTTCTCATGTCACATAATATGCGCGGAATTTCGTTACAGGTATCACAGGTAGCTCCTTCCACGTCATATGGACAGGTTACAACAGGTATAGCAAATTCGAAAAATAAAAAAATTACATTTTTCAATCCATCTCAAAAACACCTTTAATTACACCTGGGGGACCGCGCCCTTTTTTCACCTGGGGGTCCAAGCCCGTTTTCACCTGGGGGAGCACGTTCTTCGTTGTCTTCTTCTTCAGCTCTGAACTGACCAATTATCGTTCTAGTCCGGAATGTCGAGCAATTAGGCAACCCAGTATACCGTGGTCATATACCAGGCCTATCAATCAATTGGTACACAACAAAAAAAAAAACAAACATTAGAATAAATTTAAAACATATTATTTTAGCAGTTCTTTGGGGACTGCTGGGTTCAAGAACCATTGAGCGATTTGACAAAAATCCAAAGGCACACTTTAAAACTACGTTGGCTTCTTGTGTCCACCTCGCTAAGCGATAACACGTTGAACGTTGAATTCTGTTTCGCAGTTCTTCCAGTGTATGAGGTATTTGTAAACAAGAAAAATATAAAAATATAAAAATCCAACGAAATGATGTACCACGGCGAGCACGGAATTTCGGACAGAGTTCAAATTTGACTTATGTAAAATGTAAAATGGGCTTTATATGCTAGACGTTTGAATAACCTCGATTTTATACTTTTTCACTATTATTGTCACATGTCATTTTGACAAACTAAGTCACACGAATAACGCAAAGAAAGAAGAGGAACTACGCGGGTGTTATGTGAACATTAAGCTTGTAGTAAGGAAAAGTGTGTTGTCAGTGTGAAATCAATTCAAATAAGTTTGATGGAATGACATTGCCCAATACAAAAGATCTTCGCATTCTACGAACCACGCCGACCTTTGTTATGTTTGAAAACATAACAATCTTTTATTTTAAAATAACCCGGTTCCAAAAAACATCATTTTGAAGGAGGTATTCCAGTGCAAACCCAACTCTGGCTTCTTTATGAGCAGGTGTTAGTGCTATTTTTCTTGCTGCAGTATGATTTCGGGCGCCACTTGCTCGCAGACGCCGACGTGCCGTCCAAACTGACCCGGGAAAATTCGACATAATCACTGCATCAACAGCCGTAGTAAATGGACTGTCTTGCACTATATTTACAAGGCATTGTCTTCATTGGGCGTAGAAGCTCGACGACCTCCTGAGCCTCGCCGTCTTTCCAACCTTTCAGTCTGCCTCCATATTTCCATTATCGAGTGGATTGTAGTTTTTGGAATCCCCAAAATAGCTGCAATATGTCTGTACGACAATCCCGTTTGTACCAGAGTGACAATTCGTGCTTTATTAAAATTTGAAACTGGAGGCATATTGGTGACAGTTTATTTTGAATTTCAGTCAAAATTAATTATTATGACAATTATGACAATAAAGCATAGACTACATTGTTTTTTTAAATGACATAAAAATTGCTGTCCGAAATTCCGTGCTCCCGATGGTACATGATTTGGGAAACAATTTGGTTTAAAAATTCGGGAACATTGATTTGGAAGTGGGGTGGCGTTGTTCACTATTCCATCCCGGCCTACACATTAACACGAAATCACAGAATAGATAAAATAATATTATAACAGAAACGACACCGCGGTCTTTTCTTTTAGGTTTCTTTGATCTTGTACCGCTAAGACTGAGCGACCTTGAACGGGTTGTAAAGTGATTTAACTGGGTTGTGCATTAATTTCCGCACAAGTTTAAAGATGAGAGCATAGAGATGGGTGGGCAATTGCAAGAGATCGAGAATTGAACCGAGCGGACGGTATTATTCACACTTTAGTAATGCTTGTATGCTTGTAGCCTAAAGAAAATAATTTCGTGTGTGGGTACCCTAGCCTGGTTGTGATTTCCATCTCGTTCTTCCTTTAGACTTTAGATGGTCTTTCTCTTGCGTGGTTTTTGTAGTGTCTTGTATATTCTGTGACGAAACTGTCTTTGAAAATTACTCACGGATGCCACGGAATCACTCAGATGCCGTAAACGAATACTGTCATTATTAATTATTTAACACTAAGTAATTAATAATTACAAAGAAACGGAGTAAAAACTAAATCAGCGACACCCAAACTGTTTCCAGCTTTAAAATAATTTCCGCTTATCTATGAAACCATTAAAGATTGTCCTCTACTGCTTCATTAAACATTTTTTATTTGTTTATCCATGGCCGATACGTAGGTGAAATTTCTGACAACTCATCGATAAAATCCTGTACAAGCCAAACAAAGACCAAACATACAAGGTGTTACAAAGTAATTTGCATTTATTTAACTTCTTTTTGCATTTGCAAATTCTGTCAATAACGCATTGGTAGTCAATTGATAAACGTCAATTAAATGAATTCAATATTATTTTATTTATTTGAACAAAAAGTGAGTAAAATGTACAATTTGGAAGAAAGCAAGTTTATTATCGAGGCCTATTTCCGAAGCCTATTTGCAACATCACGTCCGTCAAATTATAGAAAGATTTAAGAGAACGGAAATCGTATTGAAAGGAAAATCTACTGGAAGGCTGCAAACTAACAAAACAACAAAATGTCGTTAAACAAGTGGAAGCGCTTATTGAGGAGAATCCACATTCGTCGTTACGTCGTCATACGTCGTTTAGCAGCTCTAACTGATCTTTGTGTTCTTTAGATTCTGAAAACCCGTTTGCAAATGCATTCCTATAAAGTCTCTTCACCTTGTTCTAATGCTTCTAATACAATGACGTGTACTAAAACATTCATTTTCTTCACAAATACACACTGCTTAACTTTTTACACAAAAATGGTCAGACAACATTATTCTGGTTGTCAACGTTAACTCATAGGTTAATAAGTTACGAACACTCAAAGACCACTCGCAAGATAATGATCGTAATGTTCCGAATTCACAACTTTGCGAGTGGTGATAAATTGGAATTCAAGTAATATCGCTCGAATCGCAAATTTGCGTATACGCAACTCGACTTGCGAAAGTTGAAAAATTCACCCCCTGACATTTATACTTTTCTTGTAAACTAACCAATTTGGGTGGTATTGAGACTTATGTTGTCCAGGTCTTCAGCCACGAGTTTTGAGCAAAACAAACTTGTTTGTATGTTTACAGTTTAGGTTAGAAATCGAGTGAAAATCCATGGGGAAAACATCATAATCGAAGTGTATCTTCATTTTTGAGGTTATAACTAAAGCGGCATTTTTTATTTTACATGGAACATGCACAGGCGACTAGATGCAAATCATTTTGTAACACCTTGTACTTTAAACTCCAGAGAGCTAGAAGTAGAAGAGTAGAAGAATGCCAGATAAAGCTAGACGAAACAAAATCTGTACTATATACATTCACTATTAACAAGAAAATACAGCATAATTATGCAGCATGCTACATTCAGTACCCTAATATTATTTTTATAGTTCGACACTGTCAGAATTTTCAAATGTTCGCTTGCCTTTCTGAGATCAAGTGGACTGAAGTCCGAGACTGACTAACATCTTGGTCTATCGCAGACGCGTGATGGGTATAAAGGTGCCGAATTTGAGCTGTATAGCTTGTCCCAGAGCCCCTAAAACAGCAATGCATATATTGGCGGCATGCCCGGGGAATGCAGTTTCAACATATATCCATCGCCACAATGCGGCGTTGAGAGTGTTATTTATACTTTCATTTAAGACACCATTACGCGATAGACCAAACACTGCCACATGTCCCGAACGATATTGAGTCCGTTGTGGAGAACGAAAGGTGCCGAATCTATTGGAAATTCTCATTCTCCACCGTCAGGCAAATAACAGCGAACAAGCCTGACGTGGTTCTATTGAACCACTCCTCCAAGGAGATGTTTGTTATTGAATTTTTGGCTCCTGCTGAAAATAACATCTGCGTCAAAGAGGAAAAGCGGACAAAATATCAAGACCTGCTCTTTGAACTCAGGAGGCTGTACTCAAGTTACTCAGTGAAGCTCGTTGTTTTGGCAATTGGGTGCATGGGAGGCATCAAGGACTCGCTCGTCTCCATTCTGAAAATCATATCCGCCTGCCGAAAAGCGGCAGAAGGTCTTGTGGCCGGAATGCAGAAGGCAGTTATCTTGGGGTCGTTGCGTTTGCTCAGGGCACATGATTCCCGGTATTCGGAGTTGCTCACCCCATGGCTTTGGGGAGTGGCTACGATATGCGATTGAAACACTGATCAGCAAGGAACTTTGTGAAGGTAGGAATCACGAGGATTTCCTTCTGGTCAATTAAAAAGTAATTTATTCCCCCAACGGTAGTAAACATTGAAATAACTAAAGGAGAGAAAACGTCAGAAATAGAAATACAGGAAATAAAGCGAGAACGCCACAGATATCGTAAAGCAAAAGACGAAATACATTATATAATACAATAATAATACAGTATTAAAATTGACTAGTTGGAGCTGAAAATTCGTTTAATGTGTATGGTTCAGCGTCTATTAAAAGACCACGAATCGCTGTTTTGAAATGGACAATATTCGTTAAGCACTGTATATGGCTTGGTAGAAAATTAAAAAGCTTTACTGCCGCATAGAAACAGTTTCTTTTCGCTCACAGTAAGCCTATGCCTAGGACAAGTCAAAATATCTTTCCTCGCATTGTAGTTATGTTGCTTTCATTCGTTTTCAAAAATATTCTTATTTTTATACATGAATACTAATGCTTCATAGGGTGTAGACTGCGGTAAGCGTTAATAGATTGTTGTGTCTAAACACACCCCTACACGATTTCCTGTATGGTAGATAGATAGATAGATTAGGTGTTGAGGGGTGTGAGGGAATTTAATCCCCTCACCGACACTTAGACCACACCGCGGGCCCATTGTGTTACCCCCTCGTGTTCCTCATTCCTGTCTCTCATCCAGCCATCCGACATTGTCGAAAAAAGCTAGGATGGTTCCAGGCGAGGTACACCTCAAATTGGCCCAGCAGGGCCATGTCTCCCCCAGTATGGACTTTCTGGTCGAGGCGAGAGCCGGACATTCCCGTAGGATGTGTTCGACAGTCTCGTCCTCCTCTAAGCACCCCCTGCACGTTGGGTCGTTTATCACCCCCATCACGTGGAGGTGTTTATTTAGCCTGCAGTGTCCCGTCCAGATGCCCACCAAAAGGCGGAGTCTGTCCCTTGACAAATGCAGACAGGACTTGGCTCTTTTAAAGCAAGGGTTTTTGATAAAAATCTTGCTTTGTCTGCAGCCTGTTGTCGTTTCCCATCTAGCACAGTGTCTAGAATGGGTGTCAGTTTTGATCAGGTTTGAGAGGTAGCGGTTGGCCGGTCGGATGGGCGGTTCGGTACCATCCGGTGTTCCCGTCGCGCCCTGTCGAGCCAGCTCGTCGGCCCTCTCATTCCCCTCATTTCCGTTATGTCCTCGAACCCACCTTAGCTCAACGACATTGTTTAGTGCTATTCTCGACAGTGCCAGATGGCAGTCGTATACCACTTGGGAGGTAATCCTGCCACTGGCCAGAGCCCGCAGAGCTGCTCGGCTGTCGCTGAAGAAGCACATCGTTTTTTCACTGATATTGCGTCCAGTGATTTCTGTGGCACCCCTTAGAATGGCCGCGATCTCCGTCTGGAAAATATTGGCACATTTCCCTAGGGTTGCTTTGAGATTGCAGTTCATTTCGGGGATGTGAATTCCCGCTCCAGAGCCTGCTTTCGTTTTTGATCCATCCGTGAAGATTGAAATGTCAAACCTCGGATGTTCTCCTGTTTCCGTATGCACTGCATAGGATTTGTCGAAAGCATATTGAGCACAGATACGGTCCGACCCCGCACCCAAGGGAGGTACTCTGTGGAGTCCCTCGCTCAGGATGCGGGTGTGTCCGCGTTGTGATTTCCCAGGATGCAAAAAAATACTTTTGACCTTTGACTTTGAATACATTTTTTAGCAGACACCACCGGTGTTTGTTTTTTAAGTAAATTATTGTTTATTATTAATTGTTTTATAATTTTGAAGTTGGTGTTAAGTAAAACATAAAAACAAATTATGTACCTTGCTACAATAACACATTATATACAACGGAAAAAAATAACAATAATTACATAATAAAAAATAATAATATCAATTCATCTATCGGTAGATCGAAACCATACAATATTAGTATTATGAATAGTCAAGTCTGGAATTAAGAAGTCGGTTTCTTATTTTTTTAAATTAATAATTATTACTGTTCGATTATAAGTCGCATATTTCGTCAGAGGCAAAACCATCCGCACCCTCTTTTCTGGAAATATACCGTAATTACCCGAAACTCGTCAGGTACAAAACAGTGAACGTGACGAGTACAATAGGTACCCACGCATTTGCCGGTTCCTCTTTGCGTCTGATATCTCACAGACATACGTTTCTATAACTTTCTTCTTCTTTCGCGTGCACAGAAAGTAGTGTCACAATCAAGACCGTCACAGGGTCCATAGGATTCTTAAATTTTGTGTTCTTGCGTCTCGCTTGTAAAGAGAACGTAGTCAAACTATTGCAGCAAAATTATGATAGGTCAGACATAAGCTGGCAAATTTTCGGTCAATTCTGTCAAGATATTTCGATTTAAACGCAAAGTTGATCACTTTTGGGTTTAGCAGTGACTTTTTAAAAGCTTCCGCCAAGTCTGTAACGAGTTTCATCAATTTCGTTACTATGAAATTTCAAAAATGAATGGAATTTAATAATTTATTTCCGAGTTTATTGACCATCACCAGCCAAAAAAATGGCATTAGGTCCAAGGGACAACTTTCGACTATCTATTAGTAATAAGTAAATGCTATTTATATCAATACTTTTACGTAAAACTTAACAAAACGGGACCCTTGTTTTTTTACCCGTGGCGCCACCTAGCGTGTGACAAACGTCGAGCCCCCCTCTTAAGCGATGTTTCTGGGTTCGAAACTCGATCCATGCAAACATTTCTTTCTCATGTCACATAATATGCGCGGAATTTCGTTACAGGTATCACAGGTAGCTCCTTCCACGTCATATGGACAGGTTACAACAGGTATAGCAAATTCGAAAAATAAAAAAATTACATTTTTCAATCCATCTCAAAAACACCTTTAATTACACCTGGGGGACCGCGCCCTTTTTTCACCTGGGGGTCCAAGCCCGTTTTCACCTGGGGGAGCACGTTCTTCGTTGTCTTCTTCTTCAGCTCTGAACTGACCAATTATCGTTCTAGTCCGGAATGTCGAGCAATTAGGCAACCCAGTATACCGTGGTCATATACCAGGCCTATCAATCAATTGGTACACAACAAAAAAAAAAACAAACATTAGAATAAATTTAAAACATATTATTTTAGCAGTTCTTTGGGGACTGCTGGGTTCAAGAACCATTGAGCGATTTGACAAAAATCCAATGGCGCACTTTAAAACTACGTTGGCTTCTTGTGTCCACCTCGCTAAGCGATAACACGTTGAACGTTGAATTCTGTTTCGCAGTTCTTCCAGTGTATGAGGTATTTGTAAACAAGAAAAATAAAAAAAATATAAAAATCCAACGAAATGATGTACCACGGCGAGCACGGAATTTCGGACAGAGTTCAAATTTGACTTATGTAAAATGTAAAATGGGCTTTATATGCTATACGTTTGAATAACCTCGATTTTATACTTTTTCACTATTATTGTCACATGTCATTTTGACAAACTAAGTCACACGAATAACGCAAAGAAAGAAGAGGAACTACGCGGGTGTTATGTGAACATTAAGCTTGTAGTAAGGAAAAGTGTGTTGTCAGTGTGAAATCAATTCAAATAAGTTTGATGGAATGACATTGCCAAATACAAAAGATCTTCGCATTCTACGAAGCACGCCGACCTTTGTTATGTTTGAAAACATAACAATCTTTTATTTTAAAATAACCCGGTTCCAAAAAACATCATTTTGAAGGAGGTATTCCAGTGCAAACCCAACTCTGGCTTCTTTATGAGCAGGTGTTAGTGCTATTTTTCTTGCTGCAGTATGATTTCGGGCGCCACTTGCTCGCAGACGCCGACGTGCCGTCCAAACTGACCCGGGAAAATTCGACATAATCACTGCATCAACAGCCGGGTAGTAAATGGACTGTCTTGCACTATATTTACTAAGGCATTGTCTTCATTGGGCGTAGAAGCTCGACGACCTCCTGAGCCTCGCCGTCTTTCCAACCTTTCAGTCTGCCTCCATATTTCCATTATCGAGTGGATTGTAGTTTTTGGAATCCCCAAAATAGCTGCAATATGTCTGTACGACAATCCCGTTTGTACCAGAGTGACAATTCGTGCTTTATTAAAATTTGAAACTGGAGGCATATTGGTGACAGTTTATTTTGAATTTCAGTCAAAATTAATTATTATGACAATTATGACAATAAAGCATAGACTACATTGTTTTTTTTAAATGACATAAAAATTGCTGTCCGAAATTCCGTGCTCCCGATGGTACATGATTTGGGAAACAATTTGGTTTAAAAATTCGGGAACATTGATTTGGAAGTGGGGTGGCGTTGTTCACCATTCCATCCCGGCCTACACATTAACACGAAATCACAGAATAGATAAAATAATATTATAACAGAAACGACACCGCGGTTTTTTCTTTTAGGTTTCTTTGATCTTGTACCGCTAAGACTGAGCGACCTTGAACGGGTTGTAAAGTGATTTAACTGGGTGGTGCATTAATTTCCGCACAAGTTTAAAGATGAGAGCATAGAGATGGGTGGGCAATTGCAAGAGATCGAGAATTGAACCGAGCGGACGGTATTATTCACACTTTAGTAATGCTTGTATGCTTGTAGCCTAAAGAAAATAATTTCGTGTGTGGGTACCCTAGCCTGGTTGTGATTTCCATCTCGTTCTTCCTTTAGACTTTAGATGGTCTTTCTCTTGCGTGGTTTTTGTAGTGTCTTGTATATTCTGTGACGAAACTGTCTTTGAAAATTACTCACGGATGCCACGGAATCACTCAGATGCCGTAAACGAATACTGTCATTATTAATTATTTAACACTAAGTAATTAATAATTACAAAGAAACGGAGTAAAAACTAAATCAGCGACACCCAAACTGTTTCCAGCTTTAAAATAATTTCCGCTTATCTATGAAACCATTAAAGATTGTCCTCTACTGCTTCATTAAACATTTTTTATTTGTTTATCCATGGCCGATACGTAGGTGAAATTTCTGACAACTCATCGATAAAATCCTGTACAAGCCAAACAAAGACCAAACATACAAGGTGTTACAAAGTAATTTGCATTTATTTAACTTCTTTTTGCATTTGCAAATTCTGTCAATAACGCATTGGTAGTCAATTGATAAACGTCAATTAAATGAATTCAATATTATTTTATTTATTTGAACAAAAAGTGAGTAAAATGTACAATTTGGAAGAAAGCAAGTTTATTATTGAGGCCTATTTCCGAAGCCTATTTGCAACATCACGTCCGTCAAATTATAGAAAGATTTAAGAGAACGGAAATCGTATTGAAAGGAAAATCTACTGGAAGGCTGCAAACTAACAAAACAACAAAATGTCGTTGAACAAGTGGAAGCGCTTATTGAGGAGAATCCACATTCGTCGTTACGTCGTCATACGTCGTTTAGCAGCTCTAACTGATCTTTGTGTTCTTTAGATTCTGAAAACCCGTTTGCAAATGCATTCCTATAAAGTCTCTTCACCTTGTTCTAATGCTTCTAATACAATGACGTGTACTAAAACATTCATTTTCTTCACAAATACACACTGCTTAACTTTTTACACAAAAATGGTCAGACAACATTATTCTGGTTGTCAACGTTAACTCATAGGTTAATAAGTTACGAACACTCAAAGACCACTCGCAAGATAATGATCGTAATGTTCCGAATTCACAACTTTGCGAGTGGTGATAAATTGGAATTCAAGTAATATCGCTCGAATCGCAAATTTGCGTATACGCAACTCGACTTGCGAAAGTTGAAAAATTCACCCCCTGACATTTATACTTTTCTTGTAAACTAACCAATTTGGGTGGTATTGAGACTTATGTTGTCCAGGTCTTCAGCCACGAGTTTTGAGCAAAACAAACTTGTTTGTATGTTTACAGTTTAGGTTAGAAATCGAGTGAAAATCCATGGGGAAAACATCATAATCGAAGTGTATCTTCATTTTTGAGGTTATAACTAAAGCGGCATTTTTTATTTTACATGGAACATGCACAGGCGACTAGATGCAAATCATTTTGTAACACCTTGTACTTTAAACTCCAGAGAGCTAGAAGTAGAAGAGTAGAAGAATGCCAGATAAAGCTAGACGAAACAAAATCTGTACTATATACATTCACTATTAACAAGAAAATACAGCATAATTATGCAGCATGCTACATTCAGTACCCTAATATTATTTTTATAGTTCGACACTGTCAGAATTTTCAAATGTTCGCTTGCCTTTCTGAGATCAAGTGGACTGAAGTCCGAGACTGACTAACATCTTGGTCTATCGCAGACGCGTGATGGGTATAAAGGTGCCGAATTTGAGCTGTATAGCTTGTCCCAGAGCCCCTAAAACAGCAATGCATATATTGGCGGCATGCCCGGGGAATGCAGTTTCAACATATATCCATCGCCACAATGCGGCGTTGAGAGTGTTATTTATACTTTCATTTAAGACACCATTACGCGATAGACCAAACACTGCCACATGTCCCGAACGATATTGAGTCCGTTGTGGAGAACGAAAGGTGCCGAATCTATTGGAAATTCTCATTCTCCACCGTCAGGCAAATAACAGCGAACAAGCCTGACGTGGTTCTATTGAACCACTCCTCCAAGGAGATGTTTGTTATTGAATTTTTGGCTCCTGCTGAAAATAACATCTGCGTCAAAGAGGAAAAGCGGACAAAATATCAAGACCTGCTCTTTGAACTCAGGAGGCTGTACTCAAGTTACTCAGTGAAGCTCGTTGTTTTGGCAATTGGGTGCATGGGAGGCATCAAGGACTCGCTCGTCTCCATTCTGAAAATCATATCCGCCTGCCGAAAAGCGGCAGAAGGTCTTGTGGCCGGAATGCAGAAGGCAGTTATCTTGGGGTCGTTGCGTTTGCTCAGGGCACATGATTCCCGGTATTCGGAGTTGCTCACCCCATGGCTTTGGGGAGTGGCTACGATATGCGATTGAAACACTGATCAGCAAGGAACTTTGTGAAGGTAGGAATCACGAGGATTTCCTTCTGGTCAATTAAAAAGTAATTTATTCCCCCAACGGTAGTAAACATTGAAATAACTAAAGGAGAGAAAACGTCAGAAATAGAAATACAGGAAATAAAGCGAGAACGCCACAGATATCGTAAAGCAAAAGACGAAATACATTATATAATACAATAATAATACAGTATTAAAATTGACTAGTTGGAGCTGAAAATTCGTTTAATGTGTATGGTTCAGCGTCTATTAAAAGACCACGAATCGCTGTTTTGAAATGGACAATATTCGTTAAGCACTGTATATGGCTTGGTAGAAAATTAAAAAGCTTTACTGCCGCATAGAAACAGTTTCTTTTCGCTCACAGTAAGCCTATGCCTAGGACAAGTCAAAATATCTTTCCTCGCATTGTAGTTATGTTGCTTTCATTCGTTTTCAAAAATATTCTTATTTTTATACATGAATACTAATGCTTCATAGGGTGTAGACTGCGGTAAGCGTTAATAGATTGTTGTGTCTAAACACACCCCTACACGATTTCCTGTATGGTAGATAGATAGATAGATTAGGTGTTGAGGGGTGTGAGGGAATTTAATCCCCTCACCGACACTTAGACCACACCGCGGGCCCATTGTGTCACCCCCTCGTGTTCCTCATTCCTGTCTCTCATCCAGCCATCCGACATTGTCGAAAAAAGCTAGGATGGTTCCAGGCGAGGTACACCTCAAATTGGCCCAGCAGGGCCATGTCTCCCCCAGTATGGACTTTCTGGTCGAGGCGAGAGCCGGACATTCCCGTAGGATGTGTTCGACAGTCTCGTCCTCCTCTAAGCACCCCCTGCACGTTGGGTCGTTTACCACCCCCATCACGTGGAGGTGTTTATTTAGCCTGCAGTGTCCCGTCCAGATGCCCACCAAAAGGCGGAGTCTGTCCCTTGACAAATGCAGACAGGACTTGGCTCTTTTAAAGCAAGGGTTTTTGATAAAAATCTTGCTTTGTCTGCAGCCTGTTGTC
The DNA here is from genome assembly GCA_963583935.1 of Diaperis boleti. NCBI lineage: Eukaryota > Metazoa > Arthropoda > Insecta > Coleoptera > Tenebrionidae > Diaperis > Diaperis boleti. The sequence goes on from OY757249.1 coordinate 37,542,837, forward strand.
GTTTCCCATCTAGCACAGTGTCTAGAATGGGTGTCAGTTTTGATCAGGTTTGAGAGGTAGCGGTTGGCCGGTCGGATGGGCGGTTCGGTACCATCCGGTGTTCCCGTCGCGCCCTGTCGAGCCAGCTCGTCGGCCCTCTCATTCCCCTCATTTCCGTTATGTCCTCGAACCCACCTTAGCTCAACGACATTGTTTAGTGCTATTCTCGACAGTGCCAGATGGCAGTCGTATACCACTTGGGAGGTAATCCTGCCACTGGCCAGAGCCCGCAGAGCTGCTCGGCTGTCGCTGAAGAAGCACATCGTTTTTTCACTGATATTGCGTCCAGTGATTTCTGTGGCACCCCTTAGAATGGCCGCGATCTCCGTCTGGAAAATATTGGCACATTTCCCTAGGGTTGCTTTGAGATTGCAGTTCATTTCGGGGATGTGAATTCCCGCTCCAGAGCCTGCTTTCGTTTTTGATCCATCCGTGAAGATTGAAATGTCAAACTTCGGATGTTCTCCTGTTTCCGTATGCACTGCATAGGATTTGTCGAAAGCATATTGAGCACAGATACGGTCCGACCCCGCACCCAAGGGAGGTACTCTGTGGAGTCCCTCGCTCAGGATGCGGGTGTGTCCGCGCTGTGATTTCCCAGCTTTCCAAAGGTTACCCTCCCGCAGCCTGCGAGCGGAGGCAAGTGCCATGCCCTCCACGAAGAGATCGATAGGAGGTAGACACAGAATATCCTCCAGAGCTGTGGTCGGGGTGGTTCTCATGGCACCCGTCACAGCAACACATGCCATCCGTTGGATGCGTCCGAGACGTATCATCGTTGTTTTTTGTCTGACTCTTTGCCACCAGACAATTGCTCCGTAGCTCAGCGTCGGTCTGATGACGGCCGTGTAGAGCCAGAGGGTAATCCTGGGTGTTAAGCTACAAGACCTTCCCACCGCTCTCCTACACTGCCACAGAGCGACGCTAGCTTTGTCTATTTTCCGGTATGGTAACTTTAACATGGTTCTGAGAACATTTTTTTGTATGACAAATACACAGGTGACAACTTAGGGTGACCGCAGCCTCCCGATAGCGGTGCAGGTTTGCCTAAATTAGTGTGGCTCCTTTGCTCTTAGGTCGAAACCACACTTTCCTTGCGATGTAGTCGTCACATCGGACGTCGACGGTTCTGCTCCACCCGAAGGTGTCGTCTTCTGTCCCGTGGGGCGTCCGGCTGCTCCTACGTCAGCTCTTGGTGTTGTTGCAGGGATGGCGCCTTCACGACTCTGCCTCTGCAGCTTCTTTTTGGAACCTTGCGGTCCCTGGTTGGAATTGTTTTTATTCTCCATACCGGGACTTTTTACTTCATCTCCCAAGCTCCCCACCCACCACGGAGTTCCATATGGGGATGTCGACCTTCGAACACCAGAGATCTCGGGAGATATAGCCCCCAGGAGCTTATTGTACACGCCCACGCAGTCGCATGCCACAATGCTCCCCAAGGGCTCATCCCGTCGACCCTCCGACGGGATGACCCAGCCGATTGATCGAGGTGGGTTATTCTCGACCGCCCGTCTAGGGTGAAATTCCCTTAATACATAAATAACAACTATAACACCCCCTAAAATTTAACCTATTAGCTTACATAATGACCACTACGGTCAGTAAAAAAAAGCACTGAATTATAATATACCTAACATTATAACTTATATTACGAGATGTGACAGCTCCCGTATGAAGGGGGTCACTTTGAATGACAACCTGTTAACCTCTATTTTCTTCCTGACACTAATTCCGAGCTTATTCGGAATTGTCAACTAAAACGTCAAATCTTTTATAACTTCTCTTACTAATCTCGTGCGCCAAATTGTTTATAAAGGAAAACAATTAAAACTCTTGACCGTATGGGGGCTGCACACTGCACCAGGTAGTTCTCAGTGGAGACAGAAGGTTCACTCTACAAGATCCACGGTCTTTGTAAGGGAAATAGCGAATCAGGTACACACCTGGCCGCTTTGAATACCAAGGGAAAACACCACTTGGTCTTTAGTTCAATGAACGAACCCTGTAGAGCGAGAGCCCGCTGCAAAAAACCTGGCCGATCGGGTTACAGGGTCAACTCACATCAACCTTAAGAAAAATCATGGTGTGCCTGGGAAAAGTCTGTCCACAAGTTTAAGGGGGCCAAGAATTCAAAGATTGTGACAGTTCAACAACTGACAAGGGAAAAGCTTTGAATATGTAAGTGCAGCTTATATACCAATATGATTTTTCGACTACACTCGTTGGCGTAATAGCCTATCTGATAACGTTTTTGCTTTTCGTTCGGATACTAAGGTTTCGATTCCCGCTCATGTACGTTTTTTTTTTATTAAAACATCTTTATTATACCTGCATCAGAATCGCCGTTTAAAGCACGCCTGAGCGTGCGAATACAGGCGATTAAAACACGGCGAGCTTTAAAGGTTATCCACTCATACTTTAATATACTATTTTTTACTTTAATTAATCTAATACTTAATTGTTTAATTTAATACTTATATTGTTTTTAAGTATTATATTAATTAAAGTAAAAAAAAAGATGTTTTAATAAAAAAAAACGTACATGAGTACTGCCCAAGCACACCATGGTTTTTCTTAAGGTTGATGTGAGTACTAACATTTAATAGTATATTGTGCAACTAGTGCGGCAAGTTGTCGATTGCCCACGAAAGCGAAGTTGTCATTCGCTTGAGGGGGCAATCGACAACGCCGCACGAGTTGGACATACTATTTTTTATTGCGAATGCGGAATAAATCCCAATATAAAATTGGACTCCAGGGGCAAATTCAGTTTTCAGTATAGTTTGTTTATCTGAATTTGCGTGTGCAAAGAATAATTTGCGTGCGACAAATAAACTTTGCGCACCCAAATTAATAAATGAGCAAACCGTTACTTTGCAACCGTAACCGAGGTTGCAAAGATACTGTTTGTCTACATGAGCAATAAAAAAAACATTCCACCCTGTAACCCGATCGGCCAAGTTTTTTGCAGCGAGCTCTTGGACTAATGGACTAGTTCGCTCTTTAGTGAGAGAAGCCGAATGAACTTTCTCTAATGAACGCTTCTCTGGGTTGGGTAGTTATACTCTGGAGGGCGTCCATCCGTCGGGAACGGTAACCAGTACCACCCTCTGTTGTATCCTGGTGGAATCCATTCCTAACTTGCAATTTTGGTTTTCCGTCGTTTCCATGGTTTAGGCCGTCTACATGTTCTGGGTCTAGGAGGACCGGTTCCCTAGCGATGATGTAGGTGGAGAGGCATAGTAACGGTGGAGATTACTCACTCAAAACTTATCATTTTGTGTGTATAGAGCGAGAGACCGCTGCAAAAAACCTGGCCGATCGGGTTACAGGGTGGAATGTTTTTCAAATGTTAGTACTCACATCAACCTTAAGAAAAACCATGGTGTGCCTGGGCAAAGTCTGTCCACAAGTGTAAGGGGGCCAAGAACTCAAAGATTGTGACAGTTCAACAACTGACAAGGGAAAAGCTTTGAATATGTAAGTGCAGCTTATATACCAATGTGATGTTTCGGATCGCGTTTTTGCTTTTCGGCTGGATAGACCGGGTTAATTAATCTAATTCTTAAAAACAATATAAGTATTAAATTAAACAATTAAGTATTAGATTAATTAAAGTAAAAAAAAAAGATTAAAATTTAAATATATCTAAGTCGAACTCCACAAACTGATGATGGCAGTAGTGTTCTGCCGAAACATGTTCCATTTGTAATTTTTCACTTATTAAAGTTTTTGGAGTCCGACTTAGATATATTTAAATTTACACCACTTGGATTTATCGACATTCTTCTGGTTTAAAAAAAAAGATGTTTTAATAAAAAAAAACGTACATGAACGGGAATCGAAACCTTAGTATCCGGACGAAAAGCAAAAACGTTATCCGATAGGCTATTACGCCAACGAGTGTAGTCGAAAAATCACATTGGTATACAGGGTGTTTTTGAAATGCATGTCAAAAATAAAATCGGTAATTGGTCACGATGAGAGGAAGTCGATGGCAAAAATTTTTTGTAATAGAAGTCTTTTCGTTTTTGAGATAAAAATCATTAAAAATTTGGTGAAAATCCACCGTCCGCTACTGTGCTAAAGGTGATTAAAAATGTCCTCTCCTTTGCTTAGCAACAATAGTAACAGGTAAATTTGAGTTTTTTGAAGTGTCACAGTTTGCCGTCATAATTATTGTTCTACATGGAAGCTATACAAATGCTGAGATGACCGACATGGTCTTGTTGTATGGAAGAGCCTTAGGAAATGCTCGGGATGCGGAACGTAGGATTTTGGACGCTGAGCCAGACCCCGTTGAAGAGGAACCAGAAATTAGCATAAGAAGGTTGTTTTATCGTGTGTGTGTTTCGCCGTTTGTCGTGTGGCAAACATTAAATGAACAGGGCCTCCACCCCAAACAGATCGAAAAAGTGCAGGCATTGAAACCTGAGGTCCTCCCTCGAAGAATAAGATTTTGTGAGTGGTTACTCCAAAGAAAAGAAGAAGATCCTCGTTTTGTTGATAAAACCTTATAAACCGACGAGGCAACGTTTATGGGATGGTTGGCAACAATTTGATAGGTCTATACATTTTGCCCCCTCGTTTAACTGGCGCGGCGAATTTGATTTTTTTAAATGAGGAGCCAGGAAACTTATTAGAAGATGTACCTTTGATTACTCGGCGTGATTTGTGGTATCTTCATGGTGGAGCCCCTTCTCATCACGCTCGCGATGTGCCGACCTGGCTTGATCAAAATTTCCCGGGGAGATGGATAGGAAGAATAGTGTTTTTTTTTGTGGGGTCCCATGAGATAATCAATTTATGCAATGCCTGTAAATACCGTTGAAGATTTAAGAAACCGCGTTCAAAATACTGCCGAAGGAATTAGAAGAAACCCAGAAGTAATTGCCAGAATGCAACAGTAGTTGCTTCGGGGTGCTGAGAAACGGTTAGCGGCATTTTGACCATCTATTGTAGTTTTCTGATTTTTGTTTATTTGTTTATTTTCATTGTTCTTTAATCATTGCACGTTTAAATACAACAAATTTCTCTTCTTCGAATAATGTGTTTGCAATTGACAATAAATCTGAAATAAAATTAATTTTGACATTACACTTGTCAATCATTAATTGACAATTAACTATTGGTTGTCACTTTATGTTGCCAGGATACAACTGCAAAAATGTAATTATTGTATCCGCCTTCAAAATGCAATCGACAGTGGCGTGGACTATGCGTGGAAATGGCTAATTTATCCCCATCGTTTTAGACCTGAAAAAAATGGACTATTGGGTTTCATTGAACCTCTAGATGGTCTAGATTTTTTATTGACATGCATTTCAAAAACACCCTGTATTGAAATGGATTACAAAATGTTTACTTTACATTTCTTTATTACTTCGTATGGCACTACATTATTGTTGCTACCTCGAAGGCAACGTATCGACTCCCCCCATTACTAATAATGTGGTAATACTTATAACCTACTCTTACCTATTCTCTCTCTCACTCTTTCATTCCACTAATTAATCAACATTATTATATTATCTATTTTGACACCTTTCATCTACCACTACAGTATAAACTGCACTTACATATTCAAAGCTTTTCCCTTGTCAGTTGTTGAACTGTCACAATCTTTGAGTTCTTGGCCCCCTTAAACTTGTGGACAGACTCTGCCCAGGCACACCATGGTTTTTCTTAAGGTTGATGTGACTACTAACATTTAAAAAACATTCCACCCTGTAACCCGATCGGCCAGGTTTTTTGCAGCGGGCTCTTGGACTAGTATGAGACCGTTACAGAGATCTATCAACGTTTTCAAGAATAATTTTCAAACCATTTTAGTATAGGTGAAATTTTAACACGGTACAGTTCGATAATCAAAGTACGGCAATAATTCGTTGGTTGCGTGAGAGAGATAGCTGCGACAAAGGGGATGCGCACAGGTAAACGCACTCGCTCCCAGGTGCGACCCCATCGCTACCTAACTTCGATAAGAAAGGTTATATCGAGCGATCAAGATAATGTGTAATCGAGTTATCCATGAATCCGAAAACGTATGTCGTGCACTTAAACTGCACTTATAAATTTCAAATAATGTGTCAATTGAAAGATAAAATGGTGGAAATTCTCAAACAGGATTTTATTGCCAACAAGACGAAACATTTTAAGGAAAATACATTTATTTCATTCAACTGTTATAATAAATGCTGAAAATGTTCTCCATTTTGGTCTAAGCACAAATGAGGCCTTCGTCTAACACATTGAATAACTTAACCTTGAGTAAATTATGAAGAGGTGTTCGGTAAATGGAATTTTTTAAATAAGGCCACAAAAAAGTCCGCAGGTGTTGAAAATAGCCAAGTGCCAATTCGTCTTCATGAAGTTCGTTAATAAAAGTTTCCAAAATCACTTGTTAGGCGAGTGCAGTTAGGTTACCTGGAGGATTAAAAAATGTTTAGGTTTAAATAACGAATAATGAATGATTTACCTTCAAAAAATACTGGTCCTATTATACGTCATCGGCAAATTACTTCCGAAACACCATTTTTTTGCGGATGTACTGGGGCCTCACATAAACATGTGGTTTTTCACTGCTCCAAATTCTCATATTTTGTGCATTAATGTATCCACTTAGATGAAACCATGCTTCATCTGAAAAGAACGTTTTCTCCAACAAATCGTCGTCAAACGTGTTCAATAACCATTGACAATATGCAGCCCTTAATGGAAAATCATCTTGATGCAGTTCTTGTACACATGTTAATCCATACGGAGACAAAAGTAAATCTTTTTTAAGTATCGCTTGACATGTGCCTATGACTATGATAAGTCCACTTGCTGTGCCAATTGCCGAATGGATGTTCTAGGGGCTTTTTCCATTACGTGCTGGACAATCTCAACGTTTTCTGGCGTTTTTTTATCCTTTGATCGATCACTTCCTGGTTTTCTTTCTAAAGTGGATGTTTGTCGAAACTGGGTAACACAACGATTTAATGTATTGGAGAAATTAGCATAATCGACGATATCATTGGGAGACTGCTCACGAAATTCTGTCCATGCATCTTATCCTTGTCCATTTCGAAAATACGACTCAACCATAAACGCTTTGTGTTCTAATGAAAATGCCATTTTTAAGCAGTGAACAAATGAAGTTCTTAAAACAATTGATTTTATAGAATAGAGAGGACTGTTTCACTAGACAAAAATAACACAACAGGGATCAACAACGCAAGATACTGAAATTTGAGGTTAATGACTTTTGATGGCAGTGGTTCAAGTCACACCGCAGATCTGGCGAAAAATTGAAATTAACAATAAAAAAATAGGTTGTGGAGGCTACACTTTTTTCACATCTGTTTAAAAATTTATTTCCTAAATTTTTTGAAACCTCAAAATTATTTTTTAAACTTCTTGAGTGACGTAACTTTAGATGCCACAATTAAGCATATCAATAGCGAAAGACACACGGATTCGAATTCATGGATGACTCGATTACAAATTAACTTGATCGCTCGATATAAAAAACCAGAAGACCTAAATTTAACTTTTTCGCGACATCGCTAGCTCTTGTACTATTATAACTTATTATTACCACGAGTAGGAAAGCACTAACCGATTTCGGTGGCAATAAAAACACAGATGATACTGAATATGCATATCTTTTTATTGAAGAAAGTATAGAAAGTTTAAATCGACAATACATAATATAAATTGTTTTATTACATAATTATGTAAACGACTAACAATAACCCATCAATAAATTTCAGTTTCAAGCATTATGATTAATATTCCATATAATGTATGCATGCAAAGATTATTTAAATCCAAATCAAGCATAAAGAGTATTTTCAATCCAATCATCCAAAGAGAATGTGGCCAGATTGGTTTTAACTGCAGCAGTTTGTTTAAATAATTCTAGAACAGAAGGATAATTTTAATCAATTGTCATTGCAAATAACAACAACCAGATTTCCGATATCTTCCAATAAATGAATGCAAGGTGTTACAAGATGATTTTCATCTAGTCGCCTGTAGATGTTCCATGTAAAATAAAAAATGCTGCTTTATGAAAATAGTTATACTTTTAACGAGGAACAATCCGACGAAGAATCCTCTGTAGCTGTGTTTTCCGGGCTCGGTCGGGTTTACCATGACAATGTAAGTGTACTCATTCCGATTACAAGGCCGCGGATGAGTCCCGTATTTTCCTTGAATTAATTTCGTTAAATGACCCTTATCATTTGACCACCAATGCGTTATTGACAAAATTAGCAAATGCAAAAAGAATAACGCGGCATAGAAAAATTTACATGTAAAAAAAATCATTTTGTAACAACCCCGTATATTATTACAAAATTTATATGGAAAAATAAATTAAACCAATAATGAATGAATCTGCTGGATATCTACCTCAGACTCAGTTACTACGTTTATGCTTTCCTTAACTGTGCATTCTGTAAATCGCATTTGCTGCAAGTCTACGGCACGAAAACTCTTCGCCTGAAAATACATAGTCTGGAAACTAACGCCAATTTTAAGGAAAACATAAACCTATTAAATTACCAGACAGTTGCTCTCAATGTTGGGGTGACTTTGTAATGCATTAACCCCTAGTATCCGAACAAATATTGTGTTACTTGTGTTTTTTTTAAGTAGTAGATTCCAGAATTTTAAGGGCTGAAAGTGTTTAGCTTTGTTTAGACGCTAGTTGAGCATAGGGCCAACTTGAGTAACTAAAATATCTTAAAAACTATGTACGACAACACTTCCATGTGGAGGAAAGTGAAGTATAAGGGAGAAGAAAACATCGTGCGACCTTTAGTTGTCACATGTCCATCAAGCAAGAGATCTCATTTCGAGATGAATTATGTTCCTATTGGGAATGGATCCATTTACTAAATAGAAAAGGATAGTTATCTGAACGGCAAAAATGCGGGACATTTGAAATTTGTTTGAGATTTTTTTTAATTCTTGCTGTTCTTGGGCCTGCTTCGGCATTCTTGTTTGGTTTCTGGTTTCTCCTCACGCTGGTTTCCAGTTATTATTTGCCTTTTTATTGCTAAATAGTGTTGTTGTTTGTTATTCATGTTTGTTACCAGTGTTTTTTATTGTTATTCGTTGCATTGGTTTGTGATTCTTTCAAAACTGTCACATAGTAGAGTTCTGGAAGAACCTATTTCATGGCTCATTGAAATTATAATTCTTTCACCTTTGAGTGTGCAACGAAATTCAGCTCAATACAGTGGACGTCAACTCAGTCAGCACGGAGATATAATTTTTTTTTATGAAGAATACATCTAGGACTTGTGCATGCAGAAGACTTTTTTTTGTACATGTAAAATGTTTCGAAAGTGAGAAAAGAAATCAAGAACCACATCAACTGAGTCTGTTGTTTGAAATACAACCTTCACTAAAGGTGGTCAATGCAAACTGCAGTTGTGAGCTTAAGGCTAAAGGTGACGACACGACCTCCTTGATAAGAAGTATGACTTTCAGTTCTACCGGCCCATCGCGTCAGATAAATTTTTGTTTATAACACATGACATTTTGGGGGAGTACAAGTGTGCCATCTATTGAAAAAACCTTTTTTTTTTGAAAATTTAAATTCAAACAAAGCAGCGGAGGCGTCAGTCAAAGTTGTCAACAAATCAAAGTTTTACACTCCGAATTTTAAAATTCTGTTAGAAATGCCTAGAAATAGAAACTGTTGTGTTACAAATTGTAACTCTCGTGATTCAAATGGTTGTTTTTCGTTTCATTATTTTCCAGCAGATTTAAAATTGTCTCTAAAATGGAGAGAAGCACTAATGAATCACACTGGTACTAATTAATGCAGTAATTAATGCATCTGTAAGAAAATTTAGTTTAACTAGTTCTTTGTAGACTATAATCGGTTATCCCAATATTCAACAGTTTGTAACGCACATTTTAAACAAGAAGATTTCAATCCAACTTTGACTGCAAAACGTCTTGCTTCAGGAGCTGTGCCGTCCATATTTGTAAAATTAAGCTTTTGTTTTCTGCCAAAAATAATATAAAAATTTTTAGACACAAATAAACAAAGAAGATGAGTTTGTTGAGGATTTTGAGGAATCTCATCTTTATGACAAAGAGACACAAACAAGATGTACTGCACTTCAAATTAAAAATTTGGAATACACAAATAAGTGTTTACGACAAAAATTGAAACGTATTCAATTTCGTTACAATAAAACTAAACAATTACTAGAAATGGAAAAAGAAAAAAACAAAAAACTCTCTGCTGAGTGGAAATGTATTGAGCCTATAAAGAAAGACGCCGGTTACATGAATCCTAAAGCAATTTTATTAATGGATCAAATTAGAAATTATAAAAAACATAAACCAGTATGGTCAGAAACCACCACCCGACAATGTATTGCATGGCGATTCTGCTCCCCTAAAGGGTACGAGTTTCCAAGAAATCATTTGCTAAAATTACCCTGCACGACTACATTAAAAAAATATTTTGGAAGCGGAAATGAAAACCTAATCAAAAATAGACTGATCTGTGAAAGTCAAAATTTAAACTCTTCTGAAAGAATATGTTCTTTGCAAGTCGACGATATGGCCATCAAGGAAAGTGTTAAATATTCAAAAGCAGAAGATCGCATTTTTGGCTTAGAGACTTTACCAAAAAATGAAAATTTTATAAGAAAATCTCCAATTATTGCAAATCAGCTTCTCTGTTTTATTATTCATGGCCTGTCAACAAAATATACAATCCCAGCAAGTTATTATTTTCACAAAAAATTAAGCAGTAAAGAACTGTACGAACTAGCCCAAGAGGTCTTAAAGTTGCTTACTGAATGTGGCTTTAAAGTCATCCGAATTGTGGGAGATAATCACAAAAATCATGTGGCTTTGTTTAAACATTTTGGAAATGGCTCTCTCCAAAATGTAATTCCGCATCCCTTTAACCCGGGTTTAAAATTATTTTTTAGCTTTGACTACTGTCACGCAATAAAAAATGCTCGAAATATATTCCTGGAGCATGATATGGTATCGTCGGATGGTGTTATCTCCTCACAATACCTGAAAGAATTAGCAGAGATGCAAGAGAAATTAATAATAAAGCCAGTTAGGTATTTGAACAAAAAACATCTTTTTCCCAGTAATTTAGAAAAAATGAAAGTGAATCTAGCTGTGCAAATAGTTTCACCCGCAATAACTGCTTCTCTAAAGTATTTAGCACACCATGGTGGAACCGAATTCTCGCATTTTCAAGAATGTCTAGGGACAATTAAATATTTGGAACAGATGCACAAATTCTTTAAAGTACACGACGTTAGTAATAGAGTACAACATGTTCGTCAAATTGATATGGACACTGCTCCCTATACAGATACTTCTGACGAGCGACTGACATGGCTAGAAAATGATTTTCCAAATTACATCAAAGATATTCAACATACCTCAATAAGTAAGGGTATGAAGGGGTTGACGAAAGAGACTGCAGAGGCACTAATTTTTACCTCAAAAAGTACGCAATTATGCATAAAATATTTAATAACAAAGCTCAATTTTTTCTACGTTTTGACAAGAAGTTTCAGTACTGACGCCATAGAATCGTTATTTGGCAATATTCGAATGCGTGGTGGTTGCAATGATTTGACCGATTGCAAAGCTGCAGAACATGCAATTAGGCAAATTTTGAGAAGTGGCTTAATAAAAAAAATCAACGCAAGCAACTCTATGTCTCAGATTGACTATATAAGTCATGCAAACCTTGGAGCATTAAAAATTAATACAAATGAAATAAGTGTTACTCTTAGTGATGCAATAATTGGAAAGTTGGAAAACTTAAGTACACTTGTAAGCACGGTATCAAGTTCATGTCACTTAGAATCAGCAGCCACAGCTTTTCTTTGTGGCTATTTAATAAAAAAGATTCAGGACTCTGTGACTTGCGAATTATGTTTGGCACCCTTCAGAAATCCCTTTCCAGAAAGAGCATCTCCACTTTTGGAATTGATATATAATCAAGACCGAGGAAGATTAATCTACCCTAACGAAGGATTTGTAGCGCTAATACAATTTACGGTACAAATAATTGTGGAAATTTTGCCAAGTCTACCGAAAGAAAATGTGGACTTTATTTTGAAAACAATTTTGTTTTCATACCTTAGGAATAACCCCCTTTTTTGTTGTGCTTCTCACTTTAAAATTGTTTGTTGTAAAGTTTTAGATAATTTAATTCCCCCTGTGATAACAAACTTTTGCAATATTCAAAATTTCCAAATTGCAGATAAGAGAACCAACATTCAAAAGAAAAAAAGGAAATTACTAAAATTAAACTGATTTGAACGTTAAAATGTGTTTTTCTTTTACTAGTTTTTAACAAAATTTTGCTTTGTGCATACAAAATCAAGAAATTTATTAATTCAGCGCCCTTAAAAAGAGCTTATATAGGCAACCAATCGTGTACCGTAATGCAGCGCCTCTTCAAAACAAAAAAAATGCCTTGAACTAAAGATACGTCGGGCCGGTAGGACTGAAAGTCATACTTCTTATCAAGGAGGTCGTGGGTGACGATAAAATAGTGTGTATCCGGCACGTGAGATGGCGCTGATAGAATTCCCACATTTAAAGTGGAACTAATTGCTCAATTCTAAAAATAAAAACATCATTGGACCAAGTATAATATGTGTACTTCACGCTATAGTAAAACATTTACAAAAAAAAAACGGGTTGCTTGGAATTGGGATTTGTTGGAGGGGTACAAATTTTAGTTGGGAGAGCCTGTATTATAATTTTTATTCTTATTACCTATATACAGTGCGCACCAAAAATAAGGAATAAATTCAATAAAACTCTTTGACTCAATGACGATGACATTATTTTTTAATGAAAATCCGCCATTTTTTTTTGTCATATTTGTATCAGTTATGAAGTTCTTAACTCAGAAATTATTAACTCTGGATCTACTTTTTTTTTAAATCTTTCTTACAAGACCTTTACAAGTATTTTAAAGCGACGTTATTTTTATGTTTTTGATAGAAACATTTCATCTATCAAATAATAATATGCGCTTATCAAATACTTTGTATGACATGGCCTAGGATTTTGGCCGCGGATCAACGGGCAAAATCTTATTGGAGTTGGTAAAGCCAAAGTTTAAAAATCGGTACATATCTCAGAAACTGTAGGTCCAACTTCATAACCATATTTCTGAATTACGAATTTCATAAGCAATACAATACATCCTTACTATTGGTGAGGACTGTATAATTATTATTATTTTAATAGTTGACCCGACAGACGTCCTGTCCAAATTTCAATATATATATTTTTTTTTGGACAGAATGATCTGATTATTTTTTGAACACAAAAGTAAGAACAAAAATGATTTTTATACCCGACTAACATCTAGATAACATCTAGGAAGGTATAATGGAGTATTTCTCTCACAAGTGATTTATTGATAAAAAGGGGTGAATTACTATGGTTACACAATGGTAAGACATGAATAATTTTTTGAAACTTAATTTTGACACTTTCATTAATTTTTTTATTTTTAACTTTTACAAGAAATTACACGTCGGGCATGAAACGTCGTATCTTACATGTGACCGAAATGACATTGTAAGCTCGTGAGATGTGTATCACTCGTGCTATCGCATTCGTGATTCAAATATCTCACTCGCTGACAATGAAGCATTTCTGTCACTTGTAATATAATCTACTATTATCTTACAGGTGTAGTTTTTTAGGTACCTTATACCATTGTTCTCGGTGACAGAAATCAAATCTTAATCACAAGAGAGATAAAGCTGTCAGTTCTACTCACAAGTGAGTAAATCTGACAGCTGTCAGTTGTAATTATTAATTGTAATGTAATTACATGTACTGTAATGTAATTCTCTGCCTTCGACTTCACGAACAGATCATACTCTTTCCCGTACATGTGCCTCGACCTTACCGGAAACAAACTGGAAACAGCGGCTTCCACGTCTAGTTGCAATATCTTTCGGTAGAAAGTCAATTTTTATTACTTTGGTGAAAATTGTGAAAAACAACGAGACTGTTTATTTCATAACTATTACAATAACAGGTCACTACGAAAACTGATATTAGAACCATGCTAATGCTATAGGCGGGATATTTACTTGAATAAATATTTCTTGGATTTTTATACAATGCACCTGTAAGATAAAACGTCGTATATCACACGTGATCGAAATGTCATTATAAAGCTCGTGAGAAGTACCCCACTCGTGCGCAGGGGCACTCGTGGGTCAAAATTCTCACTCGCTAATAATGATGCATTTCTATCACTTATAATAATATAATGTACTATTTTTTTTATTTAGACTGTGATGCGTTTTTCCAGTTTTTTCTCCCGAACTTCCCAATTTTTTTTCAATTCAAACATTCAATTAAATTATTTTCATCTCGGGAGCATAACGAGTAGAACATAAAAGAATCAACCAAATATGCCGTTCCTATGCATGAGTTATGGTCTTGAGTTTATACCAGAATCCCATAGAAAAAGCACTTTCAGTTTAACACCCCACGTCCCCATTTAAGTGCCAGTACTTTAATTGTTCATTGCAATTTCCTCAGTTACCAGATTTACCATAAAATAAACCTTCAGCCACATGTGAATCTAACACCAAAATTTTTAAAAATATTGTACCATTATAGTTTGGTGCGGCAATTTTTAAACGCCCTGTATAAGAAAAAAAATTGTGTGTATATACGACCTAGAAGAGAACCTTTATTATTATTTTTCATAGAGCGTTTTTAGAATATGAAATGATGTTAATATATGCTTTTTATAATGAAATTTACAAATAGATTTTCCACATTCAGATTTAATTTTTCCTTTAGATTTAATTTTTTTATAAGCTTTTATAAGAGTTTTACAATTGCTATGAACGGCATATTGATAGTTATTAGCAACATAGATTAGATTAGGTGTTGAGGGGTGTGAGGGCATTTGCTCCCCTCACCGACACTTAGACAGACCACACCGTGGGCCCATTGTGTCACCCCCTCGTCTCTCATCCAGCCATCCGAAATTGTCGAAAAAAGCTAGGATGGTTCCAGGCGAGGTACACCTCAAGTTGGCCCAGCTGGGCCATGTCTCCCCCAGTATGGACCTTCTGGTCGAGGCGAGAGCCGGACATTCCCGTAAGATATGCTCGACAATCTCGTCCTCCTCTAAACACCACCTGCACGTTGGGTCGTTTACCATCCCCATCACGTGGAGGTGTTAATTTAGCCTACAGTGTCCAGATGCCCACTAAAAGGTGGAGTCTGTCCCTTGACAAATGCAGACAGGACTTCGCTCTTTTAAAGCAAGGATTTTTGATAAAAATCTTGCTTTGTCTGCAGCCTGTCGTTTCCCATCTAGCACAGTGTCTAGAATGGGTGTCGGTTTTGATCAGGTTTGAGAGGTTGGTTGGCCGGTCGTATCGGCGGCCGGCGAGCGGAGGCAAGTGCCACAAAAACATCGATGGGAGGCAGACACAGGATAGCCTCCAGAGCTGCGGTCGGGGTAGTTCTCATGGCACCCGTCACAGCGACACATGCCATCCGTTGGATGCGTCCGAGACGTGTCATCGTTATTTTTTTGACTGACTCTTTCTCACCAGACAAGTGCTCCGTAGCTCAGCATCGGTCTGATGACGGCCGTGTAGAGCCAGAGGGTGATCCTGGGTGTTAAACCCCAGGACCTTTCCACCGCTCTCCTACACTACCACAGGGCGACGCTGGCTTTGTCTGTTTTGCCCTCCAGGTGCTTTTTTCAGGACAGCTTATGATCCAACATAACGCCCAGGTACTTCACATCCTACGAGAGTTTCAGCTTGACGCCGTTAAGGGAGGGCGGCCTTAGCTTTCCCCTCTTCCTTCTATTCGTGAAGCAACATAATAATTATCTAGAAATTGTTCAATATTTCATTTTGTATGTTTCTTTATTATGTGATCCACTTATATAGGGTAGCGCACAAGTATGGAAACACCTGGATATCTCAAAAACTGGTAGTGCGATCTAAACCAAAATTTGGGAGATATATAGGGGTCTATAATATCTACTTGGTGTGTCATTTGTTTCCGAGATACAAAACCAACTTTTTTTTAATAGCAACAGGGTGAAAATAAGCTTTTTGAAAAGAGCATTTTTTTTCTGAATTTAACAATGTGCTATAATAATTCTACTTTTTGGTCTTTGTAGAAATATCGTGATATTGTTATAAGCTGCAGTAATTTATGCAACGTTCTAAATCGATGCTACTGGAAGTGTTAACTGAAAAGAAGGTAGTGGTAGATATCGGGATGTTCGAATACCTAAAACGGTTGAAAGAGTGAGACAATAATGGAAGAAGCCCGAAAGACCTGCACGATGACGAACTAACGATGGATTATTTCAAGCAGGATGAAGCTACAGTGCACACAATAAGAGCTTCCATTAAGTTATTAAGAGATTTTTTCGATAACCGAATTATTAGCAGAATATTAAAGCATTGCCCCTGAAACCAGGCAACCATAATCACCCCATGACCCGGTTCTAACCTCACTCTTCCAGTGCTCTACATAATCGGCGACTGCAAAGACATCACAGTCAAAGGTTTGGAAATTATAAAACGTTGCGACAAAGTCTATCTGGAGGCCTTCACGTCGATCCTAACCTGTGGAACCGAAGCGCTAGTAAGTCCCAATATTTCAAAATCAGTTATTATAATGACTCTTGGAAAGTCAGGAGGACTTCTACGGTCGCAAACTCATGGTAGCAGACCGAGACTTGGTAGAACAAGGAGCCGACAACGTCCTTTCAGGGACTGAAACTACAGACGTTGTCTTGCTGGTGGTTGGAGACCCGTTTGGGGAGGGTTGGAAACCAGACAGTTTTTATGAGAGGATTGTTTCTAATTATAGGAATAAGTTGCACACTTTGTGTTTGTTGGGGAGGTCTGTTGAGTATTGTGACAGAGTACTGGAGGGAAATGTTGCAGATATAAAGGTCAAGCAGCCCACATTAGAAAGTTTAACAAAGAAGAAGAAGGAGTACATGCCACCTAAATTCATGTCTGTGAGTGAGGCTTCGCAGCAACTGCTGGAGATACTGAAGAACAAGGGACAGGATGATTTAGGTAGATGTCAAAGTGGTGTAAAAATGACTCTTAGTGTAGAGGGATTTGTAGTGACTGAAAACACCCTTTGCATTGGGCTTGCTAGAGTAGGATCTGAAACTCAGAAGATTCTGGCTTGCAGCCTCCAGGAGATGTCCTAGGTGGATTTGGGGGGACCCTTACATTCTCTCATTATTGCAGGACCTGTATTACATCCTCTTGAAATAGAGTATCTTGAGCATTGTAAGGGGGGAATAAATTTGAATTAGTCACTTGTTATCTTAACATTATGCAGGTATGTCCTAACTTTCTTCTCTAAAGCCTCGTTTTCACTGAAGAAACATTAAGCAACTTTTGTGTTTCTGTTGATTGTTTCCAAAAATGTTTCCGAATCTTCCTCATTGTTTCGGAAACAAATGTCGATTGTTCCCATTTCTAGCGGTAGGAAACACGTGCCCATTTCCCCATTTCCTAAACACGTGACAAAGGGAAACACAAAGTTCCTCGGTGTTTCCTCAGTGGAAACTGGGCTTGAAAGGGACAACAGTTTTGACGCTGTAAGGGCCCTAAGCTCTGAGGCCAAGTGTGTTGCCTACGTCCGCCTCCATCCCGAAAGCACGGGATCCCAGGTACCAAAAAAAAACCCGAACGGAAGGGTCAAGAGAGGCTGGAAGAGTTTTGCTAAACATTACTGTTTCGTCCTTTGTTCTGGCCACAAGCGTTTGAGAGTTTCCAAAGTTCCCTAGATTGTTGTTTAACAAAGTGTACATTCAGTTCTTTTATCTAATTGTTAAATTGTTTAGTGTTGTGAGTGTTTAGTGTAATTGTTACAAATTTTAATTATTTTCGTTAGTTAGTTGTTCTCGCACGTGTAGAAATTATTGTCGACCTACCCAGTCTTTTCGGAACAAAGGTAAACTTTTAAATATTTAATAAGCCGAGGAGGGACGTCACCGCCTAGGGGAACCACCTGTGTCAGATAGTTCAAGCTAATTGATTTGATAACGGACTACCGATTTAAATTCAAACTAAAGAGAGAAGGGGTTAAGAGGGGACGCCGCTTGGGTAACGGTCATTTTGTTTTGTTTGGAAAAGGAAAAGATGGCGGCGCTTGGATATTATTTATTTGTAGTCGAAGTGACCCAAATTTCATTTAAATAATAGTTGCGATGTTTTACAGTTTGAATCCTTGAATCCTATATTTTCTGGTTGTTTCTATCCAATGCGACGTATTTTATCGGTCTAAAGTTTTGGTAAACCGAAACGGCTGAATTTGACTTGAAATTTTGTGTTTTTATGTATCTGTGGTTTCCATCTGTGTATTTCTTCGTCTTCCATTTGAAGTGAGTGTGGTGTGTGAAAGAAAGTACCTCGCTAGCCGTTCTCGCTTAGTTGTGAGAGTGCCGATCGTCACGGGTCGGGGCGAGGCGGTTAAGAGATGTGGGGCGGCGTCCGTACTTTTATTCGCCATCCGAATATCAGTATTTCACAACTCAAAGACCAAAATTATTGATAATCTGGAAAGGTGTTCAAACTGTATAACTTAGCTGTGTACCTGTTTGAATTCATAAAAAAAGGGGTTTATTTCTTGTAGATTTCGGGATTGTAAATGAAATTTAATTTGTTGAAAGAAAATGAAACACTCACTGCTTTGATTAAATTGTAACGTTTGTTGATTGGGTTATCAATGGGTATGGGATATTATAATAATCACTTCACTTTCAATAATAGTAATCTTGGGAACTCTCTCGCCAGATACTGTTGTTCAAATTAATGTTTGTCATGAATTATTCAAATATTGTATTTACTAAAATTAATCGTTATTGTATGAATTAATCAAATTATTGTTAAAAGTCATGAAATCAGCCACCATTGTTAAACGAGTTAAATTATCCAAAAATTGGTACTAGATGAAATGTTTTAAAATTCAATTAGCAATCAAAAGTTTGACCATAAGACCTCTAAAGCAAATACATTGATAAATCCATAAATTTGTGTTATTATTCTACGCTCCGCCCCCCATATGCTACGCCCCTGCATCAAAAGAACCTGGTTCTGTGTCTGGTAAGTTTTGATTTAAATTTCCCGCCACTGAGGTCTTGTCAAAAAAAGAACACAACGTAGGTCCGCTCTTCTGTCTTTGTCTCTAGACGATCACGATTCACTGGCCAACCTTTTTTAAATTTCGCGGTTTGTTTCAAATTTTCAAATTTGACGTTTGGTGACGTCATTGACATTTCATTTCATGTGCAAATTCAAATTGTTGGCGGGAAGAGCCTAGGCTCATCATAGAATTTGGTGCCGTTAAGACCAGGATGCATGTGTGGCGTAGCGTTTCGTTGGAGCGTATTAATTTTGGGATGGATACTTTTTGTTTTTCTTTTCGGAACAAAGGTCCCCGAGGCAGACGAAGTCCCACCATGGAGGAAATGAGGAGGAAACGCCTCGCCAAGCTCCGGAAAAACAAGAGCCAGATGGACAGCTGGGAGATAGCGGCTTTTCAGGAGACGGAAGCACCGACGTCGGGTTGGAGCGGACCGCTGGCGCCCCCTAAAAAGGCGAAGCGCAGCGTTTCAACAAACGTGTCCCGGAAACAAAAGGAGAGGCGTTCCAAGAAGAATAAGTGGAAGGAGATTGCCCTAGCTTGTTTGAACAAACAACCTGCTCCTGCTTTTAGGGCACCGATCCCCCTAGAGCGGCCGAATTTTTCAGGGGGGCATTGGGAGAACCCCGCAACTTTTTTAGAGAAGTTTGAGAAGTTCTTCAGTAGGATCCAGGGAAGGGAGGAGGACAAGTTGGAAGAGGTGTTGGAGGGCCTCTCCAAACGAGCGCAAAATTGGGCTAGCGCGAATCGGGGGCGTTGGACGGATTTCCAGGGGTTCAAGGGGGCGTTCTTGACCGCGTTTTGGTCACAGACGCAACAAGAGCAGGTGCAGGATGATGCCCTGTCCAGGGCATATGACCCAAAGTTCGGCGTGTCCATGCTCGATTTTTTCTTGACCAAATTTAATGTATTAAAAAGCTTACAGATTCCGACAACAGAGGATGCCATCGTGGCGGCCATAATGCGGATAATGCCGCACGAAGTTCAGACGAAGTGGATGTTAGTCCCACCCGGGGACCAGACCTTCGAGAGAGTGCAGGACTTTCTTGAAAGGCAACACAAATTTTCAGGGACCTGTCGGAAGTTGGAGCACGGACCGTCACGTGCCGGGGAACAACCCCAACGCCACCGAGCCGTTACAGCAACCGCTGTATCGGGGACGCCGAAGTTTAACCCTTTTTCCATCCCACCACCCATCGTTCCGGAAAACTTCCGCAGGATGTGCTAGAGAGGCAGGCATGTCCTAAACCTTCGTCGAAGCCCTCAAAATTTCCACTCATTAAATTTGTCCGAGAAGGTTATGTATTAGAGGAAAGTGTTAAAACATCTGCATTCGGAAATCTTGGTTGTCAACTTGTTATCGGACCGATGGCCAGAGCGAAAATTCGAAAGTTGCAAAATCGCTATGGGATTGGGTGGGCACTGGTTTGCAGAATGGGTTAGTTGAGTACCGCGGTTGGTTTAGGTCCTCAACATTCTGGCATTCCTACGCCTTTAGGAGTGAAATTTGGTCCGCAACTGGATGTTCTCAGACGCGCGGCGGTCTTCAGTGATGAAAATCACACAAGCGTGTCCATTCTACAGCAAAAACTCTCCTGTTCTTCAGTAGACCCGAGTAGCTGCTCAATTTTGCCCCATGTTTCAATTTTTATTTTCCAAATGGAGTTTTCGGCATTGATCGATTCAGGAAGTGAGGTAACTTGCATCAATGAGGAGGATTTTACGATGCTTTCTTCACAACACCAGTTTGCCACGTTGCCAGTTTCATCCACTTTCATCCGGGGGGCGACGGGACAGCAGAGTCCTCGAATCAAAAAGCAGGACTGGATGGATTTTTCTGTAAATCGAACATTTCAAACGTCAGCGGTTTTCCTTGTGGTGAAAAATCTGATTCGTCCTGTAATTCTTGGAATGGATTGGTTGAAGGGTGTAAATGCTTCGATAGATTTCCAGTCAGAATAGATCATCATCGGTCCCAATATCTCCAGGGAAGTAATTTCTTTTTCTTCTAACGCTGCAGTCTGTGAGATCGAACCCAGTGTACAGGTGTGTCAGTTCGTCAGCGAGTCTGTTCCATTGGATGTATCACAAACTGTAACTCCACTTTCTGTCCTCGAATCGAAAGTGCGTGACATCATCTCCTTGGAGTCTTCTCAACAGTCACAACTCCTCCAACTGTTCGTGAAACACCAGCCCGTCTTCAACCAACTTTCGGGACGTACTGACAAGTACGTTCATCACATCAAAATGAACGATACCACCCCGTTTCTCCGAAGATCTTACCCCATAGCTTTCAGTCTGAGGCCCGAGGTCGACAAAGTCATTGAACAGATGCTCAAATTGGGTGTGGTCAAGCGTGAGTCTTCTCCATTTGCGAGTCCCATGACAGTGGTACGAAAGAAGGATGGGTCGGTGCGTGTGTGCTTGGATGCTCGCTGGATCAACAAACAAATGGTCGCTGATTGTGAGACACCACGTCCTCCAGAGGATCTTCTTCGGTCTTTCGAGTCGATCAAATTCATGTCAACAATCGATCTCAGATCTTCCTATTGGCAAATTCCTCTGAGTCCCGAAAGTACTCAGTTCACAGCTTTTCTTTATAATGGACAATCCTACACCTACCAAGTTCTTCCATTCGGTCTCAAAACGGCAGTCGGATCTTTCAGTCGAGCCATGAACATGATTCTAGGACCCGAAGTTCGTCAATTCACTGTCAATTACATTGATGATTTGTTGGTCGTTTCGGAGTCTTTTGAACAACATCTTCACCATCTGGACATGGTTCTGACCCGACTTCAAGACGCAAAAATGACGATCAATCTCGAAAAATCCCAGTTCCTTCAGGAAAGAGTTTGTTTTCTTGGCCACATTCTGTCTTCTAATGGCATTTCCACTGATCCAGAAAAGCTCAAAGCGATCCAAGATTTTCCGGTTCCAAAAACATTGAAGCATTTGAGGGGTTTTTTGGGTTTGTGCGGTTACTATAGACGTTTCGCAGAACGTTATAATGACTGCATCGCTCCTTTGACTCGGTTGTTGCGGAAAGATGTCCGTTGGAACTGGTCGAATGCTGAGCAGGACGCGTTCGAGAAAACGAAACGACTGTTTCTCGAGACCGTGATCCTACGTTTTCCGGACTACAGTAAGGAGTTCTATCTTCAAACTGATGGGTCTGGGATTGCTCTCGGTGTAGAGCTGTATCAGTTGTTCGACGATGGGGAACATGGCGTCGTAGGGTTCGCAAGTCGAGTCCTACGAGGGCCCGAACTTCTGTACACCGTGACGGAAAAAGAACTCCTGGCAGTCATCTTTGGGCTGCAGAAGTTCCGGACGGTGCTTTTAGGGCATAAGGTGATCATTCGCACTGATCATTATGCTCTGAAGTTTTTGAAACAGTGCAAATTGCTGAACGACCGTTTGACTCGCTGGTCCCTCATGTTGAATGAGTATGATTATGAAGTTGAACATATCCCAGGGCGTCAGAACGTTGTGGCGGATACTCTTTCAAGGTACCCTCCCGACGGCAATGGTCTCGCAAGCGGTCCAAAGAATTCGCTCATCGTCGCCACAGTCCTTTCGAACGAAACCTCTTTCATCGCAGCTGTTTTTGAGGCGTCTGGTCTGAGAGAGTTGGAACGACATTTTCAAAATCTGCGTGAACTCCAATTGGCCGACGAGTTTTTCAGACCCATTTTCCGAAAGAAGCTTCAGGGTGCGAATCGTCCTCAAGGTGATCGTTTCTTCGAACGCATGCGCATTCATCAAGGGGTTCTCATTTTCTTTCATGACGCAGAGGGTCGTCCAAGGTTAGCACTTCCCGAAGTCCTCATCGAAGATGTCGTCCAAACTTTCCATGAGCAGTATGGTCATTTCGGAACATCGAAAATCTTATCCCTCATTCGACGATATTTCTTTTTCCCAAACATGCGTTCCAGGGTTGAGACGGTCGTCAGGTCGTGTGATCTCTGTCAAAAGTCGAAATTTCCAAGTAGGGCTCTTTCTGGAGAGATGCGATCAGTCATCAGCGAAAATCCAGGTGATCTGGTAACAGTTGACTATTATGGGCCACTTCCACAAAGTCGTTCAAAGGTCTCTTACATTTTTGTTGTGATTGATTCTTTCTCGAAATTTGTCAAACTCTATCCACTTCGCAGAGCCCAGGCACAGATTTCTGTCAAAAAAATCACAGAGGATTTTCATCGCACAATCCCGATCAAAGTCATTTTGAGTGATCACGGCACCCAGTTTCAGTCTCGATTTTGGCAGGATACCCTCAGACAGTGGAACATTCAACCCACCTTTTCGTCAATTCGCCATCCGCAGTCCAATCCCACGGAGAGAGTCATGAAAGAACTCAGTATGCTGTTTCGGTCTTACTGTCATCAGTCCCACGCCAACTGGCAGTCTGTGTTACCCAACATCGAACTACTCTTCAACACCACTCCTCATCTTAGCACCGGCTTCTCTCCGTACGAGATTGTTTTCGGAAGAAGCCCTCCAAATCCCATTAGCGACCTCATCGAACCTCTCCTTCCTCAGAGTCCTGAGAAACCTTTACAGCAAATCCGAGATGAGGCACATGCAAATTTGCAACGCGCCGCGGCACAGAGGAAGAGAGCGCAGAAGACCTATTATGATGTTTTACAGAGGGGAGACTTGGTCTTACTTCGAGAAAACCCTGTCTCTGATGCAGCCAACAAAATTTATGCGAAATTTTCTTTATTGTATTCAGGTCCATTTAGAATTTCAGATAATCCCTACCCGAATGTGTACACGCTAGAGGAACCCAATTCCGGCCGTGTTCGTGGTAACTACAATATCACGAATTTAAAATTGTATCATCGACGTGTTTAGTGTATTCTTGGTTCTGTTTTTTTTTTCTGCTGCAGGTACCATCTGCGAGATACGGATGGCCGGCAGTTTTTCTCCTCACTTTTTCAAAACCCGCTCGGTTCGTCTCACGGTGTGAGGATGGACAAGGATCTAGAGGACAGTCAGGGGCCCCCGACCAGACGTGAATTCCGAAACGGCACCTCCCGGACCCGAACCCTCCAGCATCGAGAGCGACAGAAATCCACCATTTTACAGCTAATGTCGAGCATTCACGACGACGATCCTGGCCCTGGTTTTCTGCGGTTTTCCAAATGCCTTAACCCTTTCACTGGGTTAACACGAATGTGGGGATCA
Source organism: Diaperis boleti (assembly GCA_963583935.1). Taxonomy (NCBI): domain Eukaryota; kingdom Metazoa; phylum Arthropoda; class Insecta; order Coleoptera; family Tenebrionidae; genus Diaperis; species Diaperis boleti. The sequence continues at coordinate 37,567,254 of OY757249.1, forward strand.
AGTCAAAGGCCGCAGCCGTGTGTGAATGCATATCCCATCCAACTCCTCCGCTGAAGAGGCAGTCGAACAAAATCCTAAAATGAAGTGTCTCCGATCGCTTCGCTCGCATCACTCGTGTCACTCCGAAGACACTTGGGGGCGACTGTAAGGGCCCTAAGCTCTGAGGCCAAGTGTGTTGCCTACGTCCGCCTCCATCCCGAAAGCACGGGATCCCAGGTACCAAAAAAAACCCGAACGGAAGGGTCAAGAGAGGCTGGAAGAGTTTTGCTAAACATTACTGTTTCGTCCTTTGTTCTGGCCACAAGCGTTTGAGAGTTTCCAAAGTTCCCTAGATTGTTGTTTCACAAAGTGTACATTCAGTTCTTTTATCTAATTGTTAAATTGTTTAGTGTTGTGAGTGTTTAGTGTAATTGTTACAAATTTTAATTATTTTCGTTAGTTAGTTGTTCTCGCACGTGTAGAAATTATTGTCGACCGACCCAGTCTTTTCGGAACAAAGGTAAACTTTTAAATATTTAATAAGCCGAGGAGGGACGTCATCGCCTAGGGGAACCACCTGTGTCAGATAGTTCAAGCTAATTGATTTGATAACGGACTACCGATTTAAATTCAAACTAAAGAGAGAAGGGGTTAAGAGGGGACGCCGCTTGGGTAACGGTCATATTGTTTTGTTTGGAAAAGGAAAAGATGGCGGCGCTTGGATATTATTTATTTGTAGTCGAAGTGACCCAAATTTCATTTAAATAATAGTTGCGATGTTTTACAGTTTGAATCCTTTTCTTAAATTTGCTTAATAATAATTAAAAGATTCATAGACTGGTATTCAGATCACTTCAAAAACTATATTTTCTGGTTGTTTCTATCCAATGCGACGTATTTTATCAGTCTAAAGTTTTGGTAAACCGAAACGGCTGAATTTGACTTGAAATTTTGTGTTTTTATGTATCTGTGGTTTCCATCTGTGTATTTCTTCGTCTTCCATTTGAAGTGAGTGTGGTGTGCGAAAAAAAGTACCTCGCTAGCCGTTCTCGCTTAGTTGTGAGAGTGCCGATCGTCACGGGTCGGGGCGAGGCGGTTAAGAGATGTGGGGCGGCGTCCGTACTTTTATTCGCCATCCGAATATCAGTATTTCACAACTCAAAGACCAAAATTATTGATAATCTGGAAAGGTGTTCAAACTGTATAACTTAGCTGTGTACCTGTTTGAATTCATAAAAAAAGGGGTTTATTTCTTGTAGATTTCGGGATTGTAAATGAAATTTAATTTGTTGAAAGAAAATGAAACACTCACTGCTTTGATTAAATTGTAACGTTTGTTGATTGGGTTATCAATGGGTATGGGATATTATAATAATCACTTCACTTTCAATACTAGTAATCTTGGGAACTCTCTCGCCAGATACTGTTGTTCAAATTAATGTTTGTCATGAATTATTCAAATATTGTATTTACTAAAATTAATCGTTATTGTATGAATTAATCAAATTATTGTTAAAAGTCATGAAATCAGCCACCATTGTTAAACGAGTTAAATTATCCAAAAATTGTTACTAGATGAAATGTTTTAAAATTCAATTAGCAATCAAAAGTTTGCCCATAAGACCTCTAAAGCAAATACATTGATAAATCCATAAATTTGTGTTATTATTCTACGCTCCGCCCCCCATATGCTACGCCCCTGCATCAAAAGAACCTGGTTCTGTGTCTGGTAAGTTTTGATTTAAATTTCCCGCCACTGAGGTCTTGTCAAAAAAAGAACACAACGTAGGTCCGCTCTTCTGTCTTTGTCTCTAGACGATCACGATTCACTGGCCAACCTTTTTTAAATTTCGCGGTTTGTTTCAAATTTTCAAATTTGACGTTTGGTGACGTTATTGACATTTTTTTGCTAAATTTTATTCGATCCACAAGTAAAATAATGGCACTAAGGGCCGGTTGTACAATGTCGAGTTAAACTGAAGGTTGCAGGTTTACTTCCAGATTCGTCAAAAGACCGGTTGTACAAACTCAGTTTATCTCGAAACTAGAGGGTAAGGTCCTAGTAAATGTTACCGGTAGATTTCTACTGGTAAAACTCCTGGTAGGAAGTTACGCATGCGCAAATACCACCGACTCATCGAGGGATGAGCTGAGTTTCGACAGCTGTATTTGCAACAACGATGTCTTACCAGTAGATACGTTGCAAAGCAAAATGCTTGAAGCCAACATGACGTCACAATTGGGTTAATTCTTATGCAGCCAACTATACAAGTAGAAGGAACAGTTATTTAGGAAATCCACAAAATAAATAAAATAAGCTGTAATAATTTTTTATCATCATGATAATTAATGACGGGATGTAGAAAAACAATAAACAATGTTTAATTTTCTGTTCTTCTGGAATATTCAATATTATTTATTATGGTTGCAACCCAAACGCAACATCTGACGTCACTTTTGGGTTGAGATGTTGGCTTCACCCATCATTATGCATTCTAGTCCTTTCACCGTATCTATTGGTAAGACATTTAGATTTAACGCTCATTTAACAAAATGGAGGATGTTTTCGAAATATTTGAAGATATTTTAAATATTTTTCTTTTGTGGTCAGATTTTTTTTAGCTTTCTTTAAATTATATATTTGTCTTTCAAATTTTTTGTACTTCTAGACGTGGTCCCGCTCGATGAATTGAATTCAATAGCAATTTGTTCCCACGCAGCAAGTCCTACAAAAAGTTTAAACATAACATTCAGATAAAATATCATTACACATGTGTCACCTAACGTTAACAGACCAGGTTCAAATATGAAATAACCTTCGGAAATCTTGGAATTTCCAACAAACAGGTGGGTAGGTAATAAACAACCCTAATATTCATGAACTAAGAAATTATTCAAAGTTTAAAATGAAGGGTGATGGTTAAGTTATCGGTGAGTTTTACTCGACATTGTACAACCGGCCCTAAACAGAGTTAGAACACGGTGTAAAAAACCAACAGAAACCATAGCTATTTGGATGTGGATAGCTATACGTGACGTCACGCCCTGTAGTTCGTGATTTTACGGCTGGATGCTTGCATTTTTCTGAGTTTTCCACAGAGATATGGAGGGGATAGAGAACACGCTTCGATATGCGCCAGCTGTCTAGAATTGAAAGCCGCCATTCTTACGCTTTCTAAAGGAGGGAATTTCAAAATTCGAACTAATAAATTCGAAACATTTTTTGCTCAATGTTTTATTGATGATAAAATAAAATTAATATATTTAGCTGCCTTCTTACATTAGGCCATTGTACGGAAGAACTATAATATCTTTTGGCTAGATTAAAAAACCGAATTCTTGTGTACAATTGCACAACTTCTTTGACTAACATGACGCCATGATTTCGGTTCCCTAATTCCAATTTCTAAAAAGTGAGCCTCTAGAGCTGGAAAGATTTTTTCATAAAATTCTTGTGACACCAATGTGTTGAAATAATTATGAAAATCCTTTGGTCGTTCTTCATTTGTAATGTTCAAGCCTTTTCTAATCAAAGTGACAACACATCTGCAAGCTGCAGGGAACATACAGACCACCTAAAATAGTTGCTATTGGTTAAGAACATATTAAGTTGTTATAATGATATGAAATACTTCGATTTTTCAATGCATAATCGTTTGTAACTGGCATCTTCTTTGATTTCTACAGTTGTGCCAGCTAAACACTGAACTACATCGCACTTTTTGGGCAGTATCTTAATGAATCGGCTGTATCAGCACGATTTCATGTTGATTTGCCACTAGTCGCAAGTGCCTCTTGGCATGGAAACGTCTTATGCAAAGACCAGGCAGTAAAGCCCAATTTCATGTTTAATTTCACATGAAATTGATCCTTACTGCCTGGTTTTAAAGACGTTTCCATAGCAACCGACACTTGCGACCAGGCGCAAATCAACATGAAATCGGGCTGTTAACCACTAATATAAATTACTACATTAGCAGATATTCTGGCAATTGTAAAAGGTTCAGAACGCGTTTTGGCCCAATTTTTCGACCATTGGCCGAAATCAGTGTTTGATCCTAACATAAAGGCTATTTTTTTATTATTTGTCCACCACCTGTTGAATTATGTTTGTTAAAACAAAAAAACCCTATATTGAAGTAAATAAAAAATTGTGTTGGTAATTACTTGGATGACATTTTTTATTATCACGTCAGGTTGACATGATTACTTAAACAAACATAACAACCTTTTGATGTTGGTTTTACAAAAAAAAAAAACAGTTATGGGCATTGATAGAATTGACACTCACAAATATCACCGCAAAATATGAAATAGATACAATTTGTCACAGTCACGGTATTAATGTTTTGCGGCTCCTTCCCTATCATTGTCAGTATAACCCCATCGAACTGGCTTGGGATTTTTGCAAAAAATATAATCACATTAAGTTAACAACAAATTACAGGGAACTAACAATGAACTTGTGGGCAAAGGCAATATCTAAGTACACTCTAATTATTTGGCAAAATAGTATAAAGCACTGTGAAGATATCATCATTGCAGAATGTCCGAAATATTCCACCAATAATTATAAATCTAGTTGAAGATTCAGAAACTGACTTTCATGGTGACGTTTCATCTGATAACATAGATGAAGATTCAGACCATTCAGACTGGTTTCAGTAACGACAAATTAAACAGTATGACGACGTTGCGCTTTGTCACACTGTTATTCGTTTGCTGTTCATATGAAGTCACTACAGACAGAGAAGCACACTTTATGTTGCATTTGTTGTTGTTACACTTTATTAGTATTAGTAGATTGAATAATAATTAATTTTTAAATTTATTACAATTTTTGAGTGCCTAACCTAATTTTTGTTTACACTGATAGAAAAAACACCAGCCATGTTGCCACTTGTATTTTCGATCGAGGTTGCCACATGAGTGGACAAATAATAAAAAAATAGCCTATAAACACCAAACGAGTTAACATACAAGTGACAAAATGGCCGCGTATATAGAATCCCGATTAATTTGGATGCGCACTCGTCGAAGCGTGTTCTCTATCCCCTCCATATCTCTGGTTTTCCAATAGAACAACTGAATTTGACTCGAAAGGTAGAGACACAGCACGGAACTCGTGAGAACAACAAATGGCGTTAAATCGATCTTGAAAATTGACAATAGAGATGTTTTCACTATCCCCTCTTTTGGCCCTTACGCATTATTGCGCATGCGTATCAACATGCCAATTCCCAACCGTCGGACAAACAAAAGGTCCATTTACACTAGCATTCTATCGTACGTGTTTGGAGTGTCCCGTTACAAACATTTGGCGCGTCGAAAGACTTCGTGATTGGAACGGGACACTAGTACCTGTCACACCTCTGTAGTTGTCCGACGTTTTTCGCGAATGCGTCCCTTGTCCGAAACCAGTGAAAACATCCCTATTCTCAGAACTTGTTGCCTCCTGTGCATACAATGGTACGGAAAGATGATCTAAGATGTTACGACACAATTAAAAGGTGAATCAAATATAAACGAAGGTGTCTTACAGTAAATTAGGTTGTGGTACAGTGCTGCTGCTTTTACAACGATGAAGATATGTCTGCAGTATGTTTCTGACAGATAAAAGAATTAAAAGTTCTGAAATTTTGAAGATGTCAAAGTTGTAGGGAATTAACTGCTTCATAAACTGCTTAATAAAGTGACGTCCGAATAGAGGAAGGCGATCGGATAATCATGACTGATCACGATGATAGAGAGGGGGTATTGTTGCCTATCACGTGTATATTTTTGTGTAACCACGCCGGAGAATGTCTTTCTGTGCCTAAAAAACAACCTGATCATAATTCTTCACTTTAGCCGGCGTTTTCATAAAAACAAATTTTGAAAACTTCTGCAAGACGCAAAAATGGCCTAAAAAACGACCAAAAGAAAGATCTAACAATAAAATTATTTTTTCAACGGATTTCGGAACGCTACGACTACGACAACCTTCCCTTAAACAGCCTTCCAGGACTTTTGACACACCCGATATACGATGGAAAAACGAAAAAAATATAATAGATATAGAAAATTATAATTTTAATAAATTTAAATTAAAATTTAAATATATTTAAGTCGAACTCCACAAACTTTAATAAGCGCAAAATTGCAAATGGTTTCGGCAGAACACTACTGCCATCATCAACATCAATATTTAAAATTATGACGTTATTTTGAATTAAATTTGACGTTTTGCGCTTATTAAAGTTTGTGGAGTTCGACTTAAATATATTTAAATTTTATTTTAAGAAAGAAAAAACTTGTCGAAAATAGTTAAAAAAAAAAGAAACAATATTTTTTTTTTTTTAATTCAAGTGTGTTACGACACCGAATAATCCTTTAATCTTTCAAAGCGATACGTACTATAAATTACTACCAGTTTCATTGCAATCGGATAAATGATTTAGAAAAGCATACGGGACAAACAAACGAACATTTATTTTGATAACCTTTGACGCAGTATCTTCCGTATTATTAACCCGATTGAGAACACATAATACATTAAATACAATATGTAATTGTTTTTAAGTTTTATAATTACAAAGTACGGTTTATACTTTTTCTTCCTGTCAATATTTGAAAGATGACAGTTAAGTTTATTACTTTAAATTGTACTGCATATATTTTTTACTGATTCTTATAGTATCCATAAAATGTCACAACTAGTCATAAAAAGTAATAAATCCTTTAAATAATAAAAATATCTCTTACAGTTCCACACTGTCAGAATTTTAAAATTTTCGCTTGTGTAAACACTGTCATGCAATAATAAAATGTCAGATAAACGTCACACTATTTTTATGGATTCTAAGCAATTTAAAAACTTGCCGTTGGGGTTGTGTCGAATTGTGAAAACGTTGTATTACACTCGTTCCTGTGTAAATTGGGGGGAGTTGCACATGTTTCACTCGTGCTTTTTTAAACCCCTAGTGCTGGAAAGCACCCAATTTACACAGGAACTCGTAGAATAATATACTATTTCTTAAATTAAGTGACCGAAATAGTTTATCAAGAAATCTTATGTATCACTATTTCAAATCGGATTAAAGATAAGCAATATATCATCAGTGGATAATAATGTTGAGGAAAAGGATGATGATTTTGGCGCTTTTCGTCTTCAGCATCCCAAAAAACATAAAGTAAGCCACATAATAGGTATTTATTATACGAGTTCCTGTGTAAATTGGGTGCTTTCGGGCACTAGGGCACTAGGGCTTAATAAAGCACTAGTGAAACGAGAGAGAGAAACGAAATTTTCTCGTTTCACTCGTGCTTTATTAAGCCCTAGTGCCCGAAAGCACCCAAATTTACACAGAACGAGTGTAATACAACGTTTTATAGTTCGACACAACCCCGGAAAGTCTTTAAATTGCTTAAAATCCATCAAAATAGAGTCACGTTTATCTGACATTTTCTTATTGCCTGACAGGAGAGTGTTTACATAAGCGAAAATTTGAAAATTCTGACAGTGTCGAACTATAATAGATATTTATGTACCAAGGGCATAATGAGGATGTTTATATTCGAGGACAACAGTTAAAAATTCGAGGGCCTCCGGCCCGAGATTTATAAACATCGAGTTATGCCCGTGGTGCATACAACGTTTTATACATATTTCACTGTATTTGAATTTGTGAACATTTAAAAAAATATGTAAATTTTGAATTAGATTCTGCTAAATTCCCTAGTTTGCGGTGGCTTGTATCTATGAAATTGGAAGCTCTCGTGAAACTGGAACGTCCGGCAAAAATAGAATTTTCGATAAAACTGATGCCTCCAACCTGAGTGTTTCTTCATTTCAACATAGTATAATTGTTCAATTATTGGATCTTCATTTACAAATTGTACTTTTAACTTTAAATAAATAATAATAATAACATGGTTAAATTTTTTGAGGGCATAATAAGCGGGCATTATGATTTATACGCCCTAGGGCATTTTAGCTTACTTAATATATCTCGTTGTCAAGGTATAAAAAACAAATAATAATTCAGTGAAATATAAAAATAATTACACCACATTTTTTCACTTGAGACTACCGATTGACGGAACGATAAGGGATGGATGCAAATAGTACGGGGGCGGAGAGAGCGAAATCGTTCATATTAAAGAGTAACCCACTACTTTGGTATAACTCAATAAGACTTCTGCCATCTTATAAACCATCTTATAAACACCTTATAAAGGTAAGAACCCCTCTTGTATTTCATCAATTGTATCATTAATCTCTTGTTAAATTAGGGCTGATGATGGCAGAAATGTTCTGCCGAAACATGTTCCATTAGTAATTTTACAGTTATTAAAGTTTGTGGAGTTCGACTTAGATATATTTAAATTTTAATTTAAATTTACTCCACCTGGATTTAAGAACATTCTTCTGGTTTATATATAGATTTGTTTGTTAAAAAAATCTGCATTTAGAATGGAAATTGACGACAGTGTGGGTAAGTAACGAGAAAAGTTATTCCAAGAAAACCGTGAAAATTGGCAAAAATTATTCCAATAAAATAAATGCTCATATCTTTGGCTCAATAAAAGGTAAAAATATGCGGTTTGTTTCATGAAGCCCAGAATATTTACTTTAAAATGGCGAATTGGAAAATGGCGCAAACTTATGCTTTTCGAACAAATTCTATTATTTAATACGACGGCGCATGATTTATTCATAAGTTTTCTATATTCAAGTTGCTATAACTCGTATAGTGTAGTCTTTGTAGTAAAAATTTTCACATCAAAAACTGCAGAATTTTGATGTCTCTAATTCACCTTAACTAATAATGTATCTATCCGTCCTATAGAACATCGGTGACTGGGGATTGCGCACAGCGGGTTATTGGGCCTCCGTTCGCGGTTCTTCCTAAGGCCGTTCTCTCTAGTATTCAAGTTCTACTTTGTTTACAAGGATTAACGTAAAATTTATGACAAACCTTTTTTAGAGACCCTATTGTAATCCGATAAGGACCCTATGTACGTATTATTTGACAGTAGTCAGCCATATAAAAAACAATTAAAATTAAATATAAACTCAACCGCAAAATTAACCGGACACGAGGTTTTTCAGAAAAATATCGATAACAAAAATTTAAATCAAAATAATTTCAATTCATAATCTTTCATTATAACCATTTTTTACAAAATAAACTAAAATTTGATTTCATACTATCAAAAATCATCTTTGTTTAAGAAGTTAAAAAAGAAACGAGAAAGAATATTGAGAAAACTGCGAAAGAAAAAGCCTCAATATCGAGTATTTCCTCCTCGAGCTTGAATGACAGCTCTTCCTCGTCGTCGCATATTTGTTATCAAAGCAGCGATCTCATCCTAGGGCATCATCTCCCATTTATTCAACAGCGCCTTTTCCAGCTGAACTACTGTATGAAACTCGCCATAGCTCTGTCTAATGGTTCTACCGAGATTTGTCCCATAGATGCTCTATGGGGTTTAAGTCAGAGTTCCTGGGTGGCCACCTTAGCACCCGAATACCAACATCATGAAGATACTGACGCGTGATCTGGGCTGTGTGCGGTCGTGCATTGTCATGCATTAGGAGAAAATCTAATCTTACAAATGACGCAAAAGGTACCACATGCTCTTCTAAACAGTCCCTGATGTACTTGTCAGCGTTGATCCTACCTCTCTGCAACGTACAAGAGCCGTACGAGCTTCCAAAGAAGTGCGCGTCCATATCATCACACCCCCACCACCAAAATGTACTCTAGACGAAAAGCAACACTGAGCATATCGTTCTCCCTGTCGTCTAAACACTCTTTGACAACGATCGGGTGGATACCGGGTGAAACGCGACTCATCTGTAAAGAGAACTCGGCGCTATTCGGGCATACCCCAGTCGCCATGAATTCGCGCAAATTCCATCCGCTGCCTGCGATGCCCTGCGTTCTACTTAGGGCCAGTAGCAGGTGGATGAGATGTTAAATTGTGTTCCTTCAACCTTCCTAATACAGTATCGGATCAAATCACGGTACCATGAACATCTGCCAGTCTCCTAGTCAAAGCTGTTGCAGGAAGTGTCCGTTCTCATAGAATTTGTAGTCTAAGAAATCGGACTTCCACTTCAATTGTTACTCGTCGTCTGCCTTGTCCAGGTCTTCTTGAGTAAGAGCCAGTTTCCCTGAATCTTTGTATCGCATCAGTTACTGTGTGCTTCTAGGGATACCAAGCAAGTTAGCGATATATCGGATGCTGCGTCCATCATTATGTAGAGCAACAGCTTGAGCGGCTTCTTTGGGCTCATTACACAATAAAACGCCTCCACAACAATTCTTTCTTTTGAACAACCAAAGAACCACACCAGAAACAGCGGTCAAAACGAATTTGAGTTTTTTTTTTAAACAAATAAAATCTTGCAGATTGAAAGCCACCTAAAACATTGGTACAAAAACTAATCTTCGTGATAAGGAAAAATCCCAAAAAATTTTAACATTTCTTTCTTTCAATTGTTTACGTATGTGTATCTATATGAAATCAATATACAGACCGTTTTCGCAAATTCGCGGGACAAAAATCAAATGTCCGGTTAATTTTGCGGTTGAGTGTATTTAAGTCGAACTCCACAAACTTTAATAAACGCAAAATTACAATTGGAACATGTTTCGGCAGAACACTACTGCCGTCATCAGCCCTTAAAGAATATTTAAAATTTTAAATATTAAACAAAGAATTAAAGAATTTTAAATATTCTTTAAGGGCTGATGACGGCAGTAGTGTTCTGCCGAAACATGTTCCAATTGTAATTTTGCGTTTATTAAAGTTTGTGGAGTTTCACTTAAATATATTTAAATTTTAATTTAAATTTACTCCACTTTGATTCATCGACATCCTTCTGGTTCATATAAAAAGTAGTACATTTACTGTATAATTTTTGTTACTGCATAAATATATACCTTAATACTTACCTATCATTATTTTCAGTTTTACAGCACACATTATAAAGTCATCAAATTCAATCTCTCCGTCCTTATTACCATAGCGATGCATTAGAATATTTAAAATACGGTTATTTAAAGTATATCCAGCTGATGATAGTGCTTCTCTTAATTCAAAACCAGTCAGTGTTCCGGACTTGTTTTTATCAAATTTTAGGAATATGGACTAAAATTCACTTTCCAATACCTTACCATAATTGCAACACATTTATTTACCTTCCAAAGTCGAATAGAATTCCAAAGTCGTTTAAATTCTTCGAAGTTCAGCTTTCCTGTTCTATCACTGTCTAGCATTGCTATCATACTACGACATACGTCTTTAGAAAATCCTTTATTCTTGGTTTCTAAAAAATAATAAAACATTAAAATACATTTTTCCTAGTCTACAAAATATTATTTCCGTTATGGGGCCCAAAGACATGCGATCAACAAAGACAAAGATTTCCCATCAAAGGAATAAAATTTTCCGTCAGAGCAACCAGAATTAATTTACTATAGGATTTCCTCGTTGATTTCATGTCTGCGGGCCCCATTGTCCGCCAAGAGAAAAAACCTGGTTGAAAGGCACGAGTGCGACTACGAACTACCGTTCACACATTCGAGCGGCCGTCCACTTTATACATACTTGATTGGCATGTTTAGGCTAAATTGATATACGCATCAATAAATCGTGCACTTTTGTTTCTTTTTATGTGGTGGTGTATGTATATAAACTCCTGGACAAAATTAACGCACCACTGCATATATTTTGCGTTATTCCAAAATAATGATGAGTTTTAGTTTTCTAGCAATCTTACAAGTAAGCTGTGGACCTACTTCAACAGTTCATGTAAATGCAGTCAACAAGGTTTTTGTTTTAAAAGTACAATTGCAAATAAAAGCATTTTTGACAAAAATTGATATAAAATTTGATTGATTTTTTTTTCTTTTCAAGACTAGTTGTCTTTAGCCACCAAGCTTTTTTGTTATTGGTAGTGTCAGTTCGACTGTACTACATTTTAGTAATGACTCGCAGAACAAATTTGTCAGCGGAGGAAGCAGTAAGAGCATCAACTTTGCTGAATGAGGGATATTCGATGCGCCATGTTGCTAATGTGATGAGAAAAAAACAATTCCCGCATAAGTCGCATGGTTAAATGATTTAATGAGACAGGTTCTCACTTACGAAGGCCGGGACAGGGCGAAAACGGTGTAGTAATCCAATAGATGAGCATTTTCTTAGACAACCCGCTCTAAGCAACAGGAGAACGACTAGTAGTATCCTAAAAAGTGAGCTCTTAGCTGTTTGCAATCTTCCTGTATCTTCCGGAATGATTAGAAAGCTGGATTGGACAGCAAAAAACCGTCCAAGAAACCCCTGCTCACCAGAGAGCACAAAATTCAAAGATTGCGTTTTGCGAGAAATCATCAAGCTTGGACTCTTGATGATTAGAAGATGGTTTTATTTTCAGATGAAACGAGGATTAGCCTTAAATCTCCTGATGGACGTGAGAGTGTCTGGAAAAGGCCAGGAAAGAGATTTGCTAGTTGCAACATCTCTCCAAGAGCCCTGTTTGGTGGTGGCTTTGCAATGTTTTGGGGAGGCATCTGTTTCGATGGCCGCACAGAGTTGGTCCCTATGCGTATTACGTCAATGAATGCGGATTATTATCTTGAACACATCGTTCTTTTTGTGGGGCCCAATTTCTTGTTTATGCAGGATAATGTCCATCCTCATGTGGCTAGGCAAGTTATTCGCTACTTAAATGCTGTTGCTATTCCGTTCATGAAATGCCCAGCCAATAGTCCTGACATGAACCCAATAGAGCATCTATGGGACGATATTAAAAAAGGGGTTAAACGTCGTACACCTCTACCTCGAATCACAAACAACTTGTAGACGCAGCAATTCAAGAATGGGAAAATACTCCTCAAGAAGTCATTTAAAATTTTATCTGCAGTATGCCAAGACGCATGGAAGTAGTAATTAGGAGTAGAGAAGGACATACACGATATTAGAATAGCTCTTAAGTCCATAAATTCTATTGTTTTCGTTTATTTTTTGTTAACATGTTCGCATTTTTTTCAAGAAAAAAAAGTTTTTAAATAAAAAAAAAATTAGAAATAATGCCATGTTTCGTTGATTTCATTTACAAGCTAGTAGACAGTACCTAACAATAAGCGTTAATGAAAATTTAATTGCAATATTAATTTCAGTAGTGTAATTATTATAACAGTATAATTGAGTGGTGCATTAATTTTGTCCAGGAGTTTAGTTAAAATTTACAAGAGTACCGAGGTATAAAAAGATTATATATCTCTAGAAACTACAAAATACCAGCGTTACTCCACTCCACTTTTCAATTTGTCGTCATCCAATGTTGGATATAGGCTTCGATAATTCTGTGCTCTACGTGTTTAGAGTTCGAAAGAAACTGGAGGTCTACCATTGAGATCGATGAGTGAGTGACATGGTATAATTGGTTGTCTACATTACCGTACTTCGTAGATTATTGTAAATAAACTTATTACGAAACTTATAACTTAGTCTAAAGGGCCTAAACCGTAGATGGTCTAAATTTGAACGTCTTTCAAGTAACAACGAAGTCTCCCACACTCTTTTCAAGAATATCAAGCCGTAATAACACTCACAAAAGTGACGCCATTTTATTGACATTTCTCATCGTAAAAAAACACAAACGCAAATTTCGCTTAAGAGGGTTCTCCAGTGGCGTGTACATTTCTGCCGGTCGCAGTACATTTTCCCGCAATATCTTTTTTTTTTTATTTACAAATTTCAAAAAATCGCTCTATAGCTGCAAAGATCTATATTTTATCAACAATACCACAAAATTTCAACAAAAAATCTTCAAAAATAAAAAAGTTACATTCAACGCCGCACATTACTGTACATTTTTGCTCGCCACTGGAGAATCCTCTTAATAATCGATGACTTTTCTCGAATGGCAATTCGTATGTGACTTTTTTGACATTTCTCGTGAAATTTGACATTTCGCGTGAGTTGAAAAATTCAATATCTAAATACTCAAATAAAGTGTTGAGAGTGTTGTAAATAAAATAAACCTCTAATATTGAATTAAAAAAGGAATAAATATTTAATTTAGGGTTTATTCCCCGCCTTGGGGTCGTTAAGAAAGAGTGAGGTAATGCCTGTTTGTTGTTTATGTAGTAGTGTGCATTGGATTAATTGCATTTTAACTAATTTTAACCGTATTTTAACATTAGTTCGCTGTATAGTTTGTGCCCTTGGAACCTCGGAGATGGTTCTCAAATAGGCGTTATCTCGGACGCTAGGTTCTCGTTATCCAACACAACGTTATCCACATCGTGTCGCATGATGGGCCAGTAATAGCGGTTACTGATGCGCCGGAGTGTCTTGTCTCGTCAGTTATGACATTCGGCCAAAATATGGGGTACCACCGCGCGGGGTTTCATTAATTGCGCCTCTTCGGTGTCGCTCTCCGAGGAGTAGTGATAAAGCAGTCCACCGGTCGGACCTTCGGATGACGCAAATGGTCTCAGGCTCTTCGGCTTCCAGTCACTGAACGATCTCGGCGATGTACGGCTCGCTAAGCAGCTGGTCTCTCATCTCGCTAGGGGATGCTGTGGGTACCAACATTGCAACAGCACAAATATCAGCATTCGAACCAAGTTCGGAGTCGGGATCCGGAGGACGGGAAAGGGTATCGACGACAACGTTCTGCTTGCCGGGTAGATAGTCGAATCGAACGCTTGCAGCTGGAGATCCCACCGGGCGAGGCGGCATGTTGGGGATCTCAATGACATCAACCATCGAAGGGGCTGGTGATCGGTCTTGATCACGACCGTAGGCACCGTCGAGGTAGCCACGAAAGCGGTGAACAGCAAATACCAGGGCGAGGGCTTCTCTCTCGGTAGTCGTCTAGTTTGAGCTCGTAGAGGGGATGCGAAACTTGGAAAGTCTGGGACGAACCGACGAAACCAACTCGCGGTCTGCAGGAACGACAGGAGCTCTCTCTCGAGTTGCGGGGGCGCGGCATCTTGAAGATCGCGGAAACCTTACTGGGATCGGGCGCGATATCGTCGCGTGTGATCAGTTGACCCAAATACTTGAATTTGGAGCACCGAAAGTGACACTTTGAGAGGTTGGCGGTCAGCCTAAACAGTTCCAAGCGGACGAATACAGTCTGTAGATCGTAGGACGTGTGGGACGTTGTTGAACATTAACGGAGGCGACCTGGTGTGGCCGTTCAAGGGGCTCGGAGAATTATCGGAAATCTGGTTGGCGAATCTGCAAAACAGTACTGCATACGTGGTATGTCCAGAGTTACCTAAGCATCTGTGAGGAAGTCGATGCCGAGAAGCGTCTTGCCCTGTATGTGCCTCGGGATCGAGACGAATGTGATCAGAATCGTTATGTGGTTCAGGCGAACGGGGACGTGGAAAACTACAGCTGCGACGGTTCTCGTTAGTCCGTCTGCTAACGTCATCGATAGAGTGGTCAACGTGTGGGGAATTCTGTTCTCCAGGAAGTGTTCGCACAGCTTTCGTCGTGCTATGGTACACTTCGCTCCGGTGTCGACATAGGCCAGGCCAGTCTTTCAATGTGCGGTAATGCACAGCATGGGGCACGGTGTTGTCGAGCCATAATCGTTAGTGAGGACTTCCATGGTTGAGTTGGAGGTGGTGACGTTCAAGTTCGGACACTGCGACCGGATGACTCCAATTTGATCGCAGCACTTTCTTAGCGTCGGACGGCTTATGTGATGTGATGATGTGTCGTTGGACGTTGCAGCGTACTTTCTACATGCGCCGATATTATGGCGGAAATTCTTGCAGAATTCGCAACGAATTCGGGGTTTTCCAGGTGGTTTCCCACTATCGTTCTTCGCATGCTTTTCCCTGCTTTCTGCGAAGTTCTCTTCAATGGATCGCGCTGGATCTACGAGATCTTGCAACGTGTCGATGGCGTCTCTCGGGACCTGTCAGTGGATCCTTTGGCTGAGGAGCCCGTAAGCCATGACGAGTTTGTGGCTGTCGGGTAACGTTGGCGTAGATGGTAACTTGGAGAGGAGAGCGCGGCACTTGCTAGCGAAGATGTCAGTGGGCTCACTTTCTTTCTGCTCGTTCGCGAAGTGTTCCCTGAATATCTTGTACGGGGGTTTATTTCGCCCGAAAGGGTGTCGCATGACATTCAGAGCTTCCTTCCAATCTGGGATTGCCCTTTTTGCACTATGGTACCCACGTTGAGAAAATTCCACTGGTCGTAGGCGCTGTCTGAGAGGAACTTGTGGAGGTTGTGAAATTTCTCAAATATTAACTAAATTGTCACTCTCACTCTCGTCACATCTGAAGCGCATTGGAAGTCGTCGCGCCTCTATCGGACGGAGTCCGTATTGAACAGAGGCGTCAGCACCGTCAGTGGCGGCGACTCCACTCGGGCATACCTCCATTACAATGCGTGGTTAGAGGCGCCGATTCAATTCGGCGGGATGTGGGTTCGAATCCCATAAATGCGAAAGTTTTTTCTATGAATTAATTATTGCAAAATCAGGCGTTGAATAAAAATCATGCATTAATGTAAAATCGTGCATTAATGAGGTACATTAACGATAGATTTGTTAGTCAAAATCAAACGTTGAATTGGCTCTTAATAATCGGTCAACGAAAAACGGACTTAAACGATGGCAGGCAAATATAAACACTTCTTGTAATAATATCAGATATGATGATTTTTTTCTGAGGCGTCCGCAACAGGCTTAGGTGAAATTAATAGTGAAAAATCACATGATTGGTGGAATCCTTCTCAATCATAACATATCAATCTTTCAGAGTTGTTGGCAGCTTACTATGGCCTGAGAATTTTTGCTTCCAATCTCAAATCTTGCAACATTCAACAAGAGTTGATAACGTAACACCACCAATCGAATGGGTAGTATTAAATACCAGACGTTGTTTAATATCATAATACAAATTTGGCAACTTTGTAAAAACCGGGACTGATTTTTTGCTTCAAATATTACTTCAAGAGAATTTGCGAAATATCGAATGATGCTTTCCAAAATATCATATAGAAGTTAGGAACTCCTTCAATAGATTTATTTGCGTCTTCTATTAATTACAAATGTAAAGATTAGATTTCGCGACAAGACCCATTCTGTAGAAGCGGTGGATGCCTTTAAAGTAACCAACTCGGGTTTCCTCTTTTTCTTAAGCTATTAACTTCGGCCCCATTTTATTTGGAACCAGATATTAAATTGCTTTCATCTCCTTTCAGGAAACCGCATCCACTAGCGACATACTAGACTAGACCCTGGTTGCAGGCCTATTGTCAGGGAAGCATTCAAATTATATCGTTCTTGGTGGAATTATTATGCTCACACAATAATTTGAATCCATTTCAAGTTGACACAGAAGAAACAATTCTCAGTTTTCTAGAAGAATACCTGGATAATACCAACTGTTCATATCGAACATTTAACACACACCACTCTGCCCTAGTTCTCATACTTCAAAAGGATATATGTAATAATGTCATTATTGAGATTCACGTAAGCTACTTCCATATAAGCTGGCTCTAGCATTAACAACGGCACAGAGAGTGCAAACTCTTTCGTTAATCTAAATAAAACGTTCTAATAACGGCTACGAAATAAAAATCATCGATGCAATGAAAATTAGTTAATCAACTTGTTTTCAACCATGTTTACAACTACCTTGATTTGAAGAATCACCCCAACGATGTGTCGCTTCGACTTTAAGAGACAACTTGATAGTCACTGAGCCTCTACGATCCAGTCAAGATCAGTTAACTTAAAAAAAAAGTACACGGTACCATTAGTCGTTGGATCAAATGTACATTAGCTTTGACTATCAAGAAGACAGGTCAGATTCTTCTTCCATTTTCGTTAGATTTTACAATAGACCACTCGAGACTATTGACAATTTTGTTCCAGTTGTCTTAAACCGGGACTAAAATCCATTAATCTTATTTGTTTTTAACCGACTTCAAAAAAGGAGGAGGTTATCAATTCGGTTGTATGTTTTTTTGAAGTAAAACTTCTTTTTCTACGATCATCATTGTAAATAGCTAAAATTGTACATTCTGCTATTTATGTAGGCCGGTCCTTACGCACAGCCGTGTGTAAAGTAAGGCGATCGCACGGGTAGGGATATTTCTATGGTTATTTCGATCAAAATTCACAAGACTTGAAGTGATTTTTTTTTTAAACTTGCAGAACCTAGTACAGAGTAAAACGATTTCCTTATTACCATTTTGACAATTAAAGCTATAAAAAATCTGGCCATAAAGCCATTGAGTGTTCTTCCCTTAATAAATTTCATTAAGAAATAGAAGTAAAATAAGGTAACATTTACCACAAAAATATCAATGTCTTTAGTGTTAGTTGTAAAATTTATGTTTAGCGCTAGTGACGATGAGTTTTGTATGCTCTCAGATCGAATCGAAAAGCACAAAACGGTCATTGAAATCTGTGATCACAAAGTTTCTTATAAAATTGTTAGGGTACCAAAAATAAAACCATTGGTCTTGTGGTGCAGTTTTAAGAGCAAAAACCCAAAAACTTTGAACAACCAGAACAACCATTTCTTCAAAATATTATCACCTACTTAAATTGTACATATAAAATTTAATATTCTACAAGAGTTGTTCTGAAATATTAAACAAATAATGATTGAAGTTGAGTCACGCAAGAGCACGGCAAGGTGACCGACTGTGTAGTATGCAATAATAAAGAAGGGGACATAAGGGTTAAACTTGAGGCGTCGTATTGTCTTTGTATTGTAATTTACGTTTATTAAAGTTTGTAGAATTTGACTTGAATATACATATTTAAATTTACTTTAAATTTTATTCATCGACAATGTTCCTGTTTATATCGGGTGTTCATTTAAATTAGTCATCAAGTCGCCTATGATTTTTTGAGTGACAAAGACGAATTGAAAAACGCATGTGATCTATTGCTTCATAAAATTCATACCGATTCATACTAACATAACCTAAAATTGTAGTGGCACTTGACAGTTGTTGGACAACTACTGCTGGCGGTTTTCTTCAACGTTTTCCCATTGTGTTTTACTTTTGACGAATTGTTTAAACAATAATAGTTGTCATAGCGGTAGAAAATTCAACACTTGCAACAGTTCGTTGGTACTGCTTACGGCGAAACCATGGCGTACAGTTTAGAACAAAAAGTGTATTTATTCCGAAATGGGACTAAAGTGGATGGAGTTTGGGTACATTCGATAGAGGACTGTCTCCAAGAACTTCAAGAAGAATTTCCAAATTTTGTCGTGGACTATATGCAGTTTAAAAAAACCTTGGACAGAATTGAAAACCTTGGTCTTAAGTTCTCAGCGACTATGCAAGGGCATTGTCTTTGGAGGCTAAGAGATGAACCTTGACAAAATGACCTTGTTGAATGGTAAAGACTCATATGCATTGGGAAAAGAGGATTTCAACTTTCTTTTGCAGGAAATTCCAAGGATTTCGATGGCTACCATTACAGATTTTCTAATTCTTACTATAAGCCCCTTTACGCAAAAAGGAATAAGGGCATATCTGATGCTTTTGCACAAGTGCTGTTGAAGTGGATAGAAGACACCAGAGGCGTTAAGATTAATAATAATATCTGTGTACCTACTTAGGAAGGAAAAAATAATTGTTTTCAATTGTTTAAGTGGTAGTAACGAATAGAAATATTTTTACAGGTTATGCATTCCCAAAGAATTAAATCATGCAACATTAAAAGTGTGGCTAATTTTCTCTCTAACGAGAGAAATATTATCAAGTCACTGCAAATGTGTAACTGGTCTTGGGGAAGCCTGTACTCATGTTGCAGCCATTCCTTTTACACTTGAATATGTAGGAAAAAAAAAACAAATCGGCAACAGATGTGCTGGTATATTGTGTGGGACCAAAATTTAGGACAGTTCTACAACAAACTAGAAGACATGTACAAGAAGTAAAAGCCTTTTTTAAAGCATATAAGGGTCATAGTGGTGTATATGCCCTCTGGACCAGTCACCGGAAATCATAAGTAGCCGCGGAAATCGCCCAGAAGGATCTGCACCAAATCGAAAGATGAACCAACACCTGGCGAGTCAAGACCAATCCGACTAAGTGTCAATCAATTCTCTTCACCTACCCACACAACACACACAAAAACAAAATTTCTACAAACGCACACAATTCACACTATATAACCAACACATCCCCAAATGTAAATCCTCACCTACCTTAATCTAGACCTCCAAAACACCTTCAAAAAATCTAGAAACCGACATAACCTCCTCTACCTGGTACGTAGAAGCTTCAGGAGCTGCGAACCCCAAACCCTCCTCCACACATAGAACACATTCATCCGACTCATCCTAGAATACTGCGCTGTAATTTACGCCTCCAACTCCCAAAACGCCTCCTCTTCCAGATTTCCGCTTTTGAAAGACACATCCAACGAAAAATCTTTCGACTTGACCCCATATTTCCCAGCAACCAAGTCCACCAGGAAACCAAATCCACACTTATAACAGACCGATTCACCAAACTCCGGAAAAACTATATTCCCAGAACCTTAGACAATCAGAACACAATCGCCATCCAAACTCTGTACACCACTCACAAACTCCCGGTCAAATACAGAGAAATTAACCGTTTCCCTAAACAACCTAAACGTAAACACTATACCTATACCCCGACCTTCCTCCGGCACTCCAGGATCTGGTCGAGGACACCCCACTTTCGATGAGATCACTGACGTAACAGCGATGGTGCACCTCCCAACCCAAGGACGAGTCTTCTCCTATATTTTTCCCCTTTCCAGCTAAGAAGAACCCCAAGTTGCTCAGGGGAGCAACCGAGAACACCACGGAACCAACATGGACAAGACCACCAACCAGAGTGCCCACGGAGGGCACTCGATAACGTAAGAACACCCACCAAGGAGAAGACCCCAGGACGGAACAAGACGTCACCAGAACATTCCTTTCTTTTTGCTTTGTTAATTTTTCTCAAATAAACATTGTATTAGATTTAATATTCTCATTGTAAATTTGAGATAATTAAGACCATAGGATTATAGAGTCACGTGCTGAAAGGCCCTAAGCCTCAGCACCACCCACACACCTAAAAATTTGTTATATTTAAGAAAAATTGTAATTCAAAAGTGATAAAATAAATGTATTTTCAATTCAATTCAATTTGTGTCTATTCTCCACATATTACTAGAAGAAAACATTCATGAAAACCCTGAGGAGCTTGAGGATTTGCTCTTTACAAAATTATTTCATGAGAAATATAAAACCTTAAATTTTAAAGAGCTCCGGGCAATAGGGCATACAGAAATTCATTGGAAATAGAAATGTTGCCATTTTCGGTCATGTACGTGCAATGAAATAAGTTTAGCAAAATCCATTATATTATGCGTCTCAAATCAACGTGCACAAGCATCATTATCAAGGAAGCCATGTTTATGTGTGTAACGACAACTCTTAGTTACAATTTTTTTTCTGTTTCAAACACCGTTACAGTGTGAAACGGGTTACACAAAGTTAGGTTAAATTTGATTAGGTATGTCAAAATGTGGTCAACACTTCAAATGTGTGTAAACACTTCAAATTCGAATTTTGTCTTGTTTCTGCCGTAACTACATGTACCGTATAGGAACTATTTTATACAATATAGGTTTTATTTATTTATTTTATGATAATTCAAAACATCGACATTGGATAATGACGAGGCCCCAGAATTTGCTGAGAAACATTAAGAGAAAATTCTGTAAACAAGCCAGGAAAGGAAAGGAATTCTAGTCGATTTTTTCAGGACTCTACATAACCAATAAACTTGAGTTGTGAGAAAAAATAGAAAGTTGAACTGGACAGCGAATGATAACAACGTGTTCAAGGTGTAATATTCATTGCGTTTATTCAATTCCCAAATTTTGAACTGAAGATCTTTTCTAAAGTTGAAGTCGAGAAATTTTTCAGTTTTAACATTTCTTCCCACTCCCGACGATTCCAAATTTTCGTAACCAGTTTTAAAAATTTTAAATACTTTGCTTCTTGAGACCTGTTGTTGGGTAAAACAATGCTTATTCAAATAATTTACTTAGATAATTAGAAATAATATAATCACCGAAAATATTTCTGCCCCTGTTTCCGCAATCTGGGTTTTTGTTAATGTGCGTCCGCTGTTTTCAACAAATTTTGTGAAACACTTAAAAACAGAATGATTGTTTTTTCTGCAAGTTTTAAAACACGCCGCGGCATTTTTATCAAAATTTTTGATTGTCACAAATTTGACAATTCAATTTTTTTCTAGTGCATTGCCAATATTATTAAAGGAAATCAAAAGTAACTAGATTTAAAAAAACAGGTTGTACAAACGTAACAACAATAAATTACCAAGTTAGTTGTACACATAGATTTGAGACATATAATAAATCAAAACCAGTATGAAAAACATAACCTCCAATTCCTCTCGGTTAGGACGCCAGTTTCAAAGAAATACGTTCTTATTTGTTACCAGTGCAGTGCTTTACAACAAAGGCGTATCAACTGATTATCAGCTGTTTGGGGCTTCAGTCTCAACTCCTCAATGTTCTTCCATTCATCCAATTGTGAACTATCTGAAAACGCGCGTGTACAAACGCAACAAAACCGAAGCCGACACGAAAAAGTTGGAGGCTTAACACGATCGGTCTTCCATTGCGTGTTGCGCACAAAACAGGTGTCTTTGCACATCTACTAACAGGTAGCTAACTGGGGTAACTGAGTAAAATATTATTTTTATTTCAATTAATTTAAATTTAACGACTGAAAGTTACAACTGTCAAGAAAAAAAAATTGGCAACAGACACACGTTAAAATGTTATGTCAAATTCATAGGCGACTTGATGACTAATTTAAATGAATACCCGACACTTTTTTTCATAATTTTGTCCGCAGTCGCTCTGTGTTCAACTTAGGACAGTAGCAGGTGGGTGAGATGGTAGGTAACTTGTGTTCCTTCAGTATCGGATGAAATCACGTTACCACGAACATCTCACCCACCCACCAAATCTAGTAGTTAAAGCTGTGCAGGAAGCGCTCGGTCTCGTAGAATTTGTAGTCGAAGAAATCGCTCTTCCACGTCATTTGTTACTAATAATTGTCGTCCTTGTCCAGGGGGCCTACCACTAACATCCGTGAGTTTTAAAATCGGTATCTTGGTATAGTTGGTTGTCCGCATTACCGTACTTACGTACATATTGTAAACAAAGTTATTCTAAAGAGTCTAAACCACTAAACTCGAACGTCTTTCAAGTAACAACGAAGTCGATGACCTTTGTCACAGGTGACGTGCATTTTGTCACCCATTTTACAAAAGTACTATGTATTACCGAAGGAGTGGCAACCCAATAATTAAATAGTGTAATTGGACCACAGAAATAGTGGAAAGCATGGAGAAAGGTTGTTTTACAATAACTTTAGGCTTAATATCAACATTTTATTTCTTAAATCTATATACACATAGCAAGATCTCTGCGTTCAAAAATCAAAAATAAAACGGCGGAGAATCCTTATAATCTGTGCCGTCTTTCTTTTTCATATTACATGCCTAACTTTTTAAAATAGTATTTAACTCAACAGGTGACGTAGATTTTTCAAGTTTATAACCTTTCTCTTCTAAAAATTGTGAAAATTGCCGCCAAACTGAGTCATGAGATCTTTTTGTGTTTTCGGGCACATTTTTTGTGATCTCTGCATCAATTTCGCCAAATTTAATCTTCTCAACTTACTTTCCATCATGATTTAAAACGATTTTTAACACTTTTAACAAACTTATTCAGAGAAATTTGTGTGTGACGCTTTCTGACACTTATGACACTTATCGAATATTAATATTAATTGTTGTTATCGTAACGCAATCATGAATAGCTCGATTGATAATTATTTAATTTGCGTAAAACGGTTTAAGGGATTTGATTTATTAAATAGTCCTCCAAATACGATTCGTAGTCAATGTTATGCAGATCATTTTTGCGGTGGTTTGACTCATGTCAACGGCGCTTTCGAATTCGACTCGTGTAAGCACTAGTCAAATTCATATGCCCGCGCAGTCGACAGAGCCGTTTGACACTATGCTTATTTCAATACTGAATTCCGTACTTAAAATTACGCACTGAAAATTTGATGCGCGCGCCGTTTTAGTACGAGAAATTAGAACATGTTCTATTTTCTAGTATACAAGTTTGCGTCTCGTACTCAAATTGAGCAGATCAGATGCGCATTGCACCAATGAGCTGATATACCGACCACCCGACCACTCACAAAATTATTTGCTGCAGTCACTATGGTCACCCATCTCGCCCATTTGTTTTCTCAAATGTGACTTTGGTCTAGGAAATTCCCAAATTTTATTACGGGTGATCCGGTGATATCCGGTATTTGGTGATTTGTTGTTGTGTCTTGTCGTAACAATGTCATCTCCAAAACAAGTTTCTTTATTTAGAATCTCTTTATTTAGAAACAACTTGTGCTTATCCAGTCCGTTTTTTATTTAAAAAACCATTGTGGTGCAAATGGTAACACCCTAAATTTAATTCCCCATATCAAAAGCATTACGTTGTTATGGAAACCAGAATAGGGTGTGAATTATTTGCACCACAATGGTTTTTTAATAAAAAAAACGGACTTTATGCCCCGAAACATAATTTATTATGTAAAAATCGCAACGCCAGAAACGCGGCTCTAGAAAAAAATCAATGCGAGCGTTTAAAGTTGGTTCTGAAGGTATCTGATGTATTCATGATTCGCCCACAATACACCGTAGATAAATAATTATAATAAAGAATCCCACAACAGTAAGACCGGCAGAAGTACGTCATTTGTAGTTTGACAGCCACAAAATTGACAGATGCACCTGAGCTAGAGCGCATGTGCATATACTAAAAATTGTATTGAAAATTCATAATAGTCGCACACAGGGACGAAACTTCTCTCGTACTAAAACGGCGCGCGCTTACAATTTTCAGTACGAGAATTTTGAGTACTGAATTCAGTACTGAAATAAGTATAGTGTCAAACGGCTCTAACATTGACTACTCATCGTATTATAACTGATTATTGAGCGATATTTGCAGATTTCACAGCTGAGAAATGTCATTAAAATGACGTCACTTTTGTGAGTGTTATGCCAGCTTTATCTTGTTAGGGAGACTTCATTGTTACTTGAAAGACGTTCAAATTTGGACCATCTACGGTTTAGGCCCTTTAGACTAATAGTAGAGTCACAACGCACTAAAAAGTTGCTCAGAACTGATGTTCGTCCGTCATTGAGAGGTAAAAAGCAAACATGCATTATTCGATGTAGTTTGGTTTATATATCAACCCCTAGAATTCGTCTGGCTATATCTGTGTCCAAGCAGCCGACATGGGTGAAAAAACTGCATTTTCCCAAAATAAAAACAGACACCTTCATACACCTTCTCACAGTTCCACTTTTCAATTAACTATCCTGAAAGCAAAATTTGGTCGAGCGCTTTACATTGTTTAAACGGGAAGAGCGCTAACAAAATTGGCCATATCCCGCTTATAATGCGACTTTAATTTTTTGCCATATAGAGTAATTTGCTCACACCGCAATATCTCGGAGACGAATAAAGATATGTAAAAATGGTTAAACAGAAAGTTTTAGCTGATGATTTCGGTATTCGATTGATGTTTTTGTATTAATTATTGGAGCACAATTAACGGAGTTATGATTTAATTTGTACCACCATGTCAAGACACGAGAGCCGATGCCCGAGATTCCACTGCAGTCCCTATTACTCCAACCAGTTTTCTTGTTCAGTCGCACTCGTTCGAATTGTATCATGTTCTTGCTGTCGTGTACGTTCTTGGAGGGGTGAATTGATTTGGCAGATTAAATAATAATAAATGTTATATATTAAAAATATTAACCCTAAAAAGAGAAATTTGATCCAATTGCTGACAGCAACGCCAACACAAGATGCAGACCTGTTTTGCAAGAGCAAAAACGTATTTCGTCATATTGGTAAGTAATGCAGGAACTGTAGAAAAGACGGGGGCAATAGATCCTTCAAATTCTTCTAATTTCCATCCAAAGTCCTTAATATCGGGAAGGTTTAAAGTGACATTCAACGCATTTTGCCATATAAGTAGTTGGTCTTTAACATCAAGCAAGTCATATTTCTTAGTAAAAACCGTCCAGGTAGTTGGTTTTCCAATACCAGTAAACTGGTAATATCGCAGCCAGTTAAAGCATGGAAAGAAAGAAGGTTTCTCTTCATAGGTTCTTCAAGTCTTATATTATTTATCTGAACATATTTGCTTTTCTGGGTCTGCATGTACAAATTAACATTCAATTTGTCAGAGAAAGGTAGTAAGAGTACCAGCACATCAGTGTATTTACAAGATATAACGCATTCTTCATATTCCTCCACTTTGGCTGACAAAATATGGAGTAAGATTCTGATATCAACCTCTTCGTGATTCGACATTAACAATTCTTCTGAGCCGGGTGGTAAATGAAGGGCAGAATCATATTGCAAAATTTCATGAAAACCTCCTGATGTAACTATATTGACTTTCTCGATTCTAGCCTTTTTGATAATGGAGACTGATAAGTAGTGGGTGAGATCAGACTTATTTTCCCATGAATGTATGAATAATATTCCGTCGAATAATGCGTCGAATGTGTAGACCTGCTTGTTAAAGACAAAAGTTCAAATGAAGAAACGTTTACCAAGTTGCAGAAGTTTTGTATGTCGCTCTATCACTCCCATATCGATGACTGCCTCCGTTAGTTCAGTCGATGATCTAAGACAACACTGTTTAAGAGCATTTTACCAACTACTTATATGGCATAATGCGTTGAATGCCACTTTAAATCTTCCCGATATTAAGGAGTTTGGATGGAAATTAGAGGAATCTGACGGATCTATTGCCCTCGTCTTTTCTACAGTTCCTGCATTACCAATATGACGAAATATGTTTTTGCTCTTGCAAAACAGGTCTGTATCTTGTGTTAGCGTTGCTGTCAGCAATTGGATCAAATTTCTGTTTTTAGGGTGTGTGACATCACGGTGAAAATAAAATGGCTTGTTTATCGAATTGCGGGTGCTATGAAAAAAATTACTCTAATGAATGTACCATAATCAGTGAAATAAATGAAGAACAAAATAGCGAATATGGTTTTTGACGTGGTAAGTTTTAGTCGATTGTATGTAATAAATACAATAATAACTAAAAAGAATATATACGTTATGTGTATAATATTTATTATTATTTAATCCGCCAAATCAATTCACCCTTCCAAGAACATACGCGACAGCGAGAACATGATACAAATCAAACGAGTGCGACTGAACAAGAAAACTGGTTGGAGTAGTGGGGACTGCAGTGGAATTTCGTTTGAAACTCGGTATGATTGTAATAAATATTTCGTTACTTTTTCTAATAATTATGCATCGAATAATAATGTTAAATACATCTATGGATTAAGAAAATAAATCTTCATCATTGTAAAACAAAAAATAAAGGCGGCCAGAAGATGACATTAAAAAAATCTGAACTCTGACACTCGAATAATACTTATATAGCCATTCCATTTGCTTTTTTATTCGTTGAAATCGAACAACAAATAAAGGAGTTATACAGTGTGACGTTTTTTGGGAAACAGTCTGTATATCGGAAAAACATATAGACAACTTACTGCAAGAAAGACTAAATCCTGGAAAATACTCAGCGTTTGGAAACCATCAGCTGGACGAAAATGGAACAACACTACCTAAAACGGGTGATTGGTGTCAGCCTCAGAACTACCGGCCAATAAAATGCCCAAATGCGTGCAATAAGATTTTAATGCGACCCCTGTACTACCGAATATTCCACTCAATTAACCCTATGTATTCAAAAATTTTCGAACAGCGAGGCTGTAAAAGGGGTGTGGACGGCTGCAAGGAAAACCTGCTGATCGATAGGTGCAGAATGCCGTCCAATATAAGCGCAACCTATCTATGGCTTGGATCGATTATCGGAAGGCATTCGACACAAAATCTCACGAGCTAATGATTCACTTGCTGGAATGTCTTGCGGTACCCAATACACTGATGAGATGCATCAAACAATTAACTGATGTCACTCTGGAAGACCCGGTTCTCGATAACATCCCGACGGGACCGAATTCGGACAAAGTTGATATAATTCAGAAGAGATTCCTTGAGTCCTCTTCTGCTTTGCATCTCGCTGTTGCCGCTTCCGTAGCCTTGCGCGGTGCAAAGGGTTTTAGCTGTGGCACACCCGGCAACCGGAAGCATAAGATCACGCACTTGTTTTACATGAATGATTTGAAAGTGTATGCTTCCGGCAAGCAAGAACTGACGCAGTCATTGCGCATAGTTTGAGGAGTACACAGATGCTATTGGCATGGAGTTCGGTTGTGACAAATGCGTTCAGGTTCATCTCAAAAGAGGACGATGCGAGCATTTCGATGAAGATGCTCAACTCATCGACGGAAGCATTCTGAGACATCTGAACGCCGGTGAGACTTACAAGTACTTGGGTGTGGAGCAGTGCCACATCCAAGCGTCACACCAGGTAAAAAAGTCTCTCTGCGACAAGTACAAAAATCTACTCCGACGAATCTGGTCGTCAGAGCTTTCGGGGAAGAACGAGCTCGGCCCCTTAAAGAAACATACTCAAGAGGGTCATATTTCCCTGTGCGTGAAACTCGAACTGTAGACAGGGCAGATTGAGGGACCGTTTAGGGGCTCATAGTTGCCTCATGGATTACCTTAGCATCAGGGTGACGCCTTTGATAGTGTAGCGTAGTTTCTTGCAGTTTCAGTGGCATTATTATTATTTGCGACGCTCAAACCCAGTAAGATGTCGATGTATTCATTGAAATTGTACCAAAAAAATTTACATTGTTTGATCAAAAATCTATGGATACGCTTAATTCTTTAAATTTGCTAAAATTGCGTTTACATGCATATTCAAAGAAGTATCTAAGGGGTTGGCAATGTTGCATGGAATTTTCTTGGTATGGAATAATTATTTTTGAAAAACTTGAGTAAGTACCTCTTTATCTACCTTTTAGCCTTAAAATTATGAAACAAATATTTATCATTAGAGTTCATTGTCCTGAAAAAGGAAAGTTTATATCTCAAGAAATAAACCATAAATTTCAATTTGAATTTCAAATTTATCTTTAAGTTAAAATCCTTTACAAGATTTAAGATAACACGGGCGCCATTTTTCATCACCCTGTATAAACAGAATCTTTAACATCGGCCTTTTGTTGAATTTAACTGTTTCTAAAGACACGTGAGTATAGTAATTTCAAGATTTCTGGAGTTCATTTATGTAGTAACTTTGCATTGTAAGATTTTTCGTTTTTGCCCCCTACTTGATCTAGTGTCTTTAAAATACTGATTGAAAGAAGATGTAGCAAAATTATATTAAGCTAGAAAATATTCATAAATAAATCAATAACATTTTTAAGTACGCATATTTCGCTAGGCACCTACCAGGACCTGCTTCACTTAACATGTTTCCTTGAGTTGAAACGGCAGCGACATCGGCGACAGACATGTCTTTACACCATGTCCCGCAAAAAAAAGCTAATAATGTTATGAATAAATTCGATTCATCAGAGGCTTTGGCATCTTCTACAGTAGCTCCAACGTTTGTGGCTTGTGCTGAATCTTCTACAGCGAAAAATACTTAATAAGCACAACGGCAAAAGCTGTTTTCCTTATTTACAAAAATCTACAGTAGCTATTTAACGTATCTTATGAACTTAAAATGTGCTTTAATAGCTTCAGTAGGCTGTACACACATAACAATTGCAAAAGTGGCAAATCACTTTAAATAAATAAATAGATAAATATAATCACGATTTATAATGTAAGCATGCAGTTTAGCTTTGAAACAAAACTCCAAACGTGATCACAAAAGCGTACCTTTTTTTGTATAGTAATCTAGTATCTCTTTTAATTCTCTCCAATCAACTTCCTCATCTCTTCCCGCGACATTCTTAAATAGTTGAAGAATTATTCGGTTTTCAACACTTTCTGAAGGTGTTAATTTTGGTTCAGGCTACAAGTAAGTAAAAGAACATAATTTTATCTAGTAAGATTATAAAAATCAGTTTGGAATAGTTGAAATTCTATTTAATATTAAAAATCTAAGTAGTTGTCGTTAAAACATGGTTCCCAAAATTCCAAAGTTTTATTTGATGTAGTTCTCTACTGAGTATAAATGACCATTTAAACAATCAAGTTTGAGGATATTATTGCTGTTTGTTTGCATTACAGTAGGGTTTATGAATGATCAAGGTTCTGTTATTCAATAATTGAGAAAAAAATTGTATTTTTACATATTCTTTTGTTATTATAACTGAAACACCATGTAAAATACTACTTACCTCATTTGTGTCTTTTAACCCAATTTCTAGGTCATTCTCCCTAAAACAAAAATCCACATATAACAAGGTTTAGAAAGGGTTTAACATAGTTTCAGCGGGTTTAAATAACGCTTCCGTGGAACAACCAAATCGTTAATTTATTTTCATTTTAACTAAATAAATAAGTACTAACACTAAAACACTAGTAATATTTCACTAAAAAAATATCAATTTAAAAATTAAAGGCTTTAATAGCTCTGCATGTAAGTATAGTAAAATTAGTATTAGTCTTATCCTTAACCAATAAAGTAAAGAATATGTATCAGTAAAAGTTACAATGAATGAAGAACCTGTATAACAATCAACAAATAACAGCAAATTCATTAGTATACACCCAAGTTATTCTTCTTATATTAATTTGTAAAGTAAAGATTAAACTTGGAACAACGATTTTAGTATGTATTACATAATATATTAATTATAATTAATCTTATACAATTTAGATTATTATTATTATTAGGAATCATAAATAAATTAAAGAAGAGTTGTGCCACAAAAAGCCAAAAAACTCAAAGTGTTATTTAAATGTACCTATGAGATATTCAAATTGTTAGTACATTAATTTATTGGCTTATTTATTCATTTGTGTTTTAGACAGTTGTAAAGTGGCCAGTTCACATGAAGTTACCCTTGGAACATAAATCTTCGTAATAATAGCAACATAGAAACTAATTGTGGATTTATGCTTCTATATTTAAGATTTAACATTTAAGATTCAATTCAAGAATTAACAAATTTAAGATTTTACAAAATCTTTTCAAATTTATACTTATTAATTAACCGAAAAGTCATTTAAGGATACGCCAATAGTTATCTCGCATTTTACATAAAACTGTCAAAATTGACAATCTATAATGAACTGTGAAGATGACATCTTTGATTAATGTCAGAAATATTAATATTCTGATTTTATTTATGCATGGTCAACTAATTTGTTGGTCATGATTCAACATTTAACGCAAAAGTTAAAAAAAGTTGGTAAATTCTTAAATTAAATTAAATCTTAAATGATAAATGCTGGTATAAATGTCACCATTGAAAATGCATTATTTATGTTCTTAAATGTAAAATGAAAACTTAAATGTTAAATATTAAATATAGAAGCATAAATCCACCATAATATGTATTAGCTTAACTTTCAAAAGTGACTGTTGCAAAATGAATTTAATTCAACGAAATAGCTTATTAAAAAAATTCGTAATGGGATCGGAGTTTCTAGATGGAGGATTCTGAGGTGAGGGATACTGATTACTTTGAGGTTCTTGAAGAAACGGATACTGACCATATGAACTCTGAGGAAAAGAGTGTGGATTTGATGGATAAGGATTTGATGGATAAGGATTTGATGGATAAGGATTTGATGGATAAGGGTTTGATGGATAAGGATTT
Source organism: Diaperis boleti (assembly GCA_963583935.1). Taxonomy (NCBI): domain Eukaryota; kingdom Metazoa; phylum Arthropoda; class Insecta; order Coleoptera; family Tenebrionidae; genus Diaperis; species Diaperis boleti. Next base: position 37,599,066 of record OY757249.1, read on the forward strand.
GATGGATAAGGATTTGAAGGACAAGGATTTGAAGGATAAGCATTTGAAGGATAAGGGTTCTGATAAGGATAAGGATTGTTGGGTGGTCTATCATATGGATTAGTTGGAGCATTATGATATGGATTTGAAGGAATATCATAACGCCCTTTAGGTGAGTCGTCACGGTCATCCTGAGTTTCATCATCTATCTGATTATCTCGTATAGTGTTAGGAAAACTATCAGAACAAGAACCATCATACACCATATTATTCTGATGTTCAGAGAAGACACGTAGCAAAAACTCTCCTTCTTCATTAGGGTCAAACGTAGAAGGCACAATACAGTAGGTGCCTTTAGGTAGCTTAAATCGGCAGCTAACTTCGCGCAAGTTTATAAAACTCGGTGATCTTGCTACAGAAGCGTTGAATTTGAAAAAATCTCGGTCTAACGGTTTTGGAACTCTATCAGGATACGGTAACTGAAACAAAAAAGAAAATAGCAAAAATTTTGAAACATCAATGTTATATACATAATATACAGGTGTTCGGTAATTCGACAATCATCTCTTTAGGAATCGTAAAGGCGACCGCCTTGAGTCACAATCTAGTGTTAAACTTAAATTTGTCCACTTTGACTGCTTAATTGAGGTGCTATAGGTTTCAAAGTTCACCCAATCAGAGATCAGGTTAGAATTTAAGTTTGTGATCATGAATCCAAGCTACCTGAAGAAAAAAATTGCGGCTACCAATTTTGATTATTTAAAGCCAGTGGTGTCCATAGTGGCATTTGAACTTGAACAATGATGAATAATGAACTAGCCGATATAATATGCACCTTATCTATGGTTAAGCCGGTGTCAACAGTAGTGTCAGTGAGGTTGCACCGAGAAAGGTTTCCAAATCGTCACGTCCCCTATTGCGGTGTATATTCCAATTTGGATCGCCGTATTCGAGAATTTGGAATTAATTTAGACAGAGGTACTCTACTGAAGCCACTCTTAGTGTGCGCGAGATAGCTCGCAGAGCTCGTGTTCCAGCGACAACGGTATGGACAACAAACTAAAAGCAAGATCTGCATCCATATCACATTCATCGTATCCCAGCTTTAGTGCCTGAAGATCTTCAAAAGAGGCGGAAGTTTTGTGAATGGTTGTTGCAGAGGAACAACGAAGATCCCCAATTTATTTTAAATATTTGTTTCACGGATGAATCAATGGGGGTCTCAAAGGAATACATACATTCCATACCAAGTGAGCCACCTAAAATTTAGATTTTGTTCAAATTTGGCATATTAATAATACTTGTAAATAGCTAAGGTCACTAGATGAAAAATTCTCTTTCTAAAGGTAACGCCAACGGTTGCGACATATATCATTCTGTCTCTTTTAATTTCCATGAACATTTGACATGGATATTTTCTGTTATTCGTGTATGCCCTGAACTGTCATTTATGATGTTTCTCGGCAAAGTCAAGAGGAGTTTTTTGATTTTTCGATAAATATGGTACGACTATGTGAAGTTCAAGGCTGTAAAGCACAATCAAGTACAGATGTTAAGCCTTTTCAGTTGTCCCACAGGTAAATACCATGTTAGAGTGTATGCACTTGTTACCCTCCTCAAATTTTTAGGCGAGAAGAAAATGGTCATTCGAAAAATTTGTTTGGAAGTCCTGAAAAAACCAAGTACTATAAAACATTATACATATTTACAAGTACTACACATACTGTAGAATGGGGGATATGTACTTGAGAAGGATTATGTAGAAATTTAAAAAGTTCAAAATTTTGAGTTGATAAAGTGTGAGCTTTCGTTTACAATAAATGAGATGAAGTGTGTGGGTATAGATTGGTATGTAAATTTCCACTCCTAGAACATTAATTATAGAAGTTTGGAGCATTAGTGAAAGACAAAGGAAACAATTGTCCACAGTAGAAATGGGCTTCTGGCGTAGATGTTGCAGGCCAACTTTACGAGATCGAATCCGAATACAGAGGTACGACAACGCATGGGAATCGATACTACAATATTAGACACAGTAGAAACAAAAAGTCTACGGTGGTACGGACATGTCAGTCGTATGGACTGTTACAGATGGCAAAAGAAAATGCTGCAATGAGAGCCTTTGGAAAGAAGACGTAGGGGTAGACCAAGAAGAACGTAGAACAAGCAATGTTAGAAAGAAACCTGCAGGAAGAAGATGTAACGAATCGATCTATATGGAGACTAGGATGCGGTAGACGACAATAGTTGTTATAATTATATGAATATTAATTATTTCAGAGGCACTTCTGTTCAGAAGATTTTATAGTGAGTTGTAAGCATAGTGTTAAAGAAGCCTTCCTTACATTTGAAGCCAATCTTTGAAGGCTCAAGCTTAAAGAAGTTAAAAGAAAAGTTAAAGAAACCATAACCAGCGAGATGTAGAAGTAGAAGCGTTGGGATGAGGCCGGACTATACAAAATATTATTTAGACAAAATTAATTGAATAAATAACATTAAAATACCACTTGTTATTATTATGGAGTTATTCTGTTTGTCAGTTGAAGACTCGGAGGTTGAAGATTGGTAAATACACGGTTGACGAATCGTTGATGATTTTGGAAAAAGTGGCTCGATCGAGGGTTGCCTGAATAAGTTTTCCACGTTCAAACCCGTCCAGTGGCGAAGACATAAATTCATATAATCAGCAAATTAAAATTGAAACCTTAACCTTAAATCCGGATTATGTCATTAAAATCCTTGGCGAATCGATAAAAATCCCTAGATTCTTGTATCTTTTTCTAACCCATTAAAACTCATCCTATATCTATCTCTTTTAATTTCCATGAACAATAACTGATGGCGGTACCTTTATAAAGAGAATTTTTCATCTAGTGACCTTATAAATAGCAACTCCCAAGCGCCATCTGAGATTTTTTAGCCTGCTTATTTTTGATCTGCATGGGGGTGAATTATAAATGTTAAGATAGGGCATGAGTGAACTTAAATGTGTTTTACTCAGTTCCTACTGACATTATTTCCAATTTAATAACTGTAATAGAGGGACAATGAAATACTCTCTTAAAATGATCTCATGTAATTTTCACCTAATCCAATATTTTGACCTTGAAAATGACCTAGAAATTTGAAAAATGATTATTTTACATCTTATGACTGCTTTTATTTGCTTCAAATTTTACCTAAAATGTAGCTTATGACGTCTTCTTTATTGATCATAAGTTTTATTGTGGGCCGATTTTGGGTTCAGAAGATATAATTTTTTTTTAAATAAAAAGAGCCATAAGATGGAAAATAATCAGTTTTCGTACTTCTAGGTCATTTTCAAGGTCAAATTATTGGTTTAGGTCAAAATTGCATCGGGCCATTTTGAAAGGGTATTTTATTGTGCCACTATTACAGTTATTAAATTGAAATAAATGTCAGTAGGAATGGAGCAATCAAATGAAAGGTTACTCATGTCCTGTATTTTCATTTATGATTCACCTCCATGGATATCAAAAATAAGAGGCCTAAAAAAATTCAAATGGCGCTTGGGGATTGCTATTTATAAGTACTATTAATATATGAAATTTGAACGAAATATAAATTTTAGGTGTATGGAATGTCCCATATACATTATTGGTCAGTGGATAATCCGCATATTACTAGAATTAAAGACCAACAGCAGCAATTCTCAGTGAATGTTTGGGCTGAAATCTTTCAAAATGTCTTAGATGGTCCTTTTTTTACAGAATCGTCTAAATGAAAATAATTATTTGATTTTTTTTACAAACTCAAGTAGAAAAATTCTTAGACGGATTGCCTCTTCAACGACGATTCCAAATGTTGTATATGCAAGATGGGGCACCTCCTCATACGTATGGATTGTACTCCGTTAAATTTTTATTTCTGGGGGCATGTGAAATCGGTTGTTTATGCCATCACCAATATTTCTGATGTGAATAAATTGCCACACAGAATCCTACTAGCGTCTGATCAAATCAGGATGAGGTTCTTGAAAATGCTAGGAGTTCGTTGTTAAGCCCGTCTTTGTATACAGAACGATGGTCGACGATTTGAACATTTATTTTAAATATTTCAGTTACCTTTCTTTAATAATAAACCACTTTGAATGATGCAGTTATTTTGTTAGTATCTTTCTGAGTATACGCCACTGATTTTTGATTGCCGTCAAATGTGACAATCTCTCTTTTTTCCAACAGAATACTTGATTCAACAGAACTGGCGCTGATGAAACCATTTCTCTGATTGGCCTATTTAAAACCCTTCTAGTTCTTTATCGGATGTAAAATCAACTAATTGCAAAATATAATTTCTCTGAATGTTGTGAGGCCACAGTAAAGCGATGGCTGTCGAATTACCGAACATCCTGTATTTGGAAAGTGATCCAAAACGTAGAACGAGAAAGTTGAGATTCTCATTTTCTTTGATTAGATTCATCAGGAAATCGCATGGTCATTGCTGCCACCACCTACAGATCACTTGGAGAAATGTTTACGATGTAGAACTGTGCCATTAAGACATTAGTCAAGAACATTACAAATTCAGAATATGTAGTTAAAAAAAGCATAAACATAAGTATACAGGATGTAACAGAAATGGTACATTTTAAAATTTTAAGCAGTGACTGAACTTGACAGGAGCAACAAAATTTAAAATCTACTCTTTTTCCGAAAACCCACATTTTTTTAGCATTTTTGCCCCTTGACAAAATCGCATTGACGAGTCGTCTCTGCTTGCATAAATGAATCAGATTATTTACCTCGGATGATAAGAAAAGATGTACTTTTTTGTTCCGATTTTTTGTGACATATTTAATTAAGAGGTTAATATTTTTATTTTGTGCAAGTGAGTCCAGTCGGATGTAGTTAGGTATCATTGTCTATTCTGTGAGTGCGTGAGTATGTGAGTTTACAAAAATGTCAGACCCTACAAACATTGAAAAAACGGTCTGCATATTTTACCACGCCGATTAAACAGTGTCGAGTATTTACAGTTTTTGTGATTGTCTAAAAAAAAGTCAGAAACATTTATTATTACGAACCTGAGAAAAAAAATTATCACTTATAATCTCATAAGAGCATTAATAATTCTTTCTGGTAAGTGCCCAGGAACGCGTACCGCTCGTGTCGATTACGTTGTTCTGTGCACGATAAGAAAATTTAAATTTAAATTTTACTCTAAAATAAAATATCAAGTGATATCAAAAAAGGATCCATAGTAAGTTATAAATAAACGAAAAATTGTGACGGCCAGAAAAATGTCTTTAGCAAATATTGATAGGCCCAAAAACACAAAAAGAAGTAAACTTTCTGTATGGTGCCAGTTTTTGCCCTTTTGTGAGGCAAGAAATTATTATAAGATTACAAGGAAGCTGTAGTGAAATTAATGTGGAATTTCGACAGCCAAACAACTACAAGAAATTAAAATTTAAATATGTTCAAGTCGAACTCCACAAACTTTAATAAACGTAAAATTACAATAATTGGAACAACTACAAGAAAGATATTTTAAAGAATTCAACGTCAAATTCGATCCTTTCGTAGATATAGAATTTAGTTTGCTAGAGCAGCCAGAGATGCAAAGAGACGGAAGTTACAAGCCGATTCTGCAAAACGAAAATCAGGTTCAGCAGCTTTAACTAATGAAGAATTAACAAAAATGGTAAAAATGTGGGACGAAAATACTCCAACAGGTTTGCAAAGCAAGTTCTTTCTTATTGGTGGGTATGAATTGGCATGGCGCGGAGGAGAAGCCAGTACGTGCTCTGTTCACCATTTCTCAGAAGAAAAAAACAATGAAGGTGTGAGTACGGGACGCATGAATACAATCCAATTTTTACGAAAACCACTCAAGGGGGGGTGGGGGTGTAAAGACAGCGGACAGTAAATGGTTGACTGTTAACTGTTAATACAATTAATCCAAACATTTGCCCAGTGCGGTAAGTTAGCACATCACAATGTAGGAAAATGGCATGCACTTTATTAAAATAATATTTTTATAGATTGCTGAGGAAACTTCTTGAGAAAATATTGCAACCGACAAATTATTTTTGACAGCAAATCCTAATTGGCAGAATATCAATTCCAAATCAATTCACGGCGAGCACGGAATTTCGGACAGAATTCAAATTTGACTTATGTAAAATGTAAAATGGGCTTTATATGCTAGACGTTTGAATAACCTCGATTTTATACTTTTTCACTATTATTGTCACATGTCATTTTGACAAACTAAGTCACACGAATAACGCAAAGAAAGAAGAGGAACTACGCGGGTGTTAAGTGAACATTAAGCTTGTAGTAAGGAAAAGTGTGTTGTCACTGTGAAATCAATTCAAATAATTTTGATGGAATGACATTGCCAAATACAAAAGATCTTCGCATTCTACGAACCACGCCTACCTTCGCAATTTTATGAAAACATAACAATCTTTTATTTTAAAATAACTCGGTTCCAAAAAACATCATTTTGAAGGAGGTATTCCAGTGCAAACCCAACTCTGGCTTCTTTATGAGCAGGTGTTAGTGCTATTTTTCTTGCTGCAGTATGATTTCGGACCCCACTTGCTCGCAGACGCCGACGTGCCGTCCAAACTGACCCGGGAAAATTCGACATAATCACTGCATCAACAGCCGTAGTAAATGGACTTGCACTATATTTACTAAGGCATTGTCTTCATTGGGCGTAGAAACTCGACGACCTCCTGAGCCTCGCCGTCTTTCCAACCTTTCAGTCTGCCTCCATTTTTCCATTATCGAGTGGATTGTACTTTTTGGAATATTGCTGCAATATGTCTGTACGACAATCCCGTTTGTACCAAAGTGACAATTCGTGCTTTATTAAAATTTGAAACTGGAGGCATATTGGTGACAGTTTATTTTGAATTTCAGTCAAAATTAATTATTATGACAATTATGACAATAAAGCATAACCTACATTGTTGTTTTTAAATGACATAAAAATTGCTGTCCGAAATTCCGTGCTCCCGATGGTACAAAAATATGGCAATTGGACGAAGTAGTATTTCATCCTGGATGAAGAGTGATAAAGTAACGCACAAAATTCATAATTTAGTTATGTACTGTTTTTGCGAAAAACGCTCAAACAGGTCGATTTTTGTTATTAAATCTTTTGACATAAAAATTTTATTGATGACGTTATTATCTGTTTTTGAACTATTATGACACGGTCATCAATTTTTTTAAATGGCAAACCCCAACCTTTTTTATACAATAGTAAAAAAGTGATACCTTGCATAACTTTTTTTGAAAAAATTACGTTTTACATAAAAAATAAAATTTTAATTCCTCGCAAAAAAGTGAAAAATAACAATAAATTTAGAAAGCAAACAACGAAAAATGAAAAATCATCTCATAAAATTTAACGCAAGTGCTCAAATTACCACACACACACACTTCGTTCACTCACTTCGGTACTAATCTGCGCCATTTCACCACGGATTCGTAGTGAAATAGTATTTTTTCAAGGAATAAAAATTTTATTTTTTGAAGTAAAACTTTTTTTTAAACTAAAAAAAAGTTATGCAAGGTATCACTTTTTTAGTCTTGTTGAAGAGAGAATTGAAAAGTGTATCTAAAACCCAAAAAAAAGTTGGGGGTTGCCATTTAAAAAAAAAATATGACGGTGTCATACTTATTCAAAAACAGATGACGTCATCATCAACATTTTTATGTCAAAAGGTGGTAATTTGAACACAAAATCGACCTGTTCGAACGTTTTTCGCAAAAACATTACATAACTAAATTATGAATTTTGTGCGGAACTTTATGATCACTCTGTAGAACAATAAATTGTGTTTAATTTTAATTAATATGTATTGTTTTGATTTCAAAAATAAAATTGTAATTTCTGAAACATTTTATATTTTGACGTTCACTATGATAGTAGTGAATGTCAAAAAATTATCGCTTAATAATTTCAGTTAGGTTAGTCAACTTAAAAAAGATTATAAACCAAAAGAATGTCGATAAATTAAAGTGGAGCAAATTTAAATTTTCAAAACGTCATATTTAATAATTTTAAAACAATGTCATAATTTTGAACATTCTTTAATGTAAGGAACCCCTCTGTAATTTATCAATTGTATCATTAATCTCTTGTAAAATTAGGGCTGATGATGGAGGTAGTTTTCTCCCGAAACATGTTCCAATTGTAATTTTACGTTTACATATTAAAGTTTGACTTGAATATATTTAAATTTTAATTTAAAAAAGATTATGAAGAAATTTTTTTGTTGTCTCGGAAACCATACTAAAATTAATTCTTTTACTGGTTCTTAATTAGTGTCGTACGATTTTCCTTAAAATTTTGAAATGATCTTAAGACAAATTTATTTTCCCTACCTGAAAATATAAATACTGAAAAAGCAAGAAAAATAACCACTGTGCTGCAGTTGATTGTTTTTGCGCGGAGGGGTTTCCTTTTTTTGTGCCTGCGATAACGCAGTCGAACTAGCCTGCGGTGGCGTACGTTTTAGTGCTATATTTTTTTTAACTCTGCAACCATAGAGTTTATGACAAAAGTGTCTTGAGAAAAATTGTTGTTATTGGTGAGATCTATTACCGGTCACACTATTGAAACCTATTTCTGTTACGCCCTGTTTATATAAGCAGAGTAACTTACATAGTAAATTGCAAAGCCTATTGTGAGTAGATCCAATCCACGACTTCGTCGCAATAAACGATGATGCTTTTGCATTAGACCAACAATTAAAGTACACTTGTCATCCTCATCTCCCTCGTCTTCTTCCTCTAACGTAATACGATACTGGGGGTTGTGAGAAAATGTATCTAGAATTTAAAAATACGATTATTATTAGCATAGTCTGCATCAACTAAATTACCTAAAAAGTTGCGACATCCTCCGGCCGTGACTCCATGAACCCATTCACCTTCGAATACAGACATTACCCATTTCCTATTTCGATCTGGTGTAAGTTCATCTTCAGTAAGAGAATCTGGATTTAAGTTACAGATTTCCAACCGTTCAAAGTATCTTTGGAAATCTTTGTACGACATCCAAAATTCCCCATCAGCATCAAAATTTAAACCAAGTTCCTCTTTCTGCTCTTCTGAGATAAACTGCCACTCAGGTGAACTATAAATTTAATTTGCTAATACAGAACATCTATAGATTACTCCATCATCAAGATGCCTTTGAAATTGCAATAATGCATTATTTTTCTGTTATTTTTGCAAAAGCACCATTGATTCTGGGTTACTTCAGTGGTAATGTGCGATGAAATGAAAATCCCTTCTAGTAATATGGACCAGATTTAGCACATAGGTCGCATATTGGTACCTGAGTTGAGAGTTGTTTGATGATCTAAAAATGAAGTGCGTAAATTAAAGCAATCACAATTTGATATGGACGTAGTAAAATCTTCTAAAGCGTATACCAATTTTATGTGATCGAAACTCTCATTGTCCACCAGCAATTTCTTGTTCAAATTAAGACATATATGTACTAGATAAGATTTTCAATTCATAGCACGTTATAAATGTAGAAAAGTATTTACACTAACATTGTAGATAAAACTAATTTGATAATAATGTTAATAAATAATACCTAAATAACCAAGTTTTGGTATTTTTGACATAAATAAACCAACATTTTTTAAACCAAAACAATGCATTTAGTTGAATTTGAAGAATACTGAAAATTATTCAAAACCAGACTTTTCTGAAAGATGAGTACACAAAGTAGTTCCAAAGTAAATTCTATAATATTATATTATTATACTAGTTTCTGTGTAAATTGGGCGTTTTCCGGCACTAGGGGTTAATACAACGTTTTATAGTTCAACACAACCCTGGCAAGTCTTTAAATTCCTTAAAAAACATAAAAATGGTGTGACCTTTATCTGACATTTTATTATTGCATGACAAAGAGTGTTTACACAAGCAACAATGTGAAAATTCTGACAGTTTCGACCTATAAATAAGTTTTTTTTATTTTATTTTAAGCTATTTAAAGACTTGCCGGGGTTGTGTCGAACTACAAAACGTTGTATTCGTTGTACTCGTTTAACTCGTGATTTTTTAATCCCTTAGTGCCGGAAAACGTCCAATTTACACAGAAACTCGTATAATAATATACTATTTTATGAAGATATACACTAACTTTAGAATCACTTTGTGTTTTGCCTAGTCACGATTTTTTTCTTAAACTTCTGTATCAATAACCTGCTAATATTGTCAAACTTACTGGTCGCTCCAAGCACCATTCCATTCTGCATCGTTACCCCAAGGATTTCTTAATCTCAATAACGGAATTTTGCCAGAAACATTTGGCGTTGATATATCGACATATTGAACCTTAGTTATACTGTAAGCATGACCACGAACTAAACCCTCGGGAGTTCGAGCTTCTAGAGTATTGGGATCCGGCTGCAATTTTTTGCGACTAATAAAATTAAGAAACTATATCTAGCGAAATAATTAATGTAAATAACTGAAGAGTTTCCCTGAGAAACAAGTAGAAAAATTAACTCGCATTAATAGAAACTTCTATAAATCCTAGAATCCTAGAATTGGTGTATAATATTATGTATAATTATGTAACATCACACAGAATGCAGAGATATAATAATCTTAAATTAAACGAATTGCACTATTTACATCCACATTAAAACCAAGTGATATGTCTTTAAAATTTTTGTAAAATGGTATTGCAAGTAAACATCCACATACAGGCTGCCTCAACGAAACTAAATTGTCCACTTGAAGTTGCTGGAGTTACAAATATTTTCGTCAGTTATTATATTCCATTGACTGAAAAGCTAGGTGTGAAAAAAAAATTGCATAATTGGAAGTGTTTGTGCCTGCAAACGTGCCATTTATACGGTAAATTTGACCAAAATTGTATTATGAATATCTTTAATTAAAAATCATTCTTATCCCGCAGGAAGCAAAAAATTCGCCAAAAATCTGTTAATGGACTACCACTGTAAAGGCAATCCCTGAAATTTCAGTCAAACATTGTAATTCTAAGTTCGGTAATGGTATTCTGGGTTTACACCCAATGGTTAAGCCTTTCGTAGAATTCACCCATTTCACCCATTGAATGCGACATAATAACATATACATGTAGTGTCCGAGTATAGAGTACAGTTTCTGCATGAAAATATTAATACTTTTCACTATTGATGTTCGAACTAAACTAGCCGTATTACTAACCACTGATACTAGGAAATCCATTAACATACACTCTGGACAACTAATTGAGCTCACCTCTGATTTCGTAATTTTCTTATTAGTATTTAAAACTTTATTCTTAAAAAAGTTTGTGCTTTTCATATACAATATCCCAAGAGTCACGCATATTGTCGAAAATCTTCCCACCCTGTCCGGCACAAGTGTTTGTTGCACCGAAAACTTAAAGTTTTCAGTTGGCGACAAACACGCGTACAGACAGGGAGGGAAGATTTTAAACAATGTGCCTGACCGAGGGATATTTGTTCAGACAATCGCTAGAACAACATTAACAAAAAATTGAAACGTCAAGATCTCATAAATCATGTCATGAGTTGTCATGGTGGTCGACAATTACTATTATTGATATTGTTGGTTATGTCCATATTTCTTAATTTAAAATTTATTTCTTTAATGGGTTAATTGGGCAGAAAAAATAACGATGTTTGTTATTTATGTTATGTTTGGAGTGAGGAATATTAGGATTAAGAACGAATATTTCTTTTTAATTGTCTCATGTCTCAGTGTTGTATTTTTACTTCATTTTATTCTCGAACCTTCTTTTTAATTTAATTACAAGTAGTACAGCCATGAGGAAGGCTCCGAAAAGGGCCGAAACGTCGGCACCCTACTAATCATCGTTATTTTTTCTGCCCAATTAACCCATTAAAGAAATAAATTTTAAATTACTAATATTATGCATTAGAATTATATAATTTGTAATATCAATTTTTACCGAAAAATGTAACCAGACAAACGAATTAAATACTATGTGAATAATTTGTTGCGTTTAAAAAGTAACTAGTACTGTATAGTTGGTTGCATATATATGCATTTAAAAAAAATCTTTTTTAATAAATTCTGGCCCTTACAACTCCGGTGTATGTAAATAAATCAATTCTTTTTATTCATAAAGAAAATACAAACGAGATCGAAGAAAAATGAATTTAATTCGTCGTTATTTATAGTACCATCGCTTAATTCAAATATCACCCAACTTTCGTCACTCAGATCGTCAAAGCAATTATTATTATCAACCTCGGTATCAATCCTAAACTCATTTATGTCATATTTTTTATTACTAATATTTGAAAAATGTGCATCGTCTTCTGAATAACTTGTCTTTTTATTTTATTTTATTTTTTTGGAATACTGCCTTAGTGTTATTAATCGCAAATTAGTTTTAAACTTCTTAGAATTTGGTACAAGATTTCGAGCTCTGCAGGAGGAAAATAAATTTATATGTTTGTAAATATAACTGCTGTCTAAAGCTGTCTCTGTTGCCAAAATAACTCCACGCTGATAAACCTTCCATAAAGATCTGGAATTGCATCACATCTAAGCAATTTCGAACATGCTGATTGAAATTGCTCTTCAGAAAAATGTATTTATGACCAATTTGAAATTATCATTTTCTTATAATATTCTCTTGAACACTTACATCGCATATTCTTATATATTATTATTTAAATTTATTTCTGTAATTTCCTTGTGTGGTCTTATTAGTTCTAACGGTTCTAACCACTTAGCACGACGCTGAGGGATTTTCGGGATTCTGTATAAGGTAAATCCTTTCTCAGTTCTATTTTTACAACCAGGAATGAACCAACTGGGCATTTTTATTAACAACGCAATGACAGTATGAAGTGACAGAACAAGTAATCAAATTTAATCATACCCGCTTTTATTGATGACATAGTGACTTCAGCGCTACCAACCATATTCTGGGCCAGCCAGATGTCGGTACCATAACGCAGTTGTAGGGGCCATAATTTATTAGAATATATTGAATGTGTTGAACTTAATATTTCTAATAAGTAGTTTTTTGTTGAGAGTTTATTCCTTTTATCGAACATTCACTTTTTATCGAACGTTTACTCTATTTATCGAACACTCGTACTTTTTATCAAGCGTTTATTCCTTTTATCAAACGTTTACTGTTTATATCATCATCTTTTTCATCTACGAGTTTTTGTATCGAACGATTACGCTTTTTATCGGACCGATCATATAATTAATATTATAACGAGTGAGCAACAAAATTCGTGATCGCAGTTGGCTAAACGTATATCGGTTCTTTTACATTACTGTTTACATTAATTGTCAAACTTTTAATCTATTTTCTCTGACTGTTAAAAATTTGAATTTCAGCTCGAAATTCTTCCCAGATATCCGGAATAGAATGTTTCCAAATGCCGTTTACTTTTGTTGCATTGTGAGATTGTACGGGTACCACTCAAGTGAACTTTTGCAAAAGAACAGATTTTTATTCCAAATCAGATTTGACAACTCGATGACTTACACAATCGTATCGATCAAGAATCGACCCAAAATTTTCGATTCAGAGGCTCCTACGATCACGAATTTTGTTGCTCACTCGTTATAAATTACGCTTAGTTTTTATATCGAACATTCGGCACTTCAAATTTGAGAAATTAAGATATTTAATTATAAAAAAAATTAATTGTAACTTACACAGTTAAATTTTTGATTACATTTGTGTGTGGTATGGTGTGGTAATAGGGATTCTAAGCATAAGGTGCAAATTTTCCTTACACTATTCCAACCTTTGCGTTATGAAGATCTCTTTTGCTGCTTTTCTATTTAGTTCAGTAAATCTAGATTTTTCCCAGGGAAAAATTCCGGAAGTTTTTTTCTCAACGGTTCTATATGTATTTTGTAACACCTTGTATGTATAAAGCCAGCTCCAGACGACATGACAAGTGTCGGTCAACGTGAATTCCTTCCAATGGTCGCGCATCGTGTGTCAAGCAAGGCCAAAGTTGGCGCTCGTCAAGGGTTCGCCTAGTAAGCAAACATGCGCCAGTTGGAACGAACCCACGTTGACGTTGGCCTACACTCCCATGACATGAAACCCTAAAACGGGTTCTGTTATTTAATAAAGTTGTTTTGTGAGATAGCAGATCGTATCAAAAATCGCAATTTCGGCTAGCATTTTCAATCGCTGCACATTTACCGCCTCTTGTGATGTCAAGACAAATGTTTCGGATTAGTAAACGCGTAAAACAAAAAAAATATTTTACGTACAATATTTTTTCGACTAGTTTCGTCTCCCTAAAAACATTTATCAAATATACCTTATTTAAATGAAGTAATAATAAAAACCCATAGAACCCAAACTGTTCATGTTTCATAAATAATAAAAAAAAAATACATAAAAATGGATTGTCAAATTGAAATGACAAGCGCTTTAACTGTTATTTCGTTATCCCTTTAATGCTCAAAATATTTACTGAATGAAACTAGGAAGCCCTGCAGAATTTAAAGCCAGACTACTTTTGTCCTTGAATAAAACTAGGAATATCGATCCATAATCCGTATCAAACTGAGAATGCTGTTTTTGGGACAATCACGGTGTAGTAAGCCTACATTATTTTTAATAGTATTTACTAATAAATGCATTTAACTGGAAACCTTCAAAGGACTAGGAGAACGTGTAGGGGAAATCAGTCAATAGTACCTCAGGAGCATCTGGAGAATTCTGAAAAAAAAAGAAAACTACATGTGAAAAACAATGCAATATGCAATTGGTTCCAAAGATCACTGTAAAAATTCATCTCAAGCTTAGTCCTAATATTGGTCACAACTACTGCTAAAACCTTATTATTAAAAAGTACTTTACTTTATTTTTTAAGGTATTCACCAGAAGGAGCTCCTCGTGATTCCGACTTACGGGAATGATCTTCAGAATGGAAACGATCTTTTACTCTATTATTAATAGCGTTTTTTATGTATAAAAAAATATTTTAACAAACTTCAATGTTAAACAGCGCATAACATGATGATTTTCTTGAACGTTTAAAACGTGTTGCCTCTTAATGTTAATCTATCACTAAAAATCACAACTACCGGTACTTGCATTTTGAAAAGATTACAAATCCATAGATTGTGATGGATTCGCCTTGTGTTTTACTTTGTCCATTTCATATTTACAGTGATTAATTAAAATTAATTAATTAAAAAAGCAACCTATCTAGATCTTCTAGATACAACTTCGTGATTTTGAAAGGATATACATATATGAAATTAAAATTTAAATATATCTAAGTCGAACTCCACAAACTTTAATGAGCGTAAAATTAAAGTTTGTGGAGTTCGACTTAGATATATTTAAATTTACTCCACTTGGATTTATCAACATTCTTCTGGTTTATATATGAAATTTGTTGATAAACTTTTTTTGGACCAGTTACATTAAACATAGTTTTAACACAGCTTTCTTTGTTGTCTGATCCATTAATTTTCATTATGTTCCACATACATAATTATTGCTGAAAATATGTATTCTTTTGTGCAACCTCTTCACGGAAATTTAATAAAGAATTCTCATACGCTAGTTTAATTTATTTTATCGTCGGCCTAATGTGAAAAGTGCATAACTCCAAAATCATAATTTTGTCCAACAGTTCCAATTTAGGTTTTTTTTTGCTTTGATTTTGAGTGACTAAAATCAAATTTCAATCAATTTTTTACTCATAGTAGGGGAGTCCACGATGCTAAATGGGGATTTACTCGAGCGTCGTGGGGACTCGAGAATCCATAAATGTAGGTCTGGATCAGCGGTCTGGATAGAGAATTGAATAAGCTTTAAAATGATGTATCGCACGACCCCCCTTTCTATTTAAATTTTTTAAGGGGGTGGCTCCCCTAGCTAAAGGGGTGAGATCTAAGACATGAAAGTTTGGTACAAATTGGTCACCTTTGATAACAAAATTGACCTGTTCGAGCGTTTTCTTCTGAGTCTTTCGAAATTGGAATTGTTGGGGGGTAGAAATTTTAGTTCGGACACCCTGTATAGGAATAATACGTCTACGTTTTACAAAGTGTCTCCCACGAACACACTCGTATTTAATTTTGGCTGTAGTTAAGTCCTCCCGTTTGAGGGTCTGGATCCACTTTTGCAACCGTTTAGCCCCTTGTTGTCATATTTGGATGGAAATCTAAACATGGAAATTCCTCTATTACATTTCATGCCGTAATTTACCACAGCACAAAAGGTTGGCATTCTTGGTGTACTGTATAAATAACGTCCATGGTTATATACTTATTACTAATATGAGTGAAACTCACTTACAAGCTTTAAAATGCAACAAAATCGCAAGAAAAACAAAGCTCTCCACGCAGAGTAAATGGACGGATGATGTTGGTTCTCGAAGCAGTTGATTTATTTAGACCACGTGACGCCCGCGCGCCATTAATAACTTAAACAATAATAGTTTGAGGTTAATTATGTAACTGTTTATTTATTTACTTTTCACGGGGAATGGACAGACTTAATGACACTCACAATTCATTTTTTTAACACCGAAATACACAATTTAAGCAAATAATTTTAGTAACCATCTAGTTATCAAGCTATTGAAAAATAAATAATTTATGATAATAATTTATTAATAATAATTTAAGTCTATCCGGAAGATTCAAGGGGTTACTTTTATCACGGAAATTATGTTTTTCTAAACGCAATTCACGATTACGTGCCCTATTTTCTTCTTCATGAGTTAAATTAAACTGCACCGTCAAGAGATTAGTGTTAAAAGCACTTTTTCGTTGACCGATTATTAAGAGCCAATTTAACGTTTGATTTTGACTCACAAATCGATGGTTAATGTACCTCATTAATGCACGATTTTACATTAATGCACGTTTTGCAATAATTAATTCATAGAAAATAAATAATTTTGCCTTAACGGGATTCAAACTCGCCTCCTCTAGGTTGTGAATTCGCGCTTCTCTCCAAACACCCATTTGCGTGTGTCAGTTTTGTATGCAATTGCGCTACTTAACTTAGTCGCTACACATGATTGCCGACTTTTCGCTGACAACAAACTGAAACATGCATTATCCAATACTGCTTCAATAATTCAGGATTTTCTAGCTCCATTTATAAACTTACACAAATTAACAGCACTTTCACAATGGCGAACTGTTCTTGATATGGCGACTGCATTTGTTTTCAGAGACAGCTATGTTTATGGCATAAGTGACAATTACTTCATGAATTGAAATTTCAGAAACGGATTTTTATCCTCAGATTAAAAGGCTTTCGGTCAACGAAAAAATATTGTAATCAACTCGTATGTTAATGTGCGATTAATAATCTCGACAATTAAAGGCACTCGCTCGCTACGGTCGCTCGTGACAGCCTCGATTATTAATCGCCTTCATTAATACACTTGTTTATTAAATAACTATTAATAGGAAGAACAGTCGAAGTTCAAAATAATAGTAATTATACATCACGGTTGAGAAGACATTTTTCTTAGCCGAGCTAGAATATTAATTTGAAGAAATGGGGTGTTTCGGCCAGAATTCAGCTAAAACAGCCGAACATGTACGATTGCTAAGACCTCCCTAGCGAGAGTGTTACAAAGTACCGTTCGTCTAGCAGAAGTTGAGAATCTGCTACGCTATCGCTTATGCTAGAAATTTACAGTGTTCCACCACAGATCGCATTGCCAAGTATGGTGTACAGTTTAATCCATAAGCAACCGTTTTAAATTTGAACTCCTGTATCGGTTCCGTATTCGCGTTTCAAGTTAACATTCCCGACATATTCCCGCCACAAACATAGCCGCTAAAGGCGGATGGTAACATAACTTTACTTTTTGGTTACATCGTAAGTTTACGTTTATAGTAGTTAAACCTTACGATTTCTGTGTTATTAACCAACTTATTAGCAATAAACAATAAAGTGAAAAATGGAAGTCGACCCCAACGGGGTACGATTACGTTTAGAGGAAGTATGCAGATATTTACGTATCCCAGCTTCTCGCAATTTTGTTGAAAGTGAAGGAACATTAAATGCTGGCCACGTTATTTTACTTGAAACCACAAATACGACCGATCGCTTTCTGCTGTTACACTTGCCTAGTTTACAACAAAATAATTACCATTTTGAACAAATTAATACTTCCTAGAAGACAACGAAATTCGCTACTTCCTCTATCTACTTCCTTTATCGGAGTTGTTTGTAAATAACTCAGATCAAGTGGCCTGTAGATAACACTTTATGTATTTTGACGAGAATCTTTACGTTTAATAAAAAGCTACTTGATGTATCATAAACTTGCTCTAACTTGCCTGACGATGGGTAAAAAGTGTGGTAATATTAGAAGCAACTAAAAACACAACAGTTTTGATTGTTTGATTTTAATAGAGACATATTTAACACGATATATAAAAAATTGAACTCGCCCCGACCATTTAACTCTATACACGGCATCCAGCACTATCCGCCTTTGACGGTTTACAAACTTGCCACCAGAGGGCGCCCGCCCTTATCTGGAATAGAGAATCCCGTTCACGAAATAGAATTCGCTGCAAATCGCGATAACTTTCATCCACCTAAATTTGACGAAACATTTTACTAATATATCTGCAAATAAAACATATTTACGCAGACGAAAACGTATGATTAGCGAAAATAAACACGTGTTGTCACTTGTCAGACTTTCTTTAATCACCGAATGATGTGGGAGATAAGAACAGAGAGTCTCTGTTTGCGAATTATCAGTTACTCGTCCCATGGCCTAAATCGTAATATTCCTGAAAGAATATTCTCTTTTATGTAAGGGATTTTTGTAAGTAAAGGATATTTTCATAAGATTTGAACATTTAGTTTATAGAGTAATTGACGCAACGATTGGACAGAATTTTTCGCAGGTGTCAAATTAAATAATAATGTTTGAACAACCCAATAATGAAATTTCTGGACTTTTTGCAGTTTGGTAGCTTTAACACCATTATGAAAAGTATCATATATACACAGGTGACTGATGAAAAACCTTTGACGCTGTATCTTGTCTATTATTAACCAGATTTGAACACGTGATACATCAAATAAAATTATTCTAAAAACACTTTAAAATGAATATGTTTTATATTTTTTCTTGCTGCCAGTTTTTGACAAATAAGAGTCAACTTTATTTTTTCAAATTGCACTGTATATACAGGCTGTTCGGTAATTCGACAGCCATCTCTTTAGGAATCGTAGGGGCGACCGCCCTGAGTCCCAATCTAGTGTTAAACTTTTTCCACTTTCACTCCTTGAGAAGCTACAGGTCTCAAAGTTCACCCAATCAGAGATTAGGTCAGAAATTAGTTTGTGATCATGAATCCAAGCTACCTGGAAAAAAAAATCCGGCTATCGTCAGTGTGACAATTTTGATTAATTGAAGCCAGTGGTGTTCATAGTGGTATTTGAACTTGAAAAATGGGTGGCATTTATACCTTTAATGAACTAGCCGACATCACCTATGGTGAAGTCGGTGCCAATAGTAGAGCGGCAGTGAGGTTGTACCTAGAAGGATCGTCACGTCCCCTATCGCGGTGTGTTTTCCAATTTGGATCGGCGTATTCGAGAATTTGGAAATTTAAGGCCTATGAATTAAGACAGAGGTAGACCTGTAGCCGATAATGCTGTAGCGCGGGATGAACAAATATTGGATATGGTAGCCGCTGAACCCACTCTTAGTGTGCGCGAGATTGCTTGCAGAATTCATGTTCCAGCGACAACGGTATGGACAACAATCTCGAAGGAACATCTGCATCTATACCATATTAATCGTGTCCCAGCTTTAGTGCCTGAAGATCTTCCAAGAAGGCAGCAGTTTTGTGAATGATTTCCGGAGAGATGGATGGCCCGTTTCCGTGGCCGGCCAGGAGTATGGATTTAACTCCGTTAGATTTTTATTTCTGAGGGCATGTGAAATCGGTTGTTTATCCCATCGATATTCCTGATGTGAACAAATTGCAACACAGAATCCTCCTAGCGTCTGATCAAATCAGGAATACCCCAGAGGTTTTTGAAAGCGCTAGAAGTTCGTTGTTGAGACGGGCCCGTCTTTGTATGCAGAACGATGGTCGCCGATTTGAACATTTATTTTAAATATTTAAGTTACCTTTCTTTAATAATAAACCACTTTGAATCATGTTAGTATCCTTCCCAGTATACGCCACTGATTTTTGATTGACTTTAGCCGTCAAATGTGACAAAGTCTCTTTTTTTTGAAACAGAATACTTGATTCCACAGAATTGGGGCTGATGAAACCATTTCTCTGATTGGCCTATTTAAAATCCTTCTAGTTCTTTATCGGAAGTTAAAAAAAATCAAGTAATTGCAAAATATGCTTTCTCTGAATGCTGTGAGGCCACAGTAAAGCGATGGCTGTCGAATTACCGAACGTAACAATGTTACTGATCACAATCATTAATTTCAAACTATAGTGTAAAATCCTATCAATATTAAAACTTTGTTAATTTATGCTAAAATGTAACTATCTACTGTCTTGTAGTAGTTCAGAGGTTTTTATAACATTGATTTCAGAAACTTTGAGACATGTCAAAGACATGGATGCTCTTTGTTGCGTACTGTGAAAATGCATTACGTTGTTTTATGAAACAACAAATTAAAAAATAATACATAATGCACTTTTAGTAACTATTTCAATTATTAAAAGTTTTATTTTTTTATATTTCATAATGATAAGAACAGACCTCTATAGAAACAGCCATCAAAGACCACCTCTCGTACGCTTTCATGATGATCTTAAACAAGCTAGGTGGAGCTGAGGCCAATTCATACATTTCTGTAACGCCTCCAGTAACATCTTCCATAGCTTCACAAGTAGACCCACCTTTCAGGGCTTCATAAGAACCATGTAATCTGTTAAACGGTACAATAATATGAAAAACAATTAAGTATTTCAAAATATTACTTTGCATAGGCTTTTTCTAGTAAGGCACTCCAAAATTCGTTTTCTTCTGTAGAATGCAAAAATATTAACTGTCCGTCGTAAGTAGGCAAACGATCATCAATAACAACATCTACCCAACGCCCATACTGCCAAAATCTAAACAAAGACAGAATATTTAAAATGTTTTATGTAAACGAACTACATATGTAGTTAAGAGTCCTCTACCAGTACCTAAAATGAAAGATCCCAGCATAATTTTCATCAAAACCTTGATCATCTGGAACAATTTGAAAAAAGAGACGCCGATATAATGTTAAATTGGCTACAGCTGCCAATAACCAACAGTCTCCAAGTTCACCTTGTTGTACATCAAATCTTGAAAAACCCTCCACAAATAATTGAGGATTGTCGACAATTTCCTAAAACATAATAACAAATATAAAAATAGTAATTTGTTTTACCAGTAAAGTAAAGTGCTTCTTTTTGATTTTCTAATCCGGGCGAATCCGAGATTACAAAACGCGATGAGGAAAGAAAAGGCACTTTTCTTTAGGAGTATAACATGTTATTTTTTCGGATACCCTACAGTTTTATTCTTAAATCCATGATACATATTAATTTAGTAAACGCGTGGACGATAATCAGTGCCTCTATAGTAATGAAACAATAAAGTGTGGTAAATGTTTGCTTCGTTGCTATAGAAATCGTAAAGAAATTTTACTTTTCTTTACTAGTAAAGAAATCCGAAGAAGGTATCCGAAAAAACGCAGTGTTTGTTACTGATCTTACCCCTGGTCGTTTCCACACATAATTTCTGCTTGGTGTATGAGTATAAAATAGAGATGAATCACCTGCAGGAAATTCAGCATCTTCAAAAAGCGTTCCATTTGATATACACTGGTCCCGCAGTTCGTAAAAATCTTGTTTTCCTGATTTTGACGGGAAACCGGAACCTTTCTCACCATACTGAATCAGAAAATAATTGGTACACGTTATAGTAAATTGTATAGAATATGTATATAGAATATATTATAAAAAGCCATTCTTTTACAAATCATGGAGAATCGTTTATTTTTAATTATCAAAGAAAGATAATATGTAATTAGTAGGTAGTTAGGCACAGGTAAAAACTTCTAGTAATAATGATTATTAAATATATAGGATATTTTTGAAGAAATATAATTCCTTTAATATAAACCAAAAATGTTTCATTTTATTGTTAGCAGACATTTTATTACCAGGTTATTCATTTAACCCTAAACCATTATCGTGTTTTCAAATCATCGTGGGGTTATTTGCGACCCCAAATTTGTTTTACAAAAATATCTGTTTTTGAGAATGCGTTACGAAATTTGTGGCAACTCTCTACGCGTATCCATGGCGCGTATCGCTGCCGCCGCTTGGAACTTTGAGAGTAAAACGGTGAATATGTTTCGCTAGCATATTGTTTATTATTCTTTCTCTTGGACTCTTATCATATACCTTTTGTTTCTGTTTTAGAATCAATCACAGTAATTGAAGATGTGTTCTGAAAATGGCAATAAAAAAAATCTATTTCAATTGAAAATATTACACTGATAAATATTTTGCATAAGAAGTTTCACTTCTGGCGTGTGGTCCACTCTACTTCTTTTTACAAAATTACTAAATTAAATAGAGCAGCTCAGTTGCTGCAATCTAGGCTGCCGCTGAAGGCTCGGTTCGAATCCGAGCCGTGGTAATAAAAATTTCTCTGCTCTGCTCATCTCCTCAGTCTTTTTTTGCCCTTTTTGTTTGACGCAGCATAACGATAAACAAATGAACTCGGTATTGACTTTCGACGTTAGGCGAGCTTGGCCACACTCCATATACATTCATTAACGTGCCAGCAAGAACGTGCACTACCTCTTTCCTAATGACGCACGGACTAAATCGGCAGTTTTCGTCTAGCTACTGCGGCGTTAGGAAGATGAACACGGAAGAGGAGGATATTTAGCAGGAGGAATTTTAGCAAGACTAAAAATTCACCACTGTAACATCTCCGCCATTGAAATAATTCATGAAACATTGAAAGTGTTCTTCGAAATTTTTGTATAAACTTAAGACCCACGATGCGATGGATATGCGTAAATATTTTTTTGTTTTGTTTGTTATGGTCCTGAAAAAGTTTTGAGGAAAATAAAATTTGAGACAATTACAAAGGAAAGTGAAAAACTGCAAAAATCATTTTTTTTTATACAGTCTCGATAGTAATTGACGATAGGGACGACACATTTGCGCCCTAACAGTTTTGTGAGATAAACTATTTCTTAGTTTCGTCTTAATCAAATTTACCAGGATAAATATTCTTTCACAATCATTGAAGGTGGCAAAATTAGTAAAATTAGTGCGAACATTTGGGAAGAAATAGGGATAACTTGTGCATTTATCGTAGGTAAATCTGATCGTACTGGCACGTAGCGAAATAAATTGGAATAGAAATAAAATAACTCCATTTGTTGGGCAGTTCGCGAATACAAAAGTAAAAACAACTACATACAATTTTTTTTTAAATTAGGCTGGGATGCTTTTTTCCAGATTTTTCTCCAGAACTTCCCGATTTGTTTTTTTATTCAATCTTTAATGTCAAAATTGCATTTTATCCACTCTTTACTGCATCTTAAAGTGCAATTTTATCGTTTAGACGATAAAAAAATACTTCTATGCCAATATCCATTGTTGTATTATAGTACGAGAGCTAGCAACTTTTTCGAGAAAGAATTTTAAGTCGTCTGGCTTTTTGATATTTCCTTTAAGAGGGTTCTCCAGTGGTAGGTACATTTCTGCCGGTCGAAGTACATTTTCCCGCAATATATTTTTTTAATTTACAAAAAAAAAATCGCTCTGTAGCTGCAAAGATCTGTATTTTATCAACACGCCCACAAAATTTCAACGAAAAATCTTCAAAAATAAAATAGTTAATTCCAGACTTGACTATCCAGGAGTCATTTGATACAAAAAGCGATCTATTCATAATACTAATATTGTATGGTTTCGAATGTCTTGATCAGGCATGGGTCATGTCTACCAGTTGGGAAAACTCAGTGTCATAAACCCTTACGTGACTCAATCTAAAATCGAGAACAAGGTTCCAGATTCAAATCTTTTTAAAACTTTCATTCCCTCTCATACAAGCTTCCATTTCATAACATGCTTTCTGACACTAACGACGTCACTCAGTTCAACCGTCACAATCAGTAAACGAAGCTCTATCAGAATATGAAAAAAAAGGTCTTAAATACACTATTACAAATAAAAGATCAAAAATCTTCACCGATGGTGTCTGTCAAAATAAAATAATTAAAGGTCAAAAGTATCGATTTTTTGCATTCTAAGTAAACTGTAAGTGTTATCATAAAAAAAAGATGAGAAAAAAGTTGTAGATCATGCAATTACCTACAAAAATTATTTTCATACTTTTTTTCCTACGAATCACACCATTCCTGTGATATCGCGATTCCAAAAGTTGAAGAAGTATTCAGTACTCATTTGATACAAAAAGCGATCTATTCGTAATAACGAGTGAGCAACAAAATTCGTGATCGCAGGAGGCTCTGATTCCTAAATTTTGAGTCGATTCTTGATCGATACGATTGTGTAAAATGTCATCGAGTTGTCAAATCTGACTTGAAATCAAAATCTGTTTTTTTGCAAAAGTTCACTCGAGTGGAACCCGTACGTCTTTTTAGGTACTCGGGATCGGCTCCGTGAAAACAGCCGTTGTAACATTTTGTGATTTTCTGGATTTCGAAGTGGACATGCGCATCAGGTGACTTTCTTGTGATTTGACAGACGACGAGCCGTGAAACTGTGGTTGTTTATTGTATGCAACTGTCGGATTCAAGTTAATAAGAAGAAATTGAAAAGGTAAAAATGACCCAAACGGCTTTTTCTGTGTACCCACTGTATCCTCCACCATCAACACCTTCTTCTTTCGCCAATCATATATTAATAACGAAACATAGTTTTTCACCATCAAATTCCAAACTGATTCATAAATGCAATAAAGGCCGAAAATTAGATTTTCTTGAGACTTTGGAAATAAGGAAAGCCTTGAAACTGGAAAACAGATCTTGTTTAAATGAACAGAATAACTTCAATAATCCCATTATTAATTCACTATTTTAATTTTTCACCACTGAAACAAACTTACCAGATCCTCTTTGATCCATTTTTAATTTTTACATTTTATAAAATGTTGTTTTTACGAAATCTTTTAAAAATCAAAAATAACCCTTTGAAAACGTGAAATTTAATTCAAAATTACGTCAACGTAATAATTTTTTATATTCTTTAAGGTAAGAACCCCTCTTGTAATTCATCAATTGTATCATTAATCTCTTGTGGAGTTCGACTTAGATATATTTAAATTTTTAATTTAAATTTACTCCACCTGGATTTAAGAACATTCTTCTGGTTTAGAATAGTTTGTGTTTGCTTCAGGTGGAAATATGGATATTGGGTGCTGTCGATTCACAAAAAGCTCGATGTAGACGTAACTGGCGAAGAACAAGGCTTTTTATCACAATTTGTTGCAAGAAATGCGCCTTGAAGCCGCCGAAAATGTTTTCAATTTCACAAGAATCACCGTCGTTCAACAAATTATTTGTCACTTGGTTGGTCCTAGATTACAAAAACATTCTCGCCGTGAAAGTGTATCTGCAGGATGCCGGTTAGCAGTGACTCTTGCCACTGGAGATTCTTACCCCAGTTTATCATATGGGTTTCATTTGGGGATATCCACGATATGTATGATAGATAGTGCAGTAAACATGTTCTACTATTTGGTGGGACACAGCGATTTATCGATTGAGTCGAGCTCGGAGGACAATGGAAAACACATTTGGGATTTTGGTGGCCCGTTTTAGAATCTTCTATAGGACCATCAATGCACACCCCGAAACCGTTGATGATATTGTCAAGGTACCACAAGACAATGCCCTTAAAAATCTTACAACTGCAGAGGATATTAGGAACATGTAATGTTTCTAACTAAGCTGTAAAGGTCAGGGATTATTTAAAACATTATGTTAATGGTATAGGAGCTGCAGTTGCACCATGGCAATGGAACAGTGTTTAATAAAATAAATCTATTAGTGTTAATGTTAATTAGTGTACTAGTGTTAAATCACTTTAAGGAGCTTTTCAATAAAAAAAAATAATACTATTTCACAATTTTGTCAGTATTTTATTTACATATTTCTTAAATCAGCTTTGAAATTTCTTTAAATCTTGTTTGGCAGGAGCTCCAATATTACGGATCGCGTCTGAAACCGAGATTTTCCTTCAACCCCCTTTTTTTTTATTGAACTCCAACACTACTTCAATTTGCAGCTCTCTGTGGTGCAGCGGCCACAAACTTGATGGGTTTTTCTGCTACTTTACTATTTATTTACTATTACATATTAGGGTCTCAGGTAGACTCCGCTGTAAAAGATCAAAAATATTGGAAAACAGCCCCATCTAGAGTTGAGTAGTTCCATCGAGTGGTTTAAGTACCGTTACAACATTATTTTGTTGAATGTGAACAATGTCGGCCATCTAGTAGTCAGTTGACGTTTTACATATTTTGCCCTGGGTTTTAACCTGAACATGCTGAAGTGGGCGTAGTCGGACCCCGCTCTTAATATCGCAGTTAGGTAACGATGGGGTAGGTCTGGCTGCTGGGAGCGGGTGCGTTTACCTGTGCGCATCCGCTTTCTGGCAGATAACTCTCTCACGCAGCCTTCGAATTAGTTGCCGTACTCTTCTAACTCACATATTCTTCCAGATACTTAAATTGATCTGGCTCCTAATTAAACAACCGAATTTCTATTAGGCAAATTTATATTATATTCTTTGTTTATCGACCTGTATCGTTTAAAATTTCAGCTATACTAAAATGGTTTGAAAATTATTATTTTCGTAATTACTAAAATTACATCTGGCGCGATGTTAGCACGACAAAATTGTTTGGCAACTATAAATTTATATTGCTAAAAAAATGAATTGCTAAAAGGTCATAGCAAATTATGAAAAAATAAATTTTTGTCTTAAAATTATTTCCAAATTCACAATTTTTACCTGTACAAAAGGCATTCGTACAGTTAAACGCACCCGCTCCCAGGTACCAGACCTACCCCTAACTTAACTCTAACTTCGATAAGAAAGGGAATATCAAAAAACCAGCCGACCTAAAATAAACTTTTTCGCGACGTCGTTAGCTCTTATACTAGTGTATACGTTGTTTGACATTTTGTTTGACAGTTGAAAATTTATTCACGTCAACGAATTAAATCCATGTGGTAGTAAAAACGGTGCAGCTTGAATAAAATTTTATATTATATACGACGATAAAATTGTTGGTAATCTTTTCGAGCGACTTTAACATCTCTTCAATTTTATCATCTTATATAATAAATGACTACTTTTTTCCATTGAAAACATTAATTTGGGTTATTTCCATTCCGGGAGCATAACGAACAAAACAAAAATAACCATAATATGTCGTTCCTATGGTGAGTTATGAATGACAAAATATTAGATTTTTACAGTTTGTCCGAATTTTTAGTTTCAATTTTGTATTTTTAAACTGCCGCTATAGCCAAATCATCATCTTCCATCATCATCCTAAAGCTGGATTTATAGATTGACGCCCGCCCGTCTACCCCGATGTCTACCCGCTAAACGTAACGTATAAACGTTTAATGTTGAACCACCGGTGAACACATGCTGCTGTTTATAGTTTAAAACATCCGCGTTAAAACGTCCGTTCGCAAAAAGTTGAGCAAGTTGGCTAGGGGCTAGCGGACAACTAATCAGAACGTTCCTTCCGAACAGCTGATTTTGTTATTTGCAACACGGTGGTGAAGTGAACATAATCCACAAATTCTACACTACTCCTCTTATCTATTTCCTGCTAAAACTTCTGCGGCTAACGGGTAGGCGGGCGTCAATCTATAAATCCAGCTTAAAGAAAGCGTCAGGGATATAGTGATATCGAACAAATAAACGAGTGCAAAATAAAAAAAAATAAAAGTTTTATCTGTAGTTCTAAATTTAGTTGTAAGTTTTTTTCTGTAAGTTGAACGAAAAGCTGACGAGGGACAAAACTGACCGCGAAACGGTAATTCTGGCGGTACATTGTAAAACTATTTAGGGTGGTTATTTGCCCCTCGAAAGTCAGTACACCCTGGAGTGTGAAATACAAAACGTCTCTTAGTTTCGACTCTTACTTCACCATCACCAAAAACCATTCGACGATCGGGGCTCAGGGGATTTCACCCCTTTTACTCGGGGCCCCCTTTGCACCCCCTTCAACAATAGATTAGGTGTTGAGGGGTGTGAGGGAATTTGATCCCCTCATTGACACTTAGACCACACCGCGGGCTCATTGTGATCCAGAAGGCATACATTTACCTTTTTGAAATCAAGTGGCCTAAGTCTGAGTTGTTTGAACCCATCATATTCCGTCACTCAACAATGAATACTAGATTTCAATTGCAAAAATTAATCTAATGAAAATTTTGCCAGACCGTAAGTATGCTCCAATAAAAAAGCGAAGCTAGAGTTTTTAAATGGCAAAATTTTCGTCATAACAACAAAATAAACAATATTTTTGAAAGTCAAAAATTTGTCTAAAATGAATGAACCGAAACGTTTTAGCGACAAATCCTTAGAACATATTAGAAATGCAGTGCCAGAATGTGCCCCAAAATACTGTTAAAACAAGAAATTCCATTTGGCAACAGTTTAGTCAATTCTGCAATTCAAGAAAAGTACTAACATCTATCAAACACGCCAGTACAAGAAATTGCTGAAATGTTAGAAGACTGGGCATACAATATGAGAAAAAATAACGGTGAAAACTATGAAGGGACGTGTGTAAAATCCATTTGGAACACCACTGCCAAATTGGTGGATGAAAAATATTTTCCCGAGTTTCAAGTAAGAATTAATACGTTCACAGATATTCTGTTTGCGAATGCACCACGTGCTAGAGATGCCAAGGGTAGTTACAGCCCCCCGAGTAAAAACAAAAGAAAGCTGATCAGGCTAAAAAGTGGCAATTTAAAAACAAAAATCGACGTGTTTCAAGAATTTTTCTCAAAATCAATTGCAGTGAAGATACTGAATTTACTCCAGTTAAACTTTCCACCCTGTATATACAGGCTGTCCCATTTAAAACTCCCCAGTCCAGATTTCTCCGAATTGATTATTGTGATCGAAAAATTCTCGAAAGGTCGATTTTGTTTGCCAGGGGCACATCTTTTCAGGTTCCTTTCGTTTCAGCAATTACATGTTTGTCTTTGTGATTTCTGTGGAAAACAGCATGAGAAGGTGTGGATTATCTTAAAAATAGAAAATTATCGCTTTTTGCGGTCAAAACTCCAAAAGATTAGGTTAGTTGCAGAGAGGTCTCCAATACCTTTCAAATGAGGTACATATCACTCGACCCATAGTGCCATTTAAGATTTTGGGGCTAACAGCCCCCTCGCTAAGAGGGCGAAATGGCGGAACTTGAAGGGAACCTGAGAAGATGTGCCCCTGGCATTTTTTTTTATTTTTTGTGTTATAGCTATTAACATACCTAGAAATGTTATGACGTTTATTACAGCCGCAGATGTCAGATTAAAATTCGAGCTCGTAGAGCGAGGATTTTAAGACATCTAAGGCTGTTATGGGTCATAACATTTCTAGGTATGTTCAATAGTTTATCGGTGTCAGGTGACCAGGTACTCAGTTATGTGAATTTGTTGGAAAATTTTGCAATTTTTTCCGAAGATTAAGATTGTAAGATGTCAAAAAAAAAAAATGTTTGGTAGTACAGTTCGGCGGTTTCTGGTAGTTCTAATTCAGCACTTTCAGCTGAAATTATTTACAATGACCATACAAGAAAACTAGTGCAACGAAATATATACATCTTCACAACATGGAGTCTTCATCAGCTTCAAATTTGCATTTGCCAAGGATTAGAATTTCTGAAAGATTGCACCATAAATGTTTATTATGATGGCGAAAAAAAGCCGTTTTTTTCGTGTTCTCTTATGCTATTTTAAAAAATCAGGTTACATACATTTATTAGTTTTCACATTATTTTGTTTTTACTTTCTTGACAAATGTTGACAATTGACATCTCGGTAAGGTAATATTACATTACCGATTTTACATACAGGATACATTTATGGCTTACCTACCAGCCAACTTTATAACTGTAAACATCTGTTTATTATCCTGAAACCGAAAATTACAAAAAATAATTACATAATAAATGAACAGAAGCGAAATTTGAAAATTTCCAAGAACAGGTCACGTTTTATATAGAGGGGGACATATTTAGAGAGAGGTTTTTAGTTGACAGGTCTTACCCACTTAGCGGGGTGGACAACCCCTTAAAAATTTTAAGTGGAACGACCCATCTTGTGATACATCATTTGAAAGCTTATTTCACAAGGAGTCTTTCCATCTGATTGTTTTTACTATTTGCTACTTATTTACGGAATAGGACGTCAATAAATGCTATGCTGCAATGAGTTGGATTTTTCAGACTTTTTGGGACTAAATCAAACTAGTAACCAACAAGAAACAACAAAATAAACAAAAATACAAAGACATTGTCTAAAATGAGTTTAACGCAAGACACCCTAATAAAAATGTCGGTGCAAATTGCGTTATTACATTGGTACAAAAATTCCAAAAAACTGGATCTGTGTCAAACAAAAAATGAGAAGGAAACAAGGTGGTTGATGAAATGGTCCAGATTGAGGTACCTACTAGCCTAACCAATGGGCCTTTCTTATACATCTGTACATAAAGTTACAAAACTGTACAAATTTCATTCTTATAAGATGAAGACTCTTTAGGAAGTAGACAGAAGGCTGGAGTTCTGCGGAATTATGACCGAAATAATTATTGTGAACCCAAAAATATCTGCTTCAGTGACGAGTGCACATTTTTTTTTAATGGCAATGTGAGTAAACACAATGTACGATACTGGAGTGATGAAAACCCTCATATTTTTCAAGAAGGTCATACACAACTCCCTCAGAAACTAAAAGTATGGGCTAGAATACTTGGCGACGAATTATAGGTCCAGTTTTCATTGACGGGACGTTGAAAGGCAGAGTTTACTTGGATATGCTAGAAAAAGCAATTGATCCTCTAATCACAGAAGAATTAGAAAACCATCGCGACGTTGAGGAAAATCAAATGTTGGACGAGTATGGCTTTTTTTCCAACAGGATGGCGCCCCACCACATTATGCTGTCAATGTGCGAAATTGGCTAAATAATAGATTTCTTTATCATTGGTTGGTAGGCGTGAAACTATTGAATGGCCTGATTTGACCCCCTAGGATTTTTTCTGTGGGGTCATTTAAAATCGGTGGTTTACAAGACACAACCTGCTAACTTGGAGGATTTACGCCAAGAGTTGGAAAACCGTCTTTATTACTGTATGGAGGGGGGATGGTGGACATT
Organism: Diaperis boleti; assembly: GCA_963583935.1. Taxonomy (NCBI): domain Eukaryota; kingdom Metazoa; phylum Arthropoda; class Insecta; order Coleoptera; family Tenebrionidae; genus Diaperis; species Diaperis boleti. The sequence goes on from OY757249.1 coordinate 37,630,456, forward strand.
TTGAGCATTTGTTGTAACCTTATTACCTATGCATACACTTTTTGCATAGTTACGATTAAAATGTTTTTGTTTTCTAACGAGAATTTAATTAGTTTAATTGTTATAATACCGTGAAAAAAAATCAAATTATTTAAGTACTGTCACATTTTTAATTTTCCATATTTTAGACGACAATGTCTTTTTTTGTTTATTTTGTTGTTTCTTGTTAGTTATTAACTTTGATTTAGTCCCAAAAAGTCTGAAATATCCAACTCATTGCAGCATAGCATTTATTGACCTCCTATTCCGTAAATAAGTAGCACATAGTAAAAACAATTAGATGGAAAGACTCCTTGTGAAATAAGCTTTCAAATGATGTATCACAAGATGGGTCATTCCATTTAAAATTTTTAAGGGGTTGTCCACCCCGCTAAGAGGTTAAGACTTGTCAACTAAAAACCTCTCTCAAAATATGTCCCCCTCTAAATAAAATTTCCTGTTCTTGGAAATTTTCAAATTTTGCTTCTGTTCAAAGTTATTGGAGGTGTTCACTTTTCAAAAAATCACCCTGTATAGTAAATCTCTATATGTATAAATGCGAAACTGTATTCTCACTGATCACCGCACAGCCCAGACCGTTGAGTCTTGAAGCGTGAAATTTGGTAGGTACGTAGTCTTTAGGGCGTATAGGCGCACTAAGAAAGGATTTTTGAAAATTCCGTTTCTAAGGGGGTGAAAATGGAGTTAACTGGTCTATCTAGGCTCCAACTAAGTTGAAAACGAAAAACGGTAGAGAAGTGAAAATTCGTACCCGAACTCGCTTTTGAAAATAACTCGACCCCTTTTTGACGATTTTCCAAAAAATTATTCACAAACGGCGAAAAAGGGGGGGAAAGGGGAAAACGGTTTTTATAAAAAATTTCATAACTCGACAACTCGGCATGCTAAAAACGTGAAAATTGGGATTTATTCTCAGCTTTAAAAATAACTAGACACGTGTTTGACGATTTTACAAAAATTTCTTTACCGACCGAGAAAAAAATAGGGGTGGTTTACCCAAAATTCCTATAACTTGAAAACTGACAGTATTGCTGTTGTTGGGATTGGGATCTAGATTCTCCTTTAAAAAATACCGGACCCGTGTTTGACGATTTTCCAAAAAAAAATTTTAAACTTCGGGAAAAGGGGAGGGTGGATTTGGGGGTGCTTTGTCTCAAAATTCTTATAACTTGAAGGTCGAAAATGTTACAAGCATGAGAATTGACACTCGGACTCTGCTTTAAAATTAACTAGAGCCGTATTTGACAATTTTCCAAAAAAATATTTACCAACCCCGAAAAAGGGGCGTAAATAGTGAGGGTAGTTTTTCTGAGAATTCTCATAACAGGAAAACAAATAGTGTTACATACGTGAAAATTGAGATCTAGATTCTCCTTTAAAAAAGACCGGACCCGTGTTTGACGATTTTGGAAAAAAAAAATTACCAACGGCGAAAAAAGGGGAGGGTGAATTTAGGGGTGATTTTTCACAAAATGCTTATAACTTGAAGGTCGAGAATGTTACAGGCATGAGAATTGGCACTCGGACTCTCATCTTAAATAACTAGACCCGTGTTTGACGATTTTGCAAAAATTTAATTACAAACCCCAAAAAAGGGGCGTAAATAGGAAGGGTAGTTTTTCTGAGAATTCTAATAACAGGAAAACAAATAGTGTTACATACGTGAAAATTGGGAACTAGATTCTCCTTTAGAAAAGACCGGACCCGTGTTTGACGATTTTGGAAAAAAAAATTACCAAGGGCGAAAAAGGGGAATGTGAATTTGGGGGTGATTTGTCTCAAAATGCTTGTAACTTGAAGGTCGAAAATGTTACAGGCATGAGAATTAGCACTCGGACTCTCATCTTAAAATATCTAGACCCGTGTTTGACGATTTTGCAAAAATTTAATTATAAACCCCGAAAAAGTTGGAAAAAAAATGGCTTGGGTAGTTTTCCTGAGAATTCTCATAACAGGAAAAAAAAAGTGTTACATAAGTGAAAATTGGGAACTAGATTCTCCTTTAAAAAAGATCGGACCCGTGTTTGACGATATTGGAAAAAAAATACCAACGGCGAGCAAAGGAGAGAGTGGATTTTGGGGTTGATTTTTTTCAAAATTCTTATAACTTGAAGGTCGAGAATATTACAGGCAGGAGAATTGGCATTCGGACTCTCATCTTAAAGTAACTAGACCCATGTTTACCAAATTTCCAAAAACAAATAAAATACCAACTGCGAAAAAAGGGGAGGGTGAATTTGGGAGTAATTTTTCTCAAAATTCCCATAACTTGAAGATCGAGAATGCTACAGACAGGAGAATTGGCACTTGAACTCTCCTTTAAAAATGATTAGACCAGTGTTTGACGATTTTGAAAAAAAAAAAAAAATACCGACGGCGAGAAAAGGGGAGGGTGGATTTGGGGGTAATTTTTCTCAAAATTCTTACAACTTGAAGATCGACAATGTTACAGGCATGAGAATTGGCACTTGGACTCTCTTTTAAAAATAACTAGAAAATATTTAAAAACTGCAAAAAGGGGCTTAAATAGGGAGGGTAGTTTTCCCCAGAATTATCCTAACTGCAAAACAAACAGTATAGCATTAAAATATGTAAATATTTGGATATAGATTCTCCTTTTAAAAAGACTGGGCCCGTGATTGACGAAAAAAAATACTTTTTGTAATTTTTTTATTAAAAACTGCTTTAAGCCGTTGTACCAATTCCAAATATAAGCGCCAGTAAAGCCGACCCCAACTTACGCGGGCAAAGCCGCGGGTAATTGCTAGTCAATAATAATTATAGGTTAAAACCAGAGAAAATAAATAAAGCCTAACTCTCGTAACTACCCTTAGCAATAGTGACATTGAATTTTTTAATTATTTCCCAGATCTTCAAGAATTAGAGGTATCTTGAGAGCGAGATACTTGTCAGTTTGGCCGTGTCAGAGCGGTGGCAGCGAATATAGCGCATGCCTGAGGTTTTCAAGTGTGGGGAACTGAGCGATCGGATAAAAACCAATGACAGTTTTTTTGTGATTTTTTTTTAGTCTAAAATCGCACCACGTATCATTAAGGGAGGGGGGGGAGAATTAAAAAGTTGCTAAAAAAACATCACGTGATTAATGGACGACCCCTTACCAACGTACAGCATTTCATTTTTATTACATAGATACTTCGGAAATAAATCAATAATAAATCATGGTGTAGCCCTAAAGGTTTTTTGATTGAATGTTTTTTTTTTTTATATAATTTACTTCCTGTATTTTATTTTTATAATTCGTCACAAACGTTTTCGGCCACGTGGGCCATCCTCAGGTGACACCTACAAACCCGTCAAAATTACATGTAACTAAGCTGACCAAACGTACTCCTTTTAGAAGTTTTGTGCTTATATTTTAGGAGCTGTACTCCGGAGAATAGTTGTACTGCAAATGTACTTCCTTTTTATTCGAATGTACTACCTGCACTCCTTTTCCGTCGGTTCTTTAACTTTTCGGCTGGCATCCTCGTTTTGTCTCGGTTCTACTAGTTCTACTAAGGTTCAAACGCATAGGCGCATGCGGTACGTAATGAGGTAGTATACTAAAAAATAAAGGTTTTGGAAAATACAATAATCATAAACTTCATTGAAAAGTGTATGGTTTAGCGCTATTATGGTGAAATTATACTTACTGAAAATGCAAAAAAAATTGAATTGAAATTTGTTTAATTTTTTATGAGAGAACTGTACTAGTTTAAAATACGTCATTAGTGGCCGACATATGAATTAAGTCAGGACCTACGCCTTTCCATTTCTCACTCTAACTCATTTTATAAGTATTTCTTTCCTTTTCGCTCTTACTCCCTCTATGCTCGGAAACTAATGACGTAGTTATTCGCCCGCGAAATAGTTTTTCATTTATTTCATGAAAACGGTTATGATTTAAGCAAAACGAAAAAATAGGAGTCCTCTATTTTAAGCAGTTTTATTTATAAAAAAGTTTCAAAATTTTGTATACTACCTCATTTTACGAGTTTAACAACAGTTTCTTGAAAATTTGTCCTCCACTTTATTTAATGAAATAAAAAGTTACTTTACTTCAGTTTTCATTTATGGGTATTTTAGAAGAAAAAACTAGTGATGGATGTTCAAAAGGGCAGACGCCGAAAAAATATTTTAATGATAACTTAAAGAAAGAATTTCCATTTTTGATGCTTCAACATAAATAATTAAAACGAATCTACAGCTAGTAGAATGTACAATTTGTCGAGCAAAATTGGGAGATCAAACAAATACACTCGTAAATACATAAATTCAATGGAAAATATAGTCTTGATTAATTTTGTTATAAAATTCTTTAAATACAGTTAAGATTTTTTTTATCACCCTCCCCCCCTCCACGGGCGCGATTACTATTGTCCGTAGTAGGTATATACTCCTTTCTCGTCAATAATAAATGGTCAGCTTAAGGCGAAAGGAAATGAAATAGTGAGAAGCAAATCCGCTAGATGGCTCTGAAACCAGTGAAAAGTATCCCCGCAATAAAAATGAAACGAAAAGGCCAATTTCAATTCTGAAAACGGTTTTGTATTCAAAAGATCAGTAGAATTCACGCTTGTTTTCAACTTTTTGAATTTTCTAATTTTATAAAACTTGAAAGTGAAAAAATTCCAGGTATACATTTTCCAGCTGATATACTGCCATTTCCATCAAGCGCGCAGCGCGCGGGAAGTTTTCAGGGGCAACAAACACGCGTGCAGACAGGGAGGGAAAATTTTAAACAATATGCCTGACAGAGGGATATTTGTTCAGACAATCGCTCGAACAACATTAACAAAGAATTGAAACATCAAGATCCTATAAATCATGTCATGAGTTGGTTGTCATGGTGGTTCCAGTAGTAAACAAAATTTTTCCATAACGAAAAATTCAAAAAGCATGGCTCTCGTTCGATTTGGATCTGATTCCATACAAACAATTAACGAGGAAGTTAAGAAATGTGTGCCAGTCAACACCATGAAATCACGAAAATCCGTATGGTCGCAGTTTAACAAGTTCTGTGCCGAAAGAAGGTACGATGTCACTACTCGAGCCTTACTAGCGAAAGCATTGAATGAAATTTTGATGGACTGGGGATCTAACATGAGGAAAGCAGTGGAAGTAACTATAAGGATTTCGTAGTTAAACAAATGTGGAATTGTATAGCCAAGCAGGTACAGGAAATGTATTATGAAACATTTAACGTCACAATTAACCCCTTTACTGACATCGATTTCAAAACCTTTTTACGTCAATGTCATAATTTTTTATATTCTTTAAGGGCTGATGATGGCAGAAGTGTTCTGCCGAAACATGTTCCATTTATAATTTTACGCTGATTAAAGTTTGTGGAGTTCGACTTAGATATATTTAAATTTTTTAAATACATATTATGTCGTTCATATCGTCAGTTATGATCGAGAGTACAGACAGATTTTTGGACTTTTTTTGGATTTTTGGTCCGTATTTTTCGACTTTTTCTTGCAATTGTCTCGAATCTTATTTTCCTGACACTTTTCCAGGACCACAATGAACAAAACAAAAAAAGAATTATGCATATCCATCGTTCGAATAGTGAGTTATGGTCTTGAGTTCATACAAAAATCCCATAGAAAACAGAAATGTTTCTTCCATAAGAACCTAACCTAGACCATTACAAATAATATCCTAAAAAACAAAATTAGCCAAATCTGTGCAGCCGTTCTCAAGTGATGCGCTTACCAATGTACAGCATTTCATTTTTATTATATAGATTTTTGTTTTGATTATTTTAATATTATATTCTTTTAGTTATTATATATAGTTTCATTTGTATAATTTTTTGATATTTTAGTTCGTTTTATTTTCTGATTCTTAAGTAGGTAAGTAAAAAAGTGCAGAATACAAAGTATGTATGTAAATACCTACTTATTTCTCCTTTCACCTCTATTCTAACTGTTTTTGGGAATTTATTTCGATGGTTTACCGCACTTATATTTTGCAATTTTGTTGTTTTTTTTTTCATTTTTATCACGAAATTAAAGATGCCATCTAACTATTGAAGGACTTATTATTTTCAAATAACAGGCCAAAATAAGTTATAACAATAAGCCCTTCGTTGGTTTTTCCGTAGTCTGATCAAATTACTCTTTACGTCATCGGATGTGCCCCACACTATCGATTTATTATTCTATACTTCAAAATTAAATCAGTAATAATAGCAACCAGAGAAAATTAAAGCCTAACTCTCATAACTAACCTCACGTCTTTATTTTAGAATGAAGAACGGGTAACGATATCGTCGAAATGCTCAAAGCTAGTTCTGGGCAAATTGAAAAGCGCCATGTTAGGTGGGAATGAAAATTTTGGGCTTGGGACATTTTCAATGCTCATTTCTAGTTTTAAGCACTTTATTCAGATCTGCAACAATGGCGAATCTAATTTTTAAAACCCATATTGGTAGCGGGCCGAAATTTACTCTGAATATTTTATTAGGTACGTTATCTACATATTTTATATTATGTATAGTACATATGTATATGTATGTAAAAATTGCATTGGCTAATGACAAATGGAGTTGCCCAGTGTTAGAGGCGTTATTTATTATTATTATCGACATAAAAGCGATAAACCGCACGCATCGGCAAGAACATAGGAAGCGGTAAAATCGTCAAAGACGTGAAGTGAAAAATCAATTTTCTGCTATGAAGAATTTTCTAATATTTTCAAACTTTGGGTTATTTGTATTTCTGAATGGATTCTCCACAATTTGTATATCTTCAATTTTGAAAAAAAAAATAACTTAATTTTTTTTTTTAAATTTTCCAAACATTAAAAATTTCGAAAACAAACGTGAATTCTAATGATTTCTTGAAACATAAGCTGTTTTCAAAATTTGAATCGGGCGAACCATTTCGTAGAAAAAGCGGGGACACTTTTGCATGAATTTTCGGTCTCTGTCGCACACCAGGCAATAAAATTCAATCACCTTTAGCCTTAATGTAACACACAAAATATATATAACAACTAACTTACGTCAAGGTTTTACAATTGCAGCATTAAACTGATTAAACTGTACATCTAAACATCAAAACATATAAAAGCGGTTGGGTGTGCGAATCGGACAACATCTATTTTTCATCCCCCTAAATGTTAAGAGGAATCCCTACCCCGGTGCTGCGAGTTGGTTGGAATTACCCTTAAAATTTACCGTAAATATTAAGGAAAGTTCATGTTTTTGACACCAAATGAAAGAAAAATTGACAATCTACACATGTCTAGTAATATTTTTTTGAAATTTTACTTATAAGATGCCCTAATAAATGCCGGAAATATATCAATATTACACATTTTGTCCATTTTTTTTTTGGCATAACGAAAACTAAATTAAAAATTTTAACACTAGAGATGGGTACATATGGGTTCTTTCTATCATCTGGAAAAATCTTACATCGTTTCGTTAAGATATAGACATTATTTTAAGGCAAATTTGAAACCCTTACGTACATAATTTTAACGAATTTTCTACATTGTGAAATGCTGCCGCCTAGCGCCGAAAGACGGAGTACTCAAAACTCCTCCCATCGAACCTTTAAGGGACACTCCAGTACTCAAGTAGACGAAATTTGGGCTGAATCTCTCAACGAAACGGAAAAAGTGTAGCGATTTGAGAGAATACAATCGGTAGGTTTAAACACGCTTAAATTGTAAAGGTGGCTATCATGAATCCTTTATACTTATAATAATTTTTTTAAAGATTTCGAAAAGCAGACTTGCCTTTTTTCACGAAAACATCTACACTACAGAATAACTCCGAAACCTGCAATAAAGTAAATTGTTCTGCATCATCTTATAGTTTGAAGATAGTAAATCCGACACAGCTGAGTAAATTTTTTTAAGAGACGGCAGTAATATTAAATTGTGTAATTTAAAAAATTAAAACAAGAGATAGCAAGAATGTGAATAGTAATAAAAAAATGAAAAGATTTACAACACCGATCTGTGCGAAGAAGTGATTCATCTGTAATATGTACTACCATTTCAGTAACTTTAAATTTTTATTGATTTCCTCAATCTTCATAAACTATCGCGTTATATACTTTAGAAAAAACAAGGATATTTTGTGTAAATAAGCACAAGAGAATTCCGAAAGACAAAAAATTAAGAAAAAAATGGAAGAGCAGAAATTAAACAAGGTTATTGAAGCACATACCAAAGGACAAATAAGAGCAACAAATATACTAGAGGAACAATCACAAGAATATGTATGCTCAAAGTGCCAAAGAAGAAAATACTGAAAAGGAAAAATCAAAGAAAATAAAAACAGATAAAAAAGCGTATTCTGATGGACAAATCAAGGATACTAAAGCAAACACAAAAGGACAAAAAATGATATAATAATACACTAGCTGACCCGGCGAACTCTGTACCGCCTCAGAATCAATAACACAGGGGCCCATAAAACCCAAGGGGGGGGGCTCATATTAATGTTTTAATAGTTATTCTGCCATTCTGGGCGGAGACCAATCCAACAAATCAAAGATCATAAAAGCCGTTCTTGAGTTATAAACTCAAGGGGGCCTCCTGGTCCCATGTACCTGTTTGAATAGTTATACAGCTATTCGGGGGGGAGACAAATCCAACAAATCAAATATCATGAAACTCCTTATTGAGTTATAGACCCAAGGGTGCCCCCTGGGCCCCCATGTTCATGTTTTAATAGTTATTCTACTATTTGAGGCGGAGACAAATCCAACAAATCAAAGATTATAAAAATCGGTCACGCCTAAGGGGGGCCCCATGGAACCCAAGAGAGCCCCCATGTCCATGCTTTGATAGTTATTCTGCTTTTCGGAGCGGAGACAAATCCAACAAATCAAAGATCATAAAAATCGGCCGGTACAACCGCTTAAAGAAGTTTTTAATAAAAAAGTAACAAAAAGTAATTTTGTTTCGTCAATCACGGGCCCAGTCTTTTTAAAATGAGAATCTACATCCAAATTTTCACATATTATAATGCTATACTGTTTGTTTTGGAGTTTCTGGGATAATTCTGGGGAAAACTACTCTCCCCATTTACGCCCATTTTTTTGCGGTATCTAAATATTTTCTAGTTATTTTTAAAGGAGAGTTCAAGTGCTAATTCGCATGCCTATAACATTGTCGGTCTTCAAGTTATAAGAATTTTGAGAAAAAAACTTCCCAAATCCACCCTCCCCTTTTCTCGCCGCTGGTAATTTTTTTTTCAAAATCGTCAAACACTGGTCTAATCATTTTTAAACGAGAGTCCAAGTGCCAATTCTCATGTCTGTAACATTCTCGATCTTCAAGTTATGGGAATTTTGAGAAAAATAAAATTATTCCCAAATTCACCCTCCCCTTTTTTCGCTGTTGGTAATTTTTTTTTTGGAAATTCGTTAAACACGGGTCCGGTCTTTTTTAAAAGAGAATCTAGAACCCAATTTTCACGTATGTAACACTATTTGTTTTCCAATTATGAGAATTCTTAGGAAAACTATCCTCACCTTTCCCACCGTTGGTAATTTTTTTTTTGGAAATTCGTCAAACACGGGTCCGGTCTTTTCTAAATGATAATCTAGATCCCAATTTTCACGACAGTAATACTGTCAGGTTTCAAGTTATAGGAATTTTGGGTAAAACCACCCCTAATTTTTTCTCGGTCGGTAAAGAAATTTTTGGAAAATCGTCAAACACGGGTCCGGTATTTTTTAAAGGAGAATCTACATCCCAATTTTCACGACAGCAATACTGTCAGTTTTCAAGTTATAGGAATTTTGGATAAACCACCCCTAATTTTTTCTCGGTCGGTAAAGAATTTTTTGCAAAATCGTCAAACACGGGTCCAGTTATTTTCAAAGCTGAGTCTATATCCCAATTTTCACGTTTTTAGCATAAATAATAATAATAAAATAGTGTGACGTTTATCTGTCATGTTCATTATTACATAACAGTGTTTAAAATTAATTTAAAATTTTAAAATTCTGACAGTGTCTAACGATAAACGTTGTATTATACTCGTTCCTGTGTACTTTGGGGGATTTCCGGCACTCGGGGCTTAAAAAAACACTGGTTTCACTCGTGCTTTTTAAACCCTAATGCCGGAAAGCACCCAATTTATACAGGAACTCGTATAATAATAGTAGATTATATTATTATTAAGAGCATAAGTTACGCTTTGTGTGCTGAGCCTAGACTGTTGACTGGTTAAGTCCAGGCGAAACACATAAAGCGACTTATGCTCTGAATTATATATACTATTTTATCCGCAAACCTTGCTCAGAAGCCCCCTTGTTCCGGTCACCCCTTGGTCGAGGCCCCGCTTGGTCGGAAGCCCCCTTGATCGTGAGCCCCCTTGGTCGGGAGCCCCCTTGGTCAGGGCCCTTTGGTCGGGAGCCCTTGTAAATAAAACAAGGACGCCCCCAAGGGGGAGGCAGCTACTACGCTAGTTGTTTCATTTACACGCCTCCCCATTCACTACCTCGATAGTTTCACTTTCAATAAATTAGAAAACAATTTAGTAAGAATTTGAAAGAATTCATTATCTGATTAAGCACATAAAATAACACCTGTTGTCTACTTTATGAGCCTAATCAGATAAAGTAACACTTCTACCTTGTCAATGGGGGCACATATTATGTTGTCACTCTTGTGACGTTTGCGGATAAATAACTATTTTTATTAGAAGAGAAAAAAATGGTATTTTTATCAAGTTCCTATTTGTAAAATAATAGTCCATTTATTTTATTTAACTTTAACCCATTCATGCTCCCTTCCTTAGCGCCTGTTTGTCCAAATTTTAAAATTGCTTTAGGTGGCACTGCCGCTGGTTTTCTCGTTAGTTTCTCGCCCGAATTTTCTTGGAGTGTACACGACAGGCCAACGTATACCAGGATTTACGACGCTACGTCACAGCTCAAGCTCAGCCCACAGGTCCTACGGACTCTCCTAAAAATTATTCAAAGTGGACTGGTCCACCGAGGAGGGATTCCTCTTAAGGCGAAACGCTCAGTCGCCTCAACTTTGGAACCGAATTACGGCTTTCATTGTTAGGCTATCTTAACGTATTGGGCATCAAAATTAGTAAAAAAAAAACCTTCATCACGGCAAAACGTTGTTTGTTCAGAAAAAAAAATTATTGCCAAAATGAGAAGCCAAAAATTTTTTTTCTTTAACAAACGTGTTGGTGCTTGATTTTTACTGATCTCTGTATTCGGTAAATGCAAGGTGTTTTTATAAATATTGAAAAATAAATTTGCAATTTGTTCCCAAAGTTTGCTAGTTTCAAGCAATGTTGGCGTGATTCAAGGTAACACAGGCCCCGCCCCTCAGCGGCAGGCAGACGTATCGACAGCTGACCGTATTATCTTTCGTGTGTACCGCAGCTCGTTCTTAAAAAGATAACAAAATAGTAAAGTAAACAAAAACGGGCCAGTCGCCTTAAGGCGAAACGCTCAGTCGCCTCAACTTTGGAACCGAATTACGAATTATAAAGAAATAACAAAATACGCTGAATAGAACAAAACTTGTTTGAAAGAATGAAATCAAAAAAAGTACATGGATCGAATTTTGTGCCGGTGAGTGTATATAAAAAAATACATTAAATCAATAATAATAAAAATAGGTTAAAACCAGAGAAAATAAATAAAACCTAACTCTCGTAACTAACTTTGCTTTCACTTTGCTCCTGCAACCTTATTATTGACTTTTTTTTAAATCTACTCTTGTTGTTTTCTAAAAAAAAAAACATTCTAATTGTATTGAGCAATGAACATATTTGACATATTTTTACACAATTTTACGCGTGAGATAGGAAATTTACATTAGAAGGTCGGGTAAAGAAGACTAATTAATCATTTAAAAAGTTCCCAAGAAGATAATAAAGTGTAAATATTTCCTTCCTCCCAGAAAAACAACAGAATTCACGGTCATCATTACTGTGTCAGAAACTCATAGGCGTATCGTTATTTTTAGGGGTTGTAAAATTCTAATTTCAAAATGTGATTTCGAAAAAATGGTAAAAGAAAAAGTTGTTGTACTCGATGAATTCTGCCACCTCTCCAAATTAATATACATACTTATTTCTGGGACACGTTGTATAATAAACGTATTTATACAGGGTGTTATGGAAGTCCTAGGAGAAAATTTAACCACAGGTAGAATTCGTCAAAATAAAAAAAATATATCTATCATTTTTTTCACAAACGCTCCGCTTACGTTAGTTACGCCTAGTCATTGGATCCGATGTTGTTATGATCTACGCGCTCCAGGCACTATACTACAATAATTCAAGCCACTATTGTAATTAAGGTGAAGCAAAAATAAAATATTTAAGCAGTTACTTTTGAACGGTCGATTTTACATGCATCTAAAAGAGTAATAGTCGTATTTCTGTCCAGTGCAGGAAAAGTAATATTTCCTTAAATTTAATATTGATTGCTTCCAATACATGATTGAAAACTCGTGAATCTAATTTCGACATAGAATTTTTGGGATTTAATTTCTGATCATCTTACCTTTCCTGATAATTGGTAAAACGATTCTCCATCATTTGGATCTAAAATTTGTTTATTTAATGTTGTAGAGACTGCCATATTTTAAAGATTTTTCTGTACTAACATATTGTACTGGTTTTTGCTTCGTGGACATAGTTTTATAATCTGTTGCAATATATTGTGAGGCAAATTTTAAATTTGAAGCATATGCCTCACATATTTTTTTCTTCATTAGGCCTTCTTTCAGTTCTAGTACTATTTCACTACGATAAGTTGTATTATTCGAATTCATGGTATGATGTGCACAACGAGAATGTTTTAACTTAACTGAAACAACAACACAGGACGGAAAATGAATATAGATTATTCAATTTATCAACACCAACCAGCACTTAATTGCGCACCAGATACTTCATTTTATTCACAAGTTAATACACTCACAAAATTAACGTTGGGGGTAATTTTCCAATTTCATTAAAACACCAGACACCTACATGCAACAGTCTAAATAAATTAATCTTCAAAGTTGAATAAATTAGAATTATTATCAAGCTGTGTTGTGTGTTTCCGCTAAGATTATTTTGTTTCCGTTTAAAAGAACAGAATGTGTTGTGAACGTTTCAAAACGAAATTCTAGCTTAAGGGGACCGTTTGAGTCTATATATATATATATATATATATATATATATATATATATACCAGTGCAATTATAGAAAAACAAAAATTATCCTTGTAAAGCAGAGATATCAAGGATTTAGACGAAGTGTTTGCACAGGTGTAGTATGAATTGTAACTGAGAAAAAAAAAAGTTAAATATTTCGTTTCTGGAAGGCTACAAATAATTCTGAGAAAAACGCATTTATTACAGCGATGCTCTAACCAAATCTGTTCAAAATACCTAGTCCCATGAAGAAAGTGCACTGAATGCGTATGCCACTAAAATCATTTGAAATAATGGCTTAGATTGTGCAGGAGTCGGGAATGAGGTGGTGTCTTGCAGTCTATAGTTCACAATTCGGCAACGGGCCGGCGGCGGCGGCACTATTTAATCTCTGGACATTCAGACCAAAAAATAGTGTAAAAAAAGATTCTCATAAATCAGGACAAAAATACTCATTTAGACTCGTACGCACAAGGGGGAAGTTCTTGAACATTCCGATGTGTTTTGTACTATAGTTCTAACTGTTTTTTTCGTGAACTTGTTAGGAATAATATACCTACAAAGTGTAAACAGTGATTTAGTCTAGTCAAGAAGTTGAAAACCTGCGAAAAATAGTTACAAGGATCCGAAAAATATAAGCGATAACTCATTCGATTCGGGATTGTATTCTGAGAAAGCCTTTTTTTTGTTTGTTCGGCAAATAAAAATTGCAATTATTGTTATTAACAAAAAACTAAAAAAAATAAGGGGTTCAGTTTTTTAGCAATAACACAAAAACTATAAATGATCGGAAAAATCGGAAAAAAAGATTCAGAAAGAGGAGGAAATTTCCGATGAAAAGCTCCCAACTCCCGGAGTTCTATCTCTACTACATTGTTAATGAACAATTAAATTTTTAATAATTTTTTTTTATTTCTAATTATTTAAACATTAGAAATACGAGGGGGTATTGATATATTGTTAGCCTACTATAGAAGCAACTAAAATTTGGAACTCAAAATATTTTATAATTCAACGTAGTCTCCTCTTAAATTAACACATTTTTACAGCGATCCTGCAGCGCCTCTAACCCTTTCAAAAAAATTTTTCTCCATGCTCCACAAACCAGCTTTCCAGATCTTCTATGATTTCTTCATTGCACAAAAATGTATGTCCTTTTAGAGTTTTTTTCAGTCTAGGGAATAGATAATAGTCTTAGGGGGCTATATCTGGAGAATAGGGCGGATGATCCAGTAATTCAAAACCTAAATCCCGAATTGTATTCATGGCAGTGTGCGATTTGTGCACAGGTGCATTGTCCTGCAAAAACAGCACACCTTTTGCCAACATACCGCGTCTTATTTCTTAGATTTTTTTTTAAGTGATTAATAATGTGGAATAATAATCTCCGGTTATTGTTTGGCCCTTTTCTAAATAGTCAATCATTATTATTCCACGAGTATCCCAAAAAACTGAAGCAAGAACTTTTCCAGCGGATTTTTGGACTCAAAACTTCTTTGGCCGTGGAGAACCACGGTGCTTCCACTCCATCGACTGTTGGTTCGTTTCTGGGTGGTAAAAATGGACCCAAGTTTCGTCCACAGTAACAACACGGCTCAAAAAGTCTGGATCTTCTTCAAAACGGGCACAGATTGAGCGCGATGCTTCCACTTTTGCTCGCTTTTGGTCGGCATTTAAGCATTTGGGGATCCATTTTGCAGATTTTTTTTTCATATCTAAATCGACGTGAACTATATGATGGACAGGTTCATACGAGATCTTTAGTGTTTCAGCCCAATTCGACGGTCTGACAATATCATGTCGTGAACTGCATCAATATTTTCGGGGG
Source organism: Diaperis boleti (assembly GCA_963583935.1). NCBI lineage: Eukaryota > Metazoa > Arthropoda > Insecta > Coleoptera > Tenebrionidae > Diaperis > Diaperis boleti. Next base: position 37,645,475 of record OY757249.1, read on the forward strand.
TCGACACCGAAATCGGTCTTCCTGGTCTCTTGCCATCTTCGACGGAAAGTGTTCCTCTTTTGAAAGACGCAATCCAATTTTTCACAGTCGCGTATGAAGGGCACTGATCACCAAGTGTTTCAAGCATGTCTTCGTAAATATCCTTACCACGTAACCCCTTCAAATACAGGCACTTAATGATGGCTCGATACATCAATTTCTCAATTTTTACAATGGGGGCCGACATGCTTTCTCTCAAATTTTACTGCTCAGCAATGCTTCAACTTTTTGAAGTGAAATTTTACAATGACATTTCTAATAAGTCATTATTTGTTGCCATGGTAAAACGATTTTGGTTTGTTCAAAGGAAACGGCCAAGGCTAACTATATATCAATACTCCCTCGTATATAAAAAAAAACGATTATAAACAATAAAAATTGTTTTTAAGAATTTCTTTTTAAATCATTATTTCCTGGGGATTTTTTTTACATATTAAACTAGTCAATTTGAAAATATGTATTAAAAAAATAAAATACTATTTTTAGTAGAATTATAATAACACTGTTTTTGTCTATTATGACACGCAAAAGCGTATTGTATAATAGCCTCAGTACGAAAGCAAAGTAGAAAGAAATATGTTAAATATTTTTTGGATTTTTAATTTTTTGTTCAACTTTACACAACAATTATTATAAACAAAATAATTAACTTTTAAAAACTTTTTGCACATGAACTTCTTGAGTACATATAAAGAGTGATTTTTTTCAAAATGCCGAAACCGGTCAATTTTGGTTGTGAAGGGGACACTTAATTAGTGTAGTTCTAGACCTGCAGGTGCACCCCCTTGGCCGGGGCAGCGGCCCCTTCAAAAATCTTAAATGGAACAGAGTTTAAACAGGGTTAAAAAGTTTTATTTTTTCTACTTTGGTGTCACAAAGTGCACAATGGAACTGCTTTTGGTTTTTTTATTTGATACGTATTACGTTGGTATTGAACATTTCTAACCAACTCCTATCAAAGCCAAGCCAAGTGTAACTTCTCAGATACAAAACATAACCACCAAAACAACCGGTAGGTTCTAGCTAATTCTAAAAATCCCTAGAATAATTGAAAAGCAAAATTTTAACATTTTCATAAAACGAAGAGCTCCAAAGTAGAAAAAATAGTATATTACACTCGTTTAACGAGGCATTGTGACATTCGTTCTATTAAGCTGAGCATTTATTGTTGACGAGAAAGGAGTACCACTATGTAGGTATCGCGTTGGGGGGTGGGGGGATTTAAAAAAATCAACTGTATTTAAAGTTTTATAACAACAAAATTAATTAACATTGTATTTTTCCATTGAATATGTATATTTAAAAGGAAATTCTTTCTGTAGATAAATTATCTCTAAAATGATTTTTTCGTCGTCTGCCGATGATGTCTGCCGAAAAATTAAAGAAACAAAGGAAAAGGAGTACAGGTAGTACATTCGAAAACAAATGGAGGACATTTGCAGTGCAACTATCTTCCGGAGTACAGCTCATAAAATATAAGTATAAGACTCCCAAAAGGAGTACGTTTGGTCAGCTTAGTTCTATTGGGGCACTTCTCGCTGCGCTCGTCGTGCCCCAAACCTACTCATGTCACAATGAAGCACCTTGTTAAACTCGTATATAATAATGTACTATTTTGAAAGGTCCATTTAACCTCTTTTTGGCGATGTAGTAGTTTTTTATTTCTACTATTAGTTTTTGAGAAAACCGCTTGTTTTGTAGCACATCCCACGTTTATGTTTTTCCTGAACAACATTGTTGTTAAGCGCCTATTCTTATTACAAGAGATGCTCGAAATGAGCACCGTTTTGAAATGTTTCTCGCGGAATTCGCCTGCATTCATCAACAATTCGTTGTGTGACTTCAAATGGCCCCAGAGAAAAAATCTAAACTTGTCAAGTCTGGTGATCTTGCTAGCCACTCAATTGCATCACGTCTGCCAATCCAATGGTTCGGCAATCGGTTGTTAAGCCAATTGCGAACGTTTAAGGCAAAATGTGGTGGTACTCCATCTTGTTGAAATTTCTTTCATGAATATGTTTAGCACATTTGTTTTGGGATCAATAAATAAAAATAATTTCAACTCTTTCAGCAACTGAGTGGACCATTTATTCATCCGAACGTATGCAGATTTACTTTAAAACTGAATAATTGTCAATGTCAATGAATAAGAAATAGTTTTTATTTCAGAAAATACTAGATTTTTCAGAAAAAGATTAACCTTTTTAACTTCCAAATTTTGTCACAAAAGTGAGTTTTATTAAAAACTAATCGTAGAAATAAAAAACTACTACATCGCCAAAAAAAGGTTAAACAAACCTTTCAAAAAATAAACTTTTTAACCCCCTGTTCCATTTAAGATCTTTGAGGGGGCTGCTGTCCCGGCCAAAGGGGTGCACCTGCAGGTCTAAAACTACACTAATTACGAGACAAAATTGACCAGTTTCAGAATTTTGCACATAACGTTTTTGTTTTCTACATATTTAGGGTGGATTCTTTTAAAAAAATCACCATGTATAAGAAAGGCTCCAAGAAGTGAAAAATTTATAGGTCAATTCAAAAAAAAAATTGTTGTCTTTATTGAAAGACCCGTAAAATTCCCATAAAATTCTGTAAATTAACAATTGCCTAACTTATTGAAAAGTGAAGTAAAATCGATTTTTCCAACGGGATCTCATTCCATCAAGTGTTAAGAACACACCATAATTTATTCAAATTTTTACTCTCTTCAGAGACGGCGAGTGCATCCCGTTATGGCTTCGCGGAGCCATATTTCCAATCATATTAAAATTATTAATAATGGAGATAGAACTACGGCAGTTGGGAGTTTTTAATCAGAAATTTCCTCCTGTTTTTGAATCTTTTTTCCGATTTTCGATTTTAACCATCAGTCTTTGTGTTATTGCCAAAAAACTAAACCCTTTATGTTTTTAGTTTTTTGTTAATAACAATTATTGTAATTTTTATTTGCGGAACAAAAAAAAATTCTTAGAATAGAATCCAGAATCGAATGAGCTATTGCTCATATTTTCGGGTCCTTGCAACTATTTTTCGCAGGTTTTCAACTACTTGACTAGACTAGATCACTGTTGAAAATTTCTTTCAATAGTTAGTAATTAAGGTGTTGGCTCAGCATCATTTTTAAGTTTTCTTTTGTACTCCAGGAGAACTATTATCTTAGATTGAAAAGCCAATTTTTCTCCTAAATTAAAAAGTATCGTCACAACATATCTTCGCATTTTTCTGGATTTTATTGTAGACGTTAGATCATAATAGAATTTACTCCGCCGTCTCCAATAAAATCGATAAAAACGCGAAGATCTAACCTGGGGGAAGGGAGAAACCAAGAGAAGTTGGAATTAAATCTTAAAATCCCTCTGCGCTGATTGGTTGATTCTAGTTGTTGGTTTAGTCAGTGGCGTATCAAAACTTAGAAAGCATTCAAATAAATTTAAATAAATCAAAAACAATGGGTTTATTTAAATTAGGTTCCATGTTCGAACATTTGAACCACTTCTCGCGCTGTTCTGTATCTCGTGGAAAGCTAAAAGATAAAAATTGTCATGATTTTTTGTATTGTTTTGCCTATGACTTTGCTCACGCACTTACGCTACGGCGTTGGACGGAATCTCCCGAAAATAAACGAACAATTAAATGAACCAATCAGCGCAGAGGGATTTAAGTTCGAAATTCCCTTGAAACAAATGTACCCCCTTCGCGACACACCCCTCTCGCCCATGATGTTGGCTACAAACAATTCGCCTACAGGCTACCCAGCTTACCCGGTCTATGTTTTCTGACGTCGTTGTTCGGGAATAACGAATTAACCTCGAACGGACAGACTGGGGACGACGGTCGTGAAAATTACTCAGTGCGTACTCAATATGTACTGAAACAATGGAACGTGCCACGAGGAAAACGTGTCGGCCGCAGGTTACCAAACTTTTAAAACTCGTCAGAGAGAAAATGAGAATCGCCGACGAAGAAATTAATGAATTCATCGTGAGTCAAGATCGAACTTCGAAGACGAACAAAGCGTTGTTGATCGCAAACGAAAAAAGTGATACCTTTTGTGCAAGAGAAAAAGTTCGAAGAAGCATCCGAAAGGGTGATGGAGTATGCAGACCAAGTAAACGAAGTATTGTCGAGGTTACGAATCCGGATTCAAGAGTTATCTGAATAGCTTCTATTTTGGGAGCAATTTCACTGCAGTGCATGAAAATGATACGTTGGACGCAGTCGCTAAATTCAATAACTTGGAACATTCCCTTTTAGGAAATGCAGCTGTTACCATCAGCGCTGTTTGTTCTAAATGCAATCATCGCCACATAACCTCTAAGAGTGCAAGAGGGTAATAAGAACACGGTCTCCAGTCTGTTTACGAAAAATAGAGATGGTAACGAGCATATTTTTCTACAAACTGCGAAAGCATACATTTCCGCAGCAAACAACAATTCTAACCATAATGCACTTGTTCGTTTAATTATTATTATTGATGGAGGTTCCCAACTATCGTACATAAAAGAAAGCGTATCACGTCAGCTGAACCTGAAGGTCCTAGGAATATGAAGATTATCAGTAATACCATTTGGGAGTAAGGAGAATACGGCGCCAAGGTCATACAAAAAGAACTTGAACATAACTGATGTTTCTGTTGATAACGTACCATTGTGATGGACAGAATCGGCTTGTTGTTGGGTGCTGACTACTACTGGAAAATTGTGACCGGCGAACGATTGTCCGATGAACTGGTAGCAGTGAATACAAGGTTAGGGTGGACACTTCAAGGGGCCTACAGTAACGAACAATCGGATACAAACTTAGTGTCTACTTTGAGCATTTCATATCAAGAAGCTAACGATGATGACCTAAATCGAATGTGGGATTTTGAAACTATGGGCATCAATGACAAGGATATGGGACCATACCAAGTGAGCCACCTAAAATTTAGATTGTGTTTAAATTTGGCATATTAATAGTACTTGTAAATAGCAACTCCCAAGCGCCATCTGAGATTTTTTTAGGCTACTTATTTTTGATATGCATGGGGGTGAATTATAAATGTTAAGAAAGGACATGAGTGAACTTAAATGTCTTGAAAATGACCTGGAAATTTTAAAAGTGATTATTTTTCATCTTATGACTGCTTTTATTTACTTCAAATGTTTTATTAAAGTTTTATTGTGGGCCGATTTTGGGTTCAGAAGATATAATTTTTTTCAAAAGTAAAGAGCAACAAATCGACGATTTCACGTCGTAAGGGGTATTTAAAAAATTTATATCTTCTGAACCCAACATCTGCCCACAATAAAAGTCATGACCAATAAAGAAGAAGTCATAAGCTACATTTTGGGCAACATTTGAAGCAAATAAAAAGAGTCATAAGATGGAAAATAATCAGTTTTCATATTTCTGGGTCATTTTCAAGGTCAAAATATTGGTTTAGGTCAAAATTGCATCGGACCGTTTTGAAAGGGTATTTCATTGGGAGTGCCACTATCACAGTTATTAAATTAAAATAAATGTCTGTAGGAACGGGGCAATCAAATGAAAGGTTACTCATTTTCATTTATAATTCACCGCCATGGATATCAAAAAGAGGCGGCCTAAAAAATCTCAAATGGCGCTTGGGCATTGCTATTTATAAGTACTATTAATATATGAAATTTGAACAAAATCTAAATCTTAGGTGGCTCACTTGGTATGGAATGTCCCTTATGCATACCGAATCAACCAAATCATTTATGGAAGATCAAGATGGCCGCTTCGAAACACAATTATGATGGCTCATTATCGCGAATGAAATCTTTAACGCGTAAATTCATAATGGACTCGCGACTAATTTAGTACGATGCAGCCGTACGTGAATTGTTGGATTCTGGATTCGCCGAAATAGTAACCCCTGTAGGGTTGACCCCCACCAATTTATATAAAATAAATTCGTGTTAAGTTGAACGTCGGCTCACTAACACCGTGCCCTCCTTCTCCTCAATTATCAGACACGACCACATCACATGGCGCTACGAACAAAAAACGAAAAAAAAAAAAAACGAACACGTGAATCGTTGTAATAATTAACAAAAATTGACATTGTGACGTGGTTGCTGCTTGTTTAAGGGACCAATCCTGGGAGATTTGTCAAGATGGAGCAGACAGTGAAGCCACCGGCAGAATTGAAATTAGATGGAGATTGTGCCCAAGAGTGGAAATTCTTCAAACAGAAGTTCGACATTTACATGAAAGCTGCGAAGATTGAACGGAAGACAGAAAATGTGGAATATTGCTGTTTATTACTTAATTTTATCGGAGATAAGGCGTTAAAAATCTACCACACGTTCGAAAGGAGTCAAGTTGAAAAGAACAAGTAATAAAAGCTAATAGAGAAATTTGAAGAATATTTTATCCCAACGAAAAATGTAACATGAGCGACACATATTTTTCACAAGAGATATGAAGGAAGGATAATCCGTGAAGGAGAGATTGCTAAGAACAAAAAAACTCGACCTTGCAACTGTTATCGAAATTGATCGTGCGGCAGTAGTCACCAGAACGCCATTACAAATCATGTGCCCATCCCAAGGTCAAGAAGGATGTCCCAGGACAAGACAAGAAAAGGACGTATTTCATATCAGAAAACACCACTCCAACGAATGTCAGAAACGGAACGAAGGGAATAAAATCGTAAACAGAGAAGGGGCTCATCATGGAACAAATAATTATACCATTAAGCTAAGTATCTTTAAATGTAGCAGATGCGGCGATTCGCATAAACTGCGTCAATGTAAAGCGTTCGGAAACTAAGTAACCATTTTCCAAAATGTTGTAAATCAAACGAAAGATTTGAAGTAGGTGAAATTCAATGTAAAAGCGACGGTTGTGATGATTTATTTATAGGTAGTCTTTCTGTACATTCTAACAATGATTTTATCAATGATCAGAGAAAATGGAAAGTTAAGTTACAAATTTACAATAGAGAATTTGAGTTTGTAGTAGATTCTGGAGCAGAAGCAAATATTTTAACTTTTGAAGTGTACCAAAAATATTTTAGAAAAGTAAAATTAGAACCGTATAGTAACAAAATATTAAATTATGATGGTCATATAATCAAAAATATTAAAGGTATAATACAGTTGAATTGTAAATTGAAAGGAAAATAATTTTACAAGGTTGAATTTTACGTTGTGGATACTAATAGTTCAATTATCTTAGGTATAAAGACGATAGAAGAACTAGTAATAGCCAGGATGGTAGGAGGAGTCAAAGAGTTGACTTCGGTGCAGGAGTAAAAAGACGTTTTCAGTACAGTACAGTACATAAACAATCAGATTGATAGCATCCCTCGTCCACTGCAGGAGTGTATTTGCCTACGTGGCCGCACCACAAACTACTGCTTTTTTTCAAAATTAGTTTTTGTTTTTGAGTGATTCTGCTTATTTTACCTTATTTAAGCATTAATCTCTCTTTGTACAAAATTTTGTTAATAAAAATTGTTTTTTTCAGGGTGTTCGGATTTCACTTGCGGCCAGTATAATTTTACGTTTATTAAAGATTTACTCCACTTTGATTTATCGACATTCTTCTGGTTTAGAAATTAGAGAATTTGGAAAGACAGGGTATTATAAAAATAATTAATGAGCCTACTGAATGGGTTAATTCATTAGTAATTGTCAATAAACCAGACGGTAATTTTAGAATATGCATGGATCCCTCACAACTAAATAAATTGTGGTGATTGTCTTGGATTAAGTAATCTCAGTTAATAAAATTATCAACATAGGGCGATCAGATTGAGTTTTGTGTAGTTTTGTCAAGTTTTGTATATTTTGTGAAATAGTTTATGATCGTGGAGCAAACGTGCTTACGGCAGCAATTATACCTCATTATCAGGGATGGTGGCAATTGTTGGTCGATTTTCTGAAGAAATCTTGTTTATTGCTGATAGAGTAAGCTACTGTGCCATTTGTTCGAGATCATCATTTGTTCAGATGCTATTTGGTGGTATAATGGAATATAGGGTGTTCCATATGAAAAAAATAAGTTATTATACATTTTGCGAAACCGTACACCTGTATAGAAATATCAATTTAGATGACTTTCAATTAGTATGTATTAAAGTTTGGATCTATAAGAAATTATTGACAGAAAAGTATTCAGTTATCATTGTTACAATGGTCTCCGCAATTTTTTAAAAAAGCACTAATTTTGACCTAAAATTCTTGATAACTCAAGAATCATCCATAATAAACCTGTAGTACCTTATATCATTTTGCTCAACATTAATTGCTCTTTCAATTCACCCACTAATATACAGGGCATTCCATTTAAAAAACATAACTTTGGTATATTACTAATACTAGGACACTCTGTATATGATTTCTAATAATTTTAAATTGTGAAGGTATCGTGTGGCTATCGTCCCCCGAAAACCCCGTTTTGATATCTTTCAAAATAAGGGCGTAATTGATGGTCCACACACCCGGTATGTAATGCAAGTCCGAGGAAAGTCAAGTTCCACTTTTGAAATCGTCTGGGATTTATTAACATTTATGTGGTGAGTTAAGTTTTGAAAATTTTTGAGAATTTAATTAGGGCTGTTTGTTGCTTTCCAGTTGTCCTGTTTTAATCATGTCATGAGATCCCAAGAGATTACATCGTGAAGGTTGCGATTTTAGGTGACGTACCTAAAAATTATTAAATTTGCCTTGACAACCGCCCCTGATGTAGATCTTTTCGGATCTCTAAATTATAGGTAGATATTGGTAGATCAATGCTATAATTTCGATCTCCATTTTCAGGTGCGCTCAATTTACTTTTGAGAAAGGCACATCTACTTATCGAGAACGAAAATTAAAATGCTGCCGAACGCATTATGAATATTGTTGTTTCTGAAAAAAAGCAGCAAATTGTCGAAGAAGATTATTTAAACAAAAAACAGAACAGAAGAAAGACAAACAACAAACCAAGAAGAAACAAGCCTTCAACACTGATTACGGACCAAATGCAAAAGAACCTGTTGAGCAAGAAGAAATTCAATTCCGGGCCTTGGAAGTACAGGCATTGACGGCACGATTAAGTCGTTAATCTTCTATTATAGGTTACGCAAGAACTGCGTGAAAAATCCAACAGGGTTCAGTGGGGGCCAGTTTGGAAACAATACATTTGAAGTTGAGCGAAAAAATCTGTTGACATCTTCACTATTTGGGAGAGTGGTGAAACGTATGCCTCATACGCCTTGTCACGGAATAGTAGTGAAGTCATGTCTTCAGCCTGCCGTATTCCAAACCGAAACAACTGAATACGGAATCAACAAAGAACCCGTCGCCATAAAATTTTTCGAGAAAGTAAGCGGGAAAAAAGTTTTTCCATCGGGTCTTTCGATTAGTATGGATTATGGGTTTCTGGCTGCTTCACCAGATGGTAAATGATTTCAAGTGGTCATAATTATGTCATTTTACGAGCAATTTTTAAAGGAATCGTCGAAGGAGAAGATGCATTGGTAGAGGAGAAGTGCATTTATACAGGAAACAAAGAATATGCGAATCTTGAAGAGTTGATCAACACTTTGAAAAGCAGAACATTTTTGAAAATCACTGATGGGACAATACATTTAAATCGTCGCCACAATTACTATTACCAGGTAATTAAAATTTGAAAAAATATCGCCCGGGTTTCCAGTGACACGCAATATTAGAAATCCACACATTTGTTTCTTTCCGTCATGGTCTCCATAAAACAAACGTTACCTTCCACATTTCTAAATTTGCAAAATTGTAGAACTCGAGTCCACAATTGGTAAATTTTTCCAGCGAAATCTCAACTCGAATTATATTCCTCAGACTATTTCACGAAAACGTCCAAATTATTGATAATGTGGTGGAAGGTGACAGGTAATTGAGGTATTTGACATGCAGTATGCTGCCACAGTGACTGCAGCAATTGTTATTTTTTCGCTGAAAAATGAGGTACGTTGTGTAATAGCGACTGTTCATTGGTCCGTAACCCCCTATAAAATTTTGACAAGTTGATTTTTTCAATTTAAATTTTGATTCCATTGTTGAATGATCACATATGATTGGTTAAAATATATGAGTGAAATAGTCATAAATATTTTACTGGCTTTATAGGCATTTCTATTTGAAGATCATAATATACGCTTTGTAAAAATCGAGATGATATCATGCCTCGAGATGAACGCATCTCTCTATTTAAAAATTAGTTTCGTGCATTCTTTATGTAATGGCAATAGTCAAAACTCAAGAAAAAGAAGTATATTATGCAAAATTGGATAATGTACATAATTTTTTGGCTCTCCACCAGAAAGTGTTCCAAATAAACCAATATTTGAAGGGTGACTATCTGTTATTATACGCAACACCAAAAATCTGCATTCAGTTACAATTTTTAATATTTTTATGGTTAGTTTTAAAAAAAGTGTTTCCCAGTAAAGTTGAGTGGAAATAATAACCTGCTGGAATAGTGTACTTGGTAGACAATCCATGGATAACAAAACATAATAGCTTATTAGCAATTTGAATATTTTCACCAATAATTGTTCTCGACTCTGTTATAATGATTTTTTTCTTTTATTGACATATCGTCAATTGTTAGAGCATAATTTTTCAGTGGGCACTTTCAGAGCTGCAGCCTCAGCAAGTACCTTTTGTTTGCATAGATAATTTTGCTTGTTTGTGCATAGATATGTCTGCAGGATAGATCTCGATGGTAATTTTAACAAATGCCTGCGACAGTGTTCAGAACCTTTGGGTGAACAAAATCGCGATCCTTACAGACATTTCTGACCAACGCACAGCTTTAATTTTTTTATTATAATTTTGTATTGAATATGCAAGGAACACAGCTTTCTCGTCCCCATTTTCAGCATCTTCAAAAATTTTGTCTATGGCTTTTGTTATTTTTTCCATACGTTTAATTTTAGTTGCAATACTTTATTATGATATTGTAGATTTTTTTTGATCGGCCGAAACTGTATTAGCTTGAAGAAAATATGCTTGAAATGGTCCCTTTAATTAGTAAAAAAGTTTTGCCATGCCCTTTAAAGCAGTTATAACTAACATTTCGTAGTTGTTAAAATTGTGTCCACACACAGTGAAGCTTCCCCGCGCGGGTTTAACTGCACACACCAAAGATCAAGACAGTTTTGATTCCTCCCGAATTTGTGGATACGGCTGGCCTCGATGTCACAACACAAACTGCGTTGAATCGACGTGCGCATGCTCCCGGCTAGCCTAAATGTGGATTTATAAATTGGCTAAAAAATTTATGTGTACGGATATAGTACGGAAAGCGGGTAACGGTTAGGCGGGCGGGCGTCAATTTATAAATCCAGCTTTAGTCTTTTTAACGTAGGTGTGTTAGCGGTTTTATCAACAACACAATTGTATAGGTTAGAACTGTCAAACTAAACTCGATCTGTGTTTGTGTTTTATTTAGGGCCGGTTTCAGCAACATCGATTAACTTTAACTGACAAATAACTGCATAGATACGTTTGTTAAAACTATAGCAACAATTGTTCCTAACAGATGATTAAGTTTAACGGAAGTTGTTGAAATCGGCCCTTACCATTGCCTGGAAACGAAATTTAGGTATTCGCGGCTACAAATGTTGAAAAAGTGTGTGGAGATCACTATTTTGTGAGGGGCGCGCAGACAAAATATTAAACCAGTAAGTGCGGCGCGAACTGAAACAGAAACCGACATCTGTTATTTATAACATGTAACAAAACGCCCGAAAATTAAACAAATTTAGTACGTTTATGTGTCGCTTAAGTCAAAAAGTTTTTTATAGTTCGACACTGTCAGAATTTTCAAATTTTCGCTTGTGTAAACACTCTCCTGTCAGGCAATAAGAAAATGTCAGATAAACGTCACACAATTTTTATGGATTTTAAGCAATTTAAAGACTTGCCCCGGTTGTGTCGAACTATAAAACCTTGTATTACACTCGTTCCTGTGTAAATTTATGTGCTTTCCGGCACTCGGAGCTTAAAAAAGCCCTCGTTTCACTCGTGCTTTTTTAAACCCTCGTGCCGGAAAGCACCCAATTTACACAGGAACTCGTATAATAAATAACTAATTGTATTCGTTTGTGAAACACATAGTGCGTAATGAAATACATAGCGACATATATAAATATTACGCCATATGTATTTAATCTGACAGCTGTCAACCTAACCTCAAAATCTGTTGTAAATTTGTACTTTTTCTCATTTTGCGGGAACGAATACAAAAAACGCTGTTCAATACTCGTGCGCTGTCACTTTTCATTGGCTCGTGCTCATTGCGGCCCTCGGCGTTCGCCTCGGGCTGCAAAAATTCGCCCTCGCCCCTGAAAAGTGTCATGACAACGCACTCGTATCGAAATATACTAATAATCTTACAAGTTGCAAACTAGTTTATTCACTCGCTTTTTTAAATTTTGTAATTCTCGCTGTCTTATGTTGTTTCGTTTTGTTACTGTTCCCTTTTGCCGTTACTTTTTGATAGTTTTTTTTTATCTTTACAACCAGAAGAATGTTATAAATCCAAGTAGAGTAAATTTAAATTAAAATTTAAATATATCTAAGTCGAACTCCACAAATTTTAATGAGCGTAAAATTACAAATGGAACATGTTTCGGCAGAACACTACTGCCATCATCAGCCCTTAAAGAATATGTTCCATTTGTAATTTTACGCTCATTAAAGTTTGTGGAGTTCGACTTAGATATATTTAACCTAGTAGGTAGGCTTAACCTATAAACGTTTCATGTTCAACCACCGGGAAACGCATGCTGCTGTTTATAAACTCGCGAGCAAAGTAATTGGCCCACCTTACACATTTGAGTTTGAATGCATTTTCTGAGTCCCCGGGAATCAGATGTAAAAAAGTGATATCTCGTTTGAAAGATCGTTTATTAACATTTTCAACGACCATCAATTTTCTCAGATTCCTTTTCTCTGCTAAAGTGTGGAGCTTTAAAACAAAAGTTATCGCTATTTGTTGGGTAGCGGACATGTGCAAGGTAAGACTTAGTACTTAGTCCGCCCGATGTAAACGTGCTAATTGTTGGATATTTTAAGGTGGAGAAAAATAAATACAGGGTGTTCGGTAATTCGACAGCCATCTCTTTAGGAATCGTAGGGGCGACCATCCTGAGTCCCAATCTAGTGTTAAACTTTCTCCACTTTCACTCCTTGAGAAGCTACAGGTCTCAAAGTTCACCCAATCAGAGATTAGGTCAGAAATTAGTTTGTGATCATGAATCCAAGCTACCTGGAAAAAAAAAACCGGCTACCGTCAGTGTGACAATTTTGATTAATTGAAGCCAGTGGTGTTCATAGTGGTATTTGAACTTGAAAAATGGGTGGCATTTATACCTTTAATGAACTAGCCGACATGCACCTATGGTGAAGTCGGTGCCAATAGTAGAGCGGCAGTGAGGTTGTACCTAGAAGGATCGTCACGTCCCCTATCGCGGTGTGTTTTCCAATTTGGATCGGCGTATTCGAGAATTTGGAAATTTAAGGCCTATGAATTAAGACAGAGGTAGACCTGTAGCCGATAATGCTGCAGCGCGGGATGAACAAATATTGGATATGGTAGCCGCTGAACCCACTCTTAGTGTGCGCGAGATTACTCGCAGAATTCATGTTCCAGCGACAACGGTATGGACAACAATCTCGAAGGAACATCTGCATCCATACCATATTAATCGTGTCCCAGCTTTAGTGCCTAAAGATCTTCCAAGAAGGCAGCAGTTTTGTGAATGATTTCCGGAGAGATGGATAGCCCGTTTCCGTGGCCGGCCAGGAGTATGGATTTAACTCCTAGCTATTTGAAAACGCTAGAAGTTCGTTGTTGAGACGGGCCCGTCTTTGTATACAGAACGATGGTCGCCGATTTGAACATTTATTTTAAATATTTAAGTTACCTTTCTTTAATAATAAACCACTTTGAATGATGCAGTTATTTTGTTAGTATCTTTCCCAGTATACGCCACTGATTTTTGATTGACTTTAGCCGTCAAATGTGACAGTCTCTTTTTTTTGAAACAGAATACTTGATTCCACAGAATTGGGGCTGATGAAACCATTTCTCTGATTGGCTTATTTAAAATCCTTCTAGTTCTTTATCGGATGTTAAAAAAAATTAAGTAATTGCAAAATATGCTTTCTCTGAATGCTGTGAGGCCACAGTAAAGCGATGGCTGTCGAATTACCGAACACCCTGTATACAATGTGTCCCTGGATGGGGTGCCCATGAGGTGATTTTTTCTAGTAAGTTGTTTGGAGAAGAATATTTTTGAATAATCTTACACTCATAAAACGGGGTCTATTGCCCACAATTATTTAACTATGGTGGACTAAACCCAGCCATAAATTTCGGACACCAAAGTGTGGCTCACTCCCAGAGCTTTTTTGAAAGCATGAATCCACGACCGTACTTGAAAATTGTGTTCAAAGCGTTTTACACTGAAACTATCATAAATAAGTAATGTATTTTATTTTTTATTTTGCTATTGCTGTATAATAATCACATGCACAGGTCAACTTTTGAGAAAATCAATAACAAATCAATTAAAAATAAATTGTGGCCCAGAAATTTCGAGTCCGGTCCGTTTCATCCACCAATAAACAAGCAACTTAAATACGTTGCCGCTTCCTTTTGATTTACAACCGTGAACCTTTCCCATTGTGCATCTAATTTGAGGCAATGGGCCCCGGTTTTATAGTTGTCCAAATATCTTGCCTCGTACTTTAATCCAAGAATTTCAAGAAAAAATTCCTGGGGTTCATTTGAGTCGCAATGGGTTGTTCAAATTGTTTTGTTAATTATTTTACTGGAAATAAGGTATCAGCAGTCACTGCCACTGTGTTCAGGTTGTTAGGCAACTTTACCTTTTATCATGGTGGTTGACAATTTCCCTAGGGAGATTTTCGCTGGCGGGAAATTTTCCAGAAATTCAAATTCAATTGGTCGATTAAAAAAAAACTGACGTTTAGATTGGTCCGACATATCAGTTTGACAGGTGAGGACGATTTTTAGAAATATACGCTCGGGTGTACAAACTGATCCCAAGGAAGAAACATCCACTACCTAAATAGACATAAAGTCCCGTAAAATGGTCATTCGTCATTTGTCCTTCAGTCTTTTCGTCCTAACCTACATTTACAAAAATTGCAATTGCTTAAAATGCGACGAGTGCTTGCACTCGTGACATCTTAGAAATTGTCGAACATAACTTTGACTACTTATCATATTATTATAAGTGATTATTTTTGCGTTGGGTTCAGTATAATAGCTGCAAGGTGGTCCCATTTTATTTTGATTAATATTGGACCTAAGACTTCGAAGATATACAAGGGAATTCCCCAAGATCAAATAGGAAATGTATAGTCATTGAGGTATTGTTGGTTTATAAACACATTAAAACAGCTGACTTCAACCTTATCTCTTATCTCGAAAAGCGTTGAACGCTAAGTGGATCAGTTCCGTAAGAAATTACATGGAGATTTGGGTTCGGAATCCTCAACGAATGACCTTGAACGCTATTTTGAACCTCCCTGAAGAATTACATCGGATTTTGGGTTAGAACTCTCATAGCTTAACTACTTATCAAATCAAACTGTTGTCATAGATACTCAATTCATGGATGTTTAAATTCTGAATTCCAATTTCATTTTTTAAAATGAAAACAATGATTTAGTATCTGAAGCATGAAATAAAACGCATTACGACATACGTCCGGAGACTTTTACAGTAGCTTGTCTCAAAATTCCAGACTCGGCTCCTTCGTCGTCTCGTCTGTAAACGTATCGACTCGTTACTGTAAAAATTAGTTTTCCGGACTTATAACGTAAATTACTATTACCTGACTCCAACTGGGCCTACTTACTACAAATATTTTAAAGTGTAAAAACTAATTAATCGGTTCCATTTAATTTTTTTTTTTGCGTATTGACCAGAAGGAGCTCCCGTGATTCCGACCTTCACGAGGTTCCTTGCTGGTCAGGTCCTGTTCGTACATCATAGCCACTCCTCAAAGCCATGAGGTCAGTAACTATGAATCCCGTAAATCATGTACCCTGAGCAGACGCAACGACCCCAAGATGACCGCTTTCTGCATTACAGCCGCAAGGTTCTCTGCCGGTTTACGGCAGGCAGGAATGATTTTCAGATTGGAGACGAGCGAGTCCTTGATGCCTCCCATGCATCCAATTACCAAAACGACGAGCTTCACTGAGTGACTTGAGTACAGCCTCCTAAGTTCAAAGAGCAGGTCCTGATATTTTGTCCGCTTTTCCTCCTCCTTGACGCAGATGTTATTTTCAGCAGGAGCAGAAAATTCAATAACAAACATCTGCTTGGAGGAGTGGTCCAATAGAACCACGTCAGGCTTGTTCGCTGTTATCTGCCTGACGGTGGAGAACGAGAAGTTCCAATAGATTCTGCACCTTTCGTTCTCCACAACGGACTCAATATCGTTCGGGACATAGGGCAGCACTGGTGTCTGGCCTATCGCATAATGGTGTCTTAAATGAAAGTATAACACTCTCAATGCCACATTGTGGCGATGGATATAGGCCGAAGCTGCATACACCGGGCATGCCGCCAATATATGCATTGCTGTTTCAGGGGCCCTGTGACAAGCCCTACAGCTCACATTCGGCACCTCTATACCCATCACGCGGCTGCGATAGACCAATGTGTTAATTACACCATCTTGCGTAGCGCAAATGAATCCCTCAGTCTCAGACTTCAGTCCACTTGATCTCAGAAAGGCAAATGTATGCCTTTTGGATAAGCCAAGGTTTTCAATGTTCTTGAAGAAAACACTATGCATTGACTTATCCATATGTCTTCTCATGAGCATATCTTGCTCAGAGATTCTGACGTGGGCTGTAAGACGGAGCAAATTGAGCTCGGTAATAGAATGTGGCCGAGCTTGCTCAACGTCAAAGTCAAGACCGAGTTCATCTGCTGCTCTTTGTGCCGCCCTGAACAAAAATGCCCCGACTCCCCGCCTCTCGTGATCCCTGACAAGAAGCAACAGGGGATCTGAACTTTGGATGATCTTACAGGCTATACTCAAGATTACTCTATTATGAAGACACTCCAAACTCAAAAGTCCTCGGCCTCCCTGATTTCGTGGAAGATATAACCTTGGAACGGACGATTTTGGATGCAAACTGCGCTGTAGATGCATCATTTTTCGTGTATCCCGATCAATCTGCTTCAACTCATCTACTAACCATTTAACTGCTCCAAATGAGTAGAGCAGGATCGGAACGGCAAGCATATTTGTGTCAAAAATCTTGTTCTTCCCAGAAAGCTCTGACGACCAGATTCGTCGGAGTAGATTTTTGTACTTGCCGCAGAGAGACTTTTTTACCTGGTGTGACGCTTGAATGTGGCACTGCTCCACACCCAAGTACTTGTAAGTCTCTCCGGCGTTCAGATGTCTCAGAATGCTTCCGTCAATGAGTTGAGCATCTTCATCGAAATACTCGCATCGTCCTCTTTTGAGATGAACCTGAGCGCATTTGTCCCAACCGAACTCCATGCCAATAGCATCTGTGTACTCCTGCACTATGCGCAATGACTGCGTCAGTTCTTGCTTTCCGGAAGCATACACTTTTAAGTCATCCATGTAAAACAAGTGCGTGATCTTATGCTTCCGGTTACCGGGTGTACCACAACTATAACCCTTTGCACCGCGCAAGGCTACGGACAGCGGCAACAGTGAGATGCAAAACAGAAGAGGACTCAAGGAATCTCCCTGGAATACTCCTCTTCTGAATGATATCAACTCTGTCTGAACTCGGTTCCGTCGAGATGTTATCGAGAACCGAGTCTTCCAGAGTGACATCAGTTGTTTGATGCATCTCACCAGTGTATCGGGTACCGCAAGACATAATCGATCCAAGCCATAGATAGGTTGCGCTTATATTGGACGGCATCCTGCGTGACGCACCTATCGATCAGCAGGTTTTCCTTGCAGCCGTCCACGCCCCTTTTACAGCCTCGCTGTTCGAAAATTTTCGAATACACCGGGTTAATAGCGTGGAATATTCGGTAGTACAGGAGTCTGGTGAAAATCTTGTAGCACGCATTTAGGCAAGTTATTGGCCGGTAGTTCTGAGGCTGAGACAAATCACCCGTTTTAGGTAGTAAAACGGTTCGCCCCTCGACAACCCACTCCGGAATGGGCCGCTCACCATTAAGCCAGGAATTAAATACCTTGGCCAGACGCTTGTGCGTGCTTCGGAATTTCTTCCACCAAAAGGTATTAATTCCGCCCGGGCTTGGTGCGGCAAAATTTTTGATTCCCTTAAGGGTCTCGTCAATTTCTTCCGGGGTTATCGGATTGCACACCACTGGTCTTAATTAAGATCTTCTTACGAAATCCTCAAATTGTGCAAGGGCTGGAGTGTCTTCACGCAACGGTTTCGACCCCTCGTATATTTCCCTTCAGAAGACTTCGACCTCCTGCAATTTTTCTGGGATAGAGTTTGCCCGCTGGAAGAGCCTCGAAGGATTTGTCTTGAACTTGTTGTTCTCGACCAACCTTCGCCTACTCCTTACCAGGGACTTTCTTGCAGCCACAAGACTGCGAACTCTATCCATGCAGTGCTGCTTCTCAACAGCTGCATTCAGTGTATGATGGGTCCGGCGAAAAAGACGCGCGATGCGCCGGATTTTTGGTGTGAAAGGTTTCATCTCTTTGATGAATTCCATCACACACTGAATTTGAGAAATATCCTGCCTAGCGGTTTCTATCTTCTGGTCTATCTTTTCAAGGCGACATTCGAATTTCCTCTCAGCCTCAGTGCTCTCACCACGTGGGGCCGAAGAAGAAAGCCTCGTCGCCTCTCGATAGACCATTTCGTTCAGGAGCAGGATGTCTGGATCCTCAGGGAGGTTCTTATCGAGTGATTCGTCCGCTGCAACTACGTCGTTTGCTTTGGGTGGTGGAATTTTGTGGAGAGACTTTCTGTTCGGAGGCATCTCCAAAATTACCGGAACAGCGTGGCGGATCTCCGGCTCGTCCGGCTGTACCTCCACCAATTGCTCCGGTTCGGTTCCATTTAATTACCATTATCTACTCGTAAATAAGAAGAAATTTATCGTTTTATGTTTCATTATCTTTTAATCCACAGTGCTTTTGGAAGAGTTTATATTTTGTAATATTAATTAAATTGAAAATTTGTAAAAAGAGTTGCCTACGCGTAAATCACATCAAACAAATGTCAAAAAATATCAACATGGTATCGGCAGTCTCAGGTTGTGATTATTTCTAAACTTTAGACGGATAAATTAAGGTAAATGGAACGCCCACATTGTCCAAAATGTTATAAATGTCATAAAACGTGTTTTCATTTAAGATTGGTCAAAGAAAATGAGTTATCTTGAAGAGGATAATATTGATTGCACTTACCCCGAGATTAGGGAAAAGAGTGCCATCGCTAGTTTGGATATGTTACCGAAAAAGTCCAGAGGAAAGTATGAAAGGCAGCATCAATTATTTCTAGAATGGTGTACCAAAAATCAAATCATCAAATATAGTGAAAATGTTCTCATGGGATATTTTCCCGAGTTGTCTGAAAAGTATTCACCTCCAACTATGTGGTCCTATTATTCTATGCTGAAGGCTACGCTGAATCTTAAACATAATGTTGACATCAGTGGTTACAAGAAACTTATACCATTTCTTAAACACAAATCAAAAGGTCACACTCCCAAAAAATCAAAAACATTATCACAAGAAGAAGTTATTATGTTTTTGTTGAATGCACCAGATATTACATATTTGATGATGAAAGTAGGTATTTATCATAAATTATTGACATTTATTCAATTTTAAATGATGTTAGGTCTGTACAATTTTTGGAATTGCTGGAACTTGTCGTTCAGACGAATTGATTAAATTGAGCATTGATGATATAGAGGATAAAGAATCGATTCTTATTATACATATTACAAAATCAAAAACAAATAAGCATAAGACCTTCATTGTAACTGCTGATTTTGAAGGAGGAATCAAACCTATTGAGTTATACAAGATATATCTACCTCTGCGTCTCTCGCATGTAGACAATATAAGGTTTTTTCTTTCATATAGACAAGGAAAATGTACAACACAGCCAGTAGGCATTCATAGCATTGGTGGTATTCCAAGGAAAATTGCAAGTTATCTAAACTTACCTGATGCCGCATTATACAGTGCGAACGTAAAGTATGGACCCAATTCGATAAAAAATTTCAGGCAACTTTCAGCAAAATTTCCTCGAACAGGTCAACGTTGGTTTTTAAATTGTCACTTTTTTCAATAATTTTCATTTTTAGATAGTGTTTTGTTTTTGAGCTATGACGTCATCGACGTTTTTCTTAAATGGAAATCCATATTTTTTTTAATGGAGTTAGATACAGTATATCATTCTGAACACGGGAATATAAGCATCTCTAACCTTAAAATCAATATATCCCGAGATAATTGGTTCCAAACAAAGAAAATATTGAATTGAACCTGCATTTTAGCATTGTTGTAGGAAATTTTGAATAGTAGGCGACGCACAAGTTCATGTTTTAAGTAAAATATCACGGAAGCGTTGGAAATAAAAGACGATCTTAACAGAATTATCAATTTTGTCATAACTACCAGAATAGAAATTTTAATTATGATTGGTTATGCAGATAGAGTTCGCACGCATGAAGAAGTTAATCATTTTTTTAATAACAGATATCCGGATCGGGAACCAATCCAAAGATCAACTATGAGTAAGATAAAGCGAAAATGTTTAGAAGTGGGCTACCCGCGAAATCTGCCTGAAAGTGGACGCCCAAGACTCAAAGAAGAAACTCAGTTAAATGTTCTATTAGAAGTTTAAGAATATGTCAAACTTCCGTCGTGAAATATCTGAAAACATACAAATGGCATCCTTATAAAGAATTGAACGAAGATGATCCGGACCGCAACCTACAATTTTGCGAAAACATGATGCAACGGGTGGATACTGACATTGATTTTCTAAATAACATCGTTTTTTTCTGACGAAGCCTATGGTATCAACAAGATGGAGCGCCAACCCATAATGCAGTTATAGTTAGAAATTATTTAAGTGGACAAAATCGAGAATAAAATCGAAAATTGCAGTTTTTTTTTTACACCAATTATCTCGGCAACTATTCATTTTAAGGTTAAATGGGTTGCCATTTAAAAAAAATTGCATGACGTCATAGCTCAAAAACAAAACACCATCTAAAAATGAAAATTATTGGAAAAAGTGGCAATTTAAAAACAAAAGTTGACCTGTTCAAGGAATTCTTGCTGAAAGCTGCCTCAATTTTTTTATCGAATTTTCTCCATACTTTACGTTCGCACTGTATATTGGTCACTGCTTTCGCAGAACATCTGCCACCTTCTTTGCTAATGTCGGTGGCAGTAAAGAGAATCTCAAGCGTCATGGTGGATAGAAAAGTGATTCAGTTGCTGAATCCTACGTGGAAGAGTCGGTTTTGAATAAAACAAAAATTGCAAAAACAATTCTTGGCGGTTTACAAAATTCTGAATTGGAGAAAAATACAAATACTTTTTTAATTGGCGAGGATATGGAAAAGAACAATAGTCCTATTAACATAGTAACAAACACTTCCAAATATTTTTCAATACCTACTCGTTTGCTTGCTCGATAAAGAGTCACTTTACTGCCTTGTTACATAAATAGCTATTTCTATTTATCACTTTGCTGAAATCCATTTTTCTGACCCCTTATTTCACCTTCCGCTTATGAGTATATGAACTTGAAACTTCTTATGCCATCGAGGTAAACACCTCCTTTTTTAGTTATCAGCCTGAGTGTAGCGCGCGTTAAGCCTCTGCTCGATTCTTGGTGAAGAATTAATATAATTTGTTTATTCAATTTCCACGAAAATGGAAACAGCGAAGTTCCATTAACTTCACGTGCTTTTGTAAGAACAGTACGTTTGTGTGATTTGAGATTTGCCAAATTTGAATATTGGAAGACTCGCTTTACTTTTATAGTTTACCGCGTATTACACGAACAAGGACTGCGTTGGAGGCTCTAAGAATTGCCTTGCCAATGGCTTATTCAGAAAATTGATGAGGCACCAAATTTTTTGAGGCGTTTATTGACAACTAGCGAAGCGGGCTTCACACGAGATGGTGTGTTTAATGTCAATAATACACATGATGTGTGCTCTAATGAATATGGTCATGCAATCCAGGAACGCAATTTTCAGTAAAAAAAAATGCAAACTTCAATTAATGTGTGGGCAGGAATAATAATCGGAGATCATTTAATTGGGCGTCATATTTTACCCCGACGTTTGACGCTGGTGCAGCGTATTTAATTTTTGTTGTGATTAAATAAGGTAAGCTACAGAATTCATTTGTGAATTAGTGACTTACTTCGACATATGCATATTATGGTAGGTTAGTACATGTTTTCATTTAAACAGTTTTTATTTCGGTTCGCTTATCGGATAACGTTTTTGTGCATCCTCACAATCAATGAATGTAGAATCCATAGGCGGGTATTGGATTTAGGGTCAAACTATCCTTAATTTTAATTCCGACAGGGAGCGTGCGTTTGCCAAAAAAAAAGGTACATAAAAAATGTTTCTTTTGACGAGTTCTACTTGCGGTTAAATTTTTTGCTAGGGCTTGCATAACATAACTTCCTGTATGTATACAAAATTGTAACATCAAAAAGTAAATCTCAGGATCAGTCAACTGGTAAACAACGCAGCTTTTATTAAGAATTTCTCGCTAATAAAAAAAGCATACGAAGTCCAACACAATCATGCACTGTTTCCTTGGCAATTCAACGAAATTCACAATATACGTTTCAACTGCTCTTCCTCATGATGCTTCATATACAGAGTGAACATAAAGTTCCGCACAAAATTCATAATTTAGTAATGTAGTGTTCTTGCGAAAAACGCTCAAACAGGTCGATTTTTGTTTTTAAATTGCCATCTTTTGACATAAAATTTTTGTTGATGACGTCATCTTTTTTTTTGAACTATGACACCGTCATCAATTTTTTTAAATGGCAACTCCCCGTTTATTTTTGGGTTTTAAATACACTTTTCAATTCTCTATTCAACAAGCGTAAAAAATGGCCACTTTGCATTACTTTTTTTTTGAAAAAATAAGTTTTACATAAAAAAAAAATATATTTCTTGAAAAAAAAAAATGAAAAATAAGAATAAATTTGGAAAGCAAACAACGAAAAATAAAAAACCATTTAATAAAATTTGACGCAAGTGCTCAAATTGCCACCCGCCAACTATTTGACACATTCCCAGACGTGTTTTAACGCTTTGAACACTTCGTTCAATCACTTCGGGATTAATCTGCGCCATTTCACCACAAATTCGTAGTGAAATAGTACTTTTTCAAGGAATAAAAATTTAGTTTTTTGAAGTAAAATTTGTAATTTTTTTCAAAAAAAAAGTTATGCAAGGTATCACTTTTTTACTCTTGTTGAATAGAGAATTGAAAAGTGCATCTGAAACCAAAAAAGAAGTTGGGGGTTGCTATTTAAAAAAATTGATAACGGTGTCATAGTTCAAAAACAGATGACGTCATCATCAAAATTTTAATGTCAAAAAATGGCAATTTGAAAACAAAAATCGACCTGTTCGAGTGTTTTTCGCACAAACATTACATAACTAAATTATGAATTTTGTGCGGAACTTTATGTTCACTCTGTAAATACGTTCTCACTTAGCACATATGCGGGAATTGGAATGGGAAAAATTATTGAATTTTCCTGGCCTGAGCGTTTAATAGAATAGATGAAATCCTTTGGACTTCCTTCGTTCCACGCCTTTCAAAAAATATATTAACGACTTTGAGGATCAGATACAGCATTTCAGAAAACGTTCAATTCTAGAGTAACTGTAATAGTCTCTTGGACGCAATAATGGCCAGGCACAGAATATTATGTTATACTTTCTATGTTGTTGTCTTTTAAAAAAAGTCTGGCATAGCAATGGAAACGAAAAACTGTCGCTCAAAGTTATTATTTCCGTAATTTGAGGATTTTGTATTAATTTGGTTTGTATCCATCATCATATCAATTATGTAAATAGTGTAATTGGACCACAGAAATAATGGAAAGTGGAGAAAGGTTGTTTTACAATAACTTAGGCTAAATATCAACAATTTATTTCTTAAATCTAGATACACAACACGATATCTGCGTTAAAGAAACAACACAGTTGTTGAGTATTTGTGGTTGGTTGAAGGTTTCCGTCTAAATCTTCAATTAAATTGAACATCACTACATGCTCCATTTTGTCTTTAGCTGTTTAAGGGCATAAAGTATACAACGAATTAATGTTAAAATCAAATGCACACTATAAACAATATATATAATATAACCTTAGTCTTTTTTAACGAATGTCAAGTCGGGGAATAAACATTAGTTTAATTATTATTTATTCCTTTTGTAACTAGAGGTTACTAACACAAATTACTATTGTGTACCTAGGCCGTAAAAGTTAGCTTTTTTGGACGCATTTGCTGTTTGTGGCCGAGGCGTGAGTCGAGGACACAATGCAGATAAGGCCAAAAAAGTACTTTTGGCCGACGTGCACACGAAGTTTTTTAGGCGATGATCACAAAATACACTCAATATACGAATTTGGACAGTGTCTGAATAAAATGCTCAAAACTCGAAATGAGCATTGAAATGTCCCAAACCCGAAATATTCATTCCTACCTAGTATTACGCTTTCAATTACACCTATTTTTTTAACAGATCGGTTGGTATTTTACTTAATTCGTTGATTTATATTTTTATAAAATTTTGCAATGTGAGGAGTCTATTCTTTTCGATTTAATTAACATAAATAATTACATCACTAATAACAGAGCAACAAAACTTCGCTGGCAAAAGAAGCAGCAGTGTGTTAAAAAAAAACTTTGCATCGCGAAGCCCTACGACCATAATTTCCCTATAATAAAGATAGTGCGTAAAGCATTTACTACGTAACTACTGTAGTAAATAGAGAGGCTATTTTTGTCAAGTAGGCAAGGAAGGCGAAATGAACACAGTTCCAGACATGATTGAGTCTGGCCTTTTTGACGACATTGAGTCGTGTGGAAATAGTATATTGTGCAACTAGTGCGGCAAGTTGTCAACTTGCCGCACGAGTTCCACATACTATTTTTTATTGCAAATATAAATCCCAATATAAAATTGGACTCCAGGGGCAAATTCAGTTTTCAGTAGTTAGTTTATCTGAATTTGCGTGTGCAAAGAATAATTTGCGTGCGACAAGTAAACTTTGCGCACCCAAATTAATAAATGGGCAAACCGAAATGAAAAATAATGCAGCAGAAACTTATAATTCTATCGTCTGTAAATTTATAGGGGACAATTTCATATAATAAAAAGGAAGAATATTTTGTCCTATTGCACAGGAAAATTTTGTAGTCCAGGAAAATTCGCTAAAAACTATATCGCGGGACTGAAAAGAAAACGCGAGTATAATAAAACTCGCAGTTATTTCTAAGAATTAAAAAAAGAAAGACTTCTGTTCCACCCGATGAAAATTACGGTCTGACAGAAATTCATCCACATCAAAACGAATTTATTAGGAATACGTCAAAGCTAGCTCGAAATATTGTCTGTTTTGAATTTCGAAAGAGCGCAGCTATAATGATGTGGGGAAGAGAACATGAAGCAGACTTTAAATCCCCAACAAGCGGTGAATGAAGAAAAAATTAATTGCTTAAAAATAAACCAAAATGGGGACGTTAAACTAAAGCAAAAAGATAATTATTACTTTCAGGTTCAGAGGCAATTGGCAATTACTGGTGCTAACAATTATTGCTACTTTGTTGTATGGATGGACATCTAGTGGAATTCTTGTCGACAAGTACAAAAAAATTATTCCATAGCAATTTTATTTTGTATGTTCTTTTGCAGATTGAAAATTACGATGTCACGTTCTCATTCGACTGTTTCATCAGAAGCAAAGTACGACCAGATAGTAATTTTATGGACTCCGGTTAATAATACTTTTATAATCCCGAATGTCGTCTCGGGTGGTGGTTGAATTTAGAATATTGTATTTGTATTGTGCTAGCATTTGGGTCGTTAGACAGGTAGAGGTTTATGACCCTTTGGGGTTCCCAACTGACCGCTGCAAATCTTTCTGAACAAAAAGCATTGTTTCACAGAATGTACTTTATCTGTGTCTCGCGTGGATTTTTGTTTACGTCCTACTACTTATGTCACACTTCGAACTTTTTGATCACTCTCACCCAGTAGTTGCTCGTCCTTGCAAAATGCCCCTTAAATCTTTATTTAAGCAACACCTTATTTAATCAAATCTAATGTTCTAGGTGCACACCCTCTTGGCCCGGGATTACCAACCCAGAGTAAATTTTTGTCGGTGGATATTGGACCAAAACAATCAAAATCCTACTTTTATTCCTAAAATAATGTGGACGGATGAATCTATTTTTACACAGGATGTGGCCAGGAAAACTGCCATAATTTACATTCCTGGGCTCAGGAAAACCCGCACCTTTTGTATAATGGGGGACATCAAGTCCATTACTCTTTTAATGTACGGGCAGGAATTGTGGGAACACATTTAATTATAACCCACGTCATTCCTAATAGGCTAAATGGTAGAGATTTTCGACGTTTTTTAACGGAGGATTTTCAAGTTCTCATTGATGAAGATCTGCCAGTTGCGTTGATAAGGGATTTGTGGATTCAGTTAGATGGGGCTCCACCACATTGGAAACGGAAGGTACGGGAATGGCTAGACCAGAACTATAAAAATAGTTCTGGTCCCTTTGTTTTGCCTGCCAGAACTCCAGATTTAAACTCGTTAGATTACTTTTCTGGGGGTATATGAAAGAAAGGGTTTATAAGACGCCCCCAGAAGATGCTGATGATTTGCTCAATCGAATATTTGCTGTCGCCGGAGGCATCGATGCTGAAATGTTGGGGCGAGGTGCACAAAATATTACGAGGAGTATTATTACGAAGCTTGTATAATTGCAGGCGGTAGAAATTTTGAGCAATTTTTTTTATTATAAAATTTTAAACTCTTCTCTATCGATTTATTATTGTTATTTTAAATATCTTTTTTTTTTAATATTTGGAGAAAATATTGATTTGACGTGACAATGATACATTGAATCAAGTGCGATTGAAAAACTCCCTAATATCTTAACAACGTTTTGATTTGAAAAAAAGCTAAGGAATACTGCAAATTCCAAGGTTGCCGTATTAAACAAAGTTGAATGTCTTACATCTTCTTACGGGTGTTTCAAAAAGAAATTGTTTTGCTTCATGACTTATCTATGTGCTTTCTCATGATTCTGACATCAGCTTTAAGACGGAGCAAGTCGAGCTCGCTAATGGAGAATTTTGGATTTGTCTTCTTTCAATTCGCAAACAGTCGATTTGAAATTTAAAATGTAGAATTAAATGAAAGTCAGAAGGCTGGTTGTCACAGCCGGAGTTAAATTTACTTAGTTCGGGTTTCGACTATCTTTGATTATTAAAAATTCTTGACTCAGTATGTCGAGATAGTATCTCAGGATGTCAACCATATTTCAAGTAAACTACTCACATAATAAATAATTAAATTACTTAGTCCATGACCGGACTAAGTAATTTAATTATGAAGAACCAGGTATTCTGAGCTTTTTCCTTCAAAATAAGCTAAATTATTTAATTAAATCCCCATTTTTATCGATGATATGGGAGTCGGCTATGAAATTGCTTTAACGTGTTGTCTAAAAACAGCTGAAATTGAACGGGAGACTCATCCACATCTGCAGTAGCATGCATACTCCTGTTGTTCAAACTAAGAGAAAAAATAGTGTCCAGGTACGTTGGGTACAATATAATAAATTATTTATTATCAAGTCTCGGGGTTTGGCCCAAACGAAAGTAAAATCGGAATTAGGGCCGATATATGGCATCGCAATTTTCTAAGATTGGTGTCTATGATGACAAAACTCCAAGGCAGCTAAAATATCTTCAGGAACTCGGAACTGATTTACGACGCCGAAACGCTGATGGTGAAAACTTGACTATTAAATTTGTTAATAATGTACCTCAATTAGTTCAAGCACCTGATATCTCAACAGCTTACTCAACTAATTTAAATTAACTGAGCCCAGCAGAAGCAATACTCCCACTTCTCATAGTTTTGTTAATGTTTACTATCAAAATGTACGTAGTCTTCGATCTAAAACAGATATATTTTACTCAGAAACTCATCTAGCTGAATATGACATCATCTGTCTTACTGAAACGTGGCTTGATCCAAGTATTTCTAGTACAGAATATTTCCCCCCCTTTTACAATACATCTCGAGCTGATCGTAAACCTTTTAATATTACTGGTCGTACTAAAGGTGGTGGGTCTCTGATATCAGTAAATGTTAAGTTTAAAGTGGAAGCTCTTAACTTATCCCTATTTGATATTGTTCCTGTAATTGACATTGTGGGATGTAAACTTACATTCTCTTCAACCCAAGATCTTAATCTGTTTGTCCTATACATACCTCCTGATTTGAGTGTAAACGATTTTCGTATTTTCTTAGAAATTTTTGAAGAATTACTTTTATACTTTAAAAATGTACTTATTTTGAAAAAAATAAAGCGCGCTTAATTTTGAGATTGGAATTAATTTGTTCCACGCCCTCCTAATTTTTCATTATGTAAAACTATTACAGTTTACTCTAATGCGCGAGGTGGTGACATCTAGCGATATTTGGTCTGTTTTGAGCGATTGGCACGACTTGAAATTAGTGTCATCGGCGCGGACAACGCTTTTTGGAAATTTGTGCGTAATAAAAAAAAACGTTCTTCTCTTCCTGCACATATTATGACATACAATGATAAATTACTTACGTCACCTTCTGACATAACCGCTGCATTCAAGGATTACTTTTCCAGTGTTTTCAGTGACAACAATCTGCTTGTAAAAAGTGATGAACCTTCGTCAAATAGCTTTCCATGCATCGATGTTAGTAACATTCTACCCCAAGATATCCTCAAAGCCATAAATAAACTAAAACCGAACTTATGGTCTGGTTTGGACAATATTCCTGCTTTTGTCATTAAGGATTGTTCCACTTTGTTCTTAGCTCCACTTCAGTTCATATTTAACAATTGTCTTGTAAATCATACTTTTCCTTCCTTGTGGAAATGTACCAAAGGTTGTCCTGGGTTAAAAAAAGATGACTGCACTAATTTAACCAATTATCGACCTATTTCTATTTTATCTAATTTTGCCAAGATTTTTGAAAGTGCATTACATGATTATCTTAGTTTTGATCTGAAACATATTATATCTGATAAACAACATGGCTTTATGCATGGTAGATCAACTGTAACTAACTTGACATGTGTAACACAATATCTCTCAAATTACCTTGACTGTCGAAAGGAAGTTGACGTGGTATATTTAGACATGTCTAAAGCTTTTGACAAAATAGTTCATCACAGATTATTAACCAAGCTAAATAACATTGGATTTTCGGTTTCTCTTTTTAAATTTTTTCAGTCTTACTTATGCGATAGGAAAGAAGTTGTGCTTCTAAATGGCTTTATGTCACAGCCCTTTTTACAAACTTCAGGAGTGTCCCAAGGCTCCAACTTAGGCCCCTTTTATTTCTTATCTATATTAATGATATAGTCAACGAAATTAATTATAGTGAATCATTACTGTACGCTGATGACATAAAAATTTTCAGATTCAAAATTCACAAGATGACTGTCGACTTATTCAAGAAGATCTAAACAACTTATCAATGTGGTGTCAAAATAACGGTTTACAATTTAGAATTCCTAAATGTAAAACCATGTCTTTTACAAAATGTAGAGAAACTATCTTCCATTCCTACACCATTGATGGATCTGTGCTTGAAAAGGTTAATAGTATTTTAGATTTAGGTGTTACATTTGACACAAAACTCTATTTCACCGACCACATTTTAAATATTGCTAAAACTACGTTAAAAATACTAGGGTTTATCTTTCGCAACACTCAAATGTTTAATCATTTAAATGCTTTAAATTGCTTGTATTTAGTTCGCTCTCGAGTCGAGTATTGCGCAATAATTTGGTCACCTTCATTCGAATATTTGATAAAAATGCTTGAAGACGTTCAACGCAGATTTCTAAAAATTTTACATTTAAAGACTAATTCTGTTTATCCCCCTCGTGGGATCGATGAAAGTGTGTTAGAAGAACAGTTTAACATTGAATCTCTAAAGTATAGGAAGACTAAATCTTATTTAATATTTTTTGTAAAACTTGTGAACAATATTATAGTGTGGTGAACTATTAACATATATGTATTAACTATCATGTACCGCGGTTAAATGCAAGAAATTGTTCTATTTTTACCCCGCTATAACAAATGTACAGATGTATTCTCCTGTGAACACAATGATATCTAACTTTAATAAATATCTACTTTTAATCAGTTTTTTCCCCTAAAACACCAAAAACAATTTTATTGCAACTGCCAACGCACGTTTCGCCAACAATGTTGGCATCATCAGGGCGATGAGTAAACTGTGCTTTCTCATGAGCATGTCTTGCTCAGAGATTCTGACGTGGGCTGTAAGACGGAGCAAGTCGAGCTCGGTAATAGAATGTAGCCGAGCTCGCTCAACGTCAAACTCAAGATAATGGAAAATTATTAATATTATTATTTTCTTTTTGCTCACGGTCTCTTCTTCTTCCTACCCGTTTTAACTAATTATTATTTGCGATCATGTTCTACACCAGTCCAGCTCTAACTTTGAAAGGCCCAACACGAAACTTGTAGTTCTCCGTGAATCAAAATATTTTGACCGTTTCTGACAGTTTAATCATACAATCAAGACTAATTTAATCGATCAAAAAATTGGTGTAGGTATGGGAAAGTTCTGAAATTAAGTATACATAATAAGCTATTTTTTTACTATTTGTCCACCACCTGTTGCACTATGTTTGTTAAAACAAAAAATCCTATATGAATGTTAATTAAAGTAAATAAAAAATATCTTGGTAATGGATGAGATTTGTTGTCAACTATCAGTGACACGTCAGCTCGACAGCGTGTAGCGCAAGCATGTTGTTACCAAATCATTTATTGAACAAACAAATTAAAGACTGCTTTAATAAACTGTTGCTATGAATTTAAAAGCATGGATCCAACGATTAGTAATCGACAATTGGAAGAAAAGCTCTCATGGATTTTTTCTCGGAGTACCTAACCTAATTTTTGTTTACAATGACAGAAAAAACACCAGCCATGCCTCAGCCATGTTGTCGCTTGTATTTTCGATCGAGGTTGCCACATGAGTGGACAAATAATAAAAAAAAGAATTATAAATAGATAAACTAAAAAACTTACTTTGTAAATTTTATGTGGTTTAAAGGCAACCCCTTCTTCCAATCTAGATTGGGCTATATAACGGTATAATGAACGATTAAAAAATGGAACGGAAGCTATATGGTTAGGATCTGGTTCTGGAACATTACTTTTTTTCTAAAAAATATTAATTAATAAGTATATAATACTATCCAGGACATATACTTGCTTTCATATTCCAAAAATGTTTGGCCTTCGATTTAATTTTAGGCTTGTCAATAGTAGACATTTGAAGAGCACTTAAATTTTTTAAAAGTTCATCGAATCTTTGCTTTCGAGCAGCAATACTACTGGATTCCAAAATAGTTTCTACTTTCTTTATGAATACCTCGTCTATCATTACATTGCCTTGTTGTTCTTCTACTCCTACAAGTTGACCTGTATGAAATTGCTGTTCATCTGTTTTTTCAGATTCTCGTTTGTGTTTGGTATGTTCTGCTTCTTTGTGTATCGCTATACTGTCTTCCTGACAAAGTCTCCTACTTTCTGCGGTTATTTTGTTTCTTTCTCCTTCCTGAGCTTTCACAACCATATCGATTGTTGTCTCTTTTGTTTTAACTCCCCCATCTAATTGAAGAAAATTATTGCAACACTTTTTTGCATTCTTCTCCATCAAACAACCCTTACACATAGTAAATTGGTCGTTATATTGAGACGATCGAAACATTTTCGCGAGAATCACTTTTTTGTATAAGAACTCTACTTTGGCAATTTCATCACTATAATCAAATTCATGACCCTTCCAGTCATCTTGAAGGTTTTCAACTTTATTTGGAAATTTCTTCACTTGATTTCGTTTCTGGCGATCTAGGTAAATGGTCAATTTCTCGTTGCGTGATAAAAAGTAGGTTATTTTAGTTTTGGTCATAGATCTGCGTCCAAAATTACATTTTATTCCGAAGAAATGAATTTCACATTAAATTTTAGAGACTAAAACGTAAGAAAACTGTTTTGAAACGTCAAAAATAATACATGTGACTTTTCTGTGTTATAACAATACCAAACAAACCGCAAATGGTGTCCTGGCACCATAGACATCAAATTTGTGACACATTGTGTAAAACACGGTAAGGTCTTGTTATTACATGGCATATTTAATAATTATTAAATATGCTTATTTGAATTTAGAAGAAACTAGCCGTACCCGCGACTTCATTCGCATGGATTATTAGATTAGTTGAGACTGATTAATAAAAAAAAAGACTTTTCACAATGCAACCTAGAGTATAATCTGCTTTTACATTACGTTTTTGGTTTTACGTCCACTAGCAAACACCAAGACTTTAGTACATACGATCCCTCACTTGAGAAAGTATATGACATACAGCTGACCACCACCAGCTGTTTCGCGGAATACGTCTCATGACTATAATAATAATAATAATTTCGTGGGATGCGGGATGTCGAAACCTTTTGGAGAGGAATATATGAGGAGACGAAACCGTTGCGTGAAGACACTCCAGCTCTTGCACAATTTGAGAACTTCGTAAAGAAATATAAGCGTCTGGCCAGGGTATTTAATTCCTGGCTGAATAGTGAGCGGCCTATTCCGGAATGGGTTGTCAAGGACGAACCGTTTTGATACCCAAAATTGGCGATTTGTTCCGGCTTCAAAACTGCCGGCCAATAACATGTCTTAATGCGTGTTATAAACTCTTCACCCGACTCTTGTACTCCCGAATATTCCAGGCTATTGACTCCGTGTATTCGAAAATCTTCGAACAGCGAGGCTGTAAGAGGGGCGTGGACGGCTGCAAGGAAAACCTGCTGATTGATAGGTGCGTCACGCAGGATGCCGTCCAATATAAGCGCAACTTATCTATGACCTGGATCAACTATCGTAAGGCATTTGACACAACATCTCATGAGTTGATTATTCACTTGCCCCAATGCCTTATGGTACCTGATCCACTGGTGGGATGCATAAAACAACTGATGTCACTCTGGAAGACGCGGTTCTCGATAACATCCCGACGGGACCGAGTTCGAACAGAGTTGATATCATTCAGAAGAGGAGTATTTCAGGGAGATTCCTTGAGTCCTCTTCTGTTTTGCATCTCACTTCTGCCGCTGTCCGTAGCTATGGTACACCCGGTGAACGGAAGCATAAGATCACGCACATGTTCTATATGGACGATTTGAAGATGTCTGCTTCCGGCAAGCGAGAACTGACGCAGTCATTGCGCATAGTACAGGAGTACACAGATGCTATTGGCATGGAGTTTGGTTGGGACAAATGCGCTCAGGTTCATCTCAAAAGAGGACGATGCGAGTATTTCGACGAAGATGCTCAACGCATCGACGAAAGCGTTCTGAGACATCTGAACGTCGGAGAGACTTACAAGTACTTGGGTGTAGAACAAAACCACATTCAAGCATCACACAAAGTCAAAGAGTCTCTCCGCGGCAAGTACAAAAATCTACTCCGACGGATTTGATCTTCGAAACTGTCGGGGAAGAACAAGATTTTTGCGACAAACATGCTTGCCGTTCCGATGATGCTCTACTCGTTTGGAGTAATTAAATGGTTGGTAGATGAGTTCAACCAGATTGATCGAGATAGAGATAGAGATAGAGATTTTTTTGTTTAAGGCAGCACAACGAGCAGCAAATGAACTCGGTCTTGACTTTGACGTTGAGCGAGCTCGGCCACATTCCATTAGCGAGCTAGACTTGCTCCGTCTTACAGCTCATGTCATCAGAATCGCCGAGCAAGACATGATCATGAGAAAGCAGATGGATAAGTCAATGCATATCGTTTTCTTCAAGAACATGGAAAACCTTGGCTTATCCAAAAGGCATACATTTGCTTTTCTCAGATCAAGTGAAGGTCATTTCCATATGTTTATAATTAAATGATTTTTTTTTCGTGATACTTAATTGTTATTACATATTATCGGTACTGTCTCCATGGTTGTTATTTGACTGATAACAGCCACGGCCGTTAAAATTTAACAGCCGTGGACGATATTTTTTAACAATAGTTAAAATCAAAGTAAAATCCAAGGAGCCCCTTTGTGTCACGAAAACTATAAAACAACATACGGCCGATATAACATATAACTGGCTCGGATATTTATTTTCGGAGACGTAAGTCGACCATTAACCTCGCCTGTTATATGCCATATATCGGCCTAATTCCGATTTTACTTTTGTTTGGGCCAAACCCCGAGACTTGATAATAATTTATTATATTGTACCCAACGGACCTGGACACTATTTTTTCTTTTAGTTTGAACAACAGGAGTATGGATGCCACTGCAGATCTGGATGAGTCTCCCGTTCAATTTCAGCTGTTTTTACACAACACGTTAAAGCAATTTCATAGCCGACTCCCATTTTATCGATAAAAATGGGGATTTAATTAAATGATTTAACTTATTTTGAAGGAAAAAACTCAGAATACCTAGTTCTTCATAATTAAATTACTTAGTCCGGTCATCGACCGTGTCCAATTTGAGTGTTCTAATTTGATTAAAATTCTCCGAAATTATGTGAGTAGTTTACTTATGGTTGACATCCTGAGTTACTATCTCGACATACTGAGTCAAGAATTTTTATCAATCAAAGATAGTCCAAACCCGAACTAAGTGAATTTAACTCCGACTGTGACAACCAGCCTTCTTACCTTCATTTAATTCTACATTTTAAATTTCAAATCGACTGTTTGCGAATTAAAAGAAGACAAATCCAAAATTCTCTACACAACGTAAACAAACGGTTTTGTGCTTATGGTAGTTTTTGTTGCGAGTCAAATTATGTCAACATCCCATGCGCGTTTAAAAAAAAAAAAAAATAATCAAAATATCAGGAAATCGCTTTTAATGGCCGTGCAAACTACACATTTGAAAGCCAGTATCCATTTGCCTTGGCTATCTGATATGTCGTTACAGAAGAAAGATACACATAATTATTAATTAATTAATATCATTGATATCATTGACATTAATTAAGATTGTGACCGAAACCTAAGTTAATAATTTAGGTTATATATTATAATCAACTACTACAAAAACAAATATTTATTCTTATTGCCAGGCTTACTACACGAAAATCACCTCTTTGAACAAATAAAAAATTTCATATTTCTTTCCTTAGGTTGATAATAGCCTTGATTTATATCTTCCTTATACGGTTGAGGTGTGTAACCATTAGATAAGTTAGAACCACACGTACTACATACCCTGTACGATGATAGACCACTGTTTTGATATTTGGGACAATTGTCTTTGATGTTGTTTGCGTTAAATGCAACTGAAGTACACAATCTCCGATTTGGCATAACACCAGAGGTTCTGTTAGGTCTAGCCCGACAAGTATTTTCTGATACACATACAGATTTCTGGTAAGTTTCACTATCGTATATAGGTGCGGAAATGTTAACCGGTCCTTCTTGATAAGTGGACTCATAAGTTCCGTATGCTCCACTGCTTATTGGAACACGGCTACCTGCTGCATACCCGACACCCATCACGGATGTATTTCGTGTGGTCCGATTTGAACAAGTATAACTATTGGTGCCAAAAGAGTTGAGAGTACTAGGTCCACCATTATGCATAGGACTCACTGCATAACTCTTCATATAAGATGGTGAATACATTCGGCGAAGCGCCTCTGCATATCCTGGAGCACAGGGTGGTGGCAATCTTCCACCAAATAATCTGCTATTACCTAGGCCACTACGACCACCAAAACTACAGGGTGCAGTTCCACATCCCATTCCGGTTCCACCTACTCCAGCAAACCCACCTCCAATCTGACCCATACCGCTACCAAATCCACCAAACCCTATACCCATTCCACCAACTCCCCCTGCTGATCCACTAACACTTCCAAATCCACCTCCTGGTCCCCCGAAACTCCCTCCAGCGGAACCTCTTCCTAGTGCACCTAATCCTGCCCCTGGCCCCATGTAACTGCCGCCAGGTTCTCCATAAACTCCCGCCGTTGGTCCTCCTCCTGGACCACTATAACCACCCCTAGGTCCTGCTGAGCCCCCATAACCACCAAACGGTCCTTCTGAACCGCCAGAAACAACAACTGGTCCTCCTTCTTTTCCAGAACCTCTTTTTCCTCTTTTTGACTTTGCGCTACCTTTACTAGAACCTCCTGCCGAATGTTTTCTTAGTTTTTTTTCCGATGGGGAACCAACACTTGTCAATGGAAAAGATGAAATTTTATATGATGGTTGTTTTCTCGGAGGACATGGATCACATACATAAGAACAAGGATTACAAATTCTTGAATAGCTTGGACCACAAGGTGAACAAGGATCGTAGGCCGTGGAGCATCTTGAAGATTTATAATATGAGCAGCATGTCATTATTCATTTTAATA
The DNA here is from genome assembly GCA_963583935.1 of Diaperis boleti. Taxonomy (NCBI): domain Eukaryota; kingdom Metazoa; phylum Arthropoda; class Insecta; order Coleoptera; family Tenebrionidae; genus Diaperis; species Diaperis boleti. The sequence goes on from OY757249.1 coordinate 37,682,266, forward strand.
CTTGAATTTTGCGATAAGATAAATTTCATGTCAGTACCCAGACATATTTTTACTTCAAATTAATGCAAACGTCACAATGAAATTAATTAGCAACAACACTGCTACCGACAGGCCTAACTGGCGCGTATAATTATGCAGCCGGGCCAATTTTCATTTTCCCATGGTTCCAGTTTGATGACCAGTGTCCAGCGTCCTCAAACGACTGTTTCTGTAGTAATTTGGTTTTTATCTATTGTGACATATACAGGGTGGAAAGTTTAACTGGAATAAATTCAGCATGTCAACCGACACATCATTATAAAGCTTATAAAAAAAGGAGTACAACAATATTTGTTTTACTTTTCCAGCAAATTATGTAAGAAGAAATAAATAAAAACAACTTTAATCATCACATTTAGTTTCTGTTGACGTTGAGTGTTAGTTTCACGCATCCAGCAAGGATTATGGGCACCCCCCAATAACGATAATTTTGTCTGTTGACTTCGCCGTTTAATGTAAATGTGCTTTCGTCAGAAAAAAAAACAATGCATTGAAAAGATATTTGATTCCTATTTAGTCCAGTAAATCTAGGTTCGATAAGCCCGTTTCCAGGAAAAAATTCCGGAAGTTTTTTCTCAACGATTCTATATATTTTTTTGGTCGCTGAATACGAATTTGAGGTTTGCCCCCTAGCCAGAGGTGAGCTAACTTCAGGAAATGCAAGAAACTTCAAAAATTTCGGACTATTTCCAGTTTTTTGCTTATAACTCGAAAACAAGGCGTTCTAGCTAAAAGACCACTATACTGTCTCATTTAAAACTCCCCAGACCAGATTTCTCCGAAATGATTACTGTGATTGAAAAATCCTCGAACAGGTCGATTTTATTTGCCAGGGGCACATCTTTTCAGGTGCTTTGCAAGTTCCGGCGCTTCGCCCTCTTCGCGAGGGGGCTGTTAGCCCCAAAATCTTAAATGGCACTATGGGTCGAGTGATACCTCATTTGAAAGGTATTCGAAGCCTCTCTACAACTAACTGCTTACTTTTCAATGTTTCGCAGTTTTGACCGTAAAAACGATAATTTTCTAAAGGTTGAAGAGGGTCCATATTCTCACATTTGGGTTGAAGATATGAAGAGGTGATGAATTAATGAAACACAGTCATTCCCAAAATGAAATTAAAATTTAATGCGACCTACATGCAGGTTTCGGCCATCTTAAATAAAATAAATGGCCATTCTCAAGCTAAAGATAAGATAAACATTACCTTGTTGACAAAATACAAGGTGGAATGACTTACCCTTATATAAAAATAAAAGAAACGAAAGAGAATTTAACAAAACTAACTACATATACGTAGTTACACGTACTACATATATGTAGTTAGTTTTGTCTTATCTTTAGCTTGAGAATGGCCATTTATTTTATTTAAGATGGCCGAAACCTGCATGTAGGTCGCATTAAATTTTAATTTCATTTTGGGAATGACTGTGTTTCATTAATTCATCACCTCTTGATAATTTTCTATTTTCAAGATAATCCACATCTTCTCATGCTGCGTCCCACATAAACCACAAAAACAAACATGTAATTACTTAAATTAGACTTATTGAAATTGGGGGAACAGGTACAGTTTTGAAAATCGTCTGTATTTTTGCATGGAAATGAATGGTGACCATATCCAACATTTATTACGTTAATTAGATCATTTAATGAAAAATAATCGTGTCGTATACTCCACATTCAGTTTTAAGTCCCTTGCGCTATTTAGCAATCAAAATCAACAACGTAATGACCCAAAAGTTTAATTTCAGCAATTACATGTTTGTCTTTGTGGTTTCTGTGGGACCCAGCATGAGAAAATGTTGATTTTGTTGAAAATAAAAAATTATTATTTTTACGGTCAAAACTGCAAAAAATTGAAAGGTAAGCGGTTAGTTGTATAGAGGCCTTCAATACCTTTCAAATGAGGTATAACTCGACCCCTAGTGCCATTTAAGATTTTGGGGCTAACAGCCCCGTCGCCAAGAGGGCGCAATGCTGGAACCTGAAAAGAAACTGAGGAGATGTGCCCCTAGCAAATAAAATCGACCTGTTCGAGGATTTTTCAATCACAGTAATCAATTCGGAGAAATCTGGACTGGGGAGTTTTAAATGGGACAGCCTGTATACAAAATTAAAGTAGATAAAATTTCCTACCCGTATATGGTATTAGATTTGTTTCTCTCTTTAACGGGACGGCCGCTAGAGCGTTCTGAATATAGAACACTTTTTCGTTTTGTCAATAGACGACGAAAGGAAACTTTCCTTCAGTTGAATATTTACGTGAATGTTTGAGCTTTATGTGCATAACATGTCTCGAAAATGCTTCATTTGTGAAGGATCCTTGTTAGATGAATCAGAAAGGACTGTATTAAACAAAAGGCGTTGCAGTCTTTCATTGAGGGTAGTAAAAGAGGTAACGATGGAAACAAAGTTTTATTCAAATGAAGCACAGAACTTGAGCTCCACGAAAAATTAATGTAGAAAGCAGTACACCGAACAAAAGTCGATTGCTGCTTATATTAAGAGGAGTAAAGAGGATGGTACTGCGCCTTTATTACGTTTAAATACCATTCAGTTTTCATTCAGAACGCACTGCTTTTTGTGTGGTGAGGAAGTTCCCCCAGATATGGAACCAAACAAATGAAAAAGCCAGCAAAGAAACGTAATCCTGTTTTCCACATTTTCCACAAAGAGCGAAAAGTGGTCTATATTCAGAGCGCTCTAGCGGCCGTGCCATTAACGATAGAAACAAACATAATACCACATTCTTGTAGGAAATGTTATCTACTTTAATTTTGTTTATAGTGGTATTTTCGTAAAAACGAATCGTTTTCGAGTTATAAGCAAAAAACTGGAAATAGTCGGAAATTTTTGAAGTTTCTTGCATTTCCTGAAGTTAGCTCACCTCTGGCTAGGGGGCAAACCTCAAATTCGGATTCAGCGATCCAAAAAACATATAGAACCGTTGTGAAAAAAACTTCCGGAATTTTTTCCTAGGAAAAAAATAGATTTACTGGACTAATTAATCAAATTCATAATTTGTTCACAGAATTCTATTCTTTTTTCAACTCATGCAGCATATTATTATGCATCTTATAAGGGTGCATTTTGCACTTTTTAGTATCTGACAGACATTTGTATGGCTGATTTCATTCTCGCGAGCCAACTGTCACGCAGGAGTTTCTTGTAATGTTGGAAACACATTCAGTCTGATGTCCTCTGTAACTTGGACTCCCGAAACAGCAATGGTGGTCGATAATTGTAAAAAAGCATTAGCACTTTGCTATCTCGTCCGATAGAGAATGCCTCTATTCGACTTACCACTGATGCGTTACGCTCACGCAATGTCATGTATAAACGAGATCGTCACTCCTGCAATGATTTCTCTGGATGAATTGGCCAAAGAACAGGAGAGAGACACCGAACTCCAGGAACTGCTTAGTTCCACCAATACAAATCTGCAACTAAAACAGTTATCTCCAACTGATAGGAACATCCAGATATAGTGTGATGATATTTGTGCTTACGTCCCATTGCCATTACGAAGACGAGTGCGCACCCAAGTGAGAATTCTACTTTGAAGACAGTACGAACTAACTTTGTTTGGCCGTGTATGGAAAAGTACATTAGAAATTGGGTGCGTGTTTGTATGGCTTGCCAAAAGTCGAAGGTAAGTGGTCATACAAGAGAACCTCTTAATTCTTTTGAGTTACGAGGTCAACGATTCGAACATGTTCACATCGACATCGTCGGGCCATTACCGCCGTCCCAGGGCGACCGTTAATTATTGACCATGACCAATCGCTTCACTCGTTGGACACAAGCAACCCCCATGGCCGACATGTCTGAAACTGTCGCGCGAACCCTGTATACGACATGGATCGCACGCGTTGGTTCTCCGAGAATTATAACTACCGACCAAGGAAGACAAACAGAGACTTCTAGGTATCATTGAACGATTTCACCGGACACTGAAACCAGCGCTTATGGCACGTAAGAATAACGACTCATGTGAATTACACCTGCTCAACTGTTATACGGCAGTCAATTAAGAATACCTGGGAAATTGCAGTCGCAAATGAGACAACTCAACCCCTGCGACACACCATAGCAACAGAAGTGTTTTCGTGAACTCAAGTTTATCTTCTTGTAAATACGTCTTCCTTCGCGACCATTCAGTCAGAAGACCATTACAACAGCCATATACATGTCCACACAAGGTGCTGTCCCTTAGCAATGCAACGGTTACAATCCACGTGAATGGTAGGACAACTACGGTTAACAGAGCACGAGTGAAACCAGCGTTTACAGCAGCAGGAGACCTGGATGTAGTTTTGACAGCAAACAACATTACGACCCTTCAGAATTCAGCTTGAACCCGTTTACAAGGTAATCTGCCCCTGGATTAAGATTAAGTGACCAATCAGGGGCTAGACACGGTCACTTAAACTGCCCTGTGTGTTTTTCCGTGGATAATTAAAATTGGTGCCTCGCGCTACGCGCTCGACCCCTTAAAGATAACTTACAGATTGAGTGAAATTGTTTTTCTCCGTTGATCATTGGAATTGGTGCCTCACTAGATATTTATTTCTCATTTACCATAAATTGACATGGTGATCCCTTCCATAAAATCATAAAAGAACGGCATCTAGTTAATAGGAACAGTTTTTCCAAAAAAATAAAAATGTTATGTGATTAGTCTCTAGGACATCAGTATTGTAGAAAGTATGACTGAAAGCTTTTAGATGTATTGGAACCAACAACCAAATCAGTGTGACCTCAGGAACCTGAAGGGGACAAATACAGAACTTGTTGTCTAGTTTTTTATATAGACAACTTAATAGTGTGTTGAATGATGATTGATGACAACAAATTATTGTAAGAGAAATATAATACAAAAAAGATTACTAGTCCTCCTTAAACAAACCATTACAAAGACATCATTTTTATTGGTTTTATTAAATAACACTTCATCACACTTTTTTTTAAAACCAGAAGACGTCCTTAACAATTTTGTCGCTCATAGTTATCTCATGAATCCTATAAAATTAAAATGTCAAAACGTCAAATTTTTGTGCAACTACTGCGTTAAGTTTTAAAATATTTAGAACAAACGGACCGTGTTCATCCGTACCTCAATCTCTCCGTAAAAATGTGTAGAATATTTTGGTATGATTATCTCTTGTTGAAATCTTGTAGTTTTTTTGGGTGGTTTATCTGACCGTATCCGGTGTTATGGAAGTCCTAGCAGAAAATTTAACCACAAGTAGAACTCGTCAAAATAAACATTTTTTTTATCTATCATTTTTTTCGCAAACGCTTAAAAAATTAAAAATACTTTCACACCTAAAACCAATACTCGCCTATGCGTTCGATAAAGAGGATGCACAAAAAAGTTAGCCGATAAACCAATGAAAAGAAAAACTGTTTAAATGGAAACACGTACTAACCTACCATAATATGCACACGTTGGACTAGGTTACTAATAATAAACTCTCTAACTTACATAGGGATACAATCCTTTTTCGTGTAACGTGCGGTAAACAATAAAAGTTGACACACCGACATTCTTAACACATCTTCAAATACTCAAGTTTGGCTCTTCCTCAATAGTATCCAAAATTTCAAATTCAATTTCCATAACGCGATTACATCTGGGACGTCCGAAATCTGGAGTTAGAGAAGAAAATTTGCCATAATCACAAACTGCTATCACAAAAGCATCTGAAGTTGGATTTTCGAGATTTGAAAAACGTTCCATGTACAGAGAAGCGGCGGGCCTAGTTTACATTACCTAACGCTTAATTATTAATAAATTATTATCAGTATTTGTTCGAGAACCGAGCGAAGGTATAATACTCGACTGAAGACTTCTATCGAAACGACACATTTTTTGTCCCAAAAAAGTTACACTTTACACCGATGACACAAAAACTTCGTCTTTCGTTCAAGTTCACGAGCGAAGGCGGAGGGTGAAATCAGGGGCTAGAAAATTTTTCAAAAAAATTGAGGATTTCAGCAAAGTGGTTTAAATAGAAAAAACGTTTATTTTGACGAGTTCTACATGATGTGGTTAAATTTTTTCTAGGACTTCCATAACAGTCTATAAACATTAATAAAATGAAGTTAATGCGGGATTTATAATTTATGCAATTTTAGTTGTTTGCGTTTAGATTTGAATCCATTTAATTAATTGATTAGTAAACTATGACAATGTTTTATTTATTTGTCAAACTGACAAATTTTCAACCAACCAAAAACCAAATAATGCCTCATTTGAGCCGAATGTAAATTGCCCGCCAATTGCAAATTAACAAAATAACCATGACATTGGCTAAAATAAAAATTCAATAGTTTGGATACATAAAAAGGCAATCAGGTTCTGGACGTCCTAAACTAAAGCAACAACTCAAGCAGAAGATACTGCTTTGGTCAACTTTCTAAGGGAAAATCTGTTCAAAACGGTGATTTCTTCCAAGGAAGAGTGAGTGCTACTAAACTAAACAATCGCTGTGCCGCCAATAAGATTTTTTTGACTGAAGAGAATACACACGCAAGAATTGAGTTTGTTCAACCCAATTTTTTGTGAAAATGTCGTTTTTTCTAATGAAAAGAGGTTTCAATCTACGCATAATGGTCGTATTCGTGTTTAAACCTATTGATGCTCGCTATACTATAATAAAGTTACCCGGAGTTCCTGGTTCTCCGCAAACGTTTGTACGACGTATATTAAACGATGTATTAATATACGGGGTCCTCCAGGTGTCAACGTTGAATTGGAGGAGAGATTGAATGTACCGAAGTGTACCGAGAGTTTTAGAACAGTACATGTTACCATACGTGGAACCCATGAATAATAGTAGATTATATTATTAAGAGCATAAGTTACGCTTTATGTGCTGAGCCGCCTGGACTGTTGACCGACGAACGAAGTGAGTCGGTTAAGTCCAGGCGAAGTCCCAGAGAGAAAATACCGATGTAAATTGTACAGAAGAAATATCCCATTTTATGTAATAACCGAGAAAAGACATCCCAAAGTTGACCAATCACAGTAGAGTAACATTAAAGTGAAATAGCTTTTTTCCTTTGACGATTTAGTTTACTTAGGCTCGTTAGTGTTTGTTTGAAAAATAAATAGTGGGACAAAGAATATGAACAACATAAAAAGGAAGCAATAAAGGAACTAAGAAAATGGAAGAAGACAAAAGCAAACTAAAGCGGATTTTTAAATTCGAAAAGAAAACATAGCCATGTAGATGCAAGAAGAGGCAGAAGGAGACAGAAGAGGGAGAGATAAAAGCTACAATAACAGAGAAGGGGGTGTGGAACTAAATCAATTGAGAGAGAAAAAAATGGTTTCTGACCATAAGGGGAGCCAAGCCAAGCCAAGCCAAATAAGTAGGTAGTAGATAGATAGGCTGTCCGCTCCCGCCACATCGCAAGTCTCACCGCGCGCGCGCCGGAATGCGTGAGCTTGGAAGGGGGGCTCGCGCTGAGCAAAACAACCCAAACAGGCAGACACGTGCGGGGCAGACGTCGTTGACGACCTGGTAATGAATTTCTGATGCCCTATAACGTTGTTGATATATTTGTATAATGACAATAGGTTACAAATTTGTTCACCTCTTTGGCTTGGCACCGACTTCAAACAGATCAGTAGGTTGCACATGTAATAATACATGTACTCAGTTATTTTTCTCTTTTTGAAGTCGGTTTCTTTTTTTTTTAAAGCTAATTATTGTTCACAATGTAAGTGACAGATATAGATGGAATGTTAGAGAGAGCACAGGTGCGTAGTAGGTTGAGTGAAAGTGTGGAGCATGGCTTTTGCGCATGATATGGGAAAGAATGAAAGAGAGATGAAATAAATGATAAAAAACCTAGAAAAATAGATGGAGAAGAAAAAGTTTGAAGTGAATGCGCAAAACACAAAAATGTCTATGTTTAACAAGAGAAAGAAAAGGGATGAAGAGAATGAATGGAGGTGGGAGGGAGAGAAGATAGAGCAGATTAAAGAAATTACTCTTAATATAAACGAAAAGTTTTGAAGTGAAACTTCTTAAGTTCTGTGGTAAACATTTTAAAACGGGGTAGGTACGGGGCTTATTATGCTATATGCTATTAGTTGTAAAGGCCGGAAGGGGAGACGGCAGGGGAGAGAATTTCGGCACTAATTTCAGGGTTGCCAAAAAAACGTCTATCGGTGTTGCCGTCCTTGAAGGATCGAAATCCCTGCTTTCTTTTCTTGTTCCAAAAGCTGCTTGTTTTCAGGACTTTTAATCTGCCAAGATTTATTTGACAATTTATATGTTATATGAATCAAACATAAAAATCCTAATCCATCCATGAAAAGATGATATTCCAAATTTGAAGTAATCTTTATTTGACACATTTTCACAATGAGGTCGTCCCACAGTTTTCAAAAACAGCAGTTCTAAAAAACTAATTATAACCCTATTTTGTGTTTATTCGAAATAAGCCGTTTATAATAGGTAAAAAAATCCGAAACGTTTGTCTTATTTGAAACGCGCGGCTTTCAGTGACCTCAAAACGGGACAAAATTCACTAGACGAAATTGAAAGTTGCTAGATACGCGACTAATATATTGAAGGGATTGAAAACTAAAAAAAGTAATCCGCCATTTTGTGGTGGCGGCCATCTTGGATGTTGAATTTTTTCATGGTGTATTGTATTCTACTAGTTAAGCCCTTTCGTTTGATACCGATATTGAGAGGATTGAACAAAATATGTAATGCGCCATTTTGTGGTGGCGGCCATCTTGGGTTTGGAATTTTTTCATGGTGTACTGTATTCTACTAGATAGGTCCTTTCAGGAAGGGGGTAAAATTTCAATTACTAGATTTAAACTACACAAGACACAAGATACAAGAAACAAACAAGGCAAGCTAAATAAAACCGTTTAAAAATGAAATTCTGTTCGTTGGTAAGCGCATCACTTAGGAACAGCTGTATCAATTTGCCTAATTCTTTTTAAATATTCGTAATTGTCCAGATAAGATTTTTACGTAAAGAAAAATTGAAAAAGTTACTGAAATTTGGACAGGACGTCTTTCGGGTCAGCTAGTGTTATATAGAATTATTAAAAAAAATTCAAATAATTTTTCCAAAATTGCGTACCTTTTATTGCAATATGTAATTGTATTTTGCCCGAGATAATTGACCCAAGGCACACAATAAATTTACAAATTCGTAATCCCAAACGTGAATAAACTGAATTATTTTTTAAAAGTTTTTCAACGTCGTTTTTTTTTTAAATTTTTTAGTTATAAATCTGATGGTTGCTATCCTCCTCGTGGTTCATCCCACGTAGCCCTGTTAGACCGCTTTTCTTATATAGATCTCCAAAGTAGACGCAAACAGGCTTCTATTAAGTTTGTGACAAAATTGGTATGCAATCAAGTAGATTGCCTGGAACCTTGGCAAGGTTTGTTTTCATGCTCATGTTAGGTCCACACGTCTACATCAACTTTTTTACTTACGGATTCCCCGTGTTGATATTAGAAAATATTCTCCAATTTTTTTCATGTGTGAAAATTTTAACCTAGGTCAAAATCGTTATGATCTCTTCAATTAGGTAGTATGTATTTTTTAACAGTCAGCTTCTAATTGTCTTCATAAATCTATTTTTTCGAATTTGGTTTCACAATTTGCAAATTATAACACCAAAAACAGAATCATATAGTCCAGTAAATCTAGATTTTTCCCAGGAAAAAATTCCGGAAGTTTTTTTCTCAACGGTTCCATATGTTTTTTGGGTCGCTGAATCCGAATTTGAGGTTTGCCCCCTCGCCAGAGGTGAGCTAACTTCAGGAAATGCAAGAAACGTTAAAAATTTCGGACTTGTTCCAGTTTTTCGCTTATAACTCGAAAACGAAGCGTTTTAGCTGAAAGACCACTTTAAACAAAATTAAAGCAGACAAAATTTCCTACAAGAATGTGGTATTAGGTTTGTTTCTATCTTTAATGGGACGGCCGCTAGAGCGCTCTGAATATAGACCAGTTTTTCGCTCTTTGTGGAAAATGTTGAAAACCTCCGATCTACTTTTGTTCTACTTTCCCATTGAATTGTAATATGCCTGTAAATAAAATAATACCTTATGTACCTAAGTCACTATTGTAGGTTGTTGAAGTAAATAATAAAGTGAGTAAGAAAGCAAATAATTAAATATTAAGAATAAAATATTAAGTAACAATTACCTTCCAAATGCTGGGGTTCGCCATATAATTCCTCCTCGTTGTGTTCTGTGATAGTTATGTCAACGCTGGGGCATCTCCCCTCACACACTTGGCAAAGTTTCGTGCAGAAAAGTCCATTGCGGCGGCACCCACAATTGCCCCTGCATCCCTTCTTGCACCGGCACTATAGTTGGCTGAGCAGTGAATCCGGGGTTGCTCCGTTGAAGGTGGTCACTGGCAGTAAGTTACTGCCTACCTTTATCCAACCCCAGTTTTCGGGTGCCACCTTGTTGCCCAGCCACTGTTGTACCTGGCAATAACACTCTAAATGAATGCTGCTGGGCTGCAGCTTTAGTGGGGGCGCAGGGCTGCAATGTTCCCACAGATCTTGTACTGTAGTACTACTAGGATGACTACAAGATCAATATCATCGCCAACCACAGCAACCACATCATGGTCTGAAGCCATGGATTGAGCTGTTTCCACAATCATGGTGTCTGCATCTTCTATCGCCAATAGGCGGCGATAGATGAAATATGCAATGAATTTGAGCTGCAGTGAGACTTGTCATGATCATATCAATTCGTCTATTCTTGTTTATTGTATTTGACAAGAACTTTTCTTGGCTGACAATGGGCTGAATGGTCTCGGTGAATCGTATTTCTATCGAATGCTGTCCTCATCGTCTCATGCGCTCTATATTTTTGGTTCCTTTCTCAATATCAATATTGGAACAATGATGTACGTGGTGGATGATGGGTTCCTATTGTGGTTGTGTGGTGAAAAGGACAGAAGTTCGGCCGAATCTGTCAGAGGTACGTGGAATATATACATACATTACTTGCGAACAGCAGTTGCAGTTTTCGATGGGTATCTTGACCCTGAGCAAGGAACCAAAGATATGGAGCGCATGAGACGATCAGGAAATAAAACGCCGCAAAAATGAAATAATGTAACCTTTAACAGGTACATATATCATCTTTTGCTCAAAGATATTTTTTTGACAATTACTAACGATCTATAACTCACTTTTTTGTATTACAGATGAACTCACAACCCCAGACAACGAGCCACGACTGTCGATCCACCTTACATTTTATTGTTAACAGTTTATTGTTTACTCTTTCAACAATCAACTATAGTGACCTAGGTACATAAGATATTCTTTTATTTAGAGGCATATTACAATTCAATGGCAAAGTAGAACAAAAGTAGATCGGAGGTGTTCAACATTTTCTACAAAGGGCAAACTGGTCTATATTCAGAGCGCTCTAGCGGTCGTCCCATTAAAGATAGAAACAAACCTAATATTACATTCTTGTAGGAAATTTTGTCTACTTTAATTTTGTTTTTTCAGCTAAAACGCTTCGTTTTCGAGTTATAAGCGAAAAACTCTGGCGATGGGGCAAACCTCAAATTCGGATTCAGCGACCCAAAAAACATATGGAACCGTTGAGAAAAAAACTTTTTTCCTGGAAACGGGCTTATCGAAACTAGATTTACTGGACTAATAATGATCTAAATTATCATTCTGTTTTTGGTAACTTTTCTTGTCTTAATGTTGCCTACAACTTTTCAACTGTACCGCAATGTGAAAATAAACCAAAGAGAAGTAAATGACTTTCGTTCCATGATTAGATGTAAACATTGGTAAAAACAAGAATTGAAAAAATGGCAATCAACGTGAGGTACAGCTTGTGTCTGCATAATCAAAAGTTTCCTAATCTAACCTCCAAATCAGAAACGTCATTTGACAGAAATACCAATTATACTGAAATACCACTCGTGTTATTCAAAATTCTTAAAGTTATTAATTTAGCACAAATTTTCAGTTTTTGTTAATTAAATAAAGCCAAATTCGAAAAAATAAAGTAAAGAGTGAGCAACAAAATTCGTGATCGCAGTTGGCTAAACGTATATCGGTTCTTTTACTTTACTGGTTACAATTCACATTACTCGATGACTTTTTACACAATCGTATGGATCAAGAATCGACTCAAAATTTTGGACTCAGAAGCTCCTACGATCACGAATATTGTTGCGCACTCGTTAGTATATTACACGCGTTTCACAAGCCGAAATTGTCACACTCGTGCCTACTCGTGCTAGAATCAACCGTCTTGTGAAACTTGTATAATAATATACTATTACGACCGACATGGTGGAGCAGTAATTGTTTTAGCTGTCTCTTAGTAAAATACATTTATTACTTATACTTTCACTTTCATGCGCACTTCTTATTTCCTTTTGTGCCTCCTCTTTTGGTTTTCCCCCTTTTTAATGTCGATCAGTAAATGGGCTCTTCTGTTGATCGACCTAGCACAATGGACCCTGTCCGCTAGATTTTAAATACATATTATCATTATTTTGATTCGTGATGACCTCAACAACAATAAGCATTTTGTTTCATTCAGGAGTCGAGTTTCCAGTGTTTTAATATAAAAACGAACATATAAAATCATTGAATTGCCGTTTTCGATTTTAATCCATGCCACCTTACTGATATTTAAATGAATGTGAATCGCCACAACAGAACACTACTATTACCGGTCGCCGCGATTGGCATTTAGAGCGTTTCAACTAAAACATGCATGGGAACTAAGGTCACTAGATGGAAAATTCTCTTTCTAAAGGTACCGCCATCAGTTATTTTTCATGGAAATTAAAAGAGATAGATATAGAATTAATTTTAATGTGTTAGAAAAAGATGCAAGAATCTAGGGATTTTTATTGATTCATCAAGGATTTTAATGACATAATCCGCATTTAAGGATATGTTTTCAATATTTGCTGATTATGTGAATCTACAACAACAAACAAAATACAAACTACATAATAATAACAAGTAGTGTTATTTATTCAAATATTTTTGTCTAAACAATATTTTGTACAGCCCGTCTCATCCCAACGCTTCTAATTCGTTGATAGCGTTTCTCTAATTTCTTCTTTATTAATTTCTTTAAGCTTGTGCCTTAAAAGATATCCATAATACTTAAAATAATGAAATGTTTTATAGTACTTGGTTTGATCAGGAAAACATATTTTTCGAATGACCATTTTCTTCTCGCCTAAAAATTTGGAAGGGTAACATTTGCATACACTGCATACATGGTATTTACCTGTCGGACAACTGAAAAGGCTAACATCTGTACTTACAGCCTTGAACTCCAAATATTCGCACCATATTTATCGAAAACATCATAAATTAATGACAGTTCAGGGCATACACGAATAACAAAAAATATCCATGTCAAACGTTCATAGAAATTAAAAGAGACGGAAAGATGTATGTCGCAACCGTTCGCAGTACCTTTAGAAAGAGAAACTTTCGTCTAGTGACCTTAATGTGAATTTACTTTTTTTTCAAACATTTCTATTCCAGTTGGAACTTTATACACATTGTTGGCGATAGCCCGTAGAGCGTTTTTTGAGACCAAACTCGGTATTATCGATTTAGGCACTTAGAGCCTTTTTACATTCACTCTACAATTAGTTTTCAAAATTTTATTGAGATGTATTTTATTGGCAACTAGTTTAAGAACCTAGATGGCTGTTACGTCAAAACCGTATTTGATTATCCAGATTTTACGCACATTAAGCTAATAAGCATCAAAAGATCCTTGTACCAATAAAATTATGCAATAGTCTGAGAGATAATTTAATTCATCACTGTACATTATAATATTTTGCAAAAATAACTTTATAATCTAGAAACTTACCCATGCATTTACTTGCTCGACTTTTTCGGATTGTATCGCAGGTTCCTCCACAGCAACAGAAGATCCTTCTACGCTTGGATATAAGGGAGGTGTTTTCCAAGCGGAGGGATCCAGCTGCCATCCATAACCATTTCCATGCCAACCATAACCATTAGCTGCACTAGGTGGTTGCTGATAGTGGATAACTGGATACGCATTATTGTACTGTTGGTAAGGTATAGGTGGTGGATAGTAACTCATTCTTAAATAATTATCCGTAATAACTTCTTTGGTTGTATTTTCTAAATTTATGCACCACTAAATCTGCTACCTTTTGATACCGACCTGATTTTGATTCAGTTATCTGAAAATAATTATATTACACAATTATTATAAGCTAGTATAGTTTGTTCTGTTATTAACAAAACCAATGTTTACATTTAATTAGAACACGCGCAAACAATTTAATTTCAACAATGTTGGAATATCTCGTTGCATACATATTATAAGACTAGCAGAATGCCCGGCATTGCCCGGGTTAGACCACCAATAATTGCTGTAAATCTTAGACAATACCAGCGTTTAGATTTGGGTAATTACACTACCCGACATGATTAGAACTATATGATACCCGATCTTCATATTCCATCACGTCACATTTGCCAATCCAAATAATAAAACTGTTGTTTATATTGGAAACTAATCGTCTACGCCTTAGGAGAATAAAATTTGTCGGTTCAGATATTGGATTTCTGTTGTGTACATCAAGTGCATATATCATACTTTGAGTACAAAATACATAACTAGATCGAAATGAACATTGCACAGGAGAAGAGAAAACGTAAGAAAATAGTAATTTCTTTAGAGAACAAATTGAAAGCTGTAAAGCGATTATAAAGGAGAATTCATACAAGATACAGGTATTTTTTCAAACCCTTCGGATTATCCGGAATTTCGACTAACCGGAATGGGTTTGCCCCCCATTATTTATATCGAGTTTCTACTGTATTCGAAATATACAAGTGCATAAGTTAGCGAGTGTTTCAATCGAAATCTAAAACACGGTCCTTCGAGCAACACACAAATTCTACAACCAGACCTTCAGGCCTCTCTAAATCAAAATCTACCCCAAATTCATCTTACATTGGTCAATTCGAGCCGGATAAAAAAATCAGTGACAACAAAATCGAAGTTTGCGTTCTACCACTTCAATACATTGGTCCAATCGAGCCAGCAATCGAGAGAAAAAATCTCGACACAGAAGTGGAATCGAACACCCCAAGACGAAGTCCCCAAGGCAGAGAGGTTCCGGAGCAAAGGTCAGTCATTCCTTTCTTTCCTCATTTACTGTTTCTCTCTCACGAGTAAGCTTCAACCACACGCGATGACCCGTTAAGAGCGGGGTCCGACCACGCCCACTTCAACATGTTCAGGTTAGAAGCCAGGGTAAAATATGTAAAACGTCAACTAACTACTAGATGGCCCACATTGTCCACATTCAACAAAATAATATTGTAACGGTACTTACCACTCGATGAAACTACTCAACTCTAGATGGGGTGTTTTCCAATATTTTCTATCTTTTACAGCAAAGTCTACCTGAGACCCTAATAATAGTAACTATGTAAATAGTAAAGTAGCAGAAAAACCCATCTTGCCGCTAGCTACGGCGGTCCCTTGACGATCCCACCCTCATTCAACAAAATTTCCTAATGGGAATTGAAATGTCTGTTTTGACCGGACTATTATGAGCTGTTTTTGTTTTTAGTAAATTATTGTTTATTATCTAATTATTAATAGTTTTATAATTTTGAAGTTGGTGTTAAGTAAAACATAAAAACAAATTATACAGTGTGGAAATTAAGTAAGGAATAAATTCAGTAACTCCGTTAGTATTGGCACTAGAAATAGAAGTTAAAAAGCATGTGATAGGGCTAATTATAGCGCATCCGACGAACGTATACTTTTTTTTTTCATCACTTTTTTTGACAGTTATGACGTTAAAAATTCTGATTAAAGTTTGTGGAGTTCGACTTAGATATATTTAAATTTTTTAATTTAAATTTACTCCACTTGGATTTAAGAACATTCTTCTTGTTTAGTTATGACGTTATCAATCTATTTTTTTTAATGGCAACCTATGTTTTTGATTTTACATTCGCATAGAGTTTTTTATTCTGATTTCAACGTTATCAAATACTCAATAGGTTACATAAGGAAAAAATAAATAAAAACGGCCCTAAAGTTTAAATTAGTAAAATTTCAAAAAAATAACAGTTCTTGATAACTCACAGACACCATCTATGAAGATTTTTGATATTTTATTTGTAATAGTGTACCTAAGACCTGAACCAATATTCAGCTTTATGCGAATTAATGTATTTTTTTTCTATATTCTGATAGAGCTTCGTTTACTGATTGTGACGGTTGAACTGAGTGACGTTACTTTAGAGTTTTTTTAAGTCGGTTTCTTATTTTTTTTAAGTTAATAATTATTATTGTTCGATTACAAGTCGCATATCTGGTCAGAGGCAAAACCATCCGCACCCTCTTTTCTGGCAAATTTATTATTACCCGAAACCTGTCAGGTACAAAACAGTGAACGTGACGAGTATTTCTTGGTTTATTTATGGTACCCACGCTTTTCCCGGTTGCCCTCTTTGTCTGATAACTCACAGACATACGTTTCTATAACTTTCTTCTTCTTTCGCGTGCACAGAAAGTAGTGTCACAATCAAGACCGTCACGTGGTCCATAGGACTCTTAAATTTTGTGTTCTTGCGTCTCGCTTGAGAAAGTAGTCAAACTATTGCAGCAAAATTATGATAGGTCAGGCATAAGCGGGCAAATTTTCGGTCAATTCTGTTAAGATATTTCGATTTAAGCGCAATGTTGATCATTTTTGGGTTTAGCAGTGACTTTTTAAAAGCTTCCGCCAAGTCTATAACGAGTTTCATCTAATTTCGTTACTATGAAATTTCAAAAATGAATGAAGTTTAATAATTTATTTCCGAGTTTATTGACCATCACCAGCCAAAAAAATGGTATTAGGTCCAAGGGACAACTTTCGGCTATCTATTAATAATAAGTAAATGCTGTTTATATCAATAGTTTTACGTAAAACTTAACAAAAGTGGCCCCTTGTTTTTTACCCGTGGCGCCACCTAGCGTGTGACAAACGTCGAACCCCCCTCTTAACAGTAAAATTCAATCATTCTTCTTAAGAGAACTGCATTTCGTATCTTTATTCAATCTCATTTATTCACATTTCACATAATATTCAACAATGTCTGAATACGAAGACTTAAAATTTAGTCGGACACAAGCAAAATACGCTCTAACTAGACATCAGAAAGCAATAAATCAATTATTACAAGAGGACGATAACATTCGGGCTTTAAAACGACGATTGTCAGTGATCACAGAAACGTTTATTGAATATGTAAGAATCCAATCCGAAATGGAAAAAATTATCATAAAGGAGATGCTAGCGGAAAATGCATCTGAAGAACAAATCGTCGCGTTCTTTGACGAAGAAAGTGACGATCATTTGAAAATCGAAAATCAATTCTATAAAATCGTTGATCAAGTTGAGCAAATATTGTCAGAAAACAACACCCAAAATCAAAACTCATTTGGTGCGCAACAAACACTAATTAACATCAACATAAATAAAGAACAAAACGACGCGTTCTTTATCGAAGCAAGTAATAATCAAAATCAATTTCATAAAATCGTTGATGAAACGGAGCTAATATTGTCAGAAAACCCTCAAAATCAAATCTCATCTGATGCGCAAACACTAGCGCAACAAACAATCACTAATATCACGGAAAATGAGTCCAGTTTTCCCGAAAATTCATTCAATTCAGTAAATTTTAAACCACTAACATTACCTACCTTTAGTAATTGGTCTGTTTTCTTTGATTCATCTAAGGCATTGGTCCACGATGACGCAACTATGCCAAGTATAAACAAATTTCATTATTTGCGCGGTTGCCGAAGACGATTGAGTCATTAACTATTTGCAAAGAAAATTATAAAAACGCCAGAAGGAAACTTATCCAACGAACATAAAAATACAATCTCGTGTAACACATTGGTAGTAGAGTGCCAGTCTCGCTTAAATGTGTCACCCTGTGGGCCTTTCAATTCACAAAGCTAAAATTTTCAGGAATGAAAGCTAATGCCCTAAATCCATTACATATGAATTCGTCAAGAAATCGTCCTGTGCAAAAAAAAGTTATCAACAATTTTCGAGTTTTCGATATAGTGAGTTACTTGATACATGGTTTGATTTTTCTGATATTTTTTCAAAACATCTCCGTAGCCCTTTGGCCAAAAATAAATGAACAGTTTTTGCAAAAGCATTGAGTTTCCCATCTTGTAGCAACTTTAAACTCTTTTTTCTCGACTTTACGTCCGATGAAAAGTAATTACTTTATGCCGTTTCTCACCCGTTATCTCCAAATCTAAGCCCTAAATACAAAAAATGTGTGAATTTACTTGTGGTGTTACACACTGCCATAGCTGGCAAGTTTTTGACCAAATTTTAAGGTCACTCGAATATATCGCATTTCCCTGTCTTTTTCCACACTTCCGGAGTGAGTGCTTCCCTAAAGTGCAACACTAGGATTAAGACATCAGTATCGTTCGTATATCTGCTTCTTCATGATCTGACGTTAGCAATTCAGGAGTGTACCTTTCTATTTTAAAATTTGGTTTATAATCTGTCACTCATTAAAATCTTCAGGTAGTAGCAAATTCAACACTTTTTTCGCTGAAATAATAATTGCCATACTATCGAATATTAAACATTTTTAGCTGGTTGCATGCAGGCAGAATACTTTCAGCTTTAGTGAAATTCTCAATAATTTCTCCTTTTACTTTTATTAGATGGTGTAGCCAATTGTCAATTTGCTGTTATAGACATTGAAAAAGTGGTAAATTCATGTTGAGAAATACAATATATTATGTAGGTACTTTATATTTTGACGGCCACAAATTATTAATTTATGTTACATTTTTGATAAGTACAGTTATTTTATTGTTATTATAAAAGTACAATAATTAACACCACAGACCTTTTCCGTCATTTAATTTCCGTTTTATGTAAGATTTTCAATTAGTTTCGAGTGCGAGTGAGATGGAGCTACGGAGAATCTAGAGACAGAAGATGAAGCTGAAAAGTGGGGACGGCCGTTTAATGCGAAGAAAGAAATTATTTAAAAATGCATTGTTTTATATTTAAGTGCGTACTTCCGATATCGTAAGTTTAAAAAATTTGAAACTAACATTGTCATCTTGTCAAAGAATTGCAGCAACTTTTTCCAAGAATAACTTTTTTTGATTTAGACTTTAGTTTTCCAGATAATCGTGTGGAAACAGAAAAGTCGATCGATTTTAGTTAGTTTTTTCCGAGGTTCATTTCGAGATATTCCACTTTTATAGTATATTATTTATCTAGAACGAGAAGTGAAGTTTAAAGTACGAGCAAGTTGTTTACGGCCGAGGCGCCTAGCCGAGGCCGGAATTACTTGTGAGTACCTTTAAAAACACTTCTTCGTTCGAGGTAAATACAACGTTTTATTTCATACTGCAAGTTTAATGAACTAAGTCAAAATAAAAAGAAATGTTGTGTGTTTATTTCGCACAAATTATTCGTAATAATTAAATATGCGGGAACTAACATTTCCATAGTAACAAACGTTTGTCAAAAATGACAACGAAAAAACTGGGTCACGGTGAATGGTTTTGGATATTTTATCCGATTATTCCGTTTAAAATGGAGAAAATTGAGGTGCCTCAAGACATTGTAGATGAAGCAGATCACGTGAAGAACAATTTGATGCCACAAAAATCTCGGGAACAATGTAAGAAATGATTGACGTATAATTTTAAAGTACTAGGACTTTAAAATTTTTCTTTAAAGTACTAGGACGAAATAAAATTATTTATTCTCGTATAGAATGCCATATTCGGCACTTTCAAAAAATAATTAAAAATAGACTGACCACAAAAGTAAACATTTTTTTTATGTGAGCATATTGTATATATTTTTTAATTTAACACTGTGTATGTAACTCAAATTTTGGATATTGTGCCCTTTTGCACAGTACAATTTTGTACAACTTCAAAATTTAGATTTACAACAGTGATAACTTCCATCTGTGAAAATTTCATCTTGTAAATAATAAATAAAATAATAAATGGTAGCCGTAAATAATAGTAAAAATCTCAACCATCAATTTTCGAAATTTAAGAAAACATAACTCGATACTGAACATAAATGCTCAGAAGAGAAAAAGAAACGTGAACCTCATTTTATTCAAAATCCATACAGAAACGAGGAGGGCAAATTCGTTGTTCGCCTGCCTTTCAAGGATAAATTATTCATCTTATGATGTGATTCACAAGTTTCGTTGTAAAGTTTTAGTTGTAGAGAGGCCTCCAATACCTTTCAAATGAGACCCATAGTGCCATTTAAGATTTTGGGGCTAACAGCCCCGTCGCCAAGAGGGCGCAATGCTGGAACCTGAAAAGAAACTGAGGAGATGTGCCCCTAGCAAATAAAATCGACCTGTTTGAAGATTTTTCAATCACAATAATCAATTCGGAGAAATCTGGACTGGGGAGTTTTAAATGGGACAGCCTCTATAATATTGATTGAAATTAAAATATGGTGTATTGTTATGGTTAACAAAAATAAAAATCACCGTCAGCTGAATGTTTGTGGGTATAAAGATCGTCAGTTCATTTGCCAAAGTGACTATGCAACGCTCAGATGCACTGACCGCGCAGCATTATTTCTGACGCTGACTGACGCTCTTAGCCCCGTTAAAAATACGACTGACAATTTTATTTATTATATTAAAAGCATAAAAATCCAGCTGCATAAATTTCATAAGGTATAAAATGACTTTATACTTCAAAAAATTAACATGGTTCATATAATATACGTGACTGACGTATCATGCCTCCTCTTCAATACAGCTGACGATTATTTTTTAGTTAAAGATGATCTGAAAAACCATCTCATGAATTCTTGTGCGGTATCAATATACTAAAACCAAATTTTTTTTACAACTTTGACATGCTGTCACTTCTAGGTGCCCCGCGGGTGCGGCGACTGACGCTCATTTTGATGATTAGTGAACATTAAACAACTGCTAGAAATGAAAATCATTCGGTATAAAATTCCTAGAAAAAATGCAACGCTACCTCCCGTACTAATATGTCGTTCCTATCGTCAGTTATCATCGAGACTGCCTATATGTAATAGTTATTTATTATATACAATGGAATGTACAATATCGTCGCCTATCAGCCATTTTCGAAAATCTGGTTTGTCCTTATTCTTCTTCGAATTCTCAAGCCGCATAGGGTGGTTAGCATAAAATTTTTCTCATAAGTGTATCATTAACATGTTTTCTATACATTAGTTAGAACAATTTATGCTAAGCAGCCTATTATGCGTCTTGAGAATTCGAAGCAGAATAAGTACAAACCTGATTTTCGAATATGCGGTGTTGCATCTTAGGCGACGATATTAGGCACGCAAGAAAAAGTTTAAAAAGTAATTTTCTTAAGTGCCTAATATAGTACTTCACACGAGTGTAATATTACGTTTGATCCAAAATCATTCCTAATAATTATATCCTTTGTGTTTTTTATCTATTTCCCACTAAAAGCAGAGAGCTATGGAATGGTTGTTATAGTTTTGCATTTGGTTGATTTGGACTATTCCGTGAGTCCGAGTTGTTCTCTCACTAGTGTGTAATGATCAACATTACACCCTCGAATTACCATAGTAATTCGCTTATTACACACGATTTTGGATAAAAATTATTATTATTAATTTATAAAAAAAAAACAGTTTTTCCAAATTTTCCGACATTCCTTTGTAATTATCTCGAATTTGAAAACTTTTCCAGGGCCATAACAAAGGCAACAAAAAAAAAAGTTACGTATATCCATCGTTCGAAACGTGAGTTATGGTCCCAACGAAATAGCACTTTCACTTTTCCCTGAATGTTCCAATTTTCCGAGCAACTTTTCCAAATTTTCTTTTCTTAAAAACCTTATTTGGATTATTACGAATATTTAAAAAAAAATTACAATATCGATATCGTCCATCCGTTGTCATGTGATTCCAGATTTTTCTCCATATTTTCCCGATTTGTTTTTCAAATTGAAAACATTCATTTGAATTGTTTTCATCCCTGGAGCATAACGAACAAAACAAAAAAAAAAAGCAACCAAATATTTACTATGGCGAACAGAATATTTTGAACGACTTCTATAGGTAGGCGACACTGTATCAATAAATTATTATTATTATTATAAACTTGATAGACATTTACTTCAAATTGTAAATTTTTCGATTTAATTTATAAATGTCATAATATGACAAACAGTAAGGGACAGTTTACAATAACATTTTGGATATCCTAAAATTTTATCGTTAAAGACTTTATGTCTGCATTGTATGTCGTTCCTATCATCAGTTATGATCGAGAGTGCATACAAGTATTATGATTTTTGCAGTTTGTCCGAATTTTCCGACTTTTCTTTGTAATTTTTTCGAAAAATTTAACAAAATTCCCTAAATTACCAAAATTGATTTTATTTGGAAAAAAATTAAATTAATATGCAAATTAGAAAAAAATAACATGAAAAACTCGTTTTGTAAAACTTCATCCTACGGCAGTCGTGCTGCAAACCTGAACTCGTGAATGTACTTCGACCGACAAAAATGTACGTGCCGCTAGAGAACCCTCTTAAGAGCGGGCGGACAAAATGGAGGGGGTAACTTGTTTGAATAGCCCAAACTTCAACCACTTCTGCATTTGGACAATTTCAATGTTTCGACGTTTTGACGTTTCAAACGAATAGATCCCGATACTTGAACTGTCAACATGAAATTTTTTTCAAATTTCGTTGAATTAAAACCTGTCGTCTCGTCGGCCAACAAGTCTAATACAAATCTTGTGCGTTAAGCATTTTACAGGGCGAAATCAATTTGAAGGACGACGCGCCAGCGGATGTAGAATGTAAGTTACCGCACACGAATGTAAATAACTATTACCGACGGATTATTGTTTATTTACATGTTCAGAAAATACGTTTTTTTTTTATTCCTTAATATTAATATTTACTCGGTTAAAATTATTTTTTGCTTCATGTGTCAGATTCGGTCGACGCGGACGGGAGCTGAGCAGCGTGTTTTTGCCTTTTTTTTGCCAATAAATTAAAATTCTAAATATTATCGAGACAATTCCGGGAGCTAAGGATCTTTTTTCAAATTTCATAATCTCAAATACTTTTTGAAATATGTGCAAAAAATGTAACCACCTTTTTTTGTTTACTTAATTGTTTATAACTTTTGTAATTTTTATTTCCGGATATTGATTTTCAACTAAAAAATTCTTGGTGACTCTTAACTCGAATTTCGGAAAAAGAGACTTGTGTACCAGACTGCATGGTTTAGTTTCTACGCCGGGTTGGTTCTTGTAGACTTCTTTGATTCACAGGTTCCCATAAAGATTTTTTTTTGACAAATTAATCCAAAATTCACTCGATATTTTTTAGTACTAAACCAAAAATCTTTGCCGCTTTGTTCCTTCAAGTTTCTTTCTATTTTGTCCCGCTCTAAAGACGTCACTTGGAGGCACTAAATCAAACCTCAAAAAGTAACGTGTTGCTGTACGGTTTCCATAAAAAAAAGTAAGCCGTCCGATTATTCCAATTGAAACATTTAATTTCAAGTCAAATTTACGAGTATTAGTTTTTGTTTGCAATAATTTGCAAAAACGAGTTTAAATTTTTAAGTGTTATTTTCTCAAAAAATAGTTACCAATTTTTTTACAGCAACATTTAAGTAGTTCAAGTAATAAAAATTAGGGTTGTCATTAAAAAAAAAAATGTGCAAAAATAGATTATATTATATACATAATAAGTGAAATTTTTATGTCGTCGGGTGGCTAATTAAAAAATAAAACTGACCTGAGTTTTGCTTAAAAACATTAAATAACGCAATTATAAATTTTGTTCGTAACTTTATCACCATACTGTATGTATTTATTTTAGTTACGAGAATCAAAAACTAGGGTGTCAGAAAGAATAATTAACCTGCAGAATGATCATTTTCATGCTCTTTAAGCCAAGTTGTCTCTAATTGGAAATCCTATATCGCCTACAACAGGAAGCAGTCGGCCCAAATACTAACTTATGCTTAAGCGGGGAAAGGGGACCAGCGCGCGGCGGATGGATCAAAGGCAAACTTAAAAATCCTGTTTCGATAAGGTTGCAATTGTTGGATTTAACAACAAAAAACGTGTAAACTCATAAAAAACGCTCTTTCGTCGCTGTGTGCCACTTTTTTTAATTTTTTATTGTAAGTATAAGCATGGCCCACTGCATGAATATCCACTGTCGTTCCTACATGGCCAGGTCATTCAAAAACTCGTGGAAATAACGGTAGTGACATCGTTAGTTCGTTTTTTGAACTATCGGTAAATCAAATTGACAAACAATGACAGATAAAATAAATAAAGTAACACAATCGGATTTTGGGTTAGTTTTAATAGCAGTTTTAATAATAAAAAGTATGAAAAGGAGAACAGTAAGTACCTAAGTAAAATTATAATTGATAATTATATTTTTAAAACTTTTCTGCTAATGGGTTTGTGTTCTAAAAATTTTCGTTTTAGCGAATTTGTTTTTTCCAGGCAAATGTTATTGAGTGCAGGCTTCGCAGTAAAAATTATAATTAATCTGCATAACTCTATCTTGTGCAATACACAAGTGAACAATACATTTTTCATTAAAAATGGCTGAATTAAATCAATTAACTGCCCACATGTTTTTTCCGAACTCAAAACAGGTAACACTTGCTGTACAATGTCAGCGATTCTTTTAATAAGTCCTACAAATACTTCGTTTGGATAGGTCAATGCTCCATGATCTTGAAGGAGGATTAATCTTAAAAGAGGTCCTGGGACAGTTGTTGACAACAACGGGGATACACAATTATCACAGTGGAGTATCTTTTCTAATTTCATAATTATGTATCCAGACAAAAAGGCAACAGATGCTGAGTAAATATTGGTCTGTGGTATTTAATTACTTTGTAAGTTGTTAATTTTACTTTTTAATTCTTCAGATAAAACCAGTTCTTTTTTTTTTCACTATTTTCTGATGAATGGGAACAGGAAGGAAGTTGAGCTGAGCTTACAAAGTTGGTATCTTCAGTGTAACATTTGATGATGTTGATGCCTTTACGATACCACAACGCAGAATTTGGCGAATCGCATAATCCGCCGATCGCGCGTCCGTGGCATCATTACGCCCACATCTCAAGCGAATATGTGAAAATGTCATTTCCACAGGATCTGAACTAAATGCTCTTGTAAGGACATAGAAGAAACCAGCTTCTTGCAGTAGAAATTGCACAGTCAGATAAGTGCTCTCTGCCGTAAACTTTAAAGCATGAGCAGTTTCCTTACTAAAGCCACGAAAATTTTTACTTGCAGATGTATTTTGGATATCATCAATATAATTTTGAAAAGTTATGTGTAACCATTGAAGACGTTCATCTGATATATCTATATATGGGGCAATATTACTATCTAATTTTTGTATGTATTGCCTTGTAGTAGAAACATTATGAACTTCAAAAAAATGATACATGTTCTTTATATATGACAACGAGGCGTCTACATCTTGAAATCTGGGTTCACCATATTCTTTTAATAATTGTAAAGTTGAAGTCACAGTTGGAGAAAATACTTGAATGGCCCTCAAGACATTCATCTTATCAAAATTGGAAGGATATAGATGTTTTGGCGTTAAATATTTAACTGGTTTTATAGGTAAGTTTTTCTGTAAATCACATAACAATTTTAGATGTTTCGATGATATGATGCCTTCAGATGAACACATCTCATGGTCTAAGAACAAGTTTCTGGCATTTTTGAAAGCATGACAATAGTCAAAAGATAGAAAAAGGGGCAACTCCGGTAGAAATGGATGATTAACATAATTTTTAATTGTTCCATTGCCAAATTTCTTAAACAGTGCAACATTAGAAGACATATTGTCTGTCACTAGTCTTAAGGTGATGAAGCCACAGTCCGTTAACAATTTTAATACTTTTAGTGAGTGAATAAAAAGTTGATTGTGTCATCGATTTATGGAAGAAATAACCGCATGGAATGGCAAATTTAGTAGAAAGGCCATGTACTACATAACACAACATCTTGTTGGCAATTTTTGGTGGAGTTCCCAGTGTCTTAGAATTATTATCAGATGTGTCAAGTCCATAAATGCGATCTTCTGTTCTGTTATAATACAGTTTTTCTTTTATTGTCATATCATCAATGATTAAAGAACATAATCTTTCTATAGGCTTTTCGAGAATTGCAATTTCGGCACATAAACGTTTTTTAATTAGATCGTTTTGGCCATTGAACTCACCAAGATATCGTGATATTGTGGATTTTGAAGGCAGTCTTATTAAATGTTTATTGCAAAATTCATATCCTTTTGACGAGCGGAATCGCCAAACGGTGCACATGCGTATGGATAGCTCTGACCATCGCGGACGTTTTGTGTTATAATTTCTTAAAATATCCATTATAAAGGTCGCACCTTCTGCTTCCGACTGAATTTTTTTAATGCAATTTACAAGCGGTAAAATATCCTTCTCTTTTTCTGTCATTGATTCTACCTTTAATTTGTACCATTGTAACTCATTTTTAGCTTCTTGAAGCTGCAATTCCAAATTTTCGCATTTTTTTTTCTGGATAATTTCGGGAGAAGGATTGGTTAGGCCGGAAGTGGGGACATATTCTTTTGCACTTGTGTCCTTAAAAATATAACAAATTAAAACAAAACTGCAAGCAGGTAGGTTTGTGGACTTTCTCTTACAAATAAGGACAATGAAGGAACATTTGGGGTAGGCACAAATAACGCTAGAGTGGAGATGGAACCTTTCTTCAACCGGCAAATTTTGGTAGATTGGTCAAAACAGCTTACTTCGAAATGGTTTTTGCATAGAACTGAACGTTCAGAAATGTTTTTCACTAGTGAAGAATTGGCAAATAAATTTATGAATGTTTAAAAATGTTGTTTGATTTACCACGAATACGTTTCAAACAGTCCAACCATTTGGATCAAGTCGTTCGATCAACGGGAACTTCAAAGAAGGGAGAGTTTTTATTTTTGCATATTATGCAGCTCTTCACCATTCTGCCTTCGAAGTTTCAGCAAGTATAGAGACAATAAAAATTGAAAACTTCAAAATTGACAAATTTGCGCCAACAATTATCACAGGATGGCGCCACCGTTCGTACTGCGGATGTACTGCGGCTAACCTTACTTTTTTTGAATGACCTGGCCATATAGAAACGACAATGGATATTCATGCAGTGGGCCATGGTATAAGTATTCTTTTTTTTTCTTAAATATACATTTGAGAAAAAAATTTACTTGGACGCGCAAATTGTACGAAAAATGTAAGTACAAAGCAATGTTCAAATAAAAAAAATAGTGTACCGTTTTCTCAAAAAAGTGATAGAACTTTTGGACTTTTTGCAACGACATCTTACGGATCAGAAACACACTAAACCACCGGTTTAGCCTTAATAAATCGCAAATGCAAACCTTTGATAAGGTTTACCACAACCTGTCTTCGGACATGGTCAACTGTATGTGGCTGCAAGTAGAGTTCCAACATTCGATGGTCTCCCTTTATACAATTTAATTTAATCAGGGACATCTTATACCGCACAATAATGAACGAAGTTTTAACGCAAATCATGGTATATAAAGAAACTAGATGGCCTGTCCCGGCTGCGACAGTGATTTTATTTTATTATTTTATTTAATACTTCACACGGTGTTTTATTTTTATTTAATTTAATAAGAAAATTTTGAAAAATCTTTTCTTAGTGAGCGCCTACGTGGTACAATAAGAAGTTTGCGAAATTTCATTGCAATTGATTCATTCAGTGGATCCAGTGATCTCCTTGTTTTAGTTGCCGTAACACTTGTATCAGAAAATAATGAAATAAACTCGATTCCTACCATCGTCTTGACAAGTTTCACTTGTGCTTATAAAGGTGCGGTACACAACAATTTTTTTATTTATTTGGAAGGGTATACTGTTGAGGTAGTACCATTGACAACAAGTCAGGATCTGATGAGGGGATCCTATGAAAATCGAGGGAAATCCTCAAATTTTTAATTATTATGAACTCTCTCAAAATGTAGTCGCCTAATAAATATTCAGGTGCTTGCGTCTGGTAGTCATCATTAAAGGCAGAATGGCCTCGTACCTTGCCTTACATTTTTCAGGTAGTAATTCATTGTTTTAATATTTCTGGTTTAATTTTTTTTAGCGTTTTCGTCTTTCATTTTTCTTTTCAACCAGCCCTCGTTAACTCATTCGATAAGCATCCTTACTATTTAGTTCTACTCCTCACTTACATTGTAAAATAATTAACTCAAAAAAAGATTATGTACATGTATTATTACATGTGCTACCTATTGATGTCCCTCCTCCGTGCGACGAACTTTATGTTGGCACCACAATGGGGTATAATACACTTTTTTGTAAAAGTGGCCAAATGGTGCACTTATATACAGTATGTCCCCGGATTGAGTTTACAAGAGGATTTTTTTTTTATTTTTGACTTTACGCCAAAACCTCAAAGGAATAAGATTTTTTGCTTGTCCTGAAACCAGCAAATCTGTAATTAAAACTTAATTATTCTGACCGAGTTGAAAGAAACGTATATTTTTCTCTTGATTTTGGACTTGGTAATGATTAATTTTAATCTTAAAGTTTTCTTATCACGAAGGCAAGCTATCGTTTTAGAATAGAATTGTGCGCAGAAATGGGTGGGGGGGTTAATTGAATAATGATCGTTCTTGTTAAAAATTAGTTTTTTTATGTTAAAGGTGTTTCTTTGAGTTGCCATTTTTTTATTAAATTAATTTTATTTATTTAAATATATTTTTTCACAAACATTTTTGTTATTTAACTTGCGTAAACTCATTTGTCAACGTGACATCTTTGTCAAAAAAATAAAATCGCCAATGTGGTGGGATTTAAAGAGCAGAGAAAAAAATCTATAAGTCCAAAATTAAGAGAAAAATTAAGTTTTCTTTCCACTGAGTCAGAATAATGAAGTTTTAATTACAAATTTGCTGGTTTCAGGACAAGCAAAAAATCTTATTCCTTTGAGGTTTTGGCATAAAATCAAAAATAATTTTTTTTTTCCTCTTGTAAACTCAATCCGGGGACATACTGTATACAGATTGCATGTGCAAAAGGATTTTGAGTTACGATGGATAGTTTTTGTTTAGAAAATGTTCAAAGTTCACCGACACAGCGCAGCATCGACGAATGGGACGAACTCAACTGCGTTCTTATTAGGGGAGAGTGGGGCAAAGCAATATGTGCGATTTTAAAATGAGCCAACTGTTGCTTGTTTCATGTTCCAGCTAAGCACACTGTAATTTTGTCTATAAAGTTTCATGAGTACACTACAACGCATGCGGTTTTTTTAATTATTAATTACACTTATTTCATTGATAATAATCAGGGAATTTTGCTATTGGGGCAAAGTGAAACATAAAATTTATGAGGAAATAATGAGGGCATAATGACATTTTTGTATGTATTTCCAGAGGTTGAAGATCAGAACTTAATTTTTGATTCAGAAATCCTTGGTGTTCTGAACAAATTTACTGGTCTTTATGAAAAAATTAAATTCAACTAAACTTTTGTTTGTTACATCCCAATTAATATTATCCCTTGTTAATATTTTAATTATCATTTATTTTTTATTTTTCAGAATTTTATAAGCAAATTGTGTGAGTTTGTATTTTCATTTTTTATGCCAAATTTCGCTTGCCCCGCACTTTGGGACGAATTAGAAATTTGTTACCAAGAAAATAAAATAGGTACAGTTCTGTTCAAATAAATCTGGGACAATTTTAATTTTCTAATGTAAATATGGATGATAAATTGAACAATGGTTCCCATGGTTTTCATACTGTCAGCAAAAATGACAGAGTTTCTTGTCAAAGTGCAAAAGTCTAATTACATTTTCCATAAGAGCCCCCTCGGGCTGGGGCCCCGGTGGTTTGCACCTCGGTCTGGGGCCCCCGTGGATAGGAGCAGCCTTGGTAGCAGCCCTCTCGGGCTGGGGCCCCCGTGGATAGAAGCCCCCTCAGGCTGGGGCCCCCATGGGTAAAAGTCAGGTAGGTAGGAGCACCCCCGGGTTGAGGCTCCCGTGTGTAGGAGCCCCTTCGGGCTGAAGCTCCTGTGGGTAGGAGCCCCCCCGGGCTGGAGCCCCGTGGGTGTGAGCCCCCTCGGTCTGGGGGCTCCGTGGATAGGAGCAGCCTTCTCGGGCTGGGGCCCCCATGGATAGAAGTCCCCTCAGGCTGGGGGCCCCATGGGCAAAAGCCAAGTGGGTAGGAGCACCCCCGGGTTGGGGCCTCCGTGTGAAGGAGCCTCTTCGGGCTGAAGCTCCTGTGGGTGGGAGCCCCCCCGGGCTGGGGCCTCGTGGGTGGGAGCCCCCTCGGTCTGGGGCTCCGTGGGTAGGAGCATCCTTGGTAGCAGCCCTCTTGGGCTGGGGCCCCCGTGGGTAAAAGCCCCCGTGGGTAGGAACACCCCCGGGCTGGGGCCCCTATTAACTACTAACATGCTGAAAGCTACAAATACAACACAACTAAAAAGTTGTCCCAGATTTATTTGAACAAGTGGAATTGATAGTTACGTTACAAGAGTTGTCCCAGATTTATTTGAACAGAACTGTACATACTGATTTTTTCCCTATATAGATACGGCTTTGCAAATATTCTAGATAATAATAATGGAAGTAGTGATTAATGTGATAAAATGTTGAATCCTTTTTTTTTCTTTTTTCAGTTAGTCATTTTAGTTAGCTATTCCACTTTGCCCCACTCTCCCCTACTTTTGTAAATTTTCCGGACTTATAACGTAAATTACTATTACTAAATTACTATTACGTTATAAGTGCGAAAAACTCATTTTTACAGTAACGAGTCGAAATGTTTAGAGACGAGACGACGAAGGAGCGAGTCTGGAATTTTGAGACAAGTTACTGTAAAAGTTTTCGGATGTATGTCGTAATGCGTTTTATTTCATGCTGCAGATACTAAATCATTGTTTTCATTTTAAAAAATGAAATTGGAATTCATAATTTAAACATCCATGAATTGAGTATCTATGACAACAGTTTGATTTGTTGGTTGTATTTTTTTTTACAGGACTTGTACTGTAAAGTCCCATTTTCCGGACTCAAAACTCTGACGTAAAACTAACAAATATGACATTATAGTCAGCCCCACTCCGCTCCACATCACGCACGTTCTCGCGATTATACCACATATGACCGCGAGTGGCTAGCTTAGTCTGATAGATAGTGTAATTAAGTATTTAAAAATAACCCTCCGATGCCTCTAGCAGTAAAATTACACGCATCGGAGGGAGGACTTGGTCCGAGGAAGGAGCTGAGCGAAGTGACGTCACGGAACGTCACTTCCCTTTATAACCTCGGTGCTAGCCCCTCCCCTCGGCCAGTTGCTGCGAGCTTATTTTCGCTGTAATTAATTAAGCTCGCAATAGATAGATTTAGAAACATGATAAGAATAATTAAGAAGGAAGACTGTACATAGTTAGATAGTAGGAATTTAGATTTAATTAGGATAAGTAAGTAAAAAACACGATTTAAGCTCCGAGAGGGCAGCGAAGGACGAATAACGGGATTTTCCAACGGGATTTTCCAACGGGACTTTTTTCCCGTTACTCGTTTTTTTAAATAAAGAGGCTGCGCTCTCGGAGCATCGTCAGAAGCTGTAGGAAGGTCCCTGCACTTGGTATATCGCCAAGTCACCTCCTGCAGTCTTTTTTGTGTGCTTTTGTAATAATATTTACCGTCGAAACTCTGTATCATTAAAAGTGTTGGTTTTTTCACTAAACAACGGGGTCCCTGCGGTCGATGTATCGTCGATCCACTCCGAGTGAAAACCAGTTATCATTAAAGTCGACGTTTTACGAATTATCAAGTATCTGATTGCCCTTGAAAAAGAGGGCGTTAATCTACCCGTAAATCCATCAACATCTCCAAAGCGTCCCCGGCACCAGGACCTGGGGGAAGTCTTCGTGACAATAACCTCCCTTAAAGAACTGTTTTATTCTGTGGCCCTCACCCATCTTTGGAGTTAAAAGATATAACAGTGCTGCCCGTGCGCTATTGAGGGTGGGTCGCACCCAACTCATCAACGGACAAATCGCCAACTGCCATTTCATCAACGCCCAGTTAATCAACGGGACATAACCTCAACGAACCAACACATCAACGACCCAACTCACCAATTGAGATTTTCATAAAGAAATTGTAACAACTGGTGACAGGTTATACTTTCATTAACTTTATTGTTTTTAACCGACTTCAAAAAAAGGAGGAGGTTATTATCAATTCGGTGGTATTTTTTTTAATGTTTGTTACCTCAGAATTCCGTGATTTTTAGACTGATTTGTATAATTCTTTTTTTATTTGAAAGGAGTATACTTCCAGATTGGTCCAATTATCACCAGGTCAGGATCTGATAAGGGGCGCCTGCGGCGATGAGTTTCTTTTTCGTATTTCGGATCCAATCAGACTCGAAGGACCATATGTTAACCAATGGGGTTTGATAAATGTTGCACTTGTAGTTTGATTAAACTATCTTAATTTTCATAGTATGTATAACCAAAACAAAAATTTAACAAAAAAAATGTAACCACTTCAAAAAAAAGGATTCAAAAAACACAAAATCAAGGTAACTAAAAAGCAAAAAATTAATGATTTTTATACAACAATTTAATAATTATTTGTTGTTCCGGTTAATGTAATTAAGATAGCATTGTTTATTACGTAATTGTTTTATAATTTTGAAGTCGGTGCCAAGTATAACATAACAAAAATAAGAATTAATTCTGCAATTTGCGTCATTGTAATAAAAGCGAGTTAAGTTTTGATTTAACAATAAAAATTATTAAATATTATTAACACGAATATGATTTTTTTATGTATTTTAAATGATTTGCAATATTAAGTATGGATTGATTATAAAATGAGAATATTGCGACTGTTTTTGTTTTAAGGATTTATTAAGTACATTGTTTACAGTGTTTTTTTGAGACCTTTTCACAAAGTTTTCTACATATTTCAAATAAATTTATTCATCTGTAAATCCAATGTCTTTTTACAATTTGTTGATTAAAATCTTAGTTGGTTAGTTGATATGTTGGGTAGTTGAGGTTATGTCCCGTTGGTCAACTGGGTGTTGATGAAATGGAAGTTGGCGACTTGTCCGTTGGTGAGTTGGGTCGACCCGATTGAGGGTACCAAATGTCGCACCTTGTTGGAATTGGTTCGTCAGGACGGTTAGCACATTTGTCACGCAGTTACAGTACACATTCCACTGTTGTAACTGACAAAAGTGCCACCATTTATTCCAGGTTACCTCATACTGTTTGAATGTGTTGGGTGTTAGCGAGGCTTGGACAATCTGAAGAGATTGGTCCGGTATTCCTCTCAGTTGTAGCGCTATTTCCGGGTAAGCTCGCTGCCACCAATGTAAGGCTCTAGTTCAGTGGGCGTGGTTTCTTGTCGGACAAAAGTAAGAAAATAATAATTGGTTTAAGAGTGACGAGTTCAGAACCCACTAGCGAATGAAAAAAGGGGAACCAAGACTGAGGTGGCCAGTTTGGTACAACCAATAGTATATCAGCTTGTTAAAAAACAATTCTTTGAAGAATTGTGGGAATGAGCAAGAAGGGAGGAATTCCATAGAACTTGTAACCTGACCATGGAAAGGAGAAGGCATCTATTATGTATGCACCAGGTTCATAATGCCAAGAAGCGAAATGTTGAGCATTTTGCATTTAATCTTGTCGCAAAAAAGGTCACCAAAGTGGCTTACAATAAGCTGAAACGGCTCTTTAGATAGTTCCTATTCGGTATCTGCTGATGAAAATATATTCTGCGTCCGCTTCTTCTCTAATGATTTTATTATAATATGATGCAAAATTCTAAAGGTGACCCTATAGGCAGTGTGCACATTTTAAATTCCGCGCGTTTTACAGCGCCTCCAACGGCCTTTCTGGCATTTTTAGTGGTAAAACAAATAAACGTTTTGATATAATGAAATAACAGGTAGATGTTATGAAATAGTATTTTTTAGGACAGCCAACAACACAACAACCGATTCTCGATGAAGCATTTTCTCGCACTTCAGACATTTGTCGAATTGAAGAAATTATAATTATATCTGTCAATTCGGTTCCGTACCACTAAAAATGACAAGAGATGCCGCGTGGTGAAGCTGAGGTAAAATGTGCACACCGCCTATTCGCACCACTGCCAAATTAATGTCGCAAGTTAAGTTATTTAAGTGGGGAAATTGGATTCCGCCCATGCGATTTAGGAAGGCAATTGTATTGTCGATCCGTAATAAAATTTCCTGATTACGGTGATTAGCAGCAAAATATTTCAATCCAAAAAATGTTGCCAATAATTATCGATAATTTATATGAAGACCTTTTTCCTCTTTTGTCCAATATCCATGGGCTCAAATACCGTTAGAAACAATACCGCAACCTAAACCAGATGAGTCTAGGAATATTTCCATGGAGAAAACGCAATCGTTTAATGTTGTAATAAACGTTGATTATACTATGTTGCCACCAAGCAAAGTATGACTGTAAGAGGAGTGGCATTTCCATCTTTGCGTCGAAGTTTCCGGCTACCTTGATAAGAGCGAGATTCTTCTCCCTCTCCATTTTCTTGGTGTATAACCAGCTGTATTCAATAGCTGGAGAACTGAGGTCAAAAAACCCAACATCCTTGCGAAATTGCGGGTTGAACCCCTTCTAAACCTTCGCCATTTTTACATGAGTTGAAGGACCTTTAGTCTTTTACCCTCTAGGAGTTCTATACACATACATAGCGAGTTGCATATTATGTGGCTAGAAATGAGCTGACGTTTGGATTTATTAATGAAGAACCCCAATTCTTGTAAGATATGTATAGTTGCTTTTACATTGTTCATGCAACTTTCGTAGCTTCGTCCCAACCATGAAAATGAAAATGAATTTACAAGTTTCATTAGTTTGGTGAACCACTGGGCAATTGAAAGGCCAAATGGAAGCACTGTAAACTCGTATAGCGTATCATTTAAATCAGTGGTTGCCATAAAACAGTTTGGGGTCGTTAGTTTTGTCTTGTCCAATTTCTTCAGATTAAGTATCAGGATCTATTGGAACCATCCGGATTCGGAGTTAAATATAGACGATAAAAACTGACCTTTGGAAGGTTTGTAAGGTAGTTTGTAGTCCCTTTTGCTAACAAGTCAGCTATGGTCACCTGTGTTTTTCCCAAACAGGAATAGTTCATCTCGGGGTACTTTCAAGAGAACTTCATTTGGGGATTTTGAAAATGTTCGCCTTGGTTTGTCTGCTTGGCGTCCATGTCGGCGAGAAGTCTGTAGGCATCAGACAACTTTTCGTTTAGGTGTAAGGACAGCATAGGAAACAAACAGCAGGCTAACTCCCACTGGCGGGAACACTTAGCGCAGACCGCCGCGCAGGTCACCATCGGAGAGGAGAACGGTTCATAACGTGTCGATATCGCACAGAGGTGTACTCGGAATATTTTTATCCGTCCGCGTGGTTTGTGTGAATGTCGCATTTGGAAATCCATCCGGCGCCGGCTATTCGCCGCGTGAAAAGATAATATATGCAAGCCGGATGGCATGATCCGCCCATTTTCAACCTTTCGGAGAAAGGTGCTTTTAGGTTTATGATGTTTTCAAGAAATGGCCGGATTTTCCATGTGTCCCGTACTTCTAATTTATTTAAAAAATCCAAAAATTTTTTTGGATTTTCCATCTGTCCCGTACTTCTAATTTATTTAAAAAATCCAAAAAATTCTTTAAAAATTGAATTTGGTAGTCAAATTCTTTGAAAGCAAGCGGCATTGCATTTTTTTGACGGCGAATTTGTGATAAATTTAGTACGTCAAAAAGCTTGTCCATTCTTTCCAACAACTCTGAAGTTTTTGATATGTTCATAAAACATTTTAATAAACTTCCAAGACATTATTTCATTGCCTAAATAAAAATCTGCAAGGATTTCTTTCAATGTTGCAGAAGGACAGGATGTATGACAAAAATAAGAGGCCAGCGGTTGCTTCCAATTTGAATATATTGAATATACCTCTTAGCATCAATACACACGCTGTCAGAAAGGGCTAAAATATTTTTTAGGCGATGATTACGAAAAAGGTGATTTTACGTCCTTTTTTGGAGCCGTAAGTTTTACTTTTTCAAACTCCACTTTTTTGGAATTGATCTGTGAGAATTTGACAGATGTGTACAAAGAAGTAAACTTTACGGCTCCAAAAAAAAGAGGCCATACAAATACCTTTTTGGTAGTTTGGTAATACAGGATTATTCCCGTACGGTGACGACCCTGACCAGGTAAAAATGCAACACAAAATACTATTTATCAAGCTAACTGGATTTCTATTGCATTATCATAATCCACTTAAAACATAGATAGCTTTTAACGTCAGCCTTATAGACGTCAAAAAATGTATGACAGAAAAAAATACCTTTCTTAGCAAAATTTAATAACAATAAATAATTAAAATCACAAAAGAAATAGGTAGGTACGGTACAAATGCTTCACAAATTCTTAGAGTAAGTGTTCAAAATTCCTTCTATCGTTCCCCAAAGAAAGAAATCTAAAGGAGTCAGGAGGCCAAGCGTGTTGAGAACCTCTTCGGAAATTATCATTCAAATATGCTCGAACTATCCTATGATAATGTGCAGGTGCTCCGTCCATCTGTAACCATAAATGTTGTCTCGTATTTAATTCTAGATCTTCTAAT
Organism: Diaperis boleti; assembly: GCA_963583935.1. NCBI lineage: Eukaryota > Metazoa > Arthropoda > Insecta > Coleoptera > Tenebrionidae > Diaperis > Diaperis boleti. Next base: position 37,719,155 of record OY757249.1, read on the forward strand.
AAAATCGGCAACTCAGTTCCAAAAAAAATTAAATAATTTTGTCCCGATAAAAATATGGTCCAATTATGCGATCTCCCAATATCACCAAACAAACAAACATTTACAGAATACACAGTTTGAAAATGGGCCATTCTGATCCATTTAGGGTTGTCTTGTGCGTAATAATGACAGTTGTGTCTGTTCACTGACCCATTATTACTAAATTTTGCCTCATCGCTAAACAAAATAAGATTGATAAAATCTGGGTTTAAATTAATCTGTTCTCGAAAAAAATAACAAAAGGGGTAATCTGTTGGCTTTAACTCCTGAACAAGTTGCATATGGTACGGATGAAATTTATTATCTTTCAAAATCCTGCAAACTGACGACTGACTTATTCCAATTTGCCTTGATAACTCCATTTGGCCGATATGTGGATTTTCAGTTACAGCTTCAATAACTGCTACTTCATTTTCGAGACAAGTGGCAGTTCTAGTCTTTGCTCTTTTAAAATCAGGCCAATTTTCCCTTAACATAGTTTCCAGTCTTCTAAAAATTTTGTCGCTTGGAGCTCGACGTTTGGGATAACGCTCTCGGTATAAATTTGCTGCAGCAACACCATTCTTTTGGCATTCCCCAAAAATCAGAATCATGTCCGTTCTCTCATTGTTTGAATACATTATTAATACTTAATATGCACAAAAAATGTGATGACACCAAACTACCCAATACCTAATTTTGAAATACCAAAAAACAATGTGTGTTTAGAAAAAAGTATTTTGGGTTGCATTTTTACCTGGTCAGGGTCGTCACCGTACAGGAATAACCCTGTATTATGTTCTACTTTATTTAAAAATTCGTTTTCATAATTATCGTATCGTAATCTGTGATAGGTACATAATTATTTTCGTAATTAATGTGTGAATTATGTAGATCAAATTAAGTTAATAAAATTGTATAACTTGATACAAGTATTTACTTTATTATTTATTAAATTATTTATTTATACCAAAATGCCAAAATAAACAAATATAAACAATCAGTCTCCATATCAAATTACATTCGGAGTTGAAGAACTTCGTTCCTGGAATTGTACGTTAGGAGCAAGAATTCTGAGTCCGGCCGTGGCGTCTCATCTGCAATGGCGGCTCCGAGGTCAAATTTTTACGCTCACTTAGATCAAAGGCGGCGCGGAGAGTTAGCCTGCTGTTTGTTTCCTATGCTGTGGTGTAAGTTAACCTAGAAAAGTGAGAAGTTTTCCACTGACACTGTACGGAAATGTGCCAGAGTAGAATAGTGCGAAGAAAGGGAAAATTGGCAAAATGAATGAGCAACCGTAATGTTCACGGATGAGTCCCGATTTGGAGTTTTCTCTGACAGACGTTCTGTTCTTGTGTGGAGACCACCAGGTACCCGATTTAACGAGAGGTATGTCCAAGAGGAACATCCGTTTCAAGGAGGGACCGTAATGGTATGGGGAGGCATTTTTCTTGGGAGCGCACAGAACTGTACGTTTGCGAGAGGACCATGACAAGTCAGATTTACGTTAGAGGCATTACTGACGACAAATTATCGTTACAATTTTGAGGCTCACGATTTCTGGACAATAACGCCCGGCCGCATCGAGCGCGATGTGTGTTAGGTAAACTGGAAATGTTATAAATTGATCGTTTGCCTCTTCCAGCGGGATTCCCCGATCTCAATCCAATTGAGCATGTATGAAACATGCTTGCTCGTACGTTGGCTGACCACCAGCCCCGACTAGCACACCGACAACACTTGCGCCATGTTTTGCCCATTGTGTGGGACAATTTGGACCAAGAGGCTTCGAGTTGTCAAATCTGATTTGAAATAAAAATCTGTTCGTTTGCAAAAGTTCACTTGAGTGGGACCCGTACAGTTCCGGACATGGAATCTTGGCCAACATTTTTCTGACATTTCTCAAAAACAATATGTAAACCAATCTTTATTGCCACCAATGCATGATTTATTTTTTTAAATCAATTTGAAGTTTTACTTGTCAAATTGAAAACGACAACGGTTAGTCTTTCATAACAGGGATGAGCTCTTAACTACAATTACTGAAGCATGGAATACATTACGGCAAGACTACCACAGAAATCTATGCCGTTCTATGCCCAGGCGGTTGATGCGCTAGAGACTAATGGGGCTACGACAAACTATTAGTGCTGTTCTTTGAATTGTAGGAAATGTTTTAGTGGTGTTAGTTTATTCGAAATTAATTTGTACAAATTTATTAAAACATTACCTTTAGGTTTCGTATTAATGCTATGTTTGACTCATTATTATACCTAATATTAAAATCTTTACACCATCACGCATCTCATTTTGTCGTCAACGAGATCAAGAACTGACAGCTATTAATGACTGTAATGACAGATCAAGTCAAATGTAAGGTTATCAATAATAAAGACCATTCCACACATTCTTGTCAGTTAAACGTCAGCAGTGGCCAAGATTCCATGTCCGGAATGGTACAACCTTATTTTCACAATACAACAAAAGTAAACGGGATGTGGAAACATTCTATTCCGGATATCTGGGAAGAATTTCGAGCTGAATATCGTGATATTGTTATAAGATACAGTAATTTCTGCAACGTTCTAAATCGATGCTACTGGAAGTGTTAACTGAAAAGAAGGAAGTGGTAGATATCGGGATGTTCGAATACCTGAAACGGTTGAAAGAGTGAGACAAGTTATGGAAGAAGCCCCAAAGACCTGCACGATGACGAACTAACGATGGGTTATTTCAAGCAGGATGAAGCTATAGTGCACACAACAAGAGCTTCCATCAACTTATTAAGAGAATTTTTTGATAACCGAATTATTAGCAGAATATTAAAGCATTGCCCCTAAAACCAGGCAACCATAATCACCCCATGACCCCGTTCTAACCTCACTCTTAAAGTGATGTGGCACACATTCAAACTACGAGCATTTCCATTATAAAAAGGTTCTACATAATCGGCGACTGCAAAGACATTACAGTCAAAGGTTTGAAAATTATAAAACGTTGCGACAAACTCTATCTGGAGGCCTACACGTCGATCCTAACCTGTGGAACCGAAGCGCTAGTAAGTCCCAATATTTCAAATTCAGATATTAACACGTGTTCATTTAAATTAGTCATCAAGTTGCTTATGATTTTTTGAGTGACGAAGACGAATTGAAAAACGCATGTGGTTTTTTGCTTCATAAAATTCATACTAACATCACAGTAACCTAAAATGGTAGTGACATTTGACAGTTGTTGGATAACTAGTGCTGGCGGTTTTCTTCGACGTTTTACCATTGTGTTTTAACAGTTGTCATATCGACAGTGATATCGATAGAAAATTCAATAGTTCGTTTGAGTTCGTTGGTACTGTTTACGGCGAAACGATGGCGTACAGTTTAGAACAAAAAGTGTTTTTACTAAGAAGCTATTTCCGAAATGGGACCAAAGTGGATGGAGTTTGGGTACATTCGATAGAGGACTGTCTCCAAGAATTTCACGAAGAATTTCCAAAGTTTGTAGTGGACTATATGCAATTTAAAAAAACCTTGGACAGAATATTAAAACAGTTTAATGAAGCTGGTAGTCTTTTACGAAACGTACAGCAAAGGTTATTGCCCAAGCGGAACAAATAATGGAAAATAATCCAAAAACATCTATTCGACGACTACACCAGCAAGTGAATCTTTCGATTGGAACAACCCACAAAATGTTGCACAAAGATTTGGAGATGTTTCCATATCGTATTTCAATGGTACAGGAATTGTTACCAGCCGATTATCCGCAAAGACTGAATTTTTGCAACTGGTTTACCAATATGAATCAAAATGGGTAATTTTCACAGAGAGTATTTTTTTCTGACGAAGCGTGGTTTCATCAATCCGGTTATTTAAATTCTCGAAACACCAGAATCTGGAGTACACAAAATCCGCACGAAATTTTAGAACAGCCGTTACATTCACCTAAAATTGGTGTTTGGGGTGGATGTACCCATAGACGAATAATTGGGCCCATATTTTTTTAAGGTAAATTTAAACATCCAAAAAAACTATTAAGTTGATTTGACTATGGTATTTTATTAGGTACATTGAACGATCAAAGGTATCGGACAGAAATTTTACAGCAATTTTTTGAACAACTCCACGATGATGAGCTTCAATATTGGTTTTTCCAGCAAGATGGAGCCACCCCTCATACAACAGTGGAAACGCTTAACTACATTAGAGAGTTCTTTGATGACCGAATAATTAGCCGAAATACAGCAATTCCTTGGCCTCCTCGATCATGTGATTTAACACCATGTGACTTTTTCTTGTGGCCTCATCTAAAAAAACCAAGTTTTTCAAACACCTGTCCAAAATTTGAATGATCTACAGCAAAGAATTCAAGAAAAGTGTTTAGATCTTAACAATAATCCAATCATTTTAAGGAATGTTATTAGAAATTTTGAACGTAGGGTTTTAAAGTGTATTCAACAAGGGGGACAACATTTTCAACATCTTTTGTAATTTCTAATAATACCTACGTTAACATTATTTTACTGTTTTGGAGAGTTAATTTATAGACAATTGTTAGCTTTAGTAGTGTTTTAGTAGTAGAATAGTATAGTGCGTACTTTAAAAACTATTTTGAAGTTAGTGTGTTGCTGCAATCTGTTTGGACATACTTCTTGCTGAGGTTAGCAGTCGTTTTTTTTTACTTCCATCTTTTTAATCGTTTTTAGAACATGTCTGCAGTTCTTAGCGACTATGCAAGGGCATTGTCTTTGGAGGACACGATACCTTGACAAATTGACCTTGTTGAATGGTAAAGACCCATATGCATTGGGAAAAGGGATCTCAACTTTCTTTTGCAGGAAATTCCAAGGATTTCGATGGCTACCATTACAGATTTTCTAATTTTTACTATAAGCCCCTTTACGCAAAAGGAGATCAGGGCATATAAAAGTCTTGATGCTTTTGCACAAGTGCTGTCGAAGTGGGTAGAAGACATCAGAGCCGTTAAGATTAATAATATCTGTGTACTACAATTGTTTAAGTGGTAGTAATGAATAGAAATATTTTTACAGGTTATGCATTCCCAAAGAATTAAATCATGCAGCATTAAAAGTGTGGTTGATTTTCTATACCCCGACCTTCCTGCGGCACTCCAGGATCTGGTCGAGGACCCCCCACTTTCGATGAGGTCACTGACGTAACAGCGATGGTCCATAGTGAAATCAACTTAATAGTTTCTTTGAATGTTTAAATTTACCTTGAAAAAATATGAGCCCAATTATTCGTCTATGGGTACATGGAGCCCAAACACCAATTTTAGGTGAATGTAACGGCTGTTCTAAAATTTCGGGCGGATTTTGTGTATTCCAGATTCTGGTGTTTCGAGAATTTAAATAACCGGATTGATGAAACCACGCTTCGTCAGAAAAAAATACTCTCTGTGAAAATTCCCCATTTCCATTCTTTTTGGTAAACCAATTGCAAAAATTCAGTCTTTGCCGATAATCGGCTGGTAACAATTCCTGTACCATTGAAATACGATATGGAAACATCTCTAAATCTTTGTGCATCTCTAATTTTGTGGGTTGTTCCAATCGAAAGATTCACTTGCTGGTGTAGTCGTCGAATAGATGTTTTTGGATTATTTTCCATTATTTGTTCCGCTTGGGCAATAACCTCTGCTGTACGTTTCTTTGGGGCCACGAAAAAATTTGGAAATTTTTCATGAAATTCTTGGAGACAGTCCTCTATCGAATGTAACCAAACTCCATCCACTTTGGTTCCATTTCGAAAATAGCTTCTTACTAAAAACACTTTTTGTTCTAAACTGTACGCCATCGTTTCGCCGTAAGCAGTACTCCGGAACCAACATAGACAAGACCACCAACCAGAGTGCCCACGGAGAGCACTCGAGAACGCAAGGACAACCACAAAGGAGAAGACCTCAGGACGGAACAAGACACCACCAGAACATTCTTTTCTTTTTGGTTTGTTTTGTTCATTTTTCTCAAATGAACATTGTATTAGATTTAAGATTCCCATTGTAAATTTGACATAATTAAGACCTTAGGATTATATAGTCACGTGCTGAAAAGGCCCTAAGTCTAAGCACGACCCACACATAAAAATTTGTTAGATTTAAGAAAAATTGTAATTCAAAAGTGAGACAACAAATGTATTTTCAATTCAATTCAATTTGTGTCTGTCTATTCTCTACATTATTAGAAGAAAACACTCATGAAAACCCTGAGGAGTTTCAGAATTTGCTCTTTACAAAATTATTTCATGAGAAATATAAAACCTTAAATTTGAAAGAGCTCCAGGCAATAGGGCATACAAAAAATCATTGTGAGCAGCCTTTGCGAATTCAAAACATTTAGGCTGAAATCCACCAACAGAGGCAAACAAGCAAGTGGTCAAATTTTAAAGAGGCATGCAGAACGTCGATTAATAACCATCTGTAAGTAGGTATTGACATTTGTGGTCAAAGCTGTGTAAAAGTAAAATGTCTGTATTGCACTAAGGACACCAGTAAATGCCAATTGATTGAAAAAAAAAAAAACAAGCCTGACAAAGTTGGACATCACTTATTTTGCCCTTTGGAGTCCCAAAGATTTGTGGAAAAAATAATTTTTTACCTCACTTTTTGGTTAGAAGAATCCAACAAGGCATTAAATTTACAAGAAAAAATTATTTTGCCTACTAGGCAAGTTTTTTACTTCTGGGGAACAGGTCCAACCTTCAACAAATAGGGACATTGAAGTTCCAGAGGCAATGGAAATAAGGTCAGTTGGGTTTCCACAATGGTCACATCGACTTATTACAATAATTACATTAATTATTATTAAATAAATTACAGACTCAGCTATGGTGTCAGTGCCGTCAACCCGATGATGGGGATCAAATGGTGCTATATTCAAACAAAAAGTGTAAATAAAATGGTATCGTTCAACTTGACACTTAATCCAAATTATGCAAATTACAAATAAAAATTATAATTAAGAAAAAAATTCAATAATTATAATTGGTGGACAAAGATTAACAAAAGCACTACAAACTGATAACACTTAATCTAAAACAGCAATATTTTCATCATTTTTCTTTGTCCCTTTTTTTCTGGCTCAACAACCCAATAACACTTTCTATGTGAATTCTCACACTTGCCAACGTCCTGGTCGATTCAATATCTATAGGTTCTAGTTGACGTTTTCCCTTTAAAAATGCTGGCGTTATTACCTCAGCCATGTGTAATCCCACAAGGTCTTTAATTAAAAACCTAGAAAATAAAAGTAAGATTTGAATATTAAAAATAAAATATTTTGCAAGCCCAATACCAAACGCACACACAAGCAAGAAATTCACCATAACCTGCCACAAGCAAATTTTTTTCTAAATAAGTATTGTTTTCTTTAAGTTTAAATTGGTAATTTGTATATTTAGAACCAATAATTTTAACCAATACTCCAAATCTAACGCCAGAACATCACCAAAAACTTCAGTTATTAATTTCTTTTAAACATACATTTATTTAAAAGGATACATAAAACACCAAAGTAATGTTTTTTTGAAACTCCCATGCTCTGTTAATGCTTTGAACCTTAATTTATTTGTGTAACATATTAGTTCGAAAACTGCATGATTAGCACTTTTATCTACTTTTAAAATTTTACATACCATAATCACAACAAATTAATTGATACTATTACCTCTTGGACCAGTTCTAAAATTCGCTTTTTTGCGCTCTGATGTCTAGGTAATACCATTACTGGACGGGTCTAAATGACTTTTAACCAACACTCGCGTTGTTTAATGCCCTCAGGTAAATCGCGACCCCTTCGATCTCGCACCGAAGGAAACCCAATTTTTTTTTTATTGACTTCCCTATTATTTCTATTACTGCAACCATGAACTACACAAAATGTTGCCATTTTCGGTCATGTACCTGCAATGAAATAAGTTTAGCTAAATCCATTATAAACCAAAACCAGTATGAAAAACATAACCTCCAATTCCTCTCGGTTAGGACGCCAGTTTTAAACAAATGCGTTCTTGTTCGTAGTGCTTTACAACAAAGGTGTATCAACAGATTACCAGCTGTTTGGGGCTTCAGGCTCAACTCCTCAATTTTCTTCCATTCATCCAATTGTGAACTATCTGAAAACGCGCTTGTACAAACGCAAAAAACCGAAGACAAGACGACACGAAAAAGTTGGAGGCTTAACCCGATCGGTCTTGCGCACAAAACAGGTGTTGCGCTTCTCCTCGCACATCTACCACCAGGTAGCTAACTGGGGTAACTGAGTAAAAGTTTATTTTTTATTTTAATTAATTTAAATTTAACGACTGAAAGTTACAACTGTCAAGTTAAAAAAAATTGACAACAGACATACGTTAAAATGTTATGTCAAATTCATAGGCGACTTAATGACTAATTTAGATGAACATCCGTTATAATGACTCTTGGAAAGCCAGGAGGACTTGGTAGAACAAAGAGCCGATGACGTCCTTTCAGAGACTGAAACTACAGACGTTGCCTTGCTAATGGTTGGAGACCCGTTTGGGGGACCTGTTGCTGAGGGCAAGACAACGTAGGGTTGACACGAGGGTGGTCCACAATGCTTCCATTTTGAATGCTGTGGATTGCAGTTGTACAGTTTTGAGGAGACTGTCCCAATTCTCTATTGGACGAGGGTTGGAAACCAGACAGTTTTTATGAGAGGATTGTTTCTAATTATAGGAATAAGTTGCACACTTTGTGTTTATTGGGTAGGTCTGTTCAGTATTGTGACAGAGTATGTTACTTGAGGGAAATATTGCAGATATAAAGGTCAAGCAGACCACATTAGAGACTTTAACAAAGAAGAAGGAGTACATGCCACCTAAATTCATGCCTGTGAGTGAGGCTACGCAACAACTGCTGGAGATACTGAAGAACAAGGGACAGGATTTAGGTAGATGTCAAAATGGTGTAAAATGACTCTCCCAGGTGGATTTGGGGGGACCCTTACATTCTCTCATTATTGCAGGACCTGTATTACATCCTCTTGAAATAGAGTATCTTGAGCATTGTAAGGGGGGAATAAATTTGAATTAGTCACTTGTTATTTCAACATTATGCAGTTATAATGTCCTAACTTTCTTCTCTAAAGCCTCGTTCTCACTGAAGAAACATTGAGCAACTTTTGTGTTTCTGTTGTTTGTTTCCGAAAATGTTTCTAAAAGTTCCCAAATGTTTCTGAATCTTCCTCATTGTTTCGGAAACAAATGTTGATTCTTCTCATTTCTAGCAGTAACATCAAAGGAAAAATCGACACGCGATAATACCACGTCTTCCTCCTCCATTTGGCTGCAACTTTTCACATCAGTGGAAACACTGAGTTGCACTTTCTCAAGCTACAACTATAAGCGACTTTCACTTGCTCAGATGGAAACACAAAATTTATGTATGTTATATATTGTGTATGTATGTTGTATATTGTGGCCGATTTGAAAGGGACAAGGGTTAAAAATTGGATGAGCGTGACCATTAATTAATTACTACTGGTGAGTTATAAATTTGCAATAATCGCTTTATACTTATAATAAATAGTAACTGTTACAGAAGTAAGGAACCTCATTGTAACATTCTCAGAAACATCTGAAGATGCTGTTGTTGGTAAGTCCAAATTTTATAAAAGTTAGATAGTTGTGCTTTAAAAAGTATTTTTGTATTCCAGGACATGCTTAAACTTCTTTGAGCAATGTTGAACATACATCTCCAAACCCAAAGAAAACAATTTACAAATTTACCGGAGCCCGCAAAGGTAAAGACACAAAGTCGAGATAGTAAAAAAATATAATTATTATTTTTTTTTAGATCTTAAGAACAAAATCCAAAATTTTGAATTCTGTGGGTGTCAACAGATGCAAGAACATTCTATAGAATTGTTAAGAAGCTTTTAAGAAAACTGCATCTGATCTTGACCGGGTAAATGTGTTGCAAAGATCCTTTGATAAGGGGTAACCACAAAGTTGAAACTGGGCAGTACTTTCGAGGAAAAAATAATCATACACCAATGCTTTTTGAATGCCAATTTAAAATGAAGTCAAAGAGGCCGGAGATGTAATAAAATCTTTGTCCTGACACGTTGTAAATCGTCGCCTAGAGCGTAAAAAGTACTACGAAAATGTTGCTATACCATAGCGAGTTATTTTCTGAAGAATGTTCGTTTCGTTGTTGGTATAAATGCGAGCATTTTACAAACTTTAAAAACATCGGTATGATTTAACAATTTTAGCGTAACATGTTTTTGTTATTAAATACTTCTAATAATTTGCAGACTTTTACTTCCAGAATAAATTAACGTCTAAAATTAAACTTCAAACGAAGCTATACTCCACTCATTCTCCTTTTACAATAATTATTAGGAGTTAAGCTTCGCTTAAAGTTTAATTTTAGACAGTGCAACTCTTTAAAAGCAAAAATAATGTGCCATAATAATTATTTAAAATTCCCGCTAACTAGCTGATCGCAGCAACAGCGCCTCTTGCGGGTGGTGTCAAACATTCACTTCGTGAGTAAAACAAGGGGAGAGTGATTCATCTATCTCAACCATATATATTCTATCTATTAATACGTGAAGCGAAAACTTTGGATCCCTCTTGAAGCCAATTGCGGGCACGGAGGACAGTAAGATTTGGCATAGTCAAAGTTCATATGGAGAACAAGTGCACAAGGCTTAAATTTATATTTAATATGCGTTACAAATACATTAAATTAATAAAATAAAATATGACCAACAAAATTCGTCATCGTAGGAGCCTCTGAATCCTAAATTTTCGATACGATTGTGTAAAATGTCATCGAGTTGTCAAATCTGACTTGAAATAAAAATCTGTGCTTTACAAAAGTTTACTTGAGTGGAACCCGTACAATGCCTTTTTCGGGATCGGCTCCGCGAAAACAGCTATTATAATTTGGTTTTCTGGATTTAGTGGACGGTAAAAGTTTCGAAGTGGACATGCGCATTAGGTGACTTTCTGGTAATTGACAGACGACGAGCCGTGAAAATGTGGTTGTTTATTGTATGCAAATGTCGCAATCGAGTTAATAAGAAGAAATTAAAAAGGTAAAAATGACCCAAACCGCTTTTTGTGTGTACCCACTTACAGAATAGTTTTTGTTTGCTTCAGGTAGAATCACAAAGAGCCCGCCTTAGACGTTACTTAGTGCAACCTTATTTGCAGAAGCGCAAAGAAGTTTTATCTTTTATCACAATGAGGTAGTATACTAAAAAATAAAGTTTTTGGAAAATACAATAATCATAAACTTCATTGAAAAGTGTATGGTTTAGCGCTATTATGGTGAAATTATACTTACTGAAAATGCAAAAAAAATTTAATTGAAATTCGTTTAATTTTTTATGAGAGAACTGTACTAGTTTAAAATACGTCAGTAGTGGCCGGCATATGAATTAAGTGAGGACCTACGCCTTTCCATTTCTCACTCTCACTCATTTTCTTAGTAATTCTTTCCTTTTCGCTTCTACTCCCTCTATGCTCGGAAACTAATGACGTAGTTATTATTGATTTAAGCAAAACGAAAAAATAGGAGTCCTCTATTTTAAGCAGTTTCATTTATAAAAAAAGTTTCGAAATTTTGTATACTACCTCATTTGTCAAATTTGTCGGTCGACAAATTATTGTAACTTCTACGTCCCAGATTACAAAAACATTCTCGCCTTGAAAGTGTATCTGCAGGATGCCTGTTAGCAGTGACTCTTAAGTTTCTTGCCACTTGAGATTTTTACCCCAGTTTGTCATATGGGTTTCGTTTGAGGGTATCCACGATATGTATGATCGTGCGGGAAACATGTTCTACTATTTGGTACGTTTGATCCCCACTATAATATGTCAAGGCACCAAATGCCCAAAATAACAATGGATATAGCGATTTATCCATTGAGTCGAGCTCGGAGAACAATAGAAAACACATTTGGGATTTTGGTGTCCCGTTTTAGAATCTTCCATAGGACCATCAATGCAGAAATCGTTGATGATATTGTCAAAGTGCCATAAGACAACAACTTTGCAGAGGAGATGAGGAACATGTAATGTTTCTTACTTAGCTGGTTCTAAAGGTCAGGGATTATTTAAAACATTTATGTTAATGGTATAGGAGCTGCAGTTGCACCATGGCCATGGACTAGTGTTTTATAAAATAAATCTATTAGTGTTAATGTTAATGAGTCTATTAGTGTTAATTAGTTTTTATGGGCCTGTAGGGCATGGTGGGAAAGAAGTGGGGATTAAAACTAGAAATGGTTCACTGGCTCTACACTAAGGTCATAAATTCCACGGTAACATACTCTTCATTAGTTTGGTGGCATAAGGGGTCTGGAAAACACGCTACACTGCTATTAGGAAAGCTGCAAAGACTTGCCTGTCTTGGAAAAACGAGAGCAATGAACACAACGCCTACTGCAGCGATGGAAGTGCTCCTGAACCTGACTCGGCTACATCTGGTAGTGAAATCGGCAATGAAGGCAGCATACCGGCTTATAATTGCTGGAAATGGTAAAACCCACGTCAGAAGGGGACACCATACCGAGATGTTTGGAAAAAATACGGAGCGATTGCTTACTGAGCATGCAATCGGACAGACTTAGGACCGAATATCACTTTCGTAAACCCTTCGAGGTAATCATGACCGGAAGGGAAAACAGGGTTGATACTCGAAAACTGAAGAGTAACAATGGATCCATCAAGGGTGGCTGGAGCAACATCTGGAGATGACATGACTATTAACCTGGGTTCCTGGGAACCGTGTTATAGGCAGAAATTACTGCAATGGACATTTTTGTTACGGGGAAATAGTGAGGAGGGGCTGTGCAAACAGGCGGATGGGTACATATTAGGACCGATAGTCAGGCAGCGCTAAAAGCTCTGGAAAGTGTCGAAGTAAAGAAAGAGAGAGAGAGAGGCACAGAGTGGTGAAAGGAAGTCTCGAATTGCTGGTGAAACTTAGAGTGCCCCTTTGTGATGGGTGTCGGGACATAAGGGATTTCAAGGAAACCAAAGAGCCGAAAAAACCTGTGATAGGCCTACAGCCCACATGAGACTGCACAATAAGCTTAAGCTTCAGTGCAACGGGGTTAAAACCGCGCCCCTTAAGAATAATAAGGAAGTTGTAAATTATGTCAAAAGATAGAGATTTACAAATAAAAATTGACCTGTCCGAGGAATGTTGTTAACACATAAAAATAAACATAATATGTAATGAATTTTATTTCATACTTTGTATATTAATACGAGAAGAGAAACTTTTGTACCCCTTTTTAACCATATGGAGCGCACGGAGGAGTGAGATTTAGCATCGGTAAAGTTTATATGAAGAAGGAAAGTAGAAAGCTAAAATCTATACACCGTTATTCACGAAACAATACGAGCCCACCAAAATATTAGATACAACCAACATTGCATTTGCGCAGGTTACATGGATAAAGAAAAAATATTCTTCAAAAACTAACACATAGTGTGCGCAATTAGGTAACAATAGATATTGTCAGTGTCAACATTTTAAATTTGCAATCAGTTTTAAAAATTCACTATGCAACTAGTCGATACGTCACGGAATCAAAACAAAGGTGGGTTGACGGTGAATTGCATCTTACAAGAACATTATTTAAATTTTAGACGAGCTGATCGAGAACCAACAAATCATTCCCTCGTGTGTAGTTGTCACTTCAAAGATGAGGATCGAGCTAATGGTCCTACCATATTTAAACATAATATTGGGAAGCAATTTAGCTTTGAGAGCCCAAAGAAGAAGAGAAAACAATCAAAAAGTGGGTATTTACAGAATTCAGGAATAAAATAAATTAACAGCTCCTCTATTGTAACAGAAGCAGCTAGTGATCCTGAGGAGACGATTGAGGCCGAAATTGAAAGGTTTCAGCAGATTGTTGTTTCACATGCAGAACCAGGACCTCTGTAATACAACAGCCTCCACAAGTGGCAACAACAAAGGCAATATTTGCTGTTATGAATAAAGCAGAAAATTATTTTTTGCATACCTGCCTCTTTGATGCCCCATCCGTTGTTTTCTAAGTTTGCTAATTTACAGTTTCTCCTATTAAGAGAAGTGGAGGAGTTGAATAAAGAATAAAATTTAGGTATAAGTAGTAAATAAGTAATTACAGGTTTGTACATAAAGTTTTATTGTAGATTTAATTCACCAGAAATGTATAAGTATAATAAAACACTTCCATGGATGTTCTTTACCCACGCTTCAGTTCTACTAATCTCCACAATCTGCTGGTGTCCAGATTATCAGAAAAGCCTTATTTCTGAACGTAAATTGCAATTGCCCTTGAATTTGGTGAATTTGGTGATAGTAATCATGATCTTGATGTCTTCATCATGAAATTCGATAATGTACTTTTTTATTTTTTGAGATCCTCGCTCAGGGACGTGGTGTTTCTCCACTTGTAAGGACATTTTACTTCTAAAATTCCATACCAGACGTTAACGGAGAATAATTTGGAAGTGTCCTTCCCGAATCCAATGTGGATTGTCTTGAGCATAGTAATGACAATTATGATAATTTACACCCCCGTTTTTACTAAAAGTAGCTTCATCGCTTAACAAGACATTTTGCAAAAAGTTTTTATTAAATTGGATTCTTTCCCTGAAGAAACGGCACAACTCTATCCTTTTGGGAAAATCGGTCACTTTTAGTTCTTGAACCAAGGTGATGTGGTGAGGATGGAATTTATTGACCCTCAAAATTCGGCATACTGATGCTGTCACCATCTCTAAAACGGCTACTTCATTATGTTCCCCAGTTGCAGTCCTTTCCCTAGGCGTAGTAACTGGAGGCCAATTCAGTCTCAACTGTGCCTCTAATTTTTTGAAAATTTTATCTGTTGGTCCTCTCTCGGGTCCTCTTCCTTCAGCGTAACGCTCTGCATATACCCTAACAGCAAGAGAAGTGTTTTTTCTGCATTCGCCATAAATTAAAAGCATGTCGGTTTTCTCGTCATTGGAATACATTATTACCGAAACAACAAAGGTCAAAATAGTTGACACTGACACTATCTAATGTCATCTAATAAATTAATGTGCACACTATGTTTTAGTTTTAAAAGAAATTGTTTTTTCAATCCATGTAACCTGTGCAAATGCAATGTTGGTTGCATCGAAAATCTCGTCAGAGTCGTACCGTTTCGTGAATAACCCAGTATAGTGTAATATGTGTTACAAATACATTAAATAATACATAATTTGTGGTCAAACAGTTGCATAGGGGACTGAAGGAGTTTCGAGCTGTGAATTTTGTGATTTCAGATGTTTCTTTTTCATAGGTATTGCATGGATTTAGGGCAAAGAACACATATTAATGACGTATTTGTACACGCTCGCAACAAACGTAATAGAACAAAATTCAAAATTTATATGACAATAGATATGTACTATTTGGAAAAAATCCTCAATAACGTTCAAGCTTACAAATTTTATTAATTACGGTCAAATTTTGACCACTGGGCGACCACTAGTATTTACTAATCTGTGAACATAACCCTGCTTCATAAGATTTACACTTGTGTGCAGTAAGTTTGGATGAGTTGTTTAGTGATAGAGAGAAGATATATTTGAGAACTTTGTATTTAGACAATTAGTAGTAGTAGTGAATTATCTAATTCTGAAGTCAAAACAGTCTATAACAGGCTATGCGCACTCTGGCGTTTTTTCCCTGGTACAAAGTTTTAGTTCATATACTAATCGCCGACAGCGCTCACTGTCGTGCTGTTGCCGTCGTTCTAAGTTTCAAAATAAAATGTGCGGCGATTTCAAAAACGTCATTTAATAATTCTCGTGACTGTCATTTTCCAAAATGGTTTTCGTTTGTTGTGTGCCTGGGTGCCCTTTGAGCCCTAAGGATATAAGACTCCATTTATTTCCGAAAGATGAAGAGGTATGTATGATTTTTAACCCAGAAATTGTTTTTGATAGAATTTGAAGTTTCAGTTGCTGAAAAAATGGATTGACGCCATAGGTCGACGTGATTTGGTGCAAAAGGGGCTTCAGAAAATAAGAGCCGGCTATAGAGTTTGTGGCAATCATTTTTCAATATACCAAAAGTACCCAGACAACAAAAACCGAACAAACCTAAAGTACAGCAGTGTTCCCGACAAATTTCTACCCATTTTAAGACTAGAAGGTTATTAAGGATTAAAAATACTACAAAATAATTCAATTTGTTATAAATGTTCTGAATTGTTAGCTAATACTGGGAGTCAGCAAGCAGTTAATCTTTTCCCTGATAGACCATCATTTATACTAGCAGGTTGGTACATAGGTTTATTTATTTTTTAAATAAAATGATATTATCATGTTTCTTTTATGCAAACCCCTAATTAGTAAAATGACAAAGTGATGTATATCTAATATATAAAATTCTCGTGTCACAGTGTTTGTAATTAAACTCCTCCGAAATGGCTCGACCGATTTTCGTGAATCTTTATGTGCATATCGGTTGGGTGTGCGAATCGGACAACATCTATTTTTCATCCCCCTAAATGTTAAGAGGAATCCCTACCCCGGTGCTGCGAGTTGGTTGGAATTACCCTTAAAATTTACCGTAAATATTAAGGAAAGTTCATGTTTTTGACACCACATGAAAGAAAAATTGCCAATCTACACATGTCTAGTAATATTTTTTTGAAATTTTACTTATAAGATGCTCTAATAAATGGCGGAAATATATCAATATTACACATTTTGTCCAATTTTTTTTTGGCATAACAAAAACTAAATTAAAAATTTTAACACTAGAGATGGGTACATATGGGTTCTTTCTATTATCTGGAAAAATCTTACATCGTTTCGTTAAGATATCGACATTATTTTAAGGCAAATTTGAAACCCCTACGTACATAATTTTAAGCAATTTTCTACATTGTGAAATGCTGCCGCCTAGCGCCAAAAGACGGAGTACTCAAAACTCCTCCCATCGAACCTTTAAGGGACACTCCAGTACTCAAGTAGACGAAATTTGGGCTGAATCTCTCAACGAAACGGAAAAAGTGTAGCAATTTGAGAGAATACAATCGGTAGGTTTATACACGCTTAAATTGTAAAGGTGGCTATCATAAATCCTTTATATTTATAATATTTTTTTTTTAAGATTTCGAAAAGCAGACTTGCCTTTTTTCACGAAAACAACTACACTACAGAATAATTCCGAAACCTGCAATAAAGTAAGTTGTTCTGCATCATCTTATATGTAGTTTGAAGATAGTAAATCCGACACAGCTGAGTAATTTTTTTTAAGAGACGGCAGTAATATTAAATTGTGTAATTTAAAAAATTAAAACAAGAAATAGCAAGAATGTGAATAGTAATAAAAAAATGAAAAGATTTACAACACCGATCTGTGCGAAGAAGTGATTCATCTGTAATATGTACTATCATTTCAGTAACTTTAAATTTATATTGATTTCCTCAATCTTCATAAACTATGGCGTTGTATACTTTAGAAAAAACAAGGATATTTTTTGTAAATAAGCATATATAAGAGAATTCCGAAAGACAAAAAATTACGAAAAAAATGGAAGAGCAGAAAATAAACAAGGTTATTGAAGCACATACCAAAGGACAAATAAGAGCAACAAATATACTAGAGGAACAATCACACGAATATGTATGCTCAAAATGCCAAAGAAGAAAATACTGAAGAGGAAAAATCAAAGAAAATAAAAACAGATAAAAAACCGTATTCTGATGGGCAAATCAAGGATACTAAAGCAAACACAAAAGGACAAAAAATGATATAATAATACACTAGCTGACCCGGCGAACTTTGTACCGCCTCAGAATCACTAACACAGGGGCCCATAAAACCCAAGGGGGGGAGGGGAGGCTCATATTAATGTTTTAATAGTTATTCTGCTATTCTGGGCGGAGACCAATCCAGCAAATCAAAGATCATAAAAACCGTTCTTGAGTTATAAACCCAAGGGTGCCCCTGGGCCCCCATATTCATGTTTTAATAGTTCTTCTACTATTTGAGGCGGAGACAAATCCAACAAATCAAAGATTATAAAAATCGGTCACACCTAAGGGGGGCCCCATGGAACCCAAGAGAGCCCCCATGTCCATGCTTTAATAGTTATTCTGCTTTTCGGAGCGGAGACAAATCCAACAAATCAAAGATCATAAAAATCGGCCCAGCCCAAGGGAGGCCCCTGGGTCCCCATGTAAATGTGAAAAATACTTTACGACCTATTCTCGTACCTACCAAATATACAAAAAAAAAATTAATAAAAATCGGTCCAGCCCAAGAGCCCCCCCTGGGCCCCCATGTAAACGTGAAAAATAGTTTACCACGTATTCTCATACCTGCCAAATATACAAAAAAAAAATATATATCATAAAAATCGGTCGCCCACAAACACCGTGACACGACATTTTTATATATTAGACTAGCATCAGTTACAAATAAAAAAGTAACAAAAAGTATTTTTTTTTCGTCAATCACGGGCCCAGTCTTTTTAAAATGACAATCTACATCCAAATTTTCACATCTTATAATGCTATACTGTTTGTTTTGGATAATTCTGGGGAAAACTTCTCTCCCCATTTACGCCCATTTTTTTGCGGTTTCTAAATATTTTCTAGTTATTTTTAAAGGAGAGTTCAAGTGCTAATTATCATGCCTATAACATCGTCGGTCTTCAAGTTATAAGAATTTTGTGAAAAAAACTTCCCACCTCCCCTTTTCTCGCCGCTGGTAATTTTTTTTTTTTTCAAAATCGTCAAACACTGGTCTAATCATTTTTAAACGAGAGTCTAAGTGCCAATTCTCATGTCTGTAACATTTTCGATCTTCAAGTTATGGGAATTTTGAAAAAAATAAAATTACATATTCCCAAATTCACCCTCCCATTTTTTCGCTGTTGGTAATTTTTTTTTTGGAAATTCGTCAAACACGGGTCCGGTCTTTTCTAAATGATAATCTAAATCCCAATTTTCACGACAGTAATACTGTCAGTTTTCAAGTTATAGGAATTTTGGGTAAAACCACCCCTAATTTTTTCTCGATCGGTAAAGAAATTTTTGGAAAATCGTCAAACACGGGTCCGGTATTTTTTAAAGAAGAATCTAAATCCCAGTTTTCACGTATGTAACACTATTTGTTTTCCTATTATGAGAATTTTCAGGAAAACTATCCTCCCCACAAATTTTTTTTTTGGAAAATCGTCAAACACGGGTCCGGTATTTTTTAAAGGAGAATCTAGATCCCAATTTTCACAACAGCAATACTGTCAGTTTTCAAATTATAGGAATTTTGGGTTAACCACTCCTAATTTTTTCTCGGTCGGTGAAGAAGTTTTTGCAAAATCGTCAAACACGTGTCTAGTTTATTTTCAAAGCTGAGTCTAAATCCCAATTTTCACGTTTTTAGCATGCCGAGTTGTCGAGTTATGAAATTTTTTATAAAAACCGTTTTCCCCTTTCCCCCCCTTTTTCGCCGTCTGTGAATAATTTTTTGGAAAATCGTCAAAGTTATTTTCAAAAGCGAGTTCGGGTACGAATTTTCACTTCTCTACCGTTTTTCGTTTTCAACTTAGTTGGAGCCTAGAGACCAATAATTGGTTAATTATTAACCCCCTTTTATTAGAAACGGAATTTTCAAAAATCCTTTCTTAGTGCGCCTATACGCCCTAAAGACTACGTACCTACCAAATTTCACGCTTCAGGACTCAACGGTCTGGGCTGTGCGGTGATCAGTGAGAAATCAGTTTCGCATTTATATGTGTATATAGATTATTCATATTGTCATCATAATAATATGAAATGTATTTTATCTTACAGGTGTAGTTTTTCAGGTACCTTATACCATTGTTTTAGGTGACAGAAATCAAATCTTAATCACAAGAGAGATAAAGCTGTCAGTTCTACTCACAAGTGAGTAAATCTGACAGCTGTCAATTGTAATTGAAAATTGTAATTATTAATTGTAATGTGATTACATGTAATGTAACGTAGTTCTCTACCTTCCACTTCACGAACAGATCATACTCTTTCTCGTACATGTGTCTCGACCTTACCGGAAGCAAACTGGAAGCAGTGACTTCGACGTCTAGTTGAATATCTTTCGGTAGACAGTCAATTTTTATTACTTTAGTGAAATTTGTGAAAAAGAAACGAGACTGTTTATTTCATCACTATAACAATCACAGGTCACTACGGAAACTGATATTAGAACCATGCTAATGTTACGAGTGTAATACAACGTTCTATCCTTCGACACAACCCCGGAAAGCTTTTAAATTGCTTAAAATCCATAAAAATAGTGTGACGTTTATCTGTCATGTTCATTATTACATAACAGTGTTTAAAATTAATTTAAAATTTTAAAATTCTGACAGTTACTCACGATAAACTGGTTTCACTCGTGCTTTTTAAACCCTAATGCCGGAAAGCACCCAATTTATACAGGAACTCGTATAATAATAGTAGATTATATTATTATTATTAAGAGTATAAGTTACGCTTTGTGTGCTGAGCCTGGACTGTTGACTGGTTAAGTCCAGGCGAAGCACATAAAGCGACTTATGCTCTGAATTATATATACTATTTTATCCGCAAACCTTGCTCAGAAGCCCCCTTGTTCCGGCCCCCCCTTCGTCGAGGCCCCGCTTGGTCGGGAGCCCCCTTGGTCGTGAGCCCCCTTGATCGTGAGCCCCCTTGGTCAGGAGCCGCCTTGTTCGGGTCCCGCCTTGGTCGGGAGCCCCCCTGGTCAGGGCCCTTTGGTCGGGAGCCCTTGTAAATAAAACAAGGAGGCCCTCAAGGGGGAGGCAACTACTACGCTAGTAGTTTAATTTACACGCGTCCCCATTCACTACCTCGATAGTTTCACTTTCAATAAATTAGAAAACAACAATTTAGTAAGAATTTGAAAGAATTCATTATCTGATTAAGCACATAAAATAACACCTGTTGTCTACTTTATGAGCCTAATTAGTTAAAGTGACACTTTTACCTTGTCAATGGGGGCACATATTATGTTGTCACTTTTGTGACGTTTGCAGATAAATAACTATTTTTTTTCACTACTAGCTGTAGAATGTACGATTATATAGTTTGTAGAGGAGGTGTGAAGTTGTTTTTCTTTCCTAGCAGTTAATAATTTTTTCATTATTGACCAGTAGTTAATAATGGGCAGAGACCGGATTTGATGCAAAATGCATATCGATTATTTTATCTTCCTACTTAACAACAGCGCCCTTCGATTTTCACAAATTGCACCAGTTGCAAATATTAGACATTAATTAACTGCAATTCATGCAAAAAAAAAAACAAAAAACGAAGTTAAATTATTACAAAAGCACAGGTATGCATTGTGCAAGTTTTTACACGAAAATCCGGTCTCTGACGGAGAAATGTCAAAAAAAAAAATACATAACCTCGGATGCCAGTCACAGTCGATCCTGTCCAAATTTCGAGTTTCACGTACAGGAAAATATGACATTCTTGGAGTAGGTTTCTTTAAGGGGTTGAGCGCGACGCGCGAGCCAAAATTTGCAACGATCCACGGAAGAAACAAATGTTCAGAGACGTCAACGTCTATTCAGGATTAACTGTGACCTGGCAACCGCTAGACGATTGTATTTTTGATGCTTCATTTATTTAACGATTTAAGCTGCTAGTAGTGAAAAAAATAATATATAAACCACGGTAGAGAAGCCCTTTCTCAGCTTCGCAACTTAATTCCCTCGATGCTTCGCATCTCGGGAATTAATACTGCTTAGCTGAGAAAAATTACTTCTCTACCTTGGTTTATAATATACTATTATTAGAAGAGAAAAAAAATGGTATTTTTATCAAGTTCCTATTTGTAAGAAAATAGTCCATTTATTTTATTTAACTTTAACCCATTAATGCTCCCTTCCTTAGCGCCTGTTTGTCCAAATTTTAAAATTGCTTTAGGTGGCACTGCCGCTGGTTTTCTCGTTAGTTTCTCGCCCGATTTTTTTCGGAGTGTACACGACAGGCCAACGTATACCAGGATTTACGACGCTACGTCACAGCTCAAGCTCAGCCCACAGGTCCTACGGACTCTCCTAAAAATTATTCAAAGTGGTCCACCGAGGAGGGATTCCTCTTAAGGGGTGTCCACCCCATTTTTTTTTTATGTGGCATTAAAAATACATACAACCCTAAATTTTCACTTTTTGATCACCAACCCCTGCTTTTTAATAGTCATTTTCATAATTTTATCATTTTTTATCCCGCTCGATAACATCAATTATTAACACTTAAGTAAGTTATCCCCTCCATGTGTCTACCGGTGTCACTTCTCACCCAGTAAACAGCACGGAGTAGGGATGACAACGAAGATGGTCTCCCTACTCTCAAACAAGAAGCCTTCTCTCACTCCCTCTACAGTTTTCGGCTATTATTAGTGTTTATGCGTCAAGCGTAGTAGTTAAACATTTTTACTATCTCAGTGTAACTCTCATTCTCACTATAGCTTTATTATTTATTTATGAATAACTAATATTATTGAATATAATTAATTATTAATAACTAATAAAATTATTAATTTTGAGTGTAATTCGCACGATCAGTTAATTAAGTGATTTACATAACCTCTAAAATACTCAACACGTGTCACGAGTTCCCGCAAACAACGGCTATTGAGTTGTAAGTAGAAATTATTTTTATACGTTTATTATAAAATCAAAAATTATTCTTTCTTATTTACGAAAATATTGTTGGGAATGGTGAAAAACGAATTCGGTGAAAGTTAGATTTTTATTACAATTGGGATTTTTTTTGTGTTTACTTATAAGAGGAAAAATTACAGGGGTCGGGGAGCTTGGTACAGGGCAACGTCAATAACAAAGCCCCCCTGGCACTACAATAACAAATAACGACGGCCATCAAAATTTGTCGTCCGGGCTTTAAAAAATGAAAATCGATTCTTAAGGAGTAAACTCCAAAGTTTCACTTCTGTTGCGCGTGGACTCCACACACATTTTTTTCATTTTCTGTTCGGGGGCGAATAACTATTAAAACATTGGAATACATGGCAGAAACAAAAATGATCATGGCGTTATATGCTGGTTCCGGCAATGCCAGGAGATGGCGTTGTGTGCATTCTCTTTTGATAAAAAAGTGAATTCAGCTAATAAGTTAACACAACATTTATTGTTTATGAGGCGATACAAAGTTCGCCGGGTCAGCTAGTGTTTTATAAAATTTTAGAGTGCAGTACAAAATGTATTAATTCAGAAACCCTACCCACTGCTGCAGAATCTTTTCAAACAACACCATCCCAAACTCCTAAAATTGTACCGGACATAAGAATAGACAGTAAGCATTTAAAAAATAAGCTTCAAGAACATTCAGTTTCATACATCTAATATACAGAAATTCTAGATAATATTGGTGATAAAAAACAAACAGATCAACTTGTTCCTGGCAGTCCAGTGTCTTCCGTTCTATTTGCAGGTGGGTATTATCTCTTTACATTAATAACTATTAAAATAAATAGTATTACTATGAAAAGAAGACAAAAAGTTATCATCAGTAGCCCAAATGAATAAAATGACAAATCAATGTACATATTTCATAAATTTTTAGAATCCATCAAGAATTGTAATACCTACTCCCACAATTTTACCTGGAAACATTCATGAATCTCCCCAAGCCGCAGTATCCCAATGTTCCCACCATTTCCCCAACCTAAAGACCACAAGTGTTTCTCACTTTATGTCAGACTTTGGAATAGATAGTAAGCATCCAAAATTACTTAAAACTTTCTGTTACAACTGCATAGAAATTTTAGACAATACTGAAACCCTACCCGACATTCCCGTATCTTCCCAAACAATATCAGAAAGTCCTGTAAAATGTGTCGACGAGTCAACAGATTTTCGGAAAGAAGCCAAAAAAGGTAAACTAATGGTGACATTGAATTCTTAGTATTATCTCCAATAAATAATTGACAGATACAAGTCACCTATTGAAAATGCTCGATGTCTCTCAAAAGAAACACTTGAATAGAGAAACAAGAAAATTATATGACATGCAGCAGTGAATTTGACATGGAATGTAAGAAGATTATGGAAAAGCAACAATAAAAAAAAAGGATTGCAGCAGCGATAGAGTATGCAAAAACGGCTGAATTTTCGCGGCTAGAATAAAAAATTAAATAAAACTGCATTGAAATTTATTAATTCCCAATTGAGTCAATGCAGGTGAGACGACGGCGCGACGGCCCGGAAGCGGATGATGTCATGATGATCTCACCACGTATGGTAACGTAATTAATCTGGAATAGTCCAGATGAGAACGTCTGTGAATAATTGTTCACATGTCGCGGTGATCTCATGCTATACCACGCTCGTACAAGAGACTGATCTCATTCTTCTGGAATAATTCATTGCGCCGAAAACATGATCTCATGATTATTGGGAATAGAAGAAATCGAGAACGACGGGAGCGGTATAGGAAGAGATCAAACGACGGAGCAGGGGAGTCTATGGGAAGCATCGTGAACAAGTGGTCAGCGCGTGTTATTGTGAAAGTTTACACATAGTAAAAAGTTAGTCTTATTGTTAGTTTTTTTAATAAAATTTAGTAGCTACGGTGTGCACCAGAATTTTTCTTTAAATCCTCGTACCCGCCCGGCTCAGGCTACGTTACACAGGAAAAAAAGTAGAGGACGTAGATTTACAATCGACGACAAAATCTTTGCTTTAAGTTTAATGAAACAAAGCCCTAAAGGATATCGTCTTTTGAAAAAAGTTTTTGTACTGCCAAGTCGCAAAACATTGATGGCCGTTTTAAAAAAAGTACCATTTCAAGCTGGATTAAATATGCCAATTTTGGAAAACTTGCAGCAAGTGGTGGCAGAAATGGATCAGTTAGATAAATACTGTTGTCTTCTTTTTGACGAAATGTCATTGGAACCGGGCCTCAGTTACAGAAAAGATACAGAGAGTATTGAAGGCTTTGAAAATGCAGGGCTCGTATTAAAACCAAAATTTGCAGATCATGCTCTGGTATTTATGGCGAGGGGTTTAAGACGAAAGTGGAAACAGCCAATGTCCTACCACTTTACAACAGGCATAAATGCTGCTGATTTAATGCGGCATATAAAATTAACTATTCGCGCGTTGCACAAAATTGGTCTTCAAGTGGTAGCAACAATATGTGATCAAATGAGCGTCAATTCCAAGGCGATAAATATGCTCCTGCAAGAATCCAACAGAGAATTTGCTTTTAAAAAAAAGAAAACAGATTTCTTTGATTTTCTATAGATGAAAGAGAAGTTGTTCCATTATTTGATGTACCACACCTTTTAAAGGGAGTAAGGAACAATCTTCTTGAATCAGATGCAAAGTTCATTTGGCAAGATAAGCAACAGTTAGCATCATGGCAACATACAGGGTTATTTCTGTACGGTGACGACCCTCACCAGGTAAAAATGCAACCCAAAATACTTTTTACTAAACACACATTGTTTTTTGGTATTTCAAAATTAAATCAAGAATCCAAGTAGGTATTAAGTAGTTTGAAAGGTGTCATCTCATTTTTTGTGCGTATTAAGTATTAATAATGTATTCAAACAATGAGAGAACGGACATGATTCTGATTTTTGGGGAATGCCAAAAGAATGGTGTTGCTGCAGCAAATTTATACCGAGAGCGTTATCCCGAACGTCGAGCTCCAAGCGACAAAATTTTTAGAAGACTGGAAACTATGTTAAGGGAAAATTGGCCTGATTTTAAAAGAGCAAGGACTAGAACTGCCACTTGTCCCGAAAATGAAGTAGCAGTTATCGAAGCTGTAACTGAAAATCCACATATCGGCCAAATGGAATTATCAAGGCAAATTGGAATAAGTCAGTCGTCAGTTTGCAGGATTTTGAAAGAAAATAAATTTCATCCGTACCATATGCAACTTGTCCAGGAGTTAAAGCCAACAGATTACCCCAAAAGGCTTCAGTTTTGTTATTTTGTTCGAGAACAGATTAATTTAAACCCAGATTTTATCAATCTTATTTTGTTTAGCGATGAGGTAAAATTTAGTAATAATGGGTCAGTGAACAGACACAACTGTCATTATTACGCACAAGACAACCCTAAATGGATCAGAATGGCCCATTTTCAAACTGTGTATTCTGTAAATGTTTGGTGCGGGATATTGGGAGATCGCATAATTGGACCATATTTTTATCGGGAAAACTTAAATGGACAAAATTATTTAAATTTTCTTTTAACTGAGTTGCCGATTTTATTAGAAGATGTAGAATTAAATACGAGACAACATTTATGGTTACAGATGGACGGAGCACCTGCACATTATCATAGGATAGTTCGAGCATATTTGAATGATAATTTCCGAAATAGGTGGATTGGTAGAGGTTCTGAACCCGCTTGGCCTCCTCGTAGTCCTGATATGACTCCTTTAGATTTCTTTCTTTGGGGCATGGTAAAGGAGAGAGTCTACCAGACACCAATTTTGAATATCGAAGATTTAGAGAATCGAATCTGGGAAACCCGCAGAGCTGTAACTCCAGATTTGTTACGTAGAGTAAGGCGCTCATTCATGGGTCGAATTGCAGCATGTGAACGTATGGAAGGAATTTTGAACACCTACTCTAAGAATTTGTAAAGCATTTGTACCGTACCTACCTATTTCTTTTGTGATTTTAATTATTTATTGTTATTAAATTTTGCTAAGAAAGGTATTTTTTCTGTCATACATTTTTTGACGTCTATAAGGCTGACATGAGGCTGACGTTAAAAGCTATCTATGTTTTAAGTGGATTATGATAATGTAATAGAAATCTAGTTAGCTTTATAAATAGTATTTTGTGTTGCATTTTTACCTGGTCAGGGTCGTCACCGTACGGGAATAACCCTGTATAATTGAAATGTACGAATTGGACCTTGGGGACACTGACTGCAAAATGTTAAATAAGATCACATCAGTTCACATATACAAAGACAAAATCCGAAAAATGAGAGTAAAGGATGCAGCGCAAATCTTCTCTCATAGAGTATCATCAACAATGCGAGGAATTGGTAGAATCGGTATAGTATAAATACGTACTTATTTCATATTACTTGTATGAGGCTTGTTTTAGCACCCGGGGCACTTCCAGCTGGAGCTAATGGTACTGCCAATTTTCTTATGTTCTTTGACAAACTTTTCGATAGTCTGAACGGATCGACTATAACACCCAGTGACCATAAGACACTTAGTGGACATTATAAATTTTGGACTGAAGCCATAAACGTTTTAAATTCAGTTCGATTCATAAAATCAAATGGAACAGAATTTGTGCCACCTACTATAAAAAATTGGATTTTTACATTGCGTGGTTTCAAGTGTATTAGTGAAAGATTAATGAAGAACCTAAAATTCGACTTCTTATGTACAAGAAACTTGAACCAAGACCCTTTGGAAAACAATATTTTGAGAGGATTGGAATGCAAAAACATAAACGATCCCATTAAGAAACAAGCTTTCGAAAGGTATCGAAAATATAAGATAAGAAAAGAAAAAATTCGTACTTTAAAAGCATTAGTTTAGAAATTTCATTACACTAGTCAAGAAATCTTAAATTTGGTAAACCAATAAAACAATATCGAGAAAAGTTTTTGCTTCTAGGGCTATATAATTCCTTCATGTTGAAGGAAGCTAATCTCTGCAAGATAGCCTGTAGAGGAATATCACAATTTGGTTTCTCGCCTGTAATTGTTTTAGTTTTTCACCATCATGTTGGAATTTTAATATTTCGTAAATACAGTATATTTTTACAAAAGTCAATCTAAAAGTTCATACATAAAAATTATATTTCATATCTTAAAAATTCTGATTATGATTTATGTACTGTCGATCAAATCTTCTTTATGGTTTGATAACTGAATTAAGTAAAATTTACCATTAACCTACATGTAACCCTATTTAATAATTTAAATAATAAAATATCTTTTGGTATAAAAATAAAATAAGGAGTGTGATCACTGTAATTTTATCTCCATTTTACTCATGATTTAACTTCAAGCAAAGATACTATAACTATAGACTAGAGATTCTACTTGGTATTATGTACTTATTAATTCCATGAATAACTTTTTATAGGGAAAATTGTATTGTTTTGTATTATATTTTTACTTGTTCATGCTTTTGTTATGTATGGTTTTTTATATGTATGAATTGTATCGTTAATAAATAAATACCTACCAAACAAAGTTTATTTTTACTGAAAATTTGAATCCGATATGGATAGAATGTAATCAGAGCTAACTTACACGTGGCGCCAATTTTTTTAAAGGCTACATCAGCGCCTTACGCGACAAGTATATTAAATACATAGGCCCAAAAAATGGCTCAGAGTGGCCCATCTATATTTAAAACAAATTATTTCTCTAATCTATGGTCTATATCGCATTTAATTTAAAATTTGGAAATCTATGGAAATGGTTCAATTGGTGATTAATTACATATACTCATAATGTTTCATTTACTGATGCAATAAAAAAAAATCGGTATAACCCCTTAGAAAATTATTTTAATCGACTTTGAAAACACGGAAATTATATGAAGAATGGTTACTGCAGTAGAATGGTTGTGTTGGTCCTCCAGTCTCGTCGAACTGTCACTTATACACGTCACCTACTGCGATTTTGTTACCATTTTAAGTGATTCCGATATAGGTTTTGTAATGTAATTTTCAAATCGTCCACAGAGTAACAACAACGATCAGAATTTGCTTCACACGATTTACAAAACGAAGAACACGTTTAAGAATACCTAGGTACATTAATTTTAATTCGCTTCTGAATATTTAAGGCCTAACCTCAATTTTACAAGGCGATGGATTAAATTGGTCCAACATAGTTTATTTATGAAATAATATAAATGGGTCAAATAGGTACAAAACTGTTACAAACTGGGTGGAGCACGTACACTTATAAGTGAATGCGGATTAATTAATTTTCCATTTATAATTAGGTAGAATGACGTGATCGTGCAAAATGAAACCCCAAATGCATTAATAAAAAACAAGTGGAAAAACAATGTTGCTTTTCTTACAAAATTGTATTGATACTTACATACCTTATGTAGATGTAGAAAATAAACACACAATGGAGTTACGCTCTTCTAATCCCACATTTGAGTAAAAAAGTTTTTTGATTCACGGAATTATGCAAACCCAACTAACTCAACAATGTCATATAAACAGGAATAAACTGGACCAAAGACTTTCACTACACCTACATACACTACCTAAGGTTCACAAAGATTAAGGGAAAAGAGAACCAGGAGAGAACCACAAAACAGGACG
Organism: Diaperis boleti; assembly: GCA_963583935.1. Taxonomy (NCBI): domain Eukaryota; kingdom Metazoa; phylum Arthropoda; class Insecta; order Coleoptera; family Tenebrionidae; genus Diaperis; species Diaperis boleti. The sequence continues at coordinate 37,748,504 of OY757249.1, forward strand.
ACACAGGACACAGACCTTGAATACCCATGAATCACAGTCGGTCGAATAACGCAGAGTAAATTTCGCAAGAAGTGGAAAATGTTTATTATATCAGGATACTGTACTACATATTTGTACAGTTTCATCTGCAAAAAGGGTTTGTCTCTTTCTAAGGTCCATGTGTATCATACCTTCAGAACGTAATATTATGAAATATTACGTTATCTAAAATCATCTGAAATGACGTCACGATGACGTCATGGTAATGGGCACCAATATGTGAAATCTAAAACTAAAAGCGAATTTTCGCGACCAACTGGCTTGGTACTCCAATCCCATGTGTAAAAATCAAATAATAACTTGAAGCAGTTAGATTCGACACATTCTGTAATTTGTCGTTATTGCGGGCAGAATATTTATCGTTTATCATACATCTTCCATAAACAGAAAATATCTGGCGGTAAAGAAATACCAAAAACACTTGTAAAATTGGGCCCACACATCCACCATTGATTACGAGCATAATAGATAGGCCACTCTCTATACATGACCTTCAAGTCGTAATAATTCAACCTACGGCCAAAAAGGATCAATTAATAAGAGTTGTCAATTGAATAGAGCAAACAGGAGACTATGGAGTGTATACAAGGAGGGATATTTTCGGGTTAGAAAAAGCACGGCCAACTGATGTAGCTTCGTGCATGGCAGACTTCCCATTCCAAGCTGGAGGACCAACACAATCAGCTGTTCCATTTAAAATGCATTGGTTTCAGGTGTCTTCAAACATAAATTATTAAATTTGATGTGTTTTTTAGTGTAGTCACTCATAGAAGACAAGTTTAAAATATTGGGGATAATATATTTTATTGAATTTCGAGATATAAAACGTAAGTTTAGTAAAAACTGAAGATTCAATGTTATTTCCACAGATTTGTCTAGAGTAGTTAGGAATAGGTAAGTAATTTTAATTTGATGTGCTTGTGAAAATTGCTAAACATTATTTTACCTTGAACCTGGTTGGTTCCTGCATGCAAATAATATTTTGATAATAGTTTTTGTGATCATCATCATCAAAAAGATGGCATTTTTTGCGCTGTCGTGGGATGTGGCAAATTGGCAATAAGCCATCAAAAACGTAGTTAAAACTATACCCAAACCACCATGTATTACTATAACAAATTATATACTTACCTTTAACTACTCTAGACAAATCTGGAAATAACATTGAATCTTCAGATTTTCACTGATCTTACGTCATATGCAGTGATCCTAAAGTTCCGCACAAAATTCATAATTTACTTATGTACTGTTTTTGCGCAAAACGCTCGAACACGTCGATTTTTGTTTTTAAATTGCCATCTTTTGACATAAAAATTTTGTTGATGACGTCATCTGTTTTTGAACTATGACACCGTCATCGATTTTTTTAAACTTTTTTTGGGTTTTAAATACACTTCAATTCTCTCTTCAACAAGAGTAAAAAATTTATCCTTTGCATAACTTTTTTTTTAATTACGTTTTACATCAAAAATAAACAAAATTATTCCTTGAAAAAAATTGGAAAATACCAATACATTTGGAAAGCAAACAACGAAAACCATTTAATAAAATTTAACGCAAGTGCTCAACTATTCGCCACCCGCCAACTATTTGACACACTCCCAGACGTGTTTTAACGCTTTGAACACTTCGGGACTAATTTGCGCCGTTTCACCACGGATTCGTAATGAAATAGTATTTTTTCAAGGAATAAAAATTTAATTGTTAGAAGACTTGTAATTTTTTCAAAAAAAAAGTTATGCAAGGTATCACTTTTTTACTCTTGTTGAATAGAGAATTGAAAAGTGCATCTAAAACCCAAAAAAAAGTTGGAGGTTGCGATTTAAAAAAAATTGACGACGGTGTCATAGTTCAAAAACAGAAGACGTCATTATCAAAATTTTTATGTCAAAAGATGGCATTTTGAAAACAAAAAACGACCTGTTTGAGCCCTTTTCGCAAAAACATTACATAACTAAATTATGAATTTTGTGCGGAACTTTATGATCACTCTGTATCTCGAACTTCAATAAAATATCTTGTCTTCTATGAGTCGCTACACTGAAAAAACAATAAAACTCTTTCAAAACACATCAAATTTAATAATTCATGTTTGAAAACACCTCAAACCAATGCATTTTAAATGGAACAGCTGATAGTGTTGGTCCTCCAACTTGGAAGGGGAAGTCTGCCATGCACGAAGCTAATGGGGTCCGCCACGATTTTTTAAAAGTGCAAAAAAGTGAAAGTAGGACCTAAATAAAACTGACTGGTCCGAAAATTTTGTATAATTGAATGGGAATTTTGAAGAAATAGCAAAAATAAAATTACCCCAAGGACGAAAACATATTACCTACGTCACCAACATGGCTTTACCCATTGGCTTAGCTCAGTCGGTAAGTGAGTTTAGTCAGAAAATTGTGTGCGATTGTGGGTCTAAAATGTCAACAAACATCATGGTGTTTGTTTACATTCTTTCAAAATTTCTATTACAAAATAATGCATAATAATTTAATATTCAATGAGCATTTATGTAAGACGTCACCTTAACCACTTTAAAAGCGTTTTTCATAGGAATGTTGTTTCATGTTCTTGGGATTTTGTGTAAATATTTGTAGTAAAATATGCCCAAATGTAAATGGTTTAATCAATTTTATATTGCATGGATATGTTGGCTAAGCAACTGATAAAGAAATTACACAAAGAGAAAAACTTGTCAAGGTAATTCTAGAGGTTTATTCTAGAAGTTTATTCAATACTATTTATTACATGTCAAAAGACCAAAGCCGAAAATAACGGTCATTGGATCCATGCAAAAGTCACTAAATCACCTCCGAAATAAAAACAAAGTAACTCTACACTACAACTTATTATCACTAGCACTATCTAATATGAATTTAACACTAAATTAAAAGTCTGAAAAGGGCCATCTTCTTCATTGATGACAACTGATGCGAGCCTTGGGTTTAGAGTTGCCCTAAAAGAATATGCAATGGTCAATGGCAGATGAATGAGTTGGTAAATACTTACTTGTGCTTTTTACATGTTGGATTCCTGGTATCACAAAGTCGAGATTTGTGGTATAAAATTCATGTATCATGCTGTCGTCAATTTTGGCTATCTGCGTTCTCATATCTGCATTCAAACTCCATTTTCTTACACTTTGTGGAAAGAACCTCCCTACGTACACCAAAACTGACGAAAACAACGGCAAAGTGACAGCCCGTTACCGACACTGTAATATCAACAAAAATTTCGCGCGCCACACGCTGATTGGCTACGTTCAAATTTGGTGCAAGTCAGATATTTGAATGCAAATCAATTTTAAATTGCATTTTTTAATAAGAAAAATTTTTTCATTGACTGAAACTTATGTATGAGGTAAAGATAGTACAGATTGAAGCCATCTGCGGCAAAATTATCCAAATTTATTTTTTTGTGGCGGACCCCATTCCGCTTGACTTAGGAAACTGTTCCGATCTAGTCAATTTTCAAACTTGGTCAAATCACGGCTTCCTAGATTAGAAACGGACGGTGTCCCTTCTAATCTAGGAAGCCGTGGGTCAAATCATTTGTCAAACTTAAATTTGAAAATAAATCGATAATGGGAAACAAATGTTTTATTTGTGGCAAGGGCAGTACCCACCTTTTTGAATTCCCCAGCGATTTGGAGCAGCGTAACAATTATTCGAGAATTAAGTGGTAATTTTGCACAGATCCTAAAAAGTTGCAGCTCTCTTTTATTGCATATTTTCAGATATTTCAAAATTATTTATTTGCAAAGATCACGAAATTCTAAATTAATCAAAAAAATTTCAGAGGATGCAGAAACATCTGACCAAAAAGCTCTTTTTTTAATGCACCTTGTAAATAATTATTCGAGAAAGTCACCAAGATGGTCAGAAATGACAATTCGTATGTGCACTCTTTGGCGTTTTTGCTCACCAGAAGGATACGAGCATTGTCGAAATAACTTGGTTAAACTTCCATCTAAGACTACGTTATCCAGATATCTTGGTGAATATAGAGGGTCAAAGGAGTTGTGCAAACAGCGTTTACAGGCAAAAATGGCTGAACTAAAAGTTCCAATAGAGGGAATTTGTTCACTAGTCGTTGATGACATGGCAATAAAAGAAAAAATGCACTATAGTCGACCTGAAGACCAAATTGATCACTGCCATTCTAAAAACATTCATTCAAGAGAAACCAAAAATTGCGAACAAAATGCTTTGTTTCGTTATTTATATGGATTATCAACAAGATATTGTATACCTGCCGGATATTTCTTTCATTCAACATTAACAACTGATAGCTTCTATAGCTTGACTATGCAAGTGATGCAAACGTTGACAGAGTTCTTCATTAGTGTGAGAAAGAAAAGATTCCAATTTTCTTTACTTAAAATAAGAGACCTCTTTGCTACAACCTTCTCCTTTTCTTTTCTAAAAAGGGATAATACTGCCGAGCTTACTGATGGACTGGACGGAATGGATCAACATAAACCCATGATTTTAAAAACTATGCCGAGATCAATAACCTAAAAATAGAAATAAAATCAATAAAAAATAAATAATACAATTATATAATAATTACGATTATGAAAATAGAAATTGCCACTTCCAAACAGTGAATTCTTATTATTGCTGGCTCGTACATCAGCATTGTTACTACAATTTCCACTTTTGTGTACTGGATTGTGGTTGCTAACTTCCACATTAAAATTGTCGCTCCAATTCTCATTGTTCAAGACAAGGGACATTACAAAGATACGCCAAGATAACGGCTTCCGTCACTTCGTTTACCTTTTTTTCCGATTTGAAAGCCGTATCATATGCATGTTTTGATTTTGCACATAATAAATTCTTTGTGAATGTGAACAAAAAGTGAAGTAGAAAGAACACATGTAAAAATTTTATGTTTTACCGAATGACAGGGTAACAACAATCCCTACCGGGATAACATATGAACATAACCACAAAATACAAATCTGAAAACTGGCGGTTGGCCATCAGTTTAATTCACATCATTCACATATTTGTCACTTGGATGTATGAGGCACCGTCACACGACGGTGACTTTGTATTTAATGCGTAAAATATTTATATAACGTAAATAATAGTATATTATTTAATGAGCATATAATGGTGGCTATTATACACGAGAATGGAAATTAAAATACGAGCCGCAGGCGAGGATTTTAACCATTCGAGTGTATACTAGCCACCATTATACACCATTATATGCGAGTGAAATACGACGTTTTATCTACAACTGCACTTTTAGAATAAAAATTAGAAATTAAACCTTATTAAAAACTTGACGTTGAAAAAATGTCAATATTCATTATTTCATGGCCAGTTAATAATAATTCTTAAAAACCTAGCCTGACTGTCTGTGTTCAATAGACCTAGAAGGGTGCGTAATTAATGTGGCGCCATCATCCAACTGACGGCGAATTGCAGAAATGCATCTTGGGTAGTTAGGCTATCAAATTAAAGAGGTAGCCACTGTAGCGTCGAAATCATCGAAATATCACAAATTTGTGTACGGGGGAGCATGGCGGTAGTGGGGGAACTTCGTGACTGCAAATACGAGAGACGAGAACCGAATTAAGTCTGCTGTAAAATTGGAAAGATTCTCCCGTCGACCTTTTAAAATCTAGAAAAGGACTTTTCTTGCAAAAAGTTCTAATTCAGTAGTTTACAAATTATTATTAAATAAATAACACCTAATACATTTATACTTGATAAATTTTTATTTTATTATAATTCGATAATAAATATTATCCAAGTGAATTATACCATCGTTTATTTGCGAGAAGCGCGTTTAGCGCGAGTGGAATAAACAGGTTTAATTTAGGTGTTTTATACATAACCTAATTCAATTTTGCTTAAATTGTTACACTGGAACATTCGACTCGAGACGCAGATCGGCACTTTTCCCATAAAAAAATTGATATTCACATATGCACGTGCTGGCGGCACATTGCTAAGAACTTGAAAAAAATAATGATTTTAGCATATTAGTTCCTTCTTTATTAGTTGTTTGTGTGGCTGTGTGCCGATCAGTCTAATATGGGAAAACGTAATATAACGCCTCAGAATCAATAACACAAGAGCCCAGGGGGCGCCCTAAGGCCCCATATTCATGTTTTAATAGTTATTCTGCTATTCGGGGCGGAGACAAATCCAACAAATCAAAGATCATAAAAATAGGTCCAGCCCAAGGGGCCCCCCTGGGCCCCCATTTCCATGTGAAAAATGCTTTACGACCAATATTTTTTAGGTATGAGAATAGGTGGTAAACTATTTTTCAGATGGATATGGGGGCCCAGTGGGCCCCCTTGGGATGGACCGATTTTTATGATATTTGATTTGTTGGATTTGTCTCCGTCCCGAATAGTAGAATAACTATTAAAACATGGATATGGGGGCACAAAGCCCCCATATTGATTCTGAGGCCTTACAAAGTTTGCCGGGTCAGCTAGTATATTATATATTAGAAAATATGGCAACAAAATATGTAATTAAAAAAAAAATTAATTAGTCCATTTGCTTAAAATAATTGTTGAATTTTTTATCCAATTATTAATTAAAATTTAAATATATCTAAGTCGAACTCCACAAACTTTAATGAGCGCAAAATTACAAATGGAACATGTTTCGGCAGAACACTACTGCCATCATCAGCCCTTAAAGAATTTTTAAAACGATATTTGCCTGTCTAGGCTAGAAAATGGAAACTAGGGATTTTTCAATGCAAGCTTTTATGTTCGTTGGATTTGTCTTTGGCATGTAGAGCTCTTGAGACAGGGGGGCCCAAGGGGGCTCTTTGAGACACGAGGGCCCCCATGTGTTATAAGGGCCCCTTTAGATTTGTTGGGGCCCCTGCAACATGGGGGCCCAAGGGGGATCTTTGAGACACGAGGGCCCCTATGCGTTATGAAGGTCCCTTTAGACTTGTGGGGGCCCCTGTGATAGGGGGCCCAAGGGGCTTTTTGAGACACGGGAGCCCCCATGAGGCATGAGGCTCCCCTACAAAAGTGAAGAATGAAAATCTTTTGTCGGCCGAAAAATTTTCCTTTATCACACGCCCCGAAACTGTTTTGCAAGTGCTTGCACTTGTGAAGTGTCGGCTAACGCCTCGCCTCCACAAACTGTGCCGTACTTGCAAAATGTTTCTGGCCTTGTAATAAAATATACTATTTCCAATCGTCCAAATCGGCTTGAAAACGATATTCGCCTGCCTAGACTAGAAAATGGAAACTAGGGATTTTTCAATGCAAACTTTTATGTTCGTTGTATTTGTCTCCGCCCCGAATAGCAGAATAACTACTATTAAAACATCGGAAAAATTACAGGGGGGGGCCCTTGGTATAGGGCAATGACAATAACAAAGTCCCTTGAACAGGGGGCCCAAGGGGGTTCTTTGAGACACGTGGGCCCCCCATGAGGCATAAGGCCCCCCTACCAAAGTGAACAATGAAAATCTTTTGTCGGCCGAAAAAGTTTTGTTTATCACACGGCCCGAAACTGTTTTGCAAGTGCTTGCACTTGCGAAATCTCGGCTACGCCTCGCTTCCACAAACTCTGCTCGCACTTGCAAAATGACATTTTCTGGCGTTGTAATAAAATACACTACATATTTTATTTCCAACGGCCGGTTTCGAAATTTCCCCCTCTTTAAGAATCTGTTTTTTTTATTTTTTTACCATTGATAGTTTTCGAGTTATTTGTAAAAAAAACCTTTTCTGAGATTCTTTAATTGTTAACAATTTTTGCAATTGTTAGTGTGCGGGTTTGAAACTGTTGCACATTTTTCTAGAGATTATTACGAATCCAATGAGCTATCACACGTATCTTAACTCGCAGTACCAAGACGGTTTTTAATTTCTGAACCAGACTACAAGATAATTCGCAAATGTGAATTATTATTGTTGACATCAGCCGTTGGCTCCGTTGGCATAGAGGAACTCTACGTTGGCTTAGAGACCCTTCAATAAGAGTCTGGTCAACACATCGCCAAGTTTTGATTGGTGCCGCCATATTATATCACAATTCAAATTTTTACCGCTTTGACTACTGCAAAACATTTATTGGAATAATTTTGCGCGTAAAAATTAGTATCTTTGTATGTTATACCCTATACCATTTTACTCCGCGTAATACTTTTTGAAGATATACGTAATTTGTACGTACCACAGTATTCTAGGGTTTTAATTAAATGCATCGTTAGATACCCTGAACAATAGAAATTCGTAATATTATTAATATGCAAATGCAAAATTGAAGTTATGGTTACCATCGTGACAGGTGACTTATTGTTTCGTACTTTTCTCATTCTCAGTAGAATGACGGGTTGTTGTGTACCAAATTGTAATAATTCTACTAGGAAAGGTTTCAAAATGAGAGTCTTTCCTTGAGATCCAATCCGACGTAAAAAATGGGCAGATAATTTCGGACGAAAGCATTGGATTCCTTAAGACAGTTATAAAGTTTGCGAATGAACCAAAATTGTTTAAAGGCACATTTTGCTGATAATATGTGGGAGAAAGTTCGTGAAGACGGTAAGCGAAAGTTGAAGTGTAATGCTGAGCCAAAAGAACCACAAACATTCACGTGACAGTAAAAGCATGGCAATGCATGCCATAATTAAATAGTTATAAAAAAGATAATCGATGTTGTTATTTCACCCCTTACCAGTATTTAACCAATCCTTCCTTTATAAGTGTAAGTTTAGGCATGTTTAGGTTATTGAACATTTGAAACAAAAACTTTAAATTGCGCGCGCTTCATTGTGATATAAAATGGCGGCGTTGGCCAGACTCTTATTGAAGGGTCTCTACGTTGGCTTGTTGTTGGGCGGCCTCTATCAGAGACTTGCTAAACTAAACCTCTACGCTAACCCCGATTTTTGCCCGATCTTGGCAACCAGACAATCTAAATTATTTTTAGAGGAAATTGGCAAAACGTGAAATAAAAAGTGGCTAAAAACTACATAGATTGAAAGACAAAGGTATTATGCACTGCTCAAAAGTATTTTTTTTCTAGATTGATCAGCTAATACTCTGTTTAAACTACGTTGAAATGTGTTTGACTTTACACCTAAATACGTGATGTTTATTAATTTTTTTCCTTATGCACGACGCTCTAATTTGAAGAACTGAGTAAATTGGGCTATTTGGTGAGCTTTATTTTAAGTTGTGTAAAAATCTCAACTCAATTGCTTTCTTGTCATCCGTGTTTTCCTCTAACAAAAACAGCATGTTTTCGTTGTAAGAATGGTTGCCTAAATCGATTTCATTCGCCCCCTTAAGTATTTATAAGTTACATGTATAATACTTAAATTAAATTAATTAATTAATTAATTAAATTAGATAAAGAAATAAAGAAAGAATAAAACAAACTTTGTGAAAAACTCGACGTGGAGAAGAAATGTCAATAGTTGTCAATATCCAGTTAATCCTGAATAGACGTTGCCGTCTGTGAACATTTGTTTTTTCCATGGATCATTGCAAATTTTGGCTCGAGCTTCGCGGTCAACCCCTTAAAGAAACCTACTCCAAGAAGGATATATTTTCCTGTACGTGAAACTCGAAATTTTGACAGGATTAACTGTGACTGGCACCCGCTAGACGCTTTTTATCAAAAATAAAGGTTATGTATTTTTTCTCTGACATTTCTCCGTCAGAGACCGGATTTTCGTGAGAACCTGCAAAATGCATAAAGTCCGTTTTTTTATTAAAAAACCACCAACGTCGCACTAATTCTGAAAAATCACATCGGCAACACAGCTAGGGTGTTTTTCTATATGAGGAGCCAGGAGACTTATTACAAGATGTACCTTTGATTACTCGGCGTGATATGTGGTATCTTCATGGTGGAGCCCCTTCTCATCACGCTCGCGATGTGCCGACCTGGCTTGATCAAAATTTCCCGGGGAGATGGATAGGAAGGATAGTGTTTTTTTTTGTGGGGTCCCATGAGACAATCAATTTATGCAATGCCTGTAAATACCGTTGAAGATTTAAGAAACCGCGTTCAAAATACTGCCGAAGGAATTAGAAACCCAGAAGTAATTGCCAGAACGCAACAGTCGTTGCTTCGGGGTGCTGAGAAACGGTTAGCGGCATTTTGACCATCTATTGTAGTTTTCTGGTTTTTGTTTATTTGTTTATTTTCATTGTTCTTTAATCATTGCACGTTTAAATACAATAAATTTCTCTTCTTCGAATAATGTGTTTGCAATTGACAATAAATCTGAAATAAAATTAATTGTGACATTACACTTGTCAATCATTAATTGACAATTAACTATTGGTTGTCACTTTATGTTGCCAGGATACAACTGCAAAAATGTAATTATTGTATCCGCCTTCCAAATGCAATCGACAGTGGCGTGGACTATGCGTGGAAATGGCTAATTTATCCCCATCGTTTTAGACCTGAAAAAAATGGACTATTGGGTTTCATTGAACCTCTAGATGGTCTAGATTTTTTATTGACATGCATTTCAAAAACACCCTGTATATTACCTAGATTTTCTATAAATATTTCAAACATTTATAAATAATTGTCGAAATTATTTTGTCCACAACGGCGCCTCATACATATATGGATGCTCCACTTCACGAATTATTTTTTTCAAGGTCGGATTTTTTTTTTTTTTTCTAATGGGAAAATCAGTGAGCGGAATGGCCGGGAAAAAGTGAGCTGATTTTAGGAACAAATAAGGGGGGCGCTGTGTGTTTTGTGCTGTGAACCGTCGGTTATGCGTGCGAACATAGCAGCAATTTGTAAATCCTGTTTATATATTTTAAACTATTTTCAGACTGAATTGTGCTGTGTATATTCTGTTCATTATTAATCGCAACAAATTATTCACATAATATTTAATTCGTTTGCCTGGTTACATTTTTCGGTAAAACTAAATAAAACTAAAACTAGTAAACTTGATATTGCAAATTATATCGGGTGTCCATTTAAATTAGTCATCAAGTCGCCTATGATTTTTTGAGTGACAAAGACGAATTGAAAAACGCATGTGATTTATTGCTTCATAAAATTCATACTAACATAACCTAAAATCGTAGTGGCACTTGACAGTTGTTGGATAACTACTCCTGGCGGTTTTCTTCAACGTTTTCCCATTGTGTTTTACTTTTGTTGATATAATTCTAATGCATAATATAGATAGAATCATGGTAGGTATTATTATCGCTATGTATTTAATAAGCAGTCATTGTTATCTACTCAATTGCTCGGTAAAAAAATCGTGCCCCATGTTTAAAGCCCACACTGCCAAGTATAATATGTTATTTGCATAGTGAAAATCATGGACGCTCGGTATGAAAATCTCAATGTTCAGTATTTTATGAAGAGTGTTCAGTAGATTACTGGACGCTTGGTATAAAAATCTAAATGTTTAGTATTTTCCGAGTAGAATGTTATTCGCATAGGAAAAATCATGTTATACAGGGTGTCGCAAAATTAGCGTATTCCGAGTTCGCAACGTTGTAACGGATCATTCCAGAAGTAAGAAGAAAATTAACAAAAAATATATAGGAGCCCCCTTACCAAAATATACAGACTGTCCTATTTAAAACTCCCCAGTCCAGATTTCTCCAAATTGATTACTGTGATTGAAAAATCCTCGAACAGGTCGATTTTATTTGCCAGGGGACATCTTTTCAGATGCTTTTCAAGTTCCGGCGCTTCGCCCTCTTCGCGAGGGAGTTGTTAGCCCCAAAATCTTAAATGGCACTATGGCACTATGGGTCGAGCATCTGAAAATATGTGCCCCTGGCAAATAAAATCGACCTGTTCGAGGATTTTTCAATCACAGTAATCAATTCGGAGAAATCTGGACTGGGTAGTTTTTAATGGGACAGCCCACAAACGATTAAAAAGAAAAGACGGTTAGGACAACGATAAAAAGAGGCCAACACGAACGATGGCAGCGCGGCGCGAGAAGCAGGGTGAACTAGAGTTGAAGCGGCGGGAAACATGTGCCCATCATCTTCCTCACAATTTCTATTGTAGCTTTTATGGAATATTAAATTGTTTTAGACACTAGATTTCAATGCAATTGCGATTTGATGGCAGTTGGTTTTAAAAGTGTCGGTAATGTCACTGCCTTTATACCGTAGTTCATACCAGCGCTCACCGCAGCGCTGCAACTGACGTGTTTTTTTTTTGCTATCCGTTCTAACCGTCTATTCTTATTAATCGTTTGTGGGACAGCCTCTATTCGCGATTCAAGTTAAGATTCCCGCCACAAACATGGCCGCCAAAGGCGGATGGTAACATAACCTTGCTTTTTGGTTACATCTTAATTTTACGTTTATAGTAGTTAAACCTTCCGATTTGTGTGTTATTAACCAATTTATTAAGCAATAAGCATTAAACAATAAAGTGACAAATGGAAGTCGACGCCAACGGCGTAATAACGATTGGTTCTGTGAAGGAATATTCACATCATCTTGCACTGTTACATCTTTCGTCGACCTCTCAGCTTGAGTATGTTCTGTATTAACCTGAAACTTGTTCATGTACATCTTGCCTAGATATTTCCAGGAGTAAAAAACGCACTTGTTCATGTACATCTTCTTCAGCTATTTCCAACAGTGGCACATCATCCACCTGTTCTAGTACCTATATCGGGGTGATTTATCTGTATTCGTCTTGGATTCCGCCATTTCCGCACAGAACAAATTGTTTCATCTAATAAAAACTAGTCACTCACAAGGGTTAACTTAGAAATTTAAGCTGACCATTTATTGTTGACGAGAAAGGAGTACATAGTAGGTATCGCCCGGGGGGCTGTTAATTAACAAAATTGTATTTTTCCATTGAATATGTATGTATAAAAGGAAATTCTTTCTGTAGGTAAGTTATCTTTAAAATGATTTTTTCGACGTCTGCCCTTCTGAGCTTACCTTACCATTTTTTTCCTCTAAATACGTATGTATATGAAAACTGAAGTAATTTTTTATGTATTGATTCATAATTACCTTATTTACTGAAGGATAACTTTTCAATAAATTGTTGTTGAACTCTCGTATCGAATATAAAGGCGAAACTAAGAAAGACCTCAACAAACATAATATGATTACTCAGTACTCTGCATTTCCAGAAACGAATGAGTATCCCATATTACCTACCATCTATGGATAGAAACGCGCTCACAGAAACGAGACAAATCGATGATGTCTGCCGAAAAATTAAGATACAAAGGAAAAGAAGTACAGGTAGTACATTTGAATAAAAAGTACTACCTGTACTTTGCAGTAGAACTATCCTCCGGAGTACAGCTCATAAAATATAAGTACAAAACTCCCAAAAGGAGTACGTTCGGTGAGCTTAAAATTGGGAAACTTATTATCTGGAAGATCTGTGAATAAATCATCTGCTTTGAAATGCAGAGAGCAGACTCTCATGTATTGTGTGATTTTTTTATTTGATTTGATGGCTTTTTCCCAAGCTCTTCATCTGTCGATGAACTCTTGACTCCCGAATTTGTTGACGATCAAAAGTTTTTTTTGTTTGGCAGAGAAAAACTGAAAAATAAGGTCCCTTTTCTTACCGGCTTTTCAAAAGTAATTAAAAACAATAGTTTCGATTGTTTGATTTTAATCGAGGCATATTTAACACGGTATATAAACAATTAAACTCACCGCAACCGTTTAACTCAATGCGCGCAATCCAGCACTATCCGCCTTTGACCGTTTACAAACTCGCCACCAGAGGGCGGTCCGCCCTTAGCTGGAATGAAGAAAGCAATGAATGTTAACGTTTATTTCTACTTATGGTTAGGCTACTCATATAAAATAATAATTCAAAAAAGATTACTTGAAAGAATAGCTTCATCTTGGAGTAAATAAATATTTTACTTTTGCAATTTTTCTTCAAAAAGGAACAGCAACATGGCTGAATATTATTGTATTACTCTGGATACGACGGACAACAATAAATTCTATCTGACAAAAACTGTCAACCTTAATCCGTCGACATTCTTTAAATATGGATTATTATTATTCAAATACTGAATACGCAGACATCTATCTGTTATTGGGGGCTTCTAATAACATGCTAGTAGTAGCTGCTCGGCTGTACGCCCAACAATATCCTAGCCGGCGTCATCCAAGTGCCCAAGTGTTTCGTCCTCTAGATGAACGGATTAGAGCCACCGGTGAATTCCAAATTAAAAGGTATAACGCTGGACGTCCGAGAACTACGAGGACTCCTCATATGGAAGAGGATATTCTCGTCGCTGTACGTGACGAACCAAGAACGAGTACCCGGAAATTGGGTCGCCAGTTGAATGTTCATCATTCATTAGTGGGCAGAGTGCTGAAGAGTGAAAGGTGGCACCCCTACCATTTCAAAAAAGGTTTTTAGATAAATGTCAGTATTTCAAAATCTTATTTTATCAAATCCTTAGGTGTACACTCTCTTAGAGCAGGATCACCAACCCAGGGTAAATTTTTGTCAATGGTTATTGGATCAGAGTAATGAACATCCCGATTTCATTTCTGAAATAATGTGGACCGATGAGGCCATTTTTACGCAGGACGGAATTGTTAACTGCCATAATTTGCATTACTGGGTCTAGCAAAACCCACACCTTTTGTACAACAGGGGGCACCAAGTCCATTACGCGTTTAACGTGTGGACCGGCATTGTGGGATCACATTTATTAGGAATTCATTATTCCTAACAGGCTGAATGGCAGAAACTTTCGGCATTTCCTGACGCATGATTTTCAAGTACTCATTGAAGATCTGCCACTCAACTTGCCAAGGGATATGTGGATCCAATTAGATGGCTCTCCACCACATTGGGAACGAACGGTGCGAGAATGGCTGGACCAAAACTATGCGAATAAATGGATAGGCCGCGATGGTCCCTTTCTTTGGCCCGCCAGGAGCCCTGATCTAAACCAGCTGATGATCTGTTCAATCGAATTTTTGCTGTAACTGGAACTATCAATGCCGAAATGTTGGGACGAGCTACAGAAAATGTTACCAGAAGGGCGCAAGTTTGCATAAATGCAGGCGGCAGAAACTTCTTTAGTTATTATCATTAAGATTTGAACATTTTCTTTACTTATTATATTATTTTTAACAATTAGGTACTATGTATTTGTAAATAAATTAATCGATCTTACGTAAAAATGTTGATCAATTCAAAACAATTCATCTGTATCATGTTGATCACAACATTCTCGATTTTTGTTACTTTCATTTTTCAACATTGTCATAGCAACGCTTCGAATTGAAAAGGAAAAGGTAAGGCATGCAGTATGCAATGTTGTCGTATTGAACAAAGTTAAAATGCTTATACCTTCTTAAGAGTGATTGCAAAAATTTTATTTTATTTTTGATCCAGAGAGTGCCCCCCATAGCACCCTGAACTCGGAATGCGCTAATTTTGCGACACCGTGTATATATTTACTAGCTGACCCCGCGAACTTTGTACCGCCTCAGAATCAATGACACAGGCGCCTCCCTGGGCCCCCGTATCCATATTTTAATCTTATTATTATCAATTATTATCAAAAAAATTTTTTTTTTGGGTGGTTTGACATTAAAATATAATTTTAAAATTCTCAGATAACAGCTTTCTGAATTGTTACCGCTAAATCATCTTTTCGCTAAATTTAAAACAAAGTATCTGCAGTAAATATACAGTTTTATACAAATCTGTCGTGCGCCCCCTACAGTGAACTTCAAAAACTAAACGTGTGTATTTTACGATATATGGTGACTTTACCCGCCAAATGAAAATTTTGCCAGTAGATGGCTTTAGTCGTATTAACGAGAAATAACTCGGATATACACGTGAATTTTACGAAGCCCAAAGTCGGGCTTCGTAAGTAGGTGTCGGGCTTGGTATTACTTTCCAACATAGCATTTTGGGCTTGACATTGCCGCCGTATATGTCTATATAAAACGGTTTAAGGGTGGTTTGACATTAAAATATAATTTTAAAATTCTCAGATAAGAGCTTTCTGAATTGTTACCGCTAAATCATCTTTTCGCTCGTAGCGTTAAATATCTCCAATATTACATTAAATGAATAATCGAGTGAATGCGCTGTTGTCACAATATATATATATATATATACATATACATATACATATACATATACATATACATATACATATACATATACATATACATATATATATATATATTGTGACAACAGCGCATTCACTCGATTATTCATTTAATGTAATATTGGAGATATTTAACGCTACGAGCGAAAAGATGATTTAGCGGTAACAATTCAGAAAGCTCTTATCTGAGAATTTTAAAATTATATTTTAATGTCAAACCACCCTTAAACCGTTTTTTCAACTCTTAAATACTCCGTTTTTTGATTACAACCAAATTTCTAAAACGTTTTTTATAGAACAATTTAAAAATTATAAACAGTGTCAGATATTTAAAAACGCCCTTAAAACGGTTTTTGAACCCATCATTCCAGTCACAAAAGGTTTTAGGTGTCCTGCTTAACAAATTTTCTTCTAGTTTTGGGTTTTTGATACTTAATGTTTTTTGAGGTGGAATACGAATTGGGTCTAACAGGTCTAACCTACCATATTTTTTTGTCGGGTGAACCGTTTAGGCGCAACAGTGCGTTGAAATGGGATATTATTGCCAGATTTTTATTTTTCCGGAGGCGGATTATGTTAATTTTGTGTTTTTTTGATTTAAAATGTTGGTACCCTTTTACCTTTTTAAATTAGGTTTAATATTTGGTTGTAATAAAAGCAAGGGTGTATTTATGGTTGAAAATAATTATAAACAAGAAGAATGTTCTTAAATCCATGTTCGACTTAGATATATTTAAATTTTTTAATTGAAAATAATTGTTTTAAGGCTGTGTTTTACACACACTGCTTTAAATTGTGTTGTGTTTTTAATTTGATTGTAAAGCAAAGGTGTATTTATGGGTTAAAGACTTAAAAAAAGGTGGTTTTTAAATATTTGACACTGTTTATAATTTTTAAATTGTTTTAAACAAGGCCAAATTTTAAAAGCATCCTTAAAACTATTTTTTAACCCTTCAATACACCATTGCTTTAATTACAACTAAATTTTGGAGACATTTTTTATGACAACTTAAAACTTAATAATAAATAATAATAAAAAAGCTCACATCCCGGGAGCAGAACGAACAAAACAAAAAAAATAGGTCTTTCCTATCATCAGTTATGATTGAGAATGCATACAAATATCATGATTTTGCAGTATTTCCTAATTTTCCGACTTTTATTTATAATTGGCTCGAACTTTTTTTTCCGAAAACTTTTCCAGGACCATAACGAACGAAACAAAAAAAGAATTAGGCATATCCATCGTTCGAATCGTGAGTTAAGGTTGTGAATTTATATAAAAATCCCATAGAAAAAATCACTTTCAGTTTTTCCCGAATTCTCCAATTTTTCGGGCAACTTTTACAATTTTTATTTCCGTAGAAACCTTATCTGGACTATGATGAATATGAGGAAAAAATTATTAGCGAAATGGGTTCATCTGTTCTCAAGTGATGCGCCTACAAATACACCATTTCAACATTTAGGCACGTGCAGTGTATTTCAGTTATTCCCGAATTTTCGAATTTTCCGGATAAATTTAAAAAAAAAATTACAGCGAATGACAGTAATCTCACTATTTCCAGCCAGCTGTTGACACGTCACTAGCACGTGCGTTTGTTTTGAAAAGTCCCCACTCTCAGTGACGTCACGACTTTTCCAGTCTATTATATAAAAATGAAACGCTATTCGTTGGTAAACGCATCACTTGAGAACAGGTGGACCGATTTGGCAATTTTTTTTTTCTTGAGTACCTATTCGTAATGGTCTAGGTAATGTTTTTATGGAAATAAAGATTTTCCAATTTTCCGGCAAACCTTTCCCAATTTTTATTTCCGTAAGAACCTGACCTGGACCATTACGGGGATTCTAAAAAAAATAGCCAAATCGGTCCAGCCGTTCTCAAGTGTTGTCAATTGTGTTACCATCGTAGGTACAGCATTTCATTTTTAGGGTTCCGTACCCCAAGAGTGCTATTACTAAGGCTCAGCTGTCCGGCTGTCCGTCCTTCCGTCTGTCACAGGGCTGTATCTTTTGAACCGTAATAGTTAGACACTTGAAATTTTCACAGAATGTGGACAACTATGGCCGCAATAACAACAGATAATAAAAATAATAAAAAAATGTAGTCTTTAATAAATATTGTACGGTGGTACGAAACCCTTCGTGTGCGAGTCCGACTTGCACTAACACGACTTTTATTATATAGATATGTAAACTACCAAGTCCCTACAAATTTAATGTGGTATAAATAACCATTCTGGGACTGTAATAAACACTGTTGTCAAATGTGCAAATACGTGTCTTTAAAATAAATAAATAATAGAAATTTTAGCCAAACGCTTCAGTTCCGATTTTTTTTCTGTTTCGACAGTTGAGGATTTTTAGTTAAAATATCAATAGTATTTTACTAAAAAAATAGCTTAAGTCACAGTAAGTTTTCTATAAAACGCTTGTTTGTACTGTTTTCTTTGTACGGACAAAAGCTTGACTTGATTTCCACGCAAATAAGCGCAGGAGAGTTGTTAAGAACATACTCTATTAATTTTAGAATTTAGGGTATTGTTGGAGACATCAAACCACCTTGACTTTTAATTGAGCAATAACATGTAAAAAATGTCTTTATAAGTATTTTAGCACAATTTGGCTGTAAATAGGCGTTATAAAGCGCCGATATATAAAAATTTTACCGAAACGCTTCAGTTCCGAAATTTTAGCAATAATTTTGTTTTTAAGAGCTTGTTGTCTAAACTTGACTTAGAAAGTAGTTTAAAGTAGTATTTAGCATAAATCTCAAAATTAAACAAAATATTTTGTTCTTACAGGCCTCACCCGTACGACAGTGTAACTTGTTTGCACCAAAATTATTCCCTCTTGAAGCCTTTATTGAAGCTTTATTTTACCCTAAATTATCATAATTATTTTTAATAAATAACAGTTCTGGGACGGTAGTAATAGTATATTTCATACGAGTGCGCTGTCATTACACTTTTCAGGGGCGAGGGCAAATTTTTGCAGCCCGAGGCGAATGCCGGGGGCCGCAATGAGGCCGAGCCCCTGAAAAGTGACAGGGCACGAGTATTGAATAATGTTTTTTTTTGTATTCGTTCCCGCAAAATGAGAAAAAGTACAAATTTACATCAGATTTTGAGGTTAGGTTGACAGCTGCTAAATTAAATACATACGATGCAAAATTTATGTATGTTGCTATGTATTTCATTACGCATTATGTGTTTCACAAAACGAATACAAAAACACAATATTTGCTCCGAAAAATTCGTGAGATGGTATGAGGGGATGCAGAAATAGAATTCCCTCAAGAACAGCACAAACAAAAGGGGATGTTATACATAATGTAAGAGGCACAAAACTTTGGACTTTAGTAAGTTGTTAGTTTTATAAACAGTACTTATAGTTTATAAATGACAAAGGCCTATTTAAAATTGTTTACCCAGTTAAATATTATAGCAATAAATAATTTGTACCTGATAAGCCTCACCAGTTGGCTCCTGTTATTCTGCACCTACTTGTGGGACGTCGGGTAAATAAAACAAATTGGAACTACCTTTATGAATAATTTTGCTGTAATTATCATTCATTATCAATATATTGCCAAGAAGATACAGGTGGCCGATTCCAAACAAATAATTTAAGAAAAACTTAAAAAAAAATATAAAATTTTGTTTATTGTATTTGAAGAACACGGAATAATAAGTCAGCATACAATATTAATTTAGTCTACATTTGTGGTGTAAATGCTGGCAACACCGCTTGGCTTCGTATAATACGTGATATACATTTTTTTATACAAACGGGATTGTTATAGTAAGCAGAGCATGTGTGGTTTCGTAAAATCTGAGATACATAGAATTATTTGTATGTCAACAAAAAGTTACCCCTCTCAGGTTGCGCTGATTAATGTGGTGATATAAAACCTATATATCCAGCAAATATAGCTGTAACTATAAAGAAAAGGGCGGGCTTCTGAGTGCCTGTGGTGTTTGTCGGGCTTGGTATGGATAGCTGGGTATATATATATATATATATATATATATATATATATATATATATATATATATATATATATATATATATATATATATAGACATATACGGCGGCAATGTCAAGCCCAAAATGCTATGTTGAAAAGTAATACCAAGCCCGACACCTACTTACGAAGCCCGATTTTGGGCTTCGTAAAATTCACGTGTATATCCGAGTTATTTCTCATTGATACGACTAAAGCCATCTACTGGCAAAATTTTCATTTGGTGGGTAAAGTCACCATATATCGTAAAATACACACGTTTAGTTTTTGAAGTTCACTGTAGGGGGCGCACGACAGATTTGTATAAAACTGTATATCTACTGCAGATACTTTGTCGATGATGCCCGACCTTAAGATGTTTAATGCATAATAGGAATCCCGCTCATGTGACCACAGCGCATTCACTCTTTTATTCATTTAATGTAATATTGGAGATATTTAACGCTTCGAGCGAAAAGATGATTTAGCGGTAACAATTCAGAAAGCTCTTATCTGAGAATTTTAAAATTATATTTTAATGTCAAACCACCTTTAAAACGTTTTTTCAACTCTTAAATACTCAGTTTTTTTATTACAACCAAATTTTTAAAACGTTTTTTATAGAACAATTTAAAAATTATAAACAGTGTCAGATATTTCAAAACGCCCTTAAAACGGTTTTTGAACCCATCATTCCAGTCACAAAAGGTTTTAGGTGTCCTGCTTAACAAATTTTCTTCTAGTTTTGGGTTTTTGATACTTTATGTTTTTTGAGGTGGAATACGAATTGGGTCTAACAGGTCTAACCTACCATATTTTTTTGTCGGGTGAACCGTTCAGGCGCAACAGTGCGTTGAAATGGGATATTATTGCCAGATTTTCATTTTTCCGGAGGCGGATTATGTTAATTTTGTGTTTTTTTGATTTAAAATGTTGGTACCCTTTTACCCTTTTCAATTAGGTTTAATATTTGGTTGTAATAAAAGCAAGGGTGTATTTATGGTTAAAAATAATTGTTTTAAGGGTGTGTTTTACACACACTGCTTTAAATTGTGTTGTGTTTTTAATTTGATTGTAAAGCAAAGGTGTATTTATGGGTTAAAAACTTAAAAAAAGGTGGTTTTTAAATATTTGACACTGTTTATAATTTTTAAATTGTTTTAAACAAGGCCAAATTTTAAAAGCATCCTTAAAACTATTTTTTAACCCTTCAATACACCATTGCTTTAATTACAACTAAATTTTGGAGACATTTTTTATGACAACTTAAAACTTAATAATAAATAATAATAAAAAAGCTCACATCCCGGGAGCAGAACGAACAATACAAAAAAATAGGTCTTTCCTATCATCAGTTATGATTGAGAATGCATACAAATATCATGATTTTGCAGTATTTCCTAATTTTCCGACTTTTATTTATAATTGGTTTTCCCGAAAACTTTTCCAGGACCATAACGAACAAAACAAAAAAAGAATTAGGCATATCCATCGTTCGAATCGTGAGTTATGGTTGTGAATTTATATAAAAATCCCATAGAAAAAATCACTTTCAGTTTTTCCCGAATTTTCCAATTTTTCGGGCAACTTTTACAATTTTTATTTCCGTAGGAACCTTATCTGGACTATGACAAATATGAGGAAAAAATTATTAGCTAAATGGGTTCATCCGTTCTCAAGTGATGCGCCTACAAATACACCATTTCAACATTTACGCACGTGCAGTGTATTTCAGTTTTTCCCGAATTTTCGAATTTTCCGTGTAAATTTTCCAAAAAAAATTACAGTGAATGACAGTAACCTCACTATTTCCAGCCAGCTGTTGACACGTCACTAGCACGTGCGTTTGTTTTGAAAAGTCCCCACTCTCAGTGACGTCACGACTTTTCCAGTCTATTATATAAAAATGAAACGCTATTCGTTGGTAAACGCATCACTTGAGAACAGGTGGACCGATTTGGCAATTTTTTTTTTGAGTACCTATTCGTAATGGTCTAGGTAATGTTTTTATGGAAATAAAGATTTTCCAATTTTCCGGCAAATCTTTCCCAATTTTTATTTCCGTAAGAACCTGACCTGGACCATTACGGGGAGCCTAAAAAAAATAGCCAAATCGGTCCAGCCGTTCTCAAGTGTTGCCAAGTGTGTTACCAACGTAGGTACAGCATTTCATTTTTAGGGTTCCGTACCCCAAGAGTGCTATTACTAAGGCTCAGCTGTCCGGCTGTCCGTCCTTCCGTCTGTCACAGGGCTGTATCTTTTGAACCGTAATAGTTAGACACTTGAAATTTTCACAGAATGCGGACAACTATGGCCGTAATAACAACAGATAATAAAAATAATAAAAAAAATTTAGTCTTAAATAAATATTGTACGGTGGTACGAAACCCTTCGTGTGCGAGTCCGACTTGCACTAACACGACTGTTATTATATAGATATGTAAACTACCAAGTCCCTACAAATTTAATGTGGTATAAATAATCATTCTGGGACTGTAATAAACACTGTTGTCAAATGTGCAAATACGTGTCTTTAAAATAAATAAATAATAGAAATTTCAGCCAAACGCTTCAGTTCCGATTTTTTTTCTGTTTCGACAGTTGAGGATTTTTAGTTAAAATATCAATAGTATTTTACTAAAAAAATAGCATAAGTCACAGTAAATTTTCTATAAAACGCTTGTTTGTACTGTTTTCTTTGTAGGGACAAAAGCTTGACTTGATTTCCACGCAAATAAGCGCAGGAGAGTTGTTAAGAACATACTCTATTAATTTTAGAATTTAGGGTATTGTTGGAGACATCAAACCACCTTGACTTTTAATTGAGCAATAACATGTAAAAAATGTCTTTGTAAGTATTTTAGCACAATTTGGCTGTAAATAGGCGTTATAAAACGCCGATATATAAAAATTTTACCGAAACGCTTCAGTTCCGAAATTTTAGCAATAGTTATGTTTTTAAGAGCTTGTTGTCTAAACTTGACTTAGAAAGTAGTTTAAAGTAGTATTTAGCATAAATCTCAAAATTAAACAAAATATTTTGTTCTTACAGGCCTCACCCGTGCGAACCCGTGCGACAAGGTAACTTGTTTGCACCAAAATTATTCCCTTTTGAAGCATTTACTGAAGCTTCATTTTACCCTAAATTATCGTAATTATTTTTCATAAATAACAGTTCTTGGACGGTAGTAATAGTATATTTCATACGAGTGCGCTGTCATTACACTTTTCAGGGGCGAGGGCGAATTTTTGCAGCCCGAGGAGAATGCCGAAATGAAAAAAAGTACAAATTTACATCAGATTTTGAGGTTAGGTTGACTGCTGCCAAATTAAATACATACGATGCAAAATTTATGTATGTTGCTATGTATTTCATTACGCATTATGTGTTTCACAAAACGAATACAATAGTAGTTTATTATACGAGTTCCTGTGTAAATTGGACGCTTTATCCCACAAGGGTTTTATAAAAGCACGAGTGAAACGAGTGCTTTTGTGACCCCGAGTGGGATAAAGCGTTCAATCTACACAGGGACGAGTGTAATACAACGTTTTATCGTTCGACACCACCCCGGAAAGCCTTTAAATTGCTTAAAATCCCTAAAAATTGTGTGACGTTTATCTGTCATTTTCATTATTTCATGACAGAGAGTGTTTACACAAGTGAAAATTTGAAAATTCTGACAGTGTCGAACGATAATAGTATATTTTATTACAAGGCCAGAAAATGTCATTTTGCTTGCACTTGTGAAGTCTCGGCTACGCCTCGCCTCCACAAACTGTGCTCGCACTTGCAAAACAGTTTCGGGTCTTGTGATAAAGAAACTTTTTCGGCCGACAAAAGATTTTCATTGTTCACTTTTGTAGGGGGGCCTCATGCCTCATGGGGGCCCACGTGTCGCAAAGAGCCCCCTTGGGCCCCCATATCGCAAGGCCCCCCACAAGTCTAAGGGGGCCTCATAACGCATGGGGGCCCTCGTGTCTCAAAGAGCCCCTTTGGGCCCCCTGTTTCAAGGGCTCCACATGTCAAAAGGACCCCCCCATGTCTTAAAGGGCCCCCTTAGGCCCCTCTGTTGAAGGGGGTTTTGTTATTGTCGTTGTCCTATACCAAGGGCCCCCCCCTGTAATTTTTCCGATGTTTTAATGGTAGTTATTCTGCTATTCGGGGCGGTGACAAATCCAACGAACATAAAAGCTTGCATTGAAAAATCCCTAGTTTCCATGTTCTAGCCTAGGCAGGCAAATATCGTTTTCCAGCCGATTTGGACGACTGGAAAATAACTAAATTGAGACGAAGGTCGAAAAAAACACAATATTTGCTCCGAAAAATTCGTGAGATGGTATGAGGGGAGGCAGAAATAGAATTCCCTCAAGAACAGCAGAAACAAAAGGGGATGTTGTAAATAATGTAAGAGGCACAAAACTTTGGACTTTAGTAAGTTGTTAGTTTTATAAACAGTACTTTTATAGTTTATAAATGACAAAGGCCTATTTAAAATTGTTTACCCAGTTAAATATTATAGCAATAAATAATTTGTACTTGATAGGCCTTACCAGTTGGCTCCTGTTATTCTGCACCTACCTGTGGGACGACGGGTAAATAAAAGAAATTGGAACTACCTTTATGAATAATTTTGCTGTCATTATCATTCATTATTATTATTTTATTATCAATATATTGCCAAGAAAATACAGGTGCCCGATTCCAAACAAATAATTTAAGAAACACTTAAAAAAAATACAATTTTGTTGAATAATAAGTCAGCATACAATATTAATTTAGTCTACATTTGTGGTGGAAATGCTGGCAACACCGCTTGGCTTCGTATAATACGTGATATATATTTTTTAATACAAACGGGATTGTTATAGTAAGCAGAGCATGTGTGGTTTCGTAAAATCTGAGAAACATAGAATTATTTGTATGTCAACAAAATGTTACCCCTCTCAGGTTGCGCTGATTAATGTGGTGATATAAAACCTATATATCCAGCAAATATATCTGTAACTATAAAGGAAAGGGCGGGCTTCTGAGTGCCTGTGGTGTTTGTCGGGCTTGGTATGGATAGCTGGGTATGTATATATATATATATATACATATACATATACACACACACACACACACACATATATATATATATATATATATATATATATATATACATACATACCCACCTATCCATACCAAGCCCGACAAACACAAACAAAAAAAGGCACTCAGAAGCCCGCCCTTTCCTTTATAGTTACAGATATATTTGCTGGATATATCACCACATTAATCAGCGCAACCTGAGAGGGGTAACTTTTTGTTGACATACAAATAATTCTATGTTTATCAGATTTTACGAAACCACACATGCTCTGCTTACTATAACAATCCAAAGAATGGTTAAGTACAGATTGATATATATATATATATACCACATCAACCTGTACTTAACCATTCTTTCGAGGATTTTGTATATATTACATAAGAGCGAGATAGGACGATATGAAGAGGGTTCAGTTTTGGGTTTTCTATGATTTCCTTGGTTTGTCTGAAAGTGTTAGTATAATTCTCATTACTAGAAGTTTGTTGAAATTGGTCGGATAAGGTTTCCAATATTTCTTCTTTGGATGTGATTGGTCTTCCATTTACGGTTAGTGTTAGTAGTTCGTTATTGTTTTGTTTTCCTTTGAAGCAACGAATTTTGTTCCAGACTAGATTTGTTGATGGATGAGGTAAAGTTATTCCATGATTCTTTCTTACTTCGTTTATATACGTATCTGGCCTTGCCTCTTAAACGTTTGAAATTCATGAGGTCTTCGTCAGTCCCGGATCGTTTGAATTTATTGAATGCTGCTTTGTACTCTTTAGTAACCATTTTACACTCGGCGTTCCACCAGGGGACCGTTCTTTTTTTGTAACCGGATGTTTTGCCGATGTGAATATTTGCAGCATTTAGTATCGTATTCATTATATATTCCAGTTGGTGGTCCACGTCCATGCCGAAAGTGTTCTCAACATCAAATTCCCTAAGAGTCCGGTCCACTTCACTTGAAAAATCTTTCCAATTTGCGTTTGCTATATTCCATCTATTGAGTGGAGTTACGGGAGAAGCTGTTATGTTCGAATTGTACTCGATCAAGATTGGAAAATGATCGCTACCATACAGAGAGTCGAGGGTGGTCCAGGTGAGATCAGGTGCTAACTCTGGGTGGCTTAGAGAGAGGTCTAGGACAGAAAATGTTCCAGAAAAAGAATTGAATATTGTCTTTTTTCCGGTGTTCAAAAATACTAGGTTGTGTCGATCAAGAAATTGTTCGAGTAATGTTCCTCGTTGGTCTGTTATTTCTCCCCCCCAGAGAGTATTGTGAGCATTGAAATCGCCTATGATTAATGAGTTTTTGGGTAGCTGATTAAGTAGAATGTTAAGTTCGTGCATGATGAAGTTTCTATTTGGCGGAAGATAAATGTTGCAGATACAAATTTCTTTTTCTAGTTGTACTAGGACAGCGGAGGCCTCAAGATCAGTGATGAGTGGGATAGCTTTAGCTGCGTATTTTGTGTTAATGTATGTACCAACTCCTCGACTGGCTTTGTTTCGGTCAGTTCTATTTTTGGCAAATGAATTGAAATTTCTTGGTGTGTAGCTCTGGAAGTTTTTAAGATGGGTTTCTTGAAGACATATGACGTCAGCAGGGAATTCTGTTACTAAGAGTTGTAAATCTTGCAGATGGGTGTACAACCCATTTATGTTCCATTGTAGAATTTTGAAAATGACGAGGGAAAAGAAAAGAAAGGTGGATTATAGAGCGCATGAGCGGGTTATAAAAAGTAGAGAGCGTTTAGTATTCGTCCGCACTGTCATCTTCTGTGTCTTGTTCACGATTTAACTGCTTTTTGAGCTTGTTCTGGAGTTTTGTAAATTTAGATTTAATACGTCCATGGGAGAGGTTTGGATAAATTTGGTATAGCATGTTGATAAATTGAGGAATGTCTTGTGTGTATTGTCTTACTATGCTTATTGGATCCTGATACATTTTCCAGTAGGTTAAGGAGTTGGTCGTAGTTGATGCAGAAAGGTATTGACGCTTTTTCAATTATTTCTTTGGCCGGTAAGAGCAAATCACTCATAGGTGTTAGACTTTCTAAGGAAGCGCTCTTTTTAGGCAATTTGGGAGGTTTTTTTAGGTTTAGTACTTTTGTGGGGGAATCTAGTTCTTGATGCGAGTTAGAAGATTCTAGCGTAGTTGGTTGGGAGAGGACCTCTGTAGATGAGGAGGCTAATGTTGAGGCAGGTCGTTTTTTTGGGTTTATATTGATTGGAGTTTCTTGTGTTTCGGAAACTTGAGTCGGGGTGTCTTCTGTGTTCTCGATTGTGTCTTGATCAATTATTTGAGAAGGACACTGCTCAGCTTTATGTCCTTTCTCCTTACAATTGAAGCAAGTGAGTTCTCCAGTTCCCAGAAAAATGCGGTAGTCCGTGCTATCATGCTGTAGTGTTATAGAGGATGGTATAATCATGTTCTCGTCGGGCTGAGTAAATATCTGCCTTCGGAAACTGAGGATATGGCTATATTGTTCACCATAAACTCCGGCGCGCATAAATGTCATCTTAGATAGGGGCTTAAATCCCAAATTCTTTAAAGATAGTTCCAGAACATCGTGGGGTATAGTAGGGGAGACGTTTGATAAAATTATTCTTTGTGCGGGGGATATGAGTTTACGGATTGGAATTTCTTTTTCGTTTATATAGATTTTTTGGTGATTAGACAGTAACTTGTCTACCAATTGTATGGACGATAGATAAATACATATTCGGTTTTTCGATATTTTGGAAGCGAAAATAACGTTTTTGGGGCCTGTGAGGTTTCCAATTGCGACTACATAGTCTGTTAATTTAAGATCGTTTATTGCATCAAGAACAATTGCTTGTTCTTTCTGGGGGAATATTTGACTTTTTGTGGCTGAAGCGTAAGATAAATTATTCTGTAGATTTGTCATTTTGTTGAAACCCTGTAGACAGGAGTTTCAGGAAAATATTATATTAGAAAGTGTCGGAGTTTATTAGATTTAGATGTTTAATCATATTGAGAGTTAATATAATGTTTTTACAGATACGGCTTTGCGATACTGTTTCTTGTGCAGCCCGGTTTTTGTGGATTAGCGCGATAAAACTGTTTAAAGTCGACTAAATTTCTAATGAAAATGGATTTTTCACTTAGCTGGGTATGTCTCGGGTTCCAGAAAACTCGTGGGCTGGTCTCTCCACATTTTCTTTTAGGAAAGAAACAACAATTGACACTTTGGCACTATTATCAGCAGGCAAAAATAGAAACACGTCCGTCTCACTCGGACAATGCGTGCAGACTGATGGTTTATTACTATAAAACTCAAATTTTAATTTTGAAACCGATTCCCATTGATCAAATGCTTTTTGTGCTAATTCTTTCATTTCGTTTGTTGCCAACGAAAAATACCATTTAAGATTTCTTTTAGACCATTTGTTAGTGTGAACTCTATAAGCAGTTGGATTATCTCTAACACCACATCTAGGAGTATTAATCAAAGCAAGTGTTTCTTGATTTAATGTTCCATCAGCAGGTAAATTATAGAATTCTTGAAACTTTATTAATGCCTCACTGGTTTCAGCTATTAATGGTCCATTAGTGTCTAGTCGCAGACCTGACTCAGCTCCAGCTGACGCTAAATACCCAAATTTTTCTAAATAATTATTAATATTAACATCGCCTTCGGTTCTGGGCTGGTCGTGCCAGACATCATCTGAACTTTTTACAGTAGTGAGAAATAAGAAAAGAATAATATATTTCATTTATTAGAGTAAATATTAGAGTAGACACTTCATGAGTCGAAGACGAATTTAATTTGCGTTTAAGCGGACTTTTTCTAGGTATTTCTCTCTGGGAAAATAATTAAAATTACTGGCAAATTCCTCTTCACGTAAATTTATTTCTTTTTCTTATATTTTATCAGCCTTATATAAATGCAATAACTGTCTATAAAATTTATAAATTAACTTATATTCTTCAATTCTTTCTGATATTTTTAATCTCTTATCTAATATTTGTATTACGCCTGCACCAAGAGAGAAACAAACTAATGGAGGTAGGGCTAACGAAGATAATCCCGATGCACTAAATAATAATTTACTAATAGATAAGCCGATTCCAATTTTATAAAAATATATGTAACTTTTTCTGTATACATACAAGCGCTTTTGTACATATGTTTCCATTTATAACAAATAGATAATATATATATATATATATATATTATCTATATATATTATCTATATATATATATTCGGCGGATTGTATTTATCTTTAATCGCTTCTTGTATGATTTTAAAAAATGCACTAGCTACTTTTAAACCAGATTTAGTTTTTAAAGGTTCTGCCCATACAAATTTAGAAAATGTGTCTTCGGCTACTAGAATATTGTTAATCTTTTTAAATTTATTAAAATCATTCGGCTCCTTTAGGGTTTTTGTTCTTAAAGTATAGCTTGGATCTTCTGATTTTCCTTTTGGTCTATAAAAAACATATATGTCTATTTGCCAAGTATCATCAATTCCTCTGTGTTGAAAACGACGTGTTGGATATTTTTTCCTAGCGGGTTTAAATAATTCAAGAATTAAAATACCTTTAATAATTGATTTAGAAATATTATTTTTTACTGATTGACAATTTCTACAAGTTGATATTCTTCTCCAACGTTTATGAGCGCTTTGTCTGAAT
The DNA here is from genome assembly GCA_963583935.1 of Diaperis boleti. Taxonomy (NCBI): domain Eukaryota; kingdom Metazoa; phylum Arthropoda; class Insecta; order Coleoptera; family Tenebrionidae; genus Diaperis; species Diaperis boleti. The sequence goes on from OY757249.1 coordinate 37,778,391, forward strand.
TCCCTTCGGTCATGAGCGCTTCCCGCGAATTCTGGTTCTCCAGTGGATTTAGTTTTCTTTTTGTATATTTTACAATAATCCATTTAAGTGGTAAATATTTTAGTGGGGAAATATTTTAAATTATTAATAAAAAAATTTTCAAGCAAATTAATTTAAACTTCTGTAGTTTTTTTAGCATTAAACAAATGTAATAATTCGGAATAAAACTTGTAAGATGATTTATACTCCTCAATACCTTCATTTAGTTTAATTGTCGTATTGAATTGATTATCTAAAATTTCTATTAATACTGATATAGGGATGATGGCAAAAAGGGGTGTTAAAGCAATTCCACCTAATGCTGATGAAGCGAATAAAGCTTTACTAATTGAAATCAATATTTTTAATTTTAAGAAATCTTTATAACTTTTACGATAAACATATTCAAAAACTGAATATCATGAAATTGTATTGTAAATCCGTTTTTATTTTTTTCATCTTTCATACCATTGTAGATCTGTCTGATAAAAATAACTTGTATTTATCTTCCAACGTAATTATAACTTTCACTTTATTTTCGTTATTTGTAAAATGTTCCCAGTTTGTTATTTTATATTGATGACCTTTTTCCAAATCTTTAAGTGATGTTTGTTCATGTTGGGATGAATTTATTAATGCTTCCATTTATTATAAAAATAATTATACAGAAAACTTGACTAACATATAAAAAGAAAATCGGAGTACTTAATGGATAAGGTTTGTTAGGATTATATATATCCGTATTTACCTTTTCGTTTTTTATTCTAAAACATAGATAATCAGATTTTCTAAGAATATAAGGTTTTGAAAGATCTATTGTTTCATTATTATTACCAATTTCCAACTCATTCAAATTAGCCGTTAAGTAGAATTTTATAACTTCCACATCCATTGGTAACAGTGTTTTTTCCATCAACTATTTAAAAAAAAAACGAATTTTTCCTACAAATTGTAAAAAAGAATAATGAGTTTTTTTCATGAATTCAGTCTCCAAGTTAATTAACTTTTCTCCGTAAGCGGCTAGGCCTTTGGACTGATTCTGCAAGGCATCATCTAGTTGTCCTTTATTGACAGCATCATAATTATTAATTGCATCAGCAGTTTTAACTAATCTTCTATTACCAATATCAATATATCTTTTTGTAGCGGTTAGATTCAGCGAAGCTTTTGTAATCATATTACTGAGTTCAGGTTTAACAATTTTTAAAACGCTTTCTGAATCATCTTTTTTTTTAATCATATTACTGAGTTCAGGTCTAACAATTTTTAAAATACTTTCTGAATAATCTTTTTTAATCATATTATTCAAAGCAGGTTTAACAAAATTTATAATGTTTCTGAATCATCTTTTTTAATCATATTATCGTTGACTTTATCTATAGCAGCATGCAAAGCACTAGTATATTGTAAATTAACTGCATCGCTAGGATTTTCTGGTTGTTTTACATTAACTAATTTGTGTCCTGCGATATCATAATCACCATTTTCTGTTAGATTAAATCCTATACCAGAAGGTCCTCTTGTTAATTTATCTCAATTTTTTCTATTTTTTCTAAGAACGTATTCAGATATCATTGTCTTCGGTTTCGGGAGTGCTTTGCCAGTCATTTAAGGGTGTAAAATTCTTTCTATATTTCATTTCAGGAGTTTTGAAATAAATAGTTGAGACTCCTCTCTACTCAAACGCGGTATGGGAATTATAATGTTAACTTCCGCCAGCCTATAAAGCACATGGCTGATTTTTTTGCGGTGCGACTTACGCCATTTAAAAATATGATTATTTATCTAACTTTTGATGCAGAAGTTTTGCGATATCTACGATAACAAAGGCACAATGAGAATTTTTGTATCGCATGTTTTAGGTGAAGCACATATCAGAGCAAATCTCCGCATCTAAAAACTTTTACAAAAAAAAACTTTATCCATTAATAATTGATAACAGTGTTAAAAACACAACAAAAAATATTTGGCGTGAAAATTTGCGCCCGTGCACCCTCTATATTGGCGGTAATGTGTCAGAAATTGTCCTCTGGAAGGATGCGCCAGCTCGCGGCTTTGAAGCGAAGCATAGGTATAGAAAGGTGGTTTTTGTGTAATGACATATAATAATAAAATTATTGTCTTTAAAAAGACACATTGGATTCAATAAATAAAATTTAATTATAAAAAAACACAAATAAGTAATTAATAACTTAAGGTCATGATGTGACGCTCGTAATGGGTGCTCTGAAACGAATGGAAATTAGACTTTACTTTCTTTCTTTGTTATTTTTTTTTTTAATTTGGCCGCCTCTTTTCTCTGTTGGGCTTCCAAAATATGTACCTGGAGGATCGCGAATGGGCATGTTTCGCGTGTAGCGAGGATCTATTAGTTCTGGAAGCAAGCATTTATGATAAAAAAACGAGAGATTTTCTACAATTTTCTCTTCCCAAAAATCCTAAAATCCTTCTCTCTTTTAATGTGAACGACTTTCACTGGATAATTCGATCCAGCACACACCCAAAAAATACAAATCTTCCGATCGGTGACCCCCAACTGTCCCTGAACTTGATAATACCAAGGGTGTCGGAGATTTATCTCAACAGACTTGTCGCTTCTGTTGTGTTTCCAAAATATTAATTTATTTTGAGCTATCACATCGTCGATTTGTTTATTAAATGCATTTATCGGACACTTAATTTCAACGATGGCGTTTTGATCAACGAGCCCATCAGGCGTCGCGCCGAAAAATCAGTAATCTTTATGAATAAAGAGACCGCAGTCCGCAATCAATATATTTTCTTGTGACTGTAATTGGTGCTTTGCCGTAGATTCGTATTTTCTTCCATGTCTGGTACTATCACAGTTGATGTTTCCACCATAGAGCAATTGTCGCACTTTGTTTTTACAGCTAGTTGTGAGTTGGTGTACTGCTATTTTATAAAAAATTGACGCTGTCAAAATCTTTCGGCGGTATTCCTTCCATTTTCCACTTTCAGCTTGAAGAACAGTTTCAGGCTCCGCTCTTTCTTCGGTGTTCTTTTCTAATAAGCGGAAAAATGTGCGTTTTTGAACTCTCTCAAATGTAGTCGTTTAATAATAATTATGCAGGTCTTTGCGTCTGGGAGTGATCATTGCCTTAGATTTTTCAGGTAGTAATATTAATTCATCATTATTTCAGTATTTCTGGTTCTAATTTTTTATAGTTTGCGTCTTTGATCTTCATTTTCAACCAGCCGTTTCCTCATTCGAGCAGCGTCCTTACTAGTTCTACCCATCACTTAAAATTGTAAAATAATTAGCTTTTTTAAAAAAAGAAACCGACTTCAAAAAGCGAGAAATCTCGAGAATAAGCGAGAGATCTGGTTGAAGTCGGTGCCAAGCCAAAAAAATAGGTAGTAGATAGATAGGCTATCCGCTCCCGTCACATTGCAAGTCCCACCGCGCGCGCGCCGGAACGCGTGCGCGTGGGTCCCCCGCTCGCGCTGAGCAAAACATCCCAAACGGGCAGACACTTGCGGGACAGACGTCGTTAACGGCCTGATATTGAATTTTTGATGCGCTATAACGTTGTTGATATATTTGTATAATGACAATAGGTTACAAATTTGTTAACCTCTTTGGCTTGGCACCGATTTCAAACAGATCAGTAGGTAGCACATTTAATAATACATGTTTTTTAAAAAGCTAATTATTAGATCTTTTTGCCGGCGCGACATCATTTTTTTGCTTTCTAGCATTTTCCCGTCTTTTGAGCCTAGAACTTGGGCTTTTAAAATATATCGGGTGTCCCAACTAAAATTTGTACCCCCCAACAATTCCAATTTCGAAAGACTCGGAATCGATAAATGTAGGTCTGAATAGAGAATTTAATAAGCTTTAAAATGATGTATCACACGGGGGGTGGCTCCCCTGGCTAAAGGGGTGAGATCTAAGACATGAAAGTGTGGTACAAAATGGTCCCCCTTGATAACAAAATTGACCTGTTCGAGCGCTTTCTTCTGAGTCTTTCGATATTAGAATTGTTTGGGGGTACAAATTTTAGTTGGGACACCCTGTATTGATTTATGCAATTCATAGTGCGGCCGACTCGTATTAAATGATACCACCGCCGCCGAACAGCGAACTCATTTTCGAACGTCATTTATCAGCGTTGGGTGGGAGATGGACAAAAACTTCTTAAGACCAATTTTATGCAGAATTTAATGAAGAATATATGTCAGATAACATTTTCTCGTCAGAATTACCGTTTTACGAGGAAAATGCAGAAAAGCTTAACGAGGTCACGCTAGGGGGCGTTTTTTTACACCAAAGGGGATGAAGCTTCCTCCAGGGGGGTGGGAACTCTTCGGATCTTTATTTGGGTCCCTGCTGGGAGTTCATAACCAAAATTTCAAAAGTTTATAAATTATTTCTTCTATTCGTCGTTTTTTCGTCTAATTTGTTCGGATTATAATTAGCCCCAACTGTTTGTCTTATATCGCAGTTATAATTGTAACAAGTTAACATCTTGTATACGTGGTACGTCCAAAATTATTTATAACATGTAATTTTTATAACTTTTCCGCAAGGACCAAAAAGGGCTCCACTTTGAATGGCCGTAGCATCGTAACGGTTAACTTTAGAAACAAACGGTAAAGAACTTTTTTGTTGCAAATTTACTCTAGATTATTTTTACTAATAAGTATTTTGTTGATAAAGTTGATGCTTTAAGAGATATTTGCAAAAAACTGAAAAATTTTACCTTTTTAGGGCCATAAGGGCCAACGCCGACTTCGCTCGAGGGGCAAAGCTTAGGACAGTAATAAGTAGGTCCAAATAAAGAGATTAAGGCTATTTTCAGCTTACCACTAATTATTTCCTTATTGAACTCTCTGTCGCCTGGCCTATAGGTACTTGATAAAGAAGTGGTAGATATTACCAAAAATTTCCAATTTAAAGGAAAATATTCCAATAAATGCTCTCTGTGCTGCATCCTGATTAGTCTCTACTGTTTGTAGGCGTCGGGTTTTACAAGAATGTAAAATTTTGTAAAGTAGCACAAAGTAGCATGTAAAAAAATCCTTATAATCATATCTTCGAGTATATCTTGTTAAGAAGAGTTTACTGTATTTTTTTAAGTAGGGCTTTTTTTCGTATGTGTAAAGTTGACTAATTGACAATCAATCACATATTATACGTTGTTAACCACTGATGGGTTGAATGTTGTTGAATTCTGATGTTGTACGGATTAACTTGTAGTCTGTTTTTAACTACGCTTTATTTTGTTGATTAATTACAAACGAAACTTAGATTATTGTATACGAACGGCGTTACGTAGCCGTCGTACTTGTGAGTCCTTACAAGACTCGTTCAAAACTATTTCCTAACATAAAATTACAACTTTTATACAATATAAAACAATGAGCGTCCGGTGGTCGCAGGGCAGGGGTCGGAATTCCCCATTGATGGTCAAATTGGCCGGGGTTGCCGATGGTCGGAAAAACCGGCTATTTGCATTCATCAGGCACAATAAAACCCAACCGAGCCCCGACAAACCGGCGACATATTTACATTACCTAACATACTGCCCCCTTGAAGTTGTTAAACTTCAACAATTACATCATTGATCTAAAAATTATTTACATTACCTAACATACTGCCCCCTTGAAGTTGTTAAACTTGAACAATTACATCATTAATCTTTAATTTAAGCTGAACATTATAATACATCAATTAATATTAATGATAACAAAACCACTAATGAATGGACTAAATGACTAACACCAAAATTGTTTGGGATTCAGCACAATACAAGGCACTTGTAACACTAGCACTAGTGACTTTTCTAACCACCTTTTAACACTGGTGAACTCACTACGCTCACTATCCCTCCTTGTCGACGGGTAGAACACCCATGATCCGGACGGACGTTTTGAAGACTCTCGGACTCCTCCATGTTTCCATCGCTTCCAGGATGAACGTCACAACTCCATCCGATCTTCCAGGATAAAGGCGGCAGGGCAAGGCCAGAGGATAGGAGTTGAAAATGGGTTGGGTTTGACATTAAAGGGATTACAGGGCAATTAGCGTCCAATGAATATTTCCCAAAACCCTCTTTAAATGTTGTTTAAATAAATAGAGATCTGAAATTTTTGTCTCCTCGTCTTTGTTTAAAGGGCTCGCTTTGATATTAATTGTATCTGCAACACTTTTAGGTTGCACCTCGATAGTATTTGAATGAAATTTACTTAATCCAAATTTTGCCTGATTTAGTATATTATTATCTGTTATATTATCATCTCTAATCATCTGACTGGTTTTGGCATATTTTTCAGGTTTGGGTTCTGTCAGTTCGGTTAAACGAAAATTAACCGGTTTTGTCCCGTACGCTAACGTCAAGAATTTAAATGTTTGTAAAGTTTGATTCGGTTCATTCCGCCAGGCAATTAATTGTTAATTACCGTCTATCTCGTCAACTAAATTTTGGCGATACATTTTTAAAATGTCGGCATTTAATGTACCTTGAAAAGTTCTGAGAACTAAAATGCTGGAGAATAAATCTCGTTGATTGATTGGTCCACGCAATAGCTGATTATTATTATTTAAACTAGTCCAGTCAGAATTATTTGACGACGGCGACGCGTCAAACACTACCCTTAATAATTTTGATGTACTTGATTGTTTGGTTTGAACCGCGTTTGGTTGGTGATACGAAGTATTTTGACTAGGTTTATCGCTAATTAACTGCATGTGACCAAAACATTTCGGAATAAAGTCTGAATAAGTTGCTTTATGTTCCGCGTCTTTATTAAATTGCCTTTCTAGGTTAAAAAACCGTCTGTAGGCTAGTTGCCTGGACTCGTTAGTATTAATGTGGTCTGATTTTCTAGGTATTTTTACAATAAAGCGACCCTCAATACCATGTTTTGTGAACAGTTTTAAACTGTTTTCGCGATCTTGTTTTTTAACCGAGATAATTTGCTGTTTTTTTTAATTATTGAGACCGTCAATTTCTATTTCAAATAATTCCATAACCGTATTGTCTAATGACTCATCCCTTATTTCTGCAACGTTGCAGGTAACTGTGTTCCTCGGTGTACTATTAATGTATTTTTGATCAGCGGCAATGAACCCAAATTGAATTTTTTGCGGTATTGTACCTGTCGGTAAACAAATTCGGCCAATGCATAATAAGGCCCCGAAACGCCCCCCACCCAGCAGGAGGTCTATCTTAGAATTATTGTAAATTTTGGAATTTGTTAATCGCATGTCTACTGGAATTTCCAGGGTGGATGAATTTAATGGTACTAACGGTAACTCTTCCGTGATTTTGTCAACGATGCATTTCATATTATTGACGTGAAATGCATTATAACTAGATTTTATATCAATTTCAACCGACTTTGCTGAATTGCTGCTTATGCCATTTCTACCCTTGATTTCAAAAGTCTCATTAGAGCGTCGTAAACCCAACTTATTACACATGTCTTTGGTAATGCAACTTGACATTGAACCAGGATCCCAAAAGCGCGACATGATTGAAATCTTTCCTTTGAATTTTTAACTAAGACTATTGTCGTAGGCAATAGCACTGTACTAGAATTTTGATTTTTATTTAGTGCATGATTAATTAGACTAACATTTTGCAGTTGTGCTTCGTTTAAAACTTCATCAGCGTGAAGTAGCGTATGGTGTACCTTATTACAATTTCGACATTTCATTTTTATCCGACAGTCCTTAGAAATATGATTATCTCTTAAGCAGTTTACACAATGTTTCATAATTTTTACTTTCTCCCATCTACTGGCAACCGATAAATTATTGAATTCGGGACATTTATAAATTAGATGTTCAGCGGATTTACAAAAATGACAATTGATAAGTTTCGGCCGCGTAGATGCTACATTAGTTATGGTACGTTTATCTAAAGGAACTTGTTCTGATTGGTTTTCAGATATTGGACTGATTGATTCTGTTTCATTTGGGATAGCAGCAGGTTCTGGCTCTTTTTCGTTTTGAACTGAAAGTTCAACTTCATTGCTTTCCGCGGTTTCTTGCCCTATTCCTTTCAGCTTTTTCACTGACATTCTCTTTTTTGATTTCTGACTTTGCACCTTGTGCTTTTAAAATAATGCAAAACATGTCACATAACAGATCACAATATTTGTTGTCGAATTTACAACGCGCGTCGTTGTGAATTTGTAAGGACTCTTCTGTTTTCCAATCGAGAGCCTTCATCAATTCGTACTGACTTTTTACAAATTCTTTTCGTGCATCTTGCAATATTTCTGCTCGTACCTTTATATGAAGTATGTTGGTATTTTCTGCATTAAAACCTCGTACATACGCCTCTATGCGATCAACTTTTTCATTGATGAATCTTATTCTGGTTTTGACTTCTTCAATTCGCGTCATTTTAATAAATGCGAGTTGTTTTGATTTAAAAATAAGTGAATTATTATTAGAGAGTTTTTGCAAACCGTTTAATTTATTCCGTTAACCCCAACGACAACGTCATTTATTTGTCGTAGAACAAATGTCGGAACGTCATTATAAAGTCTTTTTGCAAACCGTCTATGTTCAATCCTTAACGTTAATTGTCCGTCAAATTACTGCCAAATTTAAAAGTAAAAATTGTAAATATTCTGAATCATCGACAGTGTGTAAGGTCAAACACTTATTCAAGACTGAATATAAATATTATGTACTTTACCTGCAGAAGGATTTACTGCTTACTTCAGGCACGTATTATTAAATATTTTAGCTACATGTACTCAATATTCTTTAAAGATTTAGACAAGAAGATATTCATCGGCTTCGCAATGTATTAGGTATACCTACCAGTTAATGCCGAAACTCAAACAAAGTATAAGACTTCTGGAGTTGAAGCTCTGTGCATTCTTCAAGGAGAATTGTTTATCTTAACAGGCCAATCGATTTATAAAAAATATTTGGTTTGTCAGGGCCATATATTTGCAATTTGTGCCAAAGTAATGAATATAATAAAGAAGATACTCAATTATGAATCGTTTGAATTATTCAGAAGTCGAAGCTACTTGGCCACACAATCCATGTGATTCGTGTGAACTGTTTAAATAAATAATCGTGCCGTTAAAACTAAAATCTGTACATCATAGACAAGTGTTGTTGAAATAAATTGTAAATACTTTGTTTAAATAAGTAGTTTGTTAACTCGTAAAGGCAACAATACAAATAAAAAGGGGGGGAATTCTGTGTTCTTGCTTTTTTTGGCGGAGGAGATCCCTAATGAACTCACTGCGGGGATTCTTGTTTTGTGGGTGGGTACCACTGGTACATGCACGTCTCATTACCGGTAATAATTTTGGAAAAAAGTTCTTTGTCTTCTGCCAAGTTTTCTTCACAAATTTGTTGCCGGTACAATTTTTGTTCGGGGGTAAGCAATTTGGGGATTTAACGCGCTGACACCTTACTCATTCCTACCTAAATCTTTGTGTAGAATTTGTAACACTGCGGCTTCTGATATCCCCACTTCAGGGGTAACTATTTTAGTCCTTATTCTTCGACCTTTATTTGATAACAAATCGTTTTTGATAAATGATTTACGGTTAGCACTTTGGCTCACTGAAAATAAGGTAAATTATTATGCTAACGCGATATTCAGAAAGGGCTGTGCTTTAGAAAATTATCAGGTTATTTAACGTACGATTTCGAATGTCGTATACGTCTTTCACCCGCGAAAGACGTATCCCCACAATTAAAAGACGTTAACGTAAGCGTCTTATTTTTGGATTTCCTAGCAACGCCCCTTTGTCGTAATACGTTAAACTTTTTTACGGTTTGCAAAAACTCTCTATTATCAATAACACCATTATGATTTTTATAATATGTTTTTTAACTGATTTGCAGCAACTATAGTTTGATTTCGTTTTAATTATTGTTTATGTTTTAATGATTTTTCCGTACAACATTTAAGGATCAGGTTGTTTAAGTTTCGTTTGGTTTTGATTTGATTTTACCGTCCACGCCGTTTAGTACATACCGAATAATTGCATAAATGGATTTGAAAGAACAAACGGGAATTCTGGCCACTAACCTTTACCCTAGAGTTCCTGCACTGGACGGCGGCGGCGATGAGTTTCTTTCTTGATTTCGAACACCTGGATCTGTTGAACGGGTCTTGATAGAACGCCTGGATCAACTAAACGGGTCTGGATTGATGATGCCTGATTCACTTAATCAGGTCTTGATTGATTTCACACAAAAACTTTTACTCGAAGCACACTATGCTGATGCCTGATTCACTTAATCAGGTCTGGATTGATTTTCACTTTTACTTGAAGCACACTTTGCTGATGCCTGATTCACTTAATTGATTGATTGATTTTCACTTTGACTTTGTTTTCACTGACATCCGGCTCGAAGGACCATATGTTAACCACTGATGGGTTGAATGTTGTTGAATTCTGATGTTGTACGGATTAACTTGTAGTCTGTTTTTAACTACGCTTTATTTTGTTGATTAATTACAAACGAAACTTAGATTATTGTATACGAACGGCGTTACGTAGGCGTCGTACTTGTGAGTCCTTACAAGACTCGTTCAAAACTATTTCCTAAGATAAAATTACATCCTTTATACAATATAAAACAATGAGCGTCCTGTGGTCGCAGGGCAGAGGTCGGAATTCCCCATTGATGGTCAAATTGGCCGGGGTTAAAAAAAAATTAATATTTTAAAAGATTGACAACAGTATTTGTTTTACCAGAACCGCTTCGTCCTATATTTATTAATATAAAAGGTCATTTTGGCGCTGATTTATTAATGTTATAATGTTCTTTTTCATCGGCTTTAATAAAATAAATAGTGTTACCGACCACTTTTCCGACGGAATATTGAAATAATGCAGCGGTCTACTAATTGAGTTTTATTCTTCGTATTCGCACATTCAGAGGGAAAAATACAGATAAGCGCCGTACTCTCCCGCTTGCCTCCGTGTCGGTACTGGTCCCCGCTACCTGCTACCCTCCTCTTCTGCCTTCCACCCCGTTACCGTCTGACCACTCGACCTCGGACGGAACTGGTTCGTTTCATTCGGCCTTCCTGAAACAGTTAATGTCCCCATTAACGCTCATCATCCTCTTTGTTCCGTCTGACTTTTCCCGTTGTCAGACCCGATCTCTACCGGCAGCACCCCTGAAGAGGGCACGCCGCTCCGATAACGTCGCAAAGAATACACCGCTACCTACCGCTACTAGGAACCTAGTGTTTTTATAACCTCGCACCCCTTTGATCGCGGTTGTCTGATATCTATCACCATCGATATCTATCTCCGTCGATATCTATCTCCGTCGATATCTATCTCTGTCGATATCTATCTCCGTCGAGTACTCGTATCACCCTGTAAGGACCGTCAAATTTATTTGCAAGCCTGCCACCTACACCCTTCACCGTAGAGCAAGTAGCCACCTACTGCCACAGAACCAATTTCCACCCTGTATGCCGCGGCCACCTTTCATGAGATCCACCGGCACACACCGTGTGCTAGCATTGATAGTGTAGTTGATACCCCATATCACCGTAGGTACCCCCTCGTCCCACCTGGACTCACTGTCAATACTAGTCACTCTTGCCTCAGATGGTGCGATTCACCCGCTCCACCAGTCTATTCGCCCTTGGAGTAGCTAAGGCATTCATCATATGGCGTATGTCCTGTTAGGTAATAAACTCCTTAAATTGGCTCTTCTCCAAAAGCCCTTCCCTGGTCACTGATGAATCATCGTGGATACTCAAACAGGCTAAATACGTCGCGAAGATGCTCCACCGTTTCTTTTGTCGTCAGGGTACACGATGGCCTAGCTATCAGGAATTTCATGAAAACACCTATGATCACCAGCAAGTAGCTCTTTCCCCGAACTCCTTGCAAATGGTCTATGTGAATAGTATCAACCACCTTTTCGATAGGATGCAATTTACCCTCACATTTCCTATACTGCCCCTTCGCAAAAGCGCACTGAAGCTACACCCTACATATCTTTTTACGAAGTTCCTCAGCCTAAGAAACCAGTAACCCTTTTGAACCAACTTCAAACACCGCTCATACTCTGCCGATATCGTCATGACACCGCATCATCAGATTATAAGTCGTCATCGCTGGTACATATAGTCGATCGCATGAAGTACTTCGTCGGTACAGTCGATTTTCCATCTCGCACTCCGAACGCAGTTGATTATCCGCCAGCTCATTTTCTAAAGCCATCTCCATGTTCTAAGCTTTCTCATCTTCAAGCTGCACCACCAAAAACCTGTCAACATCGAGATATTCACCCGCACCCCCAGATTTCTGATTAGAGCGTTCACATGATCCATCTTGACGTTCGGTCGACACTCCATGTGCACATCGAACCACCACCGCGATATGCGTGGAACCCTCAAACATAGCCGCCCTAACCGCAACGCAGTCAATCACTCCCCATTCGTGCCCCACTAGATACACTCGAAAACGCGATTGACTCTACCACCATCAAGGTCTCCAGCTCATAGCTGTGGTACATCTGCTCCGTCTTTGTTGTCGTCCTGCTATAAAACGTCACCAGCCACCATTAGCCCGTTCCCGAAACAGCATGCTCGCGATGCCCATCCCACCGGCATCGGTACGAAGTTTGATGATCACCTCGACGCGACACAGCGCCAATATCAGTCTCTGAGCCAGCGCTGCCTTCACACCCTCAACCACCTGGTGCTGTTGTTCACTCCACTGCCGCTCGATATCGTTCCACAGTCAACGTCATGAATGACCTCGATCGAATCGCAAACCTGTGAATGAATCTGCGAAAATAGTTCACCAACCCCACGATTTGCCACAAATGGTTCACGTTCTGTGGTGTAGAAAACCCCATAACCACCTACGTTTTCCGCTCACCGGGTCGTACACCATCCTTCTGTAACACCTACGTCAACATATTATGCAACCCGTCTTCCACCGTTGACGAAGGGATCATCAAATGGTCCAGATATGCCATTTTCCAAACCGAAAGGGACCTTCAAATATCCGTAAACGCCGACTTGTCGATCGAATCAGGATGCACCGGAACCTGATGATACCCCTGCGTCATGTCTAAGGTAGTATAGTAGCAGCCACCCACCAGTTTCCCCAATTGATCCTCAATAAGTGGTAACGGATACCGATTCTTCACCGTTATCGCGTTCAAGGTCCTATAATCGACGCACATGCGCACCACGTCGTTCTGTTTGAGCACCAGAATCATAGGACTAGCATACTCCGAATTGCTTTCTCTGATCACACCATCTTGGCATTACTCATCGGCCTTCTTCCTCACTAGCTCTCTCTCTCTCACTCCTCGTCAATCTATGAGGTTAACACCAGCTGCTCTGTTCTCAATTCTATCACCATGCTACCAAGATCAGTTAACCCTATAACACCCACCCTACTAGAAAAACAGTCAGCGTTTGCTCTTAGAAGTTCTTGTAGTCTATCTTGGTCCGTAGCTACCCGCGCTGTCGGTAAATCCTCATCCTATGACACCGTCTCAGCTTTCCCTAGAATACGTCCCGTTTGGTGATTCACCCTTTCGTTACCCAGATTTGTCACCTCCAGGTTGTTGTCCCCAATACACCAATCCTCATGCAATTACAACGAAACCTCCACCACATTATCAAATTCTAGGTCTAGAATACGAAATTTCACCCTTCGAAGCGTCATCTACCGCAACCTCCACCAAATGCGTCATATTTCTCCCATTCACCCGATTCCCCCGTTATAACTATGTGCCTTACCCCCCTCAATACATTGAATTTCCCGTAAAAGCACATCACCGTCGCAAGCTTAGCGCAAAATGACGTTATCAACGTTCACCTTCAACTCTAACCCTTGCTTGTTCAGTGTAGGTTGGCTTAAAATTCAATCTACACCAGGAAGTTCCATTCGATTCACAATTGCCGTGACATCTAACCTCAATCCACCTTCCACGTTGAACCACAGTTGCACCTGACCTTCGACCTTGGAAATTCCACTTAAAAATCCTTCAACACAACATCGGTCTGGTCCATTATCAATCCTAGCTCTACAATACACTCCAGCTTTATTATGTCATACTGTCGATCCATGTCAATATACGACCATACTGTGATATTTGAATCCGTCACCCCAGTATATATCAGTGATTGAAAGTACTCACCGAGACCACAGTGGCTACCTGCCTTCTTTCCCTCACCATGACCAGTTTTGTTGTGAATCCGGACAGTCTCTGCTGTAGTGAACAGTCACCTGCTGGCCGTTGAAACACCGCTGCAGGGCCCTCACGAGGAGCTGTACACCCAGAGCTCTTCTGCTTTGGACTGGTACACCTGGGAGTGGAACGCCCGATATCCACTCTATGTAGCGTCGTTCTGTATGATGGGGCCACCTGGGTCGCTTGTTGCTCCTCACCATAGTACCGGAAACCAGAAACTTTATTAGAGACACTCTACATAGAGGACTCCAGGGCCAGCGCATATAAACACCCGTGCACCAGCCTTGAGTTCCTTTGGGAGCCCCTGTATTTGAAAAAAGATTGTTCTCTCCCCCTTTATATTCACCCCGTTGATGATCACCATTCTCATGGTATGATTGGGCCAAGGTCATGCACCACTTGTGCAGTCATCGTACTCAACTCCTCGGCGTAGTCGAATAACCTGGAGACAGCATTCAGCAGCGCCACCTTCCACTGCTGCCAGGTATACTGGTAGCTCCCCAGTCGATTAAACCACCCCTTCACCGCTCCCAGCGCAGTTGTTCCACCGCTGACCACCCATCAATATCCACCAGCTGATCCACCCTCGTCAACCACTGCTCAATGTCATTATCAAGGTTCTCCAGGTCGAAAAATGAATTATCTCGACACTCGCCCTGAAGAGCCCCATGCCCAATGCATGCACCCGCCACCGATGACACATTACCACTCAACCACCCATCAGTACTAACCTTGCTCGTGGCAGCCGGCACCTCAGCCGCAGCCGCCACCTGCACCGCAGCCACCGCCGCCGCCGCCGCCACCGTTTGCCACCGGTCTCCAGAACCACCTCACCTTATGAGTGTCCTCCGGGTTGAAATAGCTGATGATTTCGACGCTTGCCCTTGAAAACTCCACACGTTGTCCACCCGCCATCGGCGGCACAGTACCCGTCACCCGCTCCCCAGTACTTGCCTCACTCGCAGTCAGCGTTGTAGTCGTCGCTGTCACCATTCTTTTTTCCATCTGATGGACTTGAAACAACTTTGCCACCAACCGATGTAGTGAACTCGCCGCCTCCGCATCACCGCCCTCGATCTCCATCAGGACACCGTCCTCTGGGTCTAAAAAGCCGAGATCCAGGACCCCCTCACCTGGATCTGCAGCCTTTTCTTTGTTTTTAAAAGGACCACACCCGAACATAAAAAAGGGTCTCTCTTTATCAGCACAAAAACACTGACCGACTTTAAAACGCACCAACACCTATTAACTCGAAAACACCTTCACCGATTCACGTGCGTTTCCGATCCCACTTCTGATTTGTTACCGACCACTTTTCCGACGGAATATTGAAATAATGCACCAGTCTACCAATTGAGTTTTATTCTCCGTATTCGCACATTCAGAGGGAAAAACACAGATAAGCGCCGTACTCTCCCGCTTGCCTTCGTGTCGGTACTGGTCCCCGCTACCTGCACTGTACCCTCCTCTTCTGCCTTCCACCCCGCTACCGTCTGACCACTCGACCTCGGACGGAACTGGTTCGTTTCATTAGGGAAATTCATTTATTTAACACAAATACGCCATTCGCATGCAAAGCACCTTCGCGCGAATTCAAGGGTAAACAAAAAAGTCTGTTACATACAATTCAGGGTAAACAAAAAAATCTGTTACATACAATTCAGTATCAAGCTATTGGTAGAATAACCCACTCCAGAAAATGACTGAGTTTTTAAACTCATTTAAAAATTTAATATTTCAAAGCAAAAATATCATCCAGTATGGAATTATTTATGATCCCATTAGAAGAGTAATAACATTTCCTTGTTTATAATTTTTTTCAATTGATAAAGTTACCCATTCCTGCGCACAAATACCGTATGCAAAAGCAAAAGGTTTTACTTCGGTGCATTTTGCATCTTCCTCGTTATAAATTTTCGCATATCTTTTACGAATAAAATAAAATAGATCAAAAAATGTTATGGGATCATTAAAATTATTTTCAAATTTAAAAGAAACTTCATTTTCCATTGGATAATTAAATTTAATTTCTATTTTATCAGTGTTACTAACTTTACAATTCAATATTTTCTTATATTCGTTCAAATAACTAAGATAATAATCTAAAGTAATGAATCCTGAAAATATTTGTTGGCTGCCCTCGCTCGAAATAAGTTCGTCTAAATCCTTTTCTAATTCTTATATAAAATCTTGTGATCATTTTTGATAGCATAATACAATGAATAAATTGAATTTGTTTTTGAATTCCCTAATAAAAGCTTCTGATAATTTTTGATAACGTGATAGTGCGTCCCAATCAACTTTATCTACAAAATCTTGTATAAGATCTTCAGATAGTTTTTGGTATCTCGACATCCATACCCAATCCAGTACATTATGAAATTCGCAGATAAAATCTTCAGATAATTCTTGATGAAATGATATAGCTCCCCAATCAACTTTTGATCTAAATTCTCTAATAAAATCTTCAGATAATTTCCTATTAGCAAAAACGTAAAACCAGCAATTTCATCGCAGTTGTTTCTCAAATCGTCTTCTGTCATTAACTCAAGTTTTTTCCATTGTTTTACTTTAACACCTAAATAAGAGTTATTATCATCTGAGTCACTTGAGTCAGAGTTTTCATGATTATGGTTAATGGGCGTTTGTATATACAGGGTGTTATGGAAGTCCTAGCAGAAAATTTAACCACAAGTAGAACTATATATACAGACCGTTTCAATCGAAACGAGCCACCCTCAATAACTTTTTTGGAAAAGATATTTAAGAAAAATCTAAAAACAGGTCAATTTTTATCTCGAGGGGGACATGTTTTGATGCAATAGTAAGCAGGTTTGGTGCAACCCCATACGCCTGACAGGAGCAACCTCGATTTTTTAAATAGGGAATAGAGGTCGTGTGGCCACATAATTATTTTTTTATTTACATAGTCTATAAGTTATAAGTAATTAAAAATGAAACATTTTTTACGGATTATTTTTTTTGTATAACTAAATTAATAAATAAATAACTAAATTATGAATCTTGTGCGGAACTTTATGATCACACTGTATATCAAACCGCAAAGGTTTCTAAGCTTTTACTCATGATGGAGAAGGGTACAATTCCAGTGGAATTCAAGGGGAAGTCACTAGCTGAACTAGAATTTGGAATACGTTGAAGAAAATAATGATGGTAAAGAAAGCGTCAGGGAAATAGTGATATAGAACAAATAAACGAGTGCAAAATAAAAAACCTGCTCATCGACAATGAAGCGGCGACATTCTTTGATTGTTGGCGTCCGATCTTTGAATAGCACGTGTACAAATCGGAGAGCAGGTATTTTATTTTGCACTCGTTTATTTGTTCGATACCACTACATCCCTGACGGTTTCTTTAAGTGCACCAACATTTTTATTGCTGATAAAGTAAAAGTATAGGGCAAAATAGTGGTACATACAGTGAGGAAATTAAGTAAGGAATAAATTCAGTAACTCCGTTAGTATTTGGACTAGAAATAGAACTTAAAAAGCATATGATAGGGCTAATTATAGCGCACCTGAGAAACGTATACTATTCTTTTTTCATTCGTTTTTTTGACAGTTATGACGTCATCAATATTTTTTTTAATGGCAACCTATGTTTTTTATTTTACATTTGAATAGAGTTTTTTATTCTGTTTTCAACGTTGTCATATACTTAATAGGTGAGATAAGGAAAAAATGAATTTAAACGGCGCTAAATTTCAAATTAGTAAAATTTCAAAAAAATTCACAGAACTGTCTAATGTTTGGATGATCTTGAAGGAAGCATTCGGCATGAATGCAGTTTAATAACTCCCCAAATCATTCAAAATGTATTGGCTGCTTTTTATGATCTTGGATTTTGTCAGATGATGCAGGGTCATCAGTTGGAAGATTTGGTGTAATATCTTTAATTTATAACTCTTCTAAGTTTCTTTGTTATTTTTGTTAATTTGTTAGGCCTACTTTGAAATTTAGAGTTGTTTTCTTATTTTTTATTATTGATTGCTTTTGGGAACTTAGTTTTGTTTGGATTTCTATGTTTTTTTATCTTAAATTCTGATAAAATTAAACAGCTCTGTTAATTTTTTGAAATTTTACTAATTTGAAATTTAGTGCCTTTGTTTATCGTATTTTAATAATTAAGTTAGACGAACAAAATTGGGTACAACCCTGTCATTTTAAAATTCGTTCCGTCCTTTCCTTTCCTTGTTTTCCCCCCTTTTTCGCACTTTTGTACTCGTTACCAATGAGAGTCCTGGAATCCGGCCGTTGCGTTTCGGCTCGGTTCGCCTCAGCTTCGGGTACCATCGCCTTTGAGAAGAGCTCACCCTGTATCGAAAAGACGTTCACCAACCACCAAAGTGTAAAGTGTTCCAGCACCCTTCCATCGGAGCCGCCGCTCAACCAAAAATTCTCGTCGTTCGTCGTTACCTCGTATTGAAACCTACTTTGCCATCGTGGTACTAGTGTCCAAGAGCGTTCTCCAGTTCTCCATCAACTCCACCTCGTCGTCGTCGTCGTCTGCGTCTTCCCCGTCAAATTCGTGACGTTGGAGCAGCTTTCATGGGTCGCTGGAACACCCAACCAATCAACCTGGACTCCACGAGTGGTTCATCTTTGTCGTTCGAGTGAGTGGTGCGTTTTTCCCGTTTTGTCGTCCCGGTAACTTGTAACCCAAATTTGCTTCTTTCAATTTGTTTTGTTATCTTGTCAATTAACAGTTAATGTAACTTGTAGTTTTTGTTTTTGTAAAGTTTAATTGAATAAACAGCCTTTTTTTATTTTTTCCTTATTTAACCTATTGAGTATTTGATAACGTTGAAATCAGATTAAAAACCTCTATGCGAATGTAAAATCAAAAACATATGTTGCCATTAAAAAAAAATATTGATGACGTCATAACTTCAAAAAAAAGTAATGAAAAAAAAAAGTATACGTTAGTCGGATGCGATATAATTAGCCCTACCACATGCTTTTTAAGTTTTATTTCTAGCGCGAGTACTAACGGAGTTACTGAATTTATTCCTTACTTAATTTCCACACTGTATACAGGGTGTTTAAAAATTGCCGCACCAAACTAATGGTACAGTGATCAGAAGCAAAGAGTACGCAATAGAAAAATATTTAAAAAAAATTTGGTGTTAGATTCGCATGTGGCTGAAGGTTTCTTTTACAGTAAATCTGGCAACTGAGGAAATTGTAATGAACAATTAAAGTACTGGCATGTTAAGTAACCAAGGCAATGTTTTTCTCAGGTACTGGAATTAATTGTAACAATAATTAAAATTTAAATGTATCTAAGTCGAACTCCACAAACTTTAATAAGTGTAAAATTACAAATGGAACATGTTTCGGCAGAACACTAGTGCAATCATCAGCCTAATTTAACAAGAGATTAATGATACAATTGATGAATTACAGAGGGGTTCTTAAAAATTATGAAATCTTTTAAAAATCATGTAACCCTTTCAAAACGTCAAATTTAATTCAAAATTACGTCGTCATAATTTTTAATATTCTTTAAGGTAAGAACCCCTCTGTAATTCATACTTCTGAATGAAGCAAAACATGTAACTTCTGAAGAAATATTTGAGATATTTGATATATTGAGACCGCCCTACAAGAAATGAACCTGAGAAAATCGTGTGTAAAGAATGTGGATTAAAGAGAAATACACAGATATAGTAGCCTCAAGCTTAACGCGTATTTTTTGTCGGAATCGAGATATTGCGGGACAAGTAAGTTGTAACCGATACCATATAGATTCTAACCGGTTTCATTGTCTTGTTGCAACTGGTCGACTAGATTGCAAGACCGGGTGTCTTTCCCGGCACGTGTCTTGGCTCTAGACGCGTATTTAATATTTTGTTATGAATTATTACTAGCTAAAGTGAGCAATTTGTTTTTATTTATTTTGGTGAGCATATGTTTTTCTAAGGCTTGCACTTTTAATGTATTCTAAAGTTGAACAGTAAAATATTAATTTGTTACACGGCAAGTGATCAACTCAATCTACATTTTTGGAATACGGCCCTGTCACCATTTCTTTTAGAATCAGTTTAGGACGTTCATAGATAAGTTGGCCGTGTATCATTTCCCCTGCCAACCCCGTGACAATTTAAGCTTGGGGCTACTATAGTTGAAGAAGCGAGCTCGTATTCCAGTGTAGAAAAAGTTCTATGTGACGATTCTTTAACCGGTTGGAACAAAGAAGAAGAAGGCCAAAACAAAGCATCAAAGCCCTTTCAAAGTCTCTTTGTCAATGTCAATATTAAAGATCTAAAATAATGAAGGCGATTTTCGACAAGTTAAACCAAAGTCGACCTTAAAAGTAAAAGCACAAAATTGTTTGTTAGGCCAGTCAAATAAGAATTTTTCGAGGAATTAATTCCCAGCAAACTGGAGATCGTTTCACTACCTTCATTTGGTCCTAGATAAGCGTAATCTGAGTTTGCACCATCTCAGGAGGTGAGCTTAACTTATGGGAACTCAAGAAAAATTTAATTTTTGCACTTTTTTCTCGTTTCTCGCTTGTAGCTTGAAAATAGTGCGTCGGACGGAAAATGACATTCTATTCAATATTAAAGAGGGCTAAATTCTGCGTCGAATGACAAATCTTCAAATTCGGTTCAGTAGTATAGCCGAAATCAAAAGTTAAAAGGCCGGGAAATTTTCTCATTTCAGTGCAAAATTACATTTTTTAAAAATACTCCTATTGAAAAAAAAAAAAAAACATTTTTCAGGTTTAGTCATTTACAATTTTCAGGTTCAGTCATTCTGAAAGACTAAATTTTGCATACATTCAAAATCGGTTTTTCCTTAAATTCTTCAAAATTTATCTCTATGGTTTGATAAATAAAGTTTGGAAAATTTATTATTCGTGAAAGAAAGTGTTATAACGTAGACACGAATGGTGAAAACTCAGATTACGCTTCTTTAGGACCAAATAAAGGTTTTGAAATGATTTCCAGCTTGCTGGGAATTAATTCCTCAAAACGGTTTTTTTGGATCTAATTTGACTGGCCTATGTTGCTATAATTTGTTAATAACCCTGTTGCATTTTCATTCATAGGCAACATTTAGATTATATGTACATGATATTTCTCTTCTCAATCAATGAAATCAATTTTTTATTAAGTGGTAATCTTTAAGGTGTCCACTTTGCTCCCCCATTCGGTTCGCGTCTGACAAAATGGCAAAAATTACGATATTGACGATAAGAATTCTGGAAAGATTAAAAATGTTACCTAGATTGATATTCGCTACACAAAAATTATTAATATTAAGCGCCGCCATGAGTACGAAGGTCGAAGACAATTTTATTTATTTAACATAATTTGAAATTATCGCGCGAATGTCCGCGCGCGTAGCTGGAAAACCTCAGCTTGCGTTTGAAATTGAATAAAACATATTACAGCAACCAATTCTTAAAGACACGGATATATAGATATGACTTTACGACCTCCGATAGTACGGCAACACTGTTGGAGGTGACAACGTCTCGTTGGCATTCGCTCATATACAGCTTTTGGAGGTTACAGCGTATCATTTGTGGTTCTTATATATGACCCCCTTAAAAATAACAAATCTTTTCCCCTCTCTAGGGATCTAGATTCCTTACATCCCCCTCATCTCAAATATATGTTTTGGTTTCAATCTGGCATAGCGGGGGGACCCGGAGGCCAGGTCGCCTTTTCCATATACCGGAGGCGGTAACATACCTTGCATCAATATATATACAGGCTGTCCCATTTAAAACTCCCCAGTCCAGATTTCTCCGAATTGATTATTGAAAAATCCTTGGACAGGTCAATTTTGTTTGCCACGGGCACATCTTTTCAGGTTCCCTTTAACTCCCGGCATTTCGCCCTCTTCGCGAGGGGGCTGTTTGCCCCAAAATCTTAAATGGCACTATGGGTCGAGTGATGGCTCATTTGAAAGGTATTGGAGGTCTCTCTACAACTAACTGCTTACTTTTCAATCTCATGCAAATTTGACCGTAAAAATGATATTTTTAAATTTTCAAGATGATCCACATTTTCTCATGCTATGTCCCACAGAAACCACAAAGACCAACATGTAATTTCTGAAATTAAATTTATTGAAATTTTTGGGTCATTAGGTTGTTGATTTTAATTGCTAAATGGCGCGAAGGAGTTAAAACTGAATGTAGAGTATGCGACACGATTATTTTTCAATAAAATGATCTAATTAACGTAATAAATGCTGGATATGGCCACCATTCATTTCCATGCAAAAATACAGACGATTTTCAAAACTGTTCGTGATGCTACAATTTCAATAAGCCTAATTTCAGCAATAACATTTGTGGTTGCTGTGGAACACAGCAGGAGAAGATGTGGATTATCTTGAAATTAAAAAAATTATAGTTTTTTTGCGGTCAAATCACCAAAAGATTGAAAAGTAAGTGGTTACTTGTAAAGAGGTCTCCAATACCTTTCAAATGAGGTATCACTCGACCCATAGTGCCATTTAAGATTTTGGGGCTAACAGCCCCCTCGCGAAGAGGGCGCAATGCCGGAACTTGAAAGAAACCTGAGAATAGGTCCCCCTGGCAAACAACATCGACTTGTTCGAAGATTTTTCAATCACAATAATCAATTCGGAGAAATTTGGACTGGGGAGTTTTAAATGGGACAGCCTGTATATATATATATATATATATATATATATATATATATATATATATATATATATATATATATATATATATATATATATATATATATATATATATATATATATATATATATATATATATGTGTGTGTGTGAAATGCAATTATACAAAAACAAAAATTATCCTTGTAAAGTGCAGACATCAAGGATTTAGACGAAGTGTTTGCACAGGTGTAGTATGAATATTAACTGAGAAAAAAAATGTTAAATATTTCGTTTCTGGAAGGCTGTGCATTTATTACAGCTATGCCCCAACAAAATCTGTTCAAAATACCTAGTCCCATGAAGAAAGTGTACTGAATGCGTATGGCACTACAATCATTTGAAATAATGGCTTAAATTTTACAGGAGTCGGGAATGAAAATGACACGTTCATTCCAAAGTGCTCAAGATTGCCGCCATGTATTGTGGTCCGTTTCCCAGTGAAAAAGGCAATAAAAAGTTTCAGCTTTTAGTTACTAGGTGGTGCATGTGTTCTATAGTTCACATTTCGGCAACAGGCCTCGTGCCCGGCGCTATCAAATCAGAGCAAAAAATGGTAAAAAAAAGGTTCTCAGACTGGTGGGTACATAAATTATCTCTCAATTAGGTAAACATCATGGCAGTGTTATTATGCGGTTTTCAAGCGTTTTCAAGATTCCTTGTTGGAAGTGATAGAAAATTGAATGAAAAATTATGCCGAAAGGAAATAAGGGCCCTATTCTTGAACATGTGAGTGCGTGAGTGAGTAAGTTGTGACGTCACGTCCAGTAGTCGAGTACTTCATTTAAAGTAAGCGCAGTTCACAATCACTCCAGATTCGAGCGGTATGAGAATAGCGCCGTTGTTGTAAGTGCCAACGAAAAAAGTTCAAATAATAAAGTATGTAGAGAACAAAATTGTGCATAATTTTGGATGTACATATTCATTTTTTGTTTGCGACCAACTTGTTCCGTTCTACGGGGCGCCAAAGTTGGGGGTTGATTTGCAAATTCCAACAGAATCAAATTTTCAGCGAGGATTACAACGAAGATCGAATAAGTCTGCATTTTTTTTTTCTGAAAGAGCAATGTTTTCCGAGTTTTGTAATATGCAACCAAATTCATCAAATGAGACATCCACAAATATATTATTTTTTTAACTGTGCCTCTCCCTACTCCAAAATAGGTTCAAAGTCCAAAAATTCTGACTTTCATCGATTTTTGGCTTAAAACTCGAAAACTATGCGTCCTACCTAAAAAATCATTGGTACCAAAATTAAAGCTGATAAAATTTTCTGAGAATCGCCCTCTAAAGAGTATTTTAGGTTAAACGGTTCTTGAGATATGTGCCGATGAAAATCTAGTCCAAGCAAATTAGACTTTTTAGAAGAAATAATTTATAAAGTTTAGAAATTTTGGTGAAGAACTCCCAGCAGTCACCCAAATAAAAATCCGAAGAGTTTTCACTCCCCCGTAAACGGTAACTCCGA
Source organism: Diaperis boleti (assembly GCA_963583935.1). Classification (NCBI taxonomy): domain Eukaryota; kingdom Metazoa; phylum Arthropoda; class Insecta; order Coleoptera; family Tenebrionidae; genus Diaperis; species Diaperis boleti. The sequence continues at coordinate 37,802,756 of OY757249.1, forward strand.
ACTTTAAACAATTATTATAAACAAAATAATTAACTTTCAAAAACTTTTTAAACATGAACTTTTTGAGTACAAATAGGGTGATTTTTTGAAAAGGATCCACCCTAAATATCTAGAAAACAAAAACGTTATGAGCAAAATGCCGAAACCGGTAAATTTTGGTTGTGAAGGGGACACTTAATTAGTGTAGTTTTAGACCTGCAGGTGCACCCCCCTCAAAAATCTTAAATGGAACAAAGAGTTAAAAAGTTTACTTTTTCTACTTTTATGTCACAATGTGTTCATGGTGACACTAAAAGTAGTTGTACAATGGAACTTGTTATGCAATGAAATAAAAAACTACTACATCGCCAAAAAGAGGTTAAACGGACCTTTCAAAAAATAATGTACCATTTAAGATCTTTGAAGGGGCTGCTGCCCCGGCCGAGGGGGTGCACCTGCAGGTCTAAAGCTACACTAACTAAGTGTCCCCCTCAAAAACAAAATTGACCAGTTTCAGTATTTTGCACATAACGTTTTTGTTTTCTACATATTTAGGGTGGATCGTTTTCAAAAAATCACCATGTATAAGAAAGGCCCCAAGAAGTGAAAAATTTATAGGTCAATTTTTTTGTTGTCTTCTTGAAAGCGGAGGTCCCACAAAATTTTGTTAATTAACAATTGCCTAACTTATTGAAAAGTGAAGTAAAATCGATTTTTCCAACGGGATCCCATTTCATCAAGTGTTAAGAACAACACCATAATTTATTGAATGCTATCGCTCATATTTTCGGATCCTTGTAACTATTTTTCGCAGGTTTTCAACTACTTGACTAGACTAAATCACTGTTTACACTGACAATTTCTTTCAATAGTTAGTAATTAAGATGTTGGCCCAGCATCATTTTAAAGTTTTCTTTCGTACTCCAGGAGAACTAACTATTATCTTAGTTCGAAAAGCCAATTTTTCTCCTAAATTAAAAAATATCGTCACAACATATCTTGATTTTTCTGGATTTTATTGTAGACGTCAGATCTATAGATAGATAGAATTTACTCCACCGTCTCCAATAAAATTGATAAAAACGCGAAGATAATTATTTTATTTTGGAAATATTTTTGAATTGTAGAGCTAGAGTTGTTTAAGAGAAATACCCACCGATGTCGAGTAAAAATTTCAAGTTTCAAGGCCTTGTACCAATCAAAAGTTAACATCAAGTGAAAAATACAAGTCTCTTTAGCGAATAAAAAAAAATAGTGTATTTACCGGATGTAGAATGGATTTTACATATAAAAAAAATCTGAAAATATTGGCTACAATTAGTATAAAACTTGTACAGAATAAAAAGTAATAACTCAGTCCATAATTATTTATTTTTCACTGGTAAATTTGAATAAATCGCCTATGTGAATAGCCTTGGTTTTAATTGGTATACATAATCGCGAGTCTACTGTATTTATTTTATTAAACGGCCCATACACGATCAGATTTATTTGCAAATATATACAATGTGTCCCTAGATGGGGTGCCATGAGGTGATTTTTTCTAGTAAGTTGTTTGGAGAAGAATATTTTTGGTTCTGACTGGTTTTGCTTGTTATAAAATTACAAAAAAATATAAAACATTGTAAATCGTAGTTGATTTGTTTTAATTGGGGTCTTTTTTCTTCGAATAGGATCGAATTTTTGTCTAAGTCCCAATATTTTTGATAAATCTAGTATTTCAAGCCGAACACTGCCTAGCAACGCCTAAAAAATACCATTAAAACTTTTGAAACTTCATTGTTGTCAAAAAAAATCGGAATACTAAGTCTTCAGCAAAGATTTTTTTTAATTCAGTGTTACGGTCTTGGCGACCTATCATATCAACACGTAAGTCAAGAATTTCAAGAAAAAATTCCTGGGGTTCATTTGCTTAATTTAAAACAGGTTGATTAAAATGTTTGACTGTTTTAGTTTTCTACAGTTGTAAGATAAGCAAAACCAGTCTAGACCAAAAATATTCCTCTCCAAACAACTTGATAGAGAAAATCACCTCATGGGCACCCCATCTAGGGACACACTGTATCTTTGCAAATTGATTTGACCCTTTCAGCACAAACGTACAAATTATCTGCTCGTAAAAAGGACCATCCCATGCCAAATTAACAACTTTTAATTTTATCAAATGTTTTTGCAAACACTAAAACTTGTTTACAAATAACGCCAAACATACTCAAATATCACTTATTTGCAAACATATTTGACCGTGTATGGTTTCTATTTAACGAAACTGTTTTTATTTACTTTACTACATATTTATTTATTGGTTTTCTTTAATTATAAATTCTTTCAATAACCATTAATTTCGATGATCCACATCTGCCGCGGGCGTCCTTTGACTAGGCGGCCTAATTTGTTTTTCTTCCGTCCACAATATCTCACCACATTTCGTTCTATAAAAAACATGTCTCTCAAAACAGCGCGCAGGTTGAAAAGGAACCTATCTGAGACCCATTTGAACTATAGTACACTTTAAGATGTTTTGTTTAGTTTGCCCATTCGATAATAGGTATCAGCACTTCCTTAACCAATCGCTCTAGAAGCCGCTCCCAGTGATGTACTTCGAAAAATGAAGAACGAGTTGCCGTTCGCCGCCTCTCTCTCTCTCTCTCTCTATTGCTCGAACAGTTGGAAAGCGTGTACTCTTTCTCGCGCGTTGCTGCCGGCTGGGCTTCACTAACGGTTTTTTACTGTTTGTAGTTATTACTGTATGTAATCACTGTCGATCGCTTTGCTACGATCCGGCTCGAAGGACCATGTATAAATAAATTGCTGTATCTAGAGGTTTATTGATTCTTTGTTTACACTGAATTTTTGCACAGAATGGGAGACAGACTCATTACATAACCACTTAGCTCCCACTACCCTTATGTGCTCAGCGCTGCGCCTTTACCACCGCTACTGCAGCGCCTCACGCACGAATTACATACGCCAGTGGCGTAACATATTACACGCCAATGGCGCAACAGACAGCAATACCTTATTTTCAGAGTCTGAAATTAATTTTCTTTCCGAAGGCCTTAAATACAATGTCCAACCATTAAATATCTAACACGTAAAAGAAACACTTGCAGTTGAAACAGAAATCATCACCAATCATTATAATACACCATTGATACCCGATACCATTCCATCACTAGTAACTACATTAACTACCTTATCTAAAGACCCCCACAATATCACAAAGAACATTTCAGATTCAAACATGATTAAAAGCTTAAAAACAAAAATTAAAGGATCTTAGAGTATCCACAGCTATGTGTGGGTCGTGCGTGTATCGCTCCGATGTAAACACCTAAAATCTGCTGTTATAGTTCGTTGTAAATTTGCGAATTTGTGCTAAAGTTGTGATTCAAAACTGCCCACCTCAAAGGGTAAGCGGTTAGATCCAGGGTTGTCCTTACCTCTAGAAATTTCCAACTGAACTTCCATCAACACCACATCTTATCGCTGTGTTTTACTTACCTCCACCACAAAAAGTAGCCGCTGCGTTTAACACGCAGTGGAGCTACGCGATATGACTTCGATAGTAAATAATGGAAATGCTACTCCACTACGTTCCTATGCTCATGCTTTAAAATCATTTCCAGCCGTAAATTTTCCCAAGCGTAATCAAGCTATAATCATCGACACAATAGATGACTTCAGACTGTCAGATTATGTAATAGCTGTGGGTAATCTAATTGGGCCAAAAAACATCTTATCTGCTTCCAGAATTGCTAATAATAATCGAATCTGTATCTATCTATCGTCAACAACACATGTAAACTATCTTACTGAAACCGTAAACAAAATAAAAATCCAGAATCACGAATTCAAAATCCGGAAGTTAATCACACCAGCTAAACGCATTTTGATCTCAAACGTCTGCAGTTCAATTCCTCATAACTCTATTGAAAAGGAAATAAAAAGCCTAGGCCTGACGGCAGTCTCACCAATCACAACGCTAAGAGCAGGCCTACAGGATGAAGCCTACGCTCATGTTGAGAGTTTTCGACGACAAGTGTTTGTTACACCACCTCCAGATGACTTTAATCTTCCACCATCCATTGTTATCACTTTTGAAGATACCAGCTTTCGTATTTTCTTAACCTTCGACGAAATGACCTGTTTTTTTGTGCAAAAAACCAGGTCATATACAGCAAATAAATGCACAACAAATAATGAAAACTCCATAAATGAACAAACTGACACTCCACTCATATCAACTTTAAGTTCATCAAATCCTACGATTAACATAAATCACCCACCGTCTGAAGAAAACAATTCACTAGCTACTGGTCCATCGGGTTCTACTTCAAGCGCCTTCTACCAAACTCAACTCAAACGGCCTGCTAGCACAACATCCGACGATTTAGTCGATTCGACAAAAACCATAGCTGAAGTGTCGAAACCGATAGACCAAATCGACGATCTATTTGTTACTCCAAGTCTTCCTTCAAACCAAAACTCGAAAAAAAAAATCTAAGACTACGATAAACAAGAAGAATGTTCTTAAATCCAAGTGGAGTAAATTTTTTAATTTTTAAGACTACGATGCCTACAGAACCTCCAAATACGGTAACTGATCCGAGCCTCCTCCAAAATGAATTACTTTCACTCAAGAAAACAGTAGATGAAATGAAAACTTTTCCTCTTTCTTGCGAACAGTTGACAGACTTTCTCTCAAACACAGACTCATCTTCTGATATTTTACATTTACTTGATGAGTACACTACAGACTTTACCGGTTTTCTGGATATGTTAAAACAAATCTATCCACTATTGACAAATCGAAGTACCAAGATAAATTTTACGAAGACCAAAAATAAAATAAATCAACTCTTAAAAATTGATTGGGAATCCGACTATGACACTGATGTCTCCCAAAATAGTAACACCTTTTATTAAGCGTCTTCACCTTGCAGTGGAATTTAAACGGGTATTATGCCCACATTGAAAACCTCCAGTTATTAACAGCCAAACTAAAACCACCTGTCATTGCTTTACAAGAATCTCGATTCAAAAAAGGAAAACCTCCCAGCTTAATCACGTCTACCACACAAGTCGAACAGAAGAAAGTCGTTTGGTCTATCTATTAGCTTAATTTGATCAGTTATAGTTCCTGTATAAATTAATGTACTTATTGTATTACCACTTTGAAAGTACAAATGTATCGGGTGCTAATTACCCTAAGTGGTAGATGCACCAAAATTAAAAAAAAAATAAATAAAAAAAATAATAAAGAAAACATTTGTATTAGTAAAGCTGACAAGGGTAATTGTTTGGTAATACTTAACAAACAAGATTACTTAAACAAAGTAGAGAATTTCTTAAAATCTGGTGATTTTACAAAAGTCAAAAAAGATCCTACTTCAAAATTTGTTTCCAACCTTAAATCTACGCTCAAAGACCTTTCAGAAACTGTTAAATATTTCGACCCACAAGCTTTCACACTAATACCCATGAATTCTTACATACCTGACTATACGGTCTACCTAAAATACATAAAACTCAACCTTTTCCCATTAGACCAGTAGTTTCTTTTGTCAATTTACCTGTATCAATACTTTCAAAATGGCTTAATACAATTCTTAGACAACATTTAGATTTCAATAACAAATTTGCAATAAAAAACTCAATAGATCTGCTCCAAAATTAGGAATTTCCAAATTCCATCAGACAGTAGACTTGTTTCATTTGACGTAGTTAATTTAATCCTCAGCATCCCACCCAAATCTTGCTTATTAATTTTAAAAAACCTACTATTTAATTCTAATATGCCAACCATGCTGTTAACCACTGTTGGGTTGAATGCTGGTGAATTCTGATGTTGTACGGATTAACTTGTTGATTAACTGTTGTTGTACGTTTATTTTGTTGATTAATTACAAACGAAACTTAGATTATTGTATACGAACGGCGTTACGTAGCCGTCGTACTTGTGAGTCCTTACAAGACTCGTGCAAAAACTATTTCCTAACACTAAAATTACATCCTTTATACAATATAAAACAATGAAAGTCCGGTGGTCGCAGGGCAGGGGTCGGAATTCCCCATTGATGGTCAAATTGGCCGGGGTTGCCGATGGTCGGAAAAACCGGCTATTTGCATTCAGGCATAATAAAACCCAACCGAGCCCCGACAAACCGGCGACATATTTACACTACCTAACATACTGCCCCCTTGAAGTTGTTAAACTATTACATTATTAATCTAAAAATTATTTACATTACCTAACACATGCACTAAATTTACATTCACTTTGTGAGACTGTCCTAGATCAAAATTTCTTTCAATTTAATAATAATGTTTATTCACAAGACTCAGGCTTAGCAATGGGTTCTAATTTGTCACCTCTTTTAGCAGAAATATTCATGAATAACTTAGAAGATCAGTTTTTAAGTTCTTCTCCCTTTAAAGATCATTTTCTCTTTTGGTACAGATATGTAGATGACATAATTGTTTTATTTAAAGGATCTGATTCTGAACTGGATAACGCACTAGGCAACTTATAGTTATTAATAATATAAGTGCGAGAACACAAGCTTAAAGTTTGAGGTTGTTGTTATGCAACGAGACGCAGTCGAGTTGCATTTTACAACCGAGAACTTTAAGCGTTCTCGTAAGAATATTATTCATTATTTTTTTTGTTGATCAACTACGTATGAGTTTCTATAGAAATGTTGTTTATTACAAACGAAAATGGAAAAGTCGAATGAGGTTCCTGACAATTTTTAGAAAAAAGCAAATTATTGCGGGAAAATTTGTTGCCTGTGAAATCTAAAGCTGCTTACGACAAGGTTTATGAAAGTTTTAGTCATTGGAGAGAAAATACAAAAATCTTTTCGGTAACAGAAGAGGTAATTCTTGTCTATTTAGATGTAAGGTAAGTTTGCAATTTCCTATTGACATTAGATCATTTGTATTGTAACGTAGCCTGAGCCGGGCGGGTTCGAGGATTTAAAGAAATATTCTGGCGCACACCGTATTTACAAACTTTTATTAAAAAGACTACTAAGACGACTAACTTTTCACAATGTACAGACTTTCACAATATCACGCGCTGATCACTTGTTCACGATGCTTCCAAGACTGACTTGCTCCGTTGTTTGATCCCTCTTATACCGCTCCCTTCGTTCTAGATTTATTCTATTCCCGGAATCATGAGATCATGTTTCCGACGCAAAGAATTATTCTAGAATAATGAGATCAGTCTCTTGTACGAGCGTGGTATAGCATGAGATCACCGCCACAGAGTCTTCTAGAGCATCCCATGTGAACAGTTATTCCCAGACGTTCTCATGTGGACTATTCGAGATTAATTACGTTACCATACGTGGTGAGATCATCATGACATCATCCGCTTCCGGGCCGTCGCGCCGTCGTCTCACTGCCCCCCTTTTAAAGATTGTTCGTCCCGAACAATCTATTTCAATCTTGTTGATTTGTCCCGGAGTAGGGTGCCAAACGATCCAGGTGAACCACCTTCATCTTGGCTCGGGGATTGCGTTGAATCCGGTACACTACGTCGTTGATCCTCTTTACAACCGTGTACGGGCCTTCCCAACTGGGTTGTAACTTTGGGCAGCGACCTTTCTTTCGCCGAGGGTTGAACAGCCATACCAAGTCTCCATCACTGAATCCTGCCGAATTCACCCTCAGATCGTAACGCGTCTTCATCCGGTCGCTCGCCACGCGAATGTGACTGCGCGTTAGTTCATGTATACTGGACATGGCTTCCTGTAGTTCGTCTACGTAGTTTCCCACGTCCTTCCGCTCTTGTCCCGGTGATCCGTAAGCCAGATCGCATGGTAGACGCATTTCCCGTCCAAACAGGATCTTCGCCGGTGTCTGGTGGGTCGTCTCGTGAATTGCCGCTCTGTACGCCAGCAAAAACAAAGGTAGACGCCGATCCCAGTCCCGCTGATGTTGATCGACCACCTTGGACAAGTGTTGTTCCATAGTCTTGTTGAAACGCTCGACCATTCCATCCGACTGAGGATGCAGGGGTGTCGTCCTTGTCTTCCGCACGCCCAATAGTTCGCAGACGCCCTGGAATACTCCAGATTCAAGGTTCCGCCCCTGGTCCGAGTGCATTTTCAGTGCAAGTCCGTAGCGGCAAATCCAATTTTCTACCAACGCCCTGGCAACCGTCACAGCTTCTTTATTGGGTAGGGCATAGGCTTCCGGCCACTTGCTAAAGTAGTCGATGACCACCATGATGTACTTGTTTCCCGAATCAGTGGTAGGAAACGGACCTGCTACGTCGAAGGCTATTCTCTCGAATGGTGCTCCAACGTTGTACTGCTTCATGGCTCCTCGACTACGCGTCTGTGGACCGTTGCTCGCCGCACAAGTGTCACATTTTCGACACCAGCTCTCGACATCGTTTCGAACGTTCACCCAATAGAAGCGTTCACGGACCTTAGCCATGGTCTTATTCACGCCCAGATGTGCGCCAGACACTCCACCGTGGATTTCTTGCAAGACCTTCTTCACGCGACACTTGGGCAAAACCAGTTGCATCGTCACCGACTTTCCGTCTGCACTCTCCCATGCTCGCTTCAGCAGGCCATTTTCCACCTTCAGTGAATCCCATTGGGCCCATAGTGCTTTGAGAGCAGGACTCTTGTCCGAAATGTCTTGCCATTGTGGTCTCTGATTTCCGTTCTCTTTGCTTTCCAAAATTGCACTAATCTCGCAATCTCCAAGTTGTTCTGCCCTCATCTCCGCTGTTGTCCACCCATCTTGAGGTTGCAGAACCAATCTCTTCACGCCCTCGAATTCTTTGGATGCCTCTCTCCGACTGCACTGTTTGCAGTCACTCCGGCACGGCCTCCTAGAAAGTGCGTCCGCATTCTGGTGTGATCTGACTGGTCGGTGTTCGATTTCAAAATCATACTGCTGGAGCCTATCCAACCATCTGGCTGTCTGTCCTTCTGGATTCTTAAGGCTTAACAGCCACCTCAACGCAGCATGATCCGTTCGGATTTTGAAGTGTTGACCGTACAGGTACTTGTGAAAATGTCCTACTGCATTTACGATTGCCAATAACTCCTTCCTCGTAACGCAGTAGTTTCTTTCCGGCTTAGAAAGCACCTTGCTTTTCTTCGCCTTCCTGTACCTGCGAAAGGACTGCCCCGATACCGTTGTTACTGGCGTCTGTATCCAGGACATACCGCCCCTTTACTCTCGGGTAAGACAGAATAGGACCTGTGCACAGCGAGATCTTCAAAGTTCTAAACGCTGCTTCACTCTCGTTATTCCAGATAAATGGAGTTTTGTCTTCCGTGAGTCTGTGCAGAGGCTTGGCAATGTCAGCAAACCCTTTGACAAATCTGCGATAGTAGGTACAGAGGCCCAAGAAGCTTCTCAGCTGGTGCTTGTCCCTTGGTCGTGGCCACTCGCGGACGGCCGCGATCTTGTCCGGATCTGTTTGTACTCCGCTGGGCGAAACCACATGGCCCAAGAACTTCACTTCTGTCTGGAACAATCGGCATTTCTTGGGATTGAGCTGAAGGTTGGCATTCCGCAGGCGGCTGAAGATCTCTTCCAAATTTTTCAAATGTTCTTCGAAGGTTCTTCCAACTACCATGACGTCATCGAGGTACACCAAGCAGGTTTTCCATGTCAGCCCTAGCAGAACCAGTTCCATCAACCTTTCAAAAGTGGCTGGGGCGTTGCAGAGTCCAAATGGCATGACGTTAAACTGGTAGAGACCGCTTCCAGTCGAGAACGCCGTCTTCTCTTTGTCATCGGGGTGGATCTCAACTTGCCAGTAGCCGCTCTTCAAGTCCAGAGTTGAAAACCATTGCGATACCGACAACATGCTTAGAGTGTCATCGATACGTGGCAACGGATAGCTGTCCTTCTTAGTTACATCATTCAGCCGTCTGTAGTCAACGCAAAAGCGAGTGGAGCCATCTTTCTTCGTTTCCAAAACAACTGGTGACGACCACGGGCTTGAGGAGTCTTCAATTATTCCGTCTGCTTTCATTTTGTCCACCATCTGAGCCACCTCTTGGTGTTTTGCGAACGGAAGTCTTCTTGGCGGTTGTCGGATCGGAGCAACATCTCCTGTGTTGATTCTGTGCTGCACCATGTTGGTTCTGCCGGTGCTTCGGTCTTCGGTAGCAAAGATGTCATTCTCTTTGCGGATAAATGCCATGGCCTTCTCTAATTGATGGTTCGTAAGGTGTTTCCCAGTTTTCTAGGAAGAGCTTCTCCACACTCGTCCGCTGAGCCTCTTTTCTGTTACACTCAACAGGTTGTTCTTCGCAACGGACGACCCGTAGTACCGGATGGTATAGTCCGATCGTCTGCCCTTTCTGTAGTGTAACACCACTTTCACCTAAATTCGCTACACGGAAGGAATTCGCCCATTAGCCTCAACGAGTGTTCTTGCTACCATGATCTGTGTTTTCTGTGTCACGTTCGGTTCTATTATTCCAGTACGGTATCCCCCAGGGTCTTCTTCCAACTATGCCAGCACGATCTGTTCCGAGTTTTTCTGTACATGGACCGTTTCGGAGATTATCACTTTCACTTTGTCGGCGGATGGTATCGCAGAGTGCAGGGAGATTTCTTCGTTGCCAACTAGCAGCTTGCGATTCTTGATGTCCAGCACGAATCCGAACTTCTTCATGATGTCAAGACCCAAGATGAAATCGTCCACTATATCAGCCACAATAACCTTGTGAACGAACTCGAACCTCCCCAACTCGAGCCTTGCCTCAACTTCCCGGAATACTCGTGCTGCTTCTCCCGTTGCTGTTTTTAACACCAGGTCGCTCTCTGCCAATTGGAAATCTCCCAGCGGTTTGAAGATGTCTGGTCTTCCGATCGAGACGGTAGCTCCGGTGTCGACGATCATAGAACCGCCAGCTCCGTTGATTCGACCCCAGTATTCAATTTATTTGATTTGTAGCATTGTACTTTGAAGATTCCGTAGAAGAGCGCATCAAAATTGCCAGGAAGGTGTTTGGGGCAACTACATCTACAACAACACTACCGACAAGCAATGCCTCTTCTAGTTCTGCCGAGTTCTCTGCGAGGACCGCGTTATCATCCAGCAGTCATGACAGTGACCAATACTTTCATAAATGTGAATTTCACTTTCATAATATGTATGATTAATAAATAACATGATGTCTTAATCGTTTTAAAAGTTGTTACTGATTCAAATCGTGTTTTATAGTATATTATTTATCTAGAACGAGAAGTGAAGTTTAAAGTACGAGCAAGTTGTTTACCGCCGAGGCGCCTAGCCGAGGCCGGAATTACTTGTGAGTACCTTTAAAAACACTTCTTCGTTCGAGGTAAATACAACGTTTTATTTCATACTGCAAGTTTAATGAACTAAGTCAAAATAAAAAGAAATGTGTGTTTATCTCGCACAAATTATTGGTAATAATTAAATATGCGGGAACTAACATTCCCATAGTAACAAACGTTTGTCAAAAATGACAACGAAAAAACTGGGTCACGGTGAATGGTTTTGGATATTTTATCCGATTATTCCGTTTAAAATGGAGAAAATTGAGGTGCCTCAAGACATTGTAGATGACGCAGATCACGTGAAGAACAATTTAATGCCACAAAAATCTCGAGAACAATGTAAGAAATGATTGACGTATAATTTTAAAGTACTAGGACTTTAAAATTTTTCTTTAAAGTACTAGGACGTTAATGTTCCACTTTTGGTATCAAAAATAATCCGAAAAATGTCACTTTAGATACAAGTATGAAATAAAAAAATTTAAAACACGCTGCTATGGGAAACGTGTTTTAAGATGCTGTTAATGTTCATGGATTCAAATATTAAAAAGATGACTTAAAATGCGATCAACAAAAAAAAATTCTTTAAACCAATCCATTAAATTCACCGTTGAAATTGAAATCAATTCCCAAATTCCCTTTTTAGACTTGTTAATCACTAGAAATAATAATACTTTTAAATTTGACATTTATAGAAAACCTAGTATCACAGATTGCATAATACCTTTTGACTCTTGTCACCCTGTTTCCTATAAATTTGTAGCTTTTCATTCCTTTTTCCACCGATTATTTTCTATACCACTATCAGATTCATCTTTTCAAACAGAACTTAATAACATTAAACAAATTGCTTCAAATAATGGATATTCTTTAAAAACTATAACTAAATTATACTATAGATATGTGGGAATATCAATATTTTCTTCCGAGAACCCATTAAAATGGAGACGCTTGAAAACAGGAAGGGAGTCGAACCCAGCGTGTGGTACAGATCGGGGGCAGTCAGGAGTATTCATTTAATATAGTATACAGTTTTAATAATAATTGTCACTTTACTTTTCGGTGTTCATTTCCACTACCATTCCACATTCCAACAAAATTAGACTAATATGCCTAATGGCAATAAGTTATTACACATACTATAACAAATTCAAATACACACACCACTTGGTTAAAAATCCTTCAGAAACAATTTCCTTTTCAAATTTATTAACATACTTTGGTGTCATCTCAGAGAAATGTTCTAAAATACTTAAGAAAAACGGTTTTAAAGTTTCATTTAAAACAGATAACAAATTATCCAGATTTTTTATTAAAAATAAAGATCCATTAGACTACAAATCATCATCAGGTGTATACAAATTAAACTGCTCTTCTTGTGAGTCATTCTACATAGATCAGACAGGTCGCAAAATATCAGACCGTATTAAAGAACACTTCAGGCACATCTATAACAACACAGATCTTGATCCTCCACCATCAACACCTTCTTCTTTCGCCAATCATATATTAATAACGAAACAGTTTTTCACCATCAAATTCCAAATTGATTCATAAATGCAATAAAGGCCGGAAATTATATTTGCTTGAGACTTTGGAAATAAGGAAAGCCTTGAAACTGGAAAACAGATCTTGTCTAAATGAACAGAATAACTTCAATAATCCCATTATTAATTCACTATTTTAATTTTTCACCACTCAAACAAATTTACCAGACTCTCATTTTTAATTTTTACATTTAAAAAATGTTGTTTTTACGAAATCTTTTAAAAATTATGTAACCCTTTGAAAACGTCAAATTTAATTCAAAATTCCGTCAGCGCCATAATTTTTTATATTTTTTAAGGTAAGAACCCCTCTGTAATTCAATTGTATCATTAATCTCTTGTTAAATTAGGGCTGATGATGGCAGTAATGTTCTGCCGAAACATGTTCCATTTGTAATTTTACACTTATTAAAGTTTGTGAATTTTTTTTACAGTAACGAGTCGAAATGTTTACAGACGAGGCGACGAAGGAGCCGAGTCTGGAATTTTGAGACAAGTTACTGTAAAAGTTTCCGGACGTATGTCGTAATGCGTTTTATTTCATGCTACATGGACTAAATCATTGTTTTCATTTTAAAAAGTGAAATCGGAATTCAGAATTTAAACATCCATGAATTGAGTATCTATGACAACAGTTTGATTTGTTGGTTGTATTTTTTTTACAGGACTTGTACTAGTCCCATTTTCCGGACTCAAAACTAACAAATATGGCACAGTATGAAATAAAATATTGTTCAATGTATTTTGTATTAGACCATACAGACTACCCGGTCCGCTCCAGCAACGGTTCGGTAAATTGACCGTGGTGTTTCTTCGCCACAATACTTTACCGGACCGAGATCGAACCGAGAGCGGACCGTCCCGATGTAACACTGCTAGTCTGAACCGGGCCCAGCCAGTTTTCGACCCGTTTAGCTCTAGTATTGGCCCTTTTATGCTATGTCATGCTTTTTCTATAGGAGCGTGAGCGGAGCGTCGCCGAACCGATAGTATGAATCAAGCTTTACATTAACAATTATTTACTGTGCAAAAATGCACTAAAATACCGAACAGTTAACTACATGCCATTATTAATGTGCATCCCGGGTGGCTTTGGAATTTTGAAATCATGTTGGTATGTTGTGTTTTATTTTATTTTGTTGTCGGTTTGGAATCGGCCATTTTACGTTCACTTCGGTCTCGTCAGGTCAGTTTGTTTTGTTTACGGCTTTATTTTGGTGTGTTTCATTGCCGTTGGTACAGTTTCCCTTACGTTTTTTTGATATACCTAATTTTACTGACAACAGTTCTTCTCAGAACTATCTCGCTCACAACAGTTATTTGAGGTAAGTAGTGTTGGTTGTGTTACCTACAGTCCTAAAGTACCTCTGTGATGTTTTCAGAAAAACCTCTCCCAGTTTCAGAATTTCTGCGTTTTTCTCTCTAGATGGGCAAATTTAAGTCCACGCGAATTTGAAGCAACATTTCGTTGCTACAATGAGGTCTTTAAAGATTCTACATCCATTAATCGGGTAGCCTTGATTTTTTAGGTAATATTGCATTATTATTTGGAACTCAATTTATTAACTTACATCTCTTTCAGGTTAGTCACAAAAGAAAACAGGACTTTCATTTCAATGTGGCCAGAAGACTGGAAGAAAATATGTGCCACAGTTTTCAGATAACACTTTTAAAGAGGAATTAAATAGTTTTATTTTTGCCAAAATTAAGAAGAATGAACATTTGACCATGTCAATCATTCATGAATATGCCAAAGAGTGTCTTGATTTTCCTCATTGTAAAACAACTTTGTATAACATTATTAAATCTGTTGGTTATGCCTTCAAGAAAGTGGATAGAAGGAAGGTAACAATTGAAACTCCACGAATTGTGAGCTTAAGAGTTCGTTTTTGCTACAAATATTTACAACTATTAAAAGAAGACAAAGGAAAGTTTATTTTTTTCGATGAAACATGGGTGTATCAAAATGGCAGCCAAGTTCGCCAGTGGGTACTAGAAAGTAGTCCTCACGGTATTCCTAAGAAATTCAAAGGTGAGGGTAAACGATACACCATTGTAAATGCTGGATGTGATGAGGAGTTTTTACCAGGATGTAATTTAATCCTTGATACAAAAATGAATGATCGCGATTACCATAAGACAATGTAAGGAGAACTATTTACAAAATGGGCGAAGAACCAACTTATTGTGCTTGATAATGCATCATATCACTCAGTGAAAATCGAAAGACTTCCAACAGCATCATCAAAAAAATAGTTGAAAATAAATAAAATTGGCTTCAAAATAATGACATACCTTTTGAGGAATCGTTTACAAAGAAACAACTTTGGCAACTGATAAAACCCAACATAAATACTGACTTAACGAAGTATGAAATTGATGAAATAATAAAAAGTGCAGGCCATGATGTGTTGAGACTCTCACCATACAATTGCCAGTACAATCCAATTGACATGGCATGGGCAGACTGCAAACATACCTATACCTTCCCAACTTTATTGTACAGAGTTAAGGAAGTATGACAAGAAGCCCTTAAACAGTGTACTAAAGAAAAATTACAACATTTCATAAGACATGCACAAGAAGAAGTTAAAACTGATTGGCATAGGTATATGGGCGCAAAAGATATCGACAGTATCCCACCATTCATCATAAACGTAAATGATGATTCATCTGATTCAGAATTTGAATTCAGTGATTCAGATGAACCCTCAACATCTAATGTAAAGCCAAGAATAGAAATGGAGTCAAGCAGTGAAGAGATCATTGTGATGATTGTGGCTGATGATTCTGTGTAATTTGCAATAAAATACTCTTACAGTTTGCTAAATTGGTAACGTATTATTATTCCTTGGTTTGTTTTTATCATCATTTTTTTAGAACCTCCAAAAGCGGGTGTCCTTCATGAACTGATTTTGCATGTACTGAAAAGAAAACAACCAATATGCTACTTCTGTAATTTGTAAATGTTATTTTGTTAATAAATTAGTTGGTTAACACTTTGCTTCTTTTATGGTAAAAATAGGGAAGAAGTAGTTTGGGTAGTTTGTAAAAGGGGGCCTCTGACTTGCTTTAGCTAGAGCAAGTTTTATTGTAAGTAAAAGTACCTAAAGATTGTCATTTCAACAAGGACCTTTAGTTGAGAAGGGCACAAAATGCATTTTTCACCCCCTTGCAAGATGGTTCGTGGTCGTTCGAGGGGTTGGCGGGGGTCGAGGTGACTTGTGATACGAGGGGGTATTGATATCTAGTTAGCCTTGGCCATTTCCTTTGAACAAAACAAAATCGTTTTACCATGGCAACAAATAATGACTTATTAGAAATGTCATTGTAAAATTTCACTTAAAAAAGTTAAAGCATTGCTGAGCAGTAAAATTTGAAGGAAAGCATGGCGGCCCCTATTGTGAAAATTGAGAAATTGGAGTATCGAGCCATCATTAAGTACCTGTATTTAAAGGGGTTACGGGGTGAGGATATTTACGAAGATATGCTTGAAACACTTGGTAATCAGTGCCCTTCATACACAATTATGAAAAATTGGATTGCGTCTTTCAAAAGAGGAAAACTTTCTGTCGAAGATGCCAAGAGATCAGGAAGACCGATTTTGGTGTCCACCCCCGAAAATATTGATGCAGTTCACGAAATTCTATTGTCAGACCGTCGAATTGGGCTGAAACATATAGATGAGACACTAAAGATCTCGTATGAACGTGTCCATCACATAGTTCACGTCGATGTAGATATGAAAAAAAATTCTGCAAAATGGATCCCCAAATGTTTAAATGCCGATCAAAAGCAAGCAAGAGCGCTCAATCTGTGCCCGTGTTGTTACTATGGATAAAACTTGAGTCCATTTTTACAACCCAGAAACAAAGCAGCAGTCGATGGAGTGGAAGCACCGTGGTTCTCCACGGCCAAAGAAGTTTTGAGTCCAAAAATCCGTTGGAAAAGTTCTTGCTTCAGTTTTTTGGGATACTCGTGGAATAATAATGATTGACTAATTAGGAGAGGGCCAAACAATAACCGGAACCGGAGATTATTATTCCACATTATTAATCACCTTAAAAGAACAAACCAAAGAAAAAAGACGCGGTCTGTTGGCAAAAGGTGTGCTGCTTTTGCAGGACAATGCACCTGTGCACAAATCGCACATTGCCATGAATACAATTCGGGATTTAGGGTTTGAATTACTGGATCATCCGCCCTATTCTCCAGATGTATCCCCCTCAGACTGTTATCTATTCCCTATACTAAAAAAAACCTTTAAAAGGACATATATTTTTGTGCAATGAAGAAATCATAAAGTTGTGGAAAGCTGGTTTGTGGAGCAAAAAGAAAATTTTTTTTGAAAGGGCTAGAGGCGCTGAAGGATCGCTGTAAAAAATGTGTTAATTTAAGAGGAGACTACGTTAAATAATAAAATATTTCCAAATTTTAGTTGCTTCTATAGTAGGCTAACAATTTATCAATACCCCCTCGTATTTTAGCATCCTCGAAAAAAGGGGTGCTGTGGTTGCGTCGCAAATACTTCGGTTTTTTCAAACTCGCAGAATCCACTATAACCTCAATCTTACCTAATAGTAGAGTGCTCGGCGCGACAAAAGTCGTCTAAAAATTAATTCTGTGGGGGGTTCGGTGTTACAAGATGAAATTTTCACAGATGGAAGTTATCACTGTTGTAAATCAAAATTTCGAAGTTGTACAAAATTGTACTGTGCAAAAGGGCACAATATCTAAAATTTGAGTTACATACACAGTGTTAAAATAAAAAAAAAAACAACGGGTTGCACTCCGGGAGTGCCGGCAGAAGTAAAAAGTTGAAAATTAACGTTGTGCATTTTTGAATATTTTGGAATGGTTAGGGAATAATTTCGCACGAATTGCTTTATTTATCAGCCTAAAAGTACTATCATGTATGTGGTAAAATACAATATTCATTTATTGCGCTATCGTACACAAACATGACAATTTATATTACATTAAAAATTTAACACTTCAGAACTATTACAATTATTTTACATTAAAAAGTTTATCTCTCAGAACAATCAACTTTCATCCATAATTTCAACGACTCTTTCACCATCATGATTACCAGCATCATCATCGCCAATCTCTAAAACTGATACAATAGGTTTATGGAAGCTGAAGTAAGAAACGAACAATTTGGATGCGAATCTATTTAAATGTCTAATAAAGACCGCATCAATAGTAGTTTTGTATTTCGTTGTGCTAAGATTGCGATCATTTGACATCGTTAAACCAAATTCATTATTTAAAAATTCAATTAATAGTTGATTTTTATCGTCTGCAAAGTTTATGTTGAAATCTCCACTCAAAATCATTGGCAAATCATCAATCATGAACAACGAGGTCTTCCATCCAAAGATGATTGGCATCAAGTCAAGCACAAGGAAAAAAGAAAAAGAATAAACCAGCGTGTTGTTGGGAACAACCGCGAGAGTACTGTCAAAGGAGTGCCTAAGTGGGTGTCTCTTCATGTATGCAGAGTGGGTCCCAAGTTTTCGTCTTCTGAACTGCAATTATTGCTGCAACCTCACCTTCCTGAAGTAGCTTGCGAGGCAATAACTCCCAAACATCCTGAAATCTATTCGTCATATAAGGTAACCATACATAAAGAGAATTTCAAGAAGGCCATGGATTCGTCCATTTGGCCGTATGGAGCCTGTTAAGTCGTTTTTTAGAGAGGAGGATGACTCACAATGTCTCAAAACCCTAATGTTCTCTCCCAAGTTACTTTTGTTAAGTGTCAATAAACTAAACGTAGATAAAATTAATGAACTTAATATCAAGTTGGATAATTTACATAGCGTGGATCTCCTATGCTTGACAGAAGTGGGAATCAAAAACTCTATCAGTGACATAGTGTATTTTAGTGGTTTCCAGTTCTTACAGTAGGGCTGTCAGGAAATGTGGAGGTGTTGCGATATGGGCAAAAAATACATCACAAGCAGAAGAAATAAGCCTAGACCGCTATTGTGTTGAACAGCATTTTGAAATTTGTGGTGTTAAACTAAAAATTGGCAATTCCTCTACGGTGGTATCCCCTTCTGGTGATGTTCCTTTATTTTTTGACAAGATTGGGACCGTTCTCAATTTTTTGTATAAACCTAATCTACAATATGTGTTATGTGGTGACTTTAATTTTGATATGTACACGTGTCCGAATTTTAATTCTATGTGTGTTATATTAAATTCCTTTGACTTAAAACCCGTGGTGAGGTGGCCTACACGTGTAACGTCCACCTCTTGTACTCTGATTGATCAGATTTTCATCAATTTTGATAATGACGGAGCATGCGTAGTTCTTGATAATAATATATCTGACCACAGAACTGTCATGTTAGAATTGTTTTGTGATAATAAACTACAGCCAAACAAGTCATATTGCTATAAACGAATATTCAGTACAAATTCAATCAATAACTTTGAAAAAGATCTAGATAAAGAACACTGGGAATCTCTTCATTACATTAATGACACCAATTTAGCGTTTGAATCATTTTACAATACGTTTGTATATTATTTTAATTTGAATTTCCCTTTTAAGAAATATTCTATAACAAAAAACAAGACCTGGATCAACGATCGCGTCCGTTCGTCGAGCAGATCCTTGAGAGATCTTCACTGCCTAAGGAGGGTGTATCCAGACTTGACTGAAGCTTACAACGTTGCACGTAAGAGACACAACAACCTAATCAAAACCGTGAAGAAAAATTACTATCAGAATAAGATCGTGAATGCCAGCAACCCCAGCAAAGGCATGTGGGCTGTGGTTAACGAGTTGACAAATAAGGGTAATAAGCGAACGGCTAACCCTGTAATAAAAGACAATGGTAAAATTATTGACGATCCTCAAACCATAGCATCAATGTTTAATGAGTTGTTTGTACAAATTCCTAAAGATACTGTTGGCAAAATACCGAATACTGCAAATAATAATCCTCTTTCTTTCAGATCTCGTAATGTGTTCAATAGATCGTTATTTCTAAGGCCCTTTAATGAAAGTGAATTATTTGCTCTTTTAAATAATAAATTAAATAATAAACGGTCTGCCGGGCCAGATGAAATACCTATATTTCTGGTTAAAAAAGTTTTACATGTAATCATCAAACCCCTTACGTTATTAGTCAATCTATCTTTCTTAAATGGAACGTTTCCAACCATATTAAAAACTGGCAAGGTTGTGCCAATTTATAAAAGTGGGGATTCACACAGTGTGTTAAATTACCGCCCGGTAACAATATCCTTTAGTTTATCTAAAATATTTGAGAACAGTTTCTTAAACCGCTTGATGTGCTTCCTTGATACACACAATATTATTGCCCCTCACCAACATGGTTTTCGTGAGGGACATTCCACCCACTATGACTGCGCTAATATCAGGAGGTTGGAAAGGAAGAAGATAACGTTTCTGCAAGTTCAAAAAGTGAAAGTTTACGGGAAACATTACAGAAATGCTACCGATGGCTGAGAGGAAAATGAAGAACGTTGTGAGAAGAGAAATAGCGAGAAGAAAAAGAGGAAATTGATAAGATTTTAAACAGATAAATTGCAGCCATACAATTTAGATATATAAGCCACCTCAGCTAACATTTGGTGAGGCCAAAACGTGTACCTCCAGCCGCCTCACAGCTGACACCCAAAAAAGATGACTCGAAAAAAAAAGAAATCACAATTAAGATATACTGTTCAAAAAGGTAAAACGTTAAGGTTATAACAAGAGTATTTTTAGCCGTTCTTTTTTTAGTTGTTTGCTACGCTAGATGTTCTGGTAGCGATGTTAAGTCCCGCAAGCATATGTAGAATCCTTAGGCCTTCTACACCAGTCAATAATTATAATAATAATTATAATAGTTATACCAATTACCACATTACATGTTCATAACATTTTAATGTTACATAATATGATAAATTGTATTTATATATTTTTTTATAACACGTTATTTGTTATTGTTCTCTATTTTTGTAGTGTTTAGTTGTATTGTCCCCTTTTCTTTGACTAATTCCTATACAAATGTGACATTTGTCAATATGGAAATAAAGGTTATTATTATTATTATTAATCTAATCTAATCTAAAGCTTTTCCCAATTTTTTTTTGAAGCAATGCAGATGCGTCATGAGAATAAATGAATAAATTTTCATACAAGAAGTCTCGTATAGCACGCAATGACATCTGGAGAAATGTCGAGAGTGGCAACGACTTATACACATATCGCCGGTATCAGAAACAGTAGCATTAAACATGCTGGTGTATTTCGCATGCACATCCATATAATTTGTGCAATAATGAACTGTGTTCATATTTTGATAAATAGCTACTCCTCCTTTGATATTACCTCCTCTCCTACGCCGCGCCGGCGCGGCGGTCTACCCTCCCTCCGTCTTACAAATTTTCGATCAGGCCACGTGTCCTGACGCGACTTTAACATTTTTTACTCATCTCAAAAAGTGCTCACCGCCGCTAAAGAAGTTTTCACTTAAAAAAAATTATTCATTGGTGGCAATGAAGATTGGTTTACATATTTTTTTTGAGAAATGTCAGAAAAATGTTGGCCAAGATTCCATGTCCGGAACTGTACATATGTATATTTTTATAAAGTACTCACTCATTTTCTTTCACTATTCCTTTTTGTTCAATTTTCATATTTTAAACACTATATATTATCCATTTTTTTATATAAACAATTGCCAAAATGTGGTCATGTTGGTATAAACAACAGAAATTTTTAGTTGGTCACATTGAATGTCAAATTCTGACATTTATTCCGTTGTTTAACATGGTGAAAATAACCATAACTCGGTCCGAAAGGACATATTTTTAGATGATACAACCTGGTTTTTAATTGCATTTTGACATTGACAATTGTTTATAAAAAAAATAATTATACACGAATTTTACAAGTATACAGACGGTCGAGCAATCAGCAGTCACCATCCGTGGATGTGCGTAGCAGGCTGTAGTATAAAAACACACGCACACTCGCGCAAGCGCCCTGGGTTTGAGTTTTCACTTCAAAAGTTTTCACTTGAAAAACCCTATATTAATGCAATTATACTATTACTATATTACTAGATTAAATACAAAAATGTGATGGTAATAACTTGGATAACATTATTTTATTTCATACTGTGTCATATTTGTTAGTTTTACGTCCGGAAAATGGGACTTTACAGTACAAGTCCTGTAAAAAAATGCAACCAACAAAACAAACTGTTGTCATAGATACTCAATTCATGGATGTTTAAATTCTGAATTCCAGTTTCCTTTTTTAAAATGAAAACAATGATTTAGTATCTGTAGCATGAAATAAAACGCATTACGACATACGTCCGGAAACTTTTGCAGTAACTTGTCTCAAAATTCTTATTTATATTCTTATATTCTTCGTTATAAGTCCGGAAAACTCATTTTTACAGTAACGAGTCGAAATGTTTACAGACGAGGCGACGAAGGTCGCCTTGGGCGGAGCTACCAGTTATGGCCCCCCTCGGGCGGAGCCCCCTTTGAAGGCGCCCCTCTAGCGGAAGCCCCTTTAAAGGGCTTCCTCGGACTGTGCCCCCCTTGGGTAACGGCCCAATCGGGCTGGCTCCCCTTCTGTAGAGCGCCCCCTGGATGGGACCCCTTCGGAGGTTGCCCCCTTGGGGCGGAGCCCCCTTTAATGGCCCCCCCTTGGGTAAGGGCCCCCTCGGGCTGCCCCCCCCTTGGGTAAAGGCCCCCTCGGGCTCTGACTGAGCCCCCTCGGAGGGAACCCCCTTGGGTAGAGCTCCTTTTGGGGCGGAACCCTCTTTAAGGGGCTACCTCGGGCGGAGCCCCCCTTGGTCGGAACCCCCCTTGGTTGTGAGCCCCCTTGATCTGGAGCCCCCATAGTTGTGAGCCCCCTTGATGGGGAGTATTCTCATTAGGCATTAGGCTTATAAATTTTATATTTAACTAGTTGACCCGTCCCGGCTTCGCACGGTGATTTTATTTTATTAAGGGCCGGTTTTACCAACATCGATTAACTTTAACTGATAAATAACTGCATAGATACGTTTGTTAAAACTATACCAACAATAATTGTTCCTAACAGATGATTAAGTTTAACGGAGGTTGGAGAAATCGGCCCTTAGTATTTTATTTACTACTTTAATATTTTTGAAAAACCGTTACTTAGTGAGCGCCCGCGTGGTAAAATAAAAAAGTAGTAAAATTTCATTGCAATCGGTTTAGTGGATTCAGAGATTAACCCCCCCATCACGTTACTCCCCTTAGAAATGGAATTTTGAAAAACCGTTTCTTAGTGAGCGCCTACGTGGTAAAAGAAGTAAGTGTGCAAAATTTTATTGCAATCTATTATCTATCATTTCTTAGTGAGCGCTTACGTGCTAAAATAAGTAAGTGTGCAAAATTTCATTCTTTTTCGGGTCAGTGGATTTAGAGATTAACTCCCCCGCCCCGTTACCCCCCTTTGGAATGGAATTTTGAAAAACCGTTTCTTAGTGAGCGCCTACGTGGTAAAATGAGTAAGTGTGCAAAATTTCATTCCAATCGGTTCAGTGGATCTAGAGATTAAATCCCCCGCCCCGCTACCCCCCTTTGGAATGGAATTTTGAAAAACCGTTTCTTAATGAGCGCCTACGTGCTAAAATGAGTAATTGTGCAAAATTTCATTACAATCGGTTCAGTGGATGCAGAGTTTACTCCCCCGCCCCGTTACCCCCTTTTGGAATGGAATTTTGAAAAACCGTTTCTTAGTGAGCGCCTACGTGGTAAAATGAGTAAGTGTGCAAAATTTCATTGCAATCGGTTCAGCGGATCCAGAGATAAACGGGGCGGGGGGGGCTGTTACCCCCCTTTGGAACGGAATTTTGAAAAACCGTTTCTTAGTGAGCGCATACGTGGTAAAATAAGTAAGCGTGCAAAGTTTCATTGCAATCCCTTCGATGGATCCGGAGATTTCGTGATGAGTCAATCAGTGAGTGGTATTTGGATTTTATATATATAGATAGATTATATCACAACAAATTGACGACAATATCAAATACAGGTTTATAAATGGACAGCGGAAATAAAGGGACGCATCGGTCGTACTTCCCTTTACACTCTGGTAGACTTCCAATAAGCTGTTTATTCGTGTCGAAGGACCATGTTCAGACTGTTGGCTTATTAACTGCACTGTTGGCTTTTTAACTTGTCTATTGAAAACAATTATGATAGAAAATTATATCAAAACATTAATAAATTCTTCAAAAAAAATATCAAGGGCCCCGCCAACTCCTTTTTAGGCATCTTTTGAGTCCTCTCTCCCTAGATGGCGTGGGCGACAGTTAACAAACAACCAGTACCTTATGTACACTAAACACACATTGAAGCAATGTTAGCAGCTTCATCAATATCCATTTCTGAATTTTTCTTGTCACGTTTTGCTTTGTTTAAATTTGTCACATCGGGTAACCCTAGTTACGCACATACATGCAGGCAACTCAGATGTGAGTGACGAGCGTCCAAACTAAGGCAAACATTTCATGCAAATTTGAGGAAATTTTCAACGGCAGCGGGAAAAATTTAATAAGTAACTCGGAATGTATCGACTGTTAACATTCTCGGCAAGAGACAAGCCTCGGCTTCCCCCCTGGGCCCCATGTCGCAAAGGCCCCCACAAGTCTAAAGTGGGCCTTATATCGCGTGGGGGCCCTCGTGTCTCAAAGAGCCACGTTTTACTACCAAAGAAAGACAATCGTTTTCGCGTTTGTGTGGACTACCGCGGATTGAATAAAGTAACTGTACCGGACCGATGTCCGTTACCACGTCTGGACGATTTACTTCATGCCCCGAAACAAACGTCGTATATGTCTACCATTGATCTTAAATCTGGATACTGGCAGGTACCTGTGCGCGAAGAGAACCGTGATAAAACAGCTTTCATCACACCGTTTGGCCTATATCGGTTCAAACGAATGCCATTTGGTCTCTGTTTGGCCCCCGCTACATTTCAAAGACTCATGGACCGATTTAAAACGGGGTTAAGTAATCCATTTTGGTCTACCTCGACGACCTCATTATTATCTCGGCTACGTTCGTAGAACATTTGAGTGACCTCCAACGGGTCTTTGACAGGTTAAGACTTTTCGGACTTTATGCAAACCGTGAAAACTGCCTGTTCGTTTGCGCGAGTGTTCGGTACCTGGGTCACTTGATTACGCCTGCAGGAATTTGCCCCGATCGCGAAAAAATAGCGGCAATAATGGACCGTCCGAATCCGATTAACCTTAAACAGCTTCAATCCTTTTTGCAGACCTGCAAGTGGTTCCGGAGGTTTATCGATGGTTATGCTGAGACCGCCCGACCACTCTGTGCCTTAACTAAGAAGAAAGCCGTCTTTCAATGGGGACCAGACCAGCAGAAGTCATTTGACAGTTTGAAGAAGAAGTTGTCCACCGCACCAGTCCTGCGCCAGGCCGACCCGGACCTGCCGTACAAAATCAAGACTGACGCCAGTTCCTATGCAGTAGGAGCATGCTTACTCCAGGGTGCAGACGATGATGAGCGACCCATCGAGTACGTTAGTCGGTTGCTCACTTCTGCAGAACAAAACTACACCACGACCGAGAGGGAAGCCTTGGCTCTGTTACTACAACAATTCAACTTGCAAATTGAGTACATCCGGGGAGAACCAATGTGGTAGCAGACACTCTCTCGCGACCAGGGGGAGAGGATACTGAGCCCGTCACCGTCAATCGCATTGAAGTTTACTCTCCGAGGAGAAGTGCCAAAGAAACAAGAGATGAGCAGTTGCAGGATCCTGATGTTCGCAAAATAATCTGTTGTCTGGAGGAGGAGACAACAGAACCCGGTAAATACTACAATTATTGGTCGAGCAAGAGATACTGCCTAAGCAACGGTGTTCTCTACGGATATAATCCCGATGAGGACATAGCTGAGCCTCAACTCGTGGTTCCTGTGACCATGGTGATGGAGATCCTCCAGGAGAACCACGACGCCGACACTGCTGGTCACTACGGTGTCGCCAAAACGTGTAAGAAAATCTCCAGGCGCTATTACTGGCCAACGCTGCACCGCGATGTAGCCAAACACGTGAAGACCTGTCTGGACTGTCAAAGATATAAAGCCAGTAACACCAAACCTGCTGAATTGGTGCAGACTCATTCCCTCGGCCGACGGTTTGAAGTGATGGCGATGGATTTATTCGGCTACCCGAAGCTGCTACAGGGGAACGCTGGGTATTCGCCATCGAGGACGTCACCACCAGATAGATCGAGTTATTTGCACTGCCAGTCGCCTCCGCCGAGGCATGTGCCAAAGTTCTGATCGACGAGGTAATCTTGCGGTATGGATGTTCCCGAAAGATGACCAGTGACAATATTACACAGTTTGTCAGTGACATCTTCCAACAAGTCGCTTATATCCTGGGGTTCGAGTAACGATTCACTGCGCTTTACCATCCAGAGGCTAATCCCGAAGAGCGACGGAACCGAGAACTGAAAACCCAGCTAGCCATTTTGGTGAAGACGAACCATAAGTACATGGAAAGAAGCCCTGCCGTCGGTGAGAGTCCCAGATGCGAGTAGCTAGGGAAAACATGAAGCGTGGTCAGACTAGAGCCAAACAGATTGCAGACAAGCACCGTGGCGAAGCTGTGGCCTACCGACCCGGGGACCAGGTACTCGTCGACTCTCACGTTCTGAGCAACACCGCTAAAGGCTTTACTTCCAAGTTTGCTCCACGACAGGATGGACCCTATCTAATACTGGAACAAGCTACTCCCACTACCTATACGATCGCGACGCTCGCAGAACCCAACAAACCCTTGGGTAAATATCATATTTCCGCCCTGCGACCATATTGTCCGCGGGAAGGCTTCGATACGCCAGCTCCTTTAGTACCGAAGCGCCAACGAGGACGGCCTCGAAAGCATAACGAGCCGCCCCCACAGGAAGAGTCCGCATATTCCGAAACCGATGAAGAGGTTTCCACGACAGAGCCTACATCTTTATCGGAAGCTGACGGAGCACCAGGCACTACTGGGAGACTGCGGAAGGTGAAGAAGATGTGCACAGCGTCGTGCTGTGCCGAATAAACCAACCCTTAGTTATCTGAATTTTACATTTGTCTCATTAAAAATTCAAGGGGGAGTGTAACGCGCCTGCACAGAAGTAGTATAAAATAGAGTAGAGTACCGAGTAAGTACCGACGCGCACGTTTTCCGGCTCCAAAATTATTAATTAATGTAACCGTTTTTATACCTTGTTATTTAGTAATTAAAGTGTTCTAAATTAGTCCGTGTGTTTGTGTGTTACAAGTGGAATGTCTCGAAATGAACCTCGGAAAAAACTAACTAAAATCGATCAACTTTTCTGTTTCCACACGATTATCTGGAAACGTAAAGTCTAAATAAAAAAAAGTTATTCTTGGAAAAAGTTGCTTTAATTCTTTTACAAGATAACAATGTTAGTTTCAAAATTTTTAAATCTACGATATCGGAAGTACGCAATTAAATATAAAATAATGCATTTTAAAATCATTTCTTTCTTCGCATTAAACGGCCGTCCCCACTTTTCAGCTTCATCTTCTGTCTCCGGATTCTCCGTAGCTCCAGTTCACTCGCACTCAAAACCAATCGAAAATTTTAAATAATATGTCGGAAAAGGTCTGTCAATAATAATTGTACTTTTATAATAACAATTACTTGTTGTACTCAATAAATGTAACATAAATTAATACTTTCTGGCCGTCAAAATATAAAGTACATACCTACATCCTTATAACACAAATAAAGGAAAAAATTAAAAAAATTACAGTTACATGTAATATTATTATTATATTTATTTAAAATCAGAACTTTCTAATTCAATCTTGCGGAGAGGCAATTATGATTTAGAAACAGTAAAAGAATTTTTACAAAATGTTTGTGATGCACCTCCATCAACCCAACTGGTTCGCTTTGCAATTACAAATCTTAACACAATCTAAAATCAAGTATTGAAAAATGGTTATCCTGCGGATATTACATTAATTTACTTCTCTTGCACCCACATGAAGACAAAGCTTTTAACTGGACTGGTAACGATGGAAGTGTCCTTAAAACTGGATTGATCTCCCCATTTTTACAGAGATGGCAACCAAATTGTTTAAAATTTGGAATTGTCTACAAAGGTTTTAATGAATTTTTCCACACACTTGATTGGAAATACACCCGTAAACAGTACTTAAAGCATCTTTGGTTGGTGAGAATTTAGATACAGTTGTTGAAAAGGACATAACTTAAATATAATTTTATAACAAAATTTTGCATTTTCATAAACATTTCATCAGAAAAATTATCTACACCGACACCGTTTAAAGAGTCGCTGTATTACAGATACATTTTGTAACAAGTCTTTCCAGAAACAGTGAATTTACTTGTGGTGTTACACACTGCCATAGCTGGCAAGTTTTTGACCAAATTTTCAGGTAAACCTACTTTGTGCACTCGAATATATCGCAGTGTCACATTTCCCTGTATTTTTCCACACTTCCGGAGTGAGTGCTTCCCTAAAGTGCAACACTAGAATTAAGACATCAGTATCGTTCGTATATCTGCTTCTTCATGATCTGACATTAGCAATTCAGGAGTGTACCTTCCTATTTTAAAATTTGCTTTATAATCTGTCACTCATTTAAATCTTCAGGTAGTAGCAAATTCAACACTTTTTTCGCTGAAATAATAATTGCCATACCACCGAATATTAAACATTTTTAGCTGGTTGCATGCAGGCAGAATACTTTCAGCTTTAGTGAAATTCTCAATAATTTCTCCTTAAGCACTTTTATTAGATGGTGTAGCCAATTGTCAATTTGCTGTTATATACCACTTATAGACATTGGAAAAGTGGTAAATTCATGTTGAGAAATAAAATATATTATGTAGGTACTTTATATTTTGACGGCCACAAATTATTAATTTGTTACATTTTTGATAAGTACAGTTATTTTATTGTTATTATTAAGTACAATAATTAACACCACATACCTTTTCCGTCATTTAATTTCCGTTTTAAGAAAGATTTTCAATTAGTTTCGAGTGCGAGTGAGATGGAGCTACGGAGAATCCAGAGACAGAAAATGAAGCTGAAAAGTGGGGACGGCCGTTTAATGCGAAGAAAGAAATGATTTAATAATTAACTTTTAAAAAACATTATTAACATTTAATAATTTTAATAAAAACATTTAGTAACATAAGTTAACTAAAAAGTAAAAAATAAAAATTTTCTATTTTAGAGTTATTTGTTGTTCCGCTTAATGTAATTATTTATTTTTCCGTTTAATGAAATTCAGAAATTATTATTGATTATCTAATTATTCATTGTTTTATAATTTTGAAGTCGGTGCCAAGTTAAATAGAATATTATACATTTTAAAGTTATAATTCCTTGATAATTTCAGACTTCTAAATTCACGATTATGATTACTCAAAACACGTTAGCTGCCAAGCGCATTTTTCAGAGCTGGCGTTTTCTCTTGCGGCATGCCCGCCGGCGGTCACACCGTGCCTTCGCCAGGGCGCCATATGTCCCGCCGGTGGTCATTTTTCTTGGCCAATAATTTTTTAAATATTTTATTAACTTCTTATAAAATGTCACATTTTTGTCCATAAATGGTTTCTTAAATATATTGACAATGTTTTAAATGTGAAACAAACGAATTTTGTAAATTAGTTTTATTGGAAAAAAATACATTTATTATACCAATTATAATTTTTTTTTTGCGGAAAACATTGCAAATTTATATTGAAAAAATACTTAAAACACTAAACTTACATATTCTCATGTTTAGAAAAACAATTTAAGCAAATAAATGGTTTATGATCACATGTAGAACAAAAAGTTGTCACTTTTTTAGCCAATTTTGCTGCATCTTTACTCCCTGCTTGTGTGGTCAATTTATTGTAGCACATGGTACATCTTTTTCTGATCTTTCTATTTCTGAAACACTTTTCTTTAGTTTCCATTAATATATGTTTAGCTTTTTTTAATTTCTTTGGTTGCTGGGCATTTTCTGCAGGTTCAACCGCCTCTTTATCACCGTTAAGATCTAACAAAGAATCAACCAACATTTCCCGAAATTTCGTAATTGAAATCTTTGAGAAGTTAGGATTTACTATTTTATACACAATGAAAGCATTGACAATAGATGTACCAAACAATAACTCTGTTGCAAGTTTATGGTACCATCTAATGGATTTTCTAACTGGGGAAGAATAGCTGGACAATTGATTACTGAGATCTATTCCCGCTTTTCCACAATTGTAATCTAATATAAACTTGGGTTTAAAAATATCTTCTTTTTTACGATTTTTTTTACCAGTGTTTACTACCTCTAGTGTATGATGAGTGGAAAGTATCAAAACATCTCTCTTGTCGTGCCATTTAGCTACTACTATTCCTTTGTCATTTTCTTTTCCCACTACATCACCTCTTTTAATTTTAGCAGTTACAACTTCTTTTGGTAAACCTTTTCGGTTTTTTCTTACTGTTCCCAATGAGTGAGTGTTTCTTCTTAACAATTCGTGTGCAAGCGGTAGGTTGGTGTAAAAGTTGTCGGTTATTAGAATTCTACCTTTATCTAAATAATCCTTACATAGCTCTAGGACCACATGAGAAGACAAGTCATGATGTCCAGTGTCATGCTTTCCTTCATAAACCATCACGGAATAGGTGTATCCTTCAGTGCCACAGAGTTTGAATAATGTGTCGTTTTCCTGGAATATATTGTCTAAATTTTAAACGACCTCTAAATGGTACCATTGTTTCATCAACAGCCATTTGTAAACTAGGATTCATTATTCTTTTAAAATTTTCTAGTAATAATTCATTCAAGTGTCTGACTTTAAAAAGTTTATCATTTTCAGGAGCAACTTCATTATCCGAAAAATGCCAAAAACGTAGTAACATTTGAAATCTATTTCTTGACATGGTGCGAGGAGCTATTTCGTTTTTGTATTTTCTATTTTTACTCCAATAGCATTCAATATTTGGGTATCTCACTAAACCCATCCAAATTAACAAACCAAAATTTTTTTTTATTTCTTTTTTAGTTGTTGGCTCCCATGAAGATAATCTGCTGGAACGGGTATGCTGTCTCTTGTTGATAATTTGTTGAGCGTTTTTATTCGTTTCTGTTACAATGAGATCCAAAATATTTTCGGACAAAAAGCGTAAATAGATGTCAATTGCATTTGAAGTTATGGGAACGTCTTCAATCAAACCACACTGTTCTTGAAAATTAAACTGTGTTTGATGATTTCCGGTAACCTCAAACCATTGGGAGGTAGGTGTAATAGTTACATCTGACAACGTATTATTACATTAAAACAACATAGGTATATAAAAAAAATAACAC
Source organism: Diaperis boleti (assembly GCA_963583935.1). Classification (NCBI taxonomy): domain Eukaryota; kingdom Metazoa; phylum Arthropoda; class Insecta; order Coleoptera; family Tenebrionidae; genus Diaperis; species Diaperis boleti. Next base: position 37,833,982 of record OY757249.1, read on the forward strand.
AAACCTGCTATGTTTTCATCAGTATTTTCCTCATCATACACTTCGTCTTCACTACTGGCACCATCATCGTCACTTTGAACATAATCCGATTCATTACTTTCATCAGCTGATCCACATTCGTCAGAATCTTCGATTTCTGAATCATTTTCCCATATGTCTTGCAGTTCTTTATCTGTTAACGGCCGTTTAATTCCTCTTGAAGTTGAAGGATTCATCATAAACAAATTTTATACGCAAAGTGAATAGACTAACTTGCAAACACTGCAACCACAATATGGCAAATGCCAGCATTGCCAGCCGGCGTCCATGTGGCAGCAAGGGAATACAAATATCACTGCCTGGCCACATGACCGCCGGCTGCCATGCGTAAATAACAAGATTTTTACTAACGCCATCTGTATTGTAAAGGTAACCCTAAGTTTGGAACCGGTATTTGGAAAAAAAATACCTTTTCTTTGCTTGGCAGTTTAGGGAATAAACGTAGAAGGTCGGCGTGGCGCTAGCGTCAAGTCATTGCATGCCCGCCGGCGGTACATATGGCAGCTAACGTGTTAAACTTTTCAGAACTCATTTGATACATTAGGTAAAAGCTATACAGGGTGTTTCAGTACTCGCGCCCCAAAGAAAACTGGAGAAATCTCCCTGATGCACAGATAAATATTCTTAAAGAAAAAAATTGTTAGCTCAAATGGTATTGAAGAAAAGAACATTTTAATTTCTTAGGGGGTCTTAGGCCATTCAGGTATATTTCTCATCATTTCTGTTGCTAGGTTTTATACTTATACTCAAAGCCTATTTTTTATTTGTAAATGATCCAGTCAACTAAATCTTTTAAAAACGTCAGTGTCAAAATTAAATTTGATTACATCGCTCTGACCCGTTTATCGCAGTGCTCTTTAAACATGTATTCTGTCGCTGATTATATGGAAATAATTTACGGGGAATGTGGACGAAATGCTAGACAAGCAGCGAGGATGTTTGCCGAACGCTTTTCTGATAGAAATCATCCGGATCACAAAGTGATACTAAAGGCCATGGCAAGAAAAATCAAAACAGGTCAAGTTTTATCAGACAAAAGGGAAGTTGGTGATGCTGACAGGACTGTACGTACTGTTGAAAACGAAGAGGTTATTTTAGATGTTTTTGAAGACGGGACCAGAAGTATCAGTGATGCAGCTCAGAAATTGAATATTTCTAGATCTTCTATTCATCAAGTACTAAAGACTGAACAAAAATATCCCTTCCCTTATATGCGTGTGCAGCATTTACAACCAGAATGTTACCCTTCTAGACGACATTTTGTACCTGGCTTCTAAATCAAGAAGAAATGTATCTTAATTTTATTTCTCGGATTTTGTTTTCGGACGAATCAATTTTCGGAAGGCAAGGATGTTACAATGCCCATGATTGGCACATCCAGGCAGAGGAAAATCCACACGCTCTTTTTGAAAGAGCATTCCAGGAACGATTTTCAATAAATTTGTGGGCAGGTCTATTAGGAAATCGTGTGGTATGTCATCGATTAATTGAGAAATCATCACCTAACTATAACCTTTTGAATTTTCTGCCCGTTTAACTGGTCAAATTTATACGAATTCCTTTTTTTTTATTATTATAAAAACACCGTATTATTTGGTGTCTTGTTGATTTTACAATCTGATCAGTTGTGATCAATGAGTAAATTTAAACTAACTTAAAATACTAATAGAAAACGTCGCTGCTCATGACTTTTGGCGAACGAGTCAGCGTGTGGTATCTGGGTATCGTTGATCCTTATCGGTATATGTTTTTGACGTTTGTTGGTAAAGTCTACATGTACGGACTTACTTTCGTTTAACTTGATACGGCAAGTTTTGGTCCAGGTGTTTATTTTATCAATGGAGGTTTGAAGTTTCACTGCCGCCTCTTCATGATTATTTCCAACTGCCATAACTGCTGTATCGTCGGCAAAAGTCGCAATTGTATTTTGTTAAAGTTTAGGGATGTCACTAGTGTATAGTAAATAGAGGACAGGACCCAGTACGCTACCCTGTGGCACTCCTGCTTTAATTTCTTTCAGTTCAGAATATGCTTCTTCCTGCTTGATTCTGAAGTACCTTTCTGTCAAATAAGATTGTAGTAGTAAAGTTGTGAATACTGTTTAGCAAAAAATGTCTTCAATTTGTGGAAGAGCCCTTCATGCCAAACTTTATCGACGGCTTGTGCAACATCTAAAAAAACGGTTGAGCAAACTTTCTTTTCTTCTAATGATTTTTCAATTCTGGCTGTGATCCTGTGTACTTGGTCAATAGTGGAGTGTTTTTCTCTGAAACCAAACTGGTGTGTAGGGATCAGTTCCTTCTCGTCAATTATTTCTTTTAATCTCCTGTGAAGTATCTTTTCATAAAGCTTCGATATCATTGGGAGTAGTGATATCGGCCTATACGAAGTGACTTCATGTGAAGGTTTTCCTGGCTTCTGAATCATAATAACTTCGGCTATTTTCCACAATTTGGGGACATACTTCAGTCTAAATGACGCATTTATGAGGTTAGTCAACTTCACAATAGCTTTTTTCGGGAGTTTTTTTAAAACTTCTCCAGTAATAAAATCAAAACCTGGAGCTTTCGACGGATTGATGTTTGTTTTAAGCTCATTTGCAACTTCTTTCGTAGAAAGTGGGTCGAATAACCCCTTCTTCTTGAATTGGATTATCCCATTCTTGATGGTTTTCATCCCCATTTGTTTGGAACGTCATTTCTAGGTGTTGTGCAAATCTACAGGCTTTTTGCATATTATTGCGTGCCCAACTTCCGTCTGCATTTCGTATTGGCGGGTTTTGCTGCGTAGGCCTCTTTAGTCGTTTAGTTGCTTTCCAAATTACTGTTAGTCAGCTCACTCAGGTATTCACTGATTGCTTCACTTTTTATGCGTTGAATTTCTCTCTTCAATTGCTGTGTGGCATTGTTCAAAATTGTCTTGTCTGCAGGTGCCCTTGATTGGTGCCATCTTCTTCGAAGTTTTCTTTTTTCGGTGATTAGTTCTCTAATTTCTTTCGGGTAGTTACCTTTTGTTCTCTGAATTAACTCCGGGGTGTTTTCCCAAGGTGCCTTTTGTATGTTTTTGGTAAACAATTCTACTTCGTTGTCTAGTTGTTCTTCTGTCCTTAGGGGAACTGATAGTTCAGTATATTCTTCAAGTTTCATTTTGAAGCTTTGCCAATCAGTGAGTTTGTTGACTAGTCTTGAAGGATTTTCTTTCTGGATTACACTATCACTTAATGTTAGAAAAATGGGTGAGTGATCTGAATTCATGTCCCATGCCTCCTCAATATGCAGGTAATTCGAAGAAATGTTTCTGATCACAAAAAAGTCTATAAGATCCGGTATTTTATTTGGATCTGTGGGTCAGTAGGTTGACACTGTTTCACATTTTAGCTGATTACATGATTCAAGGAATTCTTTTCCTTTGGTTGTGGTGAGTCTTGATCCCCAGTGGGTATGTTTCGCATTGAAATCACCTCCCACTATGAATCTACGTCCTTGGCTATTTAGAAAGTCAATGTATTCTTCCTTTTTGATAGCGTGTCTTGGAGGACAGTATATTGCCGAGATGTTGATTTCGTAAGTTTTAGTTTGGACGCAAACAATTGTGGCTTTATGATGACTGCACTTCCACCTCTTGCTGTATTATTTGGGTGGATAGTATGGTACACCATATATCCTCTGAATTTGACGTGTGACTCCTTGGTGAAATGGGTTTTGAGAAATGAGGCATACATCAATTTTTTCTATATCAAGGATTGGAATTCCATTCAATTATTCTGAGTTGACCAGCCATTTTTGTTCTTGGGGATCGCTCCTTGGGTACGATATTCCAATTTAGTTATGCGTTTTTCCATCTTTTCTAGTTTCTCCATTTTTTTTTTAATTTGCTGTAGAGTGGACTCAATGTTTGGGCTTCGTCCTTCCTTCATTACTGCTTGACTATAGTTTCTGGCGTTAAAGGTACAGTTTTTTGTCTTTGCTTCTTCGTTGCTGGTTTTAGCTAGATGGGTAGTCTTGTTATGGCTTGTTGCTTGTAAAACAGCTTTTGGTTGAGAATTTCTTTGCTGCTGTTGTGGTGGATTAGGTTTCTTGGTTTGTCTGTTCTTGAGTTTTTGAATTTCTTTGGCCACCATGCACCCACGATAGTTTGCTGGATGGCCTTCTCCGCAATGCACGCATTTAGGTTGTGCATTTTTAGGTTTATTGCAATTAGCTGTTAGGTGCTTATCTGTGCATCTTACACACCTCGGTTCTTTGGATCAGTACCTTTGTGTATGACCGTAGGCTTGGCACTTCTTGCACTACGGTACTAGTTTTGATTTTCTGAGCGGTAATACTTCAACCCTGATGCCCATTATGTCTGTGATCTCATAAATCTTGTTAACATTTTCATCTTGTCTGAATTCAAGCATAAACATGTTAAGTGGTTGTTTAGTTTTATATTTTAGTTTGGGAATAGCTTGAAGTAACTTGTACCCTCTCTTTCTGATTGAGGTCACAATGTCATCTGGTTTACAAGAATGATGCAATCTGTTGGCTATCACTCTAATTGGTCTTTGTTGTTTGTTCTCGTAAGAATGCCACGAAAATTTGTTTTCCGTCAATATTTTAACTAGTGCTCTAAAATCTTCTTGGTCTGCAACGTTGATTTTAATGTTCTTGTCACTGACGACTTTTATTTGAAACCCCCTCATTTTTTCACTTATTAAATAATGCAATGCATTGAAGTTTTCAATTCCATCTACAACAATTGGAGGTGGAGGTCTTGGTTTTCTATTTACAGTTTGTTTTTCTTTTGAGACCTTTTGTGTATTTTGTGGGGGAGTGAGTGAGGTATCCATTTTCCTTTTTTTGTTGTTGTTTTTATAGCTATTTCTTACCCACTTGGTCTCTTCGGCTAGTTCTTCTTCGTCGGTAAAGTATTCCATTGGTTCCTTTCCATTTTCTTGTGCTGGTGTACTTTGCGTCGGATTAACACTCTCTGCGTGTTTATTATTCTGCAAATTTTGAATCATTTTTTGCATTTCTTCTATTTGTGTTTGCATACTGTTTATTTGTGTAGTTACACAGTCTCTTTCATATGCCGCCTGTTTCCAGGCGTCGAATAGCGCTTGTTCATTGTGTGACCTTGCACTGTTTTCTTGGAATAAGATGTTGTTTTCTTGTAGTAGGGCCATTTCTTGCTGCAGGGATGCCGATGTCATTGAACTTTTATAAAACAAATCGTTCACTTTTTCGGATTTCCTTTTTTCTTCGCGATAATAATACGATTATATTCTAATACAATCGCCGGGGTCACTCGCGTGTTATGACGCCCGTATATCACTTTGTACATCGAAAGAGCTCCGGAACACGTCTGTGCGCTCTGACAGTCAAGCAACAACTATACGAATTTCTTGAACACAGAACTTCCCGATTTTCTGGAAGACATGCCCCTTGTTTTTCGCATTAATGACTGGTTCCAGCATGCAGGCCCAATACCACACTTCAGCCGAGAAGCTCGAGAAGTTTTAAATCAACAATACCCTGACTGTTAAATAGGTCCCCACATTTAAATCCTCTGGATTTTTTTCTTTGGGGACACGTAAAAAATGTTGTCTACAGACGTCCCGTTGGAACACAGGAACAGCTCAGGGGCCAGGTTCAAGAAGCTCTTGCCACAATTACCCCTCAAATGATTACAAACTCTAAGTTGAACCTTTTGCCTTATGTTTAGAGATGAACGGTGGGCACTTTGAACACTTGCTCTGATTGCTTTGTTGCCCTTTTTAACAATATTCTTTTTCTGTTATAATTAGTTTGTATATACCCTTTCCTTTTGTTTTTGTAGCGGTACATAAGTCTGTGTACGTTAAATAAAGACGGTTCTTTCAGAACCCCCATTTGTTGTTTTATTAAAAAAAAATGACACTAAAAAACATACAATGGCAAGGGTGACATGGTCTACCTTATCCTACGCGTTGGCACTTTGGCGTGGATGTCACTGCGACAGTACGATAGCCTAGCAACAGATTTATGTTATACCAACACCTGGACCTTCCCTTTTTGGGATTGGTGAGTTGAAAAAGTGCAACAGCGCTGTTATGTAAGCCAAAAATTTGTCTTTGTTTGCATTTTCGGGATCCATATTGTCGTCGGCATTTGTCAGTTTCCTCTGGGGCGCGAGTTCTGGGACATCCTGTATGTGGATTCGTATTACTAATTTTGCATGATTTAGGTTGGATTTACCGAGAGATGAATTATTGTTAGATTTGAAATAAATAAATAATTATTTATTATGTAATTATTATGAATAGTTTTTTTTTCGTAGTAACTAATTTGTTATTGTAGGAAGGTATATAATTTGTTTTTATGTTTTTATGGCACCAACTCCAAAATTATAAAACAATTAATAATTAGATAATCAACAATAATTTCTGAATTTCATTAAACGGAAAAATAAATAAACAAGAAGAATGTCCTTAAATCCAAGTGGAGTAAATTTAAATTAAAATTTAAATATATCTATGGAAAAATAAATAATTACATTAAGCGGAACAACAAATAACTCTGAAATTGAAAATTTTTATTTGTTACTTTATAGTTAACTTAATTATGTTACTTTGGGTTTTTTGAAGTCGGTTTCTTTTTTTTTAAACTAATTATTTTACAATTTTAAGTGATGGGTAGACCTAGTAAGGACGCTTTAAATCCACAGGAGCGCGAAAATAGATTGTCGAGTATAAGAGCATAAGTATTAAATAAATTAAGAAGTTAATGTCAAAAAGATCGAGAACATCAATCCAAATTTAAGATTCGATATTCGAGATTCAAGATTCGATATTCGGGTATTTGAGATTCACAAATTCCAGATTTTCCATTCCCGATTCTACAGAATACTATGTCCTATATCATGAAATTAAAATGGGACCATGTTGGAGCTCTAAACAAATCGCAAAAAGAATAATTGAATCGTTTATTGTTAAAACAAGTCAAGTAACATTTTTGGCCATTTTTGTTTTTCAGTGGAATATACAGACTGTTCCATTTAAAACTCCCCAGTCCAGATTTCTCCGAATTGATTACTGTGATTGAAAAATCCAATGGAATATAATATATATTATAGACATAAATCGATTGGTGCAGAAAGCATCCAAGTACCATATCATGTATGCTAAAATTTGCGACTAATAGTGCTTATATGCCAAGGGCATAGTAAGATACAATTGTAGATGAATTTGCCATAGTCTTTTCGTTTCCTGAAAAGTTTGCAAAATGTTACTTGGCTTGTTTTAACAATAAACGATTCAATTGAAATCGGTTCATAAACAAAGAAATTATGTTTGAAGTCGGTTTCAGAAACACTATAAATCACGTCCTTGACCAAGGCTTATTTATTCTCGCCTTGTCACTCTCGGGTTATGTTCCATAAACTATCCACCTCGAGCAGGTACCGTCATTCGAACACATTTCCATTTGATTTTGAGGAATTTCCTTCTATAACTTCGAAATCTTACGTCCAATATGAATAACATTAAAATGGGAGCATCTTGAAGATATACTGAATACAACGCAAAAAGAATAATTGAAATCGGTTCATAAGCAAAGACGTTATGCCCGCACAAACATATCCAATCACCACATTTCCATCTGATTTTCAAGAGTTTCCTGCTATAACTCGGAAGTCTTATGTTCAATATGAATGAAATTAAAATGGGACCACCTTGGAGCCATACTCAACCCAACGCAAAAAGAATAATTGAAATCGGTTCATACACGAAGAAGTTATGCCCGAACATACAAAAAAAAAAAAACAAAAACGTATTCAGTCGAATAGAGAACCTCCTTAGTAGTAATAGAGGCATCTTTTAACCGCGGCACTTTTGGCCTGGGCACTTTTGGCCTGGGCACTTTTGTCGACGGCACTTTAGACCCCGGCACTTTTGTCGACGGCACTTTAGACACCGGCACTTTTGTCGACGGCACTTTAGACCCCGGCACTTTTGTCGACGGTACTTTAGACCCCGGCACTTTTGTCGACGGCACTTTAGACCCAGGCACTTTTGGCCCCGGTACTTTTGATTCTTTGACATCGACATGTTAAGACCTGATTTTAATTTTTATGCGAAATCATTTTTGGGGTGTGGCTTTACGTGCATTTTCAGCACGCGATTTTGTTGGGGGCCAACACTTGGCGTATTGGAGTGGGACGGGGCTGACTTTGAGCCATCCAAACAAGTGTACTTGGTATTTGGCGGATAAAGGCGATCCAGTTGTTTGTGCGGCGGCATTTGATTCTAAAGATTTTATGGATGGGGAGAGGATATCGCATTCGTCCGTGTCATGGTGCACACCGCAGACCACAAAGGAAAAGAACGGGCCAGTGCGAGTTGTTTGGAGGCGTTTGTTATAGAGGTTATTGTGAGGTTAGGGGCTTCAGTCATCTCTGAGAGACATTTTTGGTGGTTGTTCGAGATGGGTTCACATTGACTATCACGTTTTTGATACATATCAAAAGCATAAACAAAAATACGAGTCACATACGAGTATTGACGTTTCAAATTAATTCTTTTTCATAGCCGCGTTAATGCACTTCGCAAGCGTGCAACCGCCGCGAAGTTCCCTAGATTGTGAAATTTGATTATTTTGTATAAAAAGTGGCAAAGTAGAAAATATACTGTATTATAACTCGTTTATAAGGCATTTTGTCGCACTTACTCTTTTAAGGCACTTCTCGCTACGATGGTCGTGCCCTAAACCCGTGCGTGCGACAAAATGCTTCTTATAAAACTCGTATCATAATATACTATTAAAATATCAAGGCAGATTTATTGTAAAATATAAACTATTTAGAAAAATCACTGTGTTACAAAGTTTTAAACGTCTTGACAATAGGTAAAAAATAGAAAAAGATACAGAAAAATTTAAAACTTTTTTAATTGAGCAAATACGGTAAATGTTACGTTTTTTTTTGTGCATTTCATAAGATAAAATGCTCCTCTTAGCAAGTTGTTACCAGATGGCTTATAAATCTATCAAAAGTCATCATCCGTTCAGCCCCTGATAAGCTAAGAGTGGACGCGGCACTTTTTTTAGGGGTGTACGATTGAATGCATTTACAGGTGTCCCAGAATATCGGTCCCATAGAACAATCTCATATTTGTGGAGTTAAAATAAGTTTATTATTATTATTTCACAACTTACCTATATACTAAGTTGCACCGTTTAGTCGTCAGAGGGCTTCGAAATTCGAAAATAAATTTCAATTTTTTTAAATATTCTTAAAACCACCGCAAGAATCCGCAGAGAATTGGAAAATTGAAGTATTGAGAAAATTTAGAACTTAAAAGTGAAAACTAAGAACTTGAGACGAAAAGTTACACAGCGGTAGTAAGATTTCAAGACTTGAGTAAACATAAATATGTGAAACTTTAAACTTGTAAATTGAGAAATTGAAATGTTGAGAAAACATAGAACCTAAAAAGTAAAAGCTAAGAACTTGAGACGAGTAGTTACATAGACATTAAGATATTCAGGACATGAGTAAAAACAAGAATCTATGAAACTTTAACCCTGTAAATTGAGAAATTGAAGTGTTGAGAAAAATTTAGAACTTAAAAGTGAAAACTAAGAATTTGAGATCAGGATCTGAGTAAACTAAAATCTATGAAACTTAGAATCTGTAAAATTGAGAGATATAAAATGTTTATAAAAGTTAGAAACTAAAAGTTAAAAACTAAAAACTTTAGACGGACTAAAAATGAAAACTCAGAATTTGATACCTAAAGTCACACACCGGTAATAAGATTTTCAGGACTTGAGTAAAATAAGAATTTATGAAACTTTAAACCTGTAAGTTGATAAAATAGAAGTGTTGAGAAAAGTTAAAACTTAAAAGTGGGAACTAAGAACTTGAGACGAAAAGTTACACACCGTAAAAAGATCTTCAGGACTTGAGTAAAATACGAATTTATGAAACTTTGAACCTGTAAAATTGAGAGAAATGAAATGTTGAGAAAAGTTAAAACTTAAAAGTGAAAGACGAAAAACTTGAGACGAAAAGTTACACACCGTAATAAGATCTTCAGGACTTGAGTAAAATAAGAATTTATGAAACTTTAAACCTGTAAGTTGAGAAATTAGTGTTGAGAAAAGTTAAAACTTAAAAGTGGAAACTAAGAACTTGAGACGAAAAGTTACACACCGTAAAAAGATCTTCATGACGTGAGTAAAAATAAGAATTTATGAAACTTTAAACCTGTAAAATTGAGAGAAATAAAATGTTGAGAAAAAATAAAACTTAAAAGTGAAAAACTAAGAACTTGAGACGCTTAGTTACAGTGTTGAGAAAAGTTAAAGTTTAAAAGTGAAAACTAAGAACTTGAGACAAAAAGTTACACACCGGTAATAAGTAAAGTAAAAATCTATGAAACTTTAAACCTCTAAAATTAGAAATTGAATTGTTGAGAAAAGTTAGAATATAAAAAGTGAAAACTTAGAACTTGAAACGAACAATTACCAAAACACTGGCATTAAGAAGATATTCTAATTGCAGTCGATTAACCGGTTTTTCTTTATTCTGTAGCATTAAATAGTAAAAGTCTCACATTATTAGGTACAAAACAAGAGTTCCTGGCAAGAAAACTTGCAGATTTAGCCTAAAAGAGCTCGTTTCATTTCTAAAACAGCGATAAATTGATTCCATTGCGTTTGGAATTAATGAATACACTATAATCGTCTCAAAACTTGCCAAGAACAATGAATAAACACCTGTTTTTACTATTTCACACGTATACAGCTTCAGTTCTCGACAAATTTGACGATTTAACACTAATTTAGTCGATTGGCCGGTTTTTCTCTAATCTGTATCATTAAATAGTAAAAGTATCACATTATTAGGTACAAAACAAGAGTTCCTGGCAAGAAAACTTGCAGATTTTGCCTAAAAGAGCTCGTTTCATTTCAAAAAATTTGATAAATTTTTCCCGTTGCGTTTGGAATTAATAAATACACTATAATCGTCTCAAAACTTGCCAAGAACAATGAATAAACACCTGTTTTTACTATTTCACACGTATACAGCTTCAGTTCTCGACAAATTTGACGATTTAACACTAATTTAGTCGATTGGCCGGTTTTTCTCTAATCTGTATCATTAAATAGTAAAAGTATCACATTATTAGGTACAAAACAAGAGTTCCTGGCAAGAAAACTTGCAGATTTTGCCTAAAAGAGCTCGTTTCATTTCAAAACTGCGATAAATTGATTCCGTTGCGTTTGGAATTAATAAATACACTATAATCGTCTCAAAACTTGCCAAGAACAATGAATAAACACCTGTTTTTACTATTTCAGACGTATACAGCTTCATTTCTCGACAAATTTGACTATTTAACTCTAATTTAGTCGATTGGCCGGTTTTTCTCTAATCTGTATCATTAAATAGTAAAAGTATCACATTATTAGGTACAAAACAAGAGTTCCTGGCAAGAAAATTTGCAGATTTTGCCTAAAAGAGCTCGTATCATTTCTAAAACTGCGATAAATTGATTCCGTTGCGTTTGGAATTAATAAATACACTATAATCGTCTCAAAACTTGCCAAGAACAATGAACAAACCCCTGTTTTTACCATTTCAGACGTATACAGCTTTATTTCTCGACAAATTTGACGATTTAACTCTAATTCCAGTCGCTTAACCGGTTGTTCTTTATTCTCTAGCATTAAATAGTAAAAGTCTTACATTATTAGGTACAAAACAAGAGTTCCTGTCAAGAAAACTAGCAGATTTTGCCCAAAAGAGCTCGTTTCATTTCTAAAGCAGCGATAAATTGATTCCATTGCGTTTGGAATTAATAAATACACTATGATCGTCTCAAAACTTGCCAAGAACAATGAATACACGCCCGTTTTTACCATTTGAGACGTGTACATCTTTATTTCTCAAACAGTTTGACGATTTAACTCTAATTTAGTCTATTGGCCGGTTTTTCTCTAATCTGTATCATTAAATAGTAAAAATATCACATTATTAGGTACAAAACAAGAGTTTCTGGCAAAAAAACTTGTAGGTTTTGCCTAAAAGAGCTCGCTTTATTTCTAAAACAGCGATAAATTGATTCCGTTGCGTTTGGAATTAATAAATACACTATAATCGTATCAAAACTTGCCAAGAACCATGAATAAACCTCTGTTTTTACCATTTCAGACGTATAGAGCTTCATTTCTCGACAAATTTGACGATTAGCTCTAATTCCAGTCGCTTAACCGGTTTTTCTTTATTCTGTAGCATTAAATAGTAAGTCTTACATTATTGGGTACAAAACAAGAGATCCTGGCAAGAAAACTAGCAGATTTTGCCTAAAAGAGCTCGTTTCATTACTAAAACAGCGATAGTAGTTAAGTAGTGCCGGTTCTGGCCCACTTTGACCTGAATTGACCTTTGGCCTTGAGAATATAGTGCCGGTTCTGCCCCAGTTGAATGACCCAGTCGTCAGAGGACAAGTCTGAACTTGAGTGGAGTTTAGCCTTGAGATTATAATGCCGGTCTTGATCCAGTTTGATGACCCAGTGTTGACCTGAAGTAACCTTTGGGTTGATCGAGACTTGAGCTTAGCTCCCCCCACCCCACGCCCACCTTGGGTTAATTTTTGAGCAGTTTTTAATTTAGAGGGTTAAAAAATATTATATAAATTTAAGGTTTTATTAACTTTATTGTGGAAGTGATTCATACATCCAGTTATACAATTTTTTGACATTACTTAAAGAACATATACATTTTTTATTCTTACTAGAACTAATGATGTGATTATTACATCCTATAGGGAATTCTTTACATAACTTAGGAGAGTTCATTCTGTTATCTAAATCTATAATTTTAGGACATAGTTCTTCCAGTTCTTTTCGTATATAATTCGCCTTAACTTGTCCTTTGAGGTACACCACATCAATATCCTTTTCAGTAATAAATTTTTTCAAAATATCTGATGCGTTTTGCTGCTCTTCTGTTCCACTATGATATCTCAACATATGATGATGTTGCTCTAAATATCGAACACATTTCTTAATGCTGTCGTCTAATCTGTGATAGTATTTCGTCGGCTTAAAAGTATGATGTACAATTGTACGTCCATCAAAAATGGTTAATTCCTTAACAATAAATTCTGGAATATTAAAACCTTGTATATCAACGGTAGCAAACCTCATCGCCAGAAATTTAATTTTTTGAATAGGCTAGCTTTATTGTTTCTCCAACTATTTATACAGCTGCTGTAAGAGAAATATTAGACTGATTACGTTATGCTTTGTTTATCTATCCAACTGTTGTGGGCGTTGCTGAATCCCAACCATTTGACTAAAATTTTATTTCCTTTTTTTCGCAAAACCTTTTCAACTAAATAAACACCGGGATGTTTTACCTTTTGTAGTTCCATTTCATAAAATCCACCTAAAATATCTTCACTTCTTTCATCTACTAGTAAATATGTTGTTGGATTAGTTAATTTCACTTTTTTAACGGTAAAAATTTCATTAGACCAATTAGGTGTGTATCCTTTTTCAAAAGTACCTCTGTATTTGCTAATTCTAACGTGATCACCAATGACATACTTGTTATGTTTGTTTGCAATTTTAATGTGAGTGTAAACATTTTTCAATATGGATTGTTCATTTCGTTTATTAACTTGGGTTGGTTTCATGCGAATTGTTCTGTGATAACTATTGTTATATTCATTTACTATGATAGCTAACATATTCAGCCATTTATAATTTCCTTGTAAACTAAAACGCTTCCACATTAGGGATTTTAATGTTCTATTTACCCTTTCAACAATAGATGCTTTTTTTAAACTAAACACACTGTAATGATTTATTTTATATTTCTCCATCAATTTTTTAAATTTTTCATTATAAAATCTTTTCCTTGGTCAGTTTGCAAATTTTTTGGTAGAATCAAAAGCGATAACAAAATTTTTTCCATAGCAACAGTAACTTCATTTGCATCCTTAGATTTAACAGGAACAGCCCATACGTATTTAGAAAAACAATCAGTTACTACAAGTATATATTTAAATCCTTTATTTTCTTTGAAATAAGGAATCATTTCAACAAGATCTGCCTGTAACGTTTCGTTGATACCCTTTACAATAACTCTTCGTCTTCGGAAATTAATTCTTGCTGGTTTATGTAATTCCGAAACAATATCTTTTTTGATTGGAGTTGGCTTAAATGGAGTTTTTTTACGTTTCATATTTACTTTTATTTTACGGGAAATTGTTTGTATACTGCTTGCTCAGACTGAACTAATGAATCTTCAAATTTAACAGGACATTTTATGATAATTTCTGCCCGTAAACTTGATGTAAGGTTATTATCATTTGTTGAATTGAATAAGAATGACAAACAATCGTTTTGTTGTAACGGAAAATTTTGCAATTCATGTTTATGAATCTGCTTTTCATTTATTAATGTGACAATATCCTCATCATTTGTATTAAAAAATCTTACATTTTCAATAAAAGCGTACTCTAAAGGAAAAATATAGTATGGATTTACTGAGTTCAATATAAATTTTTTATCTACAAGCTGATTAGATTCAAAATTTAAAATGATGTTGTAGTACATATATTTTGATATGTTAACTGAGTCAGTGCTTGTATTACTATCGGTTCTAGCATGTTTAACTATATGACGACCGAACTTATCAAGAGTCATCTTACTTTATTATACCAGATTCACGTAATTCTTCAATTATAGCAACAATTTCGTTTCTGTGACCCGTATGACCTGCTGCTTGAGAGGCAACTAACAAACGCAACCGATCAACTAATTCATTTGGATTATCCCAGTATATATAGTCAACTGAATTGTTACTAAGTTCTTTAAACATTCCTTTACCAGTCTTTTTTTTGGTACTTTTTTTACAATCTCCAGCAATTAAAGGTCCTATAATGTTTTTATATTTGAGATTTCTTGTTCCCAATACCTGTTCGTTTGGATCAAATTTTTTTTTATATGCACTACTAACGTCTAAAATTTGTTTATAATGTTGCAAGTCTTTATCTGTGTATTGTAAAGGGTGATTTTTAAATAATAGCTCATAGAGACCAGGTGTTCCTTTATAAATCATATTAGATATTTTTATATCAGGACCAACAAAATTTATTTCCGATGAACCAATAAAATATTTTTCTTGAAAGCTATCATGTCGGACTCCAGTTCTATGATCGAAATTTTCATTCTTTTTATCATGTAACATAGCATCGATATAAGTTCTTGGCAATTCATCAAATTCATCTAAATATTTTTCATAAATTGATCAATAACTGTCTCTAAATTATTTCTACTTTCCGATACAGTTAGATCCAAAAGTTCATCAAATCCATAGTCATCTACATCTTGTTTGGGATTGTAGTCAGCAATTATTTCATCTTAATTCTCCTCTTTTAAAACTGTTTCTTTTGATGTACTAGGCGTAAAATCATTTTTCAAAGCGTCAATTTTATTTTTTAGATTGGTGACTTTGGTAACTATTCTGCTTTGATTTTTATCGCTTACAGCAGGAGTGTTATAACTGTTGGGAAATAGATTTCTTTTTATCTTATTGCTAGTCGGTGTTACTAAATCCACATCTTTCTTTGGAACATCAAACGATTTCACATTCTGCTCTGTTTTAGAAGTTGCAACATCAAGGTTAGGTGTATGCAAAACGTTTTTTTCATCTAATTTGTCTACGATTGTTTCCAAATGCTTAGTAATTGGAAAAAAAATTTTCTCCTCATGAAACTGTCCTTCCTTCAGTAGCTCCATTTTATGTTTTAATTCGTTTCTCTTTTTAATTAATTTTTTTTAAATCAACTGTTGTAAATAATGTCTCATTTAAATTCATTTTAACTTTGTGCTTCTTGGTTTGCTAGTTGATGACTGTTTGAAAAACACTTGAAAACTGATCAGAAGAACTATCTATGAGGTATTTTATTACTACTGAAACAATTATTTTGTTATTCAGGATCAATAAATCTGTCAAAACCCTTTCGATATCTACCGTTTTTAAGGTCACTGTCTTTATCAATCACTAAAAACCCATAATTATCTTTCCAACAGAACGAGCACAGTTCTCTAAACGTATCAAAAGGAACATCCGTATTTACGTGATCTTCATATATATGTCGTAAATTTAAGTTATCTTGTTTAAAAAGTATTAAGAAATTTGCATTATCTCTAACCAAATGCTTAGGAATGTGAGCGTACGTTTGGCATAAATAAAAACAGTCCACATTGCTATGACGTCCCATACTAAAGTACTCTTTCATTAAATTTTGCTTATCACATGCAACATCGTCAAATATGAATAAAGAATTCGGTTTGACTTCATTCGGAGGTGGTATGTTGTTCTCCAAAGAACTGAAAGCAAAGTAATTCATTCCTTTAATAGGTTTCAGTAAATGTTCCAAATAGGAATATTTTGGTTGATATAAGGATTTCGAAAATATACAAATATTTTCAAATCTTAAACCATTAGGATGTTCAATCAGATTAATCATAAGATTCGTTTTCCCACAGTTAGAAGGCCCTACAATAATAGATCGAATTGTAGGAGGCAAAAGTGTGCCATGTCGTTGATATTTATTCACAACACATACATCATTGTTATTTATGGGTAAGCTAACCGGTTGCTGTATTACTCGCATCTTACTTGCAAACTGGTTTAAGATAGACTCATCAAAGAGTATAAATAGGAGATAAATTAGAAATTTATTTCAGTAATGCTAGTGTTGTAGTGGCATATATAAAAGTATAAATGATGGTAAAAAAAAGAAAAGTTCTCAGTCGTAAAAAGGTTTCAAAAAAGACACTACGTGGAGGTGGTCTAGTAAATTCCGTAATAAACAATTTACCATTTGAGCTTCACATTCCAGGATATAAGTTTTGTGGACCTGGTACTAAATTAGCAAAAAGACTAGCCAGAGGAGATCAAGGAATCAACAAATTAGATGAAGCGTGTAAAGCACACGACATAGCTTATAGTCAAAATAAAGACTTAAATAACAGACATATTGCCGACGATAAACTTTTTCAAGAAGCCAAAAACAGACTTCGATCATCGGACGCATCTTTTGGTGAAAAAGCAGCCGCTTTAAGCGTAGCTGCAGCAATGAAAACTAAAGTAAAACTTGGTATGGGTTGCAAAGATAAAAAAATTAAAAAACGTAAAAGTCGTTCTAAAGTAAAAAAAAATTAAATTTCGAGATTTAACAGATAAGGCTAAGTCTGTGTTAAAAAATAAAAAATTTATAAACACCCATGATGCTATTAGCGCGGCCATAAAAGAGGTAAAGGCTTTTAGAGGCAAAAAGAAAGTAAGACCCTTGCGAGTAATCCCAATACCAAAGGCTGGAGGATTTTTACCTCTGTTGCCTATCTTTGCTGCTCTAGGAGCTTTAGGATCATTAGGTGGAGGTGCTGCTGCTGTTGCGAAAGCTGTAAATGATGCTAGTGCAGCTAAACAACAACTTAAAGAAAAACAGCGACATAACCAAACGATGGAATCAATCGCTTTAGGAAAATCAGGAAGTGGTTTATATTTGAAGCCATACAAATCAGGTCTTGGTCTTTTTTTAGCCCCTTCAAAATTTCAAAAAAACTTCCGATAAACCTTCCTAAAAGAGCGTTAACTAATATTGATTTATATAAATTTATAAAAATTTTAAAAATTCATAACTTTAGAGGTGTGTTTATGAAAAACTCTTTACCTAAAAATGTTTACTTTAATGAATGTGGTATAGTAAATTTAGATAACAAAGAAGGTCCTGGAACACATTGGACAGCATACAGAAAAAATGGTAAAAATGTGTTATATTTTGATAGTTTTGGAGACCTCCGACCACCACTTGAGTTGATTAAATATTTAAAAAGCAACGGTACTTGTAACGTAATATACAATCATGAAAAATTTCAAACTTTTAACAGTGTGAACTGTGGTCACTTATGTCTACAATTCTTATACTACTATAATAAATCTTAAAGAAAGCATATTCATTTAGTTGTTACTTAAACGCCCTCAGAGTTACACTACCTCTCCAAAAATGTCAATGACTTTTACGTTAACAGGAAGAAGTTCTATTCTTACTAGCAAATACTATCCTCAAATCACTTTAACAGGCGACAGTGATTACGAATTAGGTCTGATTAATTTAGAAACGTAACTCGTTTCCAAATGTAGATAAATCAAACAACATGTTTCACTTTACAACTGTATACGGCAAGGATGCACATATCAAAATTCCAGAAGGTTCTTATGAAATTGATGATATTTATAAGTATCTTAGAAATGCATTAGTGGAGTTTGCATATAAAGAGAATAAAACTGAAAAATATGAAAATCCCAATAAAAAAAGAAAAATATCAAGAATACCACAGCCTGTTTTAACAATATCCGGAAACAATAACACCTTGAAGACCGAAGTAAAATGTACTTGTGACATAGATTTTTCTAAAGAAAATTCTATTGGAACCTTGTTAGGTTTTATACCAAAAAAATTAAAAGCCAATAGAACTCATACATCTGACTTTCCAGCTAAAATTCTAAAACTCAATGCTTTATGTGTGGAATGTAATATTGTTATAGATTCATATAGAAATGGTAGTCAGGTTCACGTCATTCATGAGTTTTTTCCAACAGTCCCACCTGGATATAGAATAGTTGAGACACCATCAAACGTTATCTATCTACCAATTAATACAAAGCAGATTAACGAAATAATCCTTAAAATAACTGATCAAGATGGTCAGTTAGTTAATTTTAGAGGTGAAGTCATAACGGTAAGACTACATCTCCAAAAGTCATCATAAAAAAACCGTAATGGGTATAATTTTTAATAACTCTCGCAAGCAATACAATTTTAATCATATAAATACTTTTAATAAAAAGAGTGTATTCAGTCGTCGTGATACATCAAGACGTTTAACATCGAAGAACAGACAGTTCCTTAGATCACTTGGATTTACTGTTTTAATATAAAAAATGAATTTTGAAGTTTTAAATGTAAATGAAAGAGCTGTGTTTGATAGTTCTATCATTTACGCTGAGAAACGTACACATCAACCTTATGCATCAACTTCATACAACAACAACGATGAAATTAGAATTCCCATAGAACATCAAGATGTATATACATTACCATGGTACAGCTCTTTATACATGGAGGGAAAAGTTACAGTCACCGATCAAGACAATAAAAAAGTCGAAGCTCCCAATATTAGATTTGTTAACAATGGACTTTTGCTACTTTTTGAAGAAATACGTTTAGAAATTGCAGGAAACGTTATAGATCGAGTACGAAATCCCGGTATGGCATCGATTATGAAAGGATACGCAACGTATAATAAAAATCAAAGCAACGCGCTTCAGAATGCCGGATGGTTTCCTAAAGAAACTTCCACATTGATAGATGGAAGCACTTTACATTTTAACGCAGTTATACCATTAAGGTTAATTCTAGGATTATGTGAAGATTTTAAAAAAGTTATTTTAAATGTACGTCAAGAACTTGTTCTAATTCGAAGTAACACTGATGTTAATTCCTTACTATATGAGGACGCAACAAAAAATGTTAAAGTTCAATTAACGAAAATATTTTGGAAGATGCCACATGTGGCTGTATCTGATGCGGAAAGACTAAAATTAATAGATACTTTAGCTAGTGGTAAAGAATTAGACATTCCATTTAGAAGCAGAGAATTTCATGAATATCCCTTATTACCTCAAACACAGAGACATACCTGGCCAATTAAAACATCTATCGAAAAACCTCAATACATATTTTTTGGACTTCAAACCGATCGTAAAAATCAACTTTCAAAAGATAACAGTCATTTTGATCATTGCAATTTAACAAACATTAAAGTGTATCTCAATGATGAAATGTATCCCTATGATAATTTAAATTTAAATTTTGCTAACAATCAGTTTGCTATATTATATGATATGTTTATCAATTTTCAAGGCTCATTTTTCGAAAAAGAGTGTGAACCAATATTTACACCGGAAGAATTCAAAAATATTGCACCGATAGCAGTAATCGACTGTAGCAAGCAAAATGAAGCTTTGAAAAGAAGCCCAGTATCTATACGGTTGGAATTCGAAACAAGCACTGCAATTCCAGACAAGACCAGCGCTTATTGCGTAATTCTTCATGACCGTATAGCCAAATATATTCCAGCACAGAGCGTTACCAGAATTATCTAATTAAAATTTGCATTCAATAATTTTACATGAAATTTATTATATTATATGATTATTTAGTAATGTATTTCTGTATTTGATGATACAGTAGTAGGGGTGTAAGGTTTTTAATAAACATAATATAAATATAAAAATCTTTTATTTAATATCTCATCTTTTACAATATTATGAAATAGATTGCAACAAAGATAATGTTTCTTTATAATCTTTTAGCTCTGTAGACGGCCATCTTGCTGAGTCGGGTCCATTTTCCCATCCCAATATGCTTTCTGGATTTTGTTCTCCTTTACAAATATTCTTCTTTATCCAAGTTAGAATGGTGCAATGTCGTTCTATATTTGAGGGTTGAAACTTATAATTTATATTTCTCATAATTAAAGCTACAATGAAATTTTTTAATATTTTACAATTAGCCAGATAAGCTGCTTCGCATATGAACTCATCAACTAAAGTTTGAAGATTTTTATAATTTTTGTTTATATTTGTTACAGGATAAAGCATATATGATGCTCCTCCAAAGTTAAAGCAAGATAATAGGTTTAAAACATACACTATAAAAGAAAAGTTATGTTCTAAACAGTGTCCTTGCAAAAGTGAGGTTAGTTCACTAAAACTTAAGTATTCACGTTTCTCTTTATTACAAATATTTACAATTGAATCAATATAATTATCCATTTTCTTCTTATTGTCCAATAATTGAGCAATTTCACTGTAACAAATGTTAGCATCATATCTAGCAATCCATATAAATATACTGCTAGGTATAATATAATCATTTTTCTTAATCAAGGAACGAAACAAGTTTTTACATTCAACCGTTTCATATCCACGTATTGCGTTTTTCAAATAGCTTACATAAACTTTTTCTGAAGCAATATGTGCCTCCAATTCAACTTCAATGTTTAAATTCATGATTTGTATCTAACTGACTAATGATTCTCTTACGTTTAATGGTCTTATACAGTCTAATTCCCACTCTTACGTTTTCCCCCACTTTTTCTTCTTTCCTTTAATGATATTGATAGCCCCAAGCTTTTGTATCAGTTTGTGGAAAATTAAGGATGCGTTTATCATCATACGGACTAAGAACAATTTTATTCTGTTGAATAGAATAAACTACATGATTTTTGGATCTAATAAGCTTTTGATTTCTTTCAATTACCTCACGATCAAATAGACTTTTTTTGTAATCATTAAATGTAATATTTCTGATGGAAGATTTTGTGGACCCTTTTGATTTTTTAACATTTTTTTTATCATCTTCATATTCAACTGTATATGCATACATTTTAGATCTCAGACCTATAAATTCAAGCATAATTTTACCATTATTTTCATCTTTCATTAATCCAGGAACTTTTTTCTTTTGTAACTCAATTCCATAAATATTATTTAAATTACAATCAGAAGTATCAAAACGATGACTATCTTTTTTTTATATATTTATATATATCGTCTACGTGGAATTCATAAATTAAGCTGTCAGTATCGGTATAAAGTAACTTAACATTTTTATTAAAAGTTTTTAAAATATAATCATAATGGAATTCATAAAGAAATGTTTTTGAAATATCTAAAATACAAAACCCTACATAGATTGGTTTGTTCATACATACTTCCAATTTATTCATTTCAATAATTGTTAAATTTTCATCAAATACTACAGAACTATGAAAATTTGGCTTAGAAATAAGAGAACGCACACCCCACCGACCATCCCATTTGGTTAGTAAACGAATATCTTTATGCTTTCTTACATTCTCCATACATTTACCGTAGATTGCGTTAATCATTAACTTATAAAAATCTTTTTCAAAATCATTTTTTGACTGCTGTCTTAGTTTTGTGTTGAAATCTATATATTCTTTTAACCACGGTGATTGTTTAAATTTTAAAACTCTATGAACGTTAGATATTTTCATTCCAAGTCTGAGATACATCTTTAGATTCTTATAATGTACAACATAATTTTTTTTTGGATACAAAGTTAAGAGCAATTTTCGAATTTTTGATTTTGAGATCGGAGGAACCATATGTTCTGGAGCTAAAGGTAAATCACTATGCATATCATGCAAATGTTGGGGATACTCCAAATCGCATTCTAAAATATAACCGACGTCAGAGTCATCTGGGGTATTTAAAATGTCGGATATGGAAAAATCTTCCAAAAACTCAAATCCTGCGTACGGGAGATATTCAGACATCGCAGCTCCATATAAATTATTGACATCGTAATACATTAAAAATGTATTTGCTTCCGTTGGATCATATTCATTTTTCATGTATTGATTGTTAGCTTTTCCATATCTATTTGAACATTGAGAAACACCACCTCTAATTCCTTTTTCAATAAAAAGGATTTGATCGATATCTGTAAGAAGTTCTAAATTTATATTTGTTGTTTTTAACATTGCATCAAATGTTAAACCTGGTAATGTATGATAATGTAAAGGATCAAGCTGATAAGTATTATGACATATTTTTCGAAAGGCCTCAATAACATCAGCCAAAAGACGAACATCAGTTTCAAGATACAAATCTGAATATTCACCAATTGTTTCAATATTAAAGGTATTCCAAATATTTATGGCATGAGAATAATCAACATCACTTATTTCGTTATCATTGAGTCGACTATAAAAATCTTCTCTTGGCGGTAATTTTTTTTCTTCGAGCTTTTCCCAAGAGTCTATATAATCATAAGGAAATACTCCTTTTTTATTCAATAAAGAAAATTCTTTCAAATTTTTACAACGAGCCTTAGTAATTAATTTTTGATCGTCTTGCAAATTTGCTGAAAGCTTATCTAAACTGGACGACATAAAACGAAAAGAATCAATAAATCGTAAACTAACTTTAGTACCATCAACAAATTTAGTGAATGAAATATATTTTTCTTTATTAATGGGTAGTAACTTAATTGCTCCCTTGATTGATGTTGACAACTCTTTGATAATAAAGTGTGCATCATAACCGCTCATATTATGAAAAACAACAGGTATAGTATTCTCATCTTTATAATTTAAATTACAATTTTGGTGAGCCGCCCCTCTATATGATCCAGTTTGATGATTATGATCTCGAACTCTAATCTGATCCTTTGAAATAGTGTCTTTGCAAATATGACAAGAACTAGTTTCTGAAAAATTTGAATTTTGTTCTGGAGTCAATTCTGTCATTGATAATATATCTTTAAATATCTCATCACAATATTCTGCAATAAACTTTAATTCATTCACAAACCATTGAATACAATCTTTACCACGATATGAGCGAAATTTTGATAGTGAATCATCATAAGAACATTTAAAATAATAAGCAATACTAAACGCAACATGTTTTTGATAAGGTGTAATTTTTGATTGATGTCCTTCAATTTTGGAACAATTTTCTAAAATACTTTCAAGATCAGCATAAATAACAAATGGTACTTTCTCTTGAAAACGATGATTTTTAAAAGATAAAAATTTGTCATCCTCTTTGGGCACTCTTACTGAGCATTTATTGAGATTTTGACAATACGTTTTATGTTTTTTCAATAAATTTTTGTTAGTAAAGTAATTTAGACATCTTTCGCATATGTGTACCTTATGATCATGTGTTGAAAGCTGTTTACTTAAAAGAGCCGAAAGATTTTTTATCCAGGTAAAATGATATAATAATTGATTATCATTGAAATTATTTTCTGATTGGTGTAATATTATATTTTCGGCTGGTAACATTAGTAAATTAATTGTTTTGCTAGTGTTGGTGCAATTGTCACTGAGAGAGCAAGGTAAATTTTTTTTCTTTTGTCCTATTGTATACAAATTTATGGTCAAATTATTAAGTTTTTCAAATTTTTTTATATCTTTTAATGTAATTGGAAAATCAATATTGTCATATTTTAATACTTGACTAAAGTGCGGATAAGACGATTTTCTTTCAGAGTGTTTGTTTGTGGGATATAGGGATGAAACAACTGCCCAAAGAAAACAATATTTATCATTATTATTAACATTAACTACTGCATGTTTATTTTTTATAAAATTTGGAACTGAAATATAAGTGGAATATCCAAATTTAATTGGATCATATTGATTAATATTGACTTTTAATCCTAAAATTTCATATAAAGCCCATCCAGAATCTTTTTCGGCAAACTCTTCTAACTTATTAGTTAATTTCTCTGTAACATTTTCTTGATACCATTTTTTTATATCGGTTGATGAATCAATAGGATTACTTTTTGTGGAAAATGTTTTTAAATCTATCAGCCCGATTTCATGTTGACTTGCGACTGGTCGCAAGTGCTGGTTGCTATGGAAACATCGTAACTGACTGGTATCAGTAAGGATCACTTTCAAGTGAAATGAAACATGAAATTGAGCCTTACTGCCTAATCCATTGCACCTAATCGCAAATTACGACCCAGAACATGAAATCGGGCTGTATATCTCCACTATGAGGCTTTATAAAATTAGCAGTAAAATTTACGTTTATTTTTAACATTGATTTTTTCAATTCTTTCTTAATTCTAAGAGAAAAGCATCGAAAAGCTCTGTTCAGAAAAATTATAGGATCCTTAATATCATAATTGGAAATAATTCCAGTACGAATTCTTCCATTAAAACATGAATTAACTTCTTCCCAAGACACATATCCATTTATCTTGCTTTTTAACTTTTCAGACATCCCTTCCCCAGCTTTGACTATCATATTGCTTTTCATTTTTTTGAGTTTTAGACGATAATGCTGTAAATAAGAGAGATTTGCTTCTAAAGAAAGAAGATTTTCCAAAACATTTTGTTTATGAATTTTGTTTTTAATTGCTTTTCGAAGTAGTCGAATTATGTAATTAACATGCAACAAAATCGAATTCACTTCTTCAACACATTTAATTTTGGATATATATTCACGCACTAATTTCACCGAATTTTTAGCTAACTCTGTCACAGTCTCCATGGTTTCCACACTTAATCTTGCGATCTTGCGATGTACAAAAATTGATGCACAATACATCTAATATGAAATTTTCCTTATTTATACATACAGTATCAGAGAATATTTAGCGTCAATACATATTTTTTCTTTTACAAAGAAAAGAGGGGATTATAAAAAGTGTGAGTAAAAAATGGTTGTAAAAAGAGGGAGTAAAAAGTGGGCGGTTTTGCTGAGAAAATATATAACGTCAACAGTTTTATTATAAAGAAAGGAGGGAAACGTAGAAAGTGGGCGTAAAATAGTGATAGTAAAAAGAGGGAGTAAAAAGTAGGCGGTTTTTCTCCGAAAATGTGTAACGTCAGCAGTTTTATTGTATAGAAAGGAGGGGATTGTAAAAGTGGGAGTAAAAAGTGGAAGGTGAATCTAATATAAAGAGTTTTCTCTTTAAAATAAATCAGTTAACTTTTGATTAAAGCTAATGAAAATGAGTAAACATATTAATGGTGTTAAGGTGCCTTTTTATCACGATCCTATGGAAGGTTGGTAACATAAAATTTTAATGTTTTGGTTTTCTAATCTTTTTTTTTTTAGAGGAGTTAGGGTCTGCCCCTACAATCGCTACCACATTATGTTGGCGCACCGCCTGTCAAATCATATATACCGCTGCCATTGGGCGGAGCATAAACTCCGCCAGGAGCAGCTGGAACAGCAGGAACGGCAACAACAAAAGGGACAGCAAAAGCAACAGCAGCAAGAACAGGAACATTACCAACAGCAGAAACGTCCCCAGTGGGAGGACCTATCGTATTTAAAAGAGTTAAATTTAAACTTTGAACCCAATTGGGACTGACCCATAAAGTAAGTGTTAATAATATGCTTTTTTTCTGTTTTTTCCATCTGATCACCTTTCCCATATAGTAAGAGTTAAGAAAAACATAGAAGTAATTTACATAAGTATTTTATTTAAAATAACAAATTAACAACACCAATACAAACATTGTGCAATGATAAGAAGTAGGTAAAATACAACAAAGAGCGTACACATCCAGACCATCGGATTTCTCATACATTTTTTTAGTTTGTTGTAGTCAGTCAAACCATTTGTTGAATATTCGGCAATGTGTTTGCATTGAGTAGTTTCCCAGTAAGCGTAATCTCCAAACAGAAATCTAAGCTTGTATGATAGTTCCATTTGCCCCGTAACGTTGTATGTAAATATCTGCTGATCCTGTAGTTGGTTATTGTATCTCTCCATGGGTGACCATTCATATTTTGTGGGATCACATTGAAATGAAACTAACAGTTGCGTAACGTTGAGAGGACTATTGACGAACAGCATATTATGCGTTAAAGCGGAGAACAGAAGGAACGTTTCGTTGTACATGAACATGTTGACTTTGTAGCAAAGCTCTGGTGATACTGTAAAGTGGAAAGTAAAGTATTTAAGAAGCCAAGACGTCCGATGTTTTAGTAGTGGGGCGGCGCATCTATGGAAGTAGAATCGCATATGCGCAACAAGTCCCACATGTTGCGCTAATTCGGTTCTATTTTAATAGACCTTTAAATCGGCTCAAATAAGGTCTTATGTAAACGACTTTGAAAAAAACTTTAAAAATTCGTGGACGTCAGGCTTTTCAACAGGAAGTCAAGTTTACCATATGCGCTTGTGCGTTCAGTCCTTCTGCACCTTTTGGCATGCTTTTTTTTTCTATCCCCACTCCTTTAGTCACAGGAAACTTTTGCTATTTTTTTTCCTATATAAACTTTAGTAGGTTTGAAGCGTTTCATTTGGTCTTTGCTTTCTGTGTCACCAAAATGAAAAGAAAAATTAGTTTAAGTTTAAAGAAGGAGACGAATGCACCAAAGATGCATATATTAGAAGATGTGGTGATTCAAGTAAGTATTAATGTTTTTCTTTTTCAGTTAAATTTGATTATTAATTTTTTTTTATATTTTTTTTTCACAGCCACCAACAATCATAAACAATATTCCTTTCAACATTGAAGAGGAAGAAGACTTCTCATTCGATATCTTCAATGCTGTCGAGTCCCTTGATCAACCACCACCACCACCACCTTTACGACCGATTGATGAGTGCGAGCCTGACGAGCCTGTAAGAAAATTAAAAAAATTGATGTTCCGGAATGCTCCATGCCTCCTATGGGAAGGAAGGACCTTTCCAAACTACAAGAAAACCTTGACTTCCCATTTAGTCAATTTAGTGTTAGGAGTGAGATTAGTGAAAATGAAGCTGGTGAGGATGGTGAGGGTGGTGAGGGTGGTGAGGGTGTTGGTGAAGTTAAGAACATATTTAGAGAATGTTTAAAAAAAACTACATATATATATATATATATATATATATATAACATTTAGATTATATGTAGATCATATTTCTCTTCTCAATCAATGAAATCAATTTTATATATATATAAAATTGATTTCATTGATTGAGAAGAGAAATATCATCTACATATAATCTAAATGTTGCCTATGAATGAAAATGCAACAGGGTTATTAACAAATTATATCCACAAACAATTTTGTGCTTTTACTTTTAAGGTCGACTGAGGTTTAACTTGTATAAAATCGCCTTCATTATTTTAGATCTTTAATGTTGACATTGACAAAGAGACTTTGAAAGGGCTTTGATGCTTTGTCTTGGCCTTCTTCTAAATTGTCACGGGGTTGGGAGGGGAAATGATACACGGCCAACTTATCTAAGAACGTCCTAAACTGATTCTGAAATAAACATTCTACAGAGATCGACTGTTCGGCTAAGGTGTAAAGAAATGGTGACAGGACCGTATTCCAAAAATGTAGATTGAGTTGATCACTTGCCTCAGTACGTGTAACAAATTGATATTTTCCTCTTCAACTTTAGAATACATTAAAAGTGCAAGCCTTATAAAAACATATGCTCGCCAAAATAAATAAAAACAAATTGCTAACTTTAGCTAGTAATAATTCATAACAAAATATTAAATACGCGTCTAGAGCCAAGACACGTGCCGGAGCCAAGACACGTGCCGGGAAAGACACCCGGTCTTGCACTCCAGTCGACCAGTTGCAACAAGACAATGAAACCAGTTAGAATCTATATGGTATCGGTTACAACTTACTTGTACCGCAATGTCTCGATTCCGACAAAAAATACGTGTTAAGCTTGAGGCTACTATATCTGTGTATTTTTCTTAAACCCACATTCTTTACACACGATTTTCTCAGGTTGATTTCTTGTAGGGCGGTAATTGAAGGGCCCCGCTGACTCAAATATTTCTTCAGAAGTTACATGTTTTGCTTCATTCAGAAGTATTACACCATCATCAGCAGCTAATTATAAATATTATTTTTTAATACATATACAGTGTGGAAATTAAGTAAGGAATAAATTCAGTAACTCCATTATTAGTTGCGCTAGAAATAAAACTTAAAAAGCATGTGGTAGGGCTAATTAAATCGCATCCGACTAACGTATACTTTTTTTTTCATTATTTTTTTTGACAGTTATGACGTCATCAATATTTTTCTTTAATGGCAACCTATGTTTTTGATTTTACATTCGCATAGTTTTTTATTCTGATTTCAACGTTATCAAATACTCAATAGGTTAAATACGGAAAAAATCAAAAAAGGCACTAAAATTCAAATTTGTAAAATTTCAAAAAAATAACAGCTGTCTAATTTTATCAGAATTTAAGAAAAAAAAACATAGAAATCCAAACAAAACTAAGTTCCCAAAAGCAATCAATGACAAAAAATAATAAAACAACCCGAAATTTCAAAGTAGGCCTAACAAATACACAAAAATAACAAAAAAACTTAGAAGAGTTATAAATTAAAGATATTAGACCAAATGTTCCAACTGATGACCCTGCATCATCTGACAAAATCCAAGATCATAAAAAGCAGCCAATACATTTTGAATGATTTGGGGAGTTATTAAACTGCATTCATGTCGAATGCTTCCTTCAAAATCATCCAAATTGTTGGGTCTTTATTATTATTATTATGTATTAAGTATTTGACAACGTTGAAAACAGAATAAAAAACTCTATTCAAATGTAAAATAAAAAACATAGGTTGCCATAAAAAATATTGATGACGTCATAACTGTCAAAAAAAATTTATGAAAAAAGAATAGTATACGTTCCTCAGATGCGCTATAATTAGCCCTATCATATGCTTTTTAAGTTCTATTTCTAGTGCAAATACTAACGAAGTTACTGAATTTATTCCTTACTTAATTTCCTCACTGTATGTACCACTATTTTGAGCTATACTTTTACTTTATCAGCAATAAAAATGTTGCTGCACTTAAAGAAACAGTCAGGGATGTAGTGATATCGAACAAATAAATGAGTGCAAAATAAATAACCTGCTCTCCGATTTGTACACGTGCTATTCAAAGATCGGACGCCAACAATCAAAGAATGCCGCCGTTTCATTGTCGATGAGCAGGTTTTTTTATTTTGCACTCGTTTATTTGTTCTATATCACTATTTCCCTGACGCTTTCTTTAACATAATTATTTTCTTCAGCGTATTTCAAATTCTAGTTCAGCTAGTGACTTCCCCTTGAATTCCACTGGAATTGTAACCTTCCCCATCATGAGTAAAAGCTTAGAAACCTTTGCGGTCTGATATACAAAGTGATCATAAAGTTCCGCACAAGATTCATAATTTAGTTATTTATTTATTAATTTAGTTATACAAAAAAAATAATCCGTAAAAAATGTTTCATTTTTAATTACTAACTTATAGACTATGTAAATAAAAAAATAATTATGTGGCCACACGACCTCTATTCCCTATTCAGAAACAGATGATGTCATCAACAAAATTTTTATGTCAAAAGATGACAATTTAAAACAAAAATCGACCTGTTCGAGCGTTTTTCGCAAAAACAAAAAACAGTAAATAACTAAATTATGAATCTTGTGCGGAACTTTATGATCATTCTGTATATCTATAGGTAACCTAATTAAAACATACAACAATTAAAAATGTCGTTAAAAAGTTTGGTTTTTATATTATTTTATTATTAAATATTTTATTCAGAACATATTGATTTTTTCCCATTTTGTAGTTACTCGTAAAATTCTTGATGGGTTTTTTCTGTGACCCACGAATTTTAGTGACCCGAGATCAAATCGCAACGTCTCCTTTGCCCCATACACCATTGGTCACTCCATGCATATGATATTAAATGGAATAAGCAAAACGTTAGAACCTCTTCTTCGACGTTGCCATTTAGCAGAGGTGGTAAAGTAACATATGTGATACAAAAATTAGATTTATATAGTTGGAGGCGGCAAGGTGTCCTCGCTATATATTTTGTGGAACACTAGCGCCAGCGATATATGCTCGAACTAAAAAAATTTCTTGTAGGTACCGAGGCGACTTTGTGGCCTCCAACGTAAATTTTAATGTAAGGTTCTAAATGGCTCCCTGATGCCAAAACTGATGAGAAAACGGAAAAACGTTATCGCCTCCGAAATCAGAGGCGATAACGTCATATACGAGGCGACAACGTTACTGCAGTATATACTTTTGAGGCGGTAACGTACCCTTTACCAATATATATATATATATATATATATATATATATATATATATATATATATATATATATATATATATATATTATATATATAATTATATAGACTTGAGCCTAGCTCCCCCCACCCCACGCCCACCTTCGTATAGCTCCCCTCCCATCCGACCGAGTATGCGCGCACATTGTTAATCTTCCTTCACTCCTATACCCTCTTATCTACAAGCTCTTTTATAAATATGCAAGTTTCTTGCTTCCAATTATTTATTTGTAACACGCTCTCTTAAGTTATAAACTATTAATCAGAAAACATGGCTTCATTTTTAAAGGAATTAAATAACCAATTTTATTTACAAAAGTTTGTTAGTTTGAAAACATTAGAAATCAATAAAAAATTTAAAATTAATTCTTTTAGTAAGTGCAACACAGTGTACGGCGAGAAGATGCTTTCAAAACCGTGTTACCCCATCGATTCACTGCAAAATTCAATTCTCAAGTAATAGAAGATTTGAATAAGGAAATTACAAGTGGGAAGAAGATATACTATCTAATTAGTGAAGGTGCAGTAGGGCAAACAACCAACGTAAAGTTTACTGAAGAATGAAATCAACGAGAAAGAAGGCTTTTAAAGTAGAATTATTATATAAAAAAAAATTAGAAAAGTATCTTAAAGATCTAGATATATTAAAACAAGATATAAACATGTATCAAATACAAAATGGAATTAAAAATATAAAAATATAATGTAGAACGTTGCTTTATAATAAATATATATTTAAAAATGTTGTCGTATTATTTCATTATTTGAATGAGCATACCTTTAATTTTTATATAAAAGAAAATACTAATTGACGTCATAGGCAATATTAAAAGTGGGGATAGATTATATTTAAACTTCAACACATTTTACGAATTGTTTCATATTTAATATTATTTTCAGTGGTGATAGTACAACAAAAAAAAATAAAAATAAAACCAAAAAAATGTGGCAAATGTATAGCATGGATAAGTGGACAAAAGCAACAGATGTGAGTTCAGCTGTTCAACGATTGTGGCATCAATTTCATGATTGTTACTTCGAAGCTTGTCATGCATCAGTTTATGATTCCAACTATGCAAGCCCTGAAATATATAAAGAATTAGCAACCAAGTATTCTAATGGAATGAATGATTGTGAGGACTTTTTGGCACAGAAAACTGATCTAAAAGGATTATGTGCTTCTCTCTTTGAACATAAATTACATTTATTCATTGAAGACTTGAAACAATTTTTACCGTACAATCTGGAACAACAGTACGTTGGAGCAGCAGAAAACAATTAATAATAATTAATTAATTTAATATATATATTTTTCTGAATAATATAATAAAAAATTGTTTTATTGTAGCAGTAATGAAACAAAAACGTGTTAACTTTAGCGAAAATATCATAATATATAATTTGAATGATCAAGGTGAGGACAGACGATCTTATTGGGTTAGTGATAGAGTGCGGTTTGAAAAAAGAATTTGTGAAGTAGAACTTATTCTGAAGCCAATATTAGAAAAAAAAACAAGAAAATAATAAATACTTATGTTGTTTAACTTGGGAATAATATGTATTAATATAAGTAAATTAAACAATAAATGTAAATTTAAATTGTGTTTTATTCTAAAATTATACTTATAAAATAAAAATAAACAATAATATCTACAATTAAAATTAATAAAAAATAAACAATAATAATTATATAAAATTACAACTAACAACAAAATATAAAATTAAAAAGAAAATGAAATTTTTAGACTTAAACAAGAGTTATTAGACATGCAAAGAAAAACTTACATTTTTTTTAACTCATCCTTTAAATTTAGTGAAATGTTTTTTAAGCTAACGCATTCTGTTTCCAAACTTTTAATACGGGTTGTAATTCTTGATTTCGTATCTATTAACTCTTGTTTAAGCCGACCTATTTCATCCTTATTTTTAAGGTACACTAATGTAGTTTTCTTTAAACATTCTCTAAATATGTTCTTAACTTCACCACCACCCTCACCACCCTCACCACCCTCACCATCCTCACCAGCTTCATTTTCACTAAACTCACTCCTAACACTAAATTGACTAAATGGGAAGTCAAGGTTTTCTTCTAGTTTGGAAAGGTCCTTCCTTCCCATAGGAGGCATGGAGCATTCCGGAACATCAATTTTTTTTAATTTTCTTACAGGCTCGTCGGGCTCGCACTCGTCAATCGGTCGTAAAGGTGGTGGTTGTGGTGGTTGATCAAGGGACTCGATAGCATTCAAGATATCGAATGAGAAGTCTTCTTCCTCTTCAATGTTGAAAGGAATATTGTTTATGATTGTTGGTGGCTGTGAAAAAAAAAAATAAAAAAAAAATTAATAATCAAATTTAACTAAAAAAGAAAAACATTAATACTTACTTGAATCACCACATCTTCTAATATATGCACCTTTGGTGCATTCGTCTCCTTCTTTAAACTTAAACTAATTTTTCTTTTCATTTTGGTGACACAGAAAGCAAAGACCAAATGAAGCGCTTCAAACCTACTAAAGTTTATATAGGAAAAAAATTAGCAACGCATGCAAAATTCATCAGTTCACACGGTAAATAAGGTAAATACACTTCCAAAGGAAGTGTCGTTTATCTTAGGTGAACATACTTTACAGGAAATACTGAGGTGACAAAATGTTAGGGTCAATATATCGCGCAGGAAATGCATTTTTGCAGAATTCCAAGGTGAACGTGAACTTCAAAGGAAGTCTCATATTACCAAAAATGTAATTTGACACCAAAAATGAAATTTGACACCAAGAAATGAAATTTGATACCAAAAATGAAATTTGACACTAAGAAATGAAACTTGACACCAAATAAATGTAATTTGACACCACAAAATGTCGAGTCAGCAAAAAATGAAACCTGACACTATAAAATGCTGATCCGGCAGAAAATGAAATTTGACACCAAAAATGGTCGAGTCAGCGAAAAAATGAAACTTGACACCAAAAATTGTTGAATCAACAAAAAAATGAAATTTGACACCAAAAATTATTAATTCAGCAAAAAAATGAAATTTGATATCGAAGTCAAAATCACTATCTCATGTTGCGGTGTCAAATTACGGTGTCAGGTTACGAAAGGAGTAACAATACAATGTTGACGCAAGGGAACGGAAACATGCATTGATAGGTAAGGAGTATGATGATAAAAAAATAAATTGTTTTTTTTTAACGTAACGTAGAAAAGGGCAAAAGTTTCCTGTGACTAAAGGAGTGGGGATAGAAAAAAAAAAGTATGCCAAAAGGTGCAGAAGGACTGAACGCACAAGCGCATATGGTAAACCTGACTTCCTGTTGAAAAGCCTGACGTCCACGAATTTTTAAAGTTTTTTCAAGGTCGTTTACATAAGACCTTATTTGAGCCGATTTAAAGGTCTATTAAAATAGAACCGAATAAGCGCAACATGTGGGACTTAGTAAATTTTTCGCTCAAAATTTCGCCCCCCTACTAAAAAAAAAAGAGAAAAAACGAAAAAAAAACAGGAAAATATCTCCCACATGTTGCGCATATGCGGTTCTACTTCCATAGATGCGCCGCCCCACTACTAAAACATCGGACGTCTTGGCTTCTTAAATACTTTACTTTCCACTTTACAGTATCACCAGAGCTTTGCTACAAAGTCAACATGTTCATGTACAACGGAACGTTCCTTCTGTTCTCCGCTTTAACGCATAATATGCTGTTCGTCAATAGTCCTCTCAACGTTACGCAAGTGTTAGTTTCATTTCAATGTGATCCCACAAAATATGAATGGTCACCCATGGAGAGATACAATAACCAACTACAGGATCAGCAGATATTTACATACAACGTTACGGGGCAAATGGAACTATCATACAAGCTTAGATTTCTGTTTGGAGATTACGCTTACTGGGAAACTACTCAATGCAAACACATTGCCGAATATTCAACAAATGGTTTGACTGACTACAACAAACTAAAAAGATGTATGAGAAATCCGATGGTCTGGATGTGTACGCTCTTTGTTGTATTTTACCTACTTCTTATCATTGCACAATGTTTGTATTGGTGTTGTTAATTTGTTATTTTAAATAAAATACTTATGTAAATTACTTCTATGTTTTTCTTAACTCTTACTATATGGGAAAGGTGATCAGATGGAAAAAACAGAAAAAAAAGCATATTATTAACACTTTATTTATGGGTCAGTCCCAATTGGGTTCAAAGTTTAGATTTAACTCTTTTAAATACGATAGGTCCTCCCACTGGGGACGTTTCTGCTGTTGGTCATGTTCCTGCTGCTGTTGTTTTTGCTGTTCCTTTTGTTCCTGCTGTTCCAGCTGCTCCTGGCGGAGTTTATGCTCCGCCCAATGGCAGCGGTAGATATGATTTGACAGGCGGTGCGCCAACATAATGTGG
Organism: Diaperis boleti; assembly: GCA_963583935.1. Taxonomy (NCBI): domain Eukaryota; kingdom Metazoa; phylum Arthropoda; class Insecta; order Coleoptera; family Tenebrionidae; genus Diaperis; species Diaperis boleti. The sequence continues at coordinate 37,869,149 of OY757249.1, forward strand.
TAGCGATTGTAGGGACAGACCCTAACGTCCTCTAAAAAAAAAAAAGATTAGAAAACCAAAACATTAAAATTTTATGTTACCAACCTTTCATAGGATCGTGATAAAAAGGCACCTTAACACCATTAATATGTTTACTCATTTTCATTAGCTTTAATCAAAAGTTAACTGATTTATTTTAAAGAGAAAACTCTTTATATTAGATTCACCTACCACTTTTTACTCCCACTTTTACAATCCCCTCCTTTCTATACAATAAAACTGCTGACGTTACACATTTTCGGAGAAAAACCGCCTACTTTTTACTCCCTCTTTTTACTATCACTATTTTACGCCCACTTTCTACGTTTTCCTCCTTTCTTTATAATAAAACTGTTGACGTTATATATTTTCTCAGCAAAACCGCCCACTTTTTACTCCCTCTTTTTACAACCATTTTTTACTCACACTTTTTATAATCCCTTCTTTTCTTTGTAAAAGAAAAAATATGTATTGACGCTAAATATTCTCTGATACTGTATGTATAAATAAAGAAAATTTCATATTAGATGTATTGTGCATCAATTTTTGTACATCGCAAGATCGCAAGATTAAGTGTGGAAACCATGGAGACTGTGACAGAGTTAGCTAAAAATTCGGTGAAATTAGTGCGTGAATATATATCCAAAATTAAATGTGTTGAAGAAGTGAATTCGATTTTGTTGCATGTTAATTACATAATTCGACTACTTCGAAAAGCAATTAAAAACAAAATTCATAAACAAAATGTTTTGGAAAATCTTCTTTCTTTAGAAGCAAATCTCTCTTATTTACAGCATTATCGTCTAAAACTCAAAAAAATGAAAAGCAATATGATAGTCAAAGCTGGGGAAGGGATGTCTGAAAAGTTAAAAAGCAAGATAAATGGATATGTGTCTTGGGAAGAAGTTAATTCATGTTTTAATGGAAGAATTCGTACTGGAATTATTTCCAATTATGATATTAAGGATCCTATAATTTTTCTGAACAGAGCTTTTCGATGCTTTTCTCTTAGAATTAAGAAAGAATTGAAAAAATCAATGTTAAAAATAAACGTAAATTTTACTGCTAATTTTATAAAGCCTCATAGTGGAGATATAGATTTAAAAACATTTTCCACAAAAAGTAATCCTATTGATTCATCAACCGATATAAAAAAATGGTATCAAGAAAATGTTACAGAGAAATTAACTAATAAGTTAGAAGAGTTTGCCGAAAAAGATTCTGGATGGGCTTTATATGAAATTTTAGGATTAAAAGTCAATATTAATCAATATGATCCAATTAAATTTGGATATTCCACTTATATTTCAGTTCCAAATTTTATAAAAAATAAACATGCAGTAGTTAATGTTAATAATAATGATAAATATTGTTTTCTTTGGGCAGTTGTTTCATCCCTATATCCCACAAACAAACACTCTGAAAGAAAATCGTCTTATCCGCACTTTAGTCAAGTATTAAAATATGACAATATTGATTTTCCAATTACATTAAAAGATATAAAAAAATTTGAAAAACTTAATAATTTGACCATAAATTTGTATACAATAGGACAAAAGAAAAAAAATTTACCTTGCTCTCTCAGTGACAATTGCACCAACACTAGCAAAACAATTAATTTACTAATGTTACCAGCCGAAAATATAATATTACACCAATCAGAAAATAATTTCAATGATAATCAATTATTATATCATTTTACCTGGATAAAAAATCTTTCGGCTCTTTTAAGTAAACAGCTTTCAACACATGATCATAAGGTACACATATGCGAAAGATGTCTAAATTACTTTACTAACAAAAATTTATTGAAAAAACATAAAACGTATTGTCAAAATCTCAATAAATGCTCAGTAAGAGTGCCCAAAGAGGATGAAAAATTTTTATCTTTTAAAAATCATCGTTTTCAAGAGAAAGTACCATTTGTTATTTATGCTGATCTTGAAAGTATTTTAGAAAATTGTTCCAAAATTGAAGGACATCAATCAAAAATTACACCTTATCAAAAACATGTTGCGTTTAGTATTGCTTATTATTTTAAATGTTCTTATGATGATTCACTATCAAAATTTCGCTCATATCGTGGTAAAGATTGTATTCAATGGTTTGTGAATGAATTAAAGTTTATTGCAGAATATTGTGATGAGATATTTAAAGATATATTATCAATGACAGAATTGACTCCAGAACAAAATTCAAATTTTTCAGAAACTAGTTCTTGTCATATTTGCAAAGACACTATTTCAAAGGATCAGATTAGAGTTCGAGATCATAATCATCAAACTGGATCATATAGAGGGGCGGCTCACCAAAATTGTAATTTAAATTATAAAGATGAGAATACTATACCTGTTGTTTTTCATAATATGAGCGGTTATGATGCACACTTTATTATCAAAGAGTTGTCAACATCAATCAAGGGAGCAATTAAGTTACTACCCATTAATAAAGAAAAATATATTTCATTCACTAAATTTGTTGATGGTACTAAAGTTAGTTTACGATTTATTGATTCTTTTCGTTTTATGTCGTCCAGTTTAGATAAGCTTTCAGCAAATTTGCAAGACGATCAAAAATTAATTACTAAGGCTCGTTGTAAAAATTTGAAAGAATTTTCTTTATTGAATAAAAAAGGAGTATTTCCTTATGATTATATAGACTCTTGGGAAAAGCTCGAAGAAAAAAAATTACCGCCAAGAGAAGATTTTTATAGTCGACTCAATGATAACGAAATAAGTGATGTTGATTATTCTCATGCCATAAATATTTGGAATACCTTTAATATTGAAACAATTGGTGAATATTCAGATTTGTATCTTGAAACTGATGTTCGTCTTTTGGCTGATGTTATTGAGGCCTTTCGAAAAATATGTCATAATACTTATCAGCTTGGTCCTTTACATTATCATACATTACCAGGTTTAACATTTGATGCAATGTTAAAAACAACAAATATAAATTTAGAACTTCTTACAGATATCGATCAAATCCTTTTTATTGAAAAAGGAATTAGAGGTGGTGTTTCTCAATGTTCAAATAGATATGGAAAAGCTAACAATCAATACATGAAAAATGAATATGATCCAACGGAAGCAAATACATTTTTAATGTATTACGATGTCAATAATTTATATGGAGCTGCGATGTCTGAATATCTCCCGTACGCAGGATTTGAGTTTTTGGAAGATTTTTCCATATCCGACATTTTAAATACCCCAGATGACTCTGACGTCGGTTATATTTTAGAATGCGATTTGGAGTATCCCCAACATTTGCATGATATGCATAGTGATTTACCTTTAGCTCCAGAACATATGGTTCCTCCGATCTCAAAATCAAAAATTCGAAAATTGCTCTTAACTTTGTATCCAAAAAAAAATTATGTTGTACATTATAAGAATCTAAAGATGTATCTCAGACTTGGAATGAAAATATCTAACGTTCATAGAGTTTTAAAATTTAAACAATCACCGTGGTTAAAAGAATATATAGATTTCAACACAAAACTAAGACAGCAGTCAAAAAATGATTTTGAAAAAGATTTTTATAAGTTAATGATTAACGCAATCTACGGTAAATGTATGGAGAATGTAAGAAAGCATAAAGATATTCGTTTACTAACCAAATGGGATGGTCGGTGGGGTGTGCGTTCTCTTATTTCTAAGCCAAATTTTCATAGTTCTGTAGTATTTGATGAAAATTTAACAATTATTGAAATGAATAAATTGGAAGTATGTATGAACAAACCAATCTATGTAGGGTTTTGTATTTTAGATATTTCAAAAACATTTCTTTATGAATTCCATTATGATTATATTTTAAAAACTTTTAATAAAAATATTAAGTTACTTTATACCGATACTGACAGCTTAATTTATGAATTCCACGTAGACGATATATATAAATATATAAAAAAAAGATAGTCATCGTTTTGATACTTCTGATTATAATTTAAATAATATTTATGGAATTGAGTTACAAAATAAAAAAGTTCCTGGATTAATGAAAGATGAAAATAATGGTAAAATTATGCTTGAATTTATAGGTCTGAGATCTAAAATGTATGCATATACAGTTGAATGTGAAGATGATAAAAAAAATGTTAAAAAATCAAAAGGGTCCACAAAATCTTCCATCAGAAATATTACATTTAATGATTACAAAAAAAGTCTATTTGATCGTGAGGTAATTGAAAGAAATCAAAAGCTTATTAGATCCAAAAATCATGTAGTTTATTCTATTCAACAGAATAAAATTGTTCTTAGTCCGTATGATGATAAACGCATCCTTAATTTTCCACAAACTGATACAAAAGCTTGGGGCTATCAATATCATTAAAGGAAAGAAGAAAAAGTGGGCGAAAACGTAAGAGTGGGAATTAGACTGTATAAGACCATTAAACGTAAGAGAATCATTAGTCAGTTAGATACAAATCATGAATTTAAACATTGAAGTTGAATTGGAGGCAGATATTGCTTCAGAAAAAGTTTATGTAAGCTATTTGAAAAACGCAATACGTGGATATGAAACGGTTGAATGTAAAAACTTGTTTCGTTCCTTGATTAAGAAAAATGATTATATTATACCTAGCAGTATATTTATATGGATTGCTAGATATGATGCTAACATTTGTTACAGTGAAATTGCTCAATTATTGGACAATAAGAAGAAAATGGATAATTATATTGATTCAATTGTAAATATTTGTAATAAAGAGAAACGTGAATACTTAAGTTTTAGTGAACTAACCTCACTTTTGCAAGGACACTGTTTAGAACATAACTTTTCTTTTATAGTGTATTTTTTAAACCTATTATCTTGCTTTAACTTTGGAGGAGCATCATATATGCTTTATCCTGTAACAAATATAAACAAAAATTATAAAAATCTTCAAACTTTAGTTGATGAGTTCATATGCGAAGCAGCTTATCTGGCTAATTGTAAAATAGTAAAAAATTTCATTGCAGCTTTAATTATGAGAAATATAAATTATAAGTTTCAACCCTCAAATATAGAACGACATTGCACCATTCTAACTTGGATAAAGAAGAATATTTGTAAAGGAGAACAAAATCCAGAAAGCATATTGGGATGGGAAAATGGACCCGACTCAGCAAGATGGCCGTCTACAGAGCTAAAAGATTATAAAGAAACATTATCTTTGTTGCAATCTATTTCATAATATTGTAAAAGATGAGATATTAAATAAAAGATTTTTATATTTATATTATGTTTATTAAAAACCTTACACCCCTACTACTGTATCATCAAATACAGAAATACATTACTAAATAATCATATAATATAATAAATTTCATGTAAAATTATTGAATGCAAATTTTAATTAGATAATTCTGGTAACGCTCTGTGCTGGAATATATTTGGCTATACGGTCATGAAGAATTACGCAATAAGCGCTGGTCTTGTCTGGAATTGCAGTGCTTGTTTCGAATTCCAACCGTATAGATACTGGGCTTCTTTTCAAAGCTTCATTTTGCTTGCTACAGTCGATTACTGCTATCGGTGCAATATTTTTGAATTCTTCCGGTGTAAATATTGGTTCACACTCTTTTTCTAAAAATGAGCCTTGAAAATTGATAAACATATCATATAATATAGCAAACTGATTGTTAGCAAAATTTAAATTTAAATTATCATAGGGATACATTTCATCATTGAGATACACTTTAATGTTTGTTAAATTGCAATGATCAAAATGACTGTTATCTTTTGAAAGTTGATTTTTACGATCGGTTTGAAGTCCAAAAAATATGTATTGAGGTTTTTCGATAGATGTTTTAATTGGCCAGGTATGTCTCTGTGTTTGAGGTAATAAGGGATATTCATGAAATTCTCTGCTTCTAAATGGAATGTCTAATTCTTTACCACTAGCTAAAGTATCTATTAATTTTAGTCTTTCCGCATCAGATACAGCCACATGTGGCATCTTCCAAAATATTTTCGTTAATTGAACTTTAACATTTTTTGTTGCGTCCTCATATAGTAAGGAATTAACATCAGTGTTACTTCGAATTAGAACAAGTTCTTGACGTACATTTAAAATAACTTTTTTAAAATCTTCGCATAATCCTAGAATTAACCTTAATGGTATAACTGCGTTAAAATGTCCAGTGCTTCCATCTATCAATGTGGAAGTTTCTTTGGGAAACCATCCGGCATTCTGAAGCGCGTTGCTTTGATTTTTATTATACGTTGCGTATCCTTTCATAATCGATGCCATACCGGGATTTCGTACTCGATCTATAACGTTTCCTGCAATTTCTAAACGTATTTCTTCAAAAAGTAGCAAAAGTCCATTGTTAACAAATCTAATATTGGGAGCTTCGACTTTTTTATTGTCTTGATCGGTGACTGTAACTTTTCCCTCCATGTATAAAGAGCTGTACCATGGTAATGTATATACATCTTGATGTTCTATGGGAATTCTAATTTCATCGTTGTTGTTGTATGAAGTTGATGCATAAGGTTGATGTGTACGTTTCTCAGCGTAAATGATCGAACTATCAAACACAGCTCTTTCATTTACATTTAAAACTTCAAAATTCATTTTTTATATTAAAACAGTAAATCCAAGTGATCTAAGGAACTGTCTGTTCTTCGATGTTAAACGTCTTGATGTATCACGACGACTGAATACACTCTTTTTATTAAAAGTATTTATATGATTAAAATTGTATTGCTTGCGAGAGTTATTAAAAATTATACCCATTACGGTTTTTTTATGATGACTTTTGGAGATGTAGTCTTACCGTTATGACTTCACCTCTAAAATTAACTAACTGACCATCTTGATCAGTTATTTTAAGGATTATTTCGTTAATCTGCTTTGTATTAATTGGTAGATAGATAACGTTTGATGGTGTCTCAACTATTCTATATCCAGGTGGGACTGTTGGAAAAAACTCATGAATGACGTGAACCTGACTACCATTTCTATATGAATCTATAACAATATTACATTCCACACATAAAGCATTGAGTTTTAGAATTTTAGCTGGAAAGTCAGATGTATGAGTTCTATTGGCTTTTAATTTTTTTGGTATAAAACCTAACAAGGTTCCAATAGAATTTTCTTTAGAAAAATCTATGTCACAAGTACATTTTACTTCGGTCTTCAAGGTGTTATTGTTTCCGGATATTGTTAAAACAGGCTGTGGTATTCTTGATATTTTTCTTTTTTTATTGGGATTTTCATATTTTTCAGTTTTATTCTCTTTATATGCAAACTCCACTAATGCATTTCTAAGATACTTATAAATATCATCAATTTCATAAGAACCTTCTGGAATTTTGATATGTGCATCCTTGCCGTATACAGTTGTAAAGTGAAACATGTTGTTTGATTTATCTACATTTGGAAACGAGTTATACGTTTCTAAATTAATCAGACCTAATTCGTAATCACTGTCGTCTGTTAAAGTGATTTGAGGATAGTATTTGCTAGTAAGAATAGAACTTCTTCCTGTTAACGTAAAAGTCATTGACATTTTTGGAGAGGTAGTGTAACTCTGAGGGCGTTTAAGTAACAACTAAATGAATATGCTTTTTTTAAGATTTATTATAGTAGTATAAGAATTGTAGACATAAGTGACCACAGTTCACACTGTTAAAAGTTTGAAATTTTTCATGATTGTATATTACGTTACAAGTACCGTTGCTTTTTAAATATTTAATCAACTCAAGTGGTGGTCGGAGGTCTCCAAAACTATCAAAATATAGCACATTTTTACCATTTTTTCTGTATGCTGTCCAATGTGTTTCAGGACCTTCTTTGTTATCTAAATTTACTATACCACATTCATTAAAGTAAACATTTTTAGGTAAAGAGTTTTTCATAAACACACCTCTAACGTTATGAATTTTTAAAATTTTTATAAATTTATATAAATCAATATTAGTTAACGCTCTTTTAGGAAGGTTTATCGGAAGTTTTTTTGAAATTTTGAAGGGGCTAAAAAAAGACCAAGACCTGATTTGTATGGCTTCAAATATAAACCACTTCCTGATTTTCCTAAAGCGATTGATTCCATCGTTTGGTTATGTCGCTGTTTTTCTTTAAGTTGTTGTTTAGCTGCACTAGCATCATTTACAGCTTTCGCAACAGCAGCAGCACCTCCACCTAATGATCCTAAAGCTCCTAGAGCAGCAAAGATAGGCAACAGAGGTAAAAATCCTCCAGCCTTTGGTATTGGGATTACTCGCAAGGGTCTTACTTTCTTTTTGCCTCTAAAAGCCTTTACCTCTTTTATGGCCGCGCTAATAGCATCATGGGTGTTTATAAATTTTTTATTTTTTAACACAGACTTAGCCTTATCTGTTAAATCTCGAAATTTATTTTTTTTTTACTTTAGAACGACTTTTACGTTTTTTAATTTTTTTATCTTTGCAACCCATACCAAGTTTTACTTTAGTTTTCATTGCTGCAGCTACGCTTAAAGCGGCTGCTTTTTCACCAAAAGATGCGTCCGATGATCGAAGTCTGTTTTTGGCTTCTTGAAAAAGTTTATCGTCGGCAATATGTCTGTTATTTAAGTCTTTATTTTGACTATAAGCTATGTCGTGTGCTTTACACGCTTCATCTAATTTGTTGATTCCTTGATCTCCTCTGGCTAGTCTTTTTGCTAATTTAGTACCAGGTCCACAAAACTTATATCCTGGAATGTGAAGCTCAAATGGTAAATTGTTTATTACGGAATTTACTAGACCACCTCCACGTAGTGTCTTTTTTGAAACCTTTTTACGACTGAGAACTTTTCTTTTTTTTACCATCATTTATACTTTTATATATGCCACTACAACACTAGCATTACTGAAATAAATTTCTAATTTATCTCCTATTTATACTCTTTGATGAGTCTATCTTAAACCAGTTTGCAAGTAAGATGCGAGTAATACAGCAACCGGTTAGCTTACCCATAAATAACAATGATGTATGTGTTGTGAATAAATATCAACGACATGGCACACTTTTGCCTCCTACAATTCGATCTATTATTGTAGGGCCTTCTAACTGTGGGAAAACGAATCTTATGATTAATCTGATTGAACATCCTAATGGTTTAAGATTTGAAAATATTTATATATTTTCGAAATCCTTATATCAACCAAAATATTCCTATTTGGAACATTTACTGAAACCTATTAAAGGAATGAATTACTTTGCTTTCAGTTCTTTGGAGAACAACATACCACCTCCGAATGAAGTCAAACCGAATTCTTTATTCATATTTGACGATGTTGCATGTGATAAGCAAAATTTAATGAAAGAGTACTTTAGTATGGGACGTCATAGCAATGTGGACTGTTTTTATTTATGCCAAACGTACGCTCACATTCCTAAGCATTTGGTTAGAGATAATGCAAATTTCTTAATACTTACAACAAGATAACTTAAATTTACGACATATATATGAAGATCACGTAAATACGGATGTTCCTTTTAATACGTTTAGAGAACTGTGCTCGTTCTGTTGGAAAGATAATTATGGGTTTTTAGTGATTGATAAAGACAGTGACCTTAAAAACGGTAGATATCGAAAGGGTTTTGATAGTTTTATTGATCCTGAATAACAAAATAATTAAAATTTAAATATATCTATGTCGAACTCCACAAACTTTAATAACTGTAAGATTACTAATGGTAATTAGTACCATTAGTAATCTTACAGTTATTAAAGTTTGTGGAGTTCGACATAGATATATTTAAATTTTAATTTAAATTTACTCCACTTGGATTTAAGAACATTCTTCTTGTTTAACAAAATAATTGTTTCAGTAGTAATAAAATACCTCATAGATAGTTCTTCTGATCAGTTTTCAAGTGTTTTTCAAACAGTCATCAACTAGCAAACCAAGAAGCACAAAGTTAAAATGAATTTAAATGAGACATTATTTACAACAGTTGATTTAAAAAAAAAATTAATTAAAAAGAGAAACGAATTAAAACATAAAATGGAGCTACTGAAGGAAGGACAGTTTCATGAGGAGAAAATTTTTTTTCCAATTACTAAGCATTTGGAAACAATCGTAGACAAATTAGATGAAAAAAACGTTTTGCATACACCTAACCTTGATGTTGCAACTTCTAAAACAGAGCAGAATGTGAAATCGTTTGATGTTCCAAAGAAAGATGTGGATTTAGTAACACCGACTAGCAATAAGATAAAAAGAAATCTATTTCCCAACAGTTATAACACTCCTGCTGTAAGCGATAAAAATCAAAGCAGAATAGTTACCAAAGTCACCAATCTAAAAAATAAAATTGACGCTTTGAAAAATGATTTTACGCCTAGTACATCAAAAGAAACAGTTTTAAAAGAGGAGAATAAAGATGAAATAATTGCTGACTACAATCCCAAACAAGATGTAGATGACTATGGATTTGATGAACTTTTGGATCTATCTGTATCGGAAAGTAGAAATAATTTAGAGACAGTTATTGATACATCAATTTATGAAAAATATTTAGATGAATTTGATGAATTGCCAAGAACTTATATCGATGCTATGTTACATGATAAAAAGAATGAAAATTTCGATCATAGAAATGGAGTCCGACATGATAGCTTTCAAGAAAAATATTTTATTGGTTCATCGGAAATAAATTTTGTTGGTCCTGATATAAAAATATCTAATATGATTTATAAAGGAACACCTGGTCTCTATGAGCTATTATTTAAAAATCACCCTTTACAATACACAGATAAAGACTTGCAACATTATAAACAAATTTTAGACGTTAGTAGTGCATATAAAAAAAATTTTGATCCAAACGAACAGGTATTGGGAACAAGAAATCTCAAATATAAAAACATTATAGGACCTTTAATTGCTGGAGATTGTAAAAAAAGTACCAAAAAAAAGACTGGTAAAGGAATGTTTAAAGAACTTAGTAACAATTCAGTTGACTATATATACTGGGATAATCCAAATGAATTAGTTGATCGGTTGCGTTTGTTAGTTGCCTCTCAAGCAGCAGGTCATACGGGTCACAGAAACGAAATTGTTGCTATAATTGAAGAATTACGTGAATCTGGTATAATAAAGTAAGATGACTCTTGATAAGTTCGGTCGTCATATAGTTAAACATGCTAGAACAGATAGTAATACAAGCACTGACTCAGTTAACATATCAAAATATATGTACTACAACATCATTTTAAATTTTGAATCTAATCAGCTTGTAGATAAAAAATTTATATTGAACTCAGTAAATCCATACTATATTTTTCCTTTAGAGTACGCTTTTATTGAAAATGTAAGATTTTTTAATACAAATGATGAGGATATTGTCACATTAATAAATGAAAAGCAGATTCATAAACATGAATTGCAAAATTTTCCGTTACAACAAAACGATTGTTTGTCATTCTTATTCAATTCAACAAATGATAATAACCTTACATCAAGTTTACGGGCAGAAATTATCATAAAATGTCCTGTTAAATTTGAAGATTCATTAGTTCAGTCTGAGCAAGCAGTATACAAACAATTTCCCGTAAAATAAAAGTAAATATGAAACGTAAAAAAACTCCATTTAAGCCAACTCCAATCAAAAAAGATATTGTTTCGGAATTACATAAACCAGCAAGAATTAATTTCCGAAGACGAAGATACTTGTAGTAATTGATTGTTTTTCTAAATACGTATGGGCTGTTCCTGTTAAATCTAAGGATGCAAATGAAGTTACTGTTGCTATGGAAAAAATTTTGTTATCGCTTTTGATTCTACCAAAAAAATTGCAAACTGACCAAGGAAAAGAATTTTATAATGAAAAATTTAAAAAATTAATGGAGAAATATAAAATAAACCATTACAGTGTGTTTAGTTTAAAAAAAGCATCTATTGTTGAAAGGGTAAATAGAACATTAAAATCCCTAATGTGGAAGCGTTTTAGTTTACAAGGAAATTATAAATAGCTGAATATGTTAGCTATCATAGTAAATGAATATAACAATAGTTATCACAGAACAATTCGCATGAAACCAACACAAGTTAATAAACGAAATGAACAATCCATATTGAAAAATGTTTACACTCACATTAAAATTGCAAACAAACATAACAAGTATGTCATTGGTGATCACGTTAGAATTAGCAAATACAGAGGTACTTTTGAAAAAGGATACACACCTAATTGGTCTAATGAAATTTTTACCGTTAAAAAAGTGAAATTAACTAATCCAACAACATATTTACTAGTAGATGAAAGAGGTGAAGATATTTTAGGTGGATTTTATGAAATGGAACTACAAAAGGTAAAACATCCCGGTGTTTATTTAGTTGAAAAGGTTTTGCGAAAAAAAGGAAATAAAATTTTAGTCAAATGGTTGGGATTCAGCAACGCCCACAACAGTTGGATAGATAAACAAAGCATAACGTAATCAGTCTAATATTTCTCTTACAGCAGCTGTATAAATAGTTGGAGAAACAATAAAGCTAGCCTATTCAAAAAATTAAATTTCTGGCGATGAGGTTTGCTACCGTTGATATACAAGGTTTTAATATTCCAGAATTTATTGTTAAGGAATTAACCATTTTTGATGGACGTACAATTGTACATCATACTTTTAAGCCGACGAAATCCTATCACAGATTAGACGACAGCATTAAGAAATGTGTTCGATATTTAGAGCAACATCATCATATGTTGAGATATCATAGTGGAACAGAAGAGCAGCAAAACGCATCAGATATTTTGAAAAAATTTATTACTGAAAAGGATATTGATGTGGTGTACCTCAAAGGACAAGTTAAGGCGAATTATATACGAAAAGCACTGGAAGAACTATGTCCTAAAATTATAGATTTAGATAACAGAATGAACTCTCCTAAGTTATGTAAAGAAATCCCTATAGGATGTAATAATCACATCATTAGTTCTAGTAAGAATAAAAAATGTATATGTTCTTTAAGTAATGTCAAAAAATTGTATAACTGGATGTATGAATCACTTCCACAATAAAGTTAATAAAACCTTAAATTTATATAATATTTTTTAACCCTCTAAATTAAAAACTGCTCAAAAATTAACCCAAGGTGGGCGTGGGGTGGGGGGAGCTAGGCTCAAGTCTCGATCAACCCAAAGGTTACTTCAGGTCAACACTGGGTCATCAAACTGGATCAGGACCGGCATTATAATCTCAAGGCTAAACTCCACTCAAGTTCAGACTTGTCCTCTGACGACTGGGTCATTCAACTGGGGCAGAACCGGCACTATATTCTCAAGGCCAAAGGTCAATTCAGGTCAAAGTGGGCCAGAACCGGCACTACTTAACTACTAATAAAAGTCTTACATTATAAAGTACATAGGAATAGTTTCGGTTTAGAAATAAAGCTGATTTTAAATGCAAAATTATATTATCGTAATATTGTGAAATAACGGATGCGCCAGGATAAATTCGCAAAAATATTTAGATTCGCCGGTGCTATAACGTCGAATTGATATCAAAAATACATACAAATACGTTAAATTGCCTTTGGAATTAATAAATACACTGTAATCGTTCCAAAACTTGTCAAGAACAATGAATAAACCCCTGTTTTTACCATTTGAGACGTGTACAGCTTCATCTCACGACAAATTTGACGATTTAACTCTAATTCCAGTCGATTAACCGGTTTTTCTTTATTCTGTAGCATTAAATAGTAAAAGTCTTACATTATTAGGTACAAAACAATAGTTCCTGGCAAGAAAACTTGCAGATTTTGCCTAAAAGAGCGCGTTTCATTTCTAAAACAGCGATAAATTAATTCCATTGCGTTTGGAATTAATAAATACACTATAATAGTCTCAAAATTTGCCAAGAACAATGAATAAACCCCTGCTTTTACCATTTCAGACGTGAGTAGTTAAGTAGTGCCGGTTCTGGCCCACTTTGACCTGAATTGACCTTTGGCCTTGAGAATATAGTGCCGGTTCTGCCCCAGTTGAATGACCCAGTCGTCAGAGGACAAGTCTGAACTTGAGTGGAGTTTAGCCTTGAGATTATAATGCCGGTCCTGATCCAGTTTGATGACCCAGTGTTGACCTGAAGTAACCTTTGGGTTGATCGAGACTTGAGCCTAGCTCCCCCCACCCCACGCCCACCTTGGGTTAATTTTTGAGCAGTTTTTAATTTAGAGGGTTAAAAAATATTATATAAATTTAAGGTTTTATTAACTTTATTGTGGAAGTGATTCATACATCCAGTTATACAATTTCTTGACATTACTTAAAGAACATATACATTTTTTATTCTTACTAGAACTAATGATGTGATTATTACATCCTATAGGGATTTCTTTACATAACTTAGGAGAGTTCATTCTGTTATCTAAATCTATAATTTTAGGACATAGTTCTTCCAGTGCTTTTCGTATATAATTCGCCTTAACTTGTCCTTTGAGGTACACCACATCAATATCCTTTTCAGTAATAAATTTTTTCAAAATATCTGATGCGTTTTGCTGCTCTTCTGTTCCACTATGATATCTCAACATATGATGATGTTGCTCTAAATATCGAACACATTTCTTAATGCTGTCGTCTAATCTGTGATAGGATTTCGTCGGCTTAAAAGTATGATGTACAATTGTACGTCCATCAAAAATGGTTAATTCCTTAACAATAAATTCTGGAATATTAAAACCTTGTATATCAACGGTAGCAAACCTCATCGCCAGAAATTTAATTTTTTGAATAGGCTAGCTTTATTGTTTCTCCAACTATTTATACAGCTGCTGTAAGAGAAATATTAGACTGATTACGTTATGCTTTGTTTATCTATCCAACTGTTGTGGGCGTTGCTGAATCCCAACCATTTGACTAAAATTTTATTTCCTTTTTTTCGCAAAACCTTTTCAACTAAATAAACACCGGGATGTTTTACCTTTTGTAGTTCCATTTCATAAAATCCACCTAAAATATCTTCACCTCTTTCATCTACTAGTAAATATGTTGTTGGATTAGTTAATTTCACTTTTTTAACGGTAAAAATTTCATTAGACCAATTAGGTGTGTATCCTTTTTCAAAAGTACCTCTGTATTTGCTAATTCTAACGTGATCACCAATGACATACTTGTTATGTTTGTTTGCAATTTTAATGTGAGTGTAAACATTTTTCAATATGGATTGTTCATTTCGTTTATTAACTTGTGTTGGTTTCATGCGAATTGTTCTGTGATAACTATTGTTATATTCATTTACTATGATAGCTAACATATTCAGCCATTTATAATTTCCTTGTAAACTAAAACGCTTCCACATTAGTGATTTTAATGTTCTATTTACCCTTTCAACAATAGATGCTTTTTTTAAACTAAACACACTGTAATGATTTATTTTATATTTCTCCATTAATTTTTTAAATTTTTCATTATAAAATTCTTTCCCTTGGTCAGTTTGCAAATTTTTTGGTAGAATCAAAAGCGATAACAAAATTTTTTCCATAGCAACAGTAACTTCATTTGCATCCTTAGATTTAACAGGAACAGCCCATACGTATTTAGAAAAACAATCAATTACTACAAGTATATATTTAAATCCTTTATTTTCTTTGAAATAAGGAATCATTTCAACAAGGTCTGCCTGTAACGTTTCGTTGATACCCTTTACAATAACTCTTCGTCTTCGGAAATTAATTCTTGCTGGTTTATGTAATTCCGAAACAATATCTTTTTTGATTGGAGTTGGCTTAAATGGAGTTTTTTTACGTTTCATATTTACTTTTATTTTACGGGAAATTGTTTGTATACTGCTTGCTCAGACTGAACTAATGAATCTTCAAATTTAACAGGACATTTTATGATAATTTCTGCCCGTAAACTTGATGTAAGGTTATTATCATTTGTTGAATTGAATAAGAATGACAAACAATCGTTTTGTTGTAACGGAAAATTTTGCAATTCATGTTTATGAATCTGCTTTTCATTTATTAATGTGACAATATCCTCATCATTTGTATTAAAAAATCTTACATTTTCAATAAAAGCGTACTCTAAAGGAAAAATATAGTATGGATTTACTGAGTTCAATATAAATTTTTTATCTACAAGCTGATTAGATTCAAAATTTAAAATGATGTTGTAGTACATATATTTTGATATGTTAACTGAGTCAGTGCTTGTATTACTATCTGTTCTAGCATGTTTAACTATATGACGACCGAACTTATCAAGAGTCATCTTACTTTATTATACCAGATTCACGTAATTCTTCAATTATAGCAACAATTTCGTTTCTGTGACCCGTATGACCTGCTGCTTGAGAGGCAACTAACAAACGCAACCGATCAACTAATTCATTTGGATTATCCCAGTATATATAGTCAACTGAATTGTTACTAAGTTCTTTAAACATTCCTTTACCAGTCTTTTTTTTGGTACTTTTTTTACAATCTCCAGCAATTAAAGGTCCTATAATGTTTTTATATTTGAGATTTCTTGTTCCCAATACCTGTTCGTTTGGATCAAAATTTTTTTTATATGCACTACTAACGTCTAAAATTTGTTTATAATGTTGCAAGTCTTTATCTGTGTATTGTAAAGGGTGATTTTTAAATAATAGCTCATAGAGACCAGGTGTTCCTTTATAAATCATATTAGATATTTTTATATCAGGACCAACAAAATTTATTTCCGATGAACCAATAAAATATTTTTCTTGAAAGCTATCATGTCGGACTCCAGTTCTATGATCGAAATTTTCATTCTTTTTATCATGTAACATAGCATCGATATAAGTTCTTGGCAATTCATCAAATTCATCTAAATATTTTTCATAAATTGATGTATCAATAACTGTCTCTAAATTATTTCTACTTTCCGATACAGATAGATCCAAAAGTTCATCAAATCCATAGTCATCTACATCTTGTTTGGGATTGTAGTCAGCAATTATTTCATCTTTATTCTCCTCTTTTAAAACTGTTTCTTTTGATGTACTAGGCGTAAAATCATTTTTCAAAGCTTCAATTTTATTTTTTAGATTGGTGACTTTGGTAACTATTCTGCTTTGATTTTTATCGCTTACAGCAGGAGTGTTATAACTGTTGGGAAATAGATTTCTTTTTATCTTATTGCTAGTCGGTGTTACTAAATCCACATCTTTCTTTGGAACATCAAACGATTTCACATTCTGCTCTGTTTTAGAAGTTGCAACATCAAGGTTAGGTGTATGCAAAACGTTTTTTTCATCTAATTTGTCTACGATTGTTTCCAAATGCTTAGTAATTGGAAAAAATTTTTTCTCCTCATGAAACTGTCCTTCCTTCAGTAGCTCCATTTTATGTTTTAATTCGTTTCTCTTTTTAATTAATTTTTTTTTTAAATCAACTGTTGTAAATAATGTCTCATTTAAATTCATTTTAACTTTGTGCTTCTTGGTTTGCTAGCTGATGACTGTTTGAAAAACACTTGAAAACTGATCAGAAGAACTATCTATGAGGTATTTTATTACTACTGAAACAATTATTTTATTATTCAGGATCAATAAAACTATCAAAACCCTTTCGATATCTACCGTTTTTAAGGTCACTGTCTTTATCAATCACTAAAAACCCATAATTATCTTTCCAACAGAACGAGCACAGTTCTCTAAACGTATCAAAAGGAACATCCGTATTTACGTGATCTTCATATATATGTCGTAAATTTAAGTTATCTTGTTTAAAAAGTATTAAGAAATTTGCATTATCTCTAACCAAATGCTTAGGAATGTGAGCGTACGTTTGGCATAAATAAAAACAGTCCACATTGCTATGACGTCCCATACTAAAGTACTCTTTCATTAAATTTTGCTTATCACATGCAACATCGTCAAATATGAATAAAGAATTCGGTTTGACTTCATTCGGAGGTGGTATGTTGTTCTCCAAAGAACTGAAAGCAAAGTAATTCATTCCTTTAATAGGTTTCAGTAAATGTTCCAAATAGGAATATTTTGGTTGATATAAGGATTTCGAAAATATATAAATATTTTCAAATCTTAAACCATTAGGATGTTCAATCAGATTAATCATAAGATTCGTTTTCCCACAGTTAGAAGGCCCTACAATAATAGATCGAATTGTAGGAGGCAAAAGTGTGCCATGTCGTTGATATTTATTCACAACACATACATCATTGTTATTTATGGGTAAGCTAACCGGTTGCTGTATTACTCGCATCTTACTTGCAAACTGGTTTAAGATAGACTCATCAAAGAGTATAAATAGGAGATAAATTAGAAATTTATTTCAGTAATGCTAGTGTTGTAGTGGCATATATAAAAGTATAAATGATGGTAAAAAAAAGAAAAGTTCTCAGTCGTAAAAAGGTTTCAAAAAAGACACTACGTGGAGGTGGTCTAGTAAATTCCGTAATAAACAATTTACCATTTGAGCTTCACATTCCAGGATATAAGTTTTGTGGACCTGGTACTAAATTAGCAAAAAGACTAGCCAGAGGAGATCAAGGAATCAACAAATTAGATGAAGCGTGTAAAGCACACGACATAGCTTATAGTCAAAATAAAGACTTAAATAACAGACATATTGCCGACGATAAACTTTTTCAAGAAGCCAAAAACAGACTTCTATCATCGGACGCATCTTTTGGTGAAAAAGCAGCCGCTTTAAGCGTAGCTGCAGCAATGAAAACTAAAGTAAAACTTGGTATGGGTTGCAAAGATAAAAAAATTAAAAAACGTAAAAGTAAAGTAAAAAAAATTAAATTTCGAGATTTAACAGATAAGGCTAAGTCTGTGTTAAAAAATAAAAAATTTATAAACACCCATGATGCTATTAGCGCGGCCATAAAAGAGGTAAAGGCTTTTAGAGGCAAAAAGAAAGTAAGACCCTTGCGAGTAATCCCAGTACCAAAGGCTGGAGGATTTTTACCTCTGTTGCCTATCTTTGCTGCTCTAGGAGCTTTAGGATCATTAGGTGGAGGTGCTGCTGCTGTTGCGAAAGCTGTAAATGATGCTAGTGCAGCTAAACAACAACTTAAAGAAAAACAGCGACATAACCAAACGATGGAATCAATCGCTTTAGGAAAATCAGGAAGTGGTTTATATTTGAAGCCATACAAATCAGGTCTTGGTCTTTTTTTAGCCCCTTCAAAATTTCAAAAAAACTTCCGATAAACCTTCCTAAAAGAGCGTTAACTAATATTGATTTATATAAATTTATAAAAATTTTAAAAATTCATAACTTTAGAGGTGTGTTTATGAAAAACTCTTTACCTAAAAATGTTTACTTTAATGAATGTGGTATAGTAAATTTAGATAACAAAGAAGGTCCTGGAACACATTGGACAGCATACAGAAAAAATGGTAAAAATGTGCTATATTTTGATAGTTTTGGAGACCTCCGACCACCACTTGAGTTGATTAAATATTTAAAAAGCAACGGTACTTGTAACGTAATATACAATCATGAAAAATTTCAAACTTTTAACAGTGTGAACTGTGGTCACTTATGTCTACAATTCTTATACTACTATAATAAATCTTAAAGAAAGCATATTCATTTAGTTGTTACTTAAACGCCCTCAGAGTTACACTACCTCTCCAAAAATGTCAATGACTTTTACGTTAACAGGAAGAAGTTCTATTCTTACTAGCAAATACTATCCTCAAATCACTTTAACAGACGACAGTGATTACGAATTAGGTCTGATTAATTTAGAAACGTATAACTCGTTTCCAAATGTAGATAAATCAAACAACATGTTTCACTTTACAACTGTATACGGCAAGGATGCACATATCAAAATTCCAGAAGGTTCTTATGAAATTGATGATATTTATAAGTATCTTAGAAATGCATTAGTGGAGTTTGCATATAAAGAGAATAAAACTGAAAAATATGAAAATCCCAATAAAAAAAGAAAAATATCAAGAATACCACAGCCTGTTTTAACAATATCCGGAAACAATAACACCTTGAAGACCGAAGTAAAATGTACTTGTGACATAGATTTTTCTAAAGAAAATTCTATTGGAACCTTGTTAGGTTTTATACCAAAAAAATTAAAAGCCAATAGAACTCATACATCTGATTTTCCAGCTAAAATTCTAAAACTCAATGCTTTATGTGTGGAATGTAATATTGTTATAGATTCATATAGAAATGGTAGTCAGGTTCACGTCATTCATGAGTTTTTTCCAACAGTCCCACCTGGATATAGAATAGTTGAGACACCATCAAACGTTATCTATCTACCAATTAATACAAAGCAGATTAACGAAATAATCCTTAAAATAACTGATCAAGATGGTCAGTTAGTTAATTTTAGAGGTGAAGTCATAACGGTAAGACTACATCTCCAAAA
Organism: Diaperis boleti; assembly: GCA_963583935.1. Lineage (NCBI taxonomy): Eukaryota > Metazoa > Arthropoda > Insecta > Coleoptera > Tenebrionidae > Diaperis > Diaperis boleti. Next base: position 37,889,481 of record OY757249.1, read on the forward strand.
GTCATCATAAAAAAACCGTAATGGGTATAATTTTTAATAACTCTCGCAAGCAATACAATTTTAATCATATAAATACTTTTAATAAAAAGAGTGTATTCAGTCGTCGTGATACATCAAGACGTTTAACATCGAAGAACAGACAGTTCCTTAGATCACTTGGATTTACTGTTTTAATATAAAAAATGAATTTTGAAGTTTGAAATGTAAATGAAGGAGCTGTGTTTGATAGTTCGATCATTTACGCTGAGAAACGTACACATCAACCTTATGCATCAACTTCATACAACAACAACGATGAAATTAGAATTCCCATAGAACATCAAGATGTATATACATTGCCATGGTACAGCTCTTTATACATGGAGGGAAAAGTTACAGTCACCGATCAAGACAATAAAAAAGTCGAAGCTCCAAATATTAGATTTGTTAACAATGGACTTTTGCTACTTTTTGAAGAAATACGTTTAGAAATTGCAGGAAACGTTATAGATCGAGTACGAAATCCCGGTATGGCATCGATTATGAAAGGATACGCAACGTATAATAAAAATCAAAGCAACGCGCTTCAGAATGCCGGATGGTTTCCCAAAGAAACTTCCACATTGATAGATGGAAGCACTGGACATTTTAACGCAGTTATACCATTAAGGTTAATTCTAGGATTATGTGAAGATTTAAAAAAAGTTATTTTAAATGTACGTCAAGAACTTGTTCTAATTCGAAGTAACACTGATGTTAATTCCTTACTATATGAGGACGCAACAAAAAATGTTAAAGTTCAATTAACGAAAATATTTTGGAAGATGCCACATGTGGCTGTATCTGATGCGGAAAGACTAAAATTAATAGATACTTTAGCTAGTGGTAAAGAATTAGACATTCCATTTAGAAGCAGAGAATTTCATGAATATCCCTTATTACCTCAAACACAGAGACATACCTGGCCAATTAAAACATCTATCGAAAAACCTCAATACATATTTTTTGGACTTCAAACCGATCGTAAAAATCAACTTTCAAAAGATAACAGTCATTTTGATCATTGCAATTTAACAAACATTAAAGTGTATCTCAATGATGAAATGTATCCCTATGATAATTTAAATTTAAATTTTGCTAACAATCAGTTTGCTATATTATATGATATGTTTATCAATTTTCAAGGCTCATTTTTAGAAAAAGAGTGTGAACCAATATTTACACCGGAAGAATTCAAAAATATTGCACCGATAGCAGTAATCGACTGTAGCAAGCAAAATGAAGCTTTGAAAAGAAGCCCAGTATCTATACGGTTGGAATTCGAAACAAGCACTGCAATTCCAGACAAGACCAGCGCTTATTGCGTAATTCTTCATGACCGTATAGCCAAATATATTCCAGCACAGAGCGTTACCAGAATTATCTAATTAAAATTTGCATTCAATAATTTTACATGAAATTTATTATATTATATGATTATTTAGTAATGTATTTCTGTATTTGATGATACAGTAGTAGGGGTGTAAGGTTTTTAATAAACATAATATAAATATAAAAATCTTTTATTTAATATCTCATCTTTTACAATATTATGAAATAGATTGCAACAAAGATAATGTTTCTTTATAATCTTTTAGCTCTGTAGACGGCCATCTTGCTGAGTCGGGTCCATTTTCCCATCCCAATATGCTTTCTGGATTTTGTTCTCCTTTACAAATATTCTTCTTTATCTAAGTTAGAATGGTGCAATGTCGTTCTATATTTGAGGGTTGAAACTTATAATTTATATTTCTCATAATTAAAGCTACAATGAAATTTTTTAATATTTTACAATTAGCCAGATAAGCTGCTTCGCATATGAACTCATCAACTAAAGTTTGAAGATTTTTATAATTTTTGTTTATATTTGTTACAGGATAAAGCATATATGATGCTCCTCCAAAGTTAAAGCAAGATAATAGGTTTAAAACATACACTATAAAAGAAAAGTTATGTTCTAAACAGTGTCCTTGCAAAAGTGAGGTTAGTTCACTAAAACTTAAGTATTCACGTTTCTCTTTATTACAAATATTTACAATTGAATCAATATAATTATCCATTTTCTTCTTATTGTCCAATAATTGAGCAATTTCACTGTAACAAATGTTAGCATCATATCTAGCAATCCATATAAATATACTGCTAGGTATAATATAATCATTTTTCTTAATCAAGGAACGAAACAAGTTTTTACATTCAACCGTTTCATATCCACGTATTGCGTTTTTCAAATAGCTTACATAAACTTTTTCTGAAGCAATATGTGCCTCCAATTCAACTTCAATGTTTAAATTCATGATTTGTATCTAACTGACTAATGATTCTCTTACGTGGAATGGTTTTATACAGTCTAATTCCCACTCTTACGTTTTCCCCCACTTTTTCTTCTTTCCTTTAATGATATTGATAGCCCCAAGCTTTTGTATCAGTTTGTGGAAAATTAAGGATGCGTTTATCATCATACGGACTAAGAACAATTTTATTCTGTTGAATAGAATAAACTACATGATTTTTGGATCTAATAAGCTTTTGATTTCTTTCAATTACCTCACGATCAAATAGACTTTTTTTGTAATCATTAAATGTAATATTTCTGATGGAAGATTTTGTGGACCCTTTTGATTTTTTAACAATTTTTTTATCATCTTCACATTCAACTGTATATGCATACATTTTAGATCTCAGACCTATAAATTCAAGCATAATTTTACCATTATTTTCATCTTTCATTAATCCAGGAACTTTTTTATTTTGTAACTCAATTCCATAAATATTATTTAAATTATAATCAGAAGTATCAAAACGATGACTATCTTTTTTTATATATTTATATATATCGTCTACGTGGAATTCATAAATTAAGCTGTCAGTATCGGTATAAAGTAACTTAACATTTTTATTAAAAGTTTTTAAAATATAATCATAATGGAATTCATAAAGAAATGTTTTTGAAATATCTAAAATACAAAACCCTACATAGATTGGTTTGTTCATACATACTTCCAATTTATTCATTTCAATAATTGTTAAATTTTCATCAAATACTACAGAACTATGAAAATTTGGCTTAGAAATAAGAGAACGCACACCCCACCGACCATCCCATTTGGTTAGTAAACGAATATCTTTATGCTTTCTTACATTCTCCATACATTTACCGTAGATTGCGTTAATCATTAACTTATAAAAATCTTTTTCAAAATCATTTTTTGACTGCTGTCTTAGTTTTGTGTTGAAATCTATATATTCTTTTAACCACGGTGATTGTTTAAATTTTAAAACTCTATGAACGTTAGATATTTTCATTCCAAGTCTGAGATACATCTTTAGATTCTTATAATGTACAACATAATTTTTTTTTGGATACAAAGTTAAGAGCAATTTTCGAATTTTTGATTTTGAGATCGGAGGAACCATATGTTCTGGAGCTAAAGGTAAATCACTATGCATATCATGCAAATGTTGGGGATACTCCAAATCGCATTCTAAAATATAACCGACGTCAGAGTCATCTGGGGTATTTAAAATGTCGGATATGGAAAAATCTTCCAAAAACTCAAATCCTGCGTACGGGAGATATTCAGACATCGCAGCTCCATATAAATTATTGACATCGTAATACATTAAAAATGTATTTGCTTCCGTTAGATCATATTCATTTTTCATGTATTGATTGTTAGCTTTTCCATATCTATTTGAACATTGAGAAACACCACCTCTAATTCCTTTTTCAATAAAAAGGATTTGATCGATATCTGTAAGAAGTTCTAAATTTATATTTGTTGTTTTTAACATTGCATCAAATGTTAAACCTGGTAATGTATGATAATGTAAAGGATCAAGCTGATAAGTATTATGACATGTTTTTCGAAAGGCCTCAATAACATCAGCCAAAAGACGAACATCAGTTTCAAGATACAAATCTGAATATTCACCAATTGTTTCAATATTAAAGGTATTCCAAATATTTATGGCATGAGAATAATCAACATCACTTATTTCGTTATCATTGAGTCGACTATAAAAATCTTCTCTTGGCGGTAATTTTTTTTCTTCGAGCTTTTCCCAAGAGTCTATATAATCATAAGGAAATACTCCTTTTTTATTCAATAAAGAAAATTCTTTCAAATTTTTACAACGAGCCTTAGTAATTAATTTTTGATCGTCTTGCAAATTTGCTGAAAGCTTATCTAAACTGGACGACATAAAACGAAAAGAATCAATAAATCGTAAACTAACTTTAGTACCATCAACAAATTTAGTGAATGAAATATATTTTTCTTTATTAATGGGTAGTAACTTAATTGCTCCCTTGATTGATGTTGACAACTCTTTGATAATAAAGTGTGCATCATAACCGCTCATATTATGAAAAACAACAGGTATAGTATTCTCATCTTTATAATTTAAATTACAATTTTGGTGCGCCGCCCCTCTATATGATCCAGTTTGATGATTATGATCTCGAACTCTAATCTGATTCTTTGAAATAGTGTCTTTGCAAATATGACAAGTACTAGTTTCTGAAAAATTTGAATTTTGTTCTGCAGTCAATTCTGTCATTGGTAATATATCTTTAAATATCTCATCACAATATTCTGCAATAAACTTTAATTCATTCACAAACCATTGAATACAATCTTTACCACGATATGAGCGAAATTTTGATAGTGAATCATCATAAGAACATTTAAAATAATAAGCAATACTAAACGCAACATGTTTTTGATAAGGTGTAATTTTTGATTGATGTCCTTCAATTTTGGAACAATTTTCTAAAATACTTTCAAGATCAGCATAAATAACAAATGGTACTTTCTCTTGAAAACGATGATTTTTAAAAGATAAAAATTTGTCATCCTCTTTGGGCACTCTTACTGAGCATTTATTGAGATTTTGACAATACGTTTTATGTTTTTGCAATAAATTTTTGTTAGTAAAGTAATTTAGACATCTTTCGCATATGTGTACCTTATGATCATGTGTTGAAAGCTGTTTACTTAAAAGAGCCGAAAGATTTTTTATCCAGGTAAAATGATATAATAATTGATTATCATTGAAATTATTTTCTGATTGGTGTAATATTATATTTTCGGCTGGTAACATTAGTAAATTAATTGTTTTGCTAGTGTTGGTGCAATTGTCACTGAGAGAGCAAGGTAAAATTTTTTTCTTTTGTCCTATTGTATACAAATTTATGGTCAAATTATTAAGTTTTTCAATTTTTTTTATATCTTTTAATGTAATTGGAAAATCAATATTGTCATATTTTAATACTTGACTAAAGTGCGGATAAGACGATTTTCTTTCAGAGTGTTTGTTTGTGGGATATAGGGATGAAACAACTGCCCAAAGAAAACAATATTTATCATTATTATTAACATTAACTACTGCATGTTTATTTTTTATAAAATTTGGAACTGAAATATAAGTGGAATATCCAAATTTAATTGGATCATATTGATTAATATTGACTTTTAATCCTAAAATTTCATATAAAGCCCATCCAGAATCTTTTTCGGCAAACTCTTCTAACTTATTAGTTAATTTCTCTGTAACATTTTCTTGATACCATTTTTTTATATCGGTTGATGAATCAATAGGATTACTTTTTGTGGAAAATGTTTTTAAATCTATATCTCCACTATGAGGCTTTATAAAATTAGCAGTAAAATTTACGTTTATTTTTAACATTGATTTTTTCAATTCTTTCTTAATTCTAAGAGAAAAGCATCGAAAAGCTCTGTTCAGAAAAATTATAGGATCCTTAATATCATAATTGGAAATAATTCCAGTACGAATTCTTCCATTAAAACATGAATTAACTTCTTCCCAAGACACATATCCATTTATCTTGCTTTTTAACTTTTCAGACATCCCTTCCCCAGCTTTGACTATCATATTGCTTTTCATTTTTTTGAGTTTTAGACGATAATGCTGTAAATAAGAGAGATTTGCTTCTAAAGAAAGAAGATTTTCCAAAACATTTTGTTTATGAATTTTGTTTTTAATTGCTTTTCGAAGTAGTCGAATTATGTAATTAACATGCAACAAAATCGAATTCACTTCTTCAACACATTTAATTTTGGATATATATTCACGCACTAATTTCACCGAATTTTTAGCTAACTCTGTCACAGTCTCCATGGTTTCCACACTTAATCTTGCGATCTTGCGATGTACAAAAATTGATGCACAATACATCTAATATGAAATTTTCTTTATTTATACATACAGTATCAGAGAATATTTAGCGTCAATATATATTTTTTTTTATAAAGAAAAGAGGGGATTATAAAAAGTGTGAGTAAAAAATGGTTGTAAAAAGAGGGAGTAAAAAGTGGGCGGTTTTGCTGAGAAAATATATAACGTCAACAGTTTTATTATAAAGAAAGGAGGAAAACGTAGAAAGTGGGCGTAAAATAGTGATAGTAAAAAGAGGGAGTAAAAAGTAGGCGGTTTTTCTCCGAAAATGTGTAACGTCAGCAGTTTTATTGTATAGAAAGGAGGGGATTGTAAAAGTGGGAGTAAAAAGTGGTAGGTGAATCTAATATAAAGAGTTTTCTCTTTAAAATAAATCAGTTAACTTTTGATTAAAGCTAAAAGCTAAAAGCTGAAAATGAGTAAACATATTAATGGTGTTAAGGTGCCTTTTTATCACGATCCTATGGAAGGTTGGTAACATAAAATTTTAATGTTTTGGTTTTCTAATCTTTTTTTTTTTTTTTTTTTTAGAGGACGTTAGGGTCTGTCCCTACAATCGCTACCACATTATGTTGGCGCACCGCCTGTCAAATCATATCTACCGCTGCCATTGGGCGGAGCATAAACTCCGCCAGGAGCAGCTGGAACAGCAGGAACAGCAGGAACAAAAGGAACAGCAGCAGGAACAGGAACATGACCAACAGCAGAAACGTCCCCGGTGGGAGGACCTATCATATTTAAAAGAGTTAAATCTAAACTTTGAACCCAATTGGGACTGACCCATAAATAAAGTGTTAATAATATGCTTTTTTTCTGTTTTTTCCATCTGATCACCTTTCCCATATAGTAAGAGTTAAGAAAAACATAGAAGTAATTTACATAAGTATTTTATTTAAAATAACAAATTAACAACACCAATACAAACATTGTGCAATGATAAGAAGTAGGTAAAATACAACAAAGAGCGTACACATCCAGACCATCGGATTTCTCATACATTTTTTTAGTTTGTTGTAGTCAGTCAAACCATTTGTTGAATATTCGGCAATGTGTTTGCATTGAGTAGTTTCCCAGTAAGCGTAATCTCCAAACAGAAATCTAAGCTTGTATGATAGTTCCATTTGCCCCGTAACGTTGTATGTAAATATCTGCTGATCCTGTAGTTGGTTATTGTATCTCTCCATGGGTGACCATTCATATTTTGTGGGATCACATTGAAATGAAACTAACACTTGCGTAACGTTGAGAGGACTATTGACGAACAGCATATTATGCGTTAAAGCGGAGAACAGAAGGAACGTTCCGTTGTACATGAACATGTTGACTTTGTAGCAAAGCTCTGGTGATACTGTAAAGTGGAAAATAAAGTATTTAAGAAGCCAAGACGTCCGATGTTTTAGTAGTGGGGCGGCGCACCTATGGAAGTAGAACCGCATATGCGCAACATGTGGGAGATATTTTCCTGTTTTTTTTTTTCGTTTTTTCGCTTTTTTTTTTAGTAGGGGGGCGAAATTTTGAGCGAAAAATTTACTAAGTCCCACATGTTGCGCTTATTCGGTTCTATTTTAATAGACCTTTAAATCGGCTCAAATAAGGTCTTATGTAAACGACCTTGAAAAAACTTTAAAAATTCGTGGACGTCAGGCTTTTCAACAGGAAGTCAGGTTTACCATATGCGCTTGTGCGTTCAGTCCTTCTGCACCTTTTGGCATACTTTTTTTTTTTCTATCCCCACTCCTTTAGTCACAGGAAACTTTTGCCCTTTTCTATGTTACGTTAAAAAAAAAACAATTTATTTTTTTATCATCATACTCCTTACCTATCAATGCATGTTTCCGTTCCCTTGCGTCAACATTGTATTGTTACTCCTTTCGTAACCTGACACCGTAATTTGACACCGCAACATGAGACAGTGATTTTGACTTCGATATCAAATTTCATTTTTTTGCTGAATTAATAATTTTTGGTGTCAAATTTCATTTTTTTGTTGATTCAACAATTTTTGGTGTCAAGTTTCATTTTTTCGCTGACTCGACCATTTTTGGTGTCGAATTTCATTTTCTGCCGGATCAGCATTTTATAGTGTCAGGTTTCATTTTTTGCTGACTCGACATTTTGTGGTGTCAAATTACATTTATTTGGTGTCAAGTTTCATTTCTTAGTGTAAAATTTCATTTTTGATATCAAATTTCATTTATTGGTGTCAAATTTCATTAAGGAAATAAAATTTTAGTCAAATGGTTGGGATTCAGCAACGCCCACAACAGTTGGATAGATAAACAAAGCATAACGTAATCAGTCTAATATTTCTCTTACAGCAGCTGTATAAATAGTTGGAGAAACAATAAAGCTAGCCTATTCAAAAAATTAAATTTCTGGCGATGAGGTTTGCTACCGTTGATATACAAGGTTTTAATATTCCAGAATTTATTGTTAAGGAATTAACCATTTTTGATAGACGTACAATTGTACATCATACTTTTAAGCCGACGAAATCCTATCACAGATTAGACGACAGCATTAAGAAATGTGTTCGATATTTAGAGCAACATCATCATATGTTGAGATATCATAGTGGAACAGAAGAGCAGCAAAACGCATCAGATATTTTGAAAAAATTTATTACTGAAAAGGATATTGATGTGGTGTACCTCAAAGGACAAGTTAAGGCGAATTATATACGAAAAGCACTGGAAGAACTATGTCCTAAAATTATAGATTTAGATAACAGAATGAACTCTCCTAAGTTATGTAAAGAAATCCCTATAGGATGTAATAATCACATCATTAGTTCTAGTAAGAATAAAAAATGTATATGTTCTTTAAGTAATGTCAAGAAATTGTATAACTGGATGTATGAATGACTTCCACAATAAAGTTAATAAAACCTTAAATTTATATAATATTTTTTAACCCTCTAAATTAAAAACTGCTCAAAAATTAACCCAAGGTGGGCGTGGGGTGGGGGGAGCTAGGCTCAAGTCTTGATCAACCCAAAGGTTACTTCAGGTCAACACTGGGTCATCAAACTGGATCAGGACCGGCATTATAATCTCAAGGCTAAACTCCACTCAAGTTCAGACTTGTCCTCTGACGACAGGGTCATTCAACTGGGGCAGAACCGGCACTATATTCTCAAGGCCAAAGGTCAATTCAGGTCAAAGTGGGCCAGAACCGGCACTACTTAACTACTGACGTGTGCAGCTTCATTTCACGACAAATTTGAGGATTTAACTCTAATTCCAGTCGATTAACCGGTTTTTCTTTATTCTGTAGCATTAAATGGTAAAAGTCACACATTATTAGGTACAAAACAAGAGTTCCTGGCGAGAAAACTTGTAGCTTTTGCCTAAAAGAGCTCGTTTCATTTCTAAAACAGCGATAAATTTATTCAATTGCGTTTGGAATTAATAAATACACTATAATCGTCTCAAAACTTCCCAAGAACAATGAATAAACCCCTGTTTTTACCATTTCAGACGTGTACAGCTTCATTTCAAGACAAATTTGACGATTTAACTCTAATTCCAGTCGATTAACCGGTTTTTCTTTATTCTGTAGCATTAAATAGTAAAAGTCTTAAATTATTAGGTGCAAAACAAGAGTTCCTGGCAAGAAAACTAGCAGATTTTGCCTAAAAGAGCTCGTTTCATTTCTAAAACAGCGATAAATTTATTCCATTGCGTTTGAAATTAATAAATACACTATAATCGTCTCAAAACTTGCCAAGAACAATGAATAATCCCCTGTTTTTACCATTTCAGACGTGTACAGATTCATTTCACGACAAAATTAACGATTTAACTCTAATTCCAGTCGATTTACCGGTTTTTCTTTATTCTGTAGCATTAAATAGTAAAAGTCTCACATTATTAGGTACAAAACAAGAGTTGCTGGCAAGAAAATTAGCAGATTTCGCCTAAAAGAGCTCGTTTCATTTCTAAAACAGCGATAAATTGATTCCATTGCGTTTGGAATTAATAAATACACTATAATCGTCTCAAAACTTTTCAAGAACAATGAATAAACCCCTGTTTTTACCATTTCAGACGTGTACAGCTTCATTTCACGACAAATTTGACAATTTAACTCTAATTCCAGACGATTAACCGGTTTTTCTTCATTCTGTAGCATTAAATAGTAAAAGCCTTACATTATTAGGTTCAACACAAGAGTTCCTGGCAAGAAAACTAGCAGATTTTGCCTAAAAGAACACGTTTCATTTCTAAAACAGCGATAAATTGATTCCATTGCGTTTGGAATTAATAAATACACTATAATCGTCTCAAAACTTGCCAAGAACAATGAATAAACCTCTGTTTTTACCATTTCAGACGTGTACAGATTCATTTCACGACAAATTTAACGATTTAAGTCTAATTCCAGTCGATTTACCGGTTTTTCTTTATTCTGTAGCATTAAATAGTAAAAGTCTCACATTATTAGGTACAACACAAGAGTTCCTGGCAAGAAAACTTGCAGATTTCGCCTAAAAGAGCTCGTTTCATTTCTAAAACAGCGATAAATTGATTCCATTGCGTTTGGAATTAATAAATACACTATAATCGTCTCAAAACTTGCCAAGAACAATGAATAAAGCCCGGTTTTTACCATTTCAGACGTGTACAGCTTCATTTCACGACAATTTTGACGATTTAACTCTAATTCCAGTCGATTAACCGGTTTTTCTTTATTCTGTAGCATTAAATAGTAAAAGCCTTACATTATTATGTTCAACACAAGAGTTCCTGGCAAGAAAACTAGCAGATTTTGCCTAAAAGAACACGTTTCATTTCTAAACAGCGATAAATTGATTCCATTGCGTTTGGAATTAATAAATACACCATAATCGTCTCAAAACTTTCCAAGAACAATGAATAAACCACTGTTTTTACCATTTCAGACGTGTACGGCTTCATTTCACGACAAATTTGACGATTTAGCTCTAATTCCAGTCGATTTACAGGTTTTTCTTTATTCTGTAGCATTAAATAGTTAAAGTCTTACATTATTAGGTACAAAACAAGAGTTGCTGGCAAGAAAACTAGCAGATTTTGCCTAAAAGAGCTCGTTTCATTTCTAAAACAGCCATAAATTGATTCCATTGCGTTTGGAATTAATAAATACAGTATAATCGTATCAAAACTTGCCAAGAACAATAAATAAACCCCTGTTTTTACCATTTCAGACGTGTGCAGCTTCATTTCACGACAAATTTGAGGATTTAACTCTAATTCCAGTCGATTAACCGGTTTTTCTTTATTCTGTAGCATTAAATGGTAAAAGTCACACATTATTAGGTACAAAACAAGAGTTCCTGGCGAGAAAACTTGTAGCTTTTGCCTAAAAGAGCTCGTTTCATTTCTAAAACAGCGATAAATTTATTCAATTGCGTTTGGAATTAATAAATACACTATAATCGTCTCAAAACTTCCCAAGAACAATGAATAAACCCCTGTTTTTACCATTTCAGACGTGTACAGCTTCATTTCAAGACAAATTTGACGATTTAACTCTAATTCCAGTCGATTAACCGGTTTTTCTTTATTCTGTAGCATTAAATAGTAAAAGTCTTAAATTATTAGGTGCAAAACAAGAGTTCCTGGCAAGAAAACTAGCAGATTTTGCCTAAAAGAGCTCGTTTCATTTCTAAAACAGCGATAAATTGATTCCATTGCGTTTGGAATTAGTAAATACACTATAATCGTCTCAAAACTTGCCAAGAACAATGAATAATCCCCTGTTTTTACCATTTCAGACGTGTACAGATTCATTTCACGACAAAATTAACGATTTAACTCTAATTCCAGTCGATTTACCGGTTTTTCTTTATTCTGTAGCATTAAATAGTAAAAGTCTCACATTATTAGGTACAAAACAAGAGTTGCTGGCAAGAAAATTAGCAGATTTCGCCTAAAAGAGCTCGTTTCATTTCTAGAACAGCGATAAATTGATTCCATTGCGTTTGGAATTAATAAATACACTATAATCGTCTCAAAACTTTTCAAGAACAATGAATAAACCCCTGTTTTTACCATTTCAGACGTGTACAGCTTCATTTCACGACAAATTTGACAATTTAACTCTAATTCCAGACGATTAACCGGTTTTTCTTCATTCTGTAGCATTAAATAGTAAAAGCCTTACATTATTAGGTTCAACACAAGAGTTCCTGGCAAGAAAACTAGCAGATTTTGCCTAAAAGAACACGTTTCATTTCTAAAACAGCGATAAATTGATTCCATTGCGTTTGGAATTAATAAATACACTATAATCGTCTCAAAACTTGCCAAGAACAATGAATAAACCTCTGTTTTTACCATTTCAGACGTGTACAGATTCATTTCACGACAAATTTAACGATTTAAGTCTAATTCCAGTCGATTTACCGGTTTTTCTTTATTCTGTAGCATTAAATAGTAAAAGTCTCACATTATTAGGTACAACACAAGAGTTCCTGGCAAGAAAACTAGCAGATTTTGCCTAAAAGAACACGTTTCATTTCTAAACAGCGATAAATTGATTCCATTGCGTTTGGAATTAATAAATACACCATAATCGTCTCAAAACTTTCCAAGAACAATGAATAAACCACTGTTTTTACCATTTCAGACGTGTACGGCTTCATTTCACGACAAATTTGACGATTTAGCTCTAATTCCAGTCGATTTACAGGTTTTTCTTTATTCTGTAGCATTAAATAGTTAAAGTCTTACATTATTAGGTACAAAACAAGAGTTGCTGGCAAGAAAACTAGCAGATTTTGCCTAAAAGAGCTCGTTTCATTTCTAAAACAGCCATAAATTGATTCCATTGCGTTTGGAATTAATAAATACACTATAATCGTCTCAAAACTTGCCAAGAACAATGCATAAACCTCTGTTTTTACCATTTCAGACGTGTACAGATTCATTTCACGACAAATTTAACGATTTAAGTCTAATTCCAGTCGATTTACCGGTTTTTCTTTATTCTGTAGCATTAAATAGTAAAAGTCTCACATTATTAGGTACAACACAAGAGTTCCTGGCAAGAAAACTTGCAGATTTCGCCTAAAAGTGCTCGTTTCATTTCTAAAACAGCGATAAATAGATTCCATTGCGTTTGGAATTAATAAATACACTATAATCGTCTCAAAACTTGCCAAGAACAATGAATAAAGCCCGGTTTTTACCATTTCAGACGTGTACAGCTTCATTTCACGACAATTTTGACGATTTAACTCTAATTCCAGTCGATTAACCGGTTTTTCTTTATTCTGTAGCATTAAATAGTAAAAGCCTTACATTATTATGTTCAACACAAGAGTTCCTGGCAAGAAAACTAGCAGATTTTGCCTAAAAGAACACGTTTCATTTCTAAACAGCGATAAATTGATTCCATTGCGTTTGGAATTAATAAATACACCATAATCGTCTCAAAACTTTCCAAGAACAATGAATAAACCACTGTTTTTACCATTTCAGACGTGTACGGCTTCATTTCACGACAAATTTGACGATTTAGCTCTAATTCCAGTCGATTTAAAGGTTTTTCTTTATTCTGTAGCATTAAATACTTAAAGTCTTACATTATTAGGTACAAAACAAGAGTTGCTGGCAAGAAAACTAGCAGATTTTGCCTAAAAGAGCTCGTTTCATTTCTAAAACAGCCATAAATTGATTCCATTGCGTTTGGAATTAATAAATACAGTATAATCGTCTCAAAACTTGCCAAGAACAATAAATAAACCCCTGTTTTTACCATTTCAGACGTGTACAGCTTCATTTCACGACAAATTTGAAGACTTAACTCTAATTCCAGTCGATTAACCGGTTTTTCTTTATTCTGTAGCATTAAATAGTAAAAGTCTTACATCATAAAGTACATAGGAATAGTTTCTGTTTCGAAATAAAGCTGATTTTAAATGCAAAATTATATTATCGTAATATTGTGAAATGGCGGATGCGCCGGGATAAATTGGCAAAAATATTTAGATTCGCCGGTGCTATAACGTCGAATTGATATCAAAAATACATACAAATACGTTAAATTGCGTTTGGAATTAATAAATACACTGTAATCGTTCCAAAACTTGTCAAGAACAATGAATAATCCCCTGTTTTTACCATTTCAGACGTGTACAGCTTCATTTCACGACAAATTTGACGATTTAACTCTAATTCCAGTCGATTAACCGGTTTTTCTTTATTCTGTAGCATTAAATAGTTAAAGTCTTACATTATTAGGTACAAAACAAGAGTTGCTGGCAAGAAAACTAGCAGATTTTGCCTAAAAGAGCTCGTTTCATTTCTAAAACAGCCATAAATTGATTCCATTGCGTTTGGAATTAATAAATACAGTATAATCGTCTCAAAACTTGCCAAGAACAATAAATAAACCCCGGTTTTTACCATTTCAGACGTGTACAGCTTCATTTCACGACAATTTTGACGATTTAACTCTAATTCCAGTCGATTAACCGGTTTTTCTTTATTCTGTAGCATTAAATAGTAAAAGCCTTACATTATTATGTTCAACACAAGAATTCCTGGCAAGAAAACTAGCAGATTTTGCCTAAGAGAACACATTTCATTTCTAAAACAGCGATAAATTGATTCCATTGCGTTTGGAATTAATAAATACACTATAATCGTCTCAAAACTTCCCAAGAACAATGAATAAACCCCTGTTTTTACCATTTCAGACGTGTACAGCTTCATTTCACGACAAATTTGACGATTTAACTCTAATTCCAGTCGATTAACCGGTTTTTCTTCATTCTTTAGCATTAAGTAATAAAAGTCTTAAATTATTAGGTGCAAAACAAGAGTTCCTGGCAAGAAAACTAGCAGATTTTGCCTAAAAGAGCTCGTTTCATTTCTAAAACAGCGATAAATTGATTCCATTGCGTTTGGAATTAGTAAATACACTATAATCGTCTCAAAACTTGCCAAGAACAATGAATAATCCCCTGTTTTTACCATTTCAGACGTGTACAGATTCATTTCACGACAAAATTAACGATTTAACTCTAATTCCAGTCGATTTACCGGTTTTTCTTTATTCTGTAGCATTAAATAGTAAAAGTCTCACATTATTAGGTACAAAACAAGAGTTGCTGGCAAGAAAATTAGCAGATTTCGCCTAAAAGAGCTCGTTTCATTTCTAGAACAGCGATAAATTGATTCCATTGCGTTTGGAATTAATAAATACACTATAATCGTCTCAAAACTTTTCAAGAACAATGAATAAACCCCTGTTTTTACCATTTCAGACGTGTACAGCTTCATTTCACGACAAATTTGACAATTTAACTCTAATTCCAGACGATTAACCGGTTTTTCTTCATTCTGTAGCATTAAATAGTAAAAGCCTTACATTATTAGGTTCAACACAAGAGTTCCTGGCAAGAAAACTAGCAGATTTTGCCTAAAAGAACACGTTTCATTTCTAAAACAGCGATAAATTGATTCCATTGCGTTTGGAATTAATAAATACACTATAATCGTCTCAAAACTTGCCAAGAACAATGAATAAACCTCTGTTTTTACCATTTCAGACGTGTACAGATTCATTTCACGACAAATTTAACGATTTAAGTCTAATTCCAGTCGATTTACCGGTTTTTCTTTATTCTGTAGCATTAAATAGTAAAAGTCTCACATTATTAGGTACAACACAAGAGTTCCTGGCAAGAAAACTAGCAGATTTTGCCTAAAAGAACACGTTTCATTTCTAAACAGCGATAAATTGATTCCATTGCGTTTGGAATTAATAAATACACCATAATCGTCTCAAAACTTTCCAAGAACAATGAATAAACCACTGTTTTTACCATTTCAGACGTGTACGGCTTCATTTCACGACAAATTTGACGATTTAGCTCTAATTCCAGTCGATTTACAGGTTTTTCTTTATTCTGTAGCATTAAATAGTTAAAGTCTTACATTATTAGGTACAAAACAAGAGTTGCTGGCAAGAAAACTAGCAGATTTTGCCTAAAAGAGCTCGTTTCATTTCTAAAACAGCCATAAATTGATTCCATTGCGTTTGGAATTAATAAATACAGTATAATCGTATCAAAACTTGCCAAGAACAATAAATAAACCCCTGTTTTTACCATTTCAGACGTGTGCAGCTTCATTTCACGACAAATTTGAGGATTTAACTCTAATTCCAGTCGATTAACCGGTTTTTCTTTATTCTGTAGCATTAAATAGTAAAAGCCTTACATTATTATGTTCAACACAAGAGTTCCTGGCAAGAAAACTAGCAGATTTTGCCTAAAAGAACACGTTTCATTTCTAAACAGCGATAAATTGATTCCATTGCGTTTGGAATTAATAAATACACCATAATCGTCTCAAAACTTTCCAAGAACAATGAATAAACCACTGTTTTTACCATTTCAGACGTGTACGGCTTCATTTCACGACAAATTTGACGATTTAGCTCTAATTCCAGTCGATTTACAGGTTTTTCTTTATTCTGTAGCATTAAATAGTTAAAGTCTTACATTATTAGGTACAAAACAAGAGTTGCTGGCAAGAAAACTAGCAGATTTTGCCTAAAAGAGCTCGTTTCATTTCTAAAACAGCCATAAATTGATTCCATTGCGTTTGGAATTAATAAATACAGTATAATCGTATCAAAACTTGCCAAGAACAATAAATAAACCCCTGTTTTTACCATTTCAGACGTGTGCAGCTTCATTTCACGACAAATTTGAGGATTTAACTCTAATTCCAGTCGATTAACCGGTTTTTCTTTATTCTGTAGCATTAAATGGTAAAAGTCACACATTATTAGGTACAAAACAAGAGTTCCTGGCGAGAAAACTTGTAGCTTTTGCCTAAAAGAGCTCGTTTCATTTCTAAAACAGCGATAAATTTATTCAATTGCGTTTGGAATTAATAAATACACTATAATCGTCTCAAAACTTCCCAAGAACAATGAATAAACCCCTGTTTTTACCATTTCAGACGTGTACAGCTTCATTTCAAGACAAATTTGACGACTTAACTCTAATTCCAGTCGATTAACCGGTTTTTCTTTATTCTGTAGCATTAAATAGTAAAAGTCTTAAATTATTAGGTGCAAAACAAGAGTTCCTGGCAAGAAAACTAGCAGATTTTGCCTAAAAGAGCTCGTTTCATTTCTAAAACAGCGATAAATTTATTCCATTGCGTTTGAAATTAATAAATACACTATAATCGTCTCAAAACTTGCCAAGAACAATGAATAATCCCCTGTTTTTACCATTTCAGACGTGTACAGATTCATTTCACGACAAAATTAACGATTTAACTCTAATTCCAGTCGATTTACCGGTTTTTCTTTATTCTGTAGCATTAAATAGTAAAAGTCTCACATTATTAGGTACAAAACAAGAGTTGCTGGCAAGAAAATTAGCAGATTTCGCCTAAAAGAGCTCGTTTCATTTCTAAAACAGCGATAAATTGATTCCATTGCGTTTGGAATTAATAAATACACTATAATCGTCTCAAAACTTTTCAAGAACAATGAATAAACCCCTGTTTTTACCATTTCAGGCGTGTACAGCTTCATTTCACGACAAATTTGACAATTTAACTCTAATTCCAGACGATTAACCGGTTTTTCTTCATTCTGTAGCATTAAATAGTAAAAGCCTTACATTATTAGGTTCAACACAAGAGTTCCTGGCAAGAAAACTAGCAGATTTTGCCTAAAAGAACACGTTTCATTTCTAAAACAGCGATAAATTGATTCCATTGCGTTTGGAATTAATAAATACACTATAATCGTCTCAAAACTTGCCAAGAACAATGCATAAACCTCTGTTTTTACCATTTCAGACGTGTACAGATTCATTTCACGACAAATTTAACGATTTAAGTCTAATTCCAGTCGATTTACCGGTTTTTCTATATTCTGTAGCATTAAATAGTAAAAGTCTCACATTATTAGGTACAACACAAGAGTTCCTGGCAAGAAAACTTGCAGATTTCGCCTAAAAGTGCTCGTTTCATTTCTAAAACAGCGATAAATAGATTCCATTGCGTTTGGAATTAATAAATACACTATAATCGTCTCAAAACTTGCCAAGAACAATGAATAAAGCCCGGTTTTTACCATTTCAGACGTGTACAGCTTCATTTCACGACAATTTTGACGATTTAACTCTAATTCCAGTCGATTAACCGGTTTTTCTTTATTCTGTAGCATTAAATAGTAAAAGCCTTACATTATTATGTTCAACACAAGAGTTCCTGGCAAGAAAACTAGCAGATTTTGCCTAAAAGAACACGTTTCATTTCTAAACAGCGATAAATTGATTCCATTGCGTTTGGAATTAATAAATACACCATAATCGTCTCAAAACTTTCCAAGAACAATGAATAAACCACTGTTTTTACCATTTCAGACGTGTACGGCTTCATTTCACGACAAATTTGACGATCTAGCTCTAATTCCAGTCGATTTACCGGTTTTTCTTTATTCTGTAGCATTAAATAGTTAAAGTCTTACATTATTAGGTACAAAACAAGAGTTGCTGGCAAGAAAACTAGCAGATTTTGCCTAAAAGAGCTCGTTTCATTTCTAAAACAGCCATAAATTGATTCCATTGCGTTTGGAATTAATAAATACAGTATAATCGTCTCAAAACTTGCCAAGAACAATAAATAAACCCCTGTTTTTACCATTTCAGACGTGTACAGCTTCATTTCACGACAAATTTGAAGACTTAACTCTAATTCCAGTCGATTAACCGGTTTTTCTTTATTCTGTAGCATTAAATAGTAAAAGTCTTACATCATAAAGTACATAGGAATAGTTTCTGTTTCGAAATAAAGCTGATTTTAAATGCAAAATTATATTATCGTAATATTGTGAAATGGCGGATGCGCCGGGATAAATTGGCAAAAATATTTAGATTCGCCGGTGCTATAACGTCGAATTGATATCAAAAATACATACAAATACGTTGAATTGCGTTTGGAATTAATAAATACACTAATACACTGTAATCGTTCCAAAACTTGTCAAGAACAATGAATAATCCCCTGTTTTTACCATTTCAGACGTGTACAGCTTCATTTCACGACAAATTTGACGATTTAACTCTAATTCCAGTCGATTAACCGGTTTTTCTTTATTCTGTAGCATTAAATAGTTAAAGTCTTACATTATTAGGTACAAAACAAGAGTTGCTGGCAAGAAAACTAGCAGATTTTGCCTAAAAGAGCTCGTTTCATTTCTAAAACAGCCATAAATTGATTCCATTGCGTTTGGAATTAATAAATACAGTATAATCGTCTCAAAACTTGCCAAGAACAATAAATAAACCCCGGTTTTTACCATTTCAGACGTGTACAGCTTCATTTCACGACAATTTTGACGATTTAACTCTAATTCCAGTCGATTAACCGGTTTTTCTTTATTCTGTAGCATTAAATAGTAAAAGCCTTACATTATTATGTTCAACACAAGAGTTCCTGGCAAGAAAACTAGCAGATTTTGCCTAAGAGAACACATTTCATTTCTAAAACAGCGATAAATTGATTCCATTGCGTTTGGAATTAATAAATACACTATAATCGTCTCAAAACTTCCCAAGAACAATGAATAAACCCCTGTTTTTACCATTTCAGACGTGTACAGCTTCATTTCACGACAAATTTGACGATTTAACTCTAATTCCAGTCGATTAACCGGTTTTTCTTCATTCTTTAGCATTAAGTAATAAAAGTCTTAAATTATTAGGTGCAAAACAAGAGTTCCTGGCAAGAAAACTAGCAGATTTTGCCTAAAAGAGCTCGTTTCATTTCTAAAACAGCGATAAATTGATTCCATTGCGTTTGGAATTAGTAAATACACTATAATCGTCTCAAAACTTGCCAAGAACAATGAATAATCCCCTGTTTTTACCATTTCAGACGTGTACAGATTCATTTCACGACAAAATTAACGATTTAACTCTAATTCCAGTCGATTTACCGGTTTTTCTTTATTCTATAGCATTAAGTAGTAAAAGTCTTATATTATTAGGATCAAAACAAGAGTTGCTGGCGAGAAAACTTGTAGCTTTTGCCTAAAAGAGCTCGTTTCATTTCTAAAACAGCGATAAATTGATTCTATTGCTTTTGGAATTAATAAATACACTATAATCGTCTCAAAACTTGCCAAGGACAATGAATAAACCCCTGTTTTTAACATTTTAGACGTGTACAGCTTCATTTCACGACAAATTTGACGATTTAACTCTAATTCCAGTCGATTAACCGGTTTTTCTTCATTCTTTAGCATTAAATAATAAAAGTCTTAAATTATTAGGTGCAAAACAAGAGTTCCTGGCAAGAAAACTAGCAGATTTTGCCTAAAAGAGCTCGTTTCATTTCTAAAACAGCGATAAATTTATTCCATTGCGTTTGGAATTAATAAATACACTATAATCGTCTCAAAACTTCCCAAGAACAATGAATAAACCCCTGTTTTTACCATTTCAGACGTGTACAGCTTCATTTCACGACAAATTTGACGATTTAACTCTAATTCCATTCGATTAACCGGTTTTTCTTCATTCTTTAGCACTAAATAATAAAAGTCTTAAATTATTAGGTGCAAAACAAGAGTTCCTGGCAAGAAAACTAGCAGATTTTGCCTAAAAGAGCTCGTTTCATTTCTAAAACAGCGATAAATTGATTCTATTGCGTTTGGAATTAATAAATACACTATAATCGTCTTAAAACTTGCCAAGAACAATGAATAATCCCCTGTTTTTACCATTTCAGACGTGTACAGATTCATTTCACGACAAAATTAACGATTTAACTCTAATTCCAGTCGATTTACCGGTTTTTCTTTATTCTGTAGCATTATATAGTAAAAGTCTCACGTTATTAGGTACAAAACAAGAGTTGCTGGCCAGAAAACTTGCAGATTTCGCCTAAAAGAGCTCGTTTCATTTCTAAAACAGCGATAAATTGATTCCATTGCGTTTGGAATTAATAAATACACTATAATCGTCTCAAAACTTGTCAAGAACAATGAATAAACCCCTGTTTTTACCATTTCAGACGTGTACAGCTTCATTTCACGACAAATTTGACAATTTAACTCTAATTCCAGACGATTAACCGGGTTTTCTTCATTCTGTAGCATTAAATAGTAAAAGTCTTAAATTATTAGTTGCAAAACAAGAGTTCCTGGCAAGGAAACTAGCAGATTTTGCCTAAAAGAGCTCGTTTCATTTCTAAAACATAGATAAATTTATTCCATTGCGTTTGAAATTAATAAATACACTATAATCGTCTCAAAACTTGCCAAGAACAATGAATATACCCCTGTTTTTAAAATTTCAGACGTGTACAGCATCATTTCACGACAAATTTGACGATTTAACTCTAATTCCAGTCTATTAACCGGTTTTTCTTTATTCTGTAGCATTAAATATTAAAAGTCTCACATTATTAGATACAAAACAAGAGTTGCTGGCAAGAAAACTTGCAGATTTCGCCTAAAAGAGCTCGTTTCATTTCTAAAACAGCGATAAATTGATTCCACTGCGTTTAGAGTTAATAAATACACTATAATCGTCTCAAAACTTGCCGAGAACAATGAATAATCCCCTGTTTTTAGCATTTCAGATGTGTACAGCTTCATTTCACGACAAATTTGACGATTTAACTCTAATTCCAGTCGATTAACCGGTTTTTCTTTATTCTGTAGCATTAAATAGTTAAAGTCTTACACTATAAAGTACATAGGAATAGTTTCTGTTTCGAAATAAAGCTGATTTTAAATGCAAAATTATATTATCGTAATATTGTGAAATGGCGGATGCGCCGGGATAAATTGGCAAAAATATTTAGATTCGCCGGTGCTATAACGTCGAATTTATATCAAAAATACATACAAATACGTTAAATTGCGTTTGGAATTAATAAATACACTGTAATCGTTCCAAAACTTGTCAAGAACAATGGATAATCCCCTGTTTTTACCATTTCAGACGTGTACAGATTCATTTCACGACAAAATTAACGATTTAACTTTAATTCCAGTCGATTAGCCGGTTTTTCTTTATTCTGTAGCAGTAAATAGTAAAAGTCTTACATTATTAGGTACAAAACAAGAGTTCCTGGAAAGAAAACTAGCAGATTTTGCCTAAAAGAGCTCGTTTCATTTCTAAAACAGCCATAAATTGATTCCATTGCGTTTGGAATTAATAAATACAGTATAATCGTCTCAAAACTTGCCAAGAACAATGAATATACCCCTGTTTTTAAAATTTCAGACGTGTACAGCATCTTTTCACGACAAATTTGACGATTTAACTCTAATTCCAGTCGATTAACCGGTTTTTCTTTATTCTGTAGCATTAAGTTGAACGATTTAAATCTAATTTAGTCGATTGGCAGGTTTTTCTCTAGTCTATCTCATTAAATAGTAAAGGTCTCACATTATTAGGTACAAAACAAGAGTTCCTGGCAAGAAAACTAGCAGATTTTGCCTAAAAGAGCTCGTTTCATTTCTAAAACAGCGATAAATTGATTCCATTGCGTTTGGAATTAATAAATACACTATAATCGTCTCAAAACTTGCCAAGAACAATGAATATACCCATGTTTTTAAAATTTCAGACGTGTACAGCTTCATTTCACGACAATTTTGACGATTTAACTCTAATTCCAGTCGATTAACCGGTTTTTCTTTATTCTGTAGCATTAAATAGTAAAAGTCTTACATTATTAGGTTCAACACAAGAGTTCCTGGCAAGAAAACTAGCAGATTTTGCCTAAAAGAACACGTTTCATTTCTAAAACAGCGATAAATTGATTCCATTGCGTTTGGAATTAATAAATACACTATAATCGTCTCAAAACTTTCCAAGAACAATGAATAAACCACTGTTTTTACCATTTCAGACGTGTACGGCTTAATTTCACGACAAATTTGACGATCTAACTCTAATTCCAGTCAATTAACCGGTTTTTCTTTACTCTGTAGCATTAAGTAGTAAAAGTCTTATATTACTAGGATCAAAACAAGAGTTCCTGGCGAGAAAACTTGTAGCTTTTGTCTAAAAGAGCTCGTTTCATTTCTAAAACAGCGATAAATTGATTCCATTGCGTTTGGAATTAATAAATACACTATAATCGTCTCAAAACTTGCCAAGGACAATGAATAAACCCCTGTTATTAACATTTCAGACATGGACAGCTTCATTTCACGACAAATTTGACGATTTAACTCTAATTCCAGTTGATTAACCGGTTTTTCTTCATTCTTTAGCATTAAATAATAAAAGTCTTAAATTATTAGGTGCAAAACAAGAGTTCCTGGCAAGAAAACTAGCAGATTTTGCCTAAAAGAGCTCGTTTCATTTCTAAAACAGCGATAAATTTATTCCATTGCGTTTGGAATTAATAAATACACTATAATCGTCTCAAAACTTTTCAAGAACAATGAATAAACCCCTGTTTTTACCATTTCAGACGTGTACAGCTTCATTTCACGACAAATTTGTTAATTTAACTCTAATTCCAGACGATTAACCAGTTTTTCTTCATTCTGTAGTATTAAATAGTAAAAGCCTTAGATTATTAGGTTCAACACAAGAGTTCCTGGCAAGAAAACTAGCAGATTTTGCCTAAAAGAACACGTTTCATTTCTAAAACAGCGATAAATTGATTCCATTGCGTTTGGAATTAATAAATACACTATAATCGTCTCAAAACTTTCCAAGAACAATGAATAAACCACTGTTTTTACCATTTCAGACGTGTACAGCTTCATTTCACGACAAATTTGACGATTTAACTCTAATTCCAGTCGATTAACCAGTTTTTCTTCATTCTTTAGCATTAAATAATAAAAGTCTTAAATTATTAGGTGCAAGACAAGAGTTCCTGGCAAGAAAACTAGCAGATTTTGCCTAAAAGAGCTCGTTTCATTTCTAAAACAGCGATAAATTTATTCCATTGCGTTTGGAATTAATAAATACACTGTAATCGTCTCAAAACTTTTCAAGAACAATGAATAAACCCCTGTTTTTACCATTTCAGACGTGTACAGCTTCATTTCACGACAAATTTAACGATTTAAGTCTAATTCCAGTCGATTTACCGGTTTTTCTTTATTCTGTAGCATTAAATAGTAAAAGTCTCACATTATTAGGTACAAAACAAGAGTTGCTGGCAAGAAAACTTGCAGATTTTGCCTAAAAGAGCTCGTTTCATTTCTAAAACAGCGATAAATTGATTCCATTGCGTTTGGAATTAATAAATACACTATAATGGTCTCAAAACTTGCCAAGAACAATGAATAATTCCCTGTTTTTACCATTTCAGACGTGTACAGCTTCATTTCACGACAATTTTGACGATTTAACTCTAATTCCAGTCAATTAACCTGTTTTTCTTTATTCTGTAGCATTAAGTAGTAAAAGTCTTATATTACTAGGATCAAAACAAGAGTTCCTGGCGAGAAAACTTGTAGCTTTTGCCTAAAAGAGCTCGTTTCATTTCTAAAACAGCGATAAATTGATTCCATTGCGTTTGGAATTAATAAATACACTATAATCTTCTCAAAACTTGCCAAGGACAATGAATAAACCCCTGTTTTTAACATTTCAGACGTGTACAGCTTCATTTCACGACAAATTTGACGATTTAACTCTAATTCCAGTCGATTAACCGGTTTTTCTTCATTCTTTAGCATGAAATAATAAAAGTCTTAAATTATTTGGTGCAAAACAAGAGTTCCTGGCAAGAAAACTAGCAGATTTTGCCTAAAAGAGCTCGTTTCATTTCTAAAACAGCGATAAATTTATTCCATTGCGTTTGGAATTAATAAATACACTATAATCGTCTCAAAACTTCCCAAGAACAATGAATAAACCCCTGTTTTACCATTTCAGACGTGTACAGCTTCATTTCACGACAAATTTGACGATTTAACTCTAATTCCAGTCGATTAACCGGTTTTTCTTCATTCTTTAGCACTAAATAATAAAAGTCTTAAATTATTAGGTGCAAAACAAGAGTTCCTGGCAAGAAAACTAGCAGATTTTGCCTAAAAGAGCTCGTTTCATTTCTAAAACAGCGATAAATTGATTCCATTGCGTTTGGAATTAATAAATACACTATAATCGTCTCAAAACTTGCCAAGAACAATGAATAATCCTCTGTTTTTACCATTTCAGACGTGTACACTTTCATTTCACGACAAAATTAACGATTTAACTCTAATTCCAGTCGATTTACCGGTTTTTCTTTATTCTGTAGCATTAAATAGTAAAAGTCTCACGTTATTAGGTACAAAAGAAGAGTTGCTGGCAATCGTCTCAAAACTTCCCAAGAACAATGAATAAACCCCTGTTTTTACCATTTCAGACTTGTACAGCTTCATTTCACGACAAATTTGACAATTTAACTCTAATTCCAGACGATTAACCGGTTTTTCTTCATTCTGTAGCATTAAATAGTAAAAGTCTTAAATTATTAGTTGCAAAACAAGAGTTCCTGGCAAGAAAACTAGCAGATTTTGCCTAAAAGAGCTCGTTTCATTTCTAAAACATCGATAAATTTATTCCATTGCGTTTGAAATTAATAAATACACTATAATCGTCTCAAAACTTGCCAAGAACAATGAATAATCCCCTGTTTTTACCATTTCAGACGTGTACAGATTCATTTCACGACAAAATTAACGATTTAACTCTAATTCCAGGCGATTAGCCTGTTTTTCTTTATTCTGTAGCATTAAATATTAAAAGTCTCACATTATTAGATACAAAACAAGAGTTGCTGGCAAGAAAACTTGCAGATTTCGCCTAAAAGAGCTCGTTTCATTTCTAAAACAGCGATAAATTGATTCCACTGCGTTTAGAGTTAATAAATACACTATAATCGTCTCAAAACTTGCCGAGAACAATGAATAATCCCCTGTTTTTAGCATTTCAGATGTGTACAGCTTCATTTCACGACAAATTTGACGATTTAACTCTAATTCCAGTCGATTAACCGGTTTTTCTTTATTCTGTAGCATTAAATAGTTAAAGCCTTACATTATTAGGTGCAAAACAAGAGTTGCTGGCAAGAAAACTAGCAGATTTTGCCTAAAAGAGCTCGTTTCATTTCTAAAACAGCCATAAATTGATTCCATTGCGTTTGGAATTAATAAATACAGTATAATCGTCTCAAAACTTGCCAAGAACAATAAATAAACACCTGTTTTTACCATTTCAGACGTGTACAGCTTCATTTCACGACAAATTTGACGATTTAACTCTAATTCCAGTCGATTAACCGGTTTTTCTTCATTCTTTAGCACTAAATAATAAAAGTCTTAAATTATTAGGTGCAAAACAAGAGTTCCTGGCAAGAAAACTAGCAGATTTTGCCTAAAAGAGCTCGTTTCATTTCTAAAACAGCGATAAATTGATTCCATTGCCTTTGGAATTAATAAATACACTATAATCGTCTCAAAACTTGCCAAGAACAATGAATAATCCTCTGTTTTTACCATTTCAGACGTGTACACTTTCATTTCACGACAAAATTAACGATTTAACTCTAATTCCAGTCGATTTACCGGTTTTTCTTTATTCTGTAGCATTAAATAGTAAAAGTCTCACGTTATTAGGTACAAAAGAAGAGTTGCTGGCAATCGTCTCAAAACTTCCCAAGAACAATGAATAAACCCCTGTTTTTACCATTTCAGACTTGTACAGCTTCATTTCACGACAAATTTGACAATTTAACTCTAATTCCAGACGATTAACCGGTTTTTCTTCATTCTGTAGCATTAAATAGTAAAAGTCTTAAATTATTAGTTGCAAAACAAGAGTTCCTGGCAAGAAAACTAGCAGATTTTGCCTAAAAGAGCTCGTTTCATTTCTAAAACATCGATAAATTTATTCCATTGCGTTTGAAATTAATAAATACACTATAATCGTCTCAAAACTTGCCAAGAACAATGAATAATCCCCTGTTTTTACCATTTCAGACGTGTACAGATTCATTTCACGACAAAATTAACGATTTAACTCTAATTCCAGTCGATTAACCGGTTTTTCTTCATTCTTTAGCACTAAATAATAAAAGTCTTAAATTATTAGGTGCAAAACAAGAGTTCCTGGCAAGAAAACTAGCAGATTTTGCCTAAAAGAGCTCGTTTCATTTCTAAAACAGCGATAAATTGATTCCATTGCCTTTGGAATTAATAAATACACTATAATCGTCTCAAAACTTGCCAAGAACAATGAATAATCCTCTGTTTTTACCATTTCAGACGTGTACACTTTCATTTCACGACAAAATTAACGATTTAACTCTAATTCCAGTCGATTTACCGGTTTTTCTTTATTCTGTAGCATTAAATAGTAAAAGTCTCACGTTATTAGGTACAAAAGAAGAGTTGCTGGCAATCGTCTCAAAACTTCCCAAGAACAATGAATAAACCCCTGTTTTTACCATTTCAGACTTGTACAGCTTCATTTCACGACAAATTTGACAATTTAACTCTAATTCCAGACGATTAACCGGTTTTTCTTCATTCTGTAGCATTAAATAGTAAAAGTCTTAAATTATTAGTTGCAAAACAAGAGTTCCTGGCAAGAAAACTAGCAGATTTTGCCTAAAAGAGCTCGTTTCATTTCTAAAACATCGATAAATTTATTCCATTGCGTTTGAAATTAATAAATACACTATAATCGTCTCAAAACTTGCCAAGAACAATGAATAATCCCCTGTTTTTACCATTTCAGACGTGTACAGATTCATTTCACGACAAAATTAACGATTTAACTCTAATTCCAGTCGATTAGCCTGTTTTTCTTTATTCTGTAGCATTAAATATTAAAAGTCTCACATTATTAGATACAAAACAAGAGTTGCTGGCAAGAAAACTTGCAGATTTCGCCTAAAAGAGCTCGTTTCATTTCTAAAACAGCGATAAATTGATTCCACTGCGTTTAGAGTTAATAAATACACTATAATCGTCTCAAAACTTGCCGAGAACAATGAATAATCCCCTGTTTTTAGCATTTCAGATGTGTACAGCTTCATTTCACGACAAATTTGACGATTTAACTCTAATTCCAGTCGATTAACCGGTTTTTCTTTATTCTGTAGCATTAAATAGTTAAAGCCTTACATTATTAGGTGCAAAACAAGAGTTGCTGGCAAGAAAACTAGCAGATTTTGCCTAAAAGAGCTCGTTTCATTTCTAAAACAGCCATAAATTGATTCCATTGCGTTTGGAATTAATAAATACAGTATAATCGTCTCAAAACTTTCCAAGAACAATGAATAAATATAAATTTGAAGACTTAACTCTAATTCCAGTCGATTAACCGGTTTTTCTTTATTCTGTAGCATTAAACAGTAAAAGTCTTACATTATAAAGTACATAGGAATAGTTT
The DNA here is from genome assembly GCA_963583935.1 of Diaperis boleti. Lineage (NCBI taxonomy): Eukaryota > Metazoa > Arthropoda > Insecta > Coleoptera > Tenebrionidae > Diaperis > Diaperis boleti. The sequence goes on from OY757249.1 coordinate 37,918,096, forward strand.
CTGTTTAGAAATAAAGCTGATTTTAAATGCAAAATTATATTATCGTAATAGTAGGTATTGGGTCGGTTCGGGTGGTAGCTACGCCCCCTGCCCAAGGGGGCTCCAAGGGGGCCCCCTTGATTTTCCACCCCCTATTGCGATCATTACAACCTACCTACGCGGTTCAGATGGTAGCTACGCCCCTCTGTTCCGAGGGCCCCCCTACGGAATTGAGCCCCCAGATGTGAATACTTAAAGGTGTTTTTGCGATGGATTGAAAAATGTAATTTTTTTATTTTTCGTATTTGCTACCTGTTGTAACCTGTCCATATGACGTAGTAGGAGGTACCTGTGATAAATGTAACGAAATTCCGCGCATATTATAATATGACGTGAGAAAAAAATGTTTGCATAGATCGAGTTTTGAACCCAGAAGCAAGGATTCAGTAAATCGGCACTGTAAGCGACGGGTCCAATACGCCAGCTTAGAAGACATAATATAAATATGGTAAACATGGCGGTGCTTTTTCGACTGGTTACTGTACGCTACACACACACACACACAAATTTTCATTTGTCATGATGACGCCGACGTCGTTTATTACAAATTTTATTAAATAAAGTGAGTTACCTGGTAGTTGAAAAAAGTATTTCAATTTAACATTTATATTGGAAATAATGTTTATTTATATTGCCAAAGCAAATCCTATCCATTCAATAAAAATTAATTCACATAAGTGAAAACAGGAAAATGTGTAAACCACAGTGATAGGACAGACACCTAATACTCTTTGATGTGCTGATGCAAAGGTCGAATCCAGACTGGGTCATGAAGGTATTGGGTAGTAGGTATTGGGTCGGTTCGGGTGGTAGCTACGCCCCCTGCCCAAGGGGGCTCCAAGGGGGCCCCCTTGATTTTCCACCCCCTATTGCGATCATTACAACCTACCTACGCGGTTCAGATGGTAGCTACGCCCCTCTGTTCCGAGGGCCCCCCTACGGAATTGAGCCCCCAGATGTGAATACTTAAAGGTGTTTTTGCGATGGATTGAAAAATGTAATTTTTTTATTTTTCGTATTTGCTACCTGTTGTAACCTGTCCATATGACGTAGTAGGAGGTACCTGTGATAAATGTAACGAAATTCCGCGCATATTATAATATGACGTGAGAAAAAAATGTTTGCATAGATCGAGTTTTGAACCCAGAAGCAAGGATTCAGTAAATCGGCACTGTAAGCGACGGGTCCAATACGCCAGCTTAGAAGACATAATATAAATATGGTAAACATGGCGGTGCTTTTTCGACTGGTTACTGTACGCTACACACACACACACACAAATTTTCATTTGTCATGATGACGCCGACGTCGTTTATTACAAATTTTATTAAATAAAGTGAGTTACCTGGTAGTTGAAAAAAGTATTTCAATTTAACATTTATATTGGAAATAATGTTTATTTATATTGCCAAAGCAAATCCTATCCATTCAATAAAAATTAATTCACATAAGTGAAAACAGGAAAATGTGTAAACCACAGTGATAGGACAGACACCTAATACTCTTTGATGTGCTGATGCAAAGGTCGAATCCAGACTGGGTCATGAAAGTGGATAAGAAGCGGCATTATAATCTCAAGGCCAAAGGTTACTTCAGCTCAAGTCAAGACTGAAGTGCAAGTGAAGACTTGTCAAGAAGATTGAGTCACGTGATCTAATTGAAAAGGTATAAATATTGAACAAATTTACGAACTCATCACTTGTCCGTCGAAGGTGACTGTTTACAGCGAGCGGAAGTATAATCTGTTGTCGCTATATAAAAGATTTTGTATCAACTCATCTTACCTATCCAGATTTATTATCGGTTGTGAGGAAGTGTTTTTAAGTTATTATCTTGGTGAATAATACATTCAATTAATTTATAGGATAATGGAAAAATTTACCATTGTGAAAGATTGTATATCAAAGGTAAAGAGGTTCAATCTTGTGGGTCGTAAGGTTGAATTTAAAATTAAACCGGTACCCATAAATGTAGACCCTGTAACATGGATAAAGAGTGCAATAGAAGATATTGTCAACCCAGGATATGGAAGCTATGGACCATGTTGGTTTCAGTTTTTGTGGAGAAAGTTTCAAAGAAAAGGGTCCTGGTTGGGTAAATTTCAAAAATGCTGATAAAGTAAATTTTGGTGATGTGTGGGAGATGATTTCAAAAATTTTTCGATCAAACTTGCAAGGACTCAGTACGGATACATTTTATTTGGGTGTTACGTCTGTACGACTACTTCAAGGTATGGGGAACGATCGTGCTCGTTATTACAACAGTTTCGACGAAGAGTGTAACATGCGTCGTGGAATTGTCGTCATAAAAAATATAGACAATTTATGTTTGCCTCGTGCTCTGGTGGTAGCTGTGGCCAATGTCACAAAGGATTCCAACTACATAAAAATTAAACTAAATGTGTGGAGTACGCCAACAAACATTAAGGTGCTCAGATCCTATATCCCCATTTGTCCATTACCTGCTAACACTAAGAAAGAAATTTAAGCGGGTGGTTGTGATTGCACACAACGGTGGCGGCTTCGACCATCAGTTTGTATTAAACTACATCTTAACACAAACTGATATTAAACCTGAGTTGATAATGCGAGGTTCGAGGGTAATATTAATGGAGATTGGCAATGTTAAATTTCTCGACTCACTCAACTACTTCCCCATGGCATTATCAAAACTCCCGAAAACGCTCGATCTAGCTCCCGAACTAAAGAAAGGATATTTCCCACACCTGTTTAATACCGTAGAAAATACCAACTATGTTGGACCACTACCAGCTGTCGAATATTATAGCCCCAATAAAATGAAAGAAGAGGAACGTTGTGAATTTTTAAAATGGTATGGTGAACATAAAGATGATGAATTTAATATGGAACAAGACCTGGTGGATTATTGTATAAGCGATGTACAAATCTTAACAGAGGCCTGTCTAAAATTTCGCAGTTTAATGTTAAAAGAGTGTAATGTTTGTCCATTCACCGAAGCTACCACCATAGCCTCTGCCTGTAATTTGGTGTTTCGCCGCAATTATCTAAAACCCAATACCATAGGTTTAATACCGCATAATGGTTATAGGAATGTTGATAATCAATCTCCAATAGCTGTTCAATGGTTGATATGGGAAGAACAGCAACGCGGTATAAATATAGTAAATTCAGCTAAACAACGTGAAGTTGTTTTGCATGGGGTTAAGGTGGATGGTTATTGTGCAGAAACCAACCAGGTTTTCGAGTTCCACGGCTGCTACTACCACGGTCACCCAGTATGTTTAAATTATGGTAGGGATAACCCTCTTCATAACAATAATCTCGATACGTTAAACCAGCGATATGAAGTGACTAAAAAAAAACAGAAAGATTAAGTTCAAAATTTGGGTACGAAGTAATCGAGATGTGGGAGTGTGAATTTCGAAGAAATAAAACAGCGTTAGCATCAACAATTAATCACCCACTATTACATAATGTACCTATGAACCCACGAGATGCCTTTTATGGTGGTCGAACCGGTAATACTAAAAACTATTACAAATGCAAACCTGGAGAAAAAATTAAGTACATTGATGTCTGTTCTTTATACCCATGGGTAAATAAGTATGGAAAGTTTCCTATCGGTCACCCTAATATACATGTAGGCAATGAGGAATGTTCAAAGTTAAATATTCGCGAAGCAAATGGGTTAATTAAGTGTAAAATTCTCCCACTCCAAAATTTGTACCATCCTGTACTACCGATCAGACAGAATAAGAAGTTATTGTTTAGTTTGTGCCGATCGTGTAGTAGTAACATGAATCAGGGTGAATGTACACACAACGAGGAGGCTCGGGCATTGGTGGATACTTGGGTCGTGGATGAGGTGATAAAAGCCTTGGATGTCGGATATGAGTTGTTGGAGACCTATGAGATCTGGAGCTACGATATTGAACAGTATGATAAATTGACAAAGTCTAGAGGTTTATTTACGGAAATGATGAATAAGTTTCTAAAAATGAAACAGGAAGCTGATGGGTTCCCATTGAAATGTTCCACGAAAGAAGAGAGGGAAAAATATATCGAAGAATTTCTACAGAACGAGGGGGTTCAACTTGATTTTGAAGAAATTTGTAAGAATCCAGGGCTGAGGGCATTGGCTAAATTGATGTTGAATTCTTTCTGGGGAAAATTTGGCCAAAGAGAGAATCAATCAAAAACCAGCATTGTACGATCACCCAACGAACTATTTATGATACTTGCGAACCCCTCTATCGAAGTTTGCAACATTTTTCTGATCAACGAGGATGTAGTTATTGTAAATTGGCAGTATGTGTTGGAAGCTGCTACTCAGACACCAACCGTCAATGTAGCGATAGCCGCCTACACCACCGCTCAGGCTCGTCTAAAACTATACAGTTATTTGGAAAAATTGGGTGACAGAGTTTTATACTACGACACAGACTCCCAAAAAATTATGCTTATAAAATCTGGTCAACCAAACATAACCAATACAAAATTTGTTGTAATGTAAAAGGAATATGCCTAAATTATGAAACCAGCCAATTGATTAATTTTGAGAGTATCAAAGATAGTGTGTTAAATGTGAATGACAATGAAGAAACATCAATTTTGGTACCGTCTATCAATGTACGTCGTTTGAAGGATCATACAGTGGTGACCACCCCCGAAGTTAAACATTATAGAGCGAGGTCGGAGAAGAGAAAATTCCTGGATAATCACGACTCGTTACCGTATGGTTACAAGAAAATTAAGACTGTATAAAACTGATTAATAGAAATATGTAAACATCAACCGTTGAAACTAATGATATCACGCTTTTTGCGAGGCTTGCAGTTTATTTATTAAAGATGTAAAAATAATGTTAATAAATAAATTATTTAATAAGAAATAGTGTATTTTTCTTTTTCCTACTAACTTATCCGCAAATATATCTGGAAGACAGTTATTTTTATTATGGATGATGATGTTAAGAGCTACACCACCACCTTCTCCATGAAAACAATAATTAAACAACCTATGTATGTCGTGGAGATTGTGTCAAAAACCGCTTTTTTTTAGCTACGTATGCAGACAAGCGAATGACTCAGTCTTGATAGGGCTTTTAAAATAGAATTATTATACAGGGCTTTTCAAATTTTCTGCTAAATTTTAAATAGGCAACACATAATACTTTGCGGTAAAATTAAAATTAAATTATGTATGAGATAAATAAAACATAGAATGTTTGAGTAAGGTGTTGAAGTGACAAACACCGATGTGACAAACACAATAGTGTTCAAATTAATTAACAAATTTGCCAAGCATCCTGTGGTATGAATTATATGTTGCCTATTTAAAATTTGGCAGGTGCTAGCGAATAAAAAGAAAGGCCTGTATATAAAAAAATTAGAAAAATATCTTAAAGGTCTAAACAATTAAAAATAAAAATTAGATTTAAGGTTTTATTAACTTTATTGTGGAAGAAGTGATTCATATTACAGGTCTCAACTTTTAAATAGTCTAGACAGCTGCTCCTACTCATCAAAGATCATTGCAGATTTTGTACATAATGAAATATATGTCTACTAAAGCCCAGTTTATGCTCACTTATCATTGATCCTTTGAGAAAACAACCGACAAATTAGGTATCAACCCTCCGCAGGAACCAACATTGGTTAATATCGAGTCGGATATTTAAGAAACCCAGTTAGGCTTTCAAATTAGAACTTACTTTGAAACCATTATTAGTAAAAAAAATCAAGATAAAATTAATAATAATACTATATATTTGTATAAAAACTGAAAGTGACATTTCGATACTTCAGCAGCGTCTAATGGACATGCAAAACAAAATACAAACAAAGTCTATTTTCTTACATTTTTTTTAATCTTCATTTAATCTTAAACATATCTTCTTTACATTCCCACACTACGCTTCTAATGAACCTGTCTCTGAACACCTGGACTGCGCGCGCAAATGGTGATCAGAGTAAAAGTGGCAACGTTGCTGCAGGTGAATCTCATATTTGGCATCTAGGGGAGAGCTTTGACATGTCAAATCTTTGGCCATTATCTATAGCTTACACTTGCAGACTACTTACAATGCAGACAATGAAGCAAAAGTCCTAAAAAACGCAAAATAATTACCTAGTTCATCAAAAACACAATTAAAAAATCGATATCGATAACACTGTGACGGTGATATGACAACTGACAGCTCTTGTGTAACTACCAACGTTAGTAACAACGATGTCTTACCAATAGATGGTGACAACGGTGAAAGGACTAGAATGCATAGTGATGGGTGAAGCCAACATCTCAACCAAAAAGTGACGTCAGACGTTGCGTTTGGGTTGCAGCCATACAGCTATTCCAGAAGAACAGAAAATTAAACATTATGTATTGTTTTTCTATATTCTGCTATCAATTTATCATGATAATAAAAAATCATTACCGCTTTTTTTATTTATTTTGTGGATTTCCTAAATAACTGCTCCTTCTACTTGCATAGTTGACTGCATAAAAATGAAACCAATTATTGTGACGTTATGTTGACTTCCAAGTATTTTGCTTTGCAACGTATCTACTGGTAAGACATCGTTGGTTAGTACCTTGTATCAGTACCATCTAACTAAAGAAAATCCCTGGAGTCCGTGGAATCGCGCAACATTTGTTATCCTCAGTTAGACTGTTATATGTCATATAAGTTGTACTCTGTCGTTATGAGGGGAATAGGTCGATTTTTGAATTCTGTTTTGCGTCTCTATTATCTGCTGTTTCAGTTTAGAAATTTCTGTTCTATTGTTTTATATAAATAGAATTACTTTTTAAGACAATTTTTAATATGTTTTTAAACGCACTACTTACATCACTAAATTCACTAGATTGTACTCGAGAGGTCGTTTCATTCTTCATCTTTATAGGAGGCTCCTGTGAAGATTCAGGATTAGGGATGAGCATTAGCTCCTACGAAGATTGATGATTAGGGATGTGCATTAGGGATGGTGGTGCTAGAGTTCTGCAATCCTCCAAGAATTTACCTAAAAATTCTTGGGTATCGATTTCATCTTGGATTGATGCTGGATTAAAAAAGTAAAAAGTTACTTACTTGGAAGATCACATTCTCTAATCGTTGCACGTTTGGTGCAACTCTCCAATAAAGATTCAAACCCAATAAAGTTTATATAGGAAAAAGATGAGCAAACCTTAAAAGAATTGTTTACAATGGAAAAATATTTTTGCAGATGGTTTAAGGTGAACGTAGGTATTCCACGTTTAGGTTTAGGTTTAAGGAAGTTCGTTAAACCGGAAAAACCACTAAACCGGAAAAACCGCTAAAGCGGTAAAGCGCTAAACCGCTAAACCGGTAAAACCGCTAAAGCGGTAAACCGCTAAACCGGAAAAACCGCTAAAGTGGTAAACCGCTTAACCGGTAAATCCGCTAAACCGGAAAAACCGCTGAAGCGGAAAACCGGTTTTCCGCAAAAACGACTATATCGGAATACCGCTTAACCAGAAAACTGTGACTTAAAAGTTTGTATGCTGCTATATGTTGCTATCGGTGTGGTGGGAAAAATCCGAAATTACCATAAAGATCACTACCTTTTTTAAGATTAGAAAAACTCCTCGCAAATGCTTTCGGGCGTTCGTAAATTAAAGTGCCCTTTACGTAACAGCGCTGGTCACGTATTGCTACGGTTTACCGCTTTACCGATTTTACCGGTTTAGCGGTTTACCGCTTTACCGCTTTAGCGGTTTACCGCTTTAGTGGATTAGCGGTTTACCGCCTGAACGGTTTTTCCGGTTTAACGAACTTCCCTGTGGAATACCTACGTTCACCTTAAACAATCTGCAAAAATATTTTTCAACTGTAAACAATTTTTTTTAAGGTTTGCTAATCTTTTTCCTATATAAACTTTATTGGCTTAAAAAAGGTAATGATCTTTATGGTAATTTCGGATTTTTCCCACCACACCGATAGCAACATATAGCAGCATACAAAATTTTAAGTCACAGTTTTCTGGTTAAGCGGTATTCCGATATAGTCGTTTTTGCGGAAAACCGGTTTTCCGCTTCAGCGGTTTTTCCGGTTTAGCGGATTTACCGGTTAAGCGGTTTACCACTTTAGCGGTTTTTCCGGTTTAGCGGTTTAGCTCTTTACCGCTTTAGCGGTTTTTCCGGTTTAGCGGTTTTTCCGGTTTAACGAACTTCCTTAAACCTAAACCTAAACGTGGAATACCTACGTTCACCTTATACCATCTGCAAAAATATGTTTCCATTGTAAACAATTCTTTTAAGGTTTGCTCATCTTTTTCCTATATAAACTTTATTGGGTTTGAATCTTTATTGGAGAGTTGCACCAAACGTGCAACGATTAGAGAATGTGATCTTCCAAGTAAGTAACTTTTTACTTTTTTAATCCAGCATCAATCCAAGATGAAATCGATACCCAAGAATTTTTAGGTAAATTCTTGGAGGATTGCAGAACTCTAGCACCACCATCCCTAATGCACATCCCTAATCATCAATCTTCGTAGGAGCTAATGCTCATCCCTAATCCTGAATCTTCACAGGAGCCTCCTATAAAGATGAAGAAAGAAACGACCTCTCGAGTACATTCTAGTGAATTTAGTGATGTAAGTAGTGCGTTTAAAAACATATTAAAAATTGTCTTAAAAAGTAATTCTATTTATATAAAACAATAGAACAGAAATTTCTAAACTGAAACAGCAGATAATAGAGACGCAAAACAGAATTCAAAAATCGACCTATTCCCCTCATAACGACAAAGTACAACTTATATGACATATAACAGTCTAAATGAGGATAACAAATGTTGCGCGATTCCACGGACTCCAGGGATTTTCTTTAGTTAGATGGTACTGATACAAGGTACTAACCAACGATGTCTTACCAGTAGATACGTTGCAAAGCAAAATACTTGGAAGTCAACATGACGTCACAATAATTGGTTTCATTTTTATGCAGTCAACTATGCAAGTAGAAGGAGCAGTTATTTAGGAAATCCACAAAATAAATAAAAAAAGCGGTAATGATTTTTTATTATCATGATAAATTGATAGCAGAATATAGAAAAACAATACATAATGTTTAATTTTCTGTTCTTCTGGAATAGCTGTATGGCTGCAACCCAAACGCAACGTCTGACGTCACTTTTTGGTTGAGATGTTGGCTTCACCCATCACTATGCATTCTAGTCCTTTCACCGTTGTCACCATCTATTGGTAAGACATCGTTGGTACTAACGTTGATAGTTACTATGGAGGACTATAAGAAGGAGGCGAAACGAGATAGGCAAACCAGGTAGATTTTCGTCCCAACTTTTGTGTAGTTCGAAGTGTCGCGTATGAGGGCGCTGTGTACGTTATCGTCTCTATTTTTGTATGGATTTATATGGATGTGATCGGTTAAAAGTGGTTAATAGTTGGAATAAACAAAGTTTTGTGCGCTTTTCTTGTCAACAATGACTTCTACATCTATAAGCAGAACATGTTTTGTGCCCGCGTCCCGTACGGGTTATTTATCACAATGAAAGTGCTTGTGGTTCAAATGATCATCCTGACTCAAGACTATTTGTTCAAATGTTCCGATTTAATTAAGCACTTATTCATTAGAAAACCACCTAAAGGGAGCAATGTTGAAGGTTCTGATATTATGTTGGAAAGCCTGCTATCGATCAAATTCTAAATTCTGAAGATAACAGTAAATTGGCGGAATAGTCTTGATCATATTTTAGACAATGGTGGTTTGTTTTATGGCAATTTGTCTATTACTGATGGGAATTTAGGAGATCACAACTACAATATTCAACATACTTCCCATTTTGTTCTATCTTACATATATGTTGCGAGAAAAGGGAGTAGATTTTCGAAATGTGAAAATTGTCTCCAAGCTTTAAAAAGTACAGAGTGCCAGGGCAATCAATTAATAACTTTGTTAAATAAAATGTTTCTCATGTACTCCTCAAACTCATTACAATTATTCATATCAACATTTACCAAAGCAATTATTCGGTTTTATCTTAATACACGAATGCATTTTATTTGTAAAAGATTTAATTGTATTGATAAGAATAATGTGGAGAAAACAAGATTTTTAAGAAAACAATATAAAACAATAAAAAAAAGACCTATAAGTACCATATCCTAGACGACATACTACGTGTGTTTTTTCAGATATTATACCAGTTTTCATTTAAATATAATAATATTTATGTATTTTCAAATTTCAATAACCGGATAAACAGTTTTGTTTTGAAAATTTGTTCATCAACTTCAGTAATTACTCAGTCTTATTTTATAGCAACATTTCCTTATGGCATTAAAAAAAAATTGATGGAAGCACTCAAATCTCGAGATTTTTATTCTTCAATTAAAATCTACAAATCTGATTTGTTCAATTAATTTATTTGACGAAGAATTATTAATTTACTGTTGGTGAAATCGAAACTATGAAAAAGTGTTTTTAGGTGTGCGTTTGTGTCTTTTTTAAGGAAATGCACATTTAAAAACATTACGTATAAATAGGTAGGTACTTGGTACTTGCTTTCAATTTATCCATTGTAGGCTATTATTTCATTGACTTGGAACTTTTCACGTATACTACACTAGTTTTTTTAACAAATGTTTATTGAATTCACCGTATTCATTCTAATTTAAAGAAAATAAAAATTAATTTTCACGCACGTATCATTACGAGATGAACAAAAATAGCAGCACTTCGAACACTTGCGCCCCTTCTGGAGAAACTTGAAACTTGAATTACGGTCGCGAGATTGTGACCATTTTCGGTGCATTGCGTTTCGCCTCCTTCTTATAGTCCTCCCTAGTAGTACAAGAGCTGTCAGTTGTCTTATCACCGTCACAGTGTTATCGATATTGATTTTTTAATTGTGTTTTTGATGAACTAGGTAATTATTTTGCGTTTTTTAGGACTTTTGCTTCATTGTCTGCATTGTAAGTAGTCTGCAAGTGTAAGCTATCGATAATGGCCAAAGATTTGACATGTCAAAGCTCTCCCCTAGATGCCAAATATGAGATTCACCTGCAGCAACGTTGCCACTTTTACTCTGATCACCATTTGCGCGCGCAGTCCAGGTGTTCAGAGACAGGTTCATTAGAAGCGTAGTGTGGGAATGTAAAGAAGATATGTTTAAGATTAAATGAAGATTAAAAAAAATGTAAGAAAATAGACTTTGTTTGTATTCTGTTTTGCATGTCCATTAGATGCTGCTGAAGTATCGAAATGTCACTTTCAGTTTTTATACAAATATATAGTATTATTATTAATATTATCTTGATTTTTTTTACTAATAATGGTTTCAAAGTAAGTTCTAATTTGAAAGCCTAACTGGGTTTCTTAAATATCCGACTCGATATTAACCAATGTTGGTTCCTGCGGAGGGTTGATACCTAATTTGTCGGTTGTTTTCTCAAAGGATCAATGATAAGTGAGCATAAACTGGGCTTTAGTAGACATATATTTCATTATGTACAAAATCTGCAATGATCTTTGATGAGTAGGAGCAGCTGTCTAGACTATTTAAAAGTTGAGACCTGTAATATGAATCACTTCTTCCACAATAAAGTTAATAAAACCTTAAATCTAATTTAAATTTTTAATTGTTTAGACCTTTAAGATATTTTTCTAATTTTTTTATATACAGGCCTTTCTTTTTATTCGCTAGCACCTGCCAAATTTTAAATAGGCAACATATAATTCATACCACAGGATGCTTGGCAAATTTGTTAATTAATTTGAACACTATTGTGTTTGTCACATCGGTGTTTGTCACTTCAACACCTTACTCAAACATTCTATGTTTTATTTATCTCATACATAATTTAATTTTAATTTTACCGCAAAGTATTATGTGTTGCCTATTTAAAATTTAGCAGAAAATTTGAAACGCCCTGTATAATAATTCTATTTTAAAAGCCCTATCAAGACTGAGTCATTCGCTTGTCTGCATACGTAGCTAAAAAAAAGCGGTTTTTGACACAATCTCCACGACATACATAGGTAGTTTAATTATTGTTTTCATGGAGACGGTGGTGGTGTAGCTCTTAACATCATCATCCATAATAAAAATAACTGTCTTCCAGATATATTTGCGGATAAGTTAGTAGGAAAAAGAAAAATACACTATTTCTTATTAAATAATTTATTTATTAACATTATTTTTACATCTTTAATAAATAAACTGCAAGCCTCGCAAAAAGCGTGATATCATTAGTTTCAACGGTTGATGTTTACATATTTCTATTAATCAGTTTTATACAGTCTTAATTTTCTTGTAACCATACGGTAACGAGTCGTGATTATCCAGGAATTTTCTCTTCTCCGACCTCGCTCTATAATGTTTAACTTCGGGGGTGGTCACCACTGTATGATCCTTCAAACGACGTACATTGATAGACGGTACCAAAATTGATGTTTCTTCATTGTCATTCACATTTAACACACTATCTTTGATACTCTCAAAATTAATCAATTGGCTGGTTTCATAATTTAGGCATATTCCTTTTACTTTACAACAAATTTTGTATTGGTTATGTTTGGTTGACCAGATTTTATAAGCATAATTTTTTGGGCCTCCACAGACAAATTCGGTGATGTAGCTCCCCACTCCATATCTTTCCAACTCGTCTGTCATATCACCAATGAAATCTCCGGTCGTTGGTTCCCAATCTCCGTCTCTACTTACGTAGATGACAGAGTCTGTGTCGTAGTATAAAACTCTGTCACCCAATTTTTCCAAATAACTGTATAGTTTTAGACGAGCCTGAGCGGTGGTGTAGGCGGCTATCGCTGCATTGACGGTTGGTGTCTGAGTAGCAGCTTCCAACACATACAGCCAATTTACAATAACTACATCCTCGTTGATCAGAAAAATGTTGCAAACTTCGATAGAGGGGTTAGCAAGTATCATAAATAGTTCGTTGGGTGATCGTACAATGCTGGTTTTTGATTGATTCTCTCTTTGGCCAAATTTTCCCCAGAAAGAATTCAACATCAATTTAGCCAATGCCCTCAGCCCTGGATTCTTACAAATTTCTTCAAAATCAAGTTGAACCCCCTCGTTCTGTAGAAATTCATCGATATATTTTTCCCTCTCTTCTTTCGTGGAACATTTCAATGGGAACCCATCAGCTTCCTGTTTCATTTTTAGAAACTTATTCATCATTTCCGTAAATAAACCTCTAGACTTTGTCAATTTATCATACTGTTCAATATCGTAGCTCCAGATCTCATAGGTCTCCAACAACTCATATCCGACATCCAAGGCTTTTATCACCTCATCCACGACCCAAGTATCCACCAATGCCCGAGCCTCCTCGTTGTGTGTACATTCACCCTGATTCATGTTACTACTACACGATCGGCACAAACTAAACAATAACTTCTTATTCTGTCTGATCGGTAGTACAGGATGGTACAAATTTTGGGGTGGGAGAATTTTACACTTAATTAACCCATTTGCTTCGCGAATATTTAACTTTGAACATTCCTCATTGCCTACATGTATATTAGGGTGACCGATAGGAAACTTTCCATACTTATTTACCCATGGGTATAAAGAACAGACATCAATGTACTTAATTTTTTCTCCAGGTTTGCATTTGTAATAGTTTTTAGTATTACCGGTTCGACCACCATAAAAAGCATCTCGTGGGTTCATAGGTACATTATGTAATAGTGGGTGATTTATTGTTGATGCTAACGCTGTTTTATTTCTTCGAAATTCACACTCCCACATCTCGATTACTTCGTACCCAAATTTTGAACTTAATCTTTCTGTTTTTTTTTTAGTCACTTCATATCGCTGGTTTAACGTATCGAGATTATTGTTATGAAGAGGGTTATCCCTACCATAATTTAAACATACTGGGTGACCGTGGTAGTAGCAGCCGTGGAACTCGAAAACCTGGTTGGTTTCTGCACAATAACCATCCACCTTAACCCCATGCAAAACAACTTCACGTTGTTTAGCTGAATTTACTATATTTATACCGCGTTGCTGTTCTTCCCATATCAACCATTGAACAGCTATTGGAGATTGATTATCAACATTCCTATAACCATTATGCGGTATTAAACCTATGGTATTGGGTTTTAGATAATTGCGGCGAAACACCAAATTACAGGCAGAGGCTATGGTGGTAGCTTCGGTGAATGGACAAACATTACACTCTTTTAACATTAAACTGCGAAATTTTAGACAGTCCTCTGTTAAGATTTGTACATCGCTTATACAATAATCCACCAGGTCTTGTTCCATATTAAATTCATCATCTTTATGTTCACCATACCATTTTAAAAATTCACAACGTTCCTCTTCTTTCATTTTATTGGGGCTATAATATTCGAGAGCTGGTAGTGGTCCAACATAGTTGGTATTTTCTACGGTATTAAACAGGTGTGGGAAATATCCTTTCTTTAGTTCGGGAGCTAGATCGAGCGTTTTCGGGAGTTTTGATAATGCCATGGGGAAGTAGTTGAGTGAGTCGAGAAATTTAACATTGCCAATCTCCATTAATATTACCCTCGAACCTCGCATTATCAACTCAGGGTTAATATCAGTTTGTGTTAAGATGTAGTTTAATACAAACTGATGGTCGAAGCCGCCACCGTTGTGTGCAATCACAACCACCCGCTTAAATTTATTTCTTAGTGTTAGCAGGTAATGGACAAATGGGGATATAGGATCTGAGCACCTTAATGTTTGTTGGCGTACTCCACACATTTCACATACTACAGCATCTGATGTTACCTTCATGCACGCATCACATCGTTGTGAAAACACACACAGATTCGGTTCGTGCTTTTTAATATTCCCAAGTACAACATCGTTGATTTTCTTTTCACCCACCACTTTTTCCTGTCTTGTTTCCAGATCGTAGAATACAAATAAAGTGTCTTTCATTGTAGGTTTTTTGTTGTTTGGCTGTATGTAACATTGATGGGGTTGAGGTACGTGTTTACTGCACACTTTACAGTACATGTTTCTTGTTCTTTCGCACACATGTTTCTTGTTTGCCTTGAATGTTTTTAGGCAGTCTCCACAGCGTTTCACCAGGTTGCATATAGTATCTCTATTCAGGGAACCGGGCATCTTGTGGTGATTGTAACACGCTTGTCCGCGGAAGTCTCTATTGCAATCACTGCACAGCACTTTAATGTCTTGGAGACAAGCTGGAGATTGTTGGCAGCAGGGACAGGTTCCACCACATCTATGCTGGTTTTTTTGATTGTAAGGAGTATGACATCGTTCACAGTAATAAATACAACAGAATGCTGCTGTTGTGGACACTATAACATTGTAGTGCCCCTTATGGTATAACAAGTTCAGATTGTGTTTCAATTTCCCCTCGTCATCATTGTTATTACCACCCTCATATATGATGTCCCGGCCCTTCGTACCGTACTGGTACACCACAATGTTGAACTTTGTGAAATATTGCTGGAATTGTTGGAGTTCGGGTATGCCAGCCCCCTTCTCAGGTATGTGAATTTTACTGTTCTGTAGTAAATCAAGCATACGCAGAGTTTGCAGGTTGCCGCGATTTAGTTTAATTTTTATGTAGTTGGGATCCTTTGTGACATTGGCCACAGCTACCACCAGAGCACGAGGCAAACATAAATTGTCTATATTTTTTATGACGACAATTCCACGACGCATGTTACACTCTTCGTCGAAACTGTTGTAATAACGAGCACGATCGTTCCCCATACCTTGAGGTAGTCGTACAGACGTAACACCCAAACAAAATGTATCCGTACTGAGTCCTTGCGAGTTTGATCGAAAAATTTTTGAAATCATCTCCCACGCATCACCAAAATTTACTTTATCAGCATTTTTGAAATTTACCCAACCAGGACCCTTTTCTTTGAAACTTTCTCCACAAAAACTGAAACCAACATGGTCCATAGCTTCCATATCCTGGGTTGACAATATCTTCTATTGCACCCTTTATCCATGTTACAGGGTCTATATTTATGGGTACCGGTTTAATTTTAAATTCAACCTTACGACCCACAAGATTGAACCTCTTTACCTTTGATATACAATCTTTCACAATGGTAAATTTTTCCATTATCCTATAAATTAATTGAATGTATTATTCACCAAGATAATAACTTAAAAACACTTCCTCACAACCGATAATAAATCTGGATAGGTAAGATGAGTTGATACAAAATCTTTTATATAGCGACAACAGATTATACTTCCGCTCGCTGTAAACAGTCACCTTCGACGGACAAGTGATGAGTTCGTAAGTTTGTTCAATATTTATACCTTTTCAATTAGATCACGTGACTCAATCTTCTTGACAAGTCTTCACTTGCACTTCAGTCTTGACTTGAGCTGAAGTAACCTTTGGCCTTGAGATTATAATGCCGCTTCTTATCCACTTTCATGACCCAGTCTGGATTCGACCTTTGCATCAGCACATCAAAGAGTATTAGGTGTCTGTCCTATCACTGTGGTTTACACATTTTCCTGTTTTCACTTATGTGAATTAAATTTTATTGAATGGATAGGATTTGCTTTGGCAATATAAATAAACATTATTTCCAATATAAATGTTAAATTGAAATACTTTTTTCAACTACCAGGTAACTCACTTTATTTAATAAAATTTGTAATAAACGACGTCGGCGTCACCATGACAAATGAAAATTTGTGTGTGTGTATGTGTAGCGTACAGTAACCAGTCGAAAAAGCACCGCCATGTTTACCATATTTATACTATGTCTTCTAAGCTGGCGTATTGGACCCGTCGCTTACAGTGCCGATTTACTGAATCCTTGCTTCTGGGTTCGAAACTCGATCTATGCAAACATTTTTTTCTCACGTCATATTATAATATGCGCGGAATTTCGTTACATTTATCACAGGTACCTCCTACTACGTCATATGGACAGGTTACAACAGGTAGCAAATACGAAAAATAAAAAAAATTACATTTTTCAATCCATCGCAAAAACACCTTTAAGTATTCACATCTGGGGGCTCAATTCCGTAGGGGGGCCCTCGGAACAGAGGGGCGTAGCTACCATCTGAACCGCGTAGGTAGGTTGTAATGATCGCAATAGGGGGTGGAAAATCAAGGGGGCCCCCTTGGAGCCCCCTTGGGCAGGGGGCGTAGCTACCACCCGAACCGACCCAATACCTACTTAAACATATCTTCTTTACATTCCCACACTACGCTTCTAATGAACCTGTCTCTGAACACCTGGACTGCGCGCGCAAATGGTGATCAGAGTAAAAGTGGCAACGTTGCTGCAGGTGAATCTCATATTTGGCATCTAGGGGAGAGCTTTGACATGTCAAATCTTTGGCCATTATCTATAGCTTACACTTGCAGACTACTTACAATGCAGACAATGAAGCAAAAGTCCTAAAAAACGCAAAATAATTACCTAGTTCATCAAAAACACAATTAAAAAATCGATATCGATAACACTGTGACGGTGATATGACAACTGACAGCTCTTGTGTAACTACCAACGTTAGTACCAACGATGTCTTACCAATAGATGGTGACAACGGTGAAAGGACTAGAATGCATAGTGATGGGTGAAGCCAACATCTCAACCAAAAAGTGACGTCAGACGTTGCGTTTGGGTTGCAGCCATACAGCTATTCCAGAAGAACAGAAAATTAAACATTATGTATTGTTTTTCTATATTCTGCTATCAATTTATCATGATAATAAAAAATCATTACCGCTTTTTTTATTTATTTTGTGGATTTCCTAAATAACTGCTCCTTCTACTTGCATAGTTGACTGCATAAAAATGAAACCAATTATTGTGACGTTATGTTGACTTCCAAGTATTTTGCTTTGCAACGTATCTACTGGTAAGACATCGTTGGTTAGTACCTTGTATCAGTACCATCTAACTAAAGAAAATCCCTGGAGTCCGTGGAATCGCGCAACATTTGTTATCCTCAGTTAGACTGTTATATGTCATATAAGTTGTACTTTGTCGTTATGAGGGGAATAGGTCGATTTTTGAATTCTGTTTTGCGTCTCTATTATCTGCTGTTTCAGTTTAGAAATTTCTGTTCTATTGTTTTATATAAATAGAATTACTTTTTAAGACAATTTTTAATATGTTTTTAAACGCACTACTTACATCACTAAATTCACTAGATTGTACTCGAGAGGTCGTTTCTTTCTTCATCTTTATAGGAGGCTCCTGTGAAGATTCAGGATTAGGGATGAGCATTAGCTCCTACGAAGATTGATGATTAGGGATGTGCATTAGGGATGGTGGTGCTAGAGTTCTGCAATCCTCCAAGAATTTACCTAAAAATTCTTGGGTATCGATTTCATCTTGGATTGATGCTGGATTAAAAAAGTAAAAAGTTACTTACTTGGAAGATCACATTCTCTAATCGTTGCACGTTTGGTGCAACTCTCCAATAAAGATTCAAACCCAATAAAGTTTATATAGGAAAAAAATGAGCAAACCTTAAAAGAATTGTTTACAATGGAAAAATATTTTTGCAGATGGTTTAAGATGAACGTAGGTATTCCACGTTTAGGTTTAGGTTTAAGGAAGTTCGTTAAACCGGAAAAACCACTAAACCGGAAAAACCGCTAAAGCGGTAAAGCGCTAAACCGCTAAACCGGTAAAACCGCTAAAGCGGTAAACCGCTAAACCGGAAAAACCGCTAAAGTGGTAAACCGCTTAACCGGTAAATCCGCTAAACCGGAAAAACCGCTGAAGCGGAAAACCGGTTTTCCGCAAAAACGACTATATCGGAATACCGCTTAACCAGAAAACTGTGACTTAAAATTTTGTATGCTGCTATATGTTGCTATCGGTGTGGTGGGAAAAATCCGAAATTACCATAAAGATCACTACCTTTTTTAAGATTAGAAAAACTCCTCGCAAATGCTTTCGGGCGTTCGTAAATTAAAGTGCCCTTTACGTAACAGCGCTGGTCACGTATTGCTACGGTTTACCGCTTTACCGATTTTACCGGTTTAGCGGTTTACCGCTTTACCGCTTTAGCGGTTTACCGCTTTAGTGGATTAGCGGTTTACCGCCTGAACGGTTTTTCCGGTTTAACGAACTTCCCTGTGGAATACCTACGTTCACCTTAAACAATCTGCAAAAATATTTTTCAACTGTAAACAATTTTTTTTAAGGTTTGCTAATCTTTTTCCTATATAAACTTTATTGGCTTAAAAAAGGTAATGATCTTTATGGTAATTTCGGATTTTTCCCACCACACCGATAGCAACATATAGCAGCATACAAAATTTTAAGTCACAGTTTTCTGGTTAAGCGGTATTCCGATATAGTCGTTTTTGCGGAAAACCGGTTTTCCGCTTCAGCGGTTTTTCCGGTTTAGCGGATTTACCGGTTAAGCGGTTTACCACTTTAGCGGTTTTTCCGGTTTAGCGGTTTAGCTCTTTACCGCTTTAGCGGTTTTTCCGGTTTAGCGGTTTTTCCGGTTTAACGAACTTCCTTAAACCTAAACCTAAACGTGGAATACCTACGTTCACCTTATACCATCTGCAAAAATATGTTTCCATTGTAAACAATTCTTTTAAGGTTTGCTCATCTTTTTCCTATATAAACTTTATTGGGTTTGAATCTTTATTGGAGAGTTGCACCAAACGTGCAACGATTAGAGAATGTGATCTTCCAAGTAAGTAACTTTTTACTTTTTTAATCCAGCATCAATCCAAGATGAAATCGATACCCAAGAATTTTTAGGTAAATTCTTGGAGGATTGCAGAACTCTAGCACCACCATCCCTAATGCACATCCCTAATCATCAATCTTCGTAGGAGCTAATGCTCATCCCTAATCCTGAATCTTCACAGGAGCCTCCTATAAAGATGAAGAAAGAAACGACCTCTCGAGTACATTCTAGTGAATTTAGTGATGTAAGTAGTGCGTTTAAAAACATATTAAAAATTGTCTTAAAAAGTAATTCTATTTATATAAAACAATAGAACAGAAATTTCTAAACTGAAACAGCAGATAATAGAGACGCAAAACAGAATTCAAAAATCGACCTATTCCCCTCATAACGACAAAGTACAACTTATATGACATATAACAGTCTAAATGAGGATAACAAATGTTGCGCGATTCCACGGACTCCAGGGATTTTCTTTAGTTAGATGGTACTGATACAAGGTACTAACCAACGATGTCTTACCAGTAGATACGTTGCAAAGCAAAATACTTGGAAGTCAACATGACGTCACAATAATTGGTTTCATTTTTATGCAGTCAACTATGCAAGTAGAAGGAGCAGTTATTTAGGAAATCCACAAAATAAATAAAAAAAGCGGTAATGATTTTTTATTATCATGATAAATTGATAGCAGAATATAGAAAAACAATACATAATGTTTAATTTTCTGTTCTTCTGGAATAGCTGTATGGCTGCAACCCAAACGCAACGTCTGACGTCACTTTTTGGTTGAGATGTTGGCTTCACCCATCACTATGCATTCTAGTCCTTTCACCGTTGTCACCATCTATTGGTAAGACATCGTTGGTACTAACGTTGATAGTTACTATGGAGGACTATAAGAAGGAGGCGAAACGAGATAGGCAAACCAGGTAGATTTTCGTCCCAACTTTTGTGTAGTTCGAAGTGTCGCGTATGAGGGCGCTGTGTACGTTATCGTCTCTATTTTTGTATGGATTTATATGGATGTGATCGGTTAAAAGTGGTTAATAGTTGGAATAAACAAAGTTTTGTGCGCTTTTCTTGTCAACAATGACTTCTACATCTATAAGCAGAACATGTTTTGTGCCCGCGTCCCGTACGGGTTATTTATCACAATGAAAGTGCTTGTGGTTCAAATGATCATCCTGACTCAAGACTATTTGTTCAAATGTTCCGATTTAATTAAGCACTTATTCATTAGAAAACCACCTAAAGGGAGCAATGTTGAAGGTTCTGATATTATGTTGGAAAGCCTGCTATCGATCAAATTCTAAATTCTGAAGATAACAGTAAATTGGCGGAATAGTCTTGATCATATTTTAGACAATGGTGGTTTGTTTTATGGCAATTTGTCTATTACTGATGGGAATTTAGGAGATCACAACTACAATATTCAACATACTTCCCATTTTGTTCTATCTTACATATATGTTGCGAGAAAAGGGAGTAGATTTTCGAAATGTGAAAATTGTCTCCAAGCTTTAAAAAGTACAGAGTGCCAGGGCAATCAATTAATAACTTTGTTAAATAAAATGTTTCTCATGTACTCCTCAAACTCATTACAATTATTCATATCAACATTTACCAAAGCAATTATTCGGTTTTATCTTAATACACGAATGCATTTTATTTGTAAAAGATTTAATTGTATTGATAAGAATAATGTGGAGAAAACAAGATTTTTAAGAAAACAATATAAAACAATAAAAAAAAGACCTATAAGTACCATATCCTAGACGACATACTACGTGTGTTTTTTCAGATATTATACCAGTTTTCATTTAAATATAATAATATTTATGTATTTTCAAATTTCAATAACCGGATAAACAGTTTTGTTTTGAAAATTTGTTCATCAACTTCAGTAATTACTCAGTCTTATTTTATAGCAACATTTCCTTATGGCATTAAAAAAAAATTGATGGAAGCACTCAAATCTCGAGATTTTTATTCTTCAATTAAAATCTACAAATCTGATTTGTTCAATTAATTTATTTGACGAAGAATTATTAATTTACTGTTGGTGAAATGTTTTGTGTTTTTAGGTGTGCGTTTGTGTCTTTTTTAAGGAAATGCACATTTAAAAACATTACGTATAAATAGGTAGGTACTTGGTACTTGCTTTCAATTTATACATTGTAGGCTATTATTTCATTGACTTGGAACTTTTCACGTATACTACACTAGTTTTTTTAACAAATGTTTATTGAATTCACCGTATTCATTCTAATTTAAAGAAAATAAAAATTAATTTTCACGCACGTATCATTACGAGATGAACAAAAATAGCAGCACTTCGAACACTTGCGCCCCTTCTGGAGAAACTTGAAACTTGAATTACGGTCGCGAGATTGTGACCATTTTCGGTGCATTGCGTTTCGCCTCCTTCTTATAGTCCTCCCTAGTAGTACAAGAGCTGTCAGTTGTCTTATCACCGTCACAGTGTTATCGATATTGATTTTTTAATTGTGTTTTTGATGAACTAGGTAATTATTTTGCGTTTTTTAGGACTTTTGCTTCATTGTCTGCATTGTAAGTAGTCTGCAAGTGTAAGCTATCGATAATGGCCAAAGATTTGACATGTCAAAGCTCTCCCCTAGATGCCAAATATGAGATTCACCTGCAGCAACGTTGCCACTTTTACTCTGATCACCATTTGCGCGCGCAGTCCAGGTGTTCAGAGACAGGTTCATTAGAAGCGTAGTGTGGGAATGTAAAGAAGATATGTTTAAGATTAAATGAAGATTAAAAAAAATGTAAGAAAATAGACTTTGTTTGTATTCTGTTTTGCATGTCCATTAGATGCTGCTGAAGTATCGAAATGTCACTTTCAGTTTTTATACAAATATATAGTATTATTATTAATATTATCTTGATTTTTTTTACTAATAATGGTTTCAAAGTAAGTTCTAATTTGAAAGCCTAACTGGGTTTCTTAAATAATCGACTCGATATTAACCAATGTTGGTTCCTGCGGAGGGTTGATACCTAATTTGTCGGTTGTTTTCTCAAAGGATCAATGATAAGTGAGCATAAACTGGGCTTTAGTAGACATATATTTCATTATGTACAAAATCTGCAATGATCTTTGATGAGTAGGAGCAGCTGTCTAGACTATTTAAAAGTTGAGACCTGTAATATGAATCACTTCTTCCACAATAAAGTTAATAAAACCTTAAATCTAATTTAAATTTTTAATTGTTTAGACCTTTAAGATATTTTTCTAATTTTTTTATATACAGGCCTTTCTTTTTATTCGCTAGCACCTGCCAAATTTTAAATAGGCAACATATAATTCATACCACAGGATGCTTGGCAAATTTGTTAATTAATTTGAACACTATTGTGTTTGTCACATCGGTGTTTGTCACTTCAACACCTTACTCAAACATTCTATGTTTTATTTATCTCATACATAATTTAATTTTAATTTTACCGCAAAGTATTATGTGTTGCCTATTTAAAATTTAGCAGAAAATTTGAAACGCCCTGTATAATAATTCTATTTTAAAAGCCCTATCAAGACTGAGTCATTCGCTTGTCTGCATACGTAGCTAAAAAAAAGCGGTTTTTGACACAATCTCCACGACATACATAGGTAGTTTAATTATTGTTTTCATGGAGACGGTGGTGGTGTAGCTCTTAACATCATCATCCATAATAAAAATAACTGTCTTCCAGATATATTTGCGGATAAGTTAGTAGGAAAAAGAAAAATACACTATTTCTTATTAAATAATTTATTTGTTAACATTATTTTTACATCTTTAATAAATAAACTGCAAGCCTCGCAAAAAGCGTGATATCATTAGTTTCAACGGTTGATGTTTACATATTTCTATTAATCAGTTTTATACAGTTTTAATTTTCTTGTAACCATTCGGTAACGAGTCGTGATTATCCAGGAATTTTCTCTTCTCCGACCTCGCTCTATAATGTTTAACTTCGGGGGTGGTCACCACTGTATGATCCTTCAAACGACGTACATTGATAGACGGTACCAAAATTGATGTTTCTTCATTGTCATTCACATTTAACACACTATCTTTGATACTCTCAAAATTAATCAATTGGCTGGTTTCATAATTTAGGCATATTCCTTTTACTTTACAACAAATTTTGTATTGGTTATGTTTGGTTGACCAGATTTTATAAGCATAATTTTTTGGGCCTCCACAGACAAATTCGGTGATGTAGCTCCCCACTCCATATCTTTCCAACTCGTCTGTCATATCACCAATGAAATCTCCGGTCGTTGGTTCCCAATCTCCGTCTCTACTTACGTAGATGACAGAGTCTGTGTCGTAGTATAAAACTCTGTCACCCAATTTTTCCAAATAACTGTATAGTTTTAGACGAGCCTGAGCGGTGGTGTAGGCGGCTATCGCTGCATTGACGGTTGGTGTCTGAGTAGCAGCTTCCAACACATACAGCCAATTTACAATAACTACATCCTCGTTGATCAGAAAAATGTTGCAAACTTCGATAGAGGGGTTAGCAAGTATCATAAATAGTTCGTTGGGTGATCGTACAATGCTGGTTTTTGATTGATTCTCTCTTTGGCCAAATTTTCCCCAGAAAGAATTCAACATCAATTTAGCCAATGCCCTCAGCCCTGGATTCTTACAAATTTCTTCAAAATCAAGTTGAACCCCCTCGTTCTGTAGAAATTCATCGATATATTTTTCCCTCTCTTCTTTCGTGGAACATTTCAATGGGAACCCATCAGCTTCCTGTTTCATTTTTAGAAACTTATTCATCATTTCCGTAAATAAACCTCTAGACTTTGTCAATTTATCATACTGTTCAATATCGTAGCTCCAGATCTCATAGGTCTCCAACAACTCATATCCGACATCCAAGGCTTTTATCACCTCATCCACGACCCAAGTATCCACCAATGCCCGAGCCTCCTCGTTGTGTGTACATTCACCCTGATTCATGTTACTACTACACGATCGGCACAAACTAAACAATAACTTCTTATTCTGTCTGATCGGTAGTACAGGATGGTACAAATTTTGGGGTGGGAGAATTTTACACTTAATTAACCCATTTGCTTCGCGAATATTTAACTTTGAACATTCCTCATTGCCTACATGTATATTAGGGTGACCGATAGGAAACTTTCCATACTTATTTACCCATGGGTATAAAGAACAGACATCAATGTACTTAATTTTTTCTCCAGGTTTGCATTTGTAATAGTTTTTAGTATTACCGGTTCGACCACCATAAAAAGCATCTCGTGGGTTCATAGGTACATTATGTAATAGTGGGTGATTTATTGTTGATGCTAACGCTGTTTTATTTCTTCGAAATTCACACTCCCACATCTCGATTACTTCGTACCCAAATTTTGAACTTAATCTTTCTGTTTTTTTTTTAGTCACTTCATATCGCTGGTTTAACGTATCGAGATTATTGTTATGAAGAGGGTTATCCCTACCATAATTTAAACATACTGGGTGACCGTGGTAGTAGCAGCCGTGGAACTCGAAAACCTGGTTGGTTTCTGCACAATAACCATCCACCTTAACCCCATGCAAAACAACTTCACGTTGTTTAGCTGAATTTACTATATTTATACCGCGTTGCTGTTCTTCCCATATCAACCATTGAACAGCTATTGGAGATTGATTATCAACATTCCTATAACCATTATGCGGTATTAAACCTATGGTATTGGGTTTTAGATAATTGCGGCGAAACACCAAATTACAGGCAGAGGCTATGGTGGTAGCTTCGGTGAATGGACAAACATTACACTCTTTTAACATTAAACTGCGAAATTTTAGACAGTCCTCTGTTAAGATTTGTACATCGCTTATACAATAATCCACCAGGTCTTGTTCCATATTAAATTCATCATCTTTATGTTCACCATACCATTTTAAAAATTCACAACGTTCCTCTTCTTTCATTTTATTGGGGCTATAATATTCGAGAGCTGGTAGTGGTCCAACATAGTTGGTATTTTCTACGGTATTAAACAGGTGTGGGAAATATCCTTTCTTTAGTTCGGGAGCTAGATCGAGCGTTTTCGGGAGTTTTGATAATGCCATGGGGAAGTAGTTGAGTGAGTCGAGAAATTTAACATTGCCAATCTCCATTAATATTACCCTCGAACCTCGCATTATCAACTCAGGGTTAATATCAGTTTGTGTTAAGATGTAGTTTAATACAAACTGATGGTCGAAGCCGCCACCGTTGTGTGCAATCACAACCACCCGCTTAAATTTCTTTCTTAGTGTTAGCAGGTAATGGACAAATGGGGATATAGGATCTGAGCACCTTAATGTTTGTTGGCGTACTCCACACATTTCACATACTACAGCATCTGATGTTACCTTCATGCACGCATCACATCGTTGTGAAAACACACACAGATTCGGTTCGTGCTTTTTAATATTCCCAAGTACAACATCGTTGATTTTCTTTTCACCCACCACTTTTTCCTGTCTTGTTTCCAGATCGTAGAATACAAATAAAGTGTCTTTCATTGTAGGTTTTTTGTTGTTTGGCTGTATGTAACATTGATGGGGTTGAGGTACGTGTTTACTGCACACTTTACAGTACATGTTTCTTGTTCTTTCGCACACATGTTTCTTGTTTGCCTTGAATGTTTTTAGGCAGTCTCCACAGCGTTTCACCAGGTTGCATATAGTATCTCTATTCAGGGAACCGGGCATCTTGTGGTGATTGTAACACGCTTGTCCGCGGAAGTCTCTATTGCAATCACTGCACAGCACTTTAATGTCTTGGAGACAAGCTGGAGATTGTTGGCAGCAGGGACAGGTTCCACCACATCTATGCTGGTTTTTTTGATTGTAAGGAGTATGACATCGTTCACAGTAATAAATACAACAGAATGCTGCTGTTGTGGACACTATAACATTGTAGTGCCCCTTATGGTATAACAAGTTCAGATTGTGTTTCAATTTCCCCTCGTCATCATTGTTATTACCACCCTCATATATGATGTCCCGGCCCTTCGTACCGTACTGGTACACCACAATGTTGAACTTTGTGAAATATTGCTGGAATTGTTGGAGTTCGGGTATGCCAGCCCCCTTCTCAGGTATGTGAATTTTACTGTTCTGTAGTAAATCAAGCATACGCAGAGTTTGCAGGTTGCCGCGATTTAGTTTAATTTTTATGTAGTTGGGATCCTTTGTGACATTGGCCACAGCTACCACCAGAGCACGAGGCAAACATAAATTGTCTATATTTTTTATGACGACAATTCCACGACGCATGTTACACTCTTCGTCGAAACTGTTGTAATAACGAGCACGATCGTTCCCCATACCTTGAGGTAGTCGTACAGACGTAACACCCAAACAAAATGTATCCGTACTGAGTCCTTGCGAGTTTGATCGAAAAATTTTTGAAATCATCTCCCACGCATCACCAAAATTTACTTTATCAGCATTTTTGAAATTTACCCAACCAGGACCCTTTTCTTTGAAACTTTCTCCACAAAAACTGAAACCAACATGGTCCATAGCTTCCATATCCTGGGTTGACAATATCTTCTATTGCACCCTTTATCCATGTTACAGGGTCTATATTTATGGGTACCGGTTTAATTTTAAATTCAACCTTACGACCCACAAGATTGAACCTCTTTACCTTTGATATACAATCTTTCACAATGGTAAATTTTTCCATTATCCTATAAATTAATTGAATGTATTATTCACCAAGATAATAACTTAAAAACACTTCCTCACAACCGATAATAAATCTGGATAGGTAAGATGAGTTGATACAAAATCTTTTATATAGCGACAACAGATTATACTTCCGCTCGCTGTAAACAGTCACCTTCGACGGACAAGTGATGAGTTCGTAAATTTGTTCAATATTTATACCTTTTCAATTAGATCACGTGACTCAATCTTCTTGACAAGTCTTCACTTGCACTTCAGTCTTGACTTGAGCTGAAGTAACCTTTGGCCTTGAGATTATAATGCCGCTTCTTATCCACTTTCATGACCCAGTCTGGATTCGACCTTTGCATCAGCACATCAAAGAGTATTAGGTGTCTGTCCTATCACTGTGGTTTACACATTTTCCTGTTTTCACTTATGTGAATTAAATTTTATTGAATGGATAGGATTTGCTTTGGCAATATAAATAAACATTATTTCCAATATAAATGTTAAATTGAAATACTTTTTTCAACTACCAGGTAACTCACTTTATTTAATAAAATTTGTAATAAACGACGTCGGCGTCACCATGACAAATGAAAATTTGTGTGTGTGTATGTGTAGCGTACAGTAACCAGTCGAAAAAGCACCGCCATGTTTACCATATTTATACTATGTCTTCTAAGCTGGCGTATTGGACCCGTCGCTTACAGTGCCGATTTACTGAATCCTTGCTTCTGGGTTCGAAACTCGATCTATGCAAACATTTTTTTCTCACGTCATATTATAATATGCGCGGAATTTCGTTACATTTATCACAGGTACCTCCTACTACGTCATATGGACAGGTTACAACAGGTAGCAAATACGAAAAATAAAAAAAATTACATTTTTCAATCCATCGCAAAAACACCTTTAAGTATTCACATCTGGGGGCTCAATTCCGTAGGGGGGCCCTCGGAACAGAGGGGCGTAGCTACCATCTGAACCGCGTAGGTAGGTTGTAATGATCGCAATAGGGGGTGGAAAATCAAGGGGGCCCCCTTGGAGCCCCCTTGGGCAGGGGGCGTAGCTACCACCCGAACCGACCCAATACCTACTATTACGATAATATAATTCTGCATTTAAAATCAGCTTTATTTCTAAACAGAAACTATTCCTATGTACTTTATAATGTAAGACTTTTACTATTTAATGCTACAGAATAAAGAAAAACCGGTTAATCGAC
Organism: Diaperis boleti; assembly: GCA_963583935.1. Classification (NCBI taxonomy): domain Eukaryota; kingdom Metazoa; phylum Arthropoda; class Insecta; order Coleoptera; family Tenebrionidae; genus Diaperis; species Diaperis boleti. Next base: position 37,946,719 of record OY757249.1, read on the forward strand.
TGGAATTAGAGTTAAGTCTTCAAATTTGTCGTGAAATAAAGCTGTACACGTCTGAAATGGTAAAAACAGGGGTTTATTTATTGTTCTTGGCAAGTTTTGAGACGATTATACTGTATTTATTAATTCCAAACGCAATGGAATCAATTTATGGCTGTTTTAGAAATGAAACGAGCTCTTTTAGGCAAAATCTGCTAGTTTTCTTGCCAGCAACTCTTGTTTTGTACCTAATAATGTAAGACTTTAACTATTTAATGCTACAGAATAAAGAAAAACCGGTTAATCGACTGGAATTAGAGTTAAATCGTCAAATTTGTCGTGAAATGAAGCTGTACACATCTGAAATGCTAAAAACAGGGGATTAATCATTGTTCTCGGCAAGTTTTGAGACGATTATAGTGTATTTATTAACTCTAAACGCAGTGGAATCAATTTATCGCTGTTTTAGAAATGAAACGAGCTCTTTTAGGCGAAATCTGCAAGTTTTCTTGCCAGCAACTCTTGTTTTGTATCTAATAATGTGAGACTTTTAATATTTAATGCTACAGAATAAAGAAAAACCGGTTAATCGACTGGAATTAGAGTTAAATCGTCAAATTTGTCGTGAAATGATGCTGTACACGTCTGAAATTTTAAAAACAGGGGTATATTCATTATTCTTGGCAAGTTTTGAGACGATTATACTGTATTTATTAATTCCAAACGCAATGGAATCAATTTATGGCTGTTTTAGAAGTGAAACGAGCTCTTTTAGGCAAAATCTGCTAGTTTTCTTGCCAGGAACTCTTGTTTTGCAACTAATAATTTAAGACTTTTACTATTTAATGCTACAGAATGAAGAAAAACCGGTTAATCGTCTGGAATTAGAGTTAAATTGTCAAATTTGTCGTGAAATGAAGCTGTACACGTCTGAAATGGTAAAAACAGGGGTTTATTCATTGTTCTTGGGAAGTTTTGAGACGATTAGAGTGTATTTATTAATTCCAAACGCAATGGAATAAATTTATCGCTGTTTTAGAAATGAAACGAGCTCTTTTAAGCGAAATCTGCAAGTTTTCTTGCCAGCAACTCTTGTTTTGTACCTAATAACGTGAGACTTCTACTATTTAATGCTACAGAATAAAGAAAAACCGGTTAATCGACTGGAATTAGAGTTAAATCGTCAAATTTGTCGTGAAATGAAGCTGTACACGTCTGAAATGGTAAAAACAGGGGTTTATTCATTGTTCTTGGGAAGTTTTGAGACGATTATAGTGTATTTATTAATTCCAAACGCAATGGAATAAATTTATCGCTGTTTTAGAAATGAAACAAGCTCTTTTAGGCAAAATCTGCTAGTTTTCTTGTCAGGAACTCTTGTTTTGCACCTAATAATTTAAGACTTTTATTATTTAATGCTAAAGAATTAAGAAAAACCGGTTAATCGACTGGAATTAGAGTTAAATCGTCAAATTTGTCGTGAAATGAAGCTGTACACGTCTGAAATGGTAAAAACAGGGGTTTATTCATTGTTCTTGGGATGTTTTGAGACGATTATAGTGTATTTATTAATTCCAAACGCAATGGAATAAATTTATCGCTGTTTTAGAAATGAAACGAGCTCTTTTAGGCAAAATCTGCTAGTTTTCTTGCCAGGAACTCTTGTTTTGCACCTAATAATTTAAGACTTTTATTATTTAATGCTAAAGAATGAAGAAAAACCGGTTAATCGACTGGAATTAGAGTTAAATCGTCAAATTTGTCGTGAAATGAAGCTGTACACGTCTGAAATGTTAAAAACAGGGGTTTATTCATTGTCCTTGGCAAGTTTTGAGACGATTATAGTGTATTTATTAATTCCAAACGTAATGGAATCAATTTATCGCTGTTTTAGAAATGAAACGAGCTCTTTTAGGCAAAAGCTACAAGTTTTCTCGCCAGGAACTCTTGTTTTGATCCTAGTAATATAAGACTTTTACTACTTAATGCTACAGGATAAAGAAAAACCGGTTAATCGACTGGAATTAGAGTTAAATCGTCAAATTTGTCTTGAAATGATGCTGTACACGTCTGAAATTTTAAAAACATGGGTATATTCATTGTTCTTGGCAAGTTTTGAGACGATTATAGTGTATTTATTAATTCCAAACGCAATGGAATCAATTTATCGCTGTTTTAGAAATGAAACGAGCTCTTTTAGGCAAAGTCTGCTAGTTTTCTTGCCAGGAACTCTTGTTTTGTACCTAATAATGTGAGACCTTTACTATTTAATGAGATAGACTAGAGAAAAACCTGCCAATCGACTAAATTAGATTTAAATCGTTCAACTTAATGCTACAGAATAAAGAAAAACCGGTTAATCGACTGGAATTAGAGTTAAATCGTCAAATTTATCGTGAAAAGATGCTGTACACGTCTGAAATTTTAAAAACAGGGGTATATTCATTGTTCTTGGCAAGTTTTGAGACGATTATACTGTATTTATTAATTCCAAACGCAATGGAATCAATTTATGGCTGTTTTAGAAATGAAACGAGCTCTTTTATTCAAAATCTGCTAGTTTTCTTTCCAGGAACTCTTGTTTTGTACCTAATAATGTAAGACTTTTACTATTTACTGCTACAGAATAAAGAAAAACCGGCTAATCGACTGGAATTAAAGTTAAATCGTTAATTTTGTCGTGAAATGAATCTGTACACGTCTGAAATGGTAAAAACAGGGGATTATTCATTGTTCTTGACAAGTTTTGGAACGATTACAGTGTATTTATTAATTCCAAACGCAATTTAACGTATTTGTATGTATTTTTGATATCAATTCGACGTTATAGCACCGGCGAATCTAAATATTTTTGCCAATTTATCCCGGCGCATCCGCCATTTCACAATATTACGATAATATAATTTTGCATTTAAAATCAGCTTTATTTCGAAACAGAAACTATTCCTATGTACTTTATAATGTAAGACTTTTACTATTTAATGCTAAAGAATGAAGAAAAACCGGTTAATCGACTGGAATTAGAGTTAAATCGTCAAATTTGTCGTGAAATGAAGCTGTACACGTCTGAAATGTTAAAAACAGGGGTTTATTCATTGTCCTTGGCAAGTTTTGAGACGATTATAGTGTATTTATTAATTCCAAACGCAATGGAATCAATTTATCGCTGTTTTAGAAATGAAACGAGCTCTTTTAGGCAAAAGCTACAAGTTTTCTCGCCAGGAACTCTTGTTTTGATCCTAGTAATATAAGACTTTTACTACTTAATGCTACAGAATAAAGAAAAACCGGTTAATTGACTGGAATTAGAGTTAAATCGTCAAATTTGTCGTGAAATTAAGCCGTACACGTCTGAAATGGTAAAAACAGTGGTTTATTCATTGTTCTTGGAAAGTTTTGAAACGATTATAGTGTATTTATTAATTCCAAACGCAATGGAATCAATTTATCGCTGTTTTAGAAATGAAACGTGTTCTTTTAGGCAAAATCTGCTAGTTTTCTTGCCAGGAACTCTTGTGTTGAACCTAATAATGTAAGGCTTTTACTATTTAATGCTACAGAATAAAGAAAAACCGGTTAATCGACTGGAATTAGAGTTAAATCGTCAAAATTGTCGTGAAATGAAGCTGTACACGTCTGAAATTTTAAAAACATGGGTATATTCATTGTTCTTGGCAAGTTTTGAGACGATTATAGTGTATTTATTAATTCCAAACGCAATGGAATCAATTTATCGCTGTTTTAGAAATGAAACGAGCTCTTTTAGGCAAAATCTGCTAGTTTTCTTGCCAGGAACTCTTGTTTTGTACCTAATAATGTGAGACCTTTACTATTTAATGAGATAGACTAGAGAAAAACCTGCCAATCGACTAAATTAGATTTAAATCGTTCAACTTAATGCTACAGAATAAAGAAAAACCGGTTAATCGACTGGACTTAGAGTTAAATCGTCAAATTTGTCGTGAAAAGATGCTGTACACGTCTGAAATTTTAAAAACAGGGGTATATTCATTGTTCTTGGCAAGTTTTGAGACAATTATACTGTAGTTATTAATTCCAAACGCAATGGAATCAATTTATGGCTGTTTTAGAAATGAAACGAGCTCTTTAAGGCAAAATCTGCTAGTTTTCTTTCCAGGAACTCTTGTTTTGTACCTAATAATGTAAGACTTTTACTATTTACTGCTACAGAATAAAGAAAAACCGGCTAATCGACTGAAATTAAAGTTAAAGCGTTAATTTTGTCGTGAAATGAATCTGTACACGTCTGAAATGGTAAAAACAGGGGATTATTCATTGTTCTTGACAAGTTTTGGAACGATTACAGTGTATTTATTAATTCCAAACGCAATTTAACGTATTTGTATGTATTTTTGATATCAATTCGACGTTATAGCACCGGCGAATCTAAATATTTTTGCCAATTTATCCCGGCGCATCCGCCATTTCACAATATTACGATAATATAATTTTGCATTTAAAATCAGCTTTATTTCGAAACAGAAACTATTCCTATGTACTTTATAATGTAAGACTTTTACTATTTAATGCTAAAGAATGAAGAAAAACCGGTTAATCGACTGGAATTAGAGTTAAATCGTCAAATTTGTCGTGAAATGAAGATGTACACGTCTGAAATGTTAAAAACAGGGGTTTATTCATTGTCCTTGGCAAGTTTTGAGACGATTATAGTGTATTTATTAATTCCAAACGCAATGGAATCAATTTATCGCTGTTTTAGAAATGAAACGAGCTCTTTTAGGCAAAAGCTACAAGTTTTTTGCCAGGAACTCTTGTTTTGATCCTAGTAATATAAGACTTTTACTACTTAATGCTACAGAATAAAGAAAAACCGGTTAATTGACTGGCATTAGAGTTAAATCGTCAAATTTGTCGTGAAATTAAGCCGTACACGTCTGAAATGGTAAAAACAGTGGTTTATTCATTGTTCCTGGAAAGTTTTGAGACGATTATAGTGTATTTATTAATTCCAAACGCAATGGAATCAATTTATCGCTGTTTTAGAAATGAAACGTGTTCTTTTAGGCAAAATCTGCTAGTTTTCTTGCCAGGAACTCTTGTGTTGAACATAATAATGTAAGGCTTTTACTATTTAATGCTACAGAATAAAGAAAAACCGGTTAATCGACTGGAATTAGAGTTAAATCGTCAAAATTGTCGTGAAATGAAGCTGTACACGTCTGAAATTTTAAAAACATGGGTATATTTATTGTTCTTGGCAAGTTTTGAGACGATTATAGTGTATTTATTAATTCCAAACGCAATGGAATCAATTTATTGCTGTTTTAGAAATGAAACGAGCTCTTTTAGGCAAAATCTGCTAGTTTTCTTGCCAGGAACTCTTGTTTTGTACCTAATAATGTGAGACCTTTACTATTTAATGAGATAGACTAGAGAAAAACCTGCCAATCGACTAAATTAGATTTAAATCGTTCAACTTAATGCTACAGAATAAAGAAAAACCGGTTAATCGACTGGAATTAGAGTTAAATCGTCAAATTTGTCGTGAAAAGATGCTGTACACGTCTGAAATTTTAAAAACAGGGGTATATTCATTGTTCTTGGCAAGTTTTGAGACGATTATACTGTATTTATTAATTCCAAACGCAATGGAATCAATTTATGGCTGTTTTAGAAATGAAACGAGCTCTTTTAGGCAAAATCTGCTAGTTTTCTTTCCAGGAACTCTTGTTTTGTAACTAATAATGTAAGACTTTTACTATTTACTGCTACAGAATAAAGAAAAACCGGCTAATCGACTGGAATTAAAGTTAAATCGTTAATTTTGTCGTGAAATGAATCTGTACACGTCTGAAATGGTAAAAACAGGGGATTATTCATTGTTCTTGACAAGTTTTGGAACGATTACAGTGTATTTATTAATTCCAAACGCAATTTAACGTATTTGTATGTATTTTTGATATCAATTCGACGTTATAGCACCGGCGAATCTAAATATTTTTGCCAATTTATCCCGGCGCATCCGCCATTTCACAATATTACGATAATATAATTTTGCATTTAAAATCAGCTTTATTTCGAAACAGAAACTATTCCTATGTACTTTATAATGTAAGACTTTTACTATTTAATGCTACAGAATAAAGAAAAACCGGTTAATCGACTGGAATTAGAGTTAAGTCTTCAAATTTGTCGTGAAATGAAGCTGTACACATCTGAAATGCTAAAAACAGGGGATTATTCATTGTTCTCGGCAAGTTTTGAGACGATTATAGTGTATTTATTAATTCCAAACGCAATGGAATAAATTTATCGCTGTTTTAAAAATTAAACGAGCTCTTTTAGGCAAAATCTGCTAGTTTTCTTGCCAGGAACTCTTGTTTTGTACCTAATAATTTAAGACTTTTACTATTTAGTGCTACAGAATGAACAAAACCCGGTTAATCGACTGGAATTAGAGTTAAATCGTCAAATTTGTCGTGAAATGAAGCTGTACACGTCTGAAATGGTAAAAACAGGGGTTTATTCATTGTTCTTGGGAAGTTTTGAGACGATTATAGTGTATTTATTAATTCCAAACGCAATGGAATCAATTTATCGCTGTTTTAGAAATGAAACGAGCTCTTTTAGGCGAAATCTGCAAGTTTTCTTGCCAGCAACTCTTGTTTTGTACCTAATAACGTGAGACTTTTACTATTTAACGCTACAGAATAAAGAAAAACCGGTTAATCGACTGGAGTTAGAGTTAAATAGTCAAATTTGTCGTGAAATGAAGCTGTACACGTCTGAAATGGTAAAAACAGGGGATTATTCATTGTTCTTGGCAAGTTTTGAGACGATTGTAGTGTATTTATTAATTCCAAACGCAATGGAACAAATTTATCGCTGTTTTAGAAATGAAACGAGCCTTTTTAGGCAAAATCTGCTAGTTTTCTTGCCAGGAACTCTTGTTTTGTACCTAATAACGTGAGACTTTTACTATTTAACGCTACAGAATAAAGAAAAACCGGTTAATCGACTGGAGTTAGAGTTAAATAGTCAAATTTGTCGTGAAATGAAGCTGTACACGTCTGAAATGGTAAAAACAGGGGATTATTCATTGTTCTTGGCAAGTTTTTAGACGATTGTAGTGTATTTATTAATTCCAAACGCAATGGAATCAATTTATCGCTGTTTTAGAAATGAAACAAGCTCTTTTAGGCAAAATCTGCTAGTTTTCTTGCCAGGAACTCTTGTTTTGTACCTAATAATGTGAGACCTTTACTATTTAATGAGATAGACTAGAGAAAAACCTGCCAATCGACTAAATTAGATTTAAATCGTTCAACTTAATGCTACAGAATAAAGAAAAACCGGTTAATCGACTGGAATTAGAGTTAAATCGTCAAATTTGTCGTGAAAAGATGCTGTACACGTCTGAAATTTTAAAAACAGGGGTATATTCATTGTTCTTGGCAAGTTTTGAGACGATTATACTGTATTTATTAATTCCAAACGCAATGGAATCAATTTATGGCTGTTTTAGAAATGAAACGAGCTCTTTTAGGCAAAATCTGCTAGTTTTCTTTCCAGGAACTCTTGTTTTGTAACTAATAATGTAAGACTTTTACTATTTACTGCTACAGAATAAAGAAAAACCGGCTAATCGACTGGAATTAAAGTTAAATCGTTAATTTTGTCGTGAAATGAATCTGTACACGTCTGAAATGGTAAAAACAGGGGATTATTCATTGTTCTTGACAAGTTTTGGAACGATTACAGTGTATTTATTAATTCCAAACGCAATTTAACGTATTTGTATGTATTTTTGATATTAATTCGACGTTATAGCACCGGCGAATCTAAATATTTTTGCCAATTTATCCCGGCGCATCCGCCATTTCACAATATTACGATAATATAATTTTGCATTTAAAATCAGCTTTATTTCGAAACAGAAACTATTCCTATGTAATTTATAATGTAAGACTTTTACTATTTAATGCTACAGAATAAAGAAAAACCGGTTAATCGACTGGAATTAGAGTTAAGTCTTCAATTTTGTCGTGAAATGAAGCTGTACATGTCTGAAATGGTAAAAACAGGGGTTTATTTATTGTTCTTGGCAAGGTTTGAGACGATTATACTGTATTTATTAATTCCAAACGCAATGGAATCAATTTATGGCTGTTTTAGAATTGAAACGAGCTCTTTTAGACAAAATCTGCTAGTTTTCTTGCCAGCAACTCTTGTTTTGTACCTAATAATGTAAGACTTTAACTATTTAATGCTACAGAATAAAGAAAAACCGGTTAATCGACTGGAATTAGAGTTAAATCGTCAAATTTGTTGTGAAATGAAGCTGTACACATCTGAAATGCTAAAAACAGGGGATTATTCATTGTTCTCGGCAAGTTTTGAGACGATTATAGTGTATTTATTAATTCCAAACGCAATGGAATAAATTTATCGCTGTTTTAAAAATTAAACGAGCTCTTTTAGGCAAAATCTGCTAGTTTTCTCGCCAGGAACTCTTGTTTTGTACCTAATAATTTAAGACTTTTACTATTTAGTGCTACAGAATGAACAAAACCCGGTTAATCGACTGGAATTAGAGTTAAATCGTCAAAATTGTCGTGAAATGAAGCTGTACACGTCTGAAATTTTAAAAACATGGGTATTTTCATTGTTCTTGGCAAGTTTTGAGACGATTATAGTGTATTTATCAATTCCAAACGCAATGGAATCAATTTATCGCTGTTTTAGAAATGAAACGAGCTCTTTTAGGCAAAATCTGCTAGTTTTCTTGCCAGGAACTCTTGTTTTGTACCTAATAATGTGAGACCTTTACTATTTAATGAGATAGACTAGAGAAAAACCTGCCAATCGACTAAATTAGATTTAAATCGTTCAACTTAATGCTACAGAATAAAGAAAAACCGGTTAATCGACTCGAATTAGAGTTAAATCGTCAAATTTGTCGTGAAAAGATGCTGTACACGTCTGAAATTTTAAAAACAGGGGTATATTCATTGTTCTTGGCAAGTTTTGAGACGATTATACTGTATTTATTAATTCCAAACGCAATGGAATCAATTTATGGCTGTTTTAGAAATGAAACGAGCTCTTTTAGGCAAAATCTGCTAGTTTTCTTTCCAGGAACTCTTGTTTTGTACCTAATAATGTAAGACTTTTACTATTTACTGCTACAGAATAAAGAAAAACCGGTTAATCGACTGGAATTAGAGTTAAGTCTTCAAATTTGTCGTGAAATGAAGCTGTACACATCTGAAATGCTAAAAACAGGGGATTATTCATTGTTCTCGGCAAGTTTTGAGACGATTATAGTGTATTTATTAATTCCAAACGCAATGGAATAAATTTATCGCTGTTTTAAAAATTAAACGAGCTCTTTTAGGCAAAATCTGCTAGTTTTCTTGTCAGGAACTCTTGTTTTGTACCTAATAATTTAAGACTTTTACTATTTAGTGCTACAGAATGAACAAAACCCGGTTAATCGACTGGAATTAGAGTTAAATCGTCAAATTTGTCGTGAAATGAAGCTGTACACGTCTGAAATGGTAAAAACAGGGGTTTATTCATTGTTCTTGGGAAGTTTTGAGACGATTATAGTGTATTTATTAATTCCAAACGCAATGGAATCAATTTATCGCTGTTTTAGAAATGAAACGAGCTCTTTTAGGCGAAATCTGCAAGTTTTCTTGCCAGCAACTCTTGTTTTGTACCTAATAACGTGAGACTTTTACTATTTAACGCTACAGAATAAAGAAAAACCGGTTAATCGACTGGAGTTAGAGTTAAATAGTCAAATTTGTCGTGAAATGAAGCTGTACACGTCTGAAATGGTAAAAACAGGGGATTATTCATTGTTCTTGGCAAGTTTTGAGACGATTGTAGTGTATTTATTAATTCCAAACGCAATGGAACAAATTTATCGCTGTTTTAGAAATGACACGAGCCTTTTTAGGCAAAATCTGCTAGTTTTCTTGCCAGGAACTCTTGTTTTGCACCTAATAATTTAAGAGTTTTACTATTTCATGCTACAGAATGAAGAAAAACCGGTTAATCGACTGGAATTAGAGTTAAATCGTCAAAATTGTCGTGAAATGAAGCTGTACACGTCTGAAATGGTAAAAAACAGGGGTTTATTTATTGTTCTTGGCAAGTTTTGAGACGATTATACTGTATTTATTAATTCTAAACGCAATGGAATCAATTTATCGCTGTTTTAAAAATTAAACGAGCTCTTTTAGGCAAAATCTGCTAGTTTTCTTGCCAGGAACTCTTGTTTTGTACCTAATAATTTAAGACTTTTACTATTTAGTGCTACAGAATGAACAAAAACCGGTTAATCGACTGGAATTAGGGTTAAATCGTCAAATTTGTCGTGAAATGAAGCTGTACACGTCTGAAATGGTAAAAATAGGGGTTTATTCATTGTTCTTGGCAAGTTTTGAGACGATTATAGTGTATTTATTAATTCCAAACGCAATGGAATCAATTTATCACTGTTTTAGAAATAAAACGAGCTCTTTTAGCCGAAATCTGCAAGTTTTCTTGCCAGGAACTATTGTTTTGTACCTAATAATGTAAGACTTTTACTATTTAATCCTACAGAATAAAGAAAAACCGGTTAATCGACTAGAATTAGAGGTAAATCGTCAAATTTGTCGTGAATTGAAGCTGTACACGTCTGAAATGTTAAAAACAGGGGTTTATTCATTGTTCTTGACAAGTTTTGGAACGATTACAGTGTATTTATTAATTCCAAACGCAATGGAATAAATTTATCGCTGTTTTAAAAATTAAACGAGCTCTTTTAGGCAAAATCTGCTAGTTTTCTCGCCAGGAACTCTTGTTTTGTACCTAATAATTTAAGACTTTTACTATTTAGTGCTACAGAATGAACAAAACCCGGTTAATCGACTGGAATTAGAGTTAAATCGTCAAAATTGTCGTGAAATGAAGCTGTACACGTCTGAAATTTTAAAAACATGGGTATTTTCATTGTTCTTGGCAAGTTTTGAGACGATTATAGTGTATTTATCAATTCCAAACGCAATGGAATCAATTTATCGCTGTTTTAGAAATGAAACGAGCTCTTTTAGGCAAAATCTGCTAGTTTTCTTGCCAGGAACTCTTGTTTTGTACCTAATAATGTGAGACCTTTACTATTTAATGAGATAGACTAGAGAAAAACCTGCCAATCGACCAAATTAGATTTAAATCGTTCAACTTAATGCTACAGAATAAAGAAAAACCGGTTAATCGACTCGAATTAGAGTTAAATCGTCAAATTTGTCGTGAAAAGATGCTGTACACGTCTGAAATTTTAAAAACAGGGGTATATTCATTGTTCTTGGCAAGTTTTGAGACGATTATACTGTATTTATTAATTCCAAACGCAATGGAATCAATTTATGGCTGTTTTAGAAATGAAACGAGCTCTTTTAGGCAAAATCTGCTAGTTTTCTTTCCAGGAACTCTTGTTTTGTACCTAATAATGTAAGACTTTTACTATTTACTGCTACAGAATAAAGAAAAACCGGTTAATCGACTGGAATTAGAGTTAAGTCTTCAAATTTGTCGTGAAATGAAGCTGTACACATCTGAAATGCTAAAAACAGGGGATTATTCATTGTTCTCGGCAAGTTTTGAGACGATTATAGTGTATTTATTAATTCCAAACGCAATGGAATAAATTTATCGCTGTTTTAAAAATTAAACGAGCTCTTTTAGGCAAAATCTGCTAGTTTTCTTGTCAGGAACTCTTGTTTTGTACCTAATAATTTAAGACTTTTACTATTTAGTGCTACAGAATGAACAAAACCCGGTTAATCGACTGGAATTAGAGTTAAATCGTCAAATTTGTCGTGAAATGAAGCTGTACACGTCTGAAATGGTAAAAACATAGGTTTATTCATTGTTCTTGGGAAGTTTTGAGACGATTATAGTGTATTTATTAATTCCAAACGCAATGGAATCAATTTATCGCTGTTTTAGAAATGAAACGAGCTCTTTTAGGCGAAATCTGCAAGTTTTCTTGCCAGCAACTCTTGTTTTGTACCTAATAACGTGAGACTTTTACTATTTAACGCTACAGAATAAAGAAAAACCGGTTAATCGACTGGAGTTAGAGTTAAATAGTCAAATTTGTCGTGAAATGAAGCTGTACACGTCTGAAATGGTAAAAACAGGGGATTATTCATTGTTCTTGGCAAGTTTTGAGACGATTGTAGTGTATTTATTAATTCCAAACGCAATGGAACAAATTTATCGCTGTTTTAGAAATGACACGAGCCTTTTTAGGCAAAATCTGCTAGTTTTCTTGCCAGGAACTCTTGTTTTGCACCTAATAATTTAAGAGTTTTACTATTTCATGCTACAGAATGAAGAAAAACCGGTTAATCGACTGGAATTAGAGTTAAATCGTCAAAATTGTCGTGAAATGAAGCTGTACACGTCTGAAATGGTAAAAAACAGGGGTTTATTTATTGTTCTTGGCAAGTTTTGAGACGATTATACTGTATTTATTAATTCTAAACGCAATGGAATCAATTTATCGCTGTTTTAAAAATTAAACGAGCTCTTTTAGGCAAAATCTGCTAGTTTTCTTGCCAGGAACTCTTGTTTTGTACCTAATAATTTAAGACTTTTACTATTTAGTGCTACAGAATGAACAAAAACCGGTTAATCGACTGGAATTAGGGTTAAATCGTCAAATTTGTCGTGAAATGAAGCTGTACACGTCTGAAATGGTAAAAATAGGGGTTTATTCATTGTTCTTGGCAAGTTTTGAGACGATTATAGTGTATTTATTAATTCCAAACGCAATGGAATCAATTTATCACTGTTTTAGAAATAAAACGAGCTCTTTTAGCCGAAATCTGCAAGTTTTCTTGCCAGGAACTATTGTTTTGTACCTAATAATGTAAGACTTTTACTATTTAATCCTACAGAATAAAGAAAAACCGGTTAATCGACTAGAATTAGAGGTAAATCGTCAAATTTGTCGTGAATTGAAGCTGTACACGTCTGAAATGTTAAAAACAGGGGTTTATTCATTGTTCTTGACAAGTTTTGGAACGATTACAGTGTATTTATTAATTCCAAACGCAATTTAACGTTATTGTATGTATTTTTGATATCAATTCGACGGTATAGCACCGGCGAATCTAAATATTTTTGCCAATTTATCCCGGCGCATCCGCCATTTCACAATATTACGAGTAGGTATTGGGTCGGTTCGGGTGGTAGTTACGCCCCCTGCCCAAGGGGGCTCCAAGGGGGCCCCCTTGATTTTCCACCCCCTAGTGCGATCATTACAACCTACCTACGCGGTTCAGATGGTAGTTACGCCCTTCTGTTCCGAGGGCCCCCCTACGGAATTGAGCCCCCAGATGTGAATACTTAAAGGTGTTTTAGCGATGAATTGAAAAATGTAATTTTTTTTATTTTTCGTATTTGCTACCTGTTGTAACCTGTCCATATGACGTAGTAGGAGGTACCTGTGATAAATGTAACGAAATTCCGCGCATATTATAATATGACGTGAGAAAAAAGTGTTTGCATAGATCGAGTTTCGAACCCAGAAGCAAGGATTCAGTAAATCGGCACTGTAAGCGACGGGTCCAATACGCCAGCTTAGAAGACATAGTATAAATATGGTAAACATGGCGGTGCTTTTTCGACTGGTTACTGTACGCTACACACACACACACACAAATTTTCATTTGTCATGATGACGCCGACGTCGTTTATTACAAATTTTATTAAATAAAGTGAGTTACCTGGTAGTTGAAAAAAGTATTTCAATTTAACATTTATATTGGAAATAATGTTTATTTATATTGCCAAAGCAAATCCTATCCATTCAATAAAAATTAATTCACATAAGTGAAAACAGGAAAATGTGTAAACCACAGTGATAGGACAGACACCTAATACTCTTTGATGTGCTGATGCAAAGGTCGAATCCAGACTGGGTCATGAAAGTGGATAAGAAGCGGCATTATAATCTCAAGGCCAAAGGTTACTTCAGCTCAAGTCAAGACTGAAGTGCAAGTGAAGACTTGTCAAGAAGATTGAGTCACGTGATCTAATTGAAAAGGTATAAATATTGAACAAATTTACGAACTCATCACTTGTCCGTCGAAGGTGACTGTTTACAGCGAGCGGAAGTATAATCTGTTGTCGCTATATAAAAGATTTTGTATCAACTCATCTTACCTATCCAGATTTATTATCGGTTGTGAGGAAGTGTTTTTAAGTTATTATCTTGGTGAATAATACATTCAATTAATTTATAGGATAATGGAAAAATTTACCATTGTGAAAGATTGTATATCAAAGGTAAAGAGGTTCAATCTTGTGGGTCGTAAGGTTGAATTTAAAATTAAACCGGTACCCATAAATGTAGACCCTGTAACATGGATAAAGGGTGCAATAGAAGATATTGTCAAACATACAACCCAGGATATGGAAGCTATGGACCATGTTGGTTTCAGTTTTTGTGGAGAAAGTTTCAAAGAAAAGGGTCCTGGTTGGGTAAATTTCAAAAATGCTGATAAAGTAAATTTTGGTGATGTGTGGGAGATGATTTCAAAAATTTTTCAATCAAACTCGCAAGGACTCAGTACGGATACATTTTGTTTGGGTGTTACGTCTGTACGACTACCTCAAGGTATGGGGAACGATCGTGCTCGTTATTACAACAGTTTCGACGAAGAGTGTAACATGCGTCGTGGAATTGTCGTCATAAAAAATATAGACAATTTATGTTTGCCTCGTGCTCTGGTGGTAGCTGTGGCCAATGTCACAAAGGATCCCAACTACATAAAAATTAAACTAAATCGCGGCAACCTGCAAACTCTGCGTATGCTTGATTTACTACAGAACAGTAAAATTCACATACCTGAGAAGGGGGCTGGCATACCCGAACTCCAACAATTCCAGCAATATTTCACAAAGTTCAACATTGTGGTGTACCAGTACGGTACGAAGGGCCGGGACATCATATATGAGGGTGGTAATAACAATGATGACGAGGGGAAATTGAAACACAATCTGAACTTGTTATACCATAAGGGGCACTACAATGTTATAGTGTCCACAACAGCAGCGTTCTGTTGTATTTATTACTGTGAACGATGTCATACTCCTTACAATCAAAAAAACCAGCATAGATGTGGTGGAACCTGTCCCTGCTGCCAACAATCTCCAGCTTGTCTCCAAGACATTAAAGTGCTGTGCAGTGATTGCAATAGAGACTTCCGCGGACAAGCGTGTTACAATCACCACAAGATGCCCGGTTCCCTGAATAGAGATACTATATGCAACCTGGTGAAACGCTGTGGAGACTGCCTAAAAACATTCAAGGCAAACAAGAAACATGTGTGCGGGGAGATGTACTGTAAAGTGTGCAGTAAACACGTACCTCAACCCCATCAATGTTACATACAGCCAAACAACAAAAAACCTACAATTAAAGACACTTTATTTGTATTCTACGATCTGGAAACAAGACAGGAAAAAGTGGTGGGTGAAAAGAAAATCAACGATGTTGTACTTGGGAATATTAAAAAGCACGAACCGAATCTGTGTGTGTTTTCACAACGATGTGATGCGTGCATGAAGGTAACATCAGATGCTGTAGTATGTGAAATGTGTGGAGTACGCCAACAAACATTAAGGTGCTCAGATCCTATATCCCCATTTGTCCATTACCTGCTAACACTAAGAAAGAAATTTAAGCGGGTGGTTGTGATTGCACACAACGGTGGCGGCTTCGACCATCAGTTTGTATTAAACTACGTCTTAACACAAACTGATATTAAACCTGAGTTGATAATGCGAGGTTCGAGGGTAATATTAATGGAGATTGGCAATGTTAAATTTCTCGACTCACTCAACTACTTCCCCATGGCATTATCAAAACTCCCGAAAACGCTCGATCTAGCTCCCGAACTAAAGAAAGGATATTTCCCACACCTGTTTAATACCGTAGAAAATACCAACTATGTTGGACCACTACCAGCTGTCGAATATTATAGCCCCAATAAAATGAAAGAAGAGGAACGTTGTGAATTTTTAAAATGGTATGGTGAACATAAAGATGATGAATTTAATATGGAACAAGACCTGGTGGATTATTGTATAAGCGATGTACAAATCTTAACAGAGGCCTGTCTAAAATTTCGCAGTTTAATGTTAAAAGAGTGTAATGTTTGTCCATTCACCGAAGCTACCACCATAGCCTCTGCCTGTAATTTGGTGTTTCGCCGCAATTATCTAAAACCCAATACCATAGGTTTAATACCGCATAATGGTTATAGGAATGTTGATAATCAATCTCCAATAGCTGTTCAATGGTTAATATGGGAAGAACAGCAACGCGGTATAAATATAGTAAATTCAGCTAAACAACGTGAAGTTGTTTTGCATGGGGTTAAGGTGGATGGTTATTGTGCAGAAACTAACCAGGTTTTCGAGTTCCACGGCTGCTACTACCACGGTCACCCAGTATGTTTAAATTATGGTAGGGATAACCCTCTTCATAACAATAATCTCGATACGTTAAACCAGCGATATGAAGTGACTAAAAAAAAAACAGAAAGATTAAGTACAAAATTTGGGTACGAAGTAATCGAGATGTGGGAGTGTGAATTTCGAAGAAATAAAACAGCGTTAGCATCAACAATAAATCACCCACTATTACATAATGTACCTATGAACCCACGAGATGCTTTTTATGGTGGTCGAACCGGTAATACTAAAAACTATTACAAATGCAAACCTGGAGAAAAAATTAAGTACATTGATGTCTGTTCTTTATACCCATGGGTAAATAAGTATGGAAAGTTTCCTATCGGTCACCCTAATATACATGTAGGCAATGAGGAATGTTCAAAGTTAAATATTCGCGAAGCAAATGGGTTAATTAAGTGTAAAATTCTCCCACCCCAAAATTTGTACCATCCTGTACTACCGATCAGACAGAATAAGAAGTTATTGTTTAGTTTGTGCCGATCGTGTAGTAGTAACATGAATCAGGGTGAATGTACACACAACGAGGAGGCTCGGGCATTGGTGGATACTTGGGTCGTGGATGAGGTGATAAAAGCCTTGGATGTCGGATATGAGTTGTTGGAGACCTATGAGATCTGGAGCTACGATATTGAACGGTATGATAAATTGACAAAGTCTGGAGGTTTATTTACGGAAATGATGAATAAATTTCTAAAAATGAAACAGGAAGCTGATGGGTTCCCATTGAAATGTTCCACGAAAGAAGAGAGGGAAAAATATATCGAAGAATTTCTACAGAACGAGGGGGTTCAACTTGATTTTGAAGAAATTTGTAAGAATCCAGGGCTGAGGCCATTGGCTAAATTGATGTTGAATTCTTTCTGGGGAAAATTTGGCCAAAGAGAGAATCAATCAAAAACCAGCATTGTACGATCACCCAACGAACTATTTATGATACTTGCGAACCCCTCTATCGAAGTTTGCAACATTTTTCTGATCAACGAGGATGTAGTTATTGTAAATTGACAGTATGTGTTGGAAGCTGCTACTCAGACACCAACCGTCAATGTAGCGATAGCCGCCTACACCACCGCTCAGGCTCGTCTAAAACTATACAGTTATTTGGAAAAATTGGGTGACAGAGTTTTATACTACGACACAGACTCTGTCATCTACGTAAGTAGAGACGGAGATTGGGAACCAACGACTGGAGATTTCATTGGTGATATGACAGACGAGTTGGAAAGATATGGAGTGGGGAGCTACATCACTGAATTTGTCTGTGGAGGCCCAAAAAATTATGCTTATAAAATCTGGTCAACCAAACATAACCAATACAAAATTTGTTGTAAAGTAAAAGGAATATGCCTAAATTATGAAACCAGCCAATTGATTAATTTTGAGAGTATCAAAGATAGTGTGTTAAATGTGAATGACAATGAAGAAACATCAATTTTGGTACCGTCTATCAATGTACGTCGTTTGAAGGATCATACAGTGGTGACCACCCCCGAAGTTAAACATTATAGAGCGAGGTCGGAGAAGAGAAAATTCCTGGATAATCACGACTCGTTACCGTATGGTTACAAGAAAATTAAGACTGTATAAAACTGATTAATAGAATTATGTAAACATCAACCGTTGAAACTAATGATATCACGCTTTTTTGCGAGGCTTGCAGTTTATTTATTAAAGATGTAAAAAATAATGTTAATAAATAAATTATTTAATAAGAAATAGTGTATTTTTCTTTTTCCTACTAACTTATCCGCAAATATATCTGGAAGACATTTATTTTTATTATGGATGATGATGTTAAGAGCTACACCACCACCGTCTCCATGAAAACAATAATTAAACTACCTATGTATGTCGTGGAGATGTGAGATGTGTCAAAAACCGCTTTTTTTTTAGCTACGTATGCAGACAAGCGAATGACTCAGTCTTGATAGGGCTTTTAAAATAGAATTATTATACAGGGCTTTTCAAATTTTCTGCTAAATTTTAAATAGGCAACACATAATACTTTGCGGTAAAATTAAAATTAAATTATGTATGAGATAAATAAAACATAGAATGTTTGAGTAAGGTGTTGAAGTGACAAACACCGATGTGACAAACACAATAGTGTTCAAATTAATTAACAAATTTGCCAAGCATCCTGTGGTATGAATTATATGTTGCCTATTTAAAATTTGGCAGGTGCTAGCGAATAAAAAGAAAGGCCTGTATATAAAAAAATTAGAAAAATATCTTAAAGGTCTAAACAATTAAAAATAAAAATTAGATTTAAGGTTTTATTAACTTTATTGTGGAAGAAGTGATTCATATTACAGGTCTCAACTTTTAAATAGTCTAGACAGCTGCTCCTACTCATCAAAGATCATTGCAGATTTTGTACATAATGAAATATATGTCTACTAAAGCCCAGTTTATGCTCACTTATCATTGATCCTTTGAGAAAACAACCGACAAATTAGGTATCAACCCTCCGCAGGAGGGTTGATATCGAGTCGGATATTTTAGAAACCCAGTTAGGCTTTCAAATTAGAACTTACTTTGAAACCATTATTAGTAAAAAAAAATCAAGATAATATTAATAATAATACTATATATTTGTATAAAAACTGAAAGTGACATTTCGATACTTCAGCAGCATCTAATGGACATGCAAAACAGAATACAAACAAAGTCTATTTTCTTACATTTTTTTTAATCTTCATTTAATCTTAAACATATCTTCTTTACATTCCCACACTACGCTTCTAATGAACCTGTCTCTGAACACCTGGACTGCGCGCGCAAATGGTGATCAGAGTAAAAGTGGCAACGTTGCTGCAGGTGAATCTCATATTTGGCATCTAGGGGAGAGCTTTGACATGTCAAATCTTTGGCCATTATCGATAGCTTACACTTGCAGACTACTTACAATGCAGACAATGAAGCAAAAGTCCTAAAAAACGCAAAATAATTACCTAGTTCATCAAAAACACAATTAAAAAATCGATATCGATAACACTGTGACGGTGATATGACAACTGACAGCTCTTGTGTAACTACCAACGTTAGTACCAACGATGTCTTACCAATAGATGGTGACAACGGTGAAAGGACTAGAATGCATAGTGATGGGTGAAGCCAACATCTCAACCAAAAAGTGACGTCAGACGTTGCGTTTGGGTTGCAGCCATACAGCTATTCCAGAAGAACAGAAAATTAAATATTATGTATTGCTTTTCTATATTCTGCTATCAATTTATCATGATAATAAAAAATCATTACCGCTTTTTTTATTTATTTTGTGGATTTCCTAAATAACTGCTCCTTCTACTTGCATAGTTGACTGCATAAAAATGAAACCAATTATTGTGACGTCATGTTGACTTCCAAGTATTTTGCTTTGCAACGTATCTACTGGTAAGACATCGTTGGTTAGTACCTTGTATCAGTACCATCTAACTAAAGAAAATCCCTGGAGTCCGTGGAATCGCGCAACATTTGTTATCCTCATTTAGACTGTTATATGTCATATAAGTTGTACTTTGTCGTTATGAGGGGAATAGGTCGATTTTTGAATTCTGTTTTGCGTCTCTATTATCTGCTGTTTCAGTTTAGAAATTTCTGTTCTATTGTTTTATATAAATAGAATTACTTTTTAAGACAGTTTTTAATATGTTTTTAAACGCACTATTTACATCACTAAATTCACTAGATTGTACTCGAGAGGTCGTTTCTTTCTTCATCTTTATAGGAGGCTCCTGTGAAGATTCAGGATTAGGGATGAGCATTAGCTCCTACGAAGATTGATGATTAGGGATGTGCATTAGGGATGGTGGTGCTAGAGTTCTGCAATCCTCCAAGAATTTACCTAAAAATTCTTGGGTATCGATTTCATCTTGGATTGATGCTGGATTAAAAAAAGTAAAAAGTTACTTACTTGGAAGATCACATTCTCTAATCGTTGCACGTTTGGTGCAACTCTCCAATAAAGATTCAAACCCAATAAAGTTTATATAGGAAAAAGATGAGCAAACCTTAAATAGTATATTATTTATCTAGAACGAGAAGTGAAGTTTAAAGTACGAGCAAGTTGTTCACGGCCGAGGCGCCTAGCCGAGGCCGGAATTACTTGTGAGTACCTTTAAAAACACTTCTTCGTTCGAGGTAAATACAACGTTTTATTTCATACTGCAAGTTTAATGAACTAAGTCAAAATAAAAAGAAATGTTGTGTGTTTATCTCGCACAAATTATTCGTAATAATTAAATATGCAGCAACTAACATTCCCATAGTAACAAACGTTTGTCAAAAATGACAACGCAAAAACTGGGTCACGGTGAATGGTTTTGGATATTTTATTCGATTATTCTGTTTAAAATGGAGAAAATTGAAGTGCCTCAAGACATTGTAGATGAAGCAGATCACGTGAAAAACAATTTGATGCCACAAAAATCTCGGGAACAATGTAAGAAATGATTGACGTATAATTTTAAAGTACTAGGACTTTAAAATTTTTCTTTAAAGTACTAGGACGTTAATGTTCCACTTTTGGTATCAAAAATAATCCGAAAAATGTTACTTTAGATACAAGTATGAAATAAAAAATTGTTTACAATGGAAAAATATTTTTGCAGATGGTTTAAGGTGAACGTAGGTATTCCACGTTTAGGTTTAGGTTTAAGGAAGTTCGTTAAACCGGAAAAACCGCTAAAGCGGTAAAGCGCTAAACCGCTAAACCGGTAAAACCGCTAAAGCGGTAAACCGCTAAACCGGAAAAACCGCTAAAGTGGTAAACCGCTTAACCGGTAAATCCGCTAAACCGGAAAAACCGCTGAAGCGGAAAACCGGTTTTCCGCAAAAACGACTATATCGGAATACCGCTTAACCAGAAAACTGTGACTTAAAATTTTGTATGCTGCTATATGTTGCTATCGGTGTGGTGGGAAAAATCCGAAATTACCATAAAGATCATTACCTTTTTTAAGCCAATAAAGTTTATATAAGAAAAAGATTAGCAAACCTTAAAAAAATTTGTTTACAGTGGAAAAATATTTTTGCAGATTGTTTAAGGTGAACGTATTCCACAGGGAAGTTCGTTAACCGCTAAACCGGTAAAATCGGTAAAGCGGTAAACCGCTAAAGCGGTAAACCGTAGCAATACGTGACCAGCGCTGTTACGTAAAGGGCACTTTAATTTACGAACGCCCGAAAGCTTTTTCCCACCACACCGATAGCAACATATAGCAGCATACAAAATTTTAAGTCACAGTTTTCTGGTTAAGCGGTATTCCGATATAGTCGTTTTTGCGGAAAACCGGTTTTCCGCTTCAGCGGTTTTTCCGGTTTAGCGGATTTACCGGTTAAGCGGTTTACCACTTTAGCGGTTTTTCCGGTTTAGCGGTTTACCGCTTTAGCGGTTTTACCGGTTTAGCGGTTTAGCGCTTTACCGCTTTAGCGGTTTTTCCGGTTTAGCGGTTTTTCCGGTTTAACGAACTTCCTTAAACCTAAACCTAAACGTGGAATACCTACGTTCACCTTAAACCATCTGCAAAAGTATTTTTCCATTGTAAACAATTTTTTTAAGGTTTGCTCATCTTTTTCCTATATAAACTTTATTGGGTTTGAATCTTTATTGGAGAGTTGCACCAAACGTGCAACGATTAGAGAATGTGATCTTCCAAGTAAGTAACTTTTTACTTTTTTTAATCCAGCATCAATCCAAGATGAAATCGATACCCAAGAATTTTTAGGTAAATTCTTGGAGGATTGCAGAACTCTAGCACCACCATCCCTAATGCACATCCCTAATCATCAATCTTCGTAGGAGCTAATGCTCATCCCTAATCCTGAATCTTCACAGGAGCCTCCTATAAAGATGAAGAAAGAAACGACCTGTCGAGTACAATCTAGTGAATTTAGTAATGTAAGTAGTGCGTTTAAAAACATATTAAAAACTGTCTTAAAAAGTAATTCTATTTATATAAAACAATAGAACAGAAATTTCTAAACTGAAACAGCAGATAATAGAGACGCAAAACAGAATTCAAAAATCGACCTATTCCCCTCATAACGACAAAGTACAACTTATATGACATATAACAGTCTAAATGAGGATAACAAATGTTGCGCGATTCCACGGACTCCAGGGATTTTCTTTAGTTAGATGGTACTGATACAAGGTACTAACCAACGATGTCTTACCAGTAGATACGTTGCAAAGCAAAATACTTGGAAGTCAACATGACGTCACAATAATTGGTTTCATTTTTATGCAGTCAACTATGCAAGTAGAAGGAGCAGTTATTTAGGAAATCCACAAAATAAATAAAAAAAGCGGTAATGATTTTTTATTATCATGATAAATTGATAGCAGAATATAGAAAAGCAATACATAATATTTAATTTTCTGTTCTTCTGGAATAGCTGTATGGCTGCAACCCAAACGCAACGTCTGACGTCACTTTTTGGTTGAGATGTTGGCTTCACCCATCACTATGCATTCTAGTCCTTTCACCGTTGTCACCATCTATTGGTAAGACATCGTTGGTACTAACGTTGGTAGTTACACAAGAGCTGTCAGTTGTCATATCACCGTCACAGTGTTATCGATATCGATTTTTTAATTGTGTTTTTGATGAACTAGGTAATTATTTTGCGTTTTTTAGGACTTTTGCTTCATTGTCTGCATTGTAAGTAGTCTGCAAGTGTAAGCTATCGATAATGGCCAAAGATTTGACATGTCAAAGCTCTCCCCTAGATGCCAAATATGAGATTCACCTGCAGCAACGTTGCCACTTTTACTCTGATCACCATTTGCGCGCGCAGTCCAGGTGTTCAGAGACAGGTTCATTAGAAGCGTAGTGTGGGAATGTAAAGAAGATATGTTTAAGATTAAATGAAGATTAAAAAAAATGTAAGAAAATAGACTTTGTTTGTATTCTGTTTTGCATGTCCATTAGATGCTGCTGAAGTATCGAAATGTCACTTTCAGTTTTTATACAAATATATAGTATTATTATTAATATTATCTTGATTTTTTTTTACTAATAATGGTTTCAAAGTAAGTTCTAATTTGAAAGCCTAACTGGGTTTCTAAAATATCCGACTCGATATCAACCCTCCTGCGGAGGGTTGATACCTAATTTGTCGGTTGTTTTCTCAAAGGATCAATGATAAGTGAGCATAAACTGGGCTTTAGTAGACATATATTTCATTATGTACAAAATCTGCAATGATCTTTGATGAGTAGGAGCAGCTGTCTAGACTATTTAAAAGTTGAGACCTGTAATATGAATCACTTCTTCCACAATAAAGTTAATAAAACCTTAAATCTAATTTTTATTTTTAATTGTTTAGACCTTTAAGATATTTTTCTAATTTTTTTATATACAGGCCTTTCTTTTTATTCGCTAGCACCTGCCAAATTTTAAATAGGCAACATATAATTCATACCACAGGATGCTTGGCAAATTTGTTAATTAATTTGAACACTATTGTGTTTGTCACATCGGTGTTTGTCACTTCAACACCTTACTCAAACATTCTATGTTTTATTTATCTCATACATAATTTAATTTTAATTTTACCGCAAAGTATTATGTGTTGCCTATTTAAAATTTAGCAGAAAATTTGAAAAGCCCTGTATAATAATTCTATTTTAAAAGCCCTATCAAGACTGAGTCATTCGCTTGTCTGCATACGTAGCTAAAAAAAAAAGCGGTTTTTGACACATCTCACATCTCCACGACATACATAGGTAGTTTAATTATTGTTTTCATGGAGACGGTGGTGGTGTAGCTCTTAACATCATCATCCATAATAAAAATAAATGTCTTCCAGATATATTTGCGGATAAGTTAGTAGGAAAAAGAAAAATACACTATTTCTTATTAAATAATTTATTTATTAACATTATTTTTTACATCTTTAATAAATAAACTGCAAGCCTCGCAAAAAAGCGTGATATCATTAGTTTCAACGGTTGATGTTTACATATTTCTATTAATCAGTTTTATACAGTCTTAATTTTCTTGTAACCATACGGTAACGAGTCGTGATTATCCAGGAATTTTCTCTTCTCCGACCTCGCTCTATAATGTTTAACTTCGGGGGTGGTCACCACTGTATGATCCTTCAAACGACGTACATTGATAGACGGTACCAAAATTGATGTTTTTTCATTGTCATTCACATTTAACACACTATCTTTGATACTCTCAAAATTAATCAATTGGCTGGTTTCATAATTTAGGCATATTCCTTTTACTTTACAACAAATTTTGTATTGGTTATGTTTGGTTGACCAGATTTTATAAGCATAATTTTTTGGGCCTCCACAGACAAATTCAGTGATGTAGCTCCCCACTCCATATCTTTCCAACTCGTCTGTCATATCACCAATGAAATCTCCAGTCGTTGGTTCCCAATCTCCGTCTCTACTTACGTAGATGACAGAGTCTGTGTCGTAGTATAAAACTCTGTCACCCAATTTTTCCAAATAACTGTATAGTTTTAGACGAGCCTGAGCGGTGGTGTAGGCGGCTATCGCTACATTGACGGTTGGTGTCTGAGTAGCAGCTTCCAACACATACTGTCAATTTACAATAACTACATCCTCGTTGATCAGAAAAATGTTGCAAACTTCGATAGAGGGGTTCGCAAGTATCATAAATAGTTCGTTGGGTGATCGTACAATGCTGGTTTTTGATTGATTCTCTCTTTGGCCAAATTTTCCCCAGAAAGAATTCAACATCAATTTAGCCAATGCCCTCAGCCCTGGATTCTTACAAATTTCTTCAAAATCAAGTTGAACCCCCTCGTTCTGTAGAAATTCTTCGATATATTTTTCCCTCTCTTCTTTCGTGGAACATTTCAATGGGAACCCATCAGCTTCCTGTTTCATTTTTAGAAATTTATTCATCATTTCCGTAAATAAACCTCCAGACTTTGTCAATTTATCATACCGTTCAATATCGTAGCTCCAGATCTCATAGGTCTCCAACAACTCATATCCGACATCCAAGGCTTTTATCACCTCATCCACGACCCAAGTATCCACCAATGCCCGAGCCTCCTCGTTGTGTGTACATTCACCCTGATTCATGTTACTACTACACGATCGGCACAAACTAAACAATAACTTCTTATTCTGTCTGATCGGTAGTACAGGATGGTACAAATTTTGGGGTGGGAGAATTTTACACTTAATTAACCCATTTGCTTCGCGAATATTTAACTTTGAACATTCCTCATTGCCTACATGTATATTAGGGTGACCGATAGGAAACTTTCCATACTTATTTACCCATGGGTATAAAGAACAGACATCAATGTACTTAATTTTTTCTCCAGGTTTGCATTTGTAATAGTTTTTAGTATTACCGGTTCGACCACCATAAAAAGCATCTCGTGGGTTCATAGGTACATTATGTAATAGTGGGTGATTTATTGTTGATGCTAACGCTGTTTTATTTCTTCGAAATTCACACTCCCACATCTCGATTACTTCGTACCCAAATTTTGTACTTAATCTTTCTGTTTTTTTTTTAGTCACTTCATATCGCTGGTTTAACGTATCGAGATTATTGTTATGAAGAGGGTTATCCCTACCATAATTTAAACATACTGGGTGACCGTGGTAGTAGCAGCCGTGGAACTCGAAAACCTGGTTGGTTTCTGCACAATAACCATCCACCTTAACCCCATGCAAAACAACTTCACGTTGTTTAGCTGAATTTACTATATTTATACCGCGTTGCTGTTCTTCCCATATTAACCAT
Source organism: Diaperis boleti (assembly GCA_963583935.1). Lineage (NCBI taxonomy): Eukaryota > Metazoa > Arthropoda > Insecta > Coleoptera > Tenebrionidae > Diaperis > Diaperis boleti. The sequence continues at coordinate 37,972,983 of OY757249.1, forward strand.
TGAACAGCTATTGGAGATTGATTATCAACATTCCTATAACCATTATGCGGTATTAAACCTATGGTATTGGGTTTTAGATAATTGCGGCGAAACACCAAATTACAGGCAGAGGCTATGGTGGTAGCTTCGGTGAATGGACAAACATTACACTCTTTTAACATTAAACTGCGAAATTTTAGACAGGCCTCTGTTAAGATTTGTACATCGCTTATACAATAATCCACCAGGTCTTGTTCCATATTAAATTCATCATCTTTATGTTCACCATTACCATTTTAAAAATTCACAACGTTCCTCTTCTTTCATTTTATTGGGGCTATAATATTCGACAGCTGGTAGTGGTCCAACATAGTTGGTATTTTCTACGGTATTAAACAGGTGTGGGAAATATCCTTTCTTTAGTTCGGGAGCTAGATCGAGCGTTTTCGGGAGTTTTGATAATGCCATGGGGAAGTAGTTGAGTGAGTCGAGAAATTTAACATTGCCAATCTCCATTAATATTACCCTCGAACCTCGCATTATCAACTCAGGTTTAATATCAGTTTGTGTTAAGACGTAGTTTAATACAAACTGATGGTCGAAGCCGCCACCGTTGTGTGCAATCACAACCACCCGCTTAAATTTCTTTCTTAGTGTTAGCAGGTAATGGACAAATGGGGATATAGGATCTGAGCACCTTAATGTTTGTTGGCGTACTCCACACATTTCACATACTACAGCATCTGATGTTACCTTCATGCACGCATCACATCGTTGTGAAAACACACACAGATTCGGTTCGTGCTTTTTAATATTCCCAAGTACAACATCGTTGATTTTCTTTTCACCCACCACTTTTTCCTGTCTTGTTTCCAGATCGTAGAATACAAATAAAGTGTCTTTAATTGTAGGTTTTTTGTTGTTTGGCTGTATGTAACATTGATGGGGTTGAGGTACGTGTTTACTGCACACTTTACAGTACATCTCCCCGCACACATGTTTCTTGTTTGCCTTGAATGTTTTTAGGCAGTCTCCACAGCGTTTCACCAGGTTGCATATAGTATCTCTATTCAGGGAACCGGGCATCTTGTGGTGATTGTAACACGCTTGTCCGCGGAAGTCTCTATTGCAATCACTGCACAGCACTTTAATGTCTTGGAGACAAGCTGGAGATTGTTGGCAGCAGGGACAGGTTCCACCACATCTATGCTGGTTTTTTTGATTGTAAGGAGTATGACATCGTTCACAGTAATAAATACAACAGAACGCTGCTGTTGTGGACACTATAACATTGTAGTGCCCCTTATGGTATAACAAGTTCAGATTGTGTTTCAATTTCCCCTCGTCATCATTGTTATTACCACCCTCATATATGATGTCCCGGCCCTTCGTACCGTACTGGTACACCACAATGTTGAACTTTGTGAAATATTGCTGGAATTGTTGGAGTTCGGGTATGCCAGCCCCCTTCTCAGGTATGTGAATTTTACTGTTCTGTAGTAAATCAAGCATACGCAGAGTTTGCAGGTTGCCGCGATTTAGTTTAATTTTTATGTAGTTGGGATCCTTTGTGACATTGGCCACAGCTACCACCAGAGCACGAGGCAAACATAAATTGTCTATATTTTTTATGACGACAATTCCACGACGCATGTTACACTCTTCGTCGAAACTGTTGTAATAACGAGCACGATCGTTCCCCATACCTTGAGGTAGTCGTACAGACGTAACACCCAAACAAAATGTATCCGTACTGAGTCCTTGCGAGTTTGATTGAAAAATTTTTGAAATCATCTCCCACACATCACCAAAATTTACTTTATCAGCATTTTTGAAATTTACCCAACCAGGACCCTTTTCTTTGAAACTTTCTCCACAAAAACTGAAACCAACATGGTCCATAGCTTCCATATCCTGGGTTGTATGTTTGACAATATCTTCTATTGCACCCTTTATCCATGTTACAGGGTCTACATTTATGGGTACCGGTTTAATTTTAAATTCAACCTTACGACCCACAAGATTGAACCTCTTTACCTTTGATATACAATGGTAAATTTTTCCATTATCCTATAAATTAATTGAATGTATTATTCACCAAGATAATAACTTAAAAACACTTCCTCACAACCGATAATAAATCTGGATAGGTAAGATGAGTTGATACAAAATCTTTTATATAGCGACAACAGATTATACTTCCGCTCGCTGTAAACAGTCACCTTCGACGGACAAGTGATGAGTTCGTAAATTTGTTCAATATTTATACCTTTTCAATTAGATCACGTGACTCAATCTTCTTGACAAGTCTTCACTTGCACTTCAGTCTTGACTTGAGCTGAAGTAACCTTTGGCCTTGAGATTATAATGCCGCTTCTTATCCACTTTCATGACCCAGTCTGGATTCGACCTTTGCATCAGCACATCAAAGAGTATTAGGTGTCTGTTTACACATTTTCCTGTTTTCACTTATGTGAATTAATTTTTATTGAATGGATAGGATTTGCTTTGGCAATATAAATAAACATTATTTCCAATATAAATGTTAAATTGAAATACTTTTTTCAACTACCAGGTAACTCACTTTATTTAATAAAATTTGTAATAAACGACGTCGGCGTCATCATGACAAATGAAAATTTGTGTGTGTGTGTAGCGTACAGTAACCAGTCGAAAATGCACCGCCATGTTTACCATATTTATACTATGTCTTCTAAGCTGGCGTATTGGACCCGTCGCTTACAGTGCCGATTTACTGAATCCTTGCTTCTGGGTTCGAAACTCGATCTACGCAAACATTTTTTTCTCACGTCATATTATAATATGCGCGGAATTTCGTTACATTTATCACAGGTACCTCCTACTACGTCATATGGACAGGTTACAACAGGTAGCAAATACGAAAAATAAAAAAATTACATTTTTCAATCCATCGCAAAAACACCTTTAAGTAATCACATCTGGGGGCTCAATTCCGTAGGGGGGCCCTCGGAACAGAGGGGCGTAGCTACCATCTGAACCGCGTAGGTACGTTGTAATGATCGCAATAGGGGGTGGAAAATCAAGGGGGCCCCCTTGGAGCCCCCTTGGGCAGGGGGCGTAGCTACCACCCGAACCGACCCAATACCTACTGACGTGTACATCTTTATTTCTCAAACAGTTTGACGATTTACCTCTAATTTAGTTGATTGGCCGGTTTTTCTCTAGCCTGTCTCATTAAATAGTAAAAGTCTCACATTACTAGGTACAAAACAAGAGTTCCTGGAAAGAAAACTAGCAGATTTCGCCTAAAAGAACTCGTTTCATTTCTAAAACAGCGATAAATTGATTCCATTGCGTTTGGAATTAATAAATACACTATAATCGTCTCAAAACTTGCCAAGAACAGTGAATAAACCCCTGTTTTTATCATTTCAGACGTTTACAGCTTCACTTCACGTCAAATTTGACGATTTAACTCTAATTCCAGTCGATTTACCGGTTTTTCTTTATTCTGTAGCATTAAATAGTAAAAGTCGAACATTATTAGGTACAAAACAAGAGTTCCTGGCAAGAAAACTAGCAGATTTCGTCTAAAAGAGCTCGTTTCATTTCTAAAACAGCTATAAATTGATTCCATTGCGTTTGGGCTTAATAAATACACAATAATCGTCTCAAAACTTGTCAAGAGCAATGAATAAACCCCTGTTTTTACCATTTCAGACTTGTACAGCTTCATTTCACGACAAATTTGACGAATTAACTCTAATTCCAGTCGATTAACCGGTTTTTCTTTATTCTGTATATTTTAAAACTAGCATATTTTGCCTAAAAGAGCTCGTTTCATTTCTTCTATTGTGAAATGGCGGATGCGCCGGGATAAATTGGCAAAAATATTTAGATTCGCTGGTGCTAGAACGTCGAATTGATATCAAAAATACATACAAATACGTTAAATTGCGTTTGGAATTAATAAATACACTGTAATCGTTCCAAAACTTGTCAAGAGCAATGAATACACGCCCGATTTTACCATTTGAGACGTGTACATCTTTATTTCTCAAACAGTTGGACGATTTAACTCTAATTTAGTCGATTGGCAGGTTTTTCTCTAGTCTGTCTAATTAAATAGTAAAAGTCTCACATTATTAGGTACAAAACAAGAGTTCCTGGCAAGAAAACTTGTAGCTTTTGTCTAAAAGAGCTCGTTTCATTTCTTAAGCAGCGATAAATTGATTCCATTGCGTTTGGAATTAATGAATACACTATAATCGTCTCAAAACTTGTCAAGAGCAATGAATACACGCCCGATTTTACCATTTGAGACGTGTACATCTTTATTTCTCAAACAGTTGGACGATTTAACTCTAATTTAGTCGATTGGCAGGTTTTTCTCTAGTCTGTCTAATTAAATAGTAAAAGTCTCACATTATTAGGTACAAAACAAGAGTTCCTGGCAAGAAAACTTGTAGCTTTTGTCTAAAAGAGCTCGTTTCATTTCTTAAGCAGCGATAAATTGATTCCATTGCGTTTGGAATTAATAAATACACTATAATCGTTTCAAAACTTGCCAAGAACAATGAATAAACCCCTGTTTTTACCATTTCAGACTTGTACAGGTTCATTTCACGTCAAATTTGACGATTTAACTCTAATTCCAGTCGATTTACCGGTTTTTCTTTATTCTGTAGCATTAAATAGTAAAAGTCTTACATTTTTAGGTACAAAACAAGAGTTCCTGGCAAGAAAACTGGTAGCTTTTGCCTAAAAGAGGTCGTTTCATTTCTAAAGCAACGATAAATTGTTTCCATTGCGTTTGGAATTTATAAATACGCTATAATCGTTTCAAAACTTGCCAAGAACAATGAGTTAACCCCTGTTTTTACCATTTCAGACTTGTACAGGTTCATTTCACGTCAAATTTGACGATTTAACTCTAATTCCAGTCGATTAACCGGTTTTTCTTTATTCTGTAGCATTAAATAGTAAAAGTCTTACATTATTAGGTACAAAACAAGAGTTCCTGGCAAGAAAACTGGTAGCTTTTGCCTAAAAGAGCTCGTTTCATTTCTAAAACAGCGATAAATTGATTCCATTGCGTTTGGAATTAATAAATACACTATAATCGTCTCAAAACTTGCCAAGAACAATGAATAAACCCCTGTTTTTACCATTTCAGACTTGTACAGCTTCATTTCACGACAAATTTGACGAATTAACTCTAATTCCAGTCGATTAACCGGTTTTTCTTTATTCTGTATATTTTAAAACTAGCATATTTTGCCTAAAAGAGCTCGTTTCATTTCTTCTATTGTGAAATGGCGGATGCGCCGGGATAAATTGGCAAAAATATTTAGATTCGCTGGTGCTAGAACGTCGAATTGATATCAAAAATACATACAAATACGTTAAATTGCGTTTGGAATTAATAAATACACTGTAATCGTTCCAAAACTTGTCAAGAGCAATGAATACACGCCCGATTTTACCATTTGAGACGTGTACATCTTTATTTCTCAAACAGTTGGACGATTTAAGTCTAATTTAGTCGATTGGCAGGTTTTTCTCTAGTCTGTCTAATTAAATAGTAAAAGTCTCACATTATTAGGTACAAAACAAGAGTTCCTGGCAAGAAAACTTGTAGCTTTTGTCTAAAAGAGCTCGTTTCATTTCTTAAGCAGCGATAAATTGATTCCATTGCGTTTGGAATTAATAAATACACTATAATCGTTTCAAAACTTGCCAAGAACAATGAATAAACCCCTGTTTTTACCATTTCAGACTTGTACAGGTTCATTTCACGTCAAATTTGACGATTTAACTCTAATTCCAGTCGATTTACCGGTCTTTCTTTATTCTGTAGCATTAAATAGTAAAAGTCTTTCATTATTAGGTACAAAACAAGAGTTCCTGGCAAGAAAACTGGTAGCTTTTGCCTAAAAGAGCTCGTTTCATTTCTAAAGCAGCGATAAATTGTTTCCATTGCGTTTGGAATTTATAAATACGCTATAATCGTTTCAAAACTTGCCAAGAACAATGAATTAACCCCTGTTTTTACCATTTCAGACTTGTACAGGTTCATTTCACGTCAAATTTGACGATTTAACTCTAATTCCAGTCGATTTACCGGTTTTTCTTTATTCTGTAGCATTAAATAGTAAAAGTCTTACATTATTAGATACAAAACAAGAGTTCCTGGCAAGAAAACTAGCAGATTTTGCCTAAAACAGCTCGTTTCATTTCTAAAACAGCGATAAATTGATTCCATTGCGTTTGGAATTAATAAATACACTATAATCGTTTCAAAACTTGCCAAGAACAATGAATAAACCCCTGTTTTTACCATTTCAGACTTGTACAGGTTCATTTCACGACAAATTTGACGATTTAACTCTAATTCCAGTCGATTAACCGGTTTTTCTTTATTCTGTAGCATTAAATAGTAAAAGTCTTACATTATTAGGTACAAAACAAGAGTTCCTGGCAAGAAAACTGGTAGCTTTTGCCTAAAAGAGCTCGTTTCATTTCTAAAGCAGCGATAAATTGTTTCCATTGCGTTTGGAATTTATAAATACACTATAATCGTTTCAAAACTTGCCAAGAACAATGAATTAACCCCTGTTTTTACCATTTCAGACTTGTACAGGTTCATTTCACGTCAAATTTGACGATTTAACTCTAATTCCAGTCGATTAACCGGTTTTTTTTTATTCTGTAGCATTAAATAGTAAAAGTCTTACATTATTAGGTACAAAACAAGAGTTCCTGGCAAGAAAACTGGTAGCTTTTGCCTAAAAGAGCTCGTTTCATTTCTAAAACAGCGATAAATTGATTCCATTGCGTTTGGAATTAATAAATACACTATAATCGTCTCAAAACTTGCCAAGAACAATGAATAAACCCCTGTTTTTACCATTTCAGACTTGTACAGCTTCATTTCACGACAAATTTGACGAATTAACTCTAATTCCAGTCGATTAACCGGTTTTTCTTTATTCTGTATATTTTAAAACTAGCATATTTTGCCTAAAAGAGCTCGTTTCATTTCTTCTATTGTGAAATGGCGGATGCGCCGGGATAAATTGGCAAAAATATTTAGATTCGCTGGTGCTAGAACGTCGAATTGATATCAAAAATACATACAAATACGTTAAATTGCGTTTGGAATTAATAAATACACTGTAATCGTTCCAAAACTTGTCAAGAGCAATGAATACACGCCCGATTTTACCATTTGAGACGTGTACATCTTTATTTCTCAAACAGTTGGACGATTTAACTCTAATTTAGTCGATTGGCAGGTTTTTCTCTAGTCTGTCTAATTAAATAGTAAAAGTCTCACATTATTAGGTACAAAACAAGAGTTCCTGGCAAGAAAACTTGTAGCTTTTGTCTAAAAGAGCTCGTTTCATTTCTTAAGCAGCGATAAATTGATTCCATTGCGTTTGGAATTAATAAATACACTATAATCGTTTCAAAACTTGCCAAGAACAATGAATAAACCCCTGTTTTTACCATTTCAGACTTGTACAGGTTCATTTCACGTCAAATTTGACGATTTAACTCTAATTCCAGTCGATTTACCGGTTTTTCTTTATTCTGTAGCATTAAATAGTAAAAGTCTTTCATTATTAGGTACAAAACAAGAGTTCCTGGCAAGAAAACTGGTAGCTTTTGCCTAAAAGAGCTCGTTTCATTTCTAAAGCAGCGATAAATTGTTTCCATTGCGTTTGGAATTTATAAATACGCTATAATCGTTTCAAGACTTGCCAAGAACAATGAATTAACCCCTGTTTTTACCATTTCAGACTTGTACAGGTTCATTTCACGTCAAATTTGACGATTTAACTCTAATTCCAGTCGATTTACCGGTTTTTCTTTATTTTGTAGCATTAAATAGTAAAAGTCTTACATTATTAGGTACAAAACAAGAGTTCCTGGCAAGAAAACTAGCAGATTTTGCCTAAAAGAGCTCGTTTCATTTCTAAAACAGCGATAAATTGATTCCATTGCGTTTGGAATTAATGAATACACTATAATCGTCTCAAAACTTGTCAAGAGCAATGAATACACGCCCGATTTTACCATTTGAGACGTGTACATCTTTATTTCTCAAACAGTTGGACGATTTAACTCTAATTTAGTCGATTGGCAGGTTTTTCTCTAGTCTGTCTAATTAAATAGTAAAATTCTCACATTATTAGGTACAAAACAAGAGTTCCTGGCAAGAAAACTTGTAGCTTTTGTCTAAAAGAGCTCGTTTCATTTCTTAAGCAGCGATAAATTGATTCCATTGCGTTTGGAATTAATAAATACACTATAATCGTTTCAAAACTTGCCAAGAACAATGAATAAACCCCTGTTTTTACCATTTCAGACTTGTTCAGGTTCATTTCACGACAAATTTGACGATTTAACTCTAATTCCAGTCGATTAACAGGTTTTTCTTTATTCTGTAGCATTAAATAGTAAAAGTCTTACATTATTAGGTACAAAACAAGAGTTCCAGGCAAGAAAACTGGTAGCTTTTGCCTAAAAGGGCTCGTTTCATTTCTAAAGCAGCGATAAATTGTTTCCATTGCGTTTGGAATTTATAAATACACTATAATCGTTTCAAAACTTGCCAAGAACAATGAATAAACCCCTGTTTTTACCATTTCAGACTTGTACAGGTTCATTTCACGACAAATTTGACGATTTAACTCTAATTCCAGTCGATTAACCGGTTTTTCTTTATTCTGTAGCATTAAATAGTAAAAGTCTTACATTATTAGGTACAAAACAAGAGTTCCTGGCAAGAAAACTGGTAGCTTTTGCCTAAAAGAGCTCGTTTCATTTCTAAAACAGCGATAAATTGTTTCCATTGCGTTTGGAATTTATAAATACACTATAATCGTTTCAAAACTTGCCAAGAACAATGAATTAACCCCTGTTTTTACCATTTCAGACTTGTACAGGTTCATTTCACGTAAAATTTGACGATTTAACTCTAATTCCAGTCGATTAACCGGTTTTTTTTTATTCTGTAGCATTAAATAGTAAAAGTCTTACATTATTAGGTACAAAACAAGAGTTCCTGGCAAGAAAACTGGTAGCTTTTGCCTAAAAGAGCTCGTTTCATTTCTAAAACAGCGATAAATTGATTCCATTGCGTTTGGAATTAATAAATACACTATAATCGTCTCAAAACTTGCCAAGAACAATGAATAAACCCCTGTTTTTACCATTTCAGACTTGTACAGCTTCATTTCACGACAAATTTGACGAATTAACTCTAATTCCAGTCGACTAACCGGTTTTTCTTTATTCTGTATTTTTTAAAACTAGCATATTTTGCCTAAAAGAGCTCGTTTCATTTCTTCTATTGTGAAATGGCGGATGCGCTGGGATAAATTGGCAAAAATATTTAGATTCGCTGGTGCTAGAACGTCGAATTGATATCAAAAATACATACAAATACGTTAAATTGCGTTTGGAATTAATAAATACACTGTAATCGTTCCAAAACTTGTCAAGAGCAATGAATACACGCCCGATTTTACCATTTGAGACGTGTACATCTTTATTTCTCAAACAGTTGGACGATTTAACTCTAATTTAGTCGATTGGCAGGTTTTTCTCTAGTCTGTCTAATTAAATAGTAAAAGTCTCACATTATTAGGTACAAAACAAGAGTTCCTGGCAAGAAAACTTGTAGCTTTTGTCTAAAAGAGCTCGTTTCATTTCTTAAGCAGCGATAAATTGATTCCATTGCGTTTGGAATTAATAAATACACTATAATTGTTTCAAAACTTGCCAAGAACAATGAATAAACCCCTGTTTTTACCATTTCAGACTTGTACAGGTTCATTTCACGTCAAATTTGACGATTTAACTCTAATTCCAGTCGATTTACCGGTTTTTCTTTATTCTGTAGCATTAAATAGTAAAAGTCTTTCATTATTAGGTACAAAACAAGAGTTCCTGGCAAGAAAACTGGTAGCTTTTGCCTAAAAGAGCTCGTTTCATTTCTAAAACAGCGATAAATTGATTCCATTGCGTTTGGAATTAATAAATACACTATAATCGTCTCAAAACTTGCCAAGAACAATGAATAAACCCCTGTTTTTACCATTTCAGACTTGTACAGCTTCATTTCACGACAAATTTGACGAATTAACTCTAATTCCAGTCGATTAACCGGTTTTTCTTTATTCTGTATATTTTAAAACTAGCATATTTTGCCTAAAAGAGCTCGTTTTATTTCTTCTATTGTGAAATGGCGGATGCGCCGGGATAAATTGGCAAAAATATTTAGATTCGCTGGTGCTAGAACGTCGAATTGATATCAAAAATACATACAAATACGTTAAATTGCGTTTGGAATTAATAAATACACTGTAATCGTTCCAAAACTTGTCAAGAGCAATGAATACACGCCCGATTTTACCATTTGAGACGTGTACATCTTTATTTCTCAAACAGTTGGACGATTTAACTCTAATTTAGTCGATTGGCAGGTTTTTCTCTAGTCTGTCTAATTAAATAGTAAAAGTCTCACATTATTAGGTACAAAACAAGAGTTCCTGGCAAGAAAACTTGTAGCTTTTATCTAAAAGAGCTCGTTTCATTTCTTAAGCAGCGATAAATTGATTCCATTGCGTTTGGAATTAATAAATACACTATAATCGTTTCAAAACTTGCCAAGAACAATGAATAAACCCCTGTTTTTACCATTTCAGACTTGTACAGGTTCATTTCACGTCAAATTTGACGATTTAACTCTAATTCCAGTCGATTTACCGGTTTTTCTTTATTCTGTAGCATTAAATAGTAAAAGTCTTTCATTATGAGGTACAAAACAAGAGTTCCTGGCAAGAAAACTAGCAGATTTTGCCTAAAACAGCTCGTTTCATTTCTAAAACAGCGATAAATTGATTCCATTGCGTTTGGAATTAATGAATACACTATAATCGTCTCAAAACTTGTCAAGAGCAATGAATACACGCCCGATTTTACCATTTGAGACGTGTACATCTTTATTTCTCAAACAGTTGGACGATTTAACTCTAATTTAGTCGATTGGCAGGTTTTTCTCTAGTCTGTCTAATTAAATAGTAAAATTCTCACATTATTAGGTACAAAACAAGAGTTCCTGGCAAGAAAACTTGTAGCTTTTGTCTAAAAGAGCTCGTTTCATTTCTTAAGCAGCGATAAATTGATTCCATTGCGTTTGGAATTAATAAATACACTATAATCGTTTCAAAACTTGCCAAGAACAATGAATAAACCCCTGTTTTTACCATTTCAGACTTGTACAGGTTCATTTCACGACAAATTTGACGATTTAACTCTAATTCCAGTCGATTAACCGGTTTTTCTTTATTCTGTAGCATTAAATAGTAAAAGTCTTACATTATTAGGTACAAAACAAGAGTTCCTGGCAAGAAAACTGGTAGCTTTTGCCTAAAAGAGCTCGTTTCATTTCTAAAGCAGCGATAAATTGTTTCCATTGCGTTTGGAATTTATAAATACACTATAATCGTTTCAAAACTTGCCAAGAACAATGAATTAACCCCTGTTTTTACCATTTCAGACTTGTACAGGTTCATTTCACGTCAAATTTGACGATTTAACTCTAATTCCAGTCGATTAACCGGTTTTTTTTTATTCTGTAGCATTAAATAGTAAAAGTCTTACATTATTAGGTACAAAACAAGAGTTCCTGGCAAGAAAACTGGTAGCTTTTGCCTAAAAGAGCTCGTTTCATTTCTAAAACAGCGATAAATTGATTCCATTGCGTTTGGAATTAATAAATACACTATAATCGTCTCAAAACTTGCCAAGAACAATGAATAAACCCCTGTTTTTACCATTTCAGACTTGTACAGCTTCATTTCACGACAAATTTGACGAATTAACTCTAATTCCAGTCGATTAACCGGTTTTTCTTTATTCTGTATATTTTAAAACTAGCATATTTTGCCTAAAAGAGCTCGTTTCATTTCTTCTATTGTGAAATGGCGGATGCGCCGGGATAAATTGGCAAAAATATTTAGATTCGCTGGTGCTAGAACGTCGAATTGATATCAAAAATACATACAAATACGTTAAATTGCGTTTGGAATTAATAAATACACTGTAATCGTTCCAAAACTTGTCAAGAGCAATGAATACACGCCCGATTTACCATTTGAGACGTGTACATCTTTATTTCTCAAACAGTTGGAACATTTAACTCTAATTTAGTCGATTGGCAGGTTTTTCTCTAGTCTGTCTAATTAAATAGTAAAAGTCTCACATTATTAGGTACAAAACAAGAGTTCCTGGCAAGAAAACTTGTAGCTTTTGTCTAAAAGAGCTCGTTTCATTTCTTAAGCAGCGATAAATTGATTCCATTGCGTTTGGAATTAATAAATACACTATAATCGTTTCAAAACTTGCCAAGAACAATGAATAAACCCCTGTTTTTACCATTTCAGACTTGTACAGGTTCATTTCACGTCAAATTTGACGATTTAACTCTAATTCCAGTCGATTTACCGGTTTTTCTTTATTCTGTAGCATTAAATAGTAAAAGTCTTTCATTATTAGGTACAAAACAAGAGTTCCTGGCAAGAAAACTGGTAGCTTTTGCCTAAAAGAGCTCGTTTCATTTCTAAAGCAGCGATAAATTGTTTCCATTGCGTTTGGAATTTATAAATACGCTATAATCGTTTCAAGACTTGCCAAGAACAATGAATTAACCCCTGTTTTTACCATTTCAGACTTGTACAGGTTCATTTCACGTCAAATTTGACGATTTAACTCTAATTCCAGTCGATTTACCGGTTTTTCTTTATTCTGTAGCATTAAATAGTAAAAGTCTTACATTATTAGGTACAAAACAAGAGTTCCTGGCAAGAAAACTAGCAGATTTTGCCTAAAAGAGCTCGTTTCATTTCTAAAACAGCGATAAATTGATTCCATTGCGTTTGGAATTAATGAATACACTATAATCGTCTCAAAACTTGTCAAGAGCAATGAATACACGCCCGATTTTACCATTTGAGACGTGTACATCTTTATTTCTCAAACAGTTGGACGATTTAACTCTAATTTAGTCGATTGGCAGGTTTTTCTCTAGTCTGTCTAATTAAATAGTAAAATTCTCACATTATTAGGTACAAAACAAGAGTTCCTGGCAAGAAAACTTGTAGCTTTTGTCTAAAAGAGCTCGTTTCATTTCTTAAGCAGCGATAAATTGATTCCATTGCGTTTGGAATTAATAAATACACTATAATCGTTTCAAAACTTGCCAAGAACAATGAATAAACCCCTGTTTTTACCATTTCAGACTTGTACAGGTTCATTTCACGACAAATTTGACGATTTAACTCTAATTCCAGTCGATTAACAGGTTTTTCTTTATTCTGTAGCATTAAATAGTAAAAGTCTTACATTATTAGGTACAAAACAAGAGTTCCAGGCAAGAAAACTGGTAGCTTTTGCCTAAAAGGGCTCGTTTCATTTCTAAAGCAGCGATAAATTGTTTCCATTGCGTTTGGAATTTATAAATACACTATAATCGTTTCAAAACTTGCCAAGAACAATGAATAAACCCCTGTTTTTACCATTTCAGACTTGTACAGGTTCATTTCACGACAAATTTGACGATTTAACTCTAATTGCAGTCGATTAACCGGTTTTTCTTTATTCTGTAGCATTAAATAGTAAAAGTCTTACATTATTAGGTACAAAACAAGAGTTCCTGGCAAGAAAACTGGTAGCTTTTGCCTAAAAGAGCTCGTTTCATTTCTAAAGCAGCGATAAATTGTTTCCATTGCGTTTGGAATTTATAAATACACTATAATCGTTTCAAAACTTGCCAAGAACAATGAATTAACCCCTGTTTTTACCATTTCAGACTTGTACAGGTTCATTTCACGTCAAATTTGACGATTTAACTCTAATTCCAGTAGATTAACCGTTTTTTTTTATTCTGTAGCATTAAATAGTAAAAGTCTTACATTATTAGGTACAAAACAAGAGTTCCTGGCAAGAAAACTGGTAGCTTTTGCCTAAAAGAGCTCGTTTCATTTCTAAAACAGCGATAAATGGATTCCATTGCGTTTGGAATTAATAAATACACTATAATCGTCTCAAAACTTGCCAAGAACAATGAATAAACCCCTGTTTTTACCATTTCAGACTTGTACAGCTTCATTTCACGACAAATTTGACGAATTAACTCTAATTCCAGTCGACTAACCGGTTTTTCTTTATTCTGTATTTTTTAAAACTAGCATATTTTGCCTAAAAGAGCTCGTTTCATTTCTTCTATTGTGAAATGGCGGATGCGCTGGGATAAATTGGCAAAAATATTTAGATTCGCTGGTGCTAGAACGTCGAATTGATATCAAAAATACATACAAATACGTTAAATTGCGTTTGGAATTAATAAATACACTGTAATCGTTCCAAAACTTGTCAAGAGCAATGAATACACGCCCGATTTTACCATTTGAGACGTGTACATCTTTATTTCTCAAACAGTTGGACGATTTAACTCTAATTTAGTCGATTGGCAGGTTTTTCTCTAGTCTGTCTAATTAAATAGTAAAAGTCTCACATTATTAGGTACAAAACAAGAGTTCCTGGCAAGAAAACTTGTAGCTTTTGTCTAAAAGAGCTCGTTTCATTTCTTAAGCAGCGATAAATTGATTCCATTGCGTTTGGAATTAATAAATACACTATAATCGTTTCAAAACTTGCCAAGAACAATGAATAAACCCCTGTTTTTACCATTTCAGACTTGTACAGGTTCATTTCACGACAAATTTGACGATTTAACTCTAATTCCAGTCGATTTACCGGTTTTTCTTTATTCTGTAGCATTAAATAGTAAAAGTCTTACATTATTAGGTACAAAACAAGAGTCCCTGGCAAGAAAACTGGTAGCTTTTGCCTAAAAGAGCTCGTTTCATTTCTAAAACAGCGATAAATTGTTTCCATTGCGTTTGGAATTAATAAATACACTATAATCGTCTCAAAACTTGCCAAGAACAATGAATAAACCCCTGTTTTTACCATTTCAGACTTGTACAGGTTCATTTCACGACAAATTTGACGATTTAACTCTAATTCCAGTCGATTAACCGGTTTTTCTTTATTCTGTAGCATTAAATAGTAAAAGTCTTACATTATTAGGTACAAAACAAGAGTTCCTGGCAAGAAAACTGGTAGCTTTTGCCTAAAAGAGCTCGTTTCATTTCTAAAGCAGCGATAAATTGTTTCCATTGCGTTTGGAATTTATAAATACACTATAATCGTTTCAAAACTTGCCAAGAACAATGAATTAACCCCTGTTTTTACCATTTCAGACTTGTACAGGTTCATTTCACGTCAAATTTGACGATTTAACTCTAATTCCAGTCGATTAACCGGTTTTTCTTTATTCTGTAGCATTAAATAGTAAAAGTCTTACATTATTAGGTACAAAACAAGAGTTCCTAGCAAGAAAACTGGTAGCTTTTGCCTAAAAGAGCTCGTTTCATTTCTAAAACAGCGATAAATTGATTCCATTGCGTTTGGAATTAATAAATACACTATAATCGTCTCAAAACTTGCCAAGAACAATGAATAAACCCCTGTTTTTACCATTTCAGACTTGTACAGCTTCATTTCACGACAAATTTGACGAATTAACTCTAATTCCAGTCGACTAACCGGTTTTTCTTTATTCTGTATTTTTTAAAACTAGCATATTTTGCCTAAAAGAGCTCGTTTCATTTCTTCTATTGTGAAATGGCGGATGCGCCGGGATAAATTGGCAAAAATATTTAGATTCGCTGGTGCTAGAACGTCGAATTGATATCAAAAATACATACAAATACGTTAAATTGCGTTTGGAATTAATAAATACACTGTAATCGTTCCAAAACTTGTCAAGAGCAATGAATACATGCCCGATTTTACCATTTGAGACGTGTACATCTTTATTTCTCAAACAGTTGGACGATTTAACTCTAATTTAGTCGATTGGCAGGTTTTTCTCTAGTCTGTCTAATTAAATAGTAAAAATCTCACATTATTAGGTACAAAACAAGAGTTCCTGGCAAGAAAACTTGTAGCTTTTGTCTAAAAAAGCTCGTTTCATTTCTTAAGCAGCGATAAATTGATTCCATTGCGTTTGGAATTAATAAATACACTATAATTGTTTCAAAACTTGCCAAGTACAATGAATAAACCCCTGTTTTTACCATTTCAGACTTGTACAGGTTCATTTCACGTCAAATTTGACGATTTAACTCTAATTCCAGTCGATTTACCGGTTTTTCTTTATTCTGTGGCATTAAATAGTAAAAGTCGTTCATTATTAGGTACAAAACAAGAGTTCCTGGCAAGAAAACTGGTAGCTTTTGCCTAAAAGAGCTCGTTTCATTTCTAAAGCAGCGATAAATTGTTTCCATTGCGTTTGGAATTTATAAATACGCTATAATCGTTTCAAAACTTGCCAAGAACAATGAATTAACCCCTGTTTTTACCATTTCAGACTTGTACAGGTCCATTTCACGTCAAATTTGACGATTTAACTCTAATTCCAGTCGATTTACCGGTTTTTCTTTATTCTGTAGCATTAAATAGTAAAAGTCTTACATTATTAGGTACAAAACAAGAGTTCCTGGCAAGAAAACTGGTAGCTTTTGCCTAAAAGAGCTCGTTTCATTTCTAAAACAGCGATAAATTGATTCCATTGCGTTTGGAATTAATAAATACACTATAATCGTCTCAAAACTTGGCAAGAACAATGAATAAACCCCTCTTTTACCATTTCAGACTTGTACAGCTTCATTTCACGACAAATTTGACGAATTAACTCTAATTCCAGTCGATTAACCGGTTTTTCTTTATTCTGTATATTTTAAAACTAGCATATTTTGCCTAAAAGAGCTCGTTTCATTTCTTCTATTGTGAAATGGCGGATGCGCCGGGATAAATTGGCAAAAATATTTAGATTCGCTGGTGCTAGAACGTCGAATTGATATCAAAAATACATACAAATACGTTAAATTGCGTTTGGAATTAATAAATACACTGTAATCGTTCCAAAACTTGTCAAGAGCAATGAATACACGCCCGATTTTACCATTTGAGACGTGTACATCTTTATTTCTCAAACAGTTGGACGATTTAACTCTAATTTAGTCGATTGGCAGGTTTTTCTCTAGTCTGTCTAATTAAATAGTAAAAGTCTCACATTATTAGGTACAAAACAAGAGTTCCTGGCAAGAAAACTTGTAGCTTTTGTCTAAAAGAGCTCGTTTCATTTCTTAAGCAGCGATAAATTGATTCCATTGCGTTTGGAATTAATAAATACACTATAATCGTTTCAAAGCTTGCCAAGAACAATGAATAAACCCCTGTTTTTACCATTTCAGACTTGTACAGGTTCATTTCACGTCAAATTTGACGATTTAACTCTAATTCCAGTCGATTTACCGGTTTTTCTTTATTCTGTAGCATTAAATAGTAAAAGTCTTTCATTATTAGGTACAAAACAAGAGTTCCTGACAAGAAAACTGGTAGCTTTTGCCTAAAGAGCTCGTTTCATTTCTTAAGCAGCGATAAATTGATTCACTATAATCGTTTCAAAACTTGCCAAGAACAATGAATAAACCCCTGTTTTTACCATTTCAGACTTGTACAGGTTCATTTCACGACAAATTTGACGATTTAACTCTAATTCCAGTCGATTAACAGGTTTTTCTTTATTCTGTAGCATTAAATAGTAAAAGTCTTACATTATTAGGTACAAAACAAGAGTTCCTGGCAAGAAAACTGGTAGCTTTTGCCTAAAAGGGCTCGTTTCATTTCTAAAGCAGCGATAAATTGTTTCCATTGCGTTTGGAATTTATAAATACAATATAATCGTTTCAAAACTTGGCAAGAACAATGAATAAACCCCTGTTTTTACCATTCCAGACTTGTACAGGTTCATTTCACGACAAATTTGACGATTTAACTCTAATTCCAGTCGATTAACCGGTTTTTCTTTATTCTGTAGCATTAAATAGTAAAAGTCTTACATTATTAGGTACAAAACAAGAGTTCCTGTCAAGAAAACTGGTAGCTTTTGCCTAAAAGAGCTCGTTTCATTTCTAAAGCAGCGATAAATTGTTTCCATTGCGTTTGGAATTTATAAATACACTATAATCGTTTCAAAACTTGCCAAGAACAATGAATTAACCCCTGTTTTTACCATTTCAGACTTGTACAGGTTCATTTCACGTCAAATTTGACGATTTAACTCTAATTCCAGTCGATTAACCGGTTTTTCTTTATTCTGTAGCATTAAGTAGTAAAAGTCTTACATTATTAGGTACAAAACAAGAGTTCCTGGCAAGAAAACTGGTAGCTTTTGCCTAAAAGAGCTCGTTTCACTTCTAAAACAGCGATAAATTGATTCCATTGCGTTTGGAATTAATAAATACACTATAATCGTCTCAAAGCTTGCCAAGAACAATGAATAAACCCCTGTTTTTACCATTTCAGACTTGTACAGCTTCATTTCACGACAAATTTGACGAGTTAACTCTAATTCCAGTCGATTAACCGGTTTTTCTTTATTCTGTATATTTTAAAACTAGCATATTTTGCCTAAAAGAGCTCGTTTCATTTCTTCTATTGTGAAATGGCGGATGCGCCGGGATAAATTGGCAAAAATATTTAGATTCGCTGGTGCTAGAACGTCGAATTGATATTAAAAATACATACAAATACGTTAAATTGCGTTTGGAATTAATAAATACACTGTAATCGTTCCAAAGCTTGTCAAGAGCAATGAAAACACGCCCGATTTTACCATTTGAGACGTGTACATCTTTATTTCTCAAACAGTTGGACGATTTAACTCTAATTTAGTCGATTGGCAGGTTTTTCTCTAGTCTGTCTAATTAAATAGTAAAAGTCTCACATTATTAGGTACAAAACAAGAGTTCCTGGCAAGAAAACTTGTAGCTTTTGTCTAAAAGAGCTCTTTTCATTTCTTAAGCAGCGATAAATTGTTTCCATTGCGTTTGGAATTTATAAATACACTATAATCGTTTCAAAACTTGCCAAGAACAATGAATTAACCCCTGTTTTTACCATTTCAGACTTGTACAGGTTCATTTCACGTCAAATTTGACGATTTAACTCTAATTCCAGTCGATTAACCGGTTTTTCTTTATTCTGTAGCATTAAATAGTAAAAGTCTTACATTATTAGGTACAAAACAAGAGTTCCTGGCAAGAAAACTGGTAGCTTTTGCCTAAAAGAGCTCGTTTCACTTCTAAAACAGCGATAAATTGATTTCATTGCGTTTGGAATTAATAAATACACTATAATCGTTTCAAAACTTGCCAAGAACAATGAATAAACCCCTGTTTTTATCATTTCAGACTTGTACAGGTTCATTTCACGTCAAATTTGACGATTTAACTCTAATTCCAGTCGATTTACCGGTTTTTCTTTATTCTGTAGCATTAAATAGTAAAAGTCTTTCATTATTAGGTACAAAACAAGAGTTCCTGGCAAGAAAACTGGTAGCTTTTGCCTAAAAGAGCTCGTTTCATTTCTTAAGCAGCGATAAATTGATTCACTATAATCGTTTCAAAACTTGCCAAGAACAATGAATAAACCCCTGTTTTTACCATTTCAGACTTGTACAGGTTCATTTCACGACAAATTTGACGATTTAACTCTAATTCCAGTCGATTAACAGGTTTTTCTTTATTCTGTAGCATTAAATAGTAAAAGTCTTACATTATTAGGTACAAAACAAGAGTTCCTGGCAAGAAAACTGGTAGCTTTTGCCTAAAAGGGCTCGTTTCATTTCTAAAGCAGCGATAAATTGTTTCCATTGCGTTTGCAATTTATAAATACACTATAATCGTTTCAAAACTTGCCAAGAACAATGAATAAACCCCTGTTTTTACCATTTCAGACTTGTACAGGTTCATTTCACGACAAATTTGACGATTTAACTCTAATTCCAGTCGATTAACCGGTTTTTCTTTATTCTGTAGCATTAAATAGTAAAAGTCTTACATTATTAGGTACAAAACAAGAGTTCCTGGCAAGAAAACTGGTAGCTTTTGCCTAAAAGAGCTCGTTTCATTTCTAAAGCTGCGATAAATTGTTTCCATTGCGTTTGGATTTTATAAATACACTATAATCGTTTCAAAACTTGCCAAGAACAATGAATTAACCCCTGTTTTTAGCATTTCAGACTTGTACAGGTTCATTTCACGTCAAATTTGACGATTTAACTCTAATTCCAGTCGATTAACCGGTTTTTCTTTATTCTGTAGCATTAAATAGTAAAAGTCTTTCATTATTAGGTACAAAACAAGAGTTCCTGGCAAGAAAACTGGTAGCTTTTGCCTAAAAGAGCTCGTTTCATTTCTAAAGCAGCGATAAATTGTTTCCATTGCGTTTGGAATTTATAAATACACTATAATCGTTTCAAAACTTGCCAAGAACAATGAACTAACCCCTGTTTTTACCATTTCAGACTTGTACAGTTTCATTTCACGTCAAATTTGACGATTTAACTCTAATTCCAGTCGATTAACCGGTTTTTCTTTATTCTGTAGCATTAAATAGTAAAAGTCTTACATTATTAGGTACAAAACAAGAGTTCCTGGCAAGAAAACTGGTAGCTTTTGCCTAAAAGAGCTCGTTTCACTTCTAAAACAGCGATAAATTGATTTCATTGCGTTTGGAATTAATAAATACACTATAATCGTTTCAAAACTTGCCAAGAACAATGAATAAACCCCTGTTTTTACCATTTCAGACTTGTACAGGTTCATTTCACGTCAAATTTGACGATTTAACTCTAATTCCAGTCGATTTACCGGTTTTTCTTTATTCTGTAGCATTAAATAGTAAAAGTCTTTCATTATTAGGTACAAAACAAGAGTTCCTGGCAAGAAAACTGGTAGCTTTTGCCTAAAAGAGCTCGTTTCATTTCTTAAGCAGCGATAAATTGATTCACTATAATCGTTTCAAAACTTGCCAAGAACAATGAATTAACCCCTGTTTTTAGCATTTCAGACTTGTACAGGTTCATTTCACGTCAAATTTGACGATTTAACTCTAATTCCAGTCGATTAACCGGTTTTTCTTTATTCTGTAGCATTAAATAGTAAAAGTCTTACATTATTAGGTACAAAACAAGAGTTCCTGGCAAGAAAACTGGTAGCTTTTGCCTAAAAGAGCTCGTTTCACTTCTAAAACAGCGATAAATTGATTCCATTGCGTTTGGAATTAATAAATACACTATAATCGTCTCAAAACTTGCCAAGAACAATGAATAAACCCCTGTTTTTACCATTTCAGACTTGTACAGCTTCATTTCACGACAAATTTGACGAATTAACTCTAATTCCAGTCGATTAACCGGTTTTTCTTTATTCTGTACATTTTAAAACTAGCATATTTTGCCTAAAAGAGCTCGTTTCATTTCTTCTATTGTGAAATGGCGGATGCGATGGGATAAATTGGCAAAAATATTTAGATTCGCTGGTGCTAGAACGTCGAATTGGTATCAAAAATACATACAAATACGTTAAATTGCGTTTGGAATTAATAAATACACTGTAATCGTTCCAAAACTTGTCAAGAGCAATGAATACACGCCCGATTTTACCATTTGAGACGTGTACATCTTTATTTCTCAAACAGTTGGACGATTTAACTCTAATTTAGTCGATTGGCAGGTTTTTCTCTAGTCTGTTTCATTAAATAGTAGAAGTCTCACATTATTAGGTACAAAACAAGAGTTCCTGGCAAGAAAACTTGTAGCTTTTGTCTAATAGAGCTCGTTTCATTTCTTAAGCAGCGATAAATTGATTCCATTGCGTTTGGAATTAATAAATACACTATAATCGTTTCAAAACTTGCCAAGAACAATGAATAAATCCCTGTTTTTACCATTTCAGACTTGTACAGGTTCATTTCACGACAAATTCGACGATTTAACTCTAATTCCAGTCGATTAACCGGTTTTTCTTTATTCTGTAGCATTAAATAGTAAAAGTCTTACATTATTAGGTACAAAACAAGAGTTCCTGGCAAGAAAACTAGCAGATTTTGCCTAAAAGAGCTCGTTTCATTTCTAAAACAGCGATAAATTGATTCCATTGCGTTTGGAATTAATAAATACACTATAATCGTCTCAAAACTTGCCAAGAACAATGAATAAACCCCTGTTTTTACCATTTCAGACTTGTACAGGTTCATTTTACGACAAATTTGACGATTTTACTCTAATTACAGTCGATTAACCGGTTTTTCTTTATTCTGTAGCATTAAATAGTAAAGTCTTACATTATTAGGTACAAAACAAGAGTTCCTTTCAAGAAAACTAGCATAATTATTTTGCCTAAAAGAGCTCGTTTCATTTCTTCTATTGTGAAATGGCGGATGCGCCGGTATAAATTGGCAAAAATATTTAGATTCGCTGGTGCTAGAACGTCGAATTGATATCAAAAATACATACAAATACGTTAAATTGCGTTTGGAATTAATAAATACACTGTAATCGTTCCAAAACTTGTCAAGAGCAATGAATACACGCCCGATTTTACCATTTGAGACGTGTACATCTTTATTTCTCAAACAGTTGGACGATTTAACTCTAATTTAGTCGATTGGCAGGTTTTTCTCTAGTCTGTTTCATTAAATATTAGAAGTCTCACATTATTAGGTACAAAACAAGAGTTCCTGGCAAGAAAACTTGTAGCTTTTGTCTAAAAGAGCTCGTGTCATTTCTTAAGCAGCGATAAATTGATTCCATTGCGTTTGGAATTAATAAATACACTATAATTGTTTCAAAAGTTGCCAAGAACAATGAATAAATCCCTGTTTTTACCATTTCAGACTTGTACAGGTTCATTTCACGACAAATTTGACGATTTAACTCTAATTCCAGTCGATTAACCGGTTTTTCTTTATTCTGTTGCATTAAATAGTAAAAGTCTTACATTATTAGGTGCAAAACAAGAGTTCCTGGCAAGAAAACTTATAGCTTTTGCCTAAAAGAGCTCGTTTCATTTCTAAAACAGCGATAAATTGATTCCATTGCGTTTGGAATTAATAAATACACTATAATCGTCTCAAAACTTGCCAAGAACAATGAATAAACCCCTGTTTTTACCATTTCAGACGTGTACAGCTTCATTTCACGTCAAATTTGACGATTTAACTTTAATTCCAGTCGATTAACCGGTTTTTCTTTATTCTGTAGCATTAAATAGTAAAAGTCTTACATTATTAGGTACAAAACAAGAGTTCCTTTCAAGAAAACTAGCATATTTTGCCTAAAAGAGCTCGTTTCATTTCTTCTATTGTGAAATGGCGGATGCGCCGGGATAAATTGGCAAAAATATTTAGACTCGCTGGTGCTAGAACGTCGAATTGATATCAAAAATACATACAAATACGTTAAATTGCGTTTGGAATTAATAAATACACTGTAATCGTTCCAAAACTTGTCAAGAGCAATGAATACACGCCCGATTTTACCATTTGAGACGTGTACATCTTTATTTCTCAAACAGTTGGACGATTTAACTCTAATTTAGTCGATTGGCAGGTTTTTCTCTAGTCTGTTTCATTAAATAGTAGAAGTCTCACATTATTAGGTACAAAACAAGAGTTCCTGGCAAGAAAACTGGTAGCTTTTGCCTAAAAGAGCTCGTTTCATTTCTAAAGCAGCGATAAATTGTTTCCATTGCGTTTGGAATTTATAAATACACTATAATCGTTTCAAAACTTGCCAAGAACAATGAATAAACCCCTGTTTTTACCATTTCAGACTTGTACAGCTTCATTTCACGTCAAATTTGACGATTTAACTCTAATTCCAGTCGATTAACCGGTTTTTCTTTATTCTGTAGCATTAAATAGTTAAAGTCTTACATTATTAGGTACAAAACAAGAGTTCCTGGCAAGAAAACTAGCAGATTTTGCCTAAAAGAGTTCGTTTCATTTCTAAAACGGCGATAAATTAATTCCATTGCGTTTGGAATTAATAAATACTCTATAATCGTCTCAAAGCTTGCCAAGAACAATGAATAAACCCCTGTTTTTACCATTTCAGACGTGTACAGCTTCATTTCACGTCATATTTGACGATTTAAGTCTAATTCCAGTCGATTTATCGGTTTTTCTTTATTCTGTAGCATTAAACAGTAAAAGTCGTTCATTATTAGGTACAAAACAAGAGTTCCTGGCAAGGAAACTGGTAGCTTTTGCCTAAAAGAGCTCGTTTCATTTCTAAAGCAGCGATAAATTGTTTCCATTGCGTTTGGAATTTATAAATACGCTATAATCGTTTCAAAACTTGCCAAGAACAATGAATAAACCCCTGTTTTTACCATTTCAGACTTGTACAGGTTCATTTCACGACAAATTTGACGATTTAACTCTAATTCCAGTCGATTTACCGGTTTTTCTTTATTCTGTAGCATTAAATAGTAAAAGTCTTACATTATTAGGTACAAAACAAGAGTTCCTGGCAAGAAAACTGGTAGCTTTTGCCTAAAAGAGCTCGTTTCATTTCTAAAGCAGCGATAAATTGTTTCCATTGCGTTTGGAATTTATGTATACACTATAATCGTTTCAAAACTTGCCAAGAACAATGAATTAACCCCTGTTTTTACCATTTCAGACTTGTACAGGTTCATTTCACGTCAAATTTGACGATTTAACTCTAATTCCAGTCGATTAACCGGTTTTTCTTTATTCTGTAGCATTAAATAGTAAAAGTCTTACATTATTAGGTACAAAACAAGAGTTCCTGGCAAGAAAACTGGTAGCTTTTGCCTAAAAGAGCTCGTTTCATTTCTAAAACAGCGATAAATTGATTCCATTGCGTTTGGAATTAATAAATACACTATAATCGTCTCAAAACTTGCCAAGAACAATGAATAAACCCCTGTTTTTACCATTTCAGACTTGTACAGCTTCATTTCACGACAAATTTGACGAATTAACTCTAATTCCAGTCGACTAACCGGTTTTTCTTTATTCTGTATTTTTTAAAACTAGCATATTTTGCCTAAAAGAGCTCGTTTCATTTCTTCTATTGTGAAATGGCGGATGCGCCGGGATAAATTGGCAAAAATATTTAGATTCGCTGGTGCTAGAACGTCGAATTGATATCAAAAATACATACAAATACGTTAAATTGCGTTTGGAATTAATAAATACACTGTAATCGTTCCAAAACTTGTCAAGAGCAATGAATACACGCCCGATTTTACCATTTGAGACGTGTACATCTTTATTTCTCAAACAGTTGGACGATTTAACTCTAATTTAGTCGATTGGCAGGTTTTTCTCTAGTCTGTCTAATTAAATAGTAAAAGTCTCACATTATTAGGTACAAAACAAGAGTTCCTGGCAAGAAAACTTGTAGCTTTTGTCTAAAAAAGCTCGTTTCATTTCTTAAGCAGCGATAAATTGATTCCATTGCGTTTGGAATTAATAAATACACTATAATTGTTTCAAAACTTGCCAAGTACAATGAATAAACCCCTGTTTTTACCATTTCAGACTTGTACAGGTTCATTTCACGTCAAATTTGACGATTTAACTCTAATTCCAGTCGATTTACCGGTTTTTCTTTATTCTGTAGCATTAAATAGTAAAAGTCGTTCATTATTAGGTACAAAACAAGAGTTCCTGGCAAGAAAACTGGTAGCTTTTGCCTAAAAGAGCTCGTTTCATTTCTAAAGCAGCGATAAATTGTTTCCATTGCGTTTGGAATTTATAAATACGCTATAATCGTTTCAAAACTTGCCAAGAACAATGAATTAACCCCTGTTTTTACCATTTCAGACTTGTACAGGTCCATTTCACGTCAAATTTGACGATTTAACTCTAATTCCAGTCGATTTACCGGTTTTTCTTTATTCTGTAGCATTAAATAGTAAAAGTCTTACATTATTAGGTACAAAACAAGAGTTCCTGGCAAGAAAACTGGTAGCTTTTGCCTAAAAGAGCTCGTTTCATTTCTAAAACAGCGATAAATTGATTCCATTGCGTTTGGAATTAATAAATACACTATAATCGTCTCAAAACTTGCCAAGAACAATGAATAAACCCCTCTTTTACCATTTCAGACTTGTACAGCTTCATTTCACGACAAATTTGACGAATTAACTCTAATTCCAGTCGATTAACCGGTTTTTCTTTATTCTGTATATTTTAAAACTAGCATATTTTGCCTAAAAGAGCTCGTTTCATTTCTTCTATTGTGAAATGGCGGATGCGCCGGGATAAATTGGCAAAAATATTTAGATTCGCTGGTGCTAGAACGTCGAATTGATATCAAAAATACATACAAATACGTTAAATTGCGTTTGGAATTAATAAATACACTGTAATCGTTCCAAAACTTGTCAAGAGCAATGAATACACGCCCGATTTTACCATTTGAGACGTGTACATCTTTATTTCTCAAACAGTTGGACGATTTAACTCTAATTTAGTCGATTGGCAGGTTTTTCTCTAGTCTGTCTAATTAAATAGTAAAAGTCTCACATTATTAGGTACAAAACAAGAGTTCCTGGCAAGAAAACTTGTAGCTTTTGTCTAAAAGAGCTCGTTTCATTTCTTAAGCAGCGATAAATTGATTCCATTGCGTTTGGAATTAATAAATACACTATAATCGTTTCAAAACTTGCCAAGAACAATGAATAAACCCCTGTTTTTACCATTTCAGACTTGTACAGGTTCATTTCACGTCAAATTTGACGATTTAACTCTAATTCCAGTCGATTTACCGGTTTTTCTTTATTCTGTAGCATTAAATAGTAAAAGTCTTTCATTATTAGGTACAAAACAAGAGTTCCTGACAAGAAAACTGGTAGCTTTTGCCTAAAGAGCTCGTTTCATTTCTTAAGCAGCGATAAATTGATTCACTATAATCGTTTCAAAACTTGCCAAGAACAATGAATAAACCCCTGTTTTTACCATTTCAGACTTGTACAGGTTCATTTCACGACAAATTTGACGATTTAACTCTAATTCCAGTCGATTAACAGGTTTTTCTTTATTCTGTAGCATTAAATAGTAAAAGTCTTACATTATTAGGTACAAAACAAGAGTTCCTGGCAAGAAAACTGGTAGCTTTTGCCTAAAAGGGCTCGTTTCATTTCTAAAGCAGCGATAAATTGTTTCCATTGCGTTTGGAATTAATAAATACACTATAATCGTTTCAAAACTTGCCAAGAACAATGAATAAACCCCTGTTTTTACCATTTCAGACTTGTACAGGTTCATTTCACGTCAAATTTGACGATTTAACTCTAATTCCAGTCGATTTACCGGTTTTTCTTTATTCTGTAGCATTAAATAGTAAAAGTCTTTCATTATTAGGTACAAAACAAGAGTTCCTGACAAGAAAACTGGTAGCTTTTGCCTAAAGAGCTCGTTTCATTTCTTAAGCAGCGATAAATTGATTCACTATAATCGTTTCAAAACTTGCCAAGAACAATGAATAAACCCCTGTTTTTACCATTTCAGACTTGTACAGGTTCATTTCACGACAAATTTGACGATTTAACTCTAATTCCAGTCGATTAACAGGTTTTTCTTTATTCTGTAGCATTAAATAGTAAAAGTCTTACATTATTAGGTACAAAACAAGAGTTCCTGGCAAGAAAACTGGTAGCTTTTGCCTAAAAGGGCTCGTTTCATTTCTAAAGCAGCGATAAATTGTTTCCATTGCGTTTGGAATTTATAAATACACTATAATCGTTTCAAAACTTGCCAAGAACAATGAATAAACCCCTGTTTTTACCATTCCAGACTTGTACAGGTTCATTTCACGACAAATTTGACGATTTAACTCTAATTCCAGTCGATTAACCGGTTTTTCTTTATTCTGTAGCATTAAATAGTAAAAGTCTTACATTATTAGGTACAAAACAAGAGTTCCTGGCAAGAAAACTGGTAGCTTTTGCCTAAAAGAGCTCGTTTCATTTCTAAAGCAGCGATAAATTGTTTCCATTGCGTTTGGAATTTATAAATACACTATAATCGTTTCAAAACTTGCCAAGAACAATGAATTAACCCCTGTTTTTACCATTTCAGACTTGTACAGGTTCATTTCACGTCAAATTTGACGATTTAACTCTAATTCCAGTCGATTAACCGGTTTTTCTTTATTCTGTAGCATTAAGTAGTAAAAGTCTTACATTATTACGTACAAAACAAGAGTTCCTGGCAAGAAAACTGGTAGCTTTTGCCTAAAAGAGCTCGTTTCACTTCTAAAACAGCAATAAATTGATTCCATTGCGTTTGGAATTAATAAATACACTATAATCGTCTCAAAGCTTGCCAAGAACAATGAATAAACCCCTGTTTTTACCATTTCAGACTTGTACAGCTTCATTTCACGACAAATTTGACGAGTTAACTCTAATTCCAGTCGATTAACCGGTTTTTCTTTATTCTGTATATTTTAGAACTAGCATATTTTGCCTAAAAGAGCTCGTTTCATTTCTTCTATTGTGAAATGGCGGATGCGCCGGGATAAATTGGCAAAAATATTTAGATTCGCTGGTGCTAGAACGTCGAATTGATATTAAAAATACATACAAATACGTTAAATTGCGTTTGGAATTAATAAATACACTGTAATCGTTCCAAAGCTTGTCAAGAGCAATGAAAACACGCCCGATTTTACCATTTGAGACGTGTACATCTTTATTTCTCAAACAGTTGGACGATTTAACTCTAATTTAGTCGATTGGCAGGTTTTTCTCTAGTCTGTCTAATTAAATAGTAAAAGTCTCACATTATTAGGTACAAAACAAGAGTTCCTGGCAAGAAAACTTGTAGCTTTTGTCTAAAAGAGCTCTTTTCATTTCTTAAGCAGCGATAAATTGTTTCCATTGCGTTTGGAATTTATAAATACACTATAATCGTTTCAAAACTTGCCAAGAACAATGAATTAACCCCTGTTTTTACCATTTCAGACTTGTACAGGTTCATTTCACGTCAAATTTGACGATTTAACTCTAATTCCAGTCGATTAACCGGTTTTTCTTTATTCTGTAGCATTAAATAGTAAAAGTCTTACATTATTAGGTACAAAACAAGAGTTCCTGGCAAGAAAACTGGTAGCTTTTGCCTAAAAGAGCTCGTTTCACTTCTAAAACAGCGATAAATTGATTTCATTGCGTTTGGAATTAATAAATACACTATAATCGTTTCAAAACTTGCCAAGAACAATGAATAAACCCCTGTTTTTACCATTTCAGACTTGTACAGGTTCATTTCACGTCAAATTTGACGATTTAACTCTAATTCCAGTCGATTTACCGGTTTTTCTTTATTCTGTAGCATTAAATAGTAAAAGTCTTTCATTATTAGGTACAAAACAAGAGTTCCTGGCAAGAAAACTGGTAGCTTTTGCCTAAAAGAGCTCGTTTCATTTCTTAAGCAGCGATAAATTGATTCACTATAATCGTTTCAAAACTTGCCAAGAACAATGAATAAACCCCTGCTTTTACCATTTCAGACTTGTACAGGTTCATTTCACGACAAATTTGACGATTTAACTCTAATTCCAGTCGATTAACAGGTTTTTCTTTATTCTGTAGCATTAAATAGTAAAAGTCTTACATTATTAGGTACAAAACAAGAGTTCCTGGCAAGAAAACTGGTAGCTTTTGCCTAAAAGGGCTCGTTTCATTTCTAAAGCAGCGATAAATTGTTTCCATTGCGTTTGCAATTTATAAATACACTATAATCGTTTCAAAACTTGCCAAGAACAATGAATAAACCCCTGTTTTTACCATTTCAGACTTGTACAGGTTCATTTCACGACAAATTTGACGATTTAACTCTAATTCCAGTCGATTAACCGGTTTTTCTTTATTCTGTAGCATTAAATAGTAAAAGTCTTACATTATTAGGTACAAAACAAGAGTTCCTGGCAAGAAAACTGGTAGCTTTTGCCTAAAAGAGCTCGTTTCATTTCTAAAGCTGCGATAAATTGTTTCCATTGCGTTTGGATTTTATAAATACACTATAATCGTTTCAAAACTTGCCAAGAACAGTGAATTAACCCCTGTTTTTAGCATTTCAGACTTGTACAGGTTCATTTCACGTCAAATTTGACGATTTAACTCTAATTCCAGTCGATTAACGGGTTTTTCTTTATTCTGTAGCATTAAATAGTAAAAGTCTTTCATTATTAGGTACAAAACAAGAGTTCCTGGCAAGAAAACTGGTAGCTTTTGCCTAAAAGAGCTCGTTTCATTTCTAAAGCAGCGATAAATTGTTTCCATTGCGTTTGGAATTTATAAATACACTATAATCGTTTCAAAACTTGCCAAGAACAATGAATTAACCCCTGTTTTTACCATTTCAGACTTGTACAGGTTCATTTCACGTCAAATTTGACGATTTAACTCTAATTCCAGTCGATTAACCGGTTTTTCTTTATTCTGTAGCATTAAATAGTAAAAGTCTTACATTATTAGGTACAAAACAAGAGTTCCTGGCAAGAAAACTGGTAGCTTTTGCCTAAAAGAGCTCGTTTCACTTCTAAAACAGCGATAAATTGATTTCATTGCGTTTGGAATTAATAAATACACTATAATCGTTTCAAAACTTGCCAAGAACAATGAATAAACCCCTGTTTTTACCATTTCAGACTTGTACAGGTTCATTTCACGTCAAATTTGACGATTTAACTCTAATTCCAGTCGATTTACCGGTTTTTCTTTATTCTGTAGCATTAAATAGTAAAAGTCTTTCATTATTAGGTACAAAACAAGAGTTCCTGGCAAGAAAACTGGTAGCTTTTGCCTAAAAGAGCTCGTTTCATTTCTTAAGCAGCGATAAATTGATTCACTATAATCGTTTCAAAACTTGCCAAGAACAATGAATAAACCCCTGTTTTTACCATTTCAGACTTGTACACTTTCATTTCACGACAAATTTGACGATTTAACTCTAATTCCAGTCGATTAACAGGTTTTTCTTTATTCTGTAGCATTAAATAGTAAAAGTCTTACATTATTAGGTACAAAACAAGAGTTCCTGGCAAGAAAACTGGTAGCTTTTGCCTAAAAGGGCTCGTTTCATTTCTAAAGCAGCGATAAATTGTTTCCATTGCGTTTGCAATTTATAAATACACTATAATCGTTTCAAAACTTGCCAAGAACAATGAATAAACCCCTGTTTTTACCATTTCAGACTTGTACAGGTTCATTTCACGACAAATTTGACGATTTAACTCTAATTCCAGTCGATTAACCGGTTTTTCTTTATTCTGTAGCATTAAATAGTAAAAGTCTTACATTATTAGGTACAAAACAAGAGTTCCTGGCAAGAAAACTGGTAGCTTTTGCCTAAAAGAGCTCGTTTCATTTCTAAAGCTGCGATAAATTGTTTCCATTGCGTTTGGATTTTATAAATACACTATAATCGTTTCAAAACTTGCCAAGAACAATGAATTAACCCCTGTTTTTAGCATTTCAGACTTGTACAGGTTCATTTCACGTCAAATTTGACGATTTAACTCTAATTCCAGTCGATTAACCGGTTTTTCTTTATTCTGTAGCATTAAATAGTAAAAGTCTTACATTATTAGGTACAAAACAAGAGTTCCTGGCAAGAAAACTGGTAGCTTTTGCCTAAAAGAGCTCGTTTCACTTCTAAAACAGCGATAAATTGATTCCATTGCGTTTGGAATTAATAAATACACTATAATCGTCTCAAAACTTGCCAAGAACAATGAATAAACCCCTGTTTTTACCATTTCAGACTTGTACAGCTTCATTTCACGACAAATTTGACGAATTAACTCTAATTCCAGTCGATTAACCGGTTTTTCTTTATTCTGTACATTTTAAAACTAGCATATTTTGCCTAAAAGAGCTCGTTTCATTTCTTCTATTGTGAAATGGCGGATGCGATGGGATAAATTGGCAAAAATATTTAGATTCGCTGGTGCTAGAACGTCGAATTGGTATCAAAAATACATACAAATACGTTAAATTGCGTTTGGAATTAATAAATACACTGTAATCGTTCCAAAACTTGTCAAGAGCAATGAATACACGCCCGATTTTACCATTTGAGACGTGTACATCTTTATTTCTCAAACAGTTGGACGATTTAACTCTAATTTAGTCGATTGGCAGGTTTTTCTCTAGTCTGTTTCATTAAATAGTAGAAGTCTCACATTATTAGGTACAAAACAAGAGTTCCTGGCAAGAAAACTTGTAGCTTTTGTCTAATAGAGCTCGTTTCATTTCTTAAGCAGCGATAAATTGATTCCATTGCGTTTGGAATTAATAAATACACTATAATCGTTTCAAAGCTTGCCAAGAACAATGAATAAATCCCTGTTTTTACCATTTCAGACTTGTACAGGTTCATTTCACGACAAATTCGACGATTTAACTCCAATTCCAGTCGATTAACCGGTTTTTCTTTATTCTGTAGCATTAAATAGTAAAAGTCTTACATTATTAGGTACAAAACAAGAGTTCCTGGCAAGAAAACTAGCAGATTTTGCCTAAAAGAGCTCGTTTCATTTCTAAAACAGCGATAAATTGATTCCATTGCGTTTGGAATTAATAAATACACTATAATCGTCTCAAAACTTGCCAAGAACAATGAATAAACCCCTGTTTTTACCATTTCAGACTTGTACAGGTTCATTTTACGACAAATTTGACGATTTAACTCTAATTACAGTCGATTAACCGGTTTTTCTTTATTCTGTAGCATTAAATAGTAAATCTTACATTATTAGGTACAAAACAAGAGTTCCTTTCAAGAAAACTAGCATAATTATTTTGCCTAAAAGAGCTCGTTTCATTTCTTCTATTGTGAAATGGCGGATGCGCCGGTATAAATTGGCAAAAATATTTAGATTCGCTGGTGCTAGAACGTCGAATTGATATCAAAAATACATACAAATACGTTAAATTGCGTTTGGAATTAATAAATACACTGTAATCGTTCCAAAACTTGTCAAGAGCAATGAATACACGCCCGATTTTACCATTTGAGACGTGTACATCTTTATTTCTCAAACAGTTGGACGATTTAACTCTAATTTAGTCGATTGGCAGGTTTTTCTCTAGTCTGTTTCATTAAATAGTAGAAGTCTCACATTATTAGGTACAAAACAAGAGTTCCTGGCAAGAAAACTTGTAGCTTTTGTCTAATAGAGCTCGTTTCATTTCTTAAGCAGCGATAAATTGATTCCATTGCGTTTGGAATTAATAAATACACTATAATCGTTTCAAAACTTGCCAAGAACAATGAATAAATCCCTGTTTTTACCATTTCAGACTTGTACAGGTTCATTTCACGACAAATTCGACGATTTAACTCTAATTCCAGTCGATTAACCGGTTTTTCTTTATTCTGTAGCATTAAATAGTAAAAGTCTTACATTATTAGGTACAAAACAAGAGTTCCTGGCAAGAAAACTAGCAGATTTTGCCTAAAAGAGCTCGTTTCATTTCTAAAACAGCGATAAATTGATTCCATTGCGTTTGGAATTAATAAATACACTATAATCGTCTCAAAACTTGCCAAGAACAATGAATAAACCCCTGTTTTTACCATTTCAGACTTGTACAGGTTCATTTTACGACAAATTTGACGATTTAAGTCTAATTACAGTCGATTAACCGGTTTTTCTTTATTCTGTAGCATTAAATAGTAAAGTCTTACATTATTAGGTACAAAACAAGAGTTCCTTTCAAGAAAACTAGCATAATTATTTTGCCTAAAAGAGCTCGTTTCATTTCTTCTATTGTGAAATGGCGGATGCGCCGGTATAAATTGGCAAAAATATTTAGATTCGCTGGTGCTAGAACGTCGAATTGATATCAAAAATACATACAAATACGTTAAATTGCGTTTGGAATTAATAAATACACTGTAATCGTTCCAAAACTTGTCAAGAGCAATGAATACACGCCCGATTTTACCATTTGAGACGTGTACATCTTTATTTCTCAAACAGTTGGACGATTTAACTCTAATTTAGTCGATTGGCAGGTTTTTCTCTAGTCTGTTTCATTAAATATTAGAAGTCTCACATTATTAGGTACAAAACAAGAGTTCCTGGCAAGAAAACTTGTAGCTTTTGTCTAAAAGAGCTCGTGTCATTTCTTAAGCAGCGATAAATTGATTCCATTGCGTTTGGAATTAATAAATACACTATAATTGTTTCAAAAGTTGCCAAGAACAATGAATAAATCCCTGTTTTTACCATTTCAGACTTGTACAGGTTCATTTCACGACAAATTTGACGATTTAACTCTAATTCCAGTCGATTAACCGGTTTTTCTTTATTCTGTTGCATTAAATAGTAAAAGTCTTACATTATTAGGTGCAAAACAAGAGTTCCTGGCAAGAAAACTTATAGCTTTTGCCTAAAAGAGCTCGTTTCATTTCTAAAACAGCGATAAATTGATTCCATTGCGTTTGGAATTAATAAATACACTATAATCGTCTCAAAACTTGCCAAGAACAATGAATAAACCCCTGTTTTTACCATTTCAGACGTGTACAGCTTCATTTCACGTCAAATTTGACGATTTAACTTTAATTCCAGTCGATTAACCGGTTTTTCTTTATTCTGTAGCATTAAATAGTAAAAGTCTTACATTATTAGGTACAAAACA
This sequence comes from Diaperis boleti, assembly GCA_963583935.1. Classification (NCBI taxonomy): domain Eukaryota; kingdom Metazoa; phylum Arthropoda; class Insecta; order Coleoptera; family Tenebrionidae; genus Diaperis; species Diaperis boleti. The sequence goes on from OY757249.1 coordinate 38,007,626, forward strand.
AGAGTTCCTTTCAAGAAAACTAGCATATTTTGCCTAAAAGAGCTCGTTTCATTTCTTCTATTGTGAAATGGCGGATGCGCCGGGATAAATTGGCAAAAATATTTAGACTCGCTGGTGCTAGAACGTCGAATTGATATCAAAAATACATACAAATACGTTAAATTGCGTTTGGAATTAATAAATACACTGTAATCGTTCCAAAACTTGTCAAGAGCAATGAATACACGCCCGATTTTACCATTTGAGACGTGTACATCTTTATTTCTCAAACAGTTGGACGATTTAACTCTAATTTAGTCGATTGGCAGGTTTTTCTCTAGTCTGTTTCATTAAATAGTAGAAGTCTCACATTATTAGGTACAAAACAAGAGTTCCTGGCAAGAAAACTGGTAGCTTTTGCCTAAAAGAGCTCGTTTCATTTCTAAAGCAGCGATAAATTGTTTCCATTGCGTTTGGAATTTATAAATACACTATAATCGTTTCAAAACTTGCCAAGAACAATGAATAAACCCCTGTTTTTACCATTTCAGACTTGTACAGCTTCATTTCACGTCAAATTTGACGATTTAACTCTAATTCCAGTCGATTAACCGGTTTTTCTTTATTCTGTAGCATTAAATAGTTAAAGTCTTACATTATTAGGTACAAAACAAGAGTTCCTGGCAAGAAAACTAGCAGATTTTGCCTAAAAGAGTTCGTTTCATTTCTAAAACGGCGATAAATTAATTCCATTGCGTTTGGAATTAATAAATACTCTATAATCGTCTCAAAGCTTGCCAAGAACAATGAATAAACCCCTGTTTTTACCATTTCAGACGTGTACAGCTTCATTTCACGTCATATTTGACGATTTAAGTCTAATTCCAGTCGATTTATCGGTTTTTCTTTATTCTGTAGCATTAAACAGTAAAAGTCTTACATTATTTGGTACAAAACAAGAGTTCCTGGCAATAAAACTAGCAGATTTTGCCTAAATGAGCTCGTTTCATTTCTAAAACAGCGATAAATTGATTCCATTGCGTTTGGAATTAATAAATACACTATAATCGTCTCAAAACTTGTCAAGAGCAATGAATACACGCCCGATTTTACCATTTGAGACGTGTACATCTTTATTTCTCAAACAGTTGGACGATTTAACTCTAATTTAGTCGATTGGCAGGTTTTTCTCTAGTCTGTCTAATTAAATAGTAAAAGTCTCACATTATTAGGTACAAAACAAGAGTTCCTGGCAAGAAAACTTGTAGCTTTTGTCTAAAAGAGCTCGTTTCATTTCTTAAGCAGCGATAAATTGATTCCATTGCGTTTGGAATTAATAAATACACTATAATCGTTTCAAAACTTGCCAAGAACAATGAATAAACCCCTGTTTTTACCATTTCAGACTTGTACAGGTTCATTTCACGACAAATTTGACGATTTAACTCTAATTCCAGTCGATTAACCGGTTTTTCTTTATTCTGTAGCATTAAATAGTAAAAGTCTTACATTATTAGGTGCAAAACAAGAGTTCCTGGCAAGAAAACTTATAGCTTTTGCCTAAAAGAGCTCGTTTGATTTCTAAAACAGCGATAAATTGATTCCATTGCGTTTGGAATTAATAAATACACTATAATCGTCTCAAAACTTGCCAAGAACAATGAATAAACCCCTGTTTTTACCATTTCAGACTTGTACAGGTTCATTTCACGACAAATTTGACGATTTAACTCTAATTCCAGTCGATTAACCGGTTTTTCTTTATTCTGTAGCATTAAATAGTAAAAGTCTCACATTATTAGGTACAAAACAAGAGTTCCTGGCAAGAAAACTTGTAGCTTTTGTCTAAAAGAGCTCGTTTCATTTCTTAAGCAGCGATAAATTGATTCCATTGCGTTTGGAATTAATAAATACACTATAATCGTTTCAAAACTTGCCAAGAACAATGAATAAACCCCTGTTTTTACCATTTCAGACTTGTACAGGTTCATTTCACGACAAATTTGACGATTTAACTCTAATTCCAGTCGATTAACCGGTTTTTCTTTATTCTGTAGCATTAAATAGTAAAAGTCTTACATTATTAGGTGCAAAACAAGAGTTCCTGGCAAGAAAACTTATAGCTTTTGCCTAAAAGAGCTCGTTTGATTTCTAAAACAGCGATAAATTGATTCCATTGCGTTTGGAATTAATAAATACACTATAATCGTCTCAAAACTTGCCAAGAACAATGAATAAACCCCTGTTTTTACCATTTCAGACGTGTACAGCTTCATTTCACGTCAAATTTGACGATTTAACTCTAATTCCAGTCGATTAACCGGTTTTTCTTTATTCTGTAGCATTAAATAGTTAAAGTCTTACATTATTAGGTACAAAACAAGAGTTCCTGGCAAGAAAACTAGCAGATTTTGCCTAAAAGAGTTCGTTTCATTTTTAAAACAGCGATAAATTAATTCCATTGCGTTTGGAAATAATAAATACTCTATAATCGTCTCAAAGATTGCCAAGAACAATGAATAAACCCCTGCTTTTACCATTTCAGACGTGAACAGCTTCATTTCACGTCATATTTGACGATTTAAGTCTAATTCCAGTCGATTTACCGGTTTTTCTTTATTCTGTAGCATTAAACAGTAAAAGTCTTACATTATTTGGTACAAAACAAGAGTTCCTGGCAAGAAAACTTGTAGCTTTTGCCTAAAAGAGCTCGTTTCATTTCTTAAGCAGCGATAAATTGATTCCATTGCGTTCGGAATTTATAAATACACTATAATCGTTTCAAAACTTGCCAAGAACAATGAATAAACCCCTGTTTTTACCATTTCAGACGTGTACAGCTTCATTTCACGTCAAATTTAACGATTTAACTCTAATTCCAGTCGATTAACCGGTTTTTCTTTATTCTGTAGCATTAAATAGTAAAAGTCTTACATTATTAGGTACAAAACAAGAGTTTCTGGCAAGAAAACTGGTAGCTTTTGCCTAAAAGAGCTCGTTTCATTTCTAAAGCAGCGATAAATTGTTTCCATTGCATTTGGAATTTATAAATACACTATAATCGTTTCAAAACTTGCCAAGAACAATGAATAAACCCCTGTTTTTACCATTTCAGACTTGTAAAGGTTCATTTCACGACAAATTTGACGATTTAATTCTAACTCCAGTCGATTAACCGGTTTTTCTTTATTCTGTAGCATTAAACAGTAAAAGTCTTACATTATTTGGTACAAAACAAGAGTTCCTGGCAAGAAAACTAGCAGATTTTGCCTAAAAGAGCTCGTTTCATTTCTAAAACAGCGATAAATTGATTCCATTGCGTTTGGAATTAATAAATACTCTATAATCGTCTCAAAGCTTGCCAAGAACAATAAATAAACCCCTGCTTTTACCATTTCAGACGTGAACAGCTTCATTTCACGTCATATTTGACGATTTAAGTCTAATTCCAGTCGATTTACCGGTTTTTCTTTATTCTGTAGCATTAAACAGTAAAAGTCTTACATTATTTGGTACAAAACAAGAGTTCCTGGCAAGAAAACTTGTAGCTTTTGCCTAAAAGAGCTCGTTTAATTTCTTGAGCAGCGATAAATTGATTCCATTGCGTTTGGAATTTATAAATACACTATAATCGTCTCAAAACTTGCCAAGAACAATAAATAAACCCCTGTTTTTACCATTTCAGACGTGTACAGCTTCATTTCACGTCAAATTTGACGATTTAACTCTAATTCCAGTCGATTAACCGGTTTTTCTTTATTCTGTAGCATTAAATAGTTAAAGTCTTACATTATTAGGTACAAAACAAGAGTTCCTGGCAAGAAAACTAGCAGATTTTGCCTAAAAGAGCTCGTTTCATTTTTAAAACAGCGATAAATTAATTCCATTGCGTTTGGAATTAATAAATACTCTATAATCGTCTCAAAGCTTGCCAAGAACAATGAATAAACCCCTGCTTTTAACATTTCAGACGTGAACAGCTTCATTTCACGTCATATTTGACGATTTAAGTCTAATTCCAGTCGATTTACCGGTTTTTCTTTATTCTGTAGCATTAAACAGTAAAAGTCTTACATTATTTGGTACAAAACAAGAGTTCCTGGCAAGAAAACTAGCAGATTTTGCCTAAAAGAGCTCGTTTGATTTCTAAAACAGCGATAAATTGATTCCATTGCGTTTGGAATTAATGAATACACTATAATCGTCTCAAAACTTGTCAAGAGCAATGAATACACGCCCGATTTTACCATCTGAGACGTGTACATCTTTATTTCTCAATCAGTTGGACGATTTAACTCTAATTTAGTCGATTGGCAGGTTTTTCTCTAGTCTGTCTCATTAAATAGTAAAAGTCTCACATTATTAGGTACAAAACAAGAGTTCCTCTCAAGAAAACTTGTAGCTTTTGCCTAAAAGAGCTCGTTTCATTTCTTAAGCAGCGATAAATTGATTCCATTGCGTTTGGAATTTATAAATACACTATAATCGTTTCAAAACTTGCCAAGAACAATGAATAAACCCCTGTTTTTACCATTTCAGACGTGTACAGCTTCATTTCACGTCAAATTTGACGATTTAACTCTAATTCCAGTCGATTAACCGGTTTTTCTTTATTCTGTAGCATTAAATAGTTAAAGTCTTACATTATTAGGTACAAAACAAGAGTTCCTGGCAAGAAAACTTATAGCTTTTGCCTAAAAGAGCTCGTTTCATTTCTAAAACAGCGATAAATTGATTCCATTGCGTTTGGAATTAATAAATACACTATAATCGTCTCAAAACTTGCCAAGAACAATGAATAAACCCCTGTTTTTACCATTTCAGACGTGCACAGGTTCATTTCACGTCAAATTTGACGATTTAACTCTAATTCCAGTCGATTAACCGGTTTTTCTTTATTCTGTAGCATTAAATAGTAAAAGTCTTACATTATTAGGTACAAAACAAGAGTTCCTTTCAAGAAAACTAGCATATTTTGCCTAAAAGAGCTCGTTTCATTTCTTCTATTGTGAAATGGCGGATGCGCCGGGATAAATTGGCAAAAATATTTAGATTCGCTGGTGCTAGAACGTCGAATTGATATCAAAAATACATACAAATACGTTAAATTGCGTTTGGAATTAATAAATACACTCTAATCGTTCCAAAACTTGTCAAGAGCAATGAATACACGCCCGATTTTACCATTTGAGACGTGTACATCTTTATTTCTCAAACAGTTGGACGATTTAACTCTAATTTAGTCGATTGGCAGGTTTTTCTCTAGTCTGTCTAATTAAATAGTAAAAGTCTCACATTATTAGGTACAAAACAAGAGTTCCTGGCAAGAAAACTTGTAGCTTTTGTCTAAAAGAGCTCGTTTCATTTCTTAAGCAGCGATAAATTGATTCCATTGCGTTTGGAATTAATAAATACACTATAATCGTTTCAAAACTTGCCAAGAACAATGAATAAACCCCTGTTTTTACCATTTCAGACTTGTACAGGTTCATTTCACGTCAAATTTGACGATTTAACTCTAATTCCAGTCGATTAACCGGTTTTTCTTTATTCTGTAGCATTAAATAGTAAAAGTCTTACATTATTAGGTACAAAACAAGAGTTCCTGGCAAGAAAACTGGTAGCTTTTGCCTAAAAGAGCTCGTTTCATTTCTAAAACAGCGATAAATTGATTCCATTGCATTTGGAATTAATAAATACACTATAATCGTCTCAAAACTTGCCAAGAACAATGAATAAACCCCTGTTTTTACCATTTCAGACTTGTACAGCTTCATTTCACGACAAATTTGACGAATTAACTCTAATTCCAGTCGATCAACCGGTTTTTCTTTATTCTGTATATTTTAAAACTAGCATATTTTGCCTAAAAGAGCTCGTTTCATTTCTTCTATTGTAAAATGGCGGATGCGCCGGGATAAATTGGCAAAAATATTTAGATTCGCTGGTGCTAGAACGTCGAATTGATATCAAAAATACATACAAATACGTTAAATTGCGTTTGGAATTAATAAATACACTGTAATCGTTCCAAAACTTGTCAAGAGCAATGAATACACGCCCGATTTTACCATTTGAGACGTGTACATCTTTATTTCTCAAACAGTTGGACGATTTAACTCTAATTTAGTCGATTGACAGGTTTTTCTCTAGTCTGTTTTATTAAATAGTAGAAGTCTCACATTATTAGGTACAAAACAAGAGTTCCTGGCAAGAAAACTGGTAGCTTTTGCCTAAAAGAGCTCGTTTCATTTCTAAAGCAGCGATAAATTGATTCCATTGCGTTTGGAATTAATAAATACACTATAATCGTCTCAAAACTTGCCAAGAACAATGAATAAACCCCTGTTTTTACCATTTCAGACGTGTACAGCTTCATTTCACGTCAAATTTGACGATTTAACTCTAATTCCAGTCGATTAACCGGTTTTTCTTTATTCTGTAGCATTAAATAGTTAAAGTCTTACATTATTAGGTACAAAACAAGAGTTCCTGGCAAGAAAACTAGCAGATTTTGCCTACAAGAGTTCGTTTCATTTCTAAAACAGCGATAAATTAATTCCTTTGCGTTTGGAATTAATAAATACTCTATAATCGTCTCAAAGCTTGCCAAGAACAATGAATAAACCCCTGCTTTTACCATTTCAGACGTGTACAGCTTCATTTCACGTCATATTTGACGATTTAAGTCTAATTCCAGTCGATTTATCGGTTTTTCTTTATTCTGTAGCATTAAACAGTAAAAGTCTTACATTATTTGGTACAAAACAAGAGTTCCTGGCAATAAAACTAGCAGATTTTGCCTAAATGAGCTCGTTTCATTTCTAAAACAGCGATAAATTGATTCCATTGCGTTTGGAATTAATAAATACACTATAATCGTCTCAAAACTTGTCAAGAGCAATGAATACACGCCCGATTTTACCATTTGAGACGTGTACATCTTTATTTCTCAAACAGTTGGACGATTTAACTCTAATTTAGTCGATTGGCAGGTTTTTCTCTAGTCTGTCTAATTAAATAGTAAAAGTCTCACATTATTAGGTACAAAACAAGAGTTCCTGGCAAGAAAACTAGCAGATTTTGCCTAAAAGAGCTCGTTTCATTTCTAAAACAGCGATAAATTGATTCCATTGCGTTTGGAATTAATAAATACTCTATAATCGTCTCAAAGCTTGCCAAGAACAATAAATAAACCCCTGCTTTTACCATTTCAGACGTGAACAGCTTCATTTCACGTCATATTTGACGATTTAAGTCTAATTCCAGTCGATTTACCGGTTTTTCTTTATTCTGTAGCCTTAAACAGTAAAAGTCTTACATTATTTGGTACAAAACAAGAGTTCCTGGCAAGAAAACTTGTAGCTTTTGCCTAAAAGAGCTCGTTTAATTTCTTGAGCAGCGATAAATTGATTCCATTGCGTTTGGAATTTATAAATACACTATAATCGTTTCAAAACTTGCCAAGAACAATGAATAAACCCCTGTTTTTACCATTTCAGACTTGTACAGGTTCATTTCACGACAAATTTGACGATTTAACTCTAATTCCAGTCGATTAACCGGTTTTTCTTTATTCTGTAGCATTAAATAGTTAAAGTCTTACATTATTAGGTACAAAACAAGAGTTCCTGGCAAGAAAACTAGCAGATTTTGCCTAAAAGAGTTCGTTTCATTTTTAAAACAGCGATAAATTAATTCCATTGCGTTTGGAATTAATAAATACTCTATAATCGTCTCAAAGCTTGCCAAGAACAATGAATAAACCCCTGCTTTTACCATTTCAGACGTGAACAGCTTCATTTCACGTCATATTTGACGATTTAAGTCTAATTCCAGTCGATTTACCGGTTTTTCTTTATTCTGTAGCATTAAACAGTAAAAGTCTTACATTATTTGGTACAAAACAAGAGTTCCTGGCAAGAAAACTAGCAGATTTTGCCTAAAAGAGCTCGTTTGATTTCTAAAACAGCGATAAATTGATTCCATTGCGTTTGGAATTAATGAATACACTATAATCGTCTCAAAACTTGTCAAGAGCAATGAATACACGCTCGATTTTACCATTTGAGACGTGTACATCTTTATTTCTCAATCAGTTGGACGGTTTAACTCTAATTTAGTCGATTGGCAGGTTTTTCTCTAGTCTGTCTCATTAAATAGTAAAAGTCTCACATTATTAGGTACAAAACAAGAGTTCCTCTCAAGAAAACTTGTAGCTTTTGCCTAAAAGAGCTCGTTTCATTTCTTAAGCAGCGATAAATTGATTCCATTGCGTTTGGAATTTATAAATACACTATAATCGTTTCAAAACTTGCCAAGAACAATGAATAAACCCCTGTTTTTACCATTTCAGACTTGTACAGGTTCATTTCACGACAAATTTGACGATTTAATTCTAACTCCAGTCGATTAACCGGTTTTTCTTTATTCTGTAGCATTAAACAGTAAAAGTCTTACATTATTTGGTACAAAACAAGAGTTCCTGGCAAGAAAACTAGCAGATTTTGCCTAAAAGAGCTCGTTTCATTTCTAAAACAGCGATAAATTGATTCCATTGCGTTTGGAATTAATAAATACTCTATAATCGTCTCAAAGCTTGCCAAGAACAATAAATAAACCCCTGCTTTTACCATTTCAGACGTGAACAGCTTCATTTCACGTCATATTTGACGATTTAAGTCTAATTCCAGTCGATTTACCGGTTTTTCTTTATTCTGTAGCATTAAACAGTAAAAGTCTTACATTATTTGGTACAAAACAAGAGTTCCTGGCAAGAAAACTTGTAGCTTTTGCCTAAAAGAGCTCGTTTAATTTCTTGAGCAGCGATAAATTGATTCCATTGCGTTTGGAATTTATAAATACACTATAATCGTTTCAAAACTTGCCAAGAACAATGAATAAACCCCTGTTTTTACCATTTCAGACTTGTACAGGTTCATTTCACGACAAATTTGACGATTTAACTCTAATTCCAGTCGATTAACCGGTTTTTCTTTATTCTGTAGCATTAAATAGTAAAAGTCTTACATTATTAGGTGCAAAACAAGAGTTCCTGGCAAGAAAACTTATAGCTTTTGCCTAAAAGAGCTCGTTTCATTTCTAAAACAGCGATAAATTGATTCCATTGCGTTTGGAATTAATAAATACACTATAATCGTCTCAAAACTTGCCAAGAACAATGAATAAACCCCTGTTTTTACCATTTCAGACGTGTACAGCTTCATTTCACGTCAAATTTGACGATTTAACTCTAATTCCAGTCGATTAACCGGTTTTTCTTTATTCTGTAGCATTAAATAGTTAAAGTCTTACATTATTAGGTACAAAACAAGAGTTCCTGGCAAGAAAACTAGCAGATTTTGCCTAAAAGAGCTCGTTTCATTTTTAAAACAGCGATAAATTAATTCCATTGCGTTTGGAATTAATAAATACTCTATAATCGTCTCAAAGCTTGCCAAGAACAATGAATAAACCCCTGCTTTTACCATTTCAGACGTGAACAGCTTCATTTCACGTCATATTTGACGATTTAAGTCTAATTCCAGTCGATTTACCGGTTTTTCTTTATTCTGTAGCATTAAACAGTAAAAGTCTTTATTTGGTACAAAACAAGAGTTCCTGGCAAGAAAACTAGCAGATTTTGCCTAAAAGAGCTCGTTTGATTTCTAAAACAGCGATAAATTGATTCCATTGCGTTTGGAATTAATGAATACACTATAATCGTCTCAAAACTTGTCAAGAGCAATGAATACACGCCCGATTTTACCATTTGAGACGTGTACATCTTTATTTCTCAATCAGTTGGACGATTTAACTCCAATTTAGTCGATTGGCAGGTTTTTCTCTAGTCTGTCTCATTAAATAGTAAAAGTCTCACATTATTAGATACAAAACAATAGTTCCTCTCAAGAAAACTTGTAGCTTTTGCCTAAAAGAGCTCGTTTCATTTCTTAAGCAGCAATAAATTGATTCCATTGCGTTTGGAATTTATAAATACACTATAATCGTTTCAAAACTTGCCAAGAACAATGAATAAACCCCTGTTTTTACCATTTCAGACGTGTACAGCTTCATTTCACGTCAAATTTGACGATTTAACTCTAATTCCAGTCGATTAACCGGTTTTTCTTTATTCTGTAGCATTAAATAGTTAAAGTCTTACATTATTAGGTACAAAACAAGAGTTCCTGGCAAGAAAACTAGCAGATTTTGAATAAAAGAGCTCGTTTCATTTTTAAAACAGCGATAAATTAATTCCATTGCGTTTGGAATTAATAAATACTCTATAATCGTCTCAAAGCTTGCCAAGAACAATGAATAAACCCCTGCTTTTACCATTTCAGACGTGAACAGCTTCATTTCACGTCATATTTGACGATTTAAGTCTAATTCCAGTCGATTTACCGGTTTTTCTTTATTCTGTAGCATTAAACAGTAAAAGTCTTTATTTGGTACAAAACAAGAGTTCCTGGCAAGAAAACTAGCAGATTTTGCCTAAAAGACCTCGTTTGATTTCTAAAACAGCGATAAATTGATTCCATTGCGTTTGGAATTAATGAATACACTATAATCGTCTCAAAACTTGTCAAGAGCAATGAATACACGCCCGATTTTACCATTTGAGACGTGTACATCTTTATTTCTCAATCAGTTGGACGATTTAACTCCAATTTAGTCGATTGGCAGGTTTTTCTCTAGTCTGTCTCATTAAATAGTAAAAGTCTCACATTATTAGGTACAAAACAAGAGTTCCTCTCAAGAAAACTTGTAGCTTTTGCCTAAAAGAGCTCGTTTCATTTCTTAAGCAGCGATAAATTGATTCCATTGCGTTTGGAATTTATAAATACACTATAATCGTTTCAAAACTTGCCAAGAACAATGAATAAACCCCTGTTTTTACCATTTCAGACGTGTACAGCTTCATTTCACGTCAAATTTGACGATTTAACTCTAATTCCAGTCGATTAACCGGTTTTTCTTTATTCTGTAGCATTAAATAGTTAAAGTCTTACATTATTAGGTACAAAACAAGAGTTCCTGGCAAGAAAACTAGCAGATTTTGCCTAAAAGAGTTCGTTTCATTTTTAAAACAGCGATAAATTAATTCCATTGCGTTTGGAATTAATAAATACTCTATAATCGTCTCAAAGCTTGCCAAGAACAATGAATAAACCCCTGCTTTTACCATTTCAGACGTGAACAGCTTCATTTCACGTCATATTTGACGATTTAAGTCTAATTCCAATCGATTTACCGGTTTTTCTTTATTCTGTAGCATTAAACAGTAAAAGTCTTACATTATTTGGTACAAAACAAGAGTTCCTGGCAAGAAAACTGGCAGATTTTGCCTAAAAGAGCTCGTTTGATTTCTAAAACAGCGATAAATTGATTCCATTGCGTTTGGAATTAATGAATACACTATAATCGTCTCAAAACTTGTCAAGAGCAATGAATACACGCCCGATTTTACCATTTGAGACGTGTACATCTTTATTTCTCAATCAGTTGGACGATTTAACTCTAATTTAGTCGATTGGCAGGTTTTTCTCTAGTCTGTCTCATTAAATAGTAAAAGTCTCACATTATTAGGTACAAAACAAGAGTTCCTTTCAAGAAAACTAGCATAATTATTTTGCCTAAAAGAGCTCGTTTCATTTCTTCTATTGTGAAATGGCGGATGCGCCGGTATAAATTGGCAAAAATATTTAGATTCGCTGGTGCTAGAACGTCGAATTGATATCAAAAATACATACAAATACGTTAAATTGCGTTTGGAATTAATAAATACACTGTAATCGTTCCAAAACTTGTCAAGAGCAATGAATACACGCCCGATTTTACCATTTGAGACGTGTACATCTTTATTTCTCAAACAGTTGGACGATTTAACTCTAATTTAGTCGATTGGCAGGTTTTTCTCTAGTCTGTTTCATTAAATAGTAGAAGTCTCACATTATTAGGTACAAAACAAGAGTTCCTGGCAAGAAAACTTGTAGCTTTTGTCTAATAGAGCTCGTTTCATTTCTTAAGCAGCGATAAATTGATTCCATTGCGTTTGGAATTAATAAATACACTATAATCGTTTCAAAACTTGCCAAGAACAATGAATAAATCCCTGTTTTTACCATATCAGACTTGTACAGGTTCATTTCACGACAAATTTGACGATTTAACTCTAATTCCAGTCGATTAACCGGTTTTTCTTTATTCTGTAGCATTAAATAGTAAAAGTCTTACATTATTAGGTACAAAACAAGAGTTCCTGGCAAGAAAACTAGCAGATTTTGCCTAAAAGAGCTCGTTTCATTTCTAAAACAGCGATAAATTGATTCCATTGCGTTTGGAATTAATAAATACACTATAATCGTCTCAAAACTTGCCAAGAACAATGAATAAACCCCTGTTTTTACCATTTCAGACTTGTACAGGTTCATTTTACGACAAATTTGACGATTTAACTCTAATTCCAGTCGATTAACCGGTTTTTCTTTATTCTGTAGCATTAAATAGTAAAGTCTTACATTATTAGGTACAAAACAAGAGTTCCTTTCAAGAAAACTAGCATAATTATTTTGCCTAAAAGAGCTCGTTTCATTTCTTCTATTGTGAAATGGCGGATGCGCCGGTATAAATTGGCAAAAATATTTAGATTCGCTGGTGCTAGAACGTCGAATTGATATCAAAAATACATACAAATACGTTAAATTGCGTTTGGAATTAATAAATACACTGTAATCGTTCCAAAACTTGTCAAGAGCAATGAATACACGCCCGATTTTACCATTTGAGACGTGTACATCTTTATTTCTCAAACAGTTGGACGATTTAACTCTAATTTAGTCGATTGGCAGGTTTTTCTCTAGTCTGTTTCATTAAATATTAGAAGTCTCACATTATTAGGTACAAAACAAGAGTTCCTGGCAAGAAAACTTGTAGCTTTTGTCTAAAAGAGCTCGTGTCATTTCTTAAGCAGCGATAAATTGATTCCATTGCGTTTGGAATTAATAAATACACTATAATCGTTTCAAAAGTTGCCAAGAACAATGAATAAATCCCTGTTTTTACCATTTCAGACTTGTACAGGTTCATTTCACGACAAATTTGACGATTTAACTCTAATTCCAGTCGATTAACCGGTTTTTCTTTATTCTGTTGCATTAAATAGTAAAAGTCTTACATTATTAGGTGCAAAACAAGAGTTCCTGGCAAGAAAACTTATAGCTTTTGCCTAAAAGAGCTCGTTTCATTTCTAAAACAGCGATAAATTGATTCCATTGCGTTTGGAATTAATAAATACACTATAATCGTCTCAAAACTTGCCAAGAACAATGAATAAACCCCTGTTTTTACCATTTCAGACGTGTACAGCTTCATTTCACGTCAAATTTGACGATTTAACTCTAATTCCAGTCGATTAACCGGTTTTTCTTTATTCTGTAGCATTAAATAGTAAAAGTCTTACATTATTAGGTACAAAACAAGAGTTCCTGGCAAGAAAACTTATAGCTTTTGCCTAAAAGAGCTCGTTTCATTTCTAATACAGCGATAAATTGATTCCATTGCGTTTGGAATTAATAAATACACTATAATCGTCTCAAAACTTGCCAAGAACAATGAATAAACCCCTGTTTTTACCATTTCAGACGTGTACAGCTTCATTTCACGTCAAATTTGACGATTTAACTCTAATTCCAGTCGATTAACCGGTTTTTCTTTATTCTGTAGCATTAAATAGTAAAAGTCTTACATTATTAGGTACAAAACAAGAGTTCCTTTCAAGAAAACTAGCATATTTTGCCTAAAAGAGCTCGTTTCATTTCTTCTATTGTGAAATGGCGGATGCGCCGGGATAAATTGGCAAAAATATTTAGATTCGCTGGTGCTAGAACGTCGAATTGATATCAAAAATACATACAAATACGTTAAATTGCGTTTGGAATTAATAAATACACTGTAATCGTTCCAAAACTTGTCAAGAGCAATGAATACACGCCCGATTTTACCATTTGAGACGTGTACATCTTTATTTCTCAAACAGTTGGACGATTTAACTCTAATTTAGTCGATTGGCAGGTTTTTCTCTAGTCTGTTTCATTAAATAGTAGAAGTCTCACATTATTAGGTACAAAACAAGAGTTCCTGGCAAGAAAACTGGTAGCTTTTGCCTAAAAGAGCTCGTTTCATTTCTAAAGCAGCGATAAATTGTTTCCATTGCGTTTGGAATTTATAAATACACTATAATCGTTTCAAAACTTGCCAAGAACAATGAATAAACCCCTGTTTTTACCATTTCAGACTTGTACAGCTTCATTTCACGTCAAATTTGACGATTTAACTCTAATTCCAGTCGATTAACCGGTTTTTCTTTATTCTGTAGCATTAAATAGTTAAAGTCTTACATTATTAGGTACAAAACAAGAGTTCCTGGCAAGAAAACTAGCAGATTTTGCCTAAAAGAGTTCGTTTCATTTCTAAAACGGCGATAAATTAATTCCATTGCGTTTGGAATTAATAAATACTCTATAATCGTCTCAAAGCTTGCCAAGAACAATGAATAAACCCCTGTTTTTACCATTTCAGACGTGTACAGCTTCATTTCACGTCATATTTGACGATTTAAGTATAATTCCAGTCGATTTATCGGTTTTTCTTTATTCTGTAGCATTAAACAGTAAAAGTCTTACATTATTTGGTACAAAACAAGAGTTCCTGGCAATAAAACTAGCAGATTTTGCCTAAATGAGCTCGTTTCATTTCTAAAACAGCGATAAATTGATTCCATTGCGTTTGGAATTAATAAATACACTATAATCGTCTCAAAACTTGTCAAGAGCAATGAATACACGCCCGATTTTACCATTTGAGACGTGTACATCTTTATTTCTCAAACAGTTGGACGATTTAACTCTAATTTAGTCGATTGGCAGGTTTTTCTCTAGTCTGTCTAATTAAATAGTAAAAGTCTCACATTATTAGGTACAAAACAAGAGTTCCTGGCAAGAAAACTTGTAGCTTTTGTCTAAAAGAGCTCGTTTCATTTCTTAAGCAGCGATAAATTGATTCCATTGCGTTTGGAATTAATAAATACACTATAATCGTTTCAAAACTTGCCAAGAACAATGAATAAACCCCTGTTTTTACCATTTCAGACTTGTACAGGTTCATTTCACGACAAATTTGACGATTTAACTCTAATTCCAGTCGATTAACCGGTTTTTCTTTATTCTGTAGCATTAAATAGTAAAAGTCTTACATTATTAGGTGCAAAACAAGAGTTCCTGGCAAGAAAACTTATAGCTTTTGCCTAAAAGAGCTCGTTTCATTTCTAAAACAGCGATAAATTGATTCCATTGCGTTTGGAATTAATAAATACACTATAATCGTCTCAAAACTTGCCAAGAACAATGAATAAACCCCTGTTTTTACCATTTCAGACGTGTACAGCTTCATTTCACGTCAAATTTGACGATTTAACTCTAATTCCAGTCGATTAACCGGTTTTTCTTTATTCTGTAGCATTAAATAGTTAAAGTCTTACATTATTAGGTACAAAACAAGAGTTCCTGGCAAGAAAACTAGCAGATTTTGCCTAAAAGAGTTCGTTTCATTTTTAAAACAGCGATAAATTAATTCCATTGCGTTTGGAATTAATAAATACTCTATAATCGTCTCAAAGCTTGCCAAGAACAATGAATAAACCCCTGCTTTTAACATTTCAGACGTGAACAGCTTCATTTCACGTCATATTTGACGATTTAAGTCTAATTCCAGTCGATTTACCGGTTTTTCTTTATTCTGTAGCATTAAACAGTAAAAGTCTTACATTATTTGGTACAAAACAAGAGTTCCTGGCAAGAAAACTAGCAGATTTTGCCTAAAAGAGCTCGTTTGATTTCTAAAACAGCGATAAATTGATTCCATTGCGTTTGGAATTAATGAATACACTTTAATCGTCTCAAAACTTGTCAAGAGCAATGAATACACGCCCGATTTTACCATTTGAGACGTGTACATCTTTATTTCTCAATCAGTTGGACGATTTAACTCTAATTTAGTCGATTGGCAGGTTTTTCTCTAGTCTGTCTCATTAAATAGTAAAAGTCTCACATTATTAGGTACAAAACAAGAGTTCCTCTCAAGAAAACTTGTAGCTTTTGCCTAAAAGAGCTCGTTTCATTTCTTAAGCAGCGATAAATTGATTCCATTGCGTTTGGAATTTATAAATACACTATAATCGTTTCAAAACTTGCCAAGAACAATGAATAAACCCCTGTTTTTACCATTTCAGACGTGTACAGCTTCATTTCACGTCAAATTTGACGATTTAATTCTAATTCCAGTCGATTAACCGGTTTTTCTTTATTCTGTAGCATTAAATAGTTAAAGTCTTACATTATTAGGTATAAAACAAGAGTTCCTGGCAAGAAAACTAGCAGATTTTGCCTAAAAGAGCTCGTTTCATTTCTAAAACAGCGATAAATTGATTCCATTGCGTTTGGAATTAATAAATACACTATAATCGTCTCAAAACTTGCCAAGAACAATGAATAAATCCCTGTTTTTACCATTTCAGACTTGTACAGGTTCATTTTACGACAAATTTGACGACTTAACTCTAATTCCAGTCGATTAACCGGTTTTTCTTTATTCTGTAGCATTAAATAGTAAAGTCTTACATTATTAGGTACAAAACAAGAGTTCCTTTCAAGAAAACTAGCATAATTATTTTGCCTAAAAGAGCTCGTTTCATTTCTTCTATTGTGAAATGGCGGATGCGCCGGTATAAATTGGCAAAAATATTTAGATTCGCTGGTGCTAGAACGTCGAATTGATATAAAAAATACATACAAATACGTTAAATTGCGTTTGGAGTTAATAAATACACTGTAATCGTTCCAAAACTTGTCAAGAGCAATGAATACACGCCCGATTTTACCATTTGAGACGTGTACATCTTTATTTCTCAAACAGTTGGACGATTTAACTCTAATTTAGTCGATTGGCAGGTTTTTCTCTTGTCTGTTTCATTAAATAGTAGAAGTCTCACATTATTAGGTACAAAACAAGAGTTCCTGGCAAGAAAACTTGTAGCTTTTGTCTAAAAGAGCTCGTTTCATTTCTTAAGCAGCGATAAATTGATTCCATTGCGTTTGGAATTAATAAATACACTATAATCGTTTCAAAACTTGCCAAGAACAATGAATAAATCCCTGTTTTTACCATTTCAGACTTGTACAGGTTCATTTCACGACAAATTTGACGATTTAACTCTAATTCCATTCGATTAACCGGTTTTTCTTTATTCTGTAGCATTAAATAGTAAAAGTCTTACATTATTAGGTACAAAACAAGAGTTTCTGGCAAGAAAACTGGTAGCTTTTGCTTAAAAGAGCTCGTTTCATTTCTAAAGCAGCGATAAATTGTTTCCATTGCGTTTGGAATTTATAAATACACTATAATCGTTTCAAAACTTGCCAAGAACAATGAATAAACCCCTGTTTTTACCATTTCAGACTTGTACAGGTTCATTTCACGACAAATTTGACGATTTAATTCTAACTCCAGTCGATTAACCGGTTTTTCTTTATTCTGTAGCATTAAACAGTAAAAGTCTTACATTATTTGGTACAAAACAAGAGTTCCTGGCAAGAAAACTAGCAGATTTTGCCTAAAAGAGCTCGTTTCATTTATAAAACAGCGATAAATTGATTCCATTGCGTTTGGAATTAATAAATACTCTATAATCGTCTCAAAGCTTGCCAAGAACAATGAATAAACCCCTGCTTTTAACATTTCAGACGTGAACAGCTTCATTTCACGTCATATTTGACGATTTAAGTCTAATTCCAGTCGATTTACCGGTTTTTCTTTATTCTGTAGCATTAAACAGTAAAAGTCTTACATTATTTGGTACAAAACAAGAGTTCCTGGCAAGAAAACTAGCAGATTTTGCCTAAAAGAGCTCGTTTGATTTCTAAAACAGCGATAAATTGATTCCATTGCGTTTGGAATTAATGAATACACTATAATCGTCTCAAAACTTGTCAAGAGCAATGAATACACGCCCGATTTTACCATTTGAGACGTGTACATCTTTATTTCTCAATCAGTTGGACGATTTAACTCTAATTTAGTCGATTGGCAGGTTTTTCTCTAGTCTGTCTCATTAAATAGTAAAAGTCTCACATTATTAGGTACAAAACAAGAGTTCCTCTCAAGAAAACTTGTAACTCTAATTCCAGTCGATTAACCGGTTTTTCTTTATTCTGTTGCATTAAATAGTAAAAGTCTTACATTATTAGGTGCAAAACAAGAGTTCCTGGCAAGAAAACTAGCAGATTTTGCCTAAAAGAGTTCGTTTCATTTCTAAAACGGCGATAAATTAATTCCATTGCGTTTGGAATTAATAAATACTCTATAATCGTCTCAAAGCTTGCCAAGAACAATGAATAAACCCCTGTTTTTACCATTTCAGACGTATACAGCTTCATTTCACGTCATATTTGACGATTTAAGTCTAATTCCAGTCGATTTATCGGTTTTTCTTTATTCTGTAGCATTAAACAGTAAAAGTCTTACATTATTTGGTACAAAACAAGAGTTCCTGGCAATAAAACTAGCAGATTTTGCCTAAATGAGCTCGTTTCATTTCTAAAACAGCGATAAATTGATTCCATTGCGTTTGGAATTAATAAATACACTATAATCGTCTCAAAACTTGTCAAGAGCAATGAATACACGCCCGATTTTACCATTTGAGACGTGTACATCTTTATTTCTCAAACAGTTGGACGATTTAACTCTAATTTAGTCGATTGGCAGGTTTTTCTCTAGTCTGTCTAATTAAATAGTAAAAGTCTCACATTATTAGGTACAAAACAAGAGTTCCTGGCAAGAAAACTTGTAGCTTTTGTCTAAAAGAGCTCGTTTCATTTCTTAAGCAGCGATAAATTGATTCCATTGCGTTTGGAATTAATAAATACACTATAATCGTTTCAAAACTTGCCAAGAACAATGAATAAACCCCTGTTTTTACCATTTCAGACTTGTACAGGTTCATTTCACGACAAATTTGACGATTTAACTCTAATTCCAGTCGATTAACCGGTTTTTCTTTATTCTGTAGCATTAAATAGTAAAAGTCTTACATTATTAGGTGCAAAACAAGAGTTCCTGGCAAGAAAACTTATAGCTTTTGCCTAAAAGAGCTCGTTTGATTTCTAAAACAGCGATAAATTGATTCCATTGCGTTTGGAATTAATAAATACACTATAATCGTCTCAAAACTTGCCAAGAACAATGAATAAACCCCTGTTTTTACCATTTCAGACGTGTACAGCTTCATTTCACGTCAAATTTGACGATTTAACTCTAATTCCAGTCGATTAACCGGTTTTTCTTTATTCTGTAGCATTAAATAGTTAAAGTCTTACATTATTAGGTACAAAACAAGAGTTCCTGGCAAGAAAACTAGCAGATTTTGCCTAAAAGAGTTCGTTTCATTTTTAAAACAGCGATAAATTAATTCCATTGCGTTTGGAAATAATAAATACTCTATAATCGTCTCAAAGCTTGCCAAGAACAATGAATAAACCCCTGCTTTTACCATTTCAGACGTGAACAGCTTCATTTCACGTCATATTTGACGATTTAAGTCTAATTCCAGTCGATTTACCGGTTTTTCTTTATTCTGTAGCATTAAACAGTAAAAGTCTTACATTATTTGGTACAAAACAAGAGTTCCTGGCAAGAAAACTAGCAGATTTTGCCTAAAAGAGCTCGTTTGATTTCTAAAACAGCGATAAATTGATTCCATTGCGTTTGGAATTAATGAATACACTATAATCGTCTCAAAACTTGTCAAGAGCAATGAATACACGCCCGATTTTACCATTTGAGACGTGTACATCTTTATTTCTCAATCAGTTGGACGATTTAACTCTAATTTAGTCGATTGGCGGGTTTTTCTCTAGTCTGTCTCATTAAATAGTAAAAGTCTCACATTATTAGGTACAAAACAAGAGTTCCTCTCAAGAAAACTTGTAGCTTTTGCCTAAAAGAGCTCGTTTCATTTCTTAAGCAGCGATAAATTGATTCCATTGCGTTTGGAATTTATAAATACACTATAATCGTTTCAAAACTTGCCAAGAACAATGAATAAACCCCTGTTTTTACCATTTCAGACGTGTACAGCTTCATTTCACGTCAAATTTGACGATTTAACTCTAATTCCAGTCGATTAACCGGTTTTTCTTTATTCTGTAGCATTAAATAGTAAAAGTCTTACATTATTAGGTACAAAACAAGAGTTTCTGGCAAGAAAACTGGTAGCTTTTGCCTAAAAGAGCTCGTTTCATTTCTAAAGCAGCGATAAATTGTTTCCATTGCATTTGGAATTTATAAATACACTATAATCGTTTCAAAACTTGCCAAGAACAATGAATAAACCCCTGTTTTTACCATTTCAGACTTGTACAGGTTCATTTCACGACAAATTTGACGATTTAATTCTAACTCCAGTCGATTAACCGGTTTTTCTTTATTCTGTAGCATTAAACAGTAAAAGTCTTACATTATTTGGTACAAAACAAGAGTTCCTGGCAAGAAAACTAGCAGATTTTGCCTAAAAGAGCTCGTTTCATTTCTAAAACAGCGATAAATTGATTCCATTGCGTTTGGAACTAATAAATACTCTATAATCGTCTCAAAGCTTGCCAAGAACAATAAATAAACCCCTGCTTTTACCATTTCAGACGTGAACAGCTTCATTTCACGTCATATTTGACGATTTAAGTCTAATTCCAGTCGATTTACCGGTTTTTCTTTATTCTGTAGCATTAAACAGTAAAAGTCTTACATTATTTGGTACAAAACAAGAGTTCCTGGCAAGAAAACTTGTAGCTTTTGCCTAAAAGAGCTCGTTTAATTTCTTGAGCAGCGATAAATTGATTCCATTGCGCTTGGAATTTATAAATACACTATAATCGTTTCAAAACTTGCCAAGAACAATGAATAAACCCCTGTTTTTACCATTTCAGACTTGTACAGGTTCATTTCACGACAAATTTGACGATTTAACTCTAATTCCAGTCGATTAACCGGTTTTTCTTTATTCTGTAGCATTAAATAGTAAAAGTCTTACATTATTAGGTGCAAAACAAGAGTTCCTGGCAAGAAAACTTATAGCTTTTGCCTAAAAGAGCTCGTTTCATTTCTAAAACAGCGATAAATTGATTCCATTGCGTTTGGAATTAATAAATACACTATAATCGTCTCAAAACTTGCCAAGAACAATGAATAAACCCCTGTTTTTACCATTTCAGACGTGTACAGCTTCATTTCACGTCAAATTTGACGATTTAACTCTAATTCCAGTCGATTAACCGGTTTTTCTTTATTCTGTAGCATTAAATAGTTAAAGTCTTACATTATTAGGTACAAAACAAGAGTTCCTGGCAAGAAAACTAGCAGATTTTGCCTAAAAGAGCTCGTTTCATTTTTAAAACAGCGATAAATTAATTCCATTGCGTTTGGAATTAATAAATACTCTATAATCGTCTCAAAGCTTGCCAAGAACAATGAATAAACCCCTGCTTTTACCATTTCAGACGTGAACAGCTTCATTTCACGTCATATTTGACGATTTAAGTCTAATTCCAGTCGATTTACCGGTTTTTCTTTATTCTGTAGCATTAAAAAGTAAAAGTCTTACATTATTTGGTACAAAACAAGAGTTCCTGGCAAGAAAACTAGCAGATTTTGCCTAAAAGAGCTCGTTTGATTTCTAAAACAGCGATAAATTGATTCCATTGCGTTTGGAATTAATGAATACACTATAATCGTCTCAAAACTTGTCAAGAGCAATGAATACACGCCCGATTTTACCATTTGAGACGTGTACATCTTTATTTCTCAATCAGTTGGACGATTTAACTCTAATTTAGTCGATTGGCAGGTTTTTCTCTAGTCTGTCTCATTAAATAGTAAAAGTCTCACATTATTAGGTACAAAACAAGAGTTCCTCTCAAGAAAACTTGTAGCTTTTGCCTAAAAGAGCTCGTTTCATTTCTTAAGCAGCGATAAATTGATTCCATTGCTTTTGGAATTTATAAATACACTATAATCGTTTCAAAACTTGCCAAGAACAATGAATAAACCCCTGTTTTTACCATTTCAGACGTGTACAGCTTCATTTCACGTCAAATTTGACGATTTAACTCTAATTCCAGTCGATTAACCGGTTTTTCTTTATTCTGTAGCATTAAATAGTTAAAGTCTTACATTATTAGGTACAAAACAAGAGTTCCTGGCAAGAAAACTTATAGCTTTTGCCTAAAAGAGCTCGTTTCATTTCTAAAACAGCGATAAATTGATTCCATTGCGTTTGGAATTAATAAATACACTATAATCGTCTCAAAACTTGCCAAGAACAATGAATAAACCCCTGTTTTTACCATTTCAGACGTGTACAGCTTCATTTCACGTCAAATTTGACGATTTAACTCTAATTCCAGTCGATTAACCGGTTTCTCTTTATTCTGTAGCATTAAATAGTAAAAGTCTTACATTATTAGGTACAAAACAAGAGTTCTTTTCAAGAAAACTAGCATATTTTGCCTAAAAGAGCTCGTTTCATTTCTTCTATTGTGAAATGGCGGATGCGCCGGGATAAATTGGCAAAAATATTTAGATTCGCTGGTGCTAGAACGTCGAATTGATATCAAAAATACATACAAATACGTTAAATTGCGTTTGGAATTAATAAATACACTGTAATCGTTCCAAAACTTGTCAAGAGCAATGAATACACGCCCGATTTTACCATTTGAGACGTGTACATCTTTATTTCTCAAACAGTTGGACGATTTAACTCTAATTTAGTCGATTGGCAGGTTTTTCTCTAGTCTGTCTAATTAAATAGTAAAAGTCTCACATTATTAGGTACAAAACAAGAGTTCCTGGCAAGAAAACTTGTAGCTTTTGTCTAAAAGAGCTCGTTTCATTTCTTAAGCAGCGATAAATTGATTCCATTGCGTTTGGAATTAATAAATACACTATAATTGTTTCAAAACTTGCCAAGAACAATGAATAAACCCCTGTTTTTACCATTTCAGACTTGTACAGGTTCATTTCACGTCAAATTTGACGATTTAACTCTAATTCCAGTCGATTAACCGGTTTTTCTTTATTCTGTAGCATTAAATAGTAAAAGTCTTACATTATTAGGTACAAAACAAGAGTTCCTGGCAAGAAAACTGGTAGCTTTTGCCTAAAAGAGCTCGTTTCATTTCTAAAACAGCGATAAATTGATTCCATTGCATTTCGAATTAATAAATACACTATAATCGTCTCAAAACTTGCCAAGAACAATGAATAAACCCCTGTTTTTACCATTTCAGACTTGTACAGCTTCATTTCACGACAAATTTGACGAATTAACTCTAATTCCAGTCGATCAACCGGTTTTTCTTTATTCTGTATATTTTAAAACTAGCATATTTTGCCTAAAAGAGCTCGTTTCATTTCTTCTATTGTGAAATGGCGGATGCGCCGGGATAAATTGGCAAAAATATTTAGATTCGCTGGTGCTAGAACGTCGAATTGATATCAAAAATACATACAAATACGTTAAATTGCGTTTGGAATTAATAAATACACTGTAATCGTTCCAAAACTTGTCAAGAGCAATGAATACACGCCCGATTTTACCATTTGAGACGTGTACATCTTTATTTCTCAAACAGTTGGACGATTTAACTCTAATTTAGTCGATTGGCAGGTTTTTCTCTAGTCTGTCTAATTAAATAGTTAAAGTCTTACATTATTAGGTACAAAACAAGAGTTCCTGGCAAGAAAACTAGCAGATTTTGCCTAAAAGAGTTCGTTTCATTTCTAAAACAGCGATAAATTAATTCCATAGCGTTTGGAATTAATAAATACTCTATAATCGTCTCAAAGCTTGCCAAGAACAATGAATAAACCACTGTTTTTACCATTTCAGAAGTGTACAGCTTCATTTCACGTCATATTTGACGATTTAAGTCTAATTCCAGTCGATTTATCGGTTTTTCTTTATTCTGTAGCATTAAACAGTAAAGTCTTACATTATTTGGTACAAAACAAGAGTTCCTGGCAATAAAACTAGCAGATTTTGCCTAAATGAGCTCGTTTCATTTCTAAAACAGCGATAAATTGATTCCATTGCGTTTGGAATTAATAAATACACTATAATCGTCTCAAAACTTGTCAAGAGCAATGAATACACGCCCGATTTTACCATTTGAGACGTGTACATCTTTATTTCTCAAACAGTTGGACGATTTAACTCTAATTTAGTCGATTGGCAGGTTTTTCTCTAGTCTGTCTAATTAAATAGTAAAAGTCTCACATTATTAGGTACAAAACAAGAGTTCCTGGCAAGAAAACTTGTAGCTTTTGTCTAAAAGAGCTCGTTTCATTTCTTAAGCAGCGATGAATTGATTCCATTGCGTTTGGAATTAATAAATACACTATAATCGTTTCAAAAGTTGCCAAGAACAATGAATAAACCCCTGTTTTTACCATTTCAGACTTGTACAGGTTCATTTCACGACTAATTTGACGATTTAACTCTAATTCCAGTCGATTAACCGGTTTTTCTTTATTCTGTAGCATTAAATAGTAAAAGTCTTACATTATTAGGTGCAAAACAAGAGTTCCTGGCAAGAAAACTTATAGCTTTTGCCTAAAAGAGCTCGTTTAATTTCTAAAACAGCGATAAATTGATTCCATTGCGTTTGGAATTAATAAATACACTATAATCGTCTCAAAACTTGCCAAGAACAATGAATAAACCCCTGTTTTTACCATTTCAGACGTGTACAGCTTCATTTCACGTCAAATTTGACGATTTAACTCTAATTCCAGTCGATTAACCGGTTTTTCTTTATTCTGTAGCATTAAATAGTTAAAGTCTTACATTATTAGGTACAAAACAAGAGTTCCTGGCAAGAAAACTAGCAGATTTTGCCTAAAAGAGTTCGTTTCATTTTTAAAACAGCGATAAATTAATTCCATTGCGTTTGGAATTAATAAATACTCTATAATCGTCTCAAAGCTTGCCAAGAACAATGAATAAACCCCTGCTTTTAACATTTCAGACGTGAACAGCTTCATTTCACGTCATATTTGACGATTTAAGTCTAATTCCAGTCGATTTACCGGTTTTTCTTTATTCTGTAGCATTAAACAGTAAAAGTCTTACATTATTTGGTACAAAACAAGAGTTCCTGGCAAGAAAACTAGCAGATTTTGCCTAAAAGAGCTCGTTTGATTTCTAAAACAGCGATAAATTGATTCCATTGCGTTTGGAATTAATAAATACACTATAATCGTCTCAAAACTTGCCAAGAACAATGAATAAATCCCTGTTTTTACCATTTCAGACTTGTACAGGTTCATTTTACGACAAATTTGACGACTTAACTCTAATTCCAGTCGATTAACCGGTTTTTCTTTATTCTGTAGCATTAAATAGTAAAGTCTTACATTATTAGGTACAAAACAAGAGTTCCTTTCAAGAAAACTAGCATAATTATTTTGCCTAAAAGAGCTCGTTTCATTTCTTCTATTGTGAAATGGCGGATGCGCCGGTATAAATTGGCAAAAATATTTAGATTCGCTGGTGCTAGAACGTCGAATTGATATCAAAAATACATACAAATACGTTAAATTGCGTTTGGAGTTAATAAATACACTGTAATCGTTCCAAAACTTGTCAAGAGCAATGAATACACGCCCGATTTTACCATTTGAGACGTGTACATCTTTATTTCTCAAACAGTTGGACGATTTAACTCTAATTTAGTCGATTGGCAGGTTTTTCTCTAGTCTGTTTCATTAAATAGTAGAAGTCTCACATTATTAGGTACAAAACAAGAGTTCCTGGCAAGAAAACTTGTAGCTTTTGTCTAAAAGAGCTCGTTTCATTTCTTAAGCAGCGATAAATTGATTCCATTGCGTTTGGAATTAATAAATACACTATAATCGTTTCAAAACTTGCCAAGAACAATGAATAAATCCCTGTTTTTACCATTTCAGACTTGTACAGGTTCATTTCACGACAAATTTGACGATTTAACTCTAATTCCAGTCGATTAACCGGTTTTTCTTTATTCTGTTGCATTAAATAGTAAACGTCTTACATTATTAGGTGCAAAACAAGAGTTCCTGGCAAGAAAACTTATAGCTTTTGCCTAAAAGAGCTCGTTTCATTTCTAAAACAGCGATAAATTGATTCCATTGCGTTTGGAATTAATAAATACACTATAATCGTCTCAAAACTTGCCAAGAACAATGAATAAACCCCTGTTTTTATCATTTCAGACGTGTACAGCTTCATTTCACGTCAAATTTGACGATTTAACTCTAATTCCAGTCGATTAACCGGTTTTTCTTTATTCTGTAGCATTAAATAGTAAAAGTCTTACATTATTAGGTACAAAACAAGAGTTTCTGGCAAGAAAACTGGTAGCTTTTGCTTAAAAGAGCTCGTTTCATTTCTAAAGCAGCGATAAATTGTTTCCATTGCGTTTGGAATTTATAAATACACTATAATCGTTTCAAAACTTGCCAAGAACAATGAATAAACCCCTGTTTTTACCATTTCAGACTTGTACAGGTTCATTTCACGACAAATTTGACGATTTAATTCTAACTCCAGTCGATTAACCGGTTTTTCTTTATTCTGTAGCATTAAACAGTAAAAGTCTTACATTATTTGGTACAAAACAAGAGTTCCTGGCAAGAAAACTAGCAGATTTTGCCTAAAAGAGCTCGTTTCATTTATAAAACAGCGATAAATTGATTCCATTGCGTTTGGAATTAATAAATACACTATAATCGTCTCAAAACTTGCCAAGAACAATGAATAAACCCCTGTTTTTATCATTTCAGACGTGTACAGCTTCATTTCACGTCAAATTTGACGATTTAACTCTAATTCCAGTCGATTAACCAGTTTTTCTTTATTCTGTAGCATTAAATAGTTAAAGTCTTACATTATTAGGTACAAAACAAGAGTTACTGGCAAGAAAACTAGCAGATTTTGCCTAAAAGAGTTCGTTTCATTTCTGAAACAGCGATAAATTAATTCCATTGCGTTTGGAATTAATAAATACTCTATAATCGTCTCAAAGCTTGCCAAGAACAATAAATAAACCCCTGCTTTTACCATTTCAGACGTGAACAGCTTCATTTCACGTCATATTTGACGATTTAACTCTAATTCCAGTCGATTAACCGGTTTTTCTTTATTCTGTAGCATTAAATAGTAAAAGTCTTACATTATTAGGTACAAAACAAGAGTTTCTGGCAAGAAAACTGGTAGCTTTTGCTTAAAAGAGCTCGTTTCATTTCTAAAGCAGCGATAAATTGTTTCCATTGCGTTTGGAATTTATAAATACACTATAATCGTTTCAAAACTTGCCAAGAACAATGAATAAACCCCTGTTTTTACCATTTCAGACTTGTACAGGTTCATTTCACGACAAATTTGACGATTTAACTCTAATTCCAGTCGATTAACCGGTTTTTCTTTATTCTGTTGCATTAAATAGTAAAAGTCTTACATTATTAGGTGCAAAACAAGAGTTCCTGGCAAGAAAACTTATAGCTTTTGCCTAAAAGAGCTCGTTTCATTTCTAAAACAGCGATAAATTGATTCCATTGCGTTTGGAATTAATAAATACACTATAATCGTCTCAAAACTTGTCAAGAGCAATGAATACACGCCCGATTTTACCATTTGAGACGTGTACATCTTTATTTCTCAAACAGTTGGACGATTTAACTCTAATTTAGTCGATTGGCAGGTTTTTCTCTAGTCTGTCTAATTAAATAGTAAAAGTCTCACATTATTAGGTACAAAACAAGAGTTCCTGGCAAGAAAACTTATAGCTTTTGCCTAAAAGAGCTCGTTTCATTTCTAAAACAGCGATAAATTGATTCCATTGCGTTTGGAATTTATAAATACACTATAATCGTTTCAAAACTTGCCAAGAACAATGAATAAACCCCTGTTTTTACCATTTCAGACTTGTACAGGTTCATTTTACGACAAATTTAACGATTTAACTCTAATTCCAGTCGATTAACCGGTTTTTCTTTATTCTGTAGCATTAAATAGTAAAAGTCTTACATTATTAGGTACAAAACAAGAGTTCCTGGCAAGAAAACTAGCAGATTTTGCCTAAAAGAGCTCGTTTCATTTCTAAAACAGCGATAAATTGATTCCATTGCGTTTGGAATTAATAAATACACTATAATCGTCTCAAAACTTGCCAAGAACAATGAATAAACCCCTGTTTTTACCATTTCAGACTTGTACAGGTTCATTTTACGACAAATTTGACGATTTAACTCTAATTCCAGTCGATTAACCGGTTTTACTTTATTCTGTAGCATTAAATAGTAAAGTCTTACATTATTAGGTACAAAACAAGAGTTCCTTTCAAGAAAACTAGCATAATTATTTTGCCTAAAAGAGCTCGTTTCATTTCTTCTATTGTGAAATGGCGGATGCGCCGGTATAAATTGGCAAAAATATTTAGATTCGCTGGTGCTAGAACGTCGAATTGATATCAAAAATACATACAAATACGTTAAATTGCGTTTGGAATTAATAAATACACTGTAATCGTTCCAAAACTTGTCAAGAGCAATGAATACACGCCCGATTTTACCATTTGAGACGTGTACATCTTTATTTCTCAAACAGTTGGAAGATTTAACTCTAATTTAGTCGATTGGCAGGTTTTTCTCTAGTCTGTTTCATTAAATAGTAAAAGTCTCACATTATTAGGTACAAAACAAGAGTTCCTGGCAAGAAAACTTGTAGCTTTTGTCTAAAAGAGCTCGTTTCATTTCTTAAGCAGCGATAAATTGATTCCATTGCGTTTGGAATTAATAAATACACTATAATCGTTTCAAAACTTGCCAAGAACAATGAATAAACCCCTGTTTTTACCATTTCAGACTTGTACAGGTTCATTTCACTACAAATTTGACGATTTAACTCTAATTCCAGTCGATTAACCGGTTTTTCTTTATTCTGTTGCATTAAATAGTAAAAGTCTTACATTATTAGTTACAAAACAAGAGCTCCTGGCAATAAAACTTATAGCTTTTGCCTAAAAGAGCTCGTTTCATTTCTAAAACAGCGATAAATTGATTCCATTGCGTTTGCAATTAATAAATACACTATAATCGTCTCAAAACTTGCCAAGAACAATGAATAAACCCCTGTTTTTATCATTTCAGACGTGTACAGCTTCACTTCACGTCAAATTTGACGATTTAACTCTAATTCCAGTCGATTAACCGGTTTTTCTTTATTCTGTAGCATTAAACAGTAAAAGTCTTACATTATTTGGTACAAAACAAGAGTTCCTGGCAAGAAAACTAGCAGATTTTGCCTAAAAGAGCTCGTTTCATTTCTAAAACAGCGATAAATTGATTCCATTGCGTTTGGAATTAATAAATACACTATAATCGTCTCAAAACTTGCCAAGAACAATGAATAAACCCCTGTTTTTACCATTTCAGACGTGTACAGCTTCATTTCACGTCAAATTTGACGATTTAACTCTAATTCCAGTCGATTAACCGGTTTTTCTTTATTCTGTAGCATTAAATAGTTCAAGTCTCACATTATTAGGTACAAAACAAGAGTTCCTGGCAAGAAAACTTGTAGCTTTTGTCTAAAAGAGCTCGTTTCATTTCTTAAGCAGCGATAAATTGATTCCATTGCGTTTGGAATTAATAAATACACTATAATCGTTTCAAAACTTGCCAAGAACAATGAATAAACCCCTGTTTTTACCATTTCAGACTTGTACAGGTTCATTTCACGACAAATTTGACGATTTAACTCTAATTCCAGTCGATTAACCGGTTTTTCTTTATTCTGTTGCATTAAATAGTAAAAGTCTTACATTATTAGGTGCAAAACAAGAGTTCCTGGCAAGAAAACTTATAGCTTTTGCATAAAAGATCTCGTTTCATTTCTAAAACAGCGATAAATTGATTCCATTGCGTTTGGAATTAATGAATACACTATAATCGTCTCAAAACTTGTCAAGAGCAATGAATACACGCCCGATTTTACCATTTGAGACGTGTACATCTTTATTTCTCAATCAGTTGGACGATTTAACTCTAATTTAGTCGATTGGCAGGTTTTTCTCTAGTCTGTCTCATTAAATAGTAAAAGTCTCACATTATTAGGTACAAAACAAGAGTTCCTCTCAAGAAAACTTGTAGCTTTTGCCTAAAAGAGCTCGTTTCATTTCTTAAGCAGCGATAAATTGATTCCATTGCGTTTGGAATTTATAAATACACTATAATCGTTTCAAAACTTGCCAAGAACAATGAATAAACCCCTGTTTTTACCATTTCAGACGTGTACAGCTTCATTTCACGTCAAATTTGACGATTTAACTCTAATTCCAGTCGATTAACCGGTTTTTCTTTATTCTGTAGCATTAAGTAGTTAAAGTCTTACATTATTAGGTACAAAACAAGAGTTCCTGGCAAGAAAACTTATAGCTTTTGCCTAAAAGAGCTCGTTTCATTTCTAAAACAGCGATAAATTGATTCCATTGCGTTTGGAATTAATAAATACACTATAATCGTCTCAAAACTTGCCAAGAACAATGAATAAACCCCTGTTTTTACCATTTCAGACGTGTACAGCTTCATTTCACGTCAAATTTGACGATTTAACTCTAATTCCAGTCGATTAACCGGTTTTTCTTTATTCTGTAGCATTAAATAGTAAAAGTCTTACATTATTAGGTACAAAACAAGAGTTCCTTTCAAGAAAACTAGCATATTTTGCCTAAAAGAGCTCGTTTCATTTCTTCTATTGTGAAATGGCGGATGCGCCGGGATAAATTGGCAAAAATATTTAGATTCGCTGGTGCTAGAACGTCGAATTGATATCAAAAATACATACAAATACGTTAAATTGCGTTTGGAATTAATAAATACACTGTAATCGTTCCAAAACTTGTCAAGAGCAATGAATACACGCCCGATTTTACCATTTGAGACGTGTACATCTTTATTTCTCAAACAGTTGGACGATTTAACTCTAATTTAGTCGATTGGCAGGTTTTTCTCTAGTCTGTCTAATTAAATAGTAAAAGTCTCACATTATTAGGTACAAAACAAGAGTTCCTGGCAAGAAAACTTGTAGCTTTTGTCTAAAAGAGCTCGTTTCATTTCTTAAGCAGCGATAAATTGATTCCATTGCGTTTGGAATTAATAAATACACTATAATCGTTTCAAAACTTGCCAAGAACAATGAATAAACCCCTGTTTTTACCATTTCAGACTTGTACAGGTTCATTTCACGTCAAATTTGACGATTTAACTCTAATTCCAGTCGATTAACCGGTTTTTCTTTATTCTGTAGCATTAAATAGTAAAAGTCTTACATTATTAGGTACAAAACAAGAGTTCCTGGCAAGAAAACTGGTAGCTTTTGCCTAAAAGAGCTCGTTTCATTTCTAAAACAGCGATAAATTGATTCCATTGCATTTGGAATTAATAAATACACTATAATCGTCTCAAAACTTGCCAAGAACAATGAATAAACCCCTGTTTTTACCATTTCAGACTTGTACAGCTTCATTTCACGACAAATTTGACGAATTAACTCTAATTCCAGTCGATCAACCGGTTTTTCTTTATTCTGTATATTTTAAAACTAGCATATTTTGCCTAAAAGAGCTCGTTTCATTTCTTCTATTGTGAAATGGCGGATGCGCCGGGATAAATTGGCAAAAATATTTAGATTCGCTGGTGCTAGAACGTCGAATTGATATCAAAAATACATACAAATACGTTAAATTGCGTTTGGAATTAATAAATACACTGTAATCGTTCCAAAACTTGTCAAGAGCAATGAATACACGCCCGATTTTACCATTTGAGACGTGTACATCTTTATTTCTCAAACAGTTGGACGATTTAACTCTAATTTAGTCGATTGGCAGGTTTTTCTCTAGTCTGTCTAATTAAATAGTTAAAGTCTTACATTATTAGGTACAAAACAAGAGTTCCTGGCAAGAAAACTAGCAGATTTTGCCTAAAAGAGTTCGTTTCATTTCTAAAACAGCGATAAATTAATTCCATTGCGTTTGGAATTAATAAATACTCTATAATCGTCTCAAAGCTTGCCAAGAACAATGAATAAACCCCTGTTTTTACCATTTCAGACGTGTACAGCTTCATTTCACGTCATATTTGACGATTTAAGTCTAATTCCAGTCGATTTATCGGTTTTTCTTTATTCTGTAGCATTAAACAGTAAAAGTCTTACATTATTTGGTACAAAACAAGAGTTCCTGGCAATAAAACTAGCAGATTTTGCCTAAATGAGCTCGTTTCATTTCTAAAACAGCGATAAATTGATTCCATTGCGTTTGGAATTAATAAATACACTATAATCGTCTCAAAACTTGTCAAGAGCAATGAATACACGCCCGATTTTACCATTTGAGACGTGTACATCTTTATTTCTCAAACAGTTGGACGATTTAACTCTAATTTAGTCGATTGGCAGGTTTTTCTCTAGCCTGTCTAATTAAATAGTAAAAGTCTCACATTATTAGGTACAAAACAAGAGTTCCTGGCAAGAAAACTTGTAGCTTTTGTCTAAAAGAGCTCGTTTCATTTCTTAAGCAGCGATAAATTGATTCCATTGCGTTTGGAATTAATAAATACACTATAATCGTTTCAAAACTTGCCAAGAACAATGAATAAACCCCTGTTTTTACCATTTCAGACTTGTACAGGTTCATTTCACGACAAATTTGACGATTTAACTCTAATTCCAGTCGATTAACCGGTTTTTCTTTATTCTGTAGCATTAAATAGTAAAAGTCTTACATTATTAGGTGCAAAACAAGAGTTCCTGGCAAGAAAACTTATAGCTTTTGCCTAAAAGAGCTCGTTTCATTTCTAAAACAGCGACAAATTGATTCCATTGCGTTTGGAATTAATAAATACACTATAATCGTCTCAAAACTTGCCAAGAACAATGAATAAACCCCTGTTTTTACCATTTCAGACGTGTACAGCTTCATTTCACGTCAAATTTGACGATTTAACTCTAATTCCAGTCGATTAACCGGTTTTTCTTTATTCTGTAGCATTAAATAGTTAAAGTCTTACATTATTAGGTACAAAACAAGAGTTCCTGGCAAGAAAACTAGCAGATTTTGCCTAAAAGAGTTCGTTTCATTTTTAAAACAGCGATAAATTAATTCCATTGCGTTTGGAATTAATAAATACTCTATAATCGTCTCAAAGCTTGCCAAGAACAATGAATAAACCCCTGCTTTTAACATTTCAGACGTGAACAGCTTCATTTCACGTCAAATTTGACGATTTAACTCTAATTCCAGTCGATTAACCGGTTTTTCTATATTCTGTAGCATTAAATAGTAAAAGTCTTACATTATTAGGTACAAAACAAGAGTTTCTGGCAAGAAAACTGGTAGCTTTTGCTTAAAAGAGCTCGTTTCATTTCTAAAGCAGCGATAAATTGATTCCATTGCGTTTGGAATTTATAAATACACTATAATCGTTTCAAAACTTGCCAAGAACAATGAATAAACCCCTGTTTTTACCATTTCAGACTTGTACAGGTTCATTTCACGACAAATTTGACGATTTAATTCTAACTCCAGTCGATTAACCGGTTTTTCTTTATTCTGTAGCATTAAACAGTAAAAGTCTTACATTATTTGGTACAAAACAAGAGTTCCTGGCAAGAAAACTAGCAGATTTTGCCTAAAAGAGCTCGTTTCATTTATAAAACAGCGATAAATTGATTCCATTGCGTTTGGAATTAATAAATACACTATAATCGTCTCAAAACTTGCCAAGAACAATGAATAAACCCCTGTTTTTATCATTTCAGACGTGTACAGCTTCATTTCACGTCAAATTTGACGATTTAACTCTAATTCCAGTCGATTAACCAGTTTTTCTTTATTCTGTAGCATTAAATAGTTAAAGTCTTACATTATTAGGTACAAAACAAAAGTTACTGGCAAGAAAACTAGCAGATTTTGCCTAAAAGAGTTCGTTTCATTTCTGAAACAGCGATAAATTAATTCCATTGCGTTTGGAATTAATAAATACTCTATAATCGTCTCAAAGCTTGCCAAGAACAATAAATAAACCCCTGCTTTTACCATTTCAGACGTGAACAGCTTCATTTCACGTCATATTTGACGATTTAACTCTAATTCCAGTCGATTAACGGGTTTTTCTTTATTCTGTAGCATTAAATAGTAAATGTCTTACATTATTAGGTACAAAACAAGAGTTTCTGGCAAGAAAACTGGTAGCTTTTGCTTAAAAGAGCTCGTTTCATTTCTAAAGCAGCGATAAATTGTTTCCATTGCGTTTGGAATTTATAAATACACTATAATCGTTTCAAAACTTGCCAAGAACAATGAATAAACCCCTGTTTTTACCATTTCAGACTTGTACAGGTTCATTTCACGACAAATTTGACGATTTAACTCTAATTCCAGTCGATTAACCGGTTTTTCTTTATTCTGTTGCATTAAATAGTAAAAGTCTTACATTATTAGGTGCAAAACAAGAGTTCCTGGCAAGAAAACTTATAGCTTTTGCCTAAAAGAGCTCGTTTCATTTCTAAAACAGCGATAAATTGATTCCATTGCGTTTGGAATTAATAAATACACTATAATCGTCTCAAAACTTGTCAAGAGCAATGAATACACGCCCGATTTTACCATTTGAGACGTGTACATCTTTATTTCTCAAACAGTTGGACGATTTAACTCTAATTTAGTCGATTGGCAGGTTTTTCTCTAGTCTGTCTAATTAAATAGTAAAAGTCTCACATTATTAGGTACAAAACAAGAGTTCCTGGCAAGAAAACTTATAGCTTTTGCCTAAAAGAGCTCGTTTCATTTCTAAAACAGCGATAAATTGATTCCATTGCGTTTGGAATTTATAAATACACTATAATCGTTTCAAAACTTGCCAAGAACAATGAATAAACCCCTGTTTTTACCATTTCAGACTTGTACAGGTTCATTTTACGACAAATTTGACGATTTAACTCTAATTCCAGTCGATTAACCGGTTTTACTTTATTCTGTAGCATTAAATAGTAAAGTCTTACATTATTAGGTACAAAACAAGAGTTCCTTTCAAGAAAACTAGCATAATTATTTTGCCTAAAAGAGCTCGTTTCATTTCTTCTATTGTGAAATGGCGGATGCGCCGGTATAAATTGGCAAAAATATTTAGATTCGCTGGTGCTAGAACGTCGAATTGATATCAAAAATACATACAAATACGTTAAATTGCGTTTGGAATTAATAAATACACTGTAATCGTTCCAAAACTTGTCAAGAGCAATGAATACACGCCCGATTTTACCATTTGAGACGTGTACATCTTTATTTCTCAAACAGTTGGAAGATTTAACTCTAATTTAGTCGATTGGCAGGTTTTTCTCTAGTCTGTTTCATTAAATAGTAAAAGTCTCACATTATTAGGTACAAAACAAGAGTTCCTGGCAAGAAAACTTGTAGCTTTTGTCTAAAAGAGCTCGTTTCATTTCTTAAGCAGCGATAAATTGATTCCATTGCGTTTGGAATTAATAAATACACTATAATCGTCTCAAAACTTGCCAAGAACAATGAATAAACCCCTGTTTTTATCATTTCAGACGTGTACAGCTTCACTTCACGTCAAATTTGACGATTTAACTCTAATTCCAGTCGATTAACCGGTTTTTCTTTATTCTGTAGCATTAAACAGTAAAAGTCTTACATTATTTGGTACAAAACAAGAGTTCCTGGCAAGAAAACTAGCAGATTTTGCCTAAAAGAGCTCGTTTCATTTCTAAAACAGCGATAAATTGATTCCATTGCGTTTGGAATTAATAAATACACTATAATCGTCTCAAAACTTGCCAAGAACAATGAATAAACCCCTGTTTTTACCATTTCAGACGTGTACAGCTTCATTTCACGTCAAATTTGACGATTTAACTCTAATTCCAGTCGATTAACCGGTTTTTCTTTATTCTGTAGCATTAAATAGTTCAAGTCTCACATTATTAGGTACAAAACAAGAGTTCCTGGCAAGAAAACTTGTAGCTTTTGTCTAAAAGAGCTCGTTTCATTTCTTAAGCAGCGATAAATTGATTCCTTTGCGTTTGGAATTAATAAATACACTATAATCGTCTCAAAACTTGAAAAGAACAATGAATAAACCCCTGTTTTTACCATTTCAGACGTGTACAGCTTCATTTTACGTCAAATTTGACGATTTAACTCTAATTCCAGTCGATTAACCGGTTTTTCTTTATTCTGTAGCATTAAATAGTTAAAGTCTTACATTATTAGGTACAAAACAAGAGTTCCTGGCAAGAAAACTGGTAGCTTTTGCCTAAAAGAGTTCGTTTCATTTCTAAAGCAGCGATAAATTGTTTCCATTGCGTTTGGAATTTATAAATACACTATAATCGTTTCAAAACTTGCCAAGAACAATGAATTAACCCCTGTTTTTACCATTTCAGACTTGTACAGGTTCATTTCACGACAAATTTGACGATTTAACTCTAATTCCAGTCGATTAACCGGTTTTTCTTTATTCTGTAGCATTAGATAGTAAAAGTCTTACATTGTTAGGTACAAAACAAGAGTTCCTTTCAAGAAAACTAGCATATTTTGCCTAAAAGAGCTCGTTTCATTTCTTCTATTGTGAAATGGCGAATGCGCCGGGATAAATTGGCAAAAATATTTAGATTCGCTGGTGCTAGAACGTCGAATTGATATCAAAAATACATACAAATACGTTAAATTGCGTTTGGAATTAATAAATACACTGTAATCGTTCCAAAACTTGTCAAGAGCAATGAATACACGCCCGATTTTACCATTTGAGACGTGTACATCTTTATTTCTCAAACAGTTGCACGATGTAACTCTAATTGAGTCGATTGGCAGGTTTTTCTCTAGTCTGTCTGATTAAATAGTAAAAGTCTCACATTATTAGGTACAAAACAAGAGTTCCTGGCAAGAAAACTTGTAGCTTTTGTCTAAAAGAGCTCGTTTCATTTCTTAAGCAGCGATAAATTGAATCCATTGCGTTTGGAATTAATAAATACACTATAATCGTTTCAAAACTTGCCAAGAACAATGAATAAACCCCTGTTTTTACCATTTCAGACTTGTACAGGTTCATTTCACGACAAATTTGACGATTTAACTCTAATTCCAGTCGATTAACCGGTTTTTCTTTATTCTGTAGCATTAAATAGTAAAAGTCTAACATTATTAGGTACAAGACAAGAGTTCCTGGCAAGAAAACTAGCAGATTTTGCCTAAAAGAGCTCGTTTCATTTCTAAAACAGCGATAAATTGATTCCATTGCGTTTGGAATTAATAAATACACTATAATCGTCTCAAAACTTGCCAAGAACAATGAATAAACCCCTGTTTTTAACATTTCAGACGTGTACAGACTTATTTTTCAAAAATTTGACGATTTAACTCTAATTTCAGTCCATTAGCCGGTTTTCTTTATTCTGTAGCATTAAATAGTAACAGTCTTACATTATAAAGTACATAGGAATAGTTTCTGTTTAGAAATAAAGCTGATTTTAAATGCAAAATTGTATTATTGTAATATTGTGAAATGGCGGATGCGCCGGGATAAATTGGCAAAAATATTTAGATTCGCCGATGGTAGAACGTCGAATTGATATCAAAAATACATACAAATACGTTAAATTGCGTTTGGAATTAATAAATACACTATAATCGTCTCAAAACTTGCCAAGAACAAAGAATAAACCCCTGTTTTTACCATTTATGACGTGTACAGCTTCATTTCACGTCAAATTTGACGATTTAGGTCTAATTCCAGTCGATTTACGGGTTTTTCTTTATTCTGTAGCATTAAATAGAAAAGTCTCACATTATTAGGTACAAAACAAGAGTTCCTGGCAAGAAAACTAGCAGATTTTGCCTAAAAGAGTTCGTTTCATTTCTAAAACAGCGATAAATTGATTCCATTGCGTTTGGAATTAATAAATACACTATATCGTCTCAAAACTTGCCAAGAGCAATGAATACACGCCCGATTTTACCATTTGAGACGTGTACATCTTTATTTCTTAAATAGTTGGACGATTTAACTCTAATTTAGACGATTGGCAGGATTATCTCTAGTCTGTCTCATTAAATAGTAAAAGTCTCACATTATTAGGTACAAAACAAGAGTTCCTGGCAAGAAAACTGATAGCTTTTGCCTAAAAGAGCTCGTTTCATTTCTAAAGCAGCGATAAATTGATTCCATTGCGTTTGGAATTAATAAATACACTATAATCGTCTCAAAACTTGCCAAGAACAATGAATAAACCCCTGTTTTTATCATTTCAGACTTGTACAGGTTCATTTCACGACAAATTTGACGATTTAACTCTAATTCCAGTCGATTAACAGGTTTTTTCTTTTTTCTGTAGCATTAAATAGTTAAAGTCTTACATTATTAGGTACAATCCAAACGCAATGGAATCAATTTATCGCTGTTTAAGAAATGAAACGAGATCTTTTAGGCAAAATCTGCTAGTTTTCTTGCCAGGAACTCTTGTTTTGTACCTCATAATGTAAGACTTTTACTATTTAATGCTACAGAATAAAGAAAGACCGGTAAATCGACTGGAATTAGACTTAAATCGTCAAATTTGACGTGAAATGAACCTGTACAAGTCTGAAGTGGTAAAAACAGGGGTTTATTCATTGTTCTTGGCAAGTTTTGAGACGATTATAGTGCATTTATTAATTCCAAACGCAATGGAATCAATTTATCGCTGTTTTAGAAAAGAAACGAGCTCTTTTAGGCAAAATCTGCTAGTTTTCTTGCCAGGAACTCTTGTTTTGTACCTAATAATGTGAGACTTTTACTATTTAATGCTACAGAATAAAGAAAAACCGGTAAATCGACTGGAATTAGACTTAAATCGTCAAATTTTACGTGAAATGAAGCTGTACACGTCTGAAATGGGAAAAACAGGGGTTTATTCATTGTTCTTGGCAAGTTTTGAAACGATTATAGTGTATTTATAAATTCCAAACGCAATGGAAACAATTTATCGCCGCTTTAGAAATGAAACGAGCTCTTTTAGGCAAAAGCTACCAGTTTTCTTGCCAGGAACTCTTGTTTTGTACCTAATAATGTGAGACTTTTACTATTTAATGAGACAGACTAGATAAAAACATGCCAATCGACTAAATTAGAGTTAAATCGTCCAACTGTTTGAGAAATAAAGATGTACACGTCTCAAATGGTAAAATCAGGCGTGTATTCATTGGTCTTGACAAGTTTTGGAACGATTACAGTGTATTTATTAATTCCAAACGCAATTTAACGTATTTGTAGGTATTTTTGATATCAATTCGACGTTCTAGCATCGGCTAATCTAAATATTTTTGCCAATTTATCCCCGCGCATCCGCCATTTCACAATATTACAATAATATAATTTTGCATTTAAAATCAGCTTTATTTCTAAACAGAAACTATTCCTATGTACTTTATAATGTAAGACTGTTACTATTTAATGCTACAGAAAAAAGAAAAACCGGCTAATGGACTGAAATTAGAGTTAAATCGTCAAATTTTTGAAAAATAAGGCTGTACACGTCTGAAATGGTAAAAACAGGGGTTTATTCATTGTTCTTGGCAAGCTTTGAAACGATTATAGTAGTAGTTAAGTAGTGCCGGTTCTGGCCCACTTTGACCTGAATTGACCTTTGGCCTTGAGAATATAGTGCCGGTTCTGCCCCAGTTCAATGACCCAGTCGTCAGAGGACAAGTCTGGACTTGAGTGGAGTTTAGCCTTCAGATTATAACGCCGGTCCTGGCCCAGTTTGATGACCCAGTTTTGACAAGTGTTGACTTGTAATTCAGACGGAAACGTTCCGAATTGAATCGAGTATTAGCGAAGCTCCCCACGATTTAGCCTTGAGATTATAACGCCGGTCCTAGCCCAGTTTGATGACCCATCTCTGGCAAGTGTTGACTTGTAGTTCAGACGGAAACGTTCCGAATTGAATCGAGTATTAGCGAAGCTATACACACCCCGCGCCCGCCCTGGCTTTACTCTGTTTTCAAACATTTCCGAACTGAACCGAGCATTAACGAACAAACTGGGGCGGAACCGTTCCGAATTGAATCGAATATTATTGAAGCTAACCACACCCCGCGCCCACCTTTGCCTTGTTCTGTTTTCAAACAGTTCCAAACTGAACCGAGCATTAACGAACAGACTGGAACGGAACCGTTCCGAATTGAATCGAACATTAGCAAAACTCCTTCCACCCCGCGCCGAGCCTGGCTTAGCTACCCCCTGCGCCCACCCTGGTCTAGCTCCCCAACCGACCGAGTATGGGCAGACATGTTTTACCTACCTCCACTCCTGTACCCTTTTATTTACAAGCTCTTTTATAAATATGTAAGATTCTTGGTCACAATTTTTTATTTGTAATTTGCTCTTTTAAGTTATAAACTATTAAGCAGAAAACATGGGTGCATTTTTAAAGGAATTAAATAACCATATTTTTTTGCAAAAGTTTGTTGTACCACATCGATTCACTGCAAAATTTACGTCTCAAGCGATAGATGATTTTAATAAGAAAATCAAAAGTGAGAAAAAATAATTATATTTAATTAGTAAAGGTGCAGTAGGTCAAACAATCAACTTTAAGTTTACCGAAGAATGAAGTGTACGAAAGAAAAGGCTTTTAAAATAGAAAAAGATCTAGCCATATTAAAAGATATAAGTATGTACCAACTACAATATAAAATTTAAAATATAAAAATATTTGATGTAGAACGTTGTTTTGTAGTAAATAAATATTTAAAAAATATATATTGTTTAATAGTATATTATTTATCTAGAACGAGAAGTGAAGTTTAAAGTACGAGCAAGTTGTTTACGGCCGAGGCGCCTAGCCGAGGCCGGAATTACTTGTGAGTACCTTTAAAAACACTTCTTCGTTCGAGGTAAATACAACGTTTTATTTCATACTGCAAGTTTAATGAACCAAGTCAAAATAAAAAGAAATGTTGTGTGTTTATCTCGCACAAATTATTCGTGATAATTAAATATGCGGGAACTAACATTCCCATAGTAACAAACGTTTGTCAAAAATGACAACGAAAAAACTGGGTCACGGTGAATGGTTTTGGATATTTTATCCGATTATTTCGTTTAAAATGGCGAAAATTGAGGTGCCTCAAGACATTGTAGATGAAGCAGATCACGTGAAGAACAATTTGATGCCACAAAAATCTCGGGAACAATGTAAGAAATGATTGACGTATAATTTTAAAGTACTAGGACTTTAAAATTTTTCTTTAAAGTACTAGGACATTAATGTTCCACTTTTGGTATCAAAAATAATCCGAAAAATGTAACTTTAGATACAAGTATGAAATAAAATTATTTTATCATTTAAATGAGCATGAAATTTGACACAAAAAATTGCAGTCAGTACAACATGAAAATTGACACCAAAGTATGACTAGTTAGCAAAAAAAAATAATAAAATTTGCCACCAAAAATTATTAAGAACAGAAAAAAAATAAATTTGAAACCAAAATATAAAATATGCTGTTAAAAAAAAAAATTTAACATGAAAATGTGAGGGTTGGTAATGAAACTCAGATATGATAACTTTTATTAATATAACACATACTTTAAAATTATTTACAAAAAAAAAAAATACCTAATATGTACAGTTGTGAGCACATAAATCTCGTACAAAATACATAAATTATAACATAACATTAAATTAATAATTGATACTATAATATTAATGCCTTTTAATGATTACAAATTTCATTTCAATAAAATTTGATATAGTTTGATTAACGTAAACAAACGTTATTGGAAAAAGAATGATGATGTCAAAATGAGGTTGTACGAGATTCATATGGCCAAAGCTGTACATGCTAACAAAATTAAACATAAAAAATCATTGAATAAACATTAAATTAAATATTATATGTATATTCTAACACTAAATATGTTATTAGCCTACCCAATTACTGTTGTTCCACTCTTTTAAGTACATAATTGTTTTCAACTAAAACACGTATTCTTACAAAAAATAATAATATTAATAATTTGACACCAAAATAATAAGACTTAACGAAAAAATTAAATTGCAGATTCGGCAAAAATCAAATTTGAAATCAAAATTGCATAGAAGATCTTATTAGTATTGAAACCCAAACATAAAAAAAGTTAAGCAGTTACCTAATACTCATAAAATTTATCATATTTTTTTTACAAAATTATAACAATAAAAAACTTAATAAACAAGCATTAAGGGCCGGTTTAACTAACATCGATTATCTTTAAGTGATAAATAACTGCATAGATACGTTTGTTAAAACTATAGCAACAGATGAAAATGAATTTATATATTCCAACGCAATTATTGAGCAAAAATAATTATAAACCTACCACTAATTAATGTTGTTCCAGACTTTTAAGTTCTTGTTTAAAACTAAAACATCTATTCTTAGAAAAAAAAATGCAATTTGACACCAAAATAATATGCTGTTCCAGTCATATAAGTTATTGTTTTAAACTAAAACATGTATTCTTACAAAGAAAAAATGAAATTAGACAACAAAAATTTCAAATTCGGCAAAAATCAAATTTTAAATCAAAATTGCATAGAAAATCTTATTGGTAATGAAACCCAAACATAAAAAAGTTAAGCAGTTAACTTATACTAATAAAATTTATAATAAAAAATTAACAAAATTATAACAATAAAAAAAATAATAAACAAACATTAAATGAGTTTATATATTCCAACGCAATTATTAAGAAAAAAATCATTATAAACCAACCACTAATTAATGTTGTTCTAGTCTTTTAATTTTTTGTTTTAAACTAAACATGTATTCTTACAAAAAAAACTGACCAAAATAATATGCTGAATTAACGAAAAAAATGAAAATTGTAAACAAAAATTGGAGATTCGGCAAAAATCAAATTTTAAA
This sequence comes from Diaperis boleti, assembly GCA_963583935.1. NCBI lineage: Eukaryota > Metazoa > Arthropoda > Insecta > Coleoptera > Tenebrionidae > Diaperis > Diaperis boleti. The sequence goes on from OY757249.1 coordinate 38,050,735, forward strand.
TCCAAATTGCATAGAAAATCTTATTGGTAATGAAACCCAAATATAAAAAAAGTTAAGCAGTTAACTAATAATAATAAAATTTATCATAAAAAAATTAACAAAATTATAACAATAAAAAAATTAATAAACAAACATTAAATGAATTTATATATTCCAAAGCAATTACATATTAACAAAAAATCATTATAAACCTACCACTAATTTTAATATTGTTCCAATCTTTTAAGTTTTTGTTTTAAACCAAACATGTATTCTTACAAAAAAAAATTGACACCAAAATAATATGCAGAATTAACGAAAAAAATGAAAATTGTAAACAAAAATTGGAGATTAGGCAAAAATCAAATTTAAAATCAAAATTGCATAGAAGATCTTATTGGTAATGAAACCCAAACATAAAAAAAAGTTAAGCAGTTATCTAATACTAATAAAATTAATCGGAAAAGAAAATTAACCTAAACTTATAACAATAAAAAAAAATTAAATGAATTTATATATTCTAACATAAGTATTAAGAACAAATCATTATAAACCTACCACTAATTATGTTTTTTTCTGTCTTTTAAGTTCTTCTTTTAAACTAAAACACGTATTCTTACAAAAAAAAATAATAATAATAAATGAATAAATAAATAAATTTGACACCAAAATATGCCGAGTGCGCTTTTCCTGAAAACCGGTTTTCCTGTTAAGCGCTTTTCCTAAAAACCGGTTTTCCGGTTAAGCGGTTTTCCGGTTAAACGGTTTACCGGAAAACGGTTTCTGTATTTGGTGATACAGTTGTGGGGTGTAAGACTTTAAATAAACACCCAATATAAATCTAAAAATCTTTTATTTATTATCTCATCTACTTTTCCAATATTATGAAATAGGTTGCAACAAAGATTAATGTTTCCTTAAAGTCCTTCAGTTATTCAGACCTCCATCTTGCTGAGTCGGGTCCATTTTAGCATCTCAATATGCTTTCTGGATTTTGTTCTAATTTACAAATATATATGTATTCTTTTTTATCCAAGTTCGAATAGAAGAATGTTGTTCTATGTACCGAGTGAGCAACAAAATTCGTGATCGCAGTTAGCTAAACGTATGTCGGTTCTTTTACTTTACTGTTTACATTAATCGTCAATTCACATTACTCGATGACTTTTTACACAATCGTATCGATCAAGAATCGACTCAAAATTTTGGCTTCAGAGGCTCCTACGATCACGAATTTTGTTGCTCACTCGTTATATTTGAAGGTTTAAACTTATAATCTATATGTCTTATAAATAAAGCTACAATTTTTTTAAATATTTTATAATTGGCTAGATAAGCTGCTGTTAAGGTAGGTACCTACTGACTTGAACAAATTTACTCATTACGCGTAATAGTACATTATCATACAAGTTTAACAGTATGGCTTATTGCGACATGAATGGGTTTGGGGCACGACGAGTGCAGTGAGCAGTGCTCAAATAGAACGAATGTCACAATGCATCTTTGTTAAACGAGTGTAATACACATATTTTTTTTTACTTTGGAGCTCTTCGTTTTATGAAAATTTTAAAATATTTCTTTTTAAATATAATAGGGACTTTGACGATTGGGTACTGATTGTGTTGATATTTGTCATCTGTCATAATATGTAAACTAAAATTTCAAATTTAAAATCCCGAGTTTGATATTTTTGTGATAGAGTTATATGGAAGAATTAAGTTAGACACCCCCAGAATTACGCGTCGCTGCTCAAATTGAAATTAATAAATTGCTGCTTTCTAAATCAAAACATAAATAGGTTAACTTCAGTAGCGAAAAATTTCTGTAAGTCTTTACTCAGCTTTAGAGAATGCAAACCTCTCCTTTCCGCTGTTTCAGCTAAAACAGTGAAGGTCACTCCAGATCGTATGTTACACATATCTATCGTTAAGGCAGGTACCTACTGATTTGCGCAAATTTACTCATATGATTTCTGTGCACACACAAAAAGAACACACGTAAATATATTTATTTAGCAAAAATTATCTGTTTATTAAAATCGTGCGTACTCATCTGACCATTTTGACATTTTACCGTTCGTGTAAATAAATTTGCTCAAGACAGTATGTACACACCTTTAGAATGAGATTTACGGTGCATTTACCTTGTGAATCAGCAAAATTGTATTTTTCCTGTGGAAATCATTTTTGCAGAGCGTTGCTAATTTTATTCTTATGTAAAATTTAGTAGGAGTGAAGCTCTTCATATTTGTTGATCTGTTTTAATAGTGGAAATTATTAAAATTATTAATTATTAAAATAATAGTCGACGAGAAGTTTTCTAAATTAAAAAGTACTCAAAGGTTGCGTGGTCGTCCAAGTAAGTAAGTTTTTCGTTTTTTTTTTTTTTTTGTTAGATTTTATTATCCTTTTTTCGAAATTTTGGGAAACTGGAACAACAGTTAACAAAAATTCGAAAAAGAATGCAAGGATTAGAAGCGGAATGTGTTGCTTGTAAGAATACGTGTTTTGGTTTGAAACAAAGGCTTAAAATACTGGAACAACAGTAATTAGTGCTAGCCTTATAATATATTTTTGAATAATAGTGTAAGAATAGATGATACTTCATTTAATGTTTATTTATTTATCTATTTATATTTTTATTGGTATAATTTAAGATTATTTTTTTATAGATTTAATTTTATTAGTAATAACTTTTCAACTTTCTTTGTACATACTATAAAAAAAAATTATTGAAAAAAATAATTAACATGTTTGGGTTTCATTACCAATGAGATCTTTTATGCAATTTTAATTTCAAATTTAATATTTGCCGAATTTTCAATTTTTGGTGTCAAATTTCATTTTTCTTGCTCAATCGGTTTATTTTGGTGTCAAATTTACTTATTTATTTATTTTTTAGGTACAGCTGTAGGGCAGAGGCTGGCGTGTTGGCTTCTGACGCAGAAATGTTGGTTTCAATTCCCGACAAAACCATCAGAATTTTTCAGATGCTTGTCTTCTCTCTGCCAAGATCTGGCCAACTTGCAGAGTATAATGGCCCATAATTACGCTGCAAATGGGATTCTTTCCTGTGGTTCGTAGTCCACCTAAAACTGTAGGGACCCTTAACTCTGACACTTGAAAAACACGCACAGAAGGTCGAGGTCCAGAGGGAACCCAAGGCTGATACGGTGGTATAAAGGGTAATATACATACATATTTATTTATTTGTTTTGTTAGAATACATGTTTTAGTTTCAAAGAAGAACTTAAAAGGCTGAAAGAACAGTAATTAGTGGTAGGTTTATAATGATATTTTCTTAATAATTGTGTTAGGATATATAAATTCATTTTTTTATTGTTATATTAGGTTATTTTTTTATGATTAATGTTATTAGTATTAGGTAACTGCTTAACTTTTTTATATTTGGGTTTCATTACCAATAAGATATTCTATGCAATTTTGATTTCAAGAATTTTGCCCAATCTGCAATCTTTGTTGAACTTTGTTTATGTTTGGATTTCATTACCAATAGGATTGATGCAATTTTGATTTCAAATTTGATATTTGCCTAATTTGCAATTTTTAGTGGCAAATTTAATTTTTTCTTGTTAACTCGGCATATTTTGGTGTCAAATTTATTTATTTATTCATTTATTATTATTATTTTTTTTTGTAAGAATACGTGTTTTAGTTTAAAAGAAGAACTTAAAAGACAGAAAAAAACATAATTAGTGGTAGGTTTATAATGATTTGTTCTTAATACTTATGTTAGAATATATAAATTCATTTAATTTTTTTTTATTGTTATAAGTTTAGGTTAATTTTCTTTTCCGATTAATTTTATTAGTATTAGATAACTGCTTAACTTTTTTTTATGTTTGGGTTTCATTACCAATAAGATCTTCTATGCAATTTTGATTTTAAATTTGATTTTTGCCTAATCTCCAATTTTTGTTTACAATTTTCATTTTTTTCGTTAATTCTGCATATTATTTTGGTGTCAATTTTTTTTTGTAAGAATACATGTTTGGTTTAAAACAAAAACTTAAAAGATTGGAACAATATTAAAATTAGTGGTAGGTTTATAATGATTTTTTGTTAATATGTAATTGCTTTGGAATATATAAATTCATTTAATGTTTGTTTATTAATTTTTTTATTGTTATAATTTTGTTAATTTTTTTATGATAAATTTTATTATTATTAGTTAACTGCTTAACTTTTTTTATATTTGGGTTTCATTACCAATAAGATTTTCTATGCAATTTGGATTTAAAATTTGATTTTTGCCGAATCTCCAATTTTTGTTTACAATTTTCATTTTTTTCGTTAATTCAGCATATTATTTTGGTCAGTTTTTTTTGTAAGAATACATGTTTAGTTTAAAACAAAAAATTAAAAGACTAGAACAACATTAATTAGTGGTTGGTTTATAATGATTTTTTTCTTAATAATTGCGTTGGAATATATAAACTCATTTAATGTTTGTTTATTATTTTTTTTATTGTTATAATTTTGTTAATTTTTTATTATAAATTTTATTAGTATAAGTTAACTGCTTAACTTTTTTATGTTTGGGTTTCATTACCAATAAGATTTTCTATGCAATTTTGATTTAAAATTTGATTTTTGCCGAATTTGAAATTTTTGTTGTCTAATTTCATTTTTTCTTTGTAAGAATACATGTTTCAGTTTAAAACAATAACTTATATGACTGGAACAGCATATTATTTTGGTGTCAAATTGCATTTTTTTTTCTAAGAATAGATGTTTTAGTTTTAAACAAGAACTTAAAAGTCTGGAACAACATTAATTAGTGGTAGGTTTATAATTATTTTTGCTCAATAATTGCGTTGGAATATATAAATTCATTTTCATCTGTTGCTATAGTTTTAACAAACGTATCTATGCAGTTATTTATCACTTAAAGATAATCGATGTTAGTTAAACCGGCCCTTAATGCTTGTTTATTAAGTTTTTTATTGTTATAATTTTGTAAAAAAAATATGATAAATTTTATGAGTATTAGGTAACTGCTTAACTTTTTTTATGTTTGGGTTTCAATACTAATAAGATCTTCTATGCAATTTTGATTTCAAGTTTGATTTTTGCCGAATCTGCAATTTAATTTTTTCGTTAAGTCTTATTATTTTGGTGTCAAATTATTAATATTATTATTTTTTGTAAGAATACGTGTTTTAGTTGAAAACAATTATGTACTTAAAAGAGTGGAACAACAGTAATTGGGTAGGCTAATAACATATTTAGTGTTAGAATATACATATAATATTTAATTTAATGTTTATTCAATGATTTTTTATGTTTAATTTTGTTAGCATGTACAGCTTTGGCCATATGAATCTCGTACAACCTCATTTTGACATCATCATTCTTTTTCCAATAACGTTTGTTTACGTTAATCAAACTATATCAAATTTTATTGAAATGAAATTTGTAATCATTAAAAGGCATTAATATTATAGTATCAATTATTAATTTAATGTTATGTTATAATTTATGTATTTTGTACGAGATTTATGTGCTCACAACTGTACATATTAGGTATTTTTTTTTTTTGTAAATAATTTTAAAGTATGTGTTATATTAATAAAAGTTATCATATCTGAGTTTCATTACCAACCCTCACATTTTCATGTTAATTTTTTTTTTTTAACAGCATATTTTATATTTTGGTTTCAAATTTATTTTTTTTCTGTTCTTAATAATTTTTGGTGGCAAATTTTATTATTTTTTTTTGCTAACTAGTCATACTTTGGTGTCAATTTTCATGTTGTACTGACTGCAATTTTTTGTGTCAAATTTCATGCTCATTTAAATGATAAAATAATTTTAAACAATATATATTTTTGAAATATTTATTTACTACAAAACAACGTTCTACATCAAATATTTTTATATTTTAAATTTTATATTGTAGTTGGTACATGCTTATATCTTTTAATATGGCTAGATCTTTTTCTATTTTAAAAGCCTTTTCTTTCGTACACTTCATTCTTCGGTAAACTTAAAGTTGATTGTTTGACCTACTGCACCTTTACTAATTAAATATAATTATTTTTTCTCACTTTTGATTTTCTTATTAAAATCATCTATCGCTTGAGACGTAAATTTTGCAGTGAATCGATGTGGTACAACAAACTTTTGCAAAAAAATATGGTTATTTAATTCCTTTAAAAATGCACCCATGTTTTCTGCTTAATAGTTTATAACTTAAAAGAGCAAATTACAAATAAAAAATTGTGACCAAGAATCTTACATATTTATAAAAGAGCTTGTAAATAAAAGGGTACAGGAGTGGAGGTAGGTAAAACATGTCTGCCCATACTCGGTCGGTTGGGGAGCTAGACCAGGGTGGGCGCAGGGGGTAGCTAAGCCAGGCTCGGCGCGGGGTGGAAGGAGTTTTGCTAATGTTCGATTCAATTCGGAACGGTTCCGTTCCAGTCTGTTCGTTAATGCTCGGTTCAGTTTGGAACTGTTTGAAAACAGAACAAGGCAAAGGTGGGCGCGGGGTGTGGTTAGCTTCAATAATATTCGATTCAATTCGGAACGGTTCCGCCCCAGTTTGTTCGTTAATGCTCGGTTCAGTTCGGAACTGTTTGAAAACAGAGTAAAGCCAGGGCGGGCGCGGGGTGTGTATAGCTTCGCTAATACTCGATTCAATTCGGAACGTTTCCGTCTGAACTACAAGTCAACACTTGCCAGAGATGGGTCATCAAACTGGGCTAGGACCGGCGTTATAATCTCAAGGCTAAATCGTGGGGAGCTTCGCTAATACTCGATTCAATTCGGAACGTTTCCGTCTGAATTACAAGTCAACACTTGTCAAAACTGGGTCATCAAACTGGGCCAGGACCGGCGTTATAATCTGAAGGCTAAACTCCACTCAAGTCCAGACTTGTCCTCTGACGACTGGGTCATTGAACTGGGGCAGAACCGGCACTATATTCTCAAGGCCAAAGGTCAATTCAGGTCAAAGTGGGCCAGAACCGGCACTACTTAACTACTGGCGTGTATTCATTGCTCTTGACAAGTTTTGGAACGATCACAGTGTATTTATTATTTCCAAACGCAATTTAGCGTATTTGTAAGTATTTTTGATATCAATTCGACGTTCTTGCACCGGCGAATCTAAAGATTTTTGCCAATTTATCCCGGCGCATCCGCCATTTCACAATATTACGATAATATAGTTCTTGCATTTAAAATCAGCTTTATTTCTAAACAGAAACTGTTCTTATGTACTTTATAATGTAAGAGTGTTACTATTTAATGCTACAGAATTAAAAAAAACCTGTTAATCGACTGGAATTAGAGTTAAGTCGTCAAATTTGTAGTGAAATGAAGCTGTAAACGTCTGAAATGGCAAAAACAAGGGTTTATTCATTGTTCTTGGCAAGTTTTGAGACGATTATAGTGTATTTATTAATTCCAAACGCAATGGAATCAATTTATCGCTGTTTTAGAAATGAAACGAAGCCTTTTAGGCAAAATCTGCTAGTTTTCTTGCCAGGAACTCTTGTCTTGTACCTAATAATGTAAGACTTTAACTTTTTAATGCTACAGAATAAAGAAAAACCGGTTAATCGACTGGAATAAGAGTTAAGTCGTCAAATTTGTCGTGAAATGAATTTGTACAAGTCTGAAATGGTAAAAACAGGGATTTATTCATTGTTCTTGGCAATTTTTGAGACGATTATAGTGTATTTATTAATTCCAAACGCAATGGTATCAATTTATCGCTGTTTTAGAAATGAAACGAGCTCTTTTAGGCAAAATCGGCTAGTTTTCTTGCCAGGAACTCTTGTCTTGTACCTAATAATGTGAGACTTTTACTATTTAATGCTACAGAATAAAGAAAAACCTGTTAATCGACTGGAATTAGAGTTAAATCGTCAAATTTGTCGTGAAATGAACCTGTACAAGTCTGACATGGTAAAAACAAGGGTTTATTCATTGTCCTTGGCAAGTTTTGAAACGATGATAGTGTATTTATTAATTCCAAACGCAATGGAATCAATTTATCGCTGCTTAAGAAATGAAACGAGCTCTTTAAGGCAAAAGCTACAAGTTTTCTTGCCAGGAACTCTTGTTTTGTACCTAATAATTTAAGACTTTAACTATTTAATGCTACAGAATAAAGAAAAACCGGTAAAAAGACTGGAATTAGACTTAAATCGTCAAATATGATGTGAATTGAAGCTGTACACGTTTGAAATGGTAAAAACAGGGGTTTATTCATTGTTCTTGGCAATTTTTGAGACGATTATAGTGTATTTATTAATTCCAAACGCAATGGTATCAATTTATCGCTGTTTTAGAAATGAAACGATCTCTTTTAGGCAAAATGGGCTAGTTTTCTTGCCAGGAACTCTTGTCTTGTACCTAATAATGTGAGACTTTTACTATTTAATGCTACAGAATAAAGAAAAACCGGTAAATCAACTGGAATTAGACTTAAATCTTCAAATATAGCGTGAAATGAAGCTGTACAAGTCTGAAATGGCAAAAACATGGGTTTATTCATTGTTCTTGGCAAGTTTTGAGACGATTATAGTGTATTTATTAATTCCAAACGCAATGGAATCAATTTAGCGCTGTTTTAGAAATGAAACGAGCTCTTTTAGGCAAAATCTGCTAGTTTTCTTGCCAGGACCTCTTGTTTGTACCTAATAATGTGAGACTTTCACTATTTAATGCTACAGAATAAAGAAAAACCGGTAAATCGACTGAAATTAGACTTAAATCGTCAAATATGACGTGAAATGAAGCTGTACACGTCTGAAATGGTAAAAACAGGGGTTTATTCATTGTTCTTGGCAATTTTTGAGACGATTATAGTGTATTTATTAATTCCAAACGCAATGGAATCAATTTATCGCTGTTTTAGAAATGAAACGAACTCTTTTAGGCAAAATCTGCTAGTTTTCTTGCCAGGAACTCTTGTTCTGTACCTGATAATGTGAGACTTTTACTATTTAATGCTACAGAATAAAGAAAAACCGGTAAATCGACTGGAATTAAAGTTAAATCGTCAAATTTGTCGTGAAATGAAGCTGTAAACGTCTGAAATGGTAAAAACAAGGGTTTATTCATTGTTCTTGGCAAGTTTTGAGACGATTATAGTGTATTTATTAATTCCAAACGCAATGGAATCAATTTATCGCTGTTTTAGTAATGAAACGAGTTCTTTTAGGCGAAATCTGCTAGTTTTCTTTCCAGGAACTCTTGTTTTGTACCTAGTAATGTGAAACTTTTACTATTTAATGAGACAGGCTAGAGAAAAACCGGCCAATCAACTAAATTAGAGGTAAATCGTCAAACTGTTTGAGAAATAAAGATGTACACGTCTTAAATTGTAAAAACGGGCGTGTATTCATTGCTCTTGACAAGTTTTGAGACGATTATTGTGTATTTATTAATTCCAAACGCAATGGAATCAATTTATCGCTGTTTTAGAAATGAAACGAGCTCTTTTAGACGAAATCTGCTAGTTTTCTAGCCAGGAACTCTTGTTTTGTACCTAATAATGTGAGACTTTTACTATTTAATGCTACAGAATAAAGAAAAACCGGTAAATCGACTGGAATTAAAGTTAAATCGTCAAATTTGTCGTGAAATGAAGCTGTAAACGTCTGAAATGGTAAAAACAAGGGTTTATTCATTGTTCTTGGCAAGTTTTGAGACGATTATAGTGTATTTATTAATTCCAAACGCAATGGAATCAATTTATCGCTGTTTTAGAAATGAAACGAGTTCTTTTAGGCAAAATCTGCTAGTTTTCTTGCCAGGAACTCTTGTTTTGTACCTAATAATGTGAGACTTTTACTATTTAATGCTACAGAATAAAGAAAAACCGGTAAATCGACTGGAATTAGACTTAAATCTTCAAATATAGCGTGAAATGAAGCTGTACACGTCTGAAATTGTAAAAACAGGGGTTTATTCATTGTTCTTGGCAAGTTTTGAGACGATTATAGTGTATTTATTAATTCCAAACGCAATGGAATCAATTTATCGCTGTTTTAGAAATGAAACGAGCTCTTTTAGGCAAAATCTGCTAGTTCTCTTGCCAGGAACTCCTGTCTTGTACCTAATAATGTAAGACTTTAACTTTTTAATGCTACAGAATAAAGAAAAACCTGTTAATTGACTGGAATTAGAGTTAAATCGTCAAATTTGTCGTGAAATGAACCTGTACAAGTCTGAAATTGTAAAAACAGGGGTTTATTCATTGTTCTTGGCAATTTTTGAGACGATTATAGTGTACTTATTAATTCCAAACGCAATGGAATCAATTTATCGCTGTTTTAGAAATGAAACGAGCTCTTTTAGGCAAAATCTGCTAGTTTTCTTGCCAGGAACTCTTGTCTTGTACCTAATAATGTAAGACTTTAACTATTTAATGTTACAGAATAAAGAAAAACCTGTTAATCGACTGGAATTAGAGTTAAATCGTCAAATTTGTCGTGAAATGAACCTGTACAAGTCTGAAATGGTAAAAACAGGGGTTTATTCATTGTTCTTGGCAATTTTTGAGACGATTATAGTGTATTGATTAATTCCAAACGCAATGGTATCAATTTATCGCTGTTTTAGAAATGAAACGAGCTCTTTTAGGCAAAATCGGCTAGTTTTCTTGCCAGGAACTCTTGTCTTGTACCTAATAATGTAAGACTTTAACTACTTAATGCTACAGAATAAAGAAAAACCTGTTAATCGACTGGAATTAGAGTTAAATCGTCAAATTTGTCGTGAAATGAACCTGTACAAGTCTGAAATGGTAAAAACAGGGGTTTATTCATTGTTCTTGGCAATTTTTGAGACGATTATAGTGTATTTATTAATTCCAAACGCAATGGTATCAATTTATCGCTGTTTTAGAAATGAAACGAGCTCTTTTAGGCAAAATCGGCTAGTTTTCTTGCCAGGAACTCTTGTCTTGTACCTAATAATGTAAGACTTTAACTACTTAATGCTACAGAATAAAGAAAAACCTCTTAATCGACTGGAATTAGAGTTAAATCGTCAAATTTGTCGTGAAATGAACCTGTACAAGTCTGAAATGGCAAAAACAGGGGTTTATTCATTGTTCTTGGCAAGTTTTGAGACGATTATAGTGTATTTATTAATTCCAAACGCAATGGAATCAATTTATCGCTGTTTTAGAAATGAAACGAGCTCTTTTAGGCAAAATCTGCTAGTTTTCTTGCCAGGACCTCTTGTTTTGTACCTAATAATGTGAGACTTTTACTATTTAATGCTACAGAATAAAGAAAAACCGGTAAATCGACTGGAATTAGACTTAAATCGTCAAATATGACGTGAAATGAAGCTGTACACGTCTGAAATGGTAAAAACAGGGGTTGATTCATTGTTCTTGGCAATTTTTGAGAGGATTATAGTGTATTTATTAATTCAAACGCAATGGAATCAATTTATCGCTGTTTTAGAATTGAAACGAACTCTTTTAGGCAAAATCTGCTAGTTTTCTTGCCAGGAACTCTTGTTTTGTACCTAATAATGTAAGACTTGTTTTAGAATTGAAACGAACTCTTTTAGGCAAAATCTGCCAGTTTTCTTGCCAGGAACTCTTGTTTTGTACCTAATAATGTAAGACTTTAACTATTTAATGCTACAGAATAAAGAAAAACCGGTTCATCGTCTGGAATTAGAGTTAAATTGTCAAATTTGTCGTGAAATGAACCTGTACAAGTCTGAAATGGTAAAAACAGGGGTTTATTAATTGTTCTTGGAAATTTTTGAGACGATTATAGTGTATTTATTAATTCCAAACGCAATGGAATCAATTTATCGCTGTTTTAGAAATGAATCGAGCTGTTTTAGGCAAAATCTGCTAGTTTTCTTGCCAGGAACTCTTGTTTTGTACCTAATAATGTGAGACTTTTACTATTTAATGCTACAGAATAAAGAAAAACCGGTAAATCGACTGGAATTAGACTTAAATCTTCAAATATAGCGTGAAATGAAGCTGTACACGTCTGAAATTGTAAAAACAGGGGTTTATTCATTGTTCTCGGCAAGTTTTGAGACGATTATAGTGTATTTATTAATTCCAAACGCAATGGAATCAATTTATCGCTGCTTTAGAAATGAAACGAGCTCTTTTAGGCAAAATCTGCTAGTTTTCTTGCCAGGAATTCTTGTCTTGTACCTAATAATGTAAGACTTTAACTATCTAATGCTACAGAATAAAGAAAAACCTGTTAATCGACTGGAATTAAAGTTAAATCGTCAAATTTGCCGTGAAATGAACCTGTACAAGTCTGAAATGGCAAAAACATGGGTTTATTCATTGTTCTTGGCAAGTTTTGAGACGATTATAGTGTATTTATTAATTCCAAACGCAATGGAATCAATTTATCGCTGTTTTAGAAATGAAACGAGCTCTTTTAGGCAAAATCTGCTAGTTTTCTTGCCAGGACCTCTTGTTTGTACCTAATAATGTGAGACTTTCACTATTTAATGCTACAGAATAAAGAAAAACCGGTAAATCGACTGGAATTAGACTTAAATCGTCAAATATGACGTGAAATGAAGCTGTACACGTCTGAAATGGTAAAAACAGGGGTTTATTCATTGTTCTTGGCAATTTTTGAGACGATTATAGTGTATTTATTAATTCCAAACGCAATGGAATCAATTTATCGCTGTTTTAGAAATGAAACGAGTTCTTTTAGGCGAAATCTGCTAGTTTTCTTTCCAGGAACTCTTGTTTTGTACCTAGTAATGTGAAACTTTTACTATTTAATGAGACATTCTAGAGAAAAACCGGCCAATCAACTAAATTAGAGGTAAATCGTCAAACTGTTTGAGAAATAAAGATGTACACGTCTTAAATTGTAAAAACGGGCGTGTATTCATTGCTCTTGACAAGTTTTGAGACGATTATTGTGTATTTATTAATTCCAAACGCAATGGAATCAATTTATCGCTGTTTTAGAAATGAAACGAGCTCTTTTAGGCGAAATCTGCTAGTTTTCTTTCCAGGAACTCTTGTTTTGTACCTAGTAATGTGAAACTTTTACTATTTAATGAGACATTCTAGAGAAAAACCGGCCAATCAACTAAATTAGAGGTAAATCGTCAAACTGTTTGAGAAATAAAGATGTACACGTCTTAAATTGTAAAAACGGGCGTGTATTCATTGCTCTTGACAAGTTTTGAGACGATTATTGTGTATTTATTAATTCCAAACGCAATGGAATCAATTTATCGCTGCTTTAGAAATGAAACGAGCTCTTTTAGGCAAAATCTGCTAGTTTTCTTGCCAGGAATTCTTGTCTTGTACCTAATAATGTAAGACTTTAACTATCTAATGCTACAGAATAAAGAAAAACCTGTTAATCGACTGGAATTAAAGTTAAATCGTCAAATTTGCCGTGAAATGAACCTGTACAAGTCTGAAATGGCAAAAACATGGGTTTATTCATTGTTCTTGGCAAGTTTTGAGACGATTATAGTCTATTTATTAATTCCAAACGCAATGGAATCAATTTATCGCTGTTTTAGAAATGAAACGAGCTCTTTTAGACGAAATCTGCTAGTTTTCTAGCCAGGAACTCTTGTTTTGTACCTAATAATGTGAGACTTTTACTATTTAATGCTACAGAATAAAGAAAAACCGGTAAATCGACTGGAATTAAAGTTAAATCGTCAAATTTGTCGTGAAATGAAGCTGTAAACGTCTGAAATGGTAAAAACAAGGGTTTATTCATTGTTCTTGGCAAGTTTTGAGACGATTATAGTGTATTTATTAATTCCAAACGCAATGGAATCAATTTATCGCTGTTTTAGAAATGAAACGAGTTCTTTTAGGCAAAATCTGCTAGTTTTCTTGCCAGGAACTCTTGTTTTGTACCTAATAATGTGAGACTTTTACTATTTAATGCTACAGAATAAAGAAAAACCGGTAAATCGACTGGAATTAGACTTAAATCTTCAAATATAGCGTGAAATGAAGCTGTACACGTCTGAAATTGTAAAAACAGGGGTTTATTCATTGTTCTTGGCAAGTTTTGAGACGATTATAGTGTATTTATTAATTCCAAACGCAATGGAATCAATTTATCGCTGTTTTAGAAATGAAACGAGCTCTTTTAGGCAAAATCTGCTAGTTCTCTTGCCAGGAACTCCTGTCTTGTACCTAATAATGTAAGACTTTAACTTTTTAATGCTACAGAATAAAGAAAAACCTGTTAATTGACTGGAATTAGAGTTAAATCGTCAAATTTGTCGTGAAATGAACCTGTACAAGTCTGAAATTGTAAAAACAGGGGTTTATTCATTGTTCTTGGCAATTTTTGAGACGATTATAGTGTACTTATTAATTCCAAACGCAATGGAATCAATTTATCGCTGTTTTAGAAATGAAACGAGCTCTTTTAGGCAAAATCTGCTAGTTTTCTTGCCAGGAACTCTTGTCTTGTACCTAATAATGTAAGACTTTAACTATTTAATGTTACAGAATAAAGAAAAACCTGTTAATCGACTGGAATTAGAGTTAAATCGTCAAATTTGTCGTGAAATGAACCTGTACAAGTCTGAAATGGTAAAAACAGGGGTTTATTCATTGTTCTTGGCAATTTTTGAGACGATTATAGTGTATTGATTAATTCCAAACGCAATGGTATCAATTTATCGCTGTTTTAGAAATGAAACGAGCTCTTTTAGGCAAAATCGGCTAGTTTTCTTGCCAGGAACTCTTGTCTTGTACCTAATAATGTAAGACTTTAACTACTTAATGCTACAGAATAAAGAAAAACCTGTTAATCGACTGGAATTAGAGTTAAATCGTCAAATTTGTCGTGAAATGAACCTGTACAAGTCTGAAATGGTAAAAACAGGGGTTTATTCATTGTTCTTGGCAATTTTTGAGACGATTATAGTGTATTTATTAATTCCAAACGCAATGGTATCAATTTATCGCTGTTTTAGAAATGAAACGAGCTCTTTTAGGCAAAATCGGCTAGTTTTCTTGCCAGGAACTCTTGTCTTGTACCTAATAATGTAAGACTTTAACTACTTAATGCTACAGAATAAAGAAAAACCTCTTAATCGACTGGAATTAGAGTTAAATCGTCAAATTTGTCGTGAAATGAACCTGTACAAGTCTGAAATGGCAAAAACAGGGGTTTATTCATTGTTCTTGGCAAGTTTTGAGACGATTATAGTGTATTTATTAATTCCAAACGCAATGGAATCAATTTATCGCTGTTTTAGAAATGAAACGAGCTCTTTTAGGCAAAATCTGCTAGTTTTCTTGCCAGGACCTCTTGTTTTGTACCTAATAATGTGAGACTTTTACTATTTAATGCTACAGAATAAAGAAAAACCGGTAAATCGACTGGAATTAGACTTAAATCGTCAAATATGACGTGAAATGAAGCTGTACACGTCTGAAATGGTAAAAACAGGGGTTGATTCATTGTTCTTGGCAATTTTTGAGAGGATTATAGTGTATTTATTAATTCAAACGCAATGGAATCAATTTATCGCTGTTTTAGAATTGAAACGAACTCTTTTAGGCAAAATCTGCTAGTTTTCTTGCCAGGAACTCTTGTTTTGTACCTAATAATGTAAGACTTGTTTTAGAATTGAAACGAACTCTTTTAGGCAAAATCTGCCAGTTTTCTTGCCAGGAACTCTTGTTTTGTACCTAATAATGTAAGACTTTAACTATTTAATGCTACAGAATAAAGAAAAACCGGTTCATCGTCTGGAATTAGAGTTAAATTGTCAAATTTGTCGTGAAATGAACCTGTACAAGTCTGAAATGGTAAAAACAGGGGTTTATTAATTGTTCTTGGAAATTTTTGAGACGATTATAGTGTATTTATTAATTCCAAACGCAATGGAATCAATTTATCGCTGTTTTAGAAATGAATCGAGCTGTTTTAGGCAAAATCTGCTAGTTTTCTTGCCAGGAACTCTTGTTTTGTACCTAATAATGTGAGACTTTTACTATTTAAAGCTACAGAATAAAGAAAAACCGGTAAATCGACTGGAATTAGACTTAAATCTTCAAATATAGCGTGAAATGAAGCTGTACACGTCTGAAATTGTAAAAACAGGGGTTTATTCATTGTTCTCGGCAAGTTTTGAGACGATTATAGTGTATTTATTAATTCCAAACGCAATGGAATCAATTTATCGCTGCTTTAGAAATGAAACGAGCTCTTTTAGGCAAAATCTGCTAGTTTTCTTGCCAGGAATTCTTGTCTTGTACCTAATAATGTAAGACTTTAACTATCTAATGCTACAGAATAAAGAAAAACCTGTTAATCGACTGGAATTAAAGTTAAATCGTCAAATTTGCCGTGAAATGAACCTGTACAAGTCTGAAATGGCAAAAACATGGGTTTATTCATTGTTCTTGGCAAGTTTTGAGACGATTGTAGTGTATTTATTAATTCCAAACGCAATGGAATCAATTTATCGCTGTTTTAGAAATGAAACGAGCTCTTTTAGGCAAAATCTGCTAGTTTTCTTGCCAGGACCTCTTGTTTGTACCTAATAATGTGAGACTTTCACTATTTAATGCTACAGAATAAAGAAAAACCGGTAAATCGACTGGAATTAGACTTAAATCGTCAAATATGACGTGAAATGAAGCTGTACACGTCTGAAATGGTAAAAACAGGGGTTTATTCATTGTTCTTGGCAATTTTTGAGACGATTATAGTGTATTTATTAATTCCAAACGCAATGGAATCAATTTATCGCTGTTTTAGAAATGAAACGAGTTCTTTTAGGCGAAATCTGCTAGTTTTCTTTCCAGGAACTCTTGTTTTGTACCTAGTAATGTGAAACTTTTACTATTTAATGAGACATTCTAGAGAAAAACCGGCCAATCAACTAAATTAGAGGTAAATCGTCAAACTGTATGAGAAATAAAGATGTACACGTCTTAAATTGTAAAAACGGGCGTGTATTCATTGCTCTTGACAAGTTTTGAGACGATTATTGTGTATTTATTAATTCCAAACGCAATGGAATCAATTTATCGCTGTTTTAGAAATGAAACGAGCTCTTTTAGACGAAATCTGCTAGTTTTCTTGCCAGGAACTCTTGTTTTGTACCTAATAATGTGAGACTTTTACTATTTAATGCTACAGAATAAAGAAAAACCGGTAAATCGACTGGAATTAAAGTTAAATCGTCAAATTTGTCGTGAAATGAAGCTGTAAACGTCTGAAATGGTAAAAACAAGGGTTTATTCATTGTTCTTGGCAAGTTTTGAGACGATTATAGTGTATTTATTAATTCCAAACGCAATGGAATCAATTTATCGCTGTTTTAGAAATGAAACGAGCTCTTTTAGGCAAAATCTGCTAGTTTTCTTGCCAGGAACTCTTGTCTTGTACCTAATAATGTAAGACTTTAACTATTTAATGTTACAGAATAAAGAAAAACCTGTTAATCGACTGGAATTAGAGTTAAATCGTCAAATTTGACGTGAAGTGAAGCTGTAAACGTCTGAAATGATAAAAACAGGGGTTTATTCATTGTGCTTGGCAAGTTTTGAGACGATTATAGTGTATTTATTATTTCCAAACGCAATGGAATCAATTTATCGCTGTTTTAGAAATGAAACGAGCTCTTTTAGGCAAAATCTGCTAGTTTTCTTGCCAGGAACTCTTGTTTTGTACCTGATAATGTGAGACTTTTACTATTTAATGCTACAGAATAAAGAAAAACCGGTTAATCGACTGGAATAAGAGTTAAATCGTCAAATTTGTCGTGAAATGAACCTGTACAAGTCTGAAATGGTAAAAACAGGGGTTTATTCATTGTTCTTGGCAATTTTTGAGACGATTATAGTGTATTTATTAATTCCAAACGCAATGGTATCAATTTATCGCTGTTTTAGAAATGGAACGAGCTCTTTTAGGCAAAATCGGCTAGTTTTCTTGCCAGGAACTCTTGTCTTGTAACTAATAATGTAAGACTTTAACTACTTAATGCTACAGAATAAAGAAAAACCTGTTAATCGACTGGAATTAGAGTTAAATCGTCAAATTTGTCGTGAAATGAACCTGTACAAGTCTGAAATGGCAAAAACAGGGGTTTATTCATTGTTCTTGGAAATTTTTGAGACGATTATAGTGTATTTATTAATTCCAAACGCAATGGAATCAATTTATCGCTGTTTTAGTAATGAATCGAGCTGTTTAAGGCAAAATCTGCTAGTTTTCTTGCCAGGAACTCTTCTTTTGTACCTAATAATGTGAGACTTTTACTATTTAATGCTACAGAATAAAGAAAAACCGGTAAATCGACTGGAATTAGACTTAAATCTTCAAATATAGCGTGAAATGAAGCTGTACACGTCTGAAATTGTAAAAACAGGGGTTTATTCATTGTTCTTGGCAATTTCTGAGACGATTATAGTGTATTTATTAATTCCAAACGCAATGGAATCAATTTATCGCTGTTTTAGAAATGAAACGAGCTCTTTTAGGCAAAATCTGCTAGTTTTCTTGCCAGGAACTCTTGTCTTGTACCTAATAATGTAAGACTTTAACTATTTAATGTTACAGAATAAAGAAAAACCTGTTAATCGACTGGAATTAGAGTTAAATCGTCAAATTTGTCGTGAAATGAACCTGTACAAGTCTGAAATGGTAAAAACAGGGGTTTATTCATTGTGCTTGGCAAGTTTTGAGACGATTATAGTGTATTTATTATTTCCAAACGCAATGGAATCAATTTATCGCTGTTTTAGAAATGAAACGAGCTCTTTTAGGCAAAATCTGCTAGTTCTCTTGCCAGGAACTCTTGTCTTGTACCTAATAATGTAAGACTTTAACTTTTTAATGCTACAGAATAAAGAAAAACCTGTTAATTGACTGGAATTAGAGTTAAATCGTCAAATTTGTCGTGAAATGAACCTGTACAAGTCTGAAATTGTAAAAACAGGGGTTTATTCATTGTTCTTGGCAATTTTTGAGACGATTATAGTGTATTTATTAATTCCAAACGCAATGGAATCAATTTATCGCTGTTTTAGAAATGAAACGAGCTCTTTTAGGCAAAATCTGCTAGTTTTCTTGCCAGGAACTCTTGTCTTGTACCTAATAATGTAAGACTTTAACTATTTAATGTTACAGAATAAAGAAAAACCTGTTAATCGACTGGAATTAGAGTTAAATCGTCAAATTTGTCGTGAAATGAACCTGTACAAGTCTGAAATGGTAAAAACAGGGGTTTATTCATTGTGCTTGGCAAGTTTTGAGACGATTATAGTGTATTTATTATTTCCAAACGCAATGGAATCAATTTATCGCTGCTTTAGAAATGAAACGAGCTCCTTTAGGCAAAATCTGCTAGTTTTCTTGCCAGGAATTCTTGTCTTGTACCTAATAATGTAAGACTTTAACTATCTAATGCTACAGAATAAAGAAAAACCTGTTAATCGACTGGAATTAAAGTTAAATCGCCAAATTTGCCGTGAAATGAACCTGTACAAGTCTGAAATGGCAAAAACATGGGTTTATTCATTGTTCTTGGCAAGTTTTGAGACGATTATAGTGTATTTATTAATTCCAAACGCAATGGAATCAATTTATCGCTGTTTTAGAAATGAAACGAGCTCTTTTAGGCAAAATCTGCTAGTTTTCTTGCCAGGACCTCTTGTTTTGTACCTAATAATGTGAGACTTTCACTATTTAATGCTACAGAATAAAGAAAAACCGGTAAATCGACTGGAATTAGACTTAAATCGTCAAATATGACGTGAAATGAAGCTGTACACGTCTGAAATGGTAAAAACAGGGGTTTATTCATTGTTCTTGGCAATTTTTGAGACGATTATAGTGTATTTATTAATTCCAAACGCAATGGAATCAATTTATCGCTGTTTTAGAAATGAAACGAACTCTTTTAGGCAAAATCTGCTAGTTTTCTTGCCAGGAACTTTTGTTCTGTACCTGATAATGTGAGACTTTTACTATTTAATGCTACAGAATAAAGAAAAACCGGTAAATCGACTGGAATTAGAGTTAAATCGTCAAATTTGACGTGAAATGAAGCTGTACACGTCTGAAATGGTAAAAACAGGGGTTTATTCATTGTTCTTGGCAATTTTTGAGACGATTATAGTGTATTTATTAATTCCAAACGCAATGGAATCAATTTATCGCTGTTTTAGAAATGAAACGAGCTCTTTTAGGCAAAATCTGCTAGTTTTCTTGCCAGGAACTCTTGTCTTGTACCTAATAATGTAAGACTTTAACTATTTAATGTTACAGAATAAAGAAAAACCTGTTAATCGACTGGAATTAGAGTTAAATCGTCAAATTTGACGTGAAGTGAAGCTGTAAACGTCTGAAATGATAAAAACAGGGGTTTATTCATTGTGCTTGGCAAGTTTTGAGACGATTATAGTGTATTTATTATTTCCAAACGCAATGGAATCAATTTATCGCTGTTTTAGAAATGAAACGAGCTCTTTTAGGCAAAATCTGCTAGTTTTCTTGCCAGGAACTCTTGTTTTGTACCTGATAATGTGAGACTTTTACTATTTAATGCTACAGAATAAAGAAAAACCGGTTAATCGACTGGAATAAGAGTTAAATCGTCAAATTTGTCGTGAAATGAACCTGTACAAGTCTGAAATGGTAAAAACAGGGGTTTATTCATTGTACTTGGCAATTTTTGAGACGATTATAGTGTATTTATTAATTCCAAACGCAATGGTATCAATTTATCGCTGTTTTAGAAATGGAACGAGCTCTTTTAGGCAAAATCGGCTAGTTTTCTTGCCAGGAACTCTTGTCTTGTAACTAATAATGTAAGACTTTAACTACTTAATGCTACAGAATAAAGAAAAACCTGTTAATCGACTGGAATTAGAGTTAAATCGTCAAATTTGTCGTGAAATGAACCTGTACAAGTCTGAAATGGCAAAAACAGGGGTTTATTCATTGTTCTTGGAAATTTTTGAGACGATTATAGTGTATTTATTAATTCCAAACGCAATGGAATCAATTTATCGCTGTTTTAGAAATGAATCGAGCTGTTTAAGGCAAAATCTGCTAGTTTTCTTGCCAGGAACTCTTGTTTTGTACCTAATAATGTGAGACTTTTACTATTTAATGCTACAGAATAAAGAAAAACCGGTAAATCGACTGGAATTAGACTTAAATCTTCAAATATAGCGTGAAATGAAGCTGTACACGTCTGAAATTGTAAAAACAGGGGTTTATTCATTGTTCTTGGCAAGTTTTGAGACGATTATAGTGTATTTATTAATTCCAAACGCAATGGAATCAATTTATCGCTGTTTTAGAAATGAAACGAGCTCTTTTAGGCAAAATCTGCTAGTTCTCTTGCCAGGAACTCTTGTCTTGTACCTAATAATGTAAGACTTTAACTTTTTAATGCTACAGAATAAAGAAAAACCTGTTAATTGACTGGAATTAGAGTTAAATCGTCAAATTTGTCGTGAAATGAACCTGTACAAGTCTGAAATTGTAAAAACAGGGGTTTATTCATTGTTCTTGGCAATTTTTGAGACGATTATAGTGTATTTATTAATTCCAAACGCAATGGAATCAATTTATCGCTGTTTTAGAAATGAAACGAGCTCTTTTAGGCAAAATCTGCTAGTTTTCTTGCCAGGAACTCTTGTCTTGTACCTAATAATGTAAGACTTTAACTATTTAATGTTACAGAATAAAGAAAAACCTGTTAATCGACTGGAATTAGAGTTAAATCGTCAAATTTGTCGTGAAATGAACCTGTACAAGTCTGAAATGGTAAAAACAGGGGTTTATTCATTGTGCTTGGCAAGTTTTGAGACGATTATAGTGTATTTATTATTTCCAAACGCAATGGAATCAATTTATCGCTGCTTTAGAAATGAAACGAGCTCCTTTAGGCAAAATCTGCTAGTTTTCTTGCAAGGAATTCTTGTCTTGTACCTAATAATGTAAGACTTTAACTATCTAATGCTACAGAATAAAGAAAAACCTGTTAATCGACTGGAATTAAAGTTAAATCGCCAAATTTGCCGTGAAATGAACCTGTACAAGTCTGAAATGGCAAAAACATGGGTTTATTCATTGTTCTTGGCAAGTTTTGAGACGATTATAGTGTATTTATTAATTCCAAACGCAATGGAATCAATTTATCGCTGTTTTAGAAATGAAACGAGCTCTTTTAGGCAAAATCTGCTAGTTTTCTTGCCAGGACCTCTTGTTTTGTACCTAATAATGTGAGACTTTCACTATTTAATGCTACAGAATAAAGAAAAACCGGTAAATCGACTGGAATTAGACTTAAATCGTCAAATATGACGTGAAATGAAGCTGTACACGTCTGAAATGGTAAAAACAGGGGTTTATTCATTGTTCTTGGCAATTTTTGAGACGATTATAGTGTATTTATTAATTCCAAACGCAATGGAATCAATTTATCGCTGTTTTAGAAATGAAACGAACTCTTTTAGGCAAAATCTGCTAGTTTTCTTGCCAGGAACTTTTGTTCTGTACCTGATAATGTGAGACTTTTACTATTTAATGCTACAGAATAAAGAAAAACCGGTAAATCGACTGGAATTAGAGTTAAATCGTCAAATTTGACGTGAAATGAAGCTGTACACGTCTGAAATGGTAAAAACAGGGGTTTATTCATTGTTCTTGGCAATTTTTGAGACGATTATAGTGTATTTATTAATTCCAAACGCAATGGAATCAATTTATCGCTGTTTTAGAAATGAAACGAACTCTTTTAGGCAAAATCTGCTAGCTTTCTTGCCAGGAACTCTTGTTCTGTACCTGATAATGTGAGACTTTTACTATTTAATGCTACAGAATAAAGAAAAACCGGTAAATCGACTGGAATTAGAGTTAAATCGTCAAATTTGACGTGAAGTGAAGCTGTAAACGTCTGAAATGATAAAAACAGGGGTTTATTCACTGTTCTTGGCAAGTTTTGAGACGATTATAGTGTATTTATTAATTCCAAACGCAATGGAATCAATTTATCGCTGTTTTAGAAATGAAACGAGTTCTTTTAGGCGAAATCTGCTAGTTTTCTTTCCAGGAACTCTTGTTTTGTACCTAGTAATGTGAAACTTTTACTATTTAATGAGACAGGCTAGAGAAAAACCGGCCAATCAACTAAATTAGAGGTAAATCGTCAAACTGATTGAGAAATAAAGATGTACACGTCTTAAATTGTAAAAACGGGCGTGTATTCATTGCTCTTGACAAGTTTTGAGACGATTATTGTGTATTTATTAATTCCAAACGCAATGGAATCAATTTATCGCTGTTTTAGAAATGAAACGAGCTCTTTTAGGCAAAATCTGCTAGTTTTCTTGCCAGTAACTCTTGTCTTGTACCTAATAATGTAAGACTTTAACTATTTAATGTTACAGAATAAAGAAAAACCTGTTAATCGACTGGAATTAGAGTTAAATCGTCAAATTTGACGTGAAGTGAAGCTGTAAACGTCTGAAATGATAAAAACAGGAATTCTTGTCTTGTACCTAATAATGTAAGACTTTAACTATCTAATGCTACAGAATAAAGAAAAACCTGTTAATCGACTGGAATTAAAGTTAAATCGTCAAATTTGCCGTGAAATGAACCTGTACAATTCTGAAATGGCAAAAACTAGGGTTTATTCATTGTTCTTGGCAAGTTTTGAGACGATTATAGTGTATTTATTAATTCCAAACGCAATGGAATCAATTTATCGCTGTTTTAGAAATGAAACGAGCACTTTTAGGCAAAATCTGCTAGTTTTCTTGCTAGGACCTCTTGTTTTGTACCTAATAATGTGAGACTTTCACTATTTAATGCTACAGAATAAAGAAAAACCGGTAAATCGACTGGAATTAGACTTAAATCGTCAAATATGACGTGAAATGAAGCTGTACACGTCTGAAATGGTAAAACCAGGGGTTTATTCATTGTTCTTGGCAATTTTTGAGACGATTATAGTGTATTTATTAATTCCAAACGCAATGGAATCAATTTATCGCTGTTTTAGAAATGAAACGAACTCTTTTAAGCAAAATCTGCTAGTTTTCTTGCCAGGAACTCTTGTTCTGTACCTGATAATGTGAGACTTTTACTATTTAATGCTACAGAATAAAGAAAAACCAGTAAATCGACTGGAATTAGAGTTAAATCGTCAAATTTGACGTGAAGTGAAGCTGTAAACGTCTGAAATGATAAAAACAGGGGTTTATTCACTGTTCTTGGCAAGTTTTGAGACGATTATAGTGTATTTATTAATTCCAAACGCAATGGAATCAATTTATCGCTGTTTTAGAAATGAAACGAGTTCTTTTAGGCGAAATCTGCTAGTTTTCTTTCCAGGAACTCTTGTTTTGTACCTAGTAATGTGAAACTTTTACTATTTAATGAGACAGGCTAGAGAAAAACCGGCCAATCAACTAAATTAGAGGTAAATCGTCAAACTGTTTGAGAAATAAAGATGTACACGTCTTAAATTGTAAAAACGGGCGTGTATTCATTGCTCTTGACAAGTTTTGAGACGATTATTGTGTATTTATTAAGTCCAAACACAATGGAATCAATTTATCGTTGTTTTAGAAATGAAACGAGCTCTTTTAGACGAAATCTGCTAGTTTTCTTGCCAGGAACTCTTGTTTTGTACCTAATAATGTGAGACTTTTACTATTTAATGCTACAGAAAAAGAAAAACCGGTAAATCGACTGGAATTAAAGTTAAATCGTCAAATTTGTCGTGAAATGAAGCTGTAAACGTCTGAAATGGTAAAAACAAGGGTTTATTCATTGTTCTTGGCAAGTTTTGAGACGATTATAGTGTATTTATTAATTCCAAACGCAATGGAATCAATTTATCGCTGTTTTAGAAATGAAACGAGCTCTTTTAGGCAAAATCTGCTAGTTTTCTTGCCAGGAACTCTTGTCTTGTACCTAATAATGTAAGACTTTAACTATTTAATGTTACAGAATAAAGAAAAACCTGTTAATCGACTGGAATTAGAGTTAAATCGTCAAATTTGACGTGAAGTGAAGCTGTAAACGTCTGAAATGATAAAAACAGGGGTTTATTCATTGTGCTTGGCAAGTTTTGAGACGATTATAGTGTATTTATTATTTCCAAACGCAATGGAATCAATTTATCGCTGTTTTAGAAATGAAACGAGCTCTTTTAGGCAAAATCTGCTAGTTTTCTTGCCAGGAACTCTTGTTTTGTACCTGATAATGTGAGACTTTTACTATTTAATGCTACAGAATAAAGAAAAACCGGTTAATCGACTGGAATAAGAGTTAAATCGTCAAATTTGTCGTGAAATGAACCTGTACAAGTCTGAAATGGTAAAAACAGGGGTTTATTCATTGTTCTTGGCAATTTTTGAGACGATTATAGTGTATTTATTAATTCCAAACGCAATGGTATCAATTTATCGCTGTTTTAGAAATGGAACGAGCTCTTTTAGGCAAAATCGGCTAGTTTTCTTGCCAGGAACTTTTGTTCTGTACCTGATAATGTGAGACTTTTACTATTTAATGCTACAGAATAAAGAAAAACCGGTAAATCGACTGGAATTAGAGTTAAATCGTCAAATTTGACGTGAAATGAAGCTGTACACGTCTGAAATGGTAAAAACAGGGGTTTATTCATTGTTCTTGGCAATTTTTGAGACGATTATAGTGTATTTATTAATTCCAAACGCAATGGAATCAATTTATCGCTGTTTTAGAAATGAAACGAGCTCTTTTAGGCAAAATCTGCTAGTTTTCTTGCCAGGAACTCTTGTCTTGTACCTAATAATGTAAGACTTTAACTATTTAATGTTACAGAATAAAGAAAAACCTGTTAATCGACTGGAATTAGAGTTAAATCGTCAAATTTGACGTGAAGTGAAGCTGTAAACGTCTGAAATGATAAAAACAGGGGTTTATTCATTGTGCTTGGCAAGTTTTGAGACGATTATAGTGTATTTATTATTTCCAAACGCAATGGAATCAATTTATCGCTGTTTTAGAAATGAAACGAGCTCTTTTAGGCAAAATCTGCTAGTTTTCTTGCCAGGAACTCTTGTTTTGTACCTGATAATGTGAGACTTTTACTATTTAATGCTACAGAATAAAGAAAAACCGGTTAATCGACTGGAATAAGAGTTAAATCGTCAAATTTGTCGTGAAATGAACCTGTACAAGTCTGAAATGGTAAAAACAGGGGTTTATTCATTGTACTTGGCAATTTTTGAGACGATTATAGTGTATTTATTAATTCCAAACGCAATGGTATCAATTTATCGCTGTTTTAGAAATGGAACGAGCTCTTTTAGGCAAAATCGGCTAGTTTTCTTGCCAGGAACTCTTGTCTTGTAACTAATAATGTAAGACTTTAACTACTTAATGCTACAGAATAAAGAAAAACCTGTTAATCGACTGGAATTAGAGTTAAATAATAATAATAATAATAATAATTTATTTATTGCCCAACAGAGAAATCCCCACTTACAGGACAATCATTAATAACAATTAAATTAAATTGGTAATTAAAAAATAAAAGAACAATTAAGACAAACATTACAATATGAGAACTAAACCTACACCTAAACCTACATAAACTATTATTAGGAAAAGATTAGCAAAACTGCAAAATATTAAATACAAAATCCAAACTTATAAAATAATAGACAAACATTACAATATGAGAACTAAACCTACACCTAAACCTACATAAACTATTATTAGGAAAAGATTAGCAAAACTGCAAAATATTAAATACAAAATCCAAACTTATAAAATAATAGAAAACTCTAGATAAGGGATATAAAATAAAAACTAAAGTATCAATATTAATGTCGATTAATGAAAGCAGTAATAGGTATACAAAAAGTAATAAACTTAAATCAAATAAATTGTATTTGACGTAGACAAAGAGAAAAGAAAAACATACTCCAATTTAACAGGTTGTTTATATACAAATTAACTTACATATCTTGTTTTATTAAATTTAATATTTTACCCAGTGCATCAAAAAATATATCGCATTGATTAACATGCTTATTAAAATTACTACAAATTCTATTCATTGGTGAATTTACACCCACATTTGTTTTTGAAGCTAATGTTTTAAATGTCAAAGATTTCCTTAATTGTAATGTGGGTATGTGGTGGTAAACCTGTGAAAGAAGTTCAGAGCAATCAATAGTACCATTTACTAATTTATATAAAAATGTAACATCACACACCACTCTACGAAAAGTTAGGGAATCTAGATTAAATTCATTAAGTAAATCGCCTTGATCTATACCTCGTGGAGGGTATTGCGAGTGTGATTTCATATATAATAATTTTAAAAATCGTCTCTGGACGGTTTCCATATTCGAACTCGCACACTTATAAAATGGTGACCACACTACAGAACAGTATTCAAGACGACTCCTGACTAAGCTAAAAAATAAACTTTTTAAAACATCTACATCTTTGAATGATCTGGTATTACGAACTATAAACCCGAATGTCTTAAGTGCAACTTGAGCCATGTTCTGCATGTGATCATTAAAAGATAATTTTGAATCAAAAATTATTCCTAAATCTCTAAAAGTCGTATTTTTTGTGACAACAAGATTATTTATAGTATAGTCATAATTAATCAGATGCATTCTTTTGGTATATTGAATAACTTCGCATTTAGAAACATTAAACATTAAGCCATTACATTTACACCAGTTATCCAGTCTAGTTATATCATCTTGTATTGATTCACAGTCTTCCAAATTCTTAACTATTTTAAATATTTTTATATCGTCAGCATAAAGCAAACATCTAGAATTATGCACGCAATGAACAATGTCATTAATATACATCAAGAACAGTAACGGTCCAAGATTTGATCCTTGCGGTACTCCAGATGTTTGTGTGAAACTATCAGACATAAAACCATTATAGACAACAACAAGCTGACGCTCAAATAAATATGAAGATAACAATTGCAGCAACGATTCAGAAAACCCTAATTTATCTAATTTTATTAACAACGTTTTGTGTAATATTTTGTCAAACGCCTTTGACATATCCATATAAATCACGTCAACCTGCTGCCTATTGTCAATAGCGTTAGATAAGTATTGGGCTATACAAGTTAGATTAGTCGCAGTAGATCTATTTGCCATGAAACCATGTTGATCAACGGAAATTAAATTTTTAATACTAGGATATATATAACTGTACAGAATGCTCTCAAATATCTTAGCAAAATATAGGTCGATAATTTGATACATCATGTAAATTCGTACCTTTTGCAACTGGACAAATTCTCGATTTTTTCCAGGCAACAGGAAAGGTACACGTATTTAAACATTTGTTGTAAATAAATAAAAGTGGTTCAATTAACACACCAACACAGTCTTTAATAAGGAATGCAGGTATGTTGTCCATACCCGAGCACATGTTAGGTTTAATTTTCCGCGTTGCCATAGTTATGTCATTTTCAGTAATACTTTTAATAGAAATAGAAAGGGACGGATTACTGCAATCTAAGGAATTTTGAATAGATGAGTAGGAATCTAAATCTGATATATTGTGAAATACACTAGAAAAATATTGTTGAAAACCATTTACAATATCCGGTGGATTCGCTAGTTTGATATTGTTATGTAATATTTCATTGGGAATACTAGTTTGGCCTCTCTTATTACGTATAAATTCCCAAAATTTTTTAGGGTTAATTTTTAAGTTGTTCTGAGTTTCTTCCAAATATTTTTTGTAGTCTGATTGTATCAAAGCCTTTGTTTCACTTCTTGCTTTCGAAAACTGCAGATGATAGAATTCAGTTCTGCACTTCTTATATTTTTTATAAAAATAATTTTTGGTTTTTATTTTTTGCTTTAAACCAACTGAATACCATGAAGGATATTTGGCTTTAAAAGATTTATAACACGGCACAAACATATCAGATAGGCAATACAGATATTTGTAGAACTCATCAACAATTGAATCAACATCTTCAAAAATATATAAAAAACTCCAATCAGTATTATATAGTTCCTGATATAAGTAAATGAAATTGGCTTTACGAAAGTTATAAACTCTAGTATCAGTGGAAAATTGGAAACTTTTGAAATATTTTACTTTGATGTCGGCGTAATTTACTTTGACTTCAAGGGGAGGGTGATGTGGATCAGGATCCAACAATGGACAATTATCTAAAAATACATTAACTTTAATCCCTCTCAAAAAAATTAGATCTAGAAGACGATTATGGACATTTCTCACATAATTACATTGCTCAACGTCTAGATAAGACATGAATCTCTTAGTTAAAATAACCTTCCAGTCTGGGGAATCTGTATCACAAAATTTTGGAACATTAAAATCACCGAGTATTACGACATGATCAATGTTAATAAGTATTTGTTCAAAAAGCTCTAAGAATAATTCATATTCCTGAACAGAAATGTCAGGTGCAATATAAACACAAAAACAGAAATACTATAAGTAGAAAACCATATTTTACAGCCTGCTATGTCTACTAAATTTATGTCTGCCAGTAGCGATAAATCAATAGATGCACAATTAAATTTATTATTTACCGCCACCAAGGATCCACCACCTCTTGTGCGTCCACATGCTTGTTTATTCCTGTCACAGCGGAAAACGGTATATGTTGTTGGAAAAATTTCACTATTAGATATAACACCATCAAGCCACGTTTCAGTCAAACAAATAATCTGATAGGATAAATCTAAAACATTTGGATATAACTGATCGATTTTGGATCGTATACCACGTACATTCTGATAATATATGGTAAATATTTTAGGGACGTTGGGCGAAGTTAGTTTAAATTTGAATTTGCATGATTAATAGAATTGTTAGTAGAAATATTTGTAATTACAATTTGCGGTATACCATTAACATACTTAATCGTTAGATTTTTCTCTCCGTGGTTTTTCCGAGAATCAAGTTCTGTTCTAAGATCCTTAAGATAGCTCAGCTGGCTCCTGGTCTTATCATCACGAACAATAACATTTTTGTATTGGGGATTCCTCTTCAACGCCTCACGTTTTCGTAATACTAATCTCGCAATTTCAGCGGACTTGAAGCGCAGTCGTAAAAGTCGAGGTCGTCCATCAACTGATTTTCCCAATCTGACAACATTTTCCGGAGACACAACAGCTGATTCATCTATAATTTCTAAAATATCATTTGCAAGATTTACATCCGAAACTCCAGCATTTTCTGGAACGTTGGTGAGGATTACGTTGGAAGCACGTAAACTTCTTTCGACTGATTCAGAGATTATATCTTCCTTAACAACCGGTGTCATAATTGCGGCATTTAATAAAGATTCAATGTGGCCTAATAATGTGAGACTTTTACTATTTAATGCTACAGAATAAAAAAAAACCTGTTAATCGACTGGAATTAGAGTTAAATCGTCAAATTTGTCGTGAAATGAAGCTGTAAACGTGTGAAATGGTAAAAACAGGTGTTTATTCATTGTTCTTGACAAGTTTTGAGACGATTATAGTGTATTTATTAATTCCAAACGCAATGGAATCAATTTATCGCTGTTTTAGAAATGAAACGAGCTCTTTTAGACGAAATGTGAGACTTTTACTATTTCATGCTACAGAATAAAGAAAAGCCGGTAAATCGACTGGAATTAGAGTTAAATCGTCAAATTTGACGTGAAGTGAAGCTGTAAACGTCTGAAATGATAAAAACAGGGGTTTATTCACTGTTCTTGGCAAGTTTTGAGACGATTATAGTGTATTTATTAGTTCCAAACGCAATGGAATCAATTTATCGCTGTTTTAGAAATGAAACGAGCTCTTTTAGACGAAATCTGCTAGTTTTCTTGCCTTTTAGACGAAATCTGCTAGTTTTCTTGCCAGGAACTCTTGTTTTGTACCTAATAATGTGAGACTTTTACTACTTAATGCTACAGAATAAAGAAAAACCTGTTAATCGACTGGAATTAGAGTTAAATCGTTAAATTTCTCGTGAAATGAAGTTGTAAACGTCTGAAATGGTAAAAACAGGGGTTTATTCATTGTTCTTGGCAAGTTTTGAGACGATTATAGTGTATTTATTAATTCCAAACGCAATGGAATCAATTTATCGCTGTTTTAGAAATGAAACGAGTTCTTTTAGGCGAAATCTGCTTGTTTTCTTGCCAGGAACTCTTGTTTTGTACCTAGTAATGTGAGACTTTTACTATTTAATGAGACAGGCTAGAGAAAAACCGGCCAATCATCTAAATTAGAGGTAAATCGTCAAACTGTTTGAGAAATAAAGATGTACACGTCTTAAATTGTAAAAACGGGCGTGTATTCATTCCTCTTGACAAGTTTTGGAACGATTACAGTGTATTTATTAATTCCAAACGCAATTTAACGTATTTGTAAGTATTTTTGATATCAATTCGACGTTCTTGCACCGGCGAATCTAAAGATTTTTGCCAATTTATCCCGGCGCATCCGCCATTTCCCAATTTTACGATAATATAGTTCTTGCATTTAAAATCAGCTTTATTTCTAAACAGAAACTGTTCCTATGTACTTTATAATGTAAGAGTGTTACTATTTAATGCTACAGAATTAAAAAAAAACTGTTAATCGACTGGAATTAGAGTTAAGTCGTCAAATTTGTAGTGAAATGAAGCTGTAAACGTCTGAAATGGTAAAAACAAGGGTTTATTCATTGTTCTTGGCAAGTTTTGAGAAGATTATTGTGTATTTATTAATTCCAAACGCAATGGAATCAATTTATCGCTGTTTTAGAAATGAAACGAGCTCTTTTAGACGAAATCTGCTAGTTTTCTTGCCAGGAACTTTTGTTTTGTAACTAATAATGTGAGACTTACTATTTAATGCTACAGAATAAAGAAAAACCGGTTAATCGACTGGAATTAGAGTTAAATCGTCAAACTTGTCGTGAAATGAAGCTGTAAACGTCTGAAATGGTAAAAACAAGGGTTTATTCATTGATCTTGGCAAGTTTTGAGACGATTATAGTGTATTTATTAATTCCAAACGCAATGGAATCAATTTATCACTGTCTTAGAAATGAAACGAGCTCTTTTAGACGAAATCTGCTAGTTTTCTTGCCAGGAACTCTTGTTTTGTACCTAATAATGTGAGACTTTTACTACTTAATGCTACAGAATAAAGAAAAACCTGTTAATCGACTGGAATTAGAGTTAAATCGTTAAATTTCTCGTGAAATGAAGTTGTAAACGTCTGAAATGGTAAAAACAGGGGTTTATTCATTGTTCTTGGCAAGTTTTGAGACGATTATAGTGTATTTATTAATTCCAAACGCAATGGAATCAATTTATCGCTGTTTTAGAAATGAAACGAGTTCTTTTAGGCGAAATCTGCTAGTTTTCTTTCCAGGAACTCTTGTTTTGTACCTAGTAATGTGAAACTTTTACTATTTAATGAGACAGGCTAGAGAAAAACCGGCCAATCAACTAAATTAGAGGTAAATCGTCAAACTGATTGAGAAATAAAGATGTACACGTCTTAAATTGTAAAAACGGGCGTGTATTCATTGCTCTTGACAAGTTTTGAGACGATTATTGTGTATTTATTAATTCCAAACGCAATGGAATCAATTTATCGCTGTTTTAGAAATGAAACGAGCTCTTTTAGGCAAAATCTGCTAGTTTTCTTGCCAGTAACTCTTGTCTTGTACCTAATAATGTAAGACTTTAACTATTTAATGTTACAGAATAAAGAAAAACCTGTTAATCGACTGGAATTAGAGTTAAATCGTCAAATTTGACGTGAAGTGAAGCTGTAAACGTCTGAAATGATAAAAACAGGGGTTCATTCATTGTGCTTGGCAAGTTTTGAGACGATTATAGTGTATTTATTATTTCCAAACGCAATGGAATCAATTTATCGCTGTTTTAGAAATGAAACGAGCTCTTTTAGGCAAAATCTGCTAGTTTTCTTGCCAGGAACTCTTGTTTTGTACCTGATAATGTGAGACTTTTACTATTTAATGCTACAGAATAAAGAAAAACCGGTTAATCGACTGGAATAAGAGTTAAATCGTCAAATTTGTCGTGAAATGAACCTGTACAAGTCTGAAATGGTAAAAACAGGGGTTTATTCATTGTTCTTGGCAATTTTTGAGACGATTATAGTGTATTTATTAATTCCAAACGCAATGGTATCAATTTATCGCTGTTTTGGAAATGAAACGAGCTCTTTTAGGCAAAATCGGCTTATTTTTCTTGCCAGGAACTCTTGTTTTGTACCTAATAATGTAAGACTTTAACTATTTAATGCTACAGAATAAAGAAAAACCGGTTCATCGACTGGAATTAGAGTTAAATTGTCAAATTTGTCGTGAAATGAACCTGTACAAGTCTGAAATGGTAAAAACAGGGGTTTATTAATTGTTCTTGAAATTTTTTTCCAAACGCAATGGAATCAATTTATCGCTGTTTTAGAAATGAATCGAGCTGTTTTAGGCAAAATCTGCTAGTTTTCTTGCCAGGAACTCTTGTTTTGTACCTAATAATGTGAGACTTTTACTATTTAATGCTACAGAATAAAGAAAAACCGGTAAATCGACTGGAATTAGACTTAAATCTTCAAATATAGCGTGAAATGAAGCTGTACACGTCTGAAATTGTAAAAACAGGGGTTTATTCATTGTTCTTGGCAAGTTTTGAGACGATTATAGTGTATTTATTCATTCCAAACGCAATGGAATCAATTTATCGCTGCTTTAGAAATGAAACGAGCTCTTTTAGGCAAAATCTGCTAGTTTTCTTGCCAGGAATTCTTGTCTTGTACCTAATAATGTAAGACTTTAACTATCTAATGCTACAGAATAAAGAAAAACCTGTTAATCGACTGGAATTAGAGTTAAATCGTCAAATTTGACGTGAAATGAAGCTGTACACGTCTGAAATGGTAAAAACAGGGGTTTATTCATTGTTCTTGGCAATTTTTGAGACGATTATAGTGTATTTATTAATTCCAAACGCAATGGAATCAATTTATCGCTGTTTTAGAAATGAAACGAACTCTTTTAGGCAAAATCTGCTAGTTTTCTTGCCAGGAACTCTTGTTCTGTACCTGATAATGTGAGACTTTTACTATTTAATGCTACAGAATAAAGAAAAACCGGTAAATCGATTGGAATTAGACTTAAATCGTCAAATATGACGTGAAATGAAGCTGTACACGTCTGAAATGGTAAAAACAGGGGTTTATTCATTGTTCTTGGCAATTTTTGAGACGATTATAGTGTATTTATTAATTCCAAACGCAATGGAATCAATTTATCGCTGTTTTAGAAATGAAACGAACTCTTTTAGGCAAAATCTGCTAGTTTTCTTGCCAGGAACTCTTGTTCTGTACCTGATAATGTGAGACTTTTACTATTTAATGCTACAGAATAAAGAAAAACCGGTAAATCGACTGGAATTAGAGTTAAATCGTCAAATTTGACGTGAAGTGAAGCTGTAAACGTCTGAAATGATAAAAACAGGGGTTTATTCACTGTTCTTGGCAAGTTTTGAGACGATTATAGTGTATTTATTAATTCCAAACGCAATGGAATCAATTTATCGCTGTTTTAGAAATGAAACGAGTTCTTTTAGGCGAAATCTGCTAGTTTTCTTTCCAGGAACTCTTGTTTTGTACCTAGTAATGTGAAACTTTTACTATTTAATGAGACAGGCTAGAGAAAAACCGGCCAATCAACTAAATTAGAGGTAAATCGTCTAACTGTTTGAGAAATAAAGATGTACACGTCTTAAATTGTAAAAACGGGCGTGTATTCATTGCTCTTGACAAGTTTTGAGACGATTATTGTGTATTTATTAATTCCAAACGCAATGGAATCAATTTATCGCTGTTTTAGAAATGAAACGAGCTCTTTTAGGCAAAATCTGCTAGTTTTCTTGCCAGGAACTCTTGTCTTGTACCTAATAATGTAAGACTTTAACTATTTAATGTTACAGAATAAAGAAAAACCTGTTAATCGACTGGAATTAGAGTTAAATCGTCAAATTTGACGTGAAGTGAAGCTGTAAACGTCTGAAATGATAAAAACAGGGGTTTATTCATTGTGCTTGGCAAGTTTTGAGACGATTATAGTGTATTTATTAATTCCAAACGCAATGGTATCAATTTATCGCTGTTTTGGAAATGAATCGAGCTGTTTTAGGCAAAATCTGCTAGTTTTCTTGCCAGGAACTCTTGTTTTGTACCTAATAATGTGAGACTTTTACTATTTAATGCTACAGAATAAAGAAAAACCGGTAAATCGACTGGAATTAGAGTTAAATCGTCAAATTTGACGTGAAATGAAGTTGTAAACGTCTGAAATGGTAAAAACAGGGGTTTATTCATTGTTCTTGGCAATTTTTGAGACGATTATAGTGTATTTATTAATTCTAAACGCAATGGAATCAATTTATCGCTGTTTTAGAAATGAAACGAGGTCTTTTAGGCAAAATCTGCTAGTTTTCTTGCCAGGAACTCTTGTCTTGTACCTAATAATGTAAGACTTTAACTTTTTAATGCTACAGAATAAAGAAAAAACCTGTTAATTGACTGGAATTAGAGTTAAATCGTCAAATTTGTCGTGAAATGAACCTGTACAAGTCTGAAATGGTAAAAACAGGGGTTTATTCATTGTTCTTGGCAATTTTTGAGACGATTATAGTGTATTTATTAATTCCAAACGCAATGGAATCAATTTATCGCTGTTTTAGAAATGAAACGAGCTCTTTTAGGCAAAATCTGCTTGTTTTCTTGCCAGGAACTCTTGTTTTGTACCTGATAATGTGAGACTTTTACTATTTAATGCTACAGAATAAAGAAAAACCGGTTAATCGACTGGAATAAGAGTTAAATCGTCAAATTTGTCGTGAAATGAACCTGTACAAGTCTGAAATGGTAAAAACAGGGATTTATTCATTGTTCTTGGCAAGTTTTGAGACGATTATAGTGTATTTATTAATTCCAAACGCAATGGAATCAATTTATCGCTGTTTTAGAAATGAAACGAGCTCTTTTAGGCAAAATCTGCTAGTTTTCTTGCCAGGACCTCTTGTTTTGTACCTAATAATGTGAGACTTTTACTATTTAATGCGACAGAATAAAGAAAAACCGGTAAATCGACTGGAATTAGACTTAAATCGTCAAATATGACGTGAAATGAAGCTGTACACGTCTGAAATGGTAAAAACAGGGGTTGATTCATTGTTCTTGGCAATTTTTGAGAGGATTATAGTGTATTTATTAATTCAAACGCAATGGAATCAATTTATCGCTGTTTTAGAATTGTAACGAACTCTTTTAGGCAAAATCTGCTAGTTTTCTTGCCAGGAACTCTTGTTTTGTACCTAATAATGTAAGACTTTAACTACTTAATGCTACAGAATAAAGAAAAACCTCTTAATCGACTGGAATTAGAGTTAAATCGTCAAATTTGTCGTGAAATGAACCTGTACAAGTCTGAAATGGCAAAAACAGGGGTTTATTCATTGTTCTTGGAAATTTTTGAGACGATTATAGTGTATTTATTAATTCCAATCGCAATGGAATCAATTTATCGCTGTTTTGGAAATGAATCGAGCTGTTTTAGGCAAAATCTGCTAGTTTTCTTGCCAGGACCTCTTGTTTTGTACCTAATAATGTGAGACTTTTACTATTTAATGCGACAGAATAAAGAAAAACCGGTAAATCGACTGGAATTAGACTTAAATCGTCAAATATGACGTGAAATGAAGCTGTACACGTCTGAAATGGTAAAAACAGGGGTTGATTCATTGTTCTTGGCAATTTTTGAGAGGATTATAGTGTATTTATTAATTCAAACGCAATGGAATCAATTTATCGCTGTTTTAGAATTGTAACGAACTCTTTTAGGCAAAATCTGCTAGTTTTCTTGCCAGGAACTCTTGTTTTGTACCTAATAATGTAAGACTTTAACTACTTAATGCTACAGAATAAAGAAAAACCTCTTAATCGACTGGAATTAGAGTTAAATCGTCAAATTTGTCGTGAAATGAACCTGTACAAGTCTGAAATGGCAAAAACAGGGGTTTATTCATTGTTCTTGGAAATTTTTGAGACGATTATAGTGTATTTATTAATTCCAATCGCAATGGAATCAATTTATCGCTGTTTTGGAAATGAATCGAGCTGTTTTAGGCAAAATCTGCTAGTTTTCTTGCCAGGAACTCTTGTTTTGTACCTAATAATGTGAGACTTTTACTATTTAATGCTACAGAATAAAGAAAAACCGGTAAATCGACTGGAATTAGACTTAAATCTTCAAATATAGCGTGAAATGAACCTGTACACGTCTGAAATTGTAAAAACAGGGGTTTATTCATTGTTCTTGGCAAGTTTTGAGACGATTATAGTGTATTTATTAATTCCAAACGCAATGGAATCAATTTATCGCTGCTTTAGAAATGAAACGAGCTCTTTTAATCAAAATCTGCTAGTTTTCTTGCCAGGAATTCTTGTCTTGTACCTAATAATGTAGGACTTTAACTATCTAATGCTACAGAATAAAGAAAAACCTGTTAATCGACTGGAATTAAAGTTAAATCGTCAAATTTGCCGTGAAATGAACCTGTACACGTCTGAAATTGTAAAAACAGGGGTTTATTCATTGTTCTTGGCAAGTTTTGAGACGATTATAGTGTATTTATTAATTCCAAACGCAATGGAATCAATTTATCGCTGCTTTAGAAATGAAACGAGCTCTTTTAATCAAAATCTGCTAGTTTTCTTGCCAGGAATTCTTGTCTTGTACCTAATAATGTAGGACTTTAACTATCTAATGCTACAGAATAAAGAAAAACCTGTTAATCGACTGGAATTAGAGTTAAATCGTCAAATTTGACGTGAAGTGAAGCTGTAAACGTCTGAAATGATAAAAACAGGGGTTTATTCATTGTGCTTGGCAAGTTTTGAGACGATTATAGTGTATTTATTAATTCCAAACGCAATGGAATCAATTTATCGCTGTTTTAGAAATGAAACGAGCTCTTTTAGGCGAAATCTGCTAGTTTTCTTGCCAGGAACTCTTGTTTTGTACCTAATAATGTTCGACTTTTACTATTTAATGCTACAAAATAAAGAAAAACCGGTAAATCGACTGGAATTAGAGTTAAATCGTCAAATTTGACGTGAAATGAAGTTGTAAACGTCTGAAATGGTAAAAACAGGGGTTTATTTATTGTTCTTGGCAATTTTTGAGACGATTATAGTGTATTTATTAATTCCAAACGCAATGGAATCAATTTATCGCTGTTTTAGAAATGAAACGAGCTCTTTTAGGCAAAATCTGCTTGTTTTCTTGCCAGGAACTCTTGTCTTGTACCTAATAATGTAAGACTTTAACTATTTAATGCTACAGAATAAAGAATAACCTGTTAATCGACTGGAATTAGAGTTAAATCGTCAAATTTGTCGTGAAATGAACCTGTACAAGTCTGAAATGGTAAAAACAGGGGTTTATTCATTGTTCTTGGCAAGTTTTGAGACGATTATAGTGTATTTGTAATTTCCAAACGCAATGGAATCAATTTATCGCTGTTTTAGAAATGAAACGAGCTCTTTTAGGCAAAATCTGCTAGTTTTCTTGCCAGGAACTCTTGTTTTGTACCTGATAATGTGAGACTTTTACTATTTAATGCTACAGAATAAAGAAAAACCGGTTAATCGACTGGAATAAGAGTTAAATCGTCAAATTTGTCGTGAAATGAACCTGTACAAGTCTGAAATGGTAAAAACAGGGGTTTATTCATTGTTCTTGGCAAGTTTTGAAACGATTATAGTGTATTTATTAATTCCAAACGCAATGGTATCAATTTATCGCTGTTTTAGAAATGAAACGAGCTCTTTTAGGCAAAATCGGCTAGTTTTCTTGCCAGGAACTCTTGTCTTGTACCTAATAATGTAAGACTTTAACTTCTTAATGCTACAGAATAAAGAAAAACCTCTTAATCGACTGGAATTAGAGTTAAATCTTCAAATTTGTCGTGAAATGAACCTGTACAAGTCTGAAATGGCAAAAACAGGGGTTTATTCATTGTTCTTGGCAAGTTTTGAGACGATTATAGTGTATTTATTAATTCTAAACGCAATGGAATCAATTTATCGCTGTTTTAGAAATGAAACGAGCTCTTTTAGGCAAAATCTGCTAGTTTTCTTGCCAGGACCTCTTGTTTTGTACCTAATAATGTGAGACTTTTACTATTTAATGCTACAGAATAAAGAAAAACCTGTTAATTGACTGGAATTAGAGTTAAATCGTCAAATTTGTCGTGAAATGAACCTGTACAAGTCTGAAATGGTAAAAACAGGGGTTTATTCATTGTTCTTGGCAATTTTTGAGACGATTATAGTGTATTTATTAGTTCCAAACGCAATGGAATCAATTTATCGCTGTTTTAGAAATGAAACGAGCTCTTTTAGGCAAAATCTGCTAGTTTTCTTGCCAGGAACTCTTGTCTTGTACCTAATAATGTAAGACTTTAACTACTTAATGCTACAGAATAAAGAAAAACCTGTTAATCTACTGGAATTAGAGTTAAATCGTCAAATTTGTCGTGAAATGAACCTGTACAAGTCTGAAATGGTAAAAACAGGGGTTTATTCATTGTTCTTGGCAATTTTTGAGACGATTATAGTGTATTTATTAATTCCAAACGCAATGGAATCAATTTATTGCTGTTTTAGAAATGAAACGAGCTCCTTTAGGCAAAATCTGCAAGTTTTCTTGCCAGGAACTCTTGTCTTGTACCTAATAATGTAAGACTTTAACTTTTTAATGCTACAGAATAAAGAAAAACCTGTTAATTGACTGGAATTAGAGTTAAATCGTCAAATTTGTCGTGAAATGAACCTGTACAAGTCTGAAATGGTAAAAACAGGGGTTTATTCATTGTTCTTGGCAATTTTTGAGACGATTATAGTGTATTTATTAATTCCAAACGCAATGGAATCAATTTATTGCTGTTTTAGAAATGAAACGAGCTCCTTTAGGCAAAATCTGCAAGTTTTCTTGCCAGGAACTCTTGTCTTGTACCTAATAATGTAAGACTTTAACTTTTTAATGCTACAGAATAAAGAAAAACCTGTTAATTGACTGGAATTAGAGTTAAATCGTCAAATTTGTCGTGAAATGAACCTGTACAAGTCTGAAATGGTAAAAACAGGGGTTTATTCATTGTTCTTGGCAATTTTTGAGACGATTATAGTGTATTTATTAATTCCAAACGCAATGGAATCAATTTATCGCTGCTTTAGAAATGAAACGAGCTCTTTTAATCAAAATCTGCTAGTTTTCTTGCCAGGAATTCTTGTCTTGTACCTAATAATGTAGGACTTTAACTATCTAATGCTACAGAATAAAGAAAAACCTGTTAATCGACTGGAATTAAAGTTAAATCGTCAAATTTGCCGTGAAATGAACCTGTACAAGTCTGAAATGGCAAAAACAAGGGTTTATTCATTGTTCTTGGCAAGTTTTGAGACGATTATAGTGTATTTATTAATTCCAAACGCAATGGAATCAATTTATCGCTGTTTTAGAAATGAAACGAGCTCTTTTAGGCGAAATCTGCTAGTTTTCTTGCCAGGAACTCTTGTTTTGTACCTAATAATGTTCGACTTTTACTATTTAATGCTACAAAATAAAGAAAAACCGGTAAATCGACTGGAATTAGAGTTAAATCGTCAAATTTGACGTGAAATGAAGTTGTAAACGTCTGAAATGGTAAAAACAGGGGTTTATTTATTGTTCTTGGCAATTTTTGAGAGGATTATAGTGTATTTATTAATTCCAAACGCAATGGAATCAATTTATCGCTGTTTTAGAAATGAAACGAGCTCTTTTAGGCAAAATCTGCTTGTTTTCTTGCCAGGAACTCTTGTCTTGTACCTAATAATGTAAGACTTTAACTATTTAATGCTACAGAATAAAGAATAACCTGTTAATCGACTGGAATTAGAGTTAAATCGTCAAATTTGTCGTGAAATGAACCTGTACAAGTCTGAAATGGTAAAAACAGGGGTTTATTCATTGTTCTTGGCAAGTTTTGAGACGATTATAGTGTATTTGTAATTTCCAAACGCAATGGAATCAATTTATCGCTGTTTTAGAAATGAAACGAGCTCTTTTAGGCAAAATCTGCTAGTTTTCTTGCCAGGAACTCTTGTTTTGTACCTGATAATGTGAGACTTTTACTATTTAATGCTACAGAATAAAGAAAAACCGGTTAATCGACTGGAATAAGAGTTAAATCGTCAAATTTGTCGTGAAATGAACCTGTACAAGTCTGAAATGGTAAAAACAGGGGTTTATTCATTGTTCTTGGCAAGTTTTGAAACGATTATAGTGTATTTATTAATTCCAAACGCAATGGTATCAATTTATCGCTGTTTTAGAAATGAAACGAGCTCTTTTAGGCAAAATCGGCTAGTTTTCTTGCCAGGAACTCTTGTCTTGTACCTAATAATGTAAGACTTTAACTTCTTAATGCTACAGAATAAAGAAAAACCTCTTAATCGACTGGAATTAGAGTTAAATCTTCAAATTTGTCGTGAAATGAACCTGTACAAGTCTGAAATGGCAAAAACAGGGGTTTATTCATTGTTCTTGGCAAGTTTTGAGACGATTATAGTGTATTTATTAATTCCAAACGCAATGGAATCAATTTATCGCTGTTTTAGAAATGAAACGAGCTCTTTTAGGCAAAATCTGCTAGTTTTCTTGCCAGGACCTCTTGTTTTGTACCTAATAATGTGAGACTTTTACTATTTAATGCTACAGAATAAAGAAAAACCTGTTAATTGACTGGAATTAGAGTTAAATCGTCAAATTTGTCGTGAAATGAACCTGTACAAGTCTGAAATGGTAAAAACAGGGGTTTATTCATTGTTCTTGGCAATTTTTGAGACGATTATAGTGTATTTATTAGTTCCAAACGCAATGGAATCAATTTATCGCTGTTTTAGAAATGAAACGAGCTCTTTTAGGCAAAATCTGCTAGTTTTCTTGCCAGGAACTCTTGTCTTGTACCTAATAATGTAAGACTTTAACTACTTAATGCTACAGAATAAAGAAAAACCTGTTAATCTACTGGAATTAGAGTTAAATCGTCAAATTTGTCGTGAAATGAACCTGTACAAGTCTGAAATGGTAAAAACAGGGGTTTATTCATTGTTCTTGGCAATTTTTGAGACGATTATAGTGTATTTATTAATTCCAAACGCAATGGAATCAATTTATTGCTGTTTTAGAAATGAAACGAGCTCCTTTAGGCAAAATCTGCAAGTTTTCTTGCCAGGAACTCTTGTCTTGTACCTAATAATGTAAGACTTTAACTTTTTAATGCTACAGAATAAAGAAAAACCTGTTAATTGACTGGAATTAGAGTTAAATCGTCAAATTTGTCGTGAAATGAACCTGTACAAGTCTGAAATGGTAAAAACAGGGGTTTATTCATTGTTCTTGGCAATTTTTGAGACGATTATAGTGTATTTATTAATTCCAAACGCAATGGAATCAATTTATCGCTGTTTTAGAAATGAAACGAGCTCTTTTAGGCAAAATCTGCTAGTTTTCTTGCCAGGAACTCTTGTCTTGTACCTAATAATGTAAGACTTTAACTATTTAATGTTACAGAATAAAGAAAAACCTGTTAATGGACTGGAATTAGAGTTAAATCGTCAAATTTGTCGTGAAATGAACCTGTACAAGTCTGAAATGTTAAAAACAGGGGTTTATTCATTGTTCTTGGCAAGTTTTGAGACGATTATAGTGTATTTATTATTTCCAAACGCAATGGAATCAATTTATCGCTGTTATAGAAATGAAACGAGCTCTTTTAGGCAAAATCTGCTAGTTTTCTTGCCAGGAACTCTTGTCTTGTACCTAATAATGTAAGACTTTAACTATTTAATGTTACAGAATAAAGAAAAACCTGTTAATCGACTGGAATTAGAGTTAAATCGTCAAATTTGTCGTGAAATGAACCTGTACAAGTCTGAAATGGTAAAAACAGGGGTTTATTCATTGTTCTTGGCAATTGTTGAGACGATTATAGTGTATTGATTAATTCCAAACGCAATGGTATCAATTTATCGCTGTTTTAGAAATGAAACGAGCTCTTTTAGGCAAAATCGGCTAGTTTTCTTGCCAGGAACTCTTGTCTTGTACCTAATAATGTAAGACTTTAACTACTTAATGCTACAGAATAAAGAAAAACCTCTTAATCGACTGGAATTAGAGTTAAATCGTCAAATTTGTCGTGAAATGAACCTGTACAAGTCTGAAATGGCAAAAACAGGGGTTTATTCATTGTTCTTGGCAAGTTTTGAGACGATTATAGTGTATTTATTAATTCCAAACGCAATGGAATCAATTTATCGCTGTTTTAGAAATGAAACGAGCTCTTTTAGGCAAAATCTGCTAGTTTTCTTGCCAGGACCTCTTGTTTTGTACCTAATAATGTGAGACTTTTACTATTTAATGCTACAGAATAAAGAAAAACCGGTAAATCGACTGGAATTAGACTTAAATCGTCAAATATGACGTGAAATGAAGCTGTACACGTCTGAAATGGTAAAAACAGGGGTTGATTCATTGTTCTTGGCAATTTTTGAGAGGATTATAGTGTATTTATTAATTCAAACGCAATGGAATCAATTTATCGCTGTTTTAGAATTGAAACGAACTCTTTTAGGCAAAATCTGCTAGTTTTCTTGCCAGGAACTCTTGTCTTGTACCTAATAATGTAAGACTTTAACTACTTAATGCTACAGAATAAAGAAAAACCTGTTAATCTACTGGAATTAGAGTTAAATCGTCAAATTTGTCGTGAAATGAACCTGTACAAGTCTGAAATGGTAAAAACAGGGGTTTATTCATTGTTCTTGGCAATTTTTGAGACGATTATAGTGTATTTATTAATTCCAAACGCAATGGAATCAATTTATTGCTGTTTTAGAAATGAAACGAGCTCCTTTAGGCAAAATCTGCTAGTTTTCTTGCCAGGAACTCTTGTCTTGTACCTAATAATGTAAGACTTTAACTACTTAATGCTACAGAATAAAGAAAAACCTGTTAATCTACTGGAATTAGAGTTAAATCGTCAAATTTGTCGTGAAATGAACCTGTACAAGTCTGAAATGGTAAAAACAGGGGTTTATTCATTGTTCTTGGCAATTTTTGAGACGATTATAGTGTATTTATTAATTCCAAACGCAATGGAATCAATTTATTGCTGTTTTAGAAATGAAACGAGCTCCTTTAGGCAAAATCTGCAAGTTTTCTTGCCAGGAACTCTTGTCTTGTACCTAATAATGTAAGACTTTAACTTTTTAATGCTACAGAATAAAGAAAAACCTGTTAATTGACTGGAATTAGAGTTAAATCGTCAAATTTGTCGTGAAATGAACCTGTACAAGTCTGAAATGGTAAAAACAGGGGTTTATTCATTGTTCTTGGCAATTTTTGAGACGATTATAGTGTATTTATTAATTCCAAACGCAATGGAATCAATTTATCGCTGTTTTAGAAATGAAACGAGCTCTTTTAGGCAAAATCTGCTAGTTTTCTTGCCAGGAACTCTTGTCTTGTACCTAATAATGTAAGACTTTAACTATTTAATGTTACAGAATAAAGAAAAA
Organism: Diaperis boleti; assembly: GCA_963583935.1. Lineage (NCBI taxonomy): Eukaryota > Metazoa > Arthropoda > Insecta > Coleoptera > Tenebrionidae > Diaperis > Diaperis boleti. The sequence continues at coordinate 38,095,396 of OY757249.1, forward strand.
CCTGTTAATGGACTGGAATTAGAGTTAAATCGTCAAATTTGTCGTGAAATGAACCTGTACAAGTCTGAAATGTTAAAAACAGGGGTTTATTCATTGTTCTTGGCAAGTTTTGAGACGATTATAGTGTATTTATTATTTCCAAACGCAATGGAATCAATTTATCGCTGTTATAGAAATGAAACGAGCTCTTTTAGGCAAAATCTGCTAGTTTTCTTGCCAGGAACTCTTGTCTTGTACCTAATAATGTAAGACTTTAACTATTTAATGTTACAGAATAAAGAAAAACCTGTTAATCGACTGGAATTAGAGTTAAATCGTCAAATTTGTCGTGAAATGAACCTGTACAAGTCTGAAATGGTAAAAACAGGGGTTTATTCATTGTTCTTGGCAATTGTTGAGACGATTATAGTGTATTGATTAATTCCAAACGCAATGGTATCAATTTATCGCTGTTTTAGAAATGAAACGAGCTCTTTTAGGCAAAATCGGCTAGTTTTCTTGCCAGGAACTCTTGTCTTGTACCTAATAATGTAAGACTTTAACTACTTAATGCTACAGAATAAAGAAAAACCTCTTAATCGACTGGAATTAGAGTTAAATCGTCAAATTTGTCGTGAAATGAACCTGTACAAGTCTGAAATGGCAAAAACAGGGGTTTATTCATTGTTCTTGGCAAGTTTTGAGACGATTATAGTGTATTTATTAATTCCAAACGCAATGGAATCAATTTATCGCTGTTTTAGAAATGAAACGAGCTCTTTTAGGCAAAATCTGCTAGTTTTCTTGCCAGGACCTCTTGTTTTGTACCTAATAATGTGAGACTTTTACTATTTAATGCTACAGAATAAAGAAAAACCGGTAAATCGACTGGAATTAGACTTAAATCGTCAAATATGACGTGAAATGAAGCTGTACACGTCTGAAATGGTAAAAACAGGGGTTGATTCATTGTTCTTGGCAATTTTTGAGAGGATTATAGTGTATTTATTAATTCAAACGCAATGGAATCAATTTATCGCTGTTTTAGAATTGAAACGAACTCTTTTAGGCAAAATCTGCTAGTTTTCTTGCCAGGAACTCTTGTTTTGTACCTAATAATGTAAGACTTGTTTTAGAATTGAAACGAGCTCTTTTAGGCAAAATCTGCTAGTTTTCTTGCCAGGAACTCTTGTTTTGTACCTGATAATGTGAGACTTTTACTATTTAATGCTACAGAATAAAGAAAAACCGGTTAATCGACTGGAATAAGAGTTAAATCGTCAAATTTGTCGTGAAATGAACCTGTACAAGTCTGAAATGGTAAAAACAGGGGTTTATTCATTGTTCTTGGCAATTTTTGAGACGATTATAGTGTATTTATTAATTCCAAACGCAATGGTATCAATTTATCGCTGTTTTGGAAATGAAACGAGCTCTTTTAGGCAAAATCGGATTATTTTTCTTGCCAGGAACTCTTGTCTTGTACCTAATAATGTAAGACTTTAACTACTTAATGCTACAGAATAAAGAAAAACCTGTTAATCGACTGGAATTAGAGTTAAATCGTCAAATTTGTCGTGAAATGAACCTGTACAAGTCTGAAATGGTAAAAACAGGGGTTTATTCATTGTTCTTGGCAATTTTTGAGACGATTATAGTGTATTTATTAATTCCAAACGCAATGGTATCAATTTATCGCTGTTTTAGAAATGAAACGAGCTCTTTTAGGCAAAATCGGCTAGTTTTCTTGCCAGGAACTCTTGTCTTGTACCTAATAATGTAAGACTTTAACTACTTAATTCTACAGAATAAAGAAAAACCTCTTAATCGACTGGAATTAGAGTTAAATCGTCAAATTTGTCGTGAAATGAACCTGTACAAGTCTGAAATGGCAAAAACAGGGGTTTATTCATTGTTCTTGGAAATTTTTGAGACGATTATAGTGTATTTATTAATTCCAAACGCAATGGAATCAATTTATCGCTGTTTTGGAAATGAATCGAGCTGTTTTAGGCAAAATCTGCTAGTTTTCTTGCCAGGAACTCTTGTTTTGTACCTAATAATGTGAGACTTTTACTATTTAATGCTACAGAATAAAGAAAAACCGGTAAATCGACTGGAATTAGACTTAAATCTTCAAATATAGCGTGAAATGAAGCTGTACACGTCTGAAATTGTAAAAACAGGGGTTTATTCATTGTTCTTGGCAAGTTTTGAGACGATTATAGTGTATTTATTAATTCCAAACGCAATGGAATCAATTTATCGCTGCTTTAGAAATGAAACGAGCTCTTTTAGGCAAAATCTGCTAGTTTTCTTGCCAGGAATTCTTGTCTTGTACCTAATAATGTAAGACTTTCACTATTTAATGCTACAGAATAAAGAAAAACCTGTTAATCGACTGGAATTAGAGTTAAATCGTCAAATTTGTCGTGAAATGAACCTGTACAAGTCTGAAATGGTAAAAACAGGGGTTTATTCATTGTTCTTGGCAATTTTTGAGACGATTATAGTGTATTTATTAATTCCAAACGCAATGGTATCAATTTATCGCTGTTTTAGAAATGAAACGAGTTCTTTTAGGCGAAATCTGCTAGTTTTCTTTCCAGGAACTCTTGTTTTGTACCTAGTAATGTGAAACTTTTACTATTTAATGAGACAGGCTAGAGAAAAACCGGCCAATCAACTAAATTAGAGGTAAATCGTCAAACTGTTTGAGAAATAAAGATGTACACGTCTTAAATTGTAAAAACGGGCGTGTATTCATTGCTCTTGACAAGTTTTGAGACGATTATTGTGTATTTATTAAGTCCAAACACAATGGAATCAATTTATCGTTGTTTTAGAAATGAAACGAGCTCTTTTAGACGAAATCTGCTAGTTTTCTTGCCAGGAACTCTTGTTTTGTACCTAATAATGTGAGACTTTTACTATTTAATGCTACAGAATAAAGAAAAACCGGTAAATCGACTGGAATTAAAGGTAAATCGTCAAATTTGTCGTGAAATGAAGCTGTAAACGTCTGAAATGGTAAAAACAGGGGTTTATTCATTGTTCTTGGCAATTTTTGAGACGACTATAGTGTATTTATTAATTCCAAACGCAATGGAATCAATTTATCGCTGTTTTAGAAATGAAACGAGGTCTTTTAGGCAAAATCTGCTAGTTTTCTTGCCAGGAACTCTTGTCTTGTACCTAATAGTGTAAGACTTTAACTTTTTAATGCTACAGAATAAAGAAAAAACCTGTTAATTGACTGGAATTAGAGTTAAATCGTCAAATTTGTCGTGAAATGAACCTGTACAAGTCTGAAATGGTAAAAACAGGGGTTTATTCATTGTTCTTGGCAATTTTTGAGACGATTATAGTGTATTTATTAATTCCAAACGCAATGGAATCAATTTATCGCTGTTTTAGAAATGAAACGAGCTCTTTTAGGCAAAATCTGCTTGTTTTCTTGCCAGGAACTCTTGTCTTGTACCTAATAATGTAAGACTTTAACTATTTAATGCTACAGAATAAAGAATAACCTGTTAATCGACTGGAATTAGAGTTAAATCGTCAAATTTGTCGTGAAATGAACCTGTACAAGTCTGAAATGGTAAAAACAGGGGTTTACTCATTGTTCTTGGCAAGTTTTGAGACGATTATAGTGTATTTGTTATTTCCAAACGCAATGGAATCAATTTATCGCTGTTTTAGAAATGAAACGAGCTCTTTTAGGCAAAATCTGCTAGTTTTCTTGCCAGGAACTCTTGTCTTGAACCTAATAATGTAAGACTTTAACTACTTAATGCTACAGAATAAAGAAAAACCTCTTAATCGACTGGAATTAGAGTTAAATCGTCAAATTTGTCGTGAAATGAACCTGTACAAGTCTGAAATGGCAAAAACAGGGGTTTATTCATTGTTCTTGGCAAGTTTTGAGACGATTATAGTGTATTTATTAATTCCAAACGCAATGGAATCAATTTATCGCTGTTTTAGAAATGAAACGAGCTCTTTTAGGCAAAATCTGCTAGTTTTCTTGCCAGGACCTCTTGTTTTGTACCTAATAATGTGAGACTTTTACTATTTAATGCGACAGAATAAAGAAAAACCGGTAAATCGACTGGAATTAGCCTTAAATCGTCAAATATGACGTGAAATGAAGCTGTACACGTCTGAAATGGTAAAAACAGGGGTTGATTCATTGTTCTTGGCAATTTTTGAGAGGATTATAGTGTATTTATTAATTCAAACGCAATGGAATAAATTTATCGCTGTTTTAGAAATGAAACGAGGTCTTTTAGGCAAAATCTGCTAGTTTTCTTGCCAGGAACTCTTGTCTTGTACCTAATAGTGTAAGACTTTAACTTTTTAATGCTACAGAATAAAGAAAAAACCTGTTAATTGACTGGAATTAGAGTTAAATCGTCAAATTTGTCGTGAAATGAACCTGTACAAGTCTGAAATGGTAAAAACAGGGGTTTACTCATTGTTCTTGGCAAGTTTTGAGACGATTATAGTGTATTTGTTATTTCCAAACGCAATGGAATCAATTTATCGCTGTTTTAGAAATGAAACGAGGTCTTTTAGGCAAAATCTGCTAGTTTTCTTGCCAGGAACTCTTGTCTTGTACCTAATAGTGTAAGACTTTAACTTTTTAATGCTACAGAATAAAGAAAAAACCTGTTAATTGACTGGAATTAGAGTTAAATCGTCAAATTTGTCGTGAAATGAACCTGTACAAGTCTGAAATGGTAAAAACAGGGGTTTATTCATTGTTCTTGGCAATTTTTGAGACGATTATAGTGTATTTATTAATTCCAAACGCAATGGAATCAATTTATCGCTGTTTTAGAAATGAAACGAGCTCTTTTAGGCAAAATCTGCTTGTTTTCTTGCCAGGAACTCTTGTCTTGTACCTAATAATGTAAGACTTTAACTATTTAATGCTACAGAATAAAGAATAACCTGTTAATCGACTGGAATTAGAGTTAAATCGTCAAATTTGTCGTGAAATGAACCTGTACAAGTCTGAAATGGTAAAAACAGGGGTTTACTCATTGTTCTTGGCAAGTTTTGAGACGATTATAGTGTATTTGTTATTTCCAAACGCAATGGAATCAATTTATCGCTGTTTTAGAAATGAAACGAGCTCTTTTAGGCAAAATCTGCTAGTTTTCTTGCCAGGAACTCTTGTCTTGAACCTAATAATGTAAGACTTTAACTACTTAATGCTACAGAATAAAGAAAAACCTCTTAATCGACTGGAATTAGAGTTAAATCGTCAAATTTGTCGTAAAATGAACCTGTACAAGTCTGAAATGGCAAAAACAGGGGTTTATTCATTGTTCTTGGCAAGTTTTGAGACGATTATAGTGTATTTATTAATTCCAAACGCAATGGAATCAATTTATCGCTGTTTTAGAAATGAAACGAGCTCTTTTAGGCAAAATCTGCTAGTTTTCTTGCCAGGACCTCTTGTTTTGTACCTAATAATGTGAGACTTTTACTATTTAATGCGACAGAATAAAGAAAAACCGGTAAATCGACTGGAATTAGACTTAAATCGTCAAATATGACGTGAAATGAAGCTGTACACGTCTGAAATGGTAAAAACAGGGGTTGATTCATTGTTCTTGGCAATTTTTGAGAGGATTATAGTGTATTTATTAATTCAAACGCAATGGAATAAATTTATCGCTGTTTTAGAATTGTAACGAACTCTTTTAGGCAAAATCTGCTAGTTTTCTTGCCAGGAATTCTTGTCTTGTACCTAATAATGTAAGACTTTAACTATCTAATGCTACAGAATAAAGAAAAACCGGTTCATCGACTGGAATTAGAGTTAAATTGTCAAATTTGTCGTGAAATGAACCTGTACAAGTCTGAAATGGTAAAAACAGGGGTTTATTAATTGTTCTTGGAAATTTTTGAGACGATTATAGTGTATTTATTAATTCCAAACGCAATGGAATCAATTTATCGCTGTTTTAGAAATGAATCGAGCTGTTTTAGGCAAAATCTGCTAGTTTTCTTGCCAGGAACTCTTGTTTTGTACCTAATAATGTGAGACTTTTACTATTTAATGCTACAGAATAAAGAAAAACCGGTAAATCGACTGGAATTAGACTTAAATCTTCAAATATAGCGTGAAATGAAGCTGTACACGTCTGAAATTGTAAAAACAGGGGTTTATTCATTGTTCTTGGCAAGTTTTGAGACGATTATAGTGTACTTATTCATTCCAAACGCAATGGAATCAATTTATCGCTGTTTTAGAAATGAAACGAACTCTTTTAGGCAAAATCTGCTAGTTTTCTTGCCAGGAACTCTTGTTCTGTACCTGATAATGTGAGACTTTTACTATTTAATGCTACAGAATAAAGAAAAACCGGTAAATCGACTGGAATTAGAGTTAAATCGTCAAATTGGACGTGAAGTGAAGCTGTAAACGTCTGAAATGATAAAAACAGGGGTTTATTCACTGTTCTTGGCAAGTTTTGAGACGATTATAGTGTATTTATTAATTCCAAACGCAATGGAATCAATTTATCGCTGTTTTAGAAATGAAACGAGTTCTTTTAGGCGAAATCTGCTAGTTTTCTTTCCAGGAACTCTTGTTTTGTACCTAGTAATGTGAAACTTTTACTATTTAATGAGACAGGCTAGAGAAAAACCGGCCAATCAACTAAATTAGAGGTAAATCGTCAAACTGTTTGAGAAATAAAGATGTACACGTCTTAAATTGTAAAAACGGGCGTGTATTCATTGCTCTTGACAAGTTTTGAGACGATTATTGTGTATTTATTAATTCCAAACGCAATGGAATCAATTTATCGCTGTTTTAGAAATGAAACGAGCTCTTTTAGGCAAAATCTGCTAGTTTTCTTGTCAGGAACTCTTGTCTTGTACCTAATAATGTAAGACTTTAACTATTTAATGTTACAGAATAAAGAAAAACCTGTTAATCGACTGGAATTAGAGTTAAATCGTCAAATTTGACGTGAAGTGAAGCTGTAAACGTCTGAAATGATAAAAACAGGGGTTTATTCATTGTGCTTGGCAAGTTTTGAGACGATTATAGTGTATTTATTATTTCCAAACGCAATGGAATCAATTTATCGCTGTTTTAGAAATGAAACGAGCTCTTTTAGGCAAAATCTGCTAGTTTTCTTGCCAGGAACTCTTGTTTTGTACCTGATAATGTGAGACTTTTACTATTTAATGCTACAGAATAAAGAAAAACCGGTTAATCGACTGGAACAAGAGTTAAATCGTCAAATTTGTCGTGAAATGAACCTGTACAAGTCTGAAATGGTAAAAACAGGGGTTTATTCATTGTTCTTGGCAATTTTTGAGACGATTATAGTGTATTTATTAATTCCAAACGCAATGGTATCAATTTATCGCTGTTTTAGAAATGAAACGAACTCTTTTAGGCAAAATCGGCTAGTTTTCTTGCCAGGAACTCTTGTCTTGTACCTAATAATGTAAGACTTTAACTGCTTAATGCTACAGAATAAAGAAAAACCTGTTAATCGACTGGAATTAGAGTTAAATCGTCAAATTTGTCGTGAAATGAACCTGTACAAGTCTGAAATGGTAAAAACAGGGGTTTATTCATTGTTCTTGGCAATTTTTGAGACGATTATAGTGTATTTATTAATTCCAAACGCAATGGTATCAATTTATCGCTGTTTTAGAAATAAAACGAGCTCTTTTAGGCAAAATCGGCCAGTTTTATTGCCAGGAACTCTTGTCTTGTACCTAATAATGTAAGACTTTAACTACTTAATGCTACAGAATAAAGAAAAACCTCTTAATCGACTGGAATTAGAGTTAAATCGTCAAATTTGTCGTGAAATGAACCTGTACAAGTCTGAAATGGCAAAAACAGGGGTTTATTCATTGTTCTTGGAAATTTTTGAGACGATTATAGTGTATTTATTAATTCCAAACGCAATGGAATCAATTTATCGCTGTTTTGGAAATGAATCGAGCTGTTTTAGGCAAAATCTGCTAGTTTTCTTGCCAGGAACTCTTGTTTTGTACCTAATAATGTGAGACTTTTACTATTTAATGCTACAGAATAAAGAAAAACCGGTAAATCGACTGGAATTAGACTTAAATCTTCAAATATAGCGTGAAATGAACCTGTACACGTCTGAAATTGTAAAAACAGGGGTTTATTCATTGTTCTTGGCAAGTTTTGAGACGATTATAGTGTATTTATTAATTCCAAACGCAATGGAATCAATTTATCGCTGCTTTAGAAATGAAACGAGCTCTTTTAGGCAAAATCTGCTAGTTTTCTTGCCAGGAATTCTTGTCTTGTACCTAATAATGTAAGACTTTAACTATCTAATGATACAGAATAAAGAAAAACCTGTTAATCGACTGGAATTAAAGTTAAATCGTCAAATTTGCCGTGAAATGAACCTGTACAAGTCTGAAATGGCAAAAACAAGGGTTTATTCATTGTTCTTGGCAAGTTTTGAGACGATTATAGTGTATTTATTAATTCCAAACGCAATGGAATCAATTTATCGCTGTTTTAGAATTGAAACGAGCTCTTTTAGGCAAAATCTGCTAGTTTTCTTGCCAGGACCTCTTGTTTTGTACCTAATAATGTGAGACTTTCACTATTTAATGCTACAGAATAAAGAAAAACCGGTAAATCGACTGGAATTAGACTTAAATCGTCAAATATGACGTGAAATGAAGCTGTACACGTCTGAAATGGTAAAACCAGGGGTTTATTCATTGTTCTTGGCAATTTTTGAGACGATTATAGTGTATTTATTAATTCCAAACGCAATGGAATCAATTTATCGCTGTTTTAAAAATGAAACGAACTCTTTTAGGCAAAATCTGCTAGTTTTCTTGCCAGGAACTCTTGTTCTGTACCTGATAATGTGAGACTTTTACTATTTAATGCTACAGAATAAAGAAAAACCGGTAAATCGACTGGAATTAGAGTTAAATTGTCAAATTTGACGTGAAGTGAAGCTGTAAACGTCTGAAATGATAAAAACAGGGGTTTATTCACTGTTCTTGGCAAGTTTTGAGACGATTATAGTGTATTTATTAATTCCAAACGCAATGGAATCAATTTATCGCTGTTTTAGAAATAAAACGAGTTCTTTTAGGCGAAATCTGCTAGTTTTCTTTCCAGGAACTCTTGTTTTGTACCTAGTAATGTGAAACTTTTACTATTTAATGAGACAGGCTAGAGAAAAACCGGCCAATCAACTAAATTAGAGGTAAATCGTCAAACTGTTTGAGAAATAAAGATGTACACGTCTTAAATTGTAAAAACGGGCGTGTATTCATTGCTCTTGACAAGTTTTGAGACGATTATTGTGTATTTATTAAGTCCAAACGCAATGGAATCAATTTATCGCTGTTTTAGAAATGAAACGAGCTCTTTTAGACGAAATCTGCTAGTTTTCTTGCCAGGAACTCTTGTTTTGTACCTAATAATGTGAGACTTTTACTATTTAATGCTACAGAATAAAGAAAAACCGGTAAATCGACTGGAATTAAAGTTAAATCGTCAAATTTGTCGTGAAATGAAGCTGTAAACGTCTGAAATGGTAAAAACAGGGGTTTATTCATTGTTCTTAGCAATTTTTGAGACGATTATAGTGTATTTATTAATTCCAAACGCAATGGAATCAATTTATCGCTGTTTTAGAAATGAAACGAGCTCTTTTAGGCGAAATCTGCTAGTTTTCTTGCCAGGAACTCTTGTTTTGTACATAATAATGTTCGACTTTTACTATTTAATGCTACAGAATAAAGAAAAACCGGTAAATCGACTGGAATTAGAGTTAAATCGTCAAATTTGACGTGAAATGAAGTTGTAAACGTCTGAAATGGTAAAAACAGGGGTTTATTCATTGTTCTTGGCAATTTTTGAGACGATTATAGTGTATTTATTAATTCCAAACGCAATGGAATCAATTTATCGCTGTTTTAGAAATGAAACGAGCTCTTTTAGGCAAAATCTGCTTGTTTTCTTGCCAGGAACTCTTGTCTTGTACCTAATAATGTAAGACTTTAACTATTTAATGCTACAGAATAAAGAATAACCTGTTAATCGACTGGAATTAGAGTTAAATCGTCAAATTTGTCGTGAAATGAACCTGTACAAGTCTGAAATGGTAAAAACAGGGGTTTATTCATTGTTCTTGGCAAGTTTTGAGACGATTATAGTGTATCTGTAATTTCCAAACGCAATGGAATCAATTTATCGCTGTTTTGGAAATGAAACGAGTTCTTTTAGGCAAAATCTGCTAGTTTTCTTGCCAGGACCTCTTGTTTTGTACCTAATAATGTGAGACTTTTACTATTTAATGCTACAGAATAAAGAAAAACCTGTTAATCGACTGGAATTAGAGTTAAATCGTCAAATTTGACGTGAAATGAAGTTGTAAACGTCTGAAATGGTAAAAACAGGGGTTTATTCATTGTTCTTGGCAAGTTTTGAGACGATTATAGTGTATTTATTAATTCCAAACGCAATGGAATCAATTTATCGCTGTTTTAGAAATGAAACGAGCTCTTTTAGACGAAATCTGCTAGTTTTCTTGCCAGGAACTCTTGTTTTGTACCTAATAATGTGAGACTTTTACTATTTAATGCTACAGAATAAAGAAAAACCGGTAAATCGACTGGAATTAGAGTTAAATCGTCAAATTTGACGTGAAATGAAGTTGTAAACGTCTGAAATGGTAAAAACAGGGGTTTATTCATTGTTCTTGGCAAGCTTTGAGACGATTATAGTGTATTTATTAATTCCAAACGCAATGGAATCAATTTATCGCTGTTTTAGAAATGAAACGAGCTCTTTTAGGCAAAATCTGCTAGTTTTCTTGCCAGGACCTCTTGTTTTGTACCTAATAATGTGAGACTTTTACTATTTAATGCTACAGAATAAAGAAAAACCTGTTAATCGACTGGAATTAGAGTTAAATCGTCAAATTTGTCGTGAAATGAACCTGTACAAGTCTGACATGGTAAAAACAAGGGTTTATTCATTGTCCTTGGCAAGTTTTGAAACGATGATAGTGTATTTATTAATTCCAAACGCAATGAAATCAATTTATCGCTGCTTAAGAAATGAAACGAGCTCTTTAAGGCAAAAGCTACAAGTTTTCTTGCCAGGAACTCTTGTTTTGTACCTAATAATTTAAGACTTTAACTATTTAATGCTACAGAATAAAGAAAAACCGGTAAAAAGACTGGAATTAGACTTAAATCGTCAAATATGATGTGAAATGAAGCTGTACACGTTTGAAATGGTAAAAACAGGGGTTTATTCATTGTTCTTGGCAATTTTTGAGACGATTATAGTGTATTTATTAGTTCCAAACGCAATGGAATTAATTTATCGCTGTTTTAGAAATGAAACGAGCTCTTTTAGGCAAAATCTGCTAGTTTTCTTGCCAGGACCTCTTGTTTTGTACCTAATAATGTGAGACTTTTACTATTTAATGCGACAGAATAAAGAAAAACCGGTAAATCGACTGGAATTAGACTTAAATCGTCAAATATGACGTGAAATGAAGCTGTACACGTCTGAAATGGTAAAAACAGGTGTTGATTCATTGTTCTTGGCAATTTTTGAGAGGATTATAGTGTATTTATTAATTCAAACGCAATGGAATAAATTTATCGCTGTTTTAGAATTGTAACGAACTCTTTTAGGCAAAATCTGCTAGTTTTCTTGCCAGGAATTCTTGTCTTGTACCTAATAATGTAAGACTTTAACTATCTAATGCTACAGAATAAAGAAAAACCGGTTCATCGACTGGAATTAGAGTTAAATTGTCAAATTTGTCGTGAAATGAACCTGTACAAGTCTGAAATGGTAAAAACAGGGGTTTATTAATTGTTCTTGGAAATTTTTGAGACGATTATAGTGTATTTATTAATTCCAAACGCAATGGAATCAATTTATCGCTGTTTTAGAAATGAATCGAGCTGTTTTAGGCAAAATCTGCTAGTTTTCTTGCCAGGAACTCTTGTTTTGTACCTAATAATGTGAGACTTTTACTATTTAATGCTACAGAATAAAGAAAAACCGGTAAATCGACTGGAATTAGACTTAAATCTTCAAATATAGCGTGAAATGAAGCTGTACACGTCTGAAATTGTAAAAACAGGGGTTTATTCATTGTTCTTGGCAAGTTTTGAGACGATTATAGTGTACTTATTCATTCCAAACGCAATGGAATCAATTTATCGCTGTTTTAGAAATGAAACGAACTCTTTTAGGCAAAATCTGCTAGTTTTCTTGCCAGGAACTCTTGTTCTGTACCTGATAATGTGAGACTTTTACTATTTAATGCTACAGAATAAAGAAAAACCGGTAAATCGACTGGAATTAGAGTTAAATCGTCAAATTGGACGTGAAGTGAAGCTGTAAACGTCTGAAATGATAAAAACAGGGGTTTATTCACTGTTCTTGGCAAGTTTTGAGACGATTATAGTGTATTTATTAATTCCAAACGCAATGGAATCAATTTATCGCTGTTTTAGAAATGAAACGAGTTCTTTTAGGCGAAATCTGCTAGTTTTTCTTTCCAGGAACTCTTGTTTTGTACCTAGTAATGTGAAACTTTTACTATTTAATGAGACAGGCTAGAGAAAAACCGGCCAATCAACTAAATTAGAGGTAAATCGTCAAACTGTTTGAGAAATAAAGATGTACACGTCTTAAATTGTAAAAACGGGCGTGTATTCATTGCTCTTGACAAGTTTTGAGACGATTATTGTGTATTTATTAATTCCAAACGCAATGGAATCAATTTATCGCTGTTTTAGAAATGAAACGAGCTCTTTTAGGCAAAATCTGCTAGTTTTCTTGTCAGGAACTCTTGTCTTGTACCTAATAATGTAAGACTTTAACTATTTAATGTTACAGAATAAAGAAAAACCTGTTAATCGACTGGAATTAGAGTTAAATCGTCAAATTTGACGTGAAGTGAAGCTGTAAACGTCTGAAATGATAAAAACAGGGGTTTATTCATTGTGCTTGGCAAGTTTTGAGACGATTATAGTGTATTTATTATTTCCAAACGCAATGGAATCAATTTATCGCTGTTTTAGAAATGAAACGAGCTCTTTTAGGCAAAATCTGCTAGTTTTCTTGCCAGGAACTCTTGTTTTGTACCTGATAATGTGAGACTTTTACTATTTAATGCTACAGAATAAAGAAAAACCGGTTAATCGACTGGAACAAGAGTTAAATCGTCAAATTTGTCGTGAAATGAACCTGTACAAGTCTGAAATGGTAAAAACAGGGGTTTATTCATTGTTCTTGGCAATTTTTGAGACGATTATAGTGTATTTATTAATTCCAAACGCAATGGTATCAATTTATCGCTGTTTTAGAAATGAAACGAACTCTTTTAGGCAAAATCGGCTAGTTTTCTTGCCAGGAACTCTTGTCTTGTACCTAATAATGTAAGACTTTAACTGCTTAATGCTACAGAATAAAGAAAAACCTGTTAATCGACTTGAATTAGAGTTAAATCGTCAAATTTGTCGTGAAATGAAAACCTGTACAAGTCTGAAATGGTAAAAACAGGGGTTTATTCATTGTTCTTGGCAATTTTTGAGACGATTATAGTGTATTTATTAATTCCAAACGCAATGGTATCAATTTATCGCTGTTTTAGAAATAAAACGAGCTCTTTTAGGCAAAATCGGCTAGTTTTATTGCCAGGAACTCTTGTCTTGTACCTAATAATGTAAGACTTTAACTACTTAATGCTACAGAATAAAGAAAAACCTCTTAATCGACTGGAATTAGAGTTAAATCGTCAAATTTGTCGTGAAATGAACCTGTACAAGTCTGAAATGGCAAAAACAGGGGTTTATTCATTGTTCTTGGAAATTTTTGAGACGATTATAGTGTATTTATTAATTCCAAACGCAATGGAATCAATTTATCGCTGTTTTGGAAATGAATCGAGCTGTTTTAGGCAAAATCTGCTAGTTTTCTTGCCAGGAACTCTTGTTTTGTACCTAATAATGTGAGACTTTTACTATTTAATGCTACAGAATAAAGAAAAACCGGTAAATCGACTGGAATTAGACTTAAATCTTCAAATATAGCGTGAAATGAACCTGTACACGTCTGAAATTGTAAAAACAGGGGTTTATTCATTGTTCTTGGCAAGTTTTGAGACGATTATAGTGTATTTATTAATTCCAAACGCAATGGAATCAATTTATCGCTGCTTTAGAAATGAAACGAGCTCTTTTAGGCAAAATCTGCTAGTTTTCTTGCCAGGAATTCTTGTCTTGTACCTAATAATGTAAGACTTTAACTATCTAATGATACAGAATAAAGAAAAACCTGTTAATCGACTGGAATTAAAGTTAAATCGTCAAATTTGCCGTGAAATGAACCTGTACAAGTCTGAAATGGCAAAAACAAGGGTTTATTCATTGTTCTTGGCAAGTTTTGAGACGATTATAGTGTATTTATTAATTCCAAACGCAATGGAATCAATTTATCGCTGTTTTAGAATTGAAACGAGCTCTTTTAGGCAAAATCTGCTAGTTTTCTTGCCAGGACCTCTTGTTTTGTACCTAATAATGTGAGACTTTCACTATTTAATGCTACAGAATAAAGAAAAACCGGTAAATCGACTGGAATTAGACTTAAATCGTCAAATATGACGTGAAATGAAGCTGTACACGTCTGAAATGGTAAAACCAGGGGTTTATTCATTGTTCTTGGCAATTTTTGAGACGATTATAGTGTATTTATTAATTCCAAACGCAATGGAATCAATTTATCGCTGTTTTAAAAATGAAACGAACTCTTTTAGGCAAAATCTGCTAGTTTTCTTGCCAGGAACTCTTGTTCTGTACCTGATAATGTGAGACTTTTACTATTTAATGCTACAGAATAAAGAAAAACCGGTAAATCGACTGGAATTAGAGTTAAATTGTCAAATTTGACGTGAAGTGAAGCTGTAAACGTCTGAAATGATAAAAACAGGGGTTTATTCACTGTTCTTGGCAAGTTTTGAGACGATTATAGTGTATTTATTAATTCCAAACGCAATGGAATCAATTTATCGCTGTTTTAGAAATAAAACGAGTTCTTTTAGGCGAAATCTGCTAGTTTTCTTTCCAGGAACTCTTGTTTTGTACCTAGTAATGTGAAACTTTTACTATTTAATGAGACAGGCTAGAGAAAAACCGGCCAATCAACTAAATTAGAGGTAAATCGTCAAACTGTTTGAGAAATAA